>OZ014523.1:26977920-28440420 GCA_963966055.1 Lathyrus aphaca | reverse complement strand
ATCACAATGTTAACATCTTCCTAAAAAAACACATTTTTAATAATGGCAGATAATAGATGTCTACCCTTCTCTCTCACCCAAAGTTCCTCAATTCCATTGGGAACCCTCTCAGGAACCATAAGTTCCTCGATCCCTTTGGGAACCCTATCTGGAACCAAACCCTTCTCTCTCACCCAAAGTTCCTCGATCCCATTGGGAACCCTCTCAGGAACCATAAGTTCCTCGATCCCATTGGGAACCCTATCAGGAACCAAACCCTTCTCTCTCACCCAAAGTTCCTCGATCCCATTAGGAACCCTCTCAGGAACCATAAGTTCCTCGATCCCATTGGGAACCCTCTCAGGAACCAAACCCTTCTCTCTCACCCAAAGTTCCTCGATCCCATTAGGAACTCACTCAGGAACCAAACCCTTCTCTCTCACCCAAAGTTCCTTGATCTCATTGGGAACCCTCTCGGGAACCAAGAGAGGGTTCGAAGCCTCTAACACCGCCATTACCACCACGAACAATGGTGGGACCCTCCCTCAAAATTTAGGAGAGGTTCCTAACAAAAAATCGAGGGGTAGGCCAAAAGGCTCAAAGAATAAGCCAAAACCTCCCGTTTTTATTAACGAGAATTCTGAAACTCTCTTGGAATCGATTCATATCGAGATCCCTTCAGGAAGAGATATTATAGAGCCTCTCCTCAAGTTGGCTTTGTCTCGTCAAGCTAGAATCATTGTGTTGAGTGGTTCTGGTCTTGTCTCAGAGGTTAACTTTCTCCACCCAGTAACCCGTGCTTCTGGTATCCCTATCGAAGGAGTGTTTCGTATGACATCTTTCTTCGGAACTTTTGCTGGTGCCAACACCGATCTCTTTCCAGCACATTTCGCGAGCACGAGTTCACCAAATTCTCATTTCTCCATTTTCCTTTCCGGGAATGAAGGAAAGGTGTTTGGTGGAGCTATTGGTGGGAGGGTCATAGCTGCTGGTGCTGTTTTCATTTCTGCCGCTCTCGTTAAGAATCCTACATTTGATAGGTTGGGCATCAATGCTGATCGTAATCAACATTAGTCATTTTAGCTAGTTAGAAAATCTCATGCTTCTATGTATTGTTGTTGTTTTTTTCTCTTCTTGTTTTTGTTTCTTTTCAATATTCAATAAAATGAGTTTAATTTCTTATTATTATGTCTTTGATAAAGCGAGATTTAATATTAAAAATTTTCAGTTTCTACAACTTTGAGAATTGAGATTTATATTTTACAGTTGTGAGGAGCTTTTAGTGATGACTAAAGCAATAAGTTCGAGAGAGATAAGACTAAAGGTGATTTTGTTTTTCAATCCCAATGTTGTCAATTTAAAATAATTATAAAAATATTATTTTTAATATATATTTTTATAGAAAAATAAATATAATAGTTTAGAATTCAAAATTTTATAAAAAAATATCATTATAGTATATAAGATTGAAATAAAAATAACTATTATATTTTGAATTATTTTAAATAACTTTTGATTTATTAAATAATGACGAATAACAAGTTTCATTTTATAAAAATATTAAGATATATAATGAAATTTATTTCAGCACCATAAAATTATATATATATATATATATATATATATATATATATATATATATATATATATATATATATATATATATACATGAGTTAGCTAGGTACACTATTTGTTAAAATATATATATTAATTTTTTTTAAAAGGAATGAATTACTAAATATTAATTAAAATTTTATTTAATACACCATAAGACATATACTATTAAAACACATCTTCATAAAAAAATGTATTTTAAAAAAAAAGAAAAGAAAAAAAAAAATATATATATATATATATATATATATATATATATATATATATATATATATATATATATATATATATATATATATATATATATATATATATATATATATATATATATATATATATATATATATATATATATATATGTGTGTGTGTGTTTGTTTGTTTTTCTTAACAGCATACTATGATGTATTAAATAATTTTTTAAATAATATTTACTAATACACTCATTTTAAAAAATTAATAAGTATATTTTAGCAAATGTTAACTTACATCCATTAGTTTTTTTAGAAGAAAGATTTTAATAACATGTAAGTAAGAGTAGATTTAATCATTTTTTAATTAAAACTTATTAAAATACTCCTTCATTCAAACAAATAGGTATACCTAGCAAATTCATATCTATATATATATATATATATATATATATATATATATATATATATATATATATATATATATATATATATATATATATATATATATATATATATATATATATATATATGAGTTTGCTAGGTACACCTATTTGTAAAGATGGAGTATTTTAATATCTTTTAATTAAAAAAAAAGTTTAAATCCACTCTTAGATATATGTTATTAAAATATTTCTTTTCGTAATGGATGTAGGTTAACATTTCCTATAAATATTTGTTAAAATATATTTATTAATTTTTTAATAGGAATATATTAGAAAATAATAATTAAAAATTAATTTAATACACCATAAGGTGTATGATGTTAAAACACATCTTTGTAAAAAAAGTTGTATTCTAGAATATATATATATATATATATATATATATATATATATATATATATATATATATATATATATATATATATATATATATATATATATATATATATATATATATATATATATATATATATATATATATATATATATATATATATATATTATAACTTTTACTTCATGTTTTAATTTAATTTATTATTTTTATTATTTAATAGTTTATGCATTTATATGTATTTTGTCTATTAATTATAAAACTATTTTCAATTTTTGTTTATTACTTAATATAATTTATTTTTTTCAAAATTCCATGAAAATTAATGATATTCTTATAAAATATTTTTTCAATTGATTATTTAAAAATATTAATATTTTTTGTATTTTATGATGTTTATAACTATTTGAATGATATGTAAAAATAACTTATTTTTGACAAATTTATTATTTCAATTATTTTATAATATTTTAAAATTTTCTTACAGAATTGTAAAAAGAAAAAAGAATGTTATTTATAAATATTTTTAATAAATTATGTTATTAAATATTTTCAATCCATCATTTTATATATATATATATATATATATATATATATATATATATATATATATATATATATATATATATATATATATATATATATATATATATATATATATATATATATATATATATATATATATATATATATATATATATATATATATATTCAAAGATAAAATTTGGAATCATCGAGTAATAGTTTTTTAATTCATTTTGAAATTATGATTTATAAAAAAAATTCAAGTGCATAACTTTACTACTATTAATATTCCATATGTACAACAGAGACAAAAAATAAAAAAGGAACCCAAATTTATCGTAGATAAAAACAATTATGCATTATATATAGTCATCATATCTAAGTTTCATCTTATTTGAAACATAAAATTAATTTATTGCATGTATTTGAATAAGATGATAATAAATCTGTTCTACTTTAATCAAAGATCTTATGTTTGTATATTTTTTGGCCTAACAACTAATGTGTTTTTTAATAATTACTTATTACAAGTTAATTTTGGGTACAATCTAACTTAAACAATTGGACATGATAAATAGGCTCAATTCGACATGCTAACAAAGCTAGCATACTTCGACTACAACATGTGAACAGACTTCAACGACATGCTAATATCCTATTGAATTGGCGACCCGAGAAGTCACCCTTCGACTATACTAGAGTTCGATATAATATCTCACAAATCTCCACCTTGGAACAAATTTTATAACATCATGGAACAAACTAGCTTTCTTCATGCAGCTTTATCAACTGCATATAGTGGAAAAATTTACAACTGAGCAATGTCTTAGTGATCATATAAACATCATTATGATCTGTCAAAACCTTCTGCACTTGGATTTCTCCACACTCAATTGCCCCTATGATGAAATACAACCTCACATTGATGTGCTTAGTTCACTCATGATAGATTGAATTCTTTATCAGGTGTATTGCACTTTGACTATCACATTTAACAATGATAACTCAACCTTGAAGTTTCACCTCATTTGCAAAACCTTCAAGCCATAATGCTTCTTTTACAGCTTAAGTTAGGGCAATATATTTAGCTTCGGTGGTTGATAAGGCAACAACCTTCTGAAATGTTGCTTTCCAACTGATTATTGTGCCAAACATAGTGAAAACATATCCAGAAATAGATTTTCTGGAATCCATACAAGTACAACCTGCATAATCAGAGTCGACACATCCTTTGATTGTTGCTTTACTATCTTAACCCAAGGCTCCACCATAAATTATGACTTTGTTCAGAGATCCATTCATGTACCTTATAATCCCCTTCAATGCTTGTCAGTGAGTCTTTCCAAGATTCGCCATGTACCTGTTTACAAGACTTACTACATATGTTATGTCGGGTCTAGTACATACCATATCATACATCAAAGAGCCTATTATATTAGCATATGGAATGATTATCATATAAGTCCTTTCAACATCAGTACTGGCACACTAAACTATACTCAACATGAATTGAGGGTTTGTCGGAGTCACAATAGGCTTTGAATTTGACATACCAAACTTTTCGAGAATCTTTCGTAGGTATGCCTCTTGAGATAAACGTAATTTTGACTACTTTCTATCACTTCAAATGTCAATCCCAAGAATCTTAGATGCAGTTCCTAGGTCCTGTATGTCGAACTCAATAACCTATGGAATAATATCTTGCACCTGGATGAATACCCATAACTTTCTGGAATAATAATAACCTATGGATAGAAAATATCTTGCACCTGAATTTTATGGACATCTCGAAGGCCCCCAAAGATCAACAAGAATGTAATCAAGGGATCCATGTGTTCTTTGTTCTACTTTATTGAACTTCAGTCTACAAGATTTTCCAAGTACACAGGGTTCACAAAATTTTAGTTCTTTGACGTTTTCTCCACCAAGTAGATTTTGTTTCCTCAATTAGACCAAATCCTTTTCACTGACATGGCCTAATCTCTTGTGCCAAATTTGTGCTTTCGACAAAGATTTCGTGGAAGCAACATTTGTCGAACCACATACAACTTCAGCCTTAAAGGTATACAAGCCTTGTTTTTTCATGCCTCTCAACTTCATCAACATCATCATTTTTCTTGAAGGCTATCTCAACTTCATTGAAAACTACATCTCAACTGGTGATACACCTTTCGTGACCTGGATCTAGGCACCATAGTCTATAAGCTTTGACTCCTTCAGAGTATCCCATGAACATGCATTTCAGAGCTCTAGGTTTGAACTTGTCTTTGCTAATGCGAGCATAGGCCACATATCCAAATACTCTCAATTTTTTGAGATCTGTTGGATGTCCCGACTAAACTTCTTTAGGTGTCTTCATATCTGACGCAATCGAAGGATATTTGTTTATCAGATATGTTGTTGTTGAAATGGTCTCACTCCAAAACACCTTCTTTAACCTAATACTATTCACATTCATCTAAATCTTTCCAAAATAGTTCGATGAAACCTTTCCTCCAAACTATTTTGTTGTGGAGTACCTACAGTAGCTCTATGCCTTGTAGTACCCGAGACATCATAAAATTTGTCGAACGCCTCATTGCAAAATTCAAGTCCATTGTCGAGTCTCAACCTCTTGACCTTTCTGCCAGTCTGATTTTCGACCAGAGTCTTCCAACCTTTGAAATTCTCATAGGTTTCATCCTTAGTCTTCTGGATGAATACCCATAACTTTCTGGAATAATAATCAACTATGGATATAAATATCTTGCACCTGAGTGTGATGGACAACTCTAAGGCCCCCAAAGATCAACATGGATGTAATCAAGAGATCCATGCATTCTTTATTTTATTTTATTGAACTTCACTCTACAAGATTTTACAAGTACACAAAGTTCACAAAATTTTAGTTCTTTGACTTTTTCTCCACCAAGTAGATTTTGTTTCCTCAATTTAACCAGACCTCTTTCACTGACATGGGCCAATCTCTTGTGCCAAATTTTTTGTTTTCGATAAAGGTTTCGTGGATGCAACATTTGTCGAACCATGTACAACTTCAACCTTAAGGGTATACAAGTCTTGCTTCTTCACGCCTCTCAACTTCATTAACATCATCATTTATTTTGAAGGCCATCTAAACTTCATTGAAAACTACACCTCGACTGGTGATACACCTTCCGTGACCTGGCTCTAGGAACCATAGTTTGTAAGCTTTGAATCCTTCAGGGTATCCCATGAACATGCATTTCAGAGCTCTAGGTTCGACCATGTCTTTCCTAATGTGACCACAGGCCACACATCCAAATACTCTCAATTTGTCGAGATTTGGTGGATGTCCATACTAAACTTCTTTAGGTGTCTTCATATCTAACGTAGTCTAAGGTCACCTGTTTATCAGATATGTTGTTGTCGAAATAGCCTCACCCCAAAATACCTTCTTTAACCCAACACTAGTCACATGCATCTAAATCTTTCCAAAATTGTTCGATTAAACCTTTCCGCCAAACTATTTTGTTGTGGATTACCTACAGTAGCTTTGTACCTTGCTATACCTGAGACATCACAAAAGATGTTGAACGCCTCATTGCAAAATTCAAGTCCATTGTTGTTTCTTAACCTCTTGACCTTTCTGCCTGTCTGATTTTTTACCAGAGTCTTCCAACCTTTGAAATTCTCAAAGGTTTCATCCTTAGTCTTCTGGATTAATACCCATCACTTTCTGGAATAATAATCAACTATGGATAGGAAATATCTTGCACCTGAGTGTAATGGACATCTCGAAGGCCCCCAAAGATCAACATGGATGTAATTAAGGGATCCATGTGTTCTTTGTTTTACTTTATTGAACTTCACTCTACAAGATTTTCCATTTACACAGGGTTCACAAAATTTCAGTTTTTTTGACTTTTTCTCAACCAAGTAGATTTTGTTTCCTCAATTCGATCAGACCCTTTTCACTGACATGGTGTAACGCCCCAAATTTTATTTAATTATTTGAATCGGATATGTGGTATTTTATGTTGTGGAAGAAGGAACTATTATTCAATATGATATTTAATTATAAGAATTATATTATATGGAATAATTATTTGGTGAATAATAAAATAATGGGAATAATAAGAGGTAAGAGGTAAGGTGGTCATTTGGTGAAATTAGTAAGGGTAAAGGTGGAAGTTCATAGATTGGATCTAAGGGGTTATGTTGGAATAAGGAAAAAGAGAAAAGAGAATCGTGTTTTGGGAAGCGATATACCGATCGTGAAAAGAGAGAAGAATGAAGAAGAAGGTTAAGGTCTTGAAGAATAATCTGCGGAGAAGGAAGAGATTGCTCATCAAAACCAAGGTAAGGGTGGGATTCTTCTGTCTCTTAAGGTTTCTATAATATGAATTAGGTTGTGTTGTTGATTAAAGGGTTCGGGGTTTTGGTGTTTGAACATGAATTGAGTTGATTAGTTGATAATTCATTGTTGTTGTATACCAATTATATGAAATAGATGGTGATAAGAGTACTTCTGAATTATGAATAGATTAGGTTTGTGTCTTTTGAGTAATTTGAGGTGTTTGTTGATATAAATTGAGTTAGGAAGGTATGAATCTATGAAATAGAATGAATTGGGTTGATACTTGTTGATATATGTGTTTATTGGTCTATTTGGAAGCATTTTCGTTTAGAAAATTTTGATTTTTGGGGGTTTTGAAAGAAGAATCGCAGCAGGAAAACAATGGAGAAAAACAAAGTTTTGGACTACAGAGCTCCTGACACAGGCAGTGTCACAGGACACGGGCACCCGTGTCAGCCCTTTGTGTGTAGAAAAGAAGAGTTTTAGGCTAGAGTAAGCCTGACACGGGCCGTGTCACGGGACACTGGTGGTCGTGTCAGACCACTGTGTTTGGCTAAATGTTGTGTTTTTGGAAGGTGTGGA
The DNA here is from genome assembly GCA_963966055.1 of Lathyrus aphaca. NCBI lineage: Eukaryota > Viridiplantae > Streptophyta > Magnoliopsida > Fabales > Fabaceae > Lathyrus > Lathyrus aphaca. The sequence continues at coordinate 28,432,437 of OZ014523.1, read as the reverse complement.
TATAGGCCTCTGACACGGGTAGTGTCACAGGACACGGTTGGCCGTGTCAGCCCTCTGTTTTCATGAATTTTGATGATTTCGATGTTTGTATTGGTTTTATAGTTGAAAATAATAAAAGAGAATTTATACCCATAATTGTAGGGATCAATAGTATAACTTGAATCTAAACATGGTGGATATGTTTGTTGGCTTTGTTGTTGTTGTGATGAGTTATGTATAATTGTTGTTGACTTATGTATATGTAATAGGTTGTTGTATATGTTGTTGTTGCTTTAGTGGTGGCTAAAGTGGATTGATGTTTTTATATGCTAAAATATGCATGATATTGATGAAATTATGGTTGTTATGTGTTCTTGTTGTTATTATCATATGTTGTTATAGATGAAGATGTATGTTGTAGGTGTTGGTACATGGTGTTGTATGTGTTGTTGTTGTTGTTGTTATGCATTCTCGTTGATATTGATATATGTTGTTGTAGTTGAAGATGTATGTCGTAGGTGTTGATAGGTGTTATTGATGTTTCTATATGTTGTTGTAGTTGATGATGCATGAATTAGATGTTAATTGAAGTTATATGAGGTTGTTATATTTTGTTGACGTTGTTGTAGTTGTATGTTCTTGATAATGCTAATGCATGAGATCGTTGTTGTTGTATGTTGTTGATGATGCTAATGCATGAGATCGTTGTAGTTGTATGTTATTGATAATGCTAATGCATGAGATCGTTGTTATTGTATGTTGTTGATGATGATAATGCATGATCTAATTGTTGTTGAATGTTGTTGATGTTGTTGTTGCGTGAGGTTGATGTTGTGGTCATTGCATATGTCATCGGTGTTCAGTGACATGGTGCATAGTTGTATAACATACCAAGGTGGGGTATCTCGTTGTTGTGATGTTGGTGCGGTCATGAAATAGGGATCGTACGTGGCCATGAAATAGGGGTCGAGGGTGTGATCATGAAATAGGGGTCATACTGGACCATGAAAGAGGGGTCGAGAGTTTCGACGAGAACTGGATCTTGAAATAGAGATCGGAACCGGTACCGTATGCATAGAGTCAAGTAGAGTCTTGTTGCATAATAATTGTTGTTGTTGTTATTGTTGTGTATGATGTTGATGATGTGTATAATGTTGTTGTGTATATGATGTGATTGTGTAGTTATTGTTGTTTGGAGGTGGTGATCTAGTTAATGATACTTGTTTATTCTTATTATTTTTCTCTTTTGATGATGAAAGTATCTCACCCATTATGTTTGAATGTTACCCTTATGTTGGTAACGTGCAGGTGACCAGGATTAGTTGGTTGGCGGTCTGTGAAGTCTGTGTGCTTCGCGTCTTTAGGAGTTGGCTCTGATACGTGCTTTGGGTGTCGGGACGACAGTTGTTGCTTATTCATTCACTTTTAGAAAACAATTTGTATTTTGAAACACTATTTTATACAGTTTTGAAAGTTTTCCGCTGCAAGGTGAAATATTTTTGTAACACGTATCTATTGAGCCATGAGTTTTGTCGAAGGTGACACTCAGAAACAAATGATAATTTTTATTTACTCTGATTTTAAATATAAATTCGTGGGGAATATTTTGGGTGTTACACATGGCCCAATCTCTTGTGCCAAATTTCCGTTTTCGACAAAGGTTTCGTGGATGCAACATTTGTCGAACCACATCTAACTTCAGCCTTAAGGGTATACAAGACTTGTTTCTTCACGTCTCTCAAGGCTTCCATTGACCCCTTCATAACTCTTAGGATACTTGTATCTCCTTTAAAAACATATCCTTTCTTGTCGAACTCACCAAGAGAAATCAAATTTCTCTTCAAATAGGGCACATACCTGATTTCAGGTAATAACCTTATTTACTCATCATGGAGCTTGAATCTCACAGATCCAACACCTGTAATCTTGCAGGCTTTGTTGTTTCCCAACAACACTGATATACCATCTTAGTCACACAATTTCTGAAACATGTCTTTTTTTGGAGTCATGTGCCAAGTATACCCTGAATCCATAATCCACTCCTTACTAGAGTCGCCGCTTGAAACTACCAGGACATCAGATAATTCATAATCATCTTCTACAATAACTGCATTACCATTATCCTTTCTAACATGATCTTTCAGGTATTCAAGGAACACATTTCGTGTGTGACCCTCCTTCTTATATTGATATCATCGAATACCGAATGCCTCGCCACTATAACACGCATGCTGACTTTTACCTTTCTTCATGTCAAACCTACCATCTTTCTTCAAGAATTTCCCCTTAAAGAACAAAGCTTCACCAACAGAAGATGGCTTGTGTTCCTTTCGTTTGTTCAAATCCTTAGAGTACAAGGCAGATTGAACATCTTCAAAGGCCAGTGATTCTCTTCCATACAAGAGATTTTTTTGAAGTAAGCATGTGTTCCGGGAAAAGTGCACAACAACAACAACGCTTGATCTTCATCATTGATCTTCACATTAACATTTTCAAGATCAAGAATCAGCTTATAAATAATATCCAACTGCTCAACCAACACTTTGTCTTCACTCATCTTGGATGAATATAAAGCTTGCTTCAGGTAGAGTCAACTCATCAATGACCAGGTCATGTACAAACTTTCAAGTTTAAGCCATAACCCTGATGTTGTAGTCTTCTTTGATAACTGTCAAAGAATCTTATCACCAAGGCTCAATAATATTGTGCTATGGGTTTTATCTATCATGTCACAACAATATTCCTTCAAGCTCACCGCACTAATTTGTTGTGAAATCTGATTCCTTGAAAACAAAGTATAAACTATTTTTTTATGATCAAGAAACACAACAAGGTTAGGGTTAACAAGAAACACAAGAAGAACAACAAGAATTGGTTATAACTGATATTCTTTTACCTTCTCTATAAATCAGATTACAAGTACTCAAGAATAACAAATAACCCTCTCACCCTAATTAGAATTTTCCAAACTTATGATGAGAGACTAATATGATATTTATAATAAAACCTAACATACTAAACTAATGGGCTTTTTAACAATTACCCATTACAAGTTAACTTAAGGTACAAGCTAACTTAAACAATTGGACATAACAAACATGCCCAGTTCGACATGCTAATAAAACTAGCATACTTTGACTACAACATGTGAACAAAATTTGACGACATGCTAAGATCCTGTCGAATTGGCGATCCAAAAAGCTACCCTTCGATCATACTAGAGTTTGATCTAATATCTCATATCTCTCTTATTTTTTATTTATTTTATGAGTACCATTTTCTTATTACAAAAAGTATATGCATATATTAATCAACTGGTTAAGCATTTAATTGAGCATATATATATATTTTTTTAATTTGTAATTTATTTATAAATGTTTTATATTAAAATATAAATATAAATAATATTGTTGATAGTAATTAAACTTGAATATGCTATTTATATAAATTTAACTCAAATATACATATCAGTTGAGCTATACTACCCACCAAAAGAGCATATAATTGATCTCAAAAAGGTATTAATCAGATTTGTAGTAAAATATGTATGATAGATGTTCAGTGAAAATATATGACAATTTGAGCAGAGAGAAAGATGAGGGCGACTCGCACATTATTCACTTTTTGACCTAATATTTTCTCTTCGCCCTTAAAGCTCAACTTTAAACATGATTCTTCCTATCATTCCATGGAAGTTCTTAGACATTTTTGCAGCAAATACAACAACATCTATTCTCGTGCCCGATTTAGAAGAAACTAATAAACAATCTTCTACCCAGGTGTGAATGCACATTCATGGTTTGGCATAGGAGTATTATAGGCCAAAGATAGATTTTTCAATTGCAAGTAGTGTAGGAATTCATTCCCCTATGTATTGACTCGACTTCTAACAAATTTTGCTTTGATAGACCTTTATGGAATTGTCTCAGTGATCTTGGAATTGCAAGTAGTGAGAGTTCTAGTGATCTTGGAATTGTCTCAGGAGCTTAGGTACAAAGTCTTGGTGGAAAGGAAGGGTTATGCCTTTTCCATCAAGCTGGACTATGAAAACATGTCAGAGTTTGTTCCTTAGGTAGAAAAATTGGATATTATCTGGAAAATTGCAAACGAAGAAATGAGGAGGGTAACACTAAAAAGAAGAACACAAAAAAAATTTGTGCATGTTAATAACAGAACATCGAAGGAGAGTGAAATGGAAAATATGGTTGAAACATATGTTGATGTTAGAGAGCCAAAAATCCTAGTGAAGGAGATACCAAAAAAATGGCAAGGACCGTTGTTGGTTGTCCAGGTGTAAAAAACAAGGGCATCAATGTTAGTACATGACATGCACACAAAATTATTGTAGTCGAGGACTACAATACTTCTGACTTAATGAGAATTGTGATAGGAACAATATTTGAAATAAAGACTCAACTAAGATATATTAAAATTAATTTCATATCCTATCATTACCAACCCCTTCAAAAACAACCTTGTCCTCAAGGTTGTAAAACTTTATGGTTGTAAAACTTTTCCTGGCTCATATGATTTCTGCAATAGATAAGGCAAATACTTCTACCAAAATGCTCAGACCACAACATCAATGAAGAACCTGCTAATAAAAGTGGCCACCATTTCTTTCCAGCAAACTTTTCAAGTGCTTTCAAATAAGCATCATTTTCCTCAGAAGAAGAGTATAGGGGCGCAACAAAGGTAATGGACTTTTCACAATTTGAGTACTTTGCATCCAAATCCAATGCAATTACATTTCCCATATAAAGTGTGAAAGCATCAGGATGTGTCCCATAGAGTGTGCAATTACATTTTAGAAACACTGTATGTGTCCAAAATGAAGAAGAACATATAAATCCATGTAAGAATATCACATTAGCATCATCATTGGTCTTCTCTTGGAAGGTATAAATAATACCATAAATATAAAGCTCTTCCAACAGTGGATCTATATCAGAGGATCCTAAGTAAATGACGACAGTCCCAATAAGTTCGAAAGAAATGACGATTTCGACGTTGTGTGTTTTGGCTGCAAAAAAGTTGTGTGGTTTGACTGCAGAGACCCCAATTAGTTGTTATGAGGTGTGGATTGCTGATGAAAGTGTGGTATTTTCCCTGTCCAAATCTCTAACCCCAGCCTTAACAGCAAACCCCTTTGTCATTAATTGTTCAACTATTCTTTTTCCAGTGCTATAAGTAGGTTCATCAACAAAAATCTTCTTCAAACTCAAATCATCATCACCTACTCTTTCACTTCCTTGAGTGTATGCTAAAAGAAACGATACAATGGTTGCAACCAAAAGCATCTTCACTAACATGTTTTCAAATTGTTCCATAGCTAGTTTCCTTGACGACTTTCCCTTCTCTTTCGCTAGCTCGTTCCAACCATATTCGTCGCGCCGCTTCTGGCCCTCATTAGAACTTAAACACTCATCTAATTGTACACCATACTCTTTCAAAGACTCCTCAAATGACCATGACCATGACCATGTATGAAACGACTTTTTCTCCATTGGAACTTTCATATGCATATTCACCACTGTAGAAACATTCCAATCAGCTAGTTTTCGCATCAGCGGTTCCGATGACAAATTGAGAGCATGTGAAAACATAACAGTGCTCATGAGCTCCACATTAGGACAAACTTGGTGATATTTAAAATTTAATTCTAGCCAAGAAAAATTCCAAGAGTATGCATAAAAGTAGGAAGCCAAATTAATTGAGCAGTAGGTACAATTCTTAAATACACTTGACAGTTTGCATGCATGAACAATACTTTCATGTGTTGTTGTGACATCCATATAAACACCTTCCAAATCAATGTCAACTTTGGAGTTTTCTAATTCATGTTCTACATAGAGAGAAGATATACTTTCCATTGCATTTAGCCCACCATTATCTGCCAATGTTCTAGGAATCATCTCAAAACTTTCAGTAAATTTTGCTATAGCACACTAATCCAATCCCGTCTCCTTGAAAGAAAATTCTGTCACCCTCTTAGCTAACTCAACTTCAGTTGCAGCAGCTCCATGCACAATTTTACTATCCTTGCACATGGCCTTGTAAGTGTTCCCTCCAACATCAGATATACTACCAGTACGTCCTCTCAAGATAACAGTTGACACAAAATTTCCATCTTCTTTATTTTTAACAACGGTAACCCTTGCATCACCAATTTCCTCAACTGAAATAGAATCGACATACTCAAGATCATATGGGTTTGGTTGACTAAGCTTTATCATAGCAACAACACCGGTTGTACAGAAAAATCGATGCAGTTCAAACTTAGAATTGATTTTCAGAACCATAAGCTTATAACGCTCACAAAAATGTAAAGCCATGTCTAATAAACCCTTAAGAAGCACAGTGGAAGGAGGATGTTTGATGAAGAAATGAAAAACCACAATATGAAGGAGATGAACCTGTGACGTGTTTGATTTACGGTGGTTGCTGAAAGTTTTGCTCTGCAAGGCACTCTGAAGCCTAGTATAAGTTTCAACAAAAAATCTTGTCGAAACCATCGTCGTGCCAGTATGTGTAAACTGTAAGTGCTCACTTTATTCATAGGTTCCAATGCCTTTTTATAAGGAATACATAAAAACTGTAAACAACTGCAAATCCTAAAATAAAGGACATGACTCAACTAGCTCTACTAACTCCACTAATAGCAAGAAAATAGCAAAACAGAAATTGACCAGCTCTAACCTAAAGAATAGGTCTTTATTAGAAAACAAACAAAAAAAACTGACTCAACAATATGTTGCAGACTTGTGTTTATTGTGATAATAGCTTCTATGGGAATATAGAGGAAATTGGAATCCCTCTTTAGCATTTGATCAAACACCTTACATGCAGTTCTTAACAATATTTGAAACTAAGATATATTAAAATGGATTTTGAAGATTTAAAATTTGTCTATGCCATACAGAACAATAATGAGGAAACTGATTATTTAAACTGATTATTTAAATTGTAAATTCAACAAAAATAAATAAAACAACAAAAATATTATGATTAGAAAAACAATACAATTCTTTATGATTATTTAAATTCCTTATTCATAACCCTGCTCCTCCAGTGGGATATCTGGATATTCAAATAGGCTCAAGTGACCTGTAAAATAATAAAATGATCCTGAAAAAAGCTGGATTTAAAAATGATTCTAAAATAAAATTAACTTACGCTTATCGTCATCGTCGACTTCCATTTCCATAGGAGCAACAATATCCAAATCGGGATCCAGTACGCCTCCTCTGGCCAAGGAGATGATGCTACCGAGTCATACGGAACTGGCCAAGGAGATGATGCTACTGAGGTATGTGGCGAATGAGAATCATTGTCTACCTCTATATCTATATCCATCGGATCCGAAAAAGGAGAAGACACAGACTTGGCTGATTTGGGGATTCAGAGAAGGATGGAGAATACATTTTCTGAGCTTTTGTGAATGAGACTGTGTGTACAGTGGTTAAAAATTGATTTTTATAATTAACTACCTGTTAATAGAATATACCACCAAACACCCTATAATACCCTTTTAACCAAATATATTTTACATTTTTATGGTAATTTACTAAATCATATTTATTAACCAATCATATTCTTTCATTTGTACACATGGCATAATTTCTTAAAACCTTTTCCATTACATTCAATTTGAATTTTACAAACTTTTGTAAATGTATCTCTCTCTTCATCTCCATCTTTTCTCGTCTCTCTTTCCTTCCTCCCAACCCTAGCCACTACAACCACTTGATCAATGGATGAGACTGGATTCAGGTGTGATTGGTGATATAGATGATATCAGTGAGCATACTCGCAAACTTCTTGTTGCGCATCATGCCAACTCTTTCGATGTAGTTCCTGAGAGTTCAAAGGGAAGGAAGAAATATGGAAAAGGTCATAGCAGGAAATGGGGTTTGCTGGGAAACAATTTTAAAGTATCACTAATGGTGCAACTTTGCGATCCTCTGAGAAATTATGAACCAGTCGGAGTGTCAATGCTTGCTCTTATACAAGTCGAGAGAGTGTTAGTCCCACCGAAACAAAAGATTTACTTGACTGTCTCATATGTTCTCTCTCATCCATCTCTTTCTCTTATTTCGTCTTATTTATGTTACAGATTCATTGTTGTGTTGATTTGTTGTTGTTGTTGACTGATGCTTAGATTCTGGTTTGTGAATTGGTGAAAGATTGTTACTGTTATCAATGTTTTGTTCTTTGCTCACCCTGTGTTCGATGAAAGGTCTCCGCCAAATTATTTCTCTTCCTTTTGGCACATAGGTGGATATTAGTCTTGCTATGGGTATTACTGGCACAAAAGTTGATCAAGAGAGCTCTTATATCATTATATTGGATGACAACTTTGCTTCAGTTGTAAAGGTAGAATCCTCTTGTAGATACATTTTATTAAAGTTGTTGATGTGTTATAGGCACAACAACTATAGGAATTATGATAGACTAATAATTAAATTCATTGATTAATTCTATAGTTTCTTATTACATCAGCATTTGGCTATTGGACATTTAACTCTACTTAATTTCTCTTTGTTGTAATTTACCTGACTGTTTATTTCCTGAACAATGTCAGTGATGAACAATACTTTGTCTTTGAGTCGGGAAGATGCATGGATTCTCCACTGTTGATGGGTTTGTGAGCCCGAATCTCCGAGAGAGCGCCTTTTAAGTCAATTTAAGAAGGAGGTTGGATACAATGGATTCTCTTTATTTGATGTGGACATAGGTTATGATGATGAAGACGAAGAAGAATATTATGGCGGCTATGGTCCTTCTTTTGAATTTGAGCAGGATGGATTCTCTACCGATATTACGCCACCATCTATGTTGTGTGATCTGTGGAAAAGGCTTGAATTTGATGATGTGAGAAGAAAACCAAAAGGCCAAATACTTGAAAACTTGGAAACAGAAGCCTTAATGCGTGAATGGGGTATCAATGAGTACACTTTTTCAGCATTCTCCGCCAAAAGGCTTTGCTGGTTTTGGAAGTCCAATGCATCTACCTGAAGAACTTTCTAGATTACCTCCTCTGGCAGAAGGGTTTGGTTCTTTCCTCAAAACAAAAGATGGGGGATTTCTAAGGTCTGTGACTCCCTCACTTTTTATGAATTCTAAAAGTGATGGGAGCTTAATCATGCAGGTATCCAACCCTGTTGTTATGTCAGCAGAAATAGGTTTGGGATAATGGAGACAAAGCAGTATTTGGCATCAGTCGGAATTGAAAAGCTTTCGATGCAGGCAAACAAGTATATGTCTCTAGAAGACATCACAGGGAAAACAATGCAACAAATATCATGGGAAGCCATGCCAAGCTTTGAGGGAAAAGACAGGTATGTCTATTAATTTTTATTAGTAAACAAACTTGTGTTAGGTTATGGATAATGATTCCTTAAAAATGTTTCATCGATTGATCAAACTTTCACGACTCTATGTAGGTAATGGCATTTGCAGCATGGTTTGTTGCCGTAGAAAGGTTCTACCCGCGTGCAAAGGGACATGAATGGATCACCGTCTGAACTAAAGTTTGATGAGTTTATTTCGAGTTCAATTGGAATTGTAGCTCTGATTTATGCATGCAAAGATATTTGGTTATTTATGTGAAGTTTCCGGTTATGGTTTTGGAGTTTGTACCACTCAGATGAATTGACTAGGTTTTCGAGGTTGCTGATGTTGTATGCTTGTTTCAATGATCTTTCAGATTCAATATTATGAGTTTTGCATAAATGGCATTAGCTTGACCCTTTGATGTAAAAGATTACGGGGCTGCATTGTAGATTTTGCACCTGTTGCAAATTCTGATCCATAGGTAAAAGCTTTAGCGATTTTCAGACTCACTGAATACTGTCATTTGATCCATTGGCAACAATGAAGATTTAGGATCAAAACCTGCACCTGTTGTGTCTCAATGAGTAGTCGAAGTACTTGTAGCAGTGGGAGCAACAGAGATATGATCACTCCATCTTGCTTAGAAGTTGGATTTTGTAGACAAAAGAGAGCAAGGTTTGTATCTCAATTATAATTTTATTAATTTTGGAATAAAAAATGCAGCAATGACTCTAATTGCTTGCTCAATATCACTAAAACTATTCCAAAAGTATGATTTGTTAACTATATATTTGTATTTATTCTATAGGCTGGAAGTATCAAATATTGATAGTCATGCAAAAATGAGGTGTCCAGTTGCGGATCTCATGAATGATCTTGGTAGATTATTTGGCACTTTGTCTTTTTATGAATCTTTATGGATATTTTCCTCTGTTGTATTGGACTTGGGCAAAAAACAATTAACTGATTGAGTGTTTGTTTCGAAGTATGTCGATTCAAGGACTAAGATTGAAAATAAATTCTGAGTCATACATTACATGTGCATCATTTTCCCCTTACAACCAAATAATATTAAGGTTTGTTTGTTATTTTCTACCGATCTTTTCTACAGACATACCATTTATCTAGAGACCACAAACCTGATCTTGAGATTGAGAAGGAAAGAATTTCGAAAGCCGATGGTTTTATTCATGCATGAAGAGTTTCTTCCTGCTATAAAACAAGTTGTAACTGTCAATCCATATATAAATACTGCAAGTTTGTCATTGTGATGCAATTCAACTAACAGCCTTAGTGATACACATATCATATTTCCCATTTTCTCTATTATATAACCCCTAATTAATTTCATATGTTATGACTTATGATTGATATATTATTTTTGCTTTAATATTATAATTATAGGTTCTGCTTTGTGATGAAGATGAATTTATGATTCTAACTTGTGATGGCATATGGTACTCTTCTTATGCCTTCATATGTCCATTTGATTCTGAACATTGTGATCTATTTGAGATGGCAATAATCGATGTTGTTGCGAATAGTATCTGTGCCTTATTGTGGAGGCTTTTTGGTGGTGCTTAAATACCATAACCACTTATATAACAAAAATATAAATTTGAAGCTAAAAATGGGAAATATATATATATATATATATATATATATATATATATATATATATATATATATATATATATATATATATATATATATATATAAAAGAATCATGTTATGTAAGGTATGCTGGTATTAAAGATTTCTTACTGTTTCATAATAAATAAAAATAGAATCATGTTATGGAATCAAGCATAATTTTTTGAAGTTCACAATCAGTTTTTTAAAAATCACTTCTGTTAAAAAAAATATAATCCTCATGTAGTGTTCATTTTATGTTTTATAAATTCATTTAAATATTGCAAGTGGAAGACACAAGCAGGTAACATATGTGTTGCATCATTTGATTAGAGCTGCAATGGAATCTGCAAATCACTTGAGAAGATTAAATATGTGCACTCGAAATACGGCGAGGGGACAAAGTTGTTTGGAGTGCTTTATTTTAGGTAGAATATTCAAAGGAGGATGAATTTTTTCTTGATTTGCTCTGTTTCACACAAAATGAAAAAAAATCACTATTAAAATATTAGGAAAATTGTTGGAAATATGTAGAATTACCGAGTGTCATCACCTTCCCGTCTCTATGAATTCCAGCTTAGTCTTATATTAGTTTTAGTTATTAGTTTTGTTAAATGCTGTAAATAGGTCCCTAATCACATTTTGAGGATCAAAATATCTAATATTATATTTCAAATGTTTTTCTCATACCCGTGCGGACGCACGGGTCTTCTACTAGTATTTTATTAAAAATACTTGATTTTTATTAATATTTTATTAAAAAGACATGATTTTTAATCATTTTTACTAACAATTTTTTTTAAAACTATAATAATACTTATTTTCAATTTTAAACAAATCACAATTTTTCTAATATTTTTTTAATAAATTTGTTTTAAAATGATAGAAATATTATCGATTTCAATTGTCCACTTTATATATTTAATTTCAAGTTAATCATTACTCATTATAGAATATTTATTTTTTCAAAAAACATTTTATCATTTTCGAATAAATCATAAATCATAATTTATATGGTTTTTAAGATACTTATAATCATAAATCATAATTAATTCATCAATTAATCATATTTCATAATTTATATGAGGAATAATATTTCAATTTAAAAAAATATATCAATATCATCCAAAATCATATAATTTTGTCTTAAAATACTTTTTGAATGCTATTTAAAATTATATCAATATTATATAGTTTAATTTTAATAATTAAATTTTAATGGATCAATTAATCTTTTTGATACAATCAATATGATTTAATGAATATAATTAAATGAAATCATCAATTTCATATAAATAATAAATAATTAAATTAAATCAAATATTTCTTTTTTGAATAGTTAAATTATTTGAATTTTTAAAGTTTATAATTATTATACAATCTTTAGATGTTATAGCTGTCACACCCCAAATTTGTCCTACTTTTTTTCTTTCTTTTCTCATTCTAATTGATTAGTTGGTGGTTATACTCTGAACGATCATCTGACCTCTGGCCATGATCTTCTAACCTGCAAACCATGGAGAGGTTGTTGGTGTTTTGGTTGTAACTGTAGGTTCTTGCAAGTGTGTGCGGAATTCAGGTGAAGGATAAAGAAAAGATAGATTCTCAAGACCCCGGTTTAAATATTTGTTTTTAGGTGGAGGCGTTGTTAAGAATTTTAAGATATGAAGATAATACATGATGGGCCTTAAGTCACTATGTTTTGGATGTATTTGGTCCATGTTTTCCTAAGTTTAGTTGCAGCATTTTGTTTGATGACCTTGGAGTACTATTCTTTCAAGGTAGGTTCCAAGTGCATGTTGTGGTGTGAGACCATCCAAGGGCAATCCGCAACATCCAAGTGTTGTGCCCTTTGTCGTATCTCAAGTTTGAAGTTATAACCGCATGGCACGTCGAATAACGGAAGGACAGTGTGAATCGGATTTGGAATCTTGCGTCGAGGAAATATATATTTTCAATCCAAGTATTAAGGTTTTATCCGAGCATAAGTTTGAGAAATTCGGAAAGAGTCAGAATGAGAATTAAGTACAATTCATGTCCAAAGTTAAAATGTTACATTCCTTCAATTGAGGTTCACAGTTTTTGTTACCACTATGGATTACATCATAATATTTTTTCATTACAGTAACCAAGTGAACAAGGAACTAGGGTCACAGTTTCTTCATGCTGATTCATTTGGACCCTTAAACATTATCAGTTGGTTTGTTTCAAATCGTGTTCACGAACCGTGCTCCAGCATGCTCATATGTAAAACAAGAAACGAGAAATATGGTCAGTACGTCTAGCCAAAATAAGTTTACATCATAAAAAATAGGAGCTAAAAAAAACCAATCCAGCTCATTCAAAATTATTCATTCAGTTCAGAATTCGACGCACCACGAATTTCGTAACAAGTGTTACAAACAATACCGGCTGAAATTAACATTCGAAAGCTCACAGTTCAGGTAAGTTCAAGAGATAATTTACCTCATTAACAAAATCGAGGAATAAGAACTAGTTCTTCCTTTAAAGCCATGCAACAGGTCGAAGAATCCCAAGCTAAATTCAGATCATCCATCTGAGAAGAACCCTTTTCTTTACAAAGCTCAACCGGTCTTCTTCACGTGATATATCATGGACGAGTCTGAATATCGCTATGGTTGATTTCCAACAATGCTTGAACCCTGTGCACCATTGCATGCTATGTCACTTCCTTCATTCGCTCTGGATTCGTTGCGGGGTATTTCTGCAAATTACCCAAGCCTTTAAAACTCCGTCAGTATCGATTCATGAATCACAGTTAGTCGTCACGAATTGTGTCCCATTGTGCCCTCATCTCCAACCTGCCATACAAAACTCACATTTGAACATTATGGTGTCAAGTATGCAGGATGTCACCAACACTCACGACAAGTTTCAGCAACTATTAACTACAGTTCGAGTAAATACACAAGCCTCCTCATATACCACCTGCAAGCTATCGTATTTTATACCTTAATCCATACGCATTAATCCCACCAGGTGTAATGATCATCAATTACTCGTGTTATCTTCGACAAATTTTGAACCACCATGCTGCCAAAATTGCTATCTTACCAATTTTCATGCATTTCTTCATATGAAATTCAGCCGGAGATGAAATTCGCACCTGCGAAGCAAAAGAGACCATGACATTAAGAACCAATTCCCAGTTCTGAACCATGATATCCACATTGTTAACCCAACTCAGAATCAAAATTCACCTTCATACTTTACCAAGCCACTTTTCTGCATCAGTACACAAAATTGCTAACGTTGCATTCCCATTATGCTTCATGGCATTGAAGATGTCATAGTATACTTGCCATGGTTACTCCAATAGGTCTGCCCGGCAAGAAAATAAGAACAACACTGAAAATACTTCAATGGCGTGTCAAATAGCAAGAAACTACATCAAGCAATGGTTTAATTATGTTTTCAAGACAATACAAAAAAAGAAAACATTCGCAAAGGCTAAAGGCTCATCAATAATAACCTATCTTCATACTTTGCCCATGCTCTTTCGAAATATCGTCAATAGTCTACAAGGAAAAGAAACATCAAGGAATCATAAGGAACAATATCCAATACTCACAACAAGCTTCAGCAGCTACCGATTTCAGTGCAAATGATCACACAATGTTGTTATTGCCTCCAAGAAGCATCAGTATGATCTGCTTAACTAAGTCATGGCAAACTATTAGAGAAACTTCAAACAAGTCAGAATATAAGTTAAGGAAGTGAAGAAGATCAATATGTATATAAATGCAAATAAGTCACAAGACAGCGAAAAAGTGAATTCTTGATCTATACCAAGCTTAAATAACAGCATAACATCTCTTTTCACATGCTTGTCAAGTTACAGAATTCTTCATCATCTTGTGAATTGCTTCTCATATACAAATTGAACCTCATGGCTGCAAGATAATGGTTGATTGATATTAGTTCATTTGCAAATGGCAAGATATCAACAGGAGTCACAATAGAAACACTACAAACAGACTTACAGAAGATCATAATCAAGGGAATCTCATCACTTCCTAAGGATATCAAATTCTTAACCATTCTCCTGCTTCATGCCAAGGCCGAATGGAGCCTTCTATCCAAGTTGCCAATAATAGGTCTCCTTGCTTTAATTCTGAGCTACCGAGAAATTCACATTGTATGCTATGAATCCAAGATATCTGTGTCTGAGTTTTGACCTGCAAGAAAATGTTTCACACATTAATACATTTCATGATTAGTAGCAGTAAAAATCAAGTAAGCAGTAACATTCACAGCAGTAAAAGTGAAGCATATCAGTTAAAATCCAGGGCAAAATCACAAGGCTTCTAGAAGTTGGTTACAAACAAAAACGAATAGCATGAGTCACCAGTGATTTTCAGTAGCCAACTTATATCCCATCCATGATTTTCGCTCACTCGCACATGCCAAAGTCCTCTTCTTCACACGTATCAGATTCTCCTTGAACCCTCCTATAAAAAGCCCAATCATTGGCAATGATTGGGGCGCCACCATCACCTGAAAGAAAAACCCTAAAAGAGTCAGAAAGAGACCCTAGCATACTCTGTAAAAATCAGTCCTCAAAAACCCTAGATTGTTCACTCAAAGCTCGTTTTCACAAAGTTTCTTAGAGTTCATCATCAGAGCTCTAAGGATACTTGAGCTAAGCACCATACATTTCACTCCCGGACGATCTACAAGGGAGACGGAAGAGAGAACACAAGCGGAGAGCAAAAGGGAGCATATCATTTTCTACAAAATACCTCAACGAAGTTTGAATCGCATAGTGAAGGTAGTAACTCTTTCATCTTTACCCGTTGTAGGTTCGTCGCACATTGAAACGCGAGATTAGGTTTCGGTTTTGTTATTAAACTTTGCGTGTTTGGTTTTGTTTGTATATGTGTGCGTTGATGATGATCACCATGATACTATGAAGGCGAAAACCATGGCTGAGTTGAGGTGATCTTGAATTTCGTTTGTTTTGTTTTTGTTCTTTGGTTGTGATTTGTTGTGGCTAAGCTGAGAACTTTGTGTTCTGTGCGGAAAGATGGAGAGTTTTTTATTTTAAAAAAGATAGAAGCTTATTTGAACATGCGTTCTGATGTTGATGAAAGTTATCTTTCAAAGTGATACATGTCACGGTTTTCTTTTAAAAAGCTGAAAGAAGTTTTACTGGCTGCTGTTTTTGCACTGCCCGAGGCGTTGATGTTTGATTGGACCGAAAAAGTCATTTGCGGTTAGGGTTTTTTGCCTTGAACCCCTCCACTCTCTCACAACCGGGTCGGGACGAACCCGTTATTCCCCTGGGTCATGGGATTGTTTTTCTTTCTCTCCTCTAGGCCCATTAGAAGTCTCTTAGTTTTTCTTTTTAAAATTAATATTATTTCTTTAAGTTGACATTTAAGTTTATGCATATATATAATGTTTTTACAAAGAAATAATTAGAGTTCTAATATCTTAGTTTAATTTTCTTTTTAAAATCAATTACAATTCCACTTTTAATTGTGTTTTAATTTTCGCATTCTTTGATAAAAAAGGTAATTGCTCGCATATTTTTGTTTTCTATTAGGTCGTGTGTTGATTAAATATCTTGGTCGAATTTATGAAAATTATTCTTATCTTGTAATCATAAATTGTTAAATAAACTTGAAACATGTACTAATACTAAACTTCAAAAATATATAATTGAATTTTTTGGTCCAACGCCAAATAAATATTCACATACACTTGACCTGCACGTAAGTCGATCGTTCCCCGATCGCCATCAACCTTACCCATACACTCGCACACAAAGCACAGCTTCTCTCGGGCTTTCTTACAATGAGCGGTAGTTAATCGATTACATCTAATCGGTTTTCTATGAAGGCTAACATCTTCTGTTAGTACACTTAAAATCGAATTATTCAATTAATCATTTAATATTTTCATAGCAAATTAAACAATTCAAGCGTACTTGATCCCCATATTAAGCTTATTACGACTAAAAATCTCAAAATTCATTTCATCCAAAGCAAATACTCAAAAGTTATATTACGATTAAAAAACCGAAAGAATGGAATTCTGGAGTCTAGCATTCCTCGAATTCCTGAATGAACTCTCCTGAGGCTCGCTCCATAGGATGCAGTTCATTCGATCTTTCGCGATTAAAATACTTAATTCAACATATCAAATAATGAAAGAATTGAATTCTGGAGTCCAGCATTCCTCGAATTCTCGCATAAACTCTCCTGAGGCCCGCCCCACAGGACGCAGTTTATTCACCCTTTCATTCTTAAAAAACCCTAATCAATTCAAACATTATTTTCAAAACCAGAACTACTCCAATCCTTTCTACACTTGCAAAACAAGCTAGCGCTTAAGCCTCCAATCGCGAGCAGATAAGCCAACGCTTAGCAATTAGAATGTGATTCGAAAAATCGTTCGTAAACAACAATCAAACTTAGTACTACGAACTACGAGGCTCTCAATTTCCCATTTCACAAGGAAATACGTAGGCACACGGATCTCGATCCTTGTCGAGCACCCTAAGACTAAGATCACCCATTTTCCTTAACATATCGTTTATCATTAAGAAGACATTAATATAAGTTAGTATTCGATCGCAGATTAGACTAAGAGGTTCCCGTTGAGTACAACGGACGTAAGAGGTGCTAATACCTTCCTCTTACGTAACCGACTCCCGAATTCAGAATCTGGTTTCAATGACCAAGTTCATTCTTTTATGGGGTTTATCTATATTTCCCTTTTCCTTTATTAGGAATAGATTAAAATTAGGTGGCGACTCTGTTTGTCTATTTTTCCGCGTCTTTCGCGAGGATCGTATTTTTCGAGGTACGACAGATGGCGACTCTGCTGGGGAAGAGGTAAAAAGGGTAAAAGATGAACTTGGGGAAGAAATCAAGAGACTTACTGAGTCCCTCAATCAGGCAGTAGCAAGTTGAAGGCGAGAATATGATCTTAAGGTTGAAGCAATGAATGTCTCTAGGATTTCAATGAAGGATTGGAATTTGAAGTGCCAAGAAGCTGACAACACCATAAGAAGCGCTCAACACTGGAAGGACCAATATGAAAGTCTTCTCAAAGACCGCAATATCTGGGAAGCCGCAAGGAAGAAAGTGAAGGATTGCTTTGAAGGATATGAGCGTGTTATGAATGTTCGAACTGAAGAGAGAGATATGTATCATGGCAAGCTTAATAGGCTCATTGAATGGTGCAACCAGCAAGCTAAAGATCTACCCTTCAGGCTCTCAATGGCGATGGAAGAATTTGAAGACAACGACGGCCACTCTCCAGCTGTGGGATACTTTCTTGAGATGTGTCAGGCCATGTTGAAGGCATTCAAGGAGAAAGTGAAAGAGTGTGAAACACGAAAACCAGCAGTTTAATTATTATATTTGTTTTATACATTTCAAAAAAGAACTTGGTGTAATGGTTGTACTTCGGTACTTTATTGAATTAAATGAATGAGACCTTGAGTTTTCTTTTATTTTGTCTTCATAATATTTTGAATGCTATAAATCATTTTATGCTTGTGAATAGTCCCCTGAAAATAAAAGCCATAAAACATATCATCTTAGCATATTCATACGTCCCATTTGCATAAAAACACAAACTCATACACTTTACCTTCCCTCTCCAGAAAAGCTGACTTTTCGGATTTTTCGACGAAGGTACAAGACCAGAAAGATTTACAAAATGACTTTGGAGCAAATCCAAGAGGAGCAGAATGCCATGAGATCTGATATTGATTCACTCAAGGAAAAGCTGGACCAAATCCTCGAGGTCATCACTATGGCTAAGAGAGAAGAGGAAGCTGAGAAACTCGCTAGACAAGCCGGCACTTCAGGGACTGCCAAAGAGAACTTCATTCTTGCTGGGGTGAATCCACCCAATGTACCATCTTTAGCAGTTCACCATGGGTCATTTAAGGACATGGATGAGCAGTCTGACGTCTTTTATGCGGACCCACCGATTCACCGCACTGAAACTCTTCTTGAACCAGTAGCAGAAAGGTTGCGCTCAATGGAGGAAAAGCTTAAGGAAATGGATATCAACACCATTCCGGGTCTAGATGCTGAGGAGATGTGTCTTGTGCCAGGATTAGTAATCCCGCATAAATTCAAGGTTCCGGACTTTCCCGATAAATATAAAGGGAACAGTTGTCCTCACACTCATCTTCGGGCTTACTGCAGAAAGATGGCTCTATATGCTAGGAACGACCAACTCCTGATTCATTGCTTCCAGGACAGCCTGTCCGGGGCATCTTTGGAGTGGTATGTCCAATTGGAAAGAGGCCGAATCAAAACATGGAATGACCTCTCCCGTGCATTTCTTGAACATTATCAGTACAATGTTGATCTTACACCAAATCGTACTCAACTGCAAGACATGACGCAACGTAGCAACGAATCGTTCAAAGAATACGCACAACGGTGGAGAGAACTCGCTGCACGGGTTCAGCCGCCATTGCTTCCTAAAGAGTTAACAAACATGTTTCTAAATACACTGGAGGAAAAATATATGGACAGAATGATGGGAGCTAGTTTTCCTAGTTTTTCTGAAATCGTGTCCGTAGGAGAAAGAATTGAGAGCCAGTTGAAAAAGGGCAAAGGAGCAGCCACTTCTGCAAATATTGGCAAGAAACCTTATCCTAATTTCCAAAAGAAAAAGGGAAAGAGAGGCCAATGCTATTATGAGAGGAAGAACTAGTTTTCCATATAACATGTCTTATAGGCATGTAGCTAATGTTGCGCCAATTCCATATCAACCACAAGCTCCACAACACCAACAATATCAGCAGGCTCCTGCACAGCAGCCCAATCAACAGTACAAACGAAGTGGTCCGGTGCAAAGGCAGCCTAGACCAAGAAGGCACATTGATCCAGTCCCCATGCCTTACAAAGATATCTTTAATCAGCTGAACCAACGCGGGCAATTGACTCTGAGGGACCTAAGGCCAACCACTTTCCCGTCTCCTCCAAATTATGATGCTAATGCCACTTGCGAATTCCACAAAGGTGCGCCGGGACACACTATAGACAAATGCTATGCATTTCAAAATCACATGCAGGATTTGGTGGATTCGAAGGATATAACTTTTACTCCAAGAGGCCCAAATGTCAAAAACAACCCATTGCCGCCTCATGGAGGAGCAACTGTTAATGCTGTGGAGGAAGAAGACGAGTGTGAGTTAATTCTAAAGGCAGAAGACGTTTAGACTCCATTGGTTATGATTGGAGAACAGTTGGAGAAATCAGGTTTGATGCTGGCAAAAGATGAAGGGGTTGATTATTCCGAGGAAGATATCAGGGAGTGCTTGCAAAGACTCCTCAATCAAGGTTTGATACAGATCGAGAGACGTGGAAAAAAGAAAAGAATGGTGGTTGCAATAGAGATGTATTATGATGCACCTCAGACTCCAAACAATGTTACTCCTATGGTTATAGAGTACCCAGCTCCTTACACTGGGGAAAATAACCAAGTTATACCATGGAGTTATGAACCAGCGAACGTTAGACAAGGCCGGAGAAGGCAGCCTATTAATATTGAATTTCCCGTTGTCACATCTATTGTCGGACCAAGTGGTATGACTCGCAGTGGACGATTGTTTACACCAAGACCAGTGGAGTCGTCATCCAATCAAAAGCAAAAGACAACTGCTACACCGGTTGTCACTCATATTCCGCATGGGACACCAGAAGAGCCGTCATCGCCCAAAGCTGCATTCAGTCAGAAAGAAGCGGAAGAGTTCTTAAGGATTATCAAGAAAAGCGACTACAAGGTGGTCGAATAGCTGAACCAGACTCCCGCCAAAATATATATGTTAGCTTTACTACTTAGTTCTGAAGCACATAAATCTTCTTTGCTGAAAGTGCTAAGTGCGGCCCACATTACCAAAGATATCACTGTAGCCCAATTTGATGACGTCATAGCCAGCGTTACCACTGGTAACTTCCTCGGTTTTAATGATGAAGAGCTCACTGCTGATAAGAAGAATCATAATAAGGCTTTGCACATCTCCATAAGATGTGAAGATACGTTGATGTCGAGGGTGTTGGTGGATATTGGTTCCTCCTTAAATGTGATGCCAAAAACGACATTGGAAAGAATTCTCGTACAAGGAGTAGTGATGAAGCCGAGTGCATTGATAGTAAAAGCTTTCGATGGTTCCAGGCATGCGGTCATAGGAGAGGTGGATCTCTCGATCAAGATAGGACCTGCTTTGTTCACCATTACTTTCCAAGTAATGGATATCCATCCAGGGTACAGCTGTCTCCTGGGAAGACCATGGATTCATAACACAGGGGTTGTTACATCCACTCTCCATCAGAAATTAAAGTTCCCTATGCAGACCAGAATAGTAGTGATTGGAGGTGAAGAGGATATCCTGGTGAGTCATTTGACCTCTTTCCGATATATTAATGTGGAAGGCGAGACTGTCGAGACACTGTTTCAATATTTTGAAATAGTGAGTATGCTGGCAGTACAACGAGAATTTGAGCGCCCACAGCCATCAATGTCAATGGCATCACTGAAGGAAGATTTGGTTGTCTTGGAGACTGGGAACACACAGGGCTGGGGCAAAGTTGTCGAGATGCAAGACAAAAGAGACATGTATGGAATTGGCTACCAGCCATCTTCCAGTGCAACAACAATCTCGGCATATGAAGAACATGGTCAATTTCCTCGGGTGAGTGATACATTTACAAGCGCTGGATACATCTTTGAGGATCGCACTGCAATGATCTCAGACGAAGACTACCATGAAGTGACTTGTAATTGGATTCGTCAAGCCAATCCAGGGGAGGAATTAGAGAATTGGAGAACTGTCGAGATTCCTCAGTTTATTTACCCTGAAAAGTAATTCTACTTCTTTTTCAAAACCATATGCTCTGCCCAAGGCATATTGGGATGTTGTCGGGCCACCAATGTTTTAAAACTTTGATTATCAATATAATAAATCAGCAATTTGCATTCAATATTTGTTCTCTTTCTTTCATTTTTCTTTTCTTTTATAATAAAATGGCAATGTTTTAATGCACATCACTTTCTAAAATAAATGCATAAATCATAAAACATGCAGAGACACCACCGAAGTCCTTGAGGACGATGCTGCTATGGTCCCGTATAACTTCGATTGTCCGATCAACCAAGCAGAGGAAGAGGGCGAGGAAGATTGTGAACTTCCTGAAGAGTTAGCCCGACTACTCAAGCAAGAAGAGAATGCCATCCAGCCTCACCAAGAGGATATTGAAGTTATTAACCTGGGATCAGTGGAGGATAAACGTGAAGTGAAGATAGGTGCTTCTTTGCAAACCGAAGTGAAGGAAAAATTGATAGAGCTCCTCCACGAGTACGCTGACGTGTTCGCATGGTCATATCAGGATATGCCCGGGCTAAATACTGATATTGTCGTGCACAAGTTGCCACTTAAAGAAGAATGTCCAGCAGTCAAGTAGAAGTTGAGAAGGACTCGCCCAGACATGGCCCTCAAAATTCGGGAAGAAGTAAGAAAGCAATTTGACGCCGGATTTCTAGCAGTAGCTAAATACCCACAGTGGATCGCCAACATCGTGCCCGTTCCAAAGAAAGATGGAAAGGTCTGCATGTGTGTCGACTACAGAGACTTGAACAGAGCTAGTCCCAAAGACGATTTCCCACTACCTCATATCGATGTATTGGTGGATAATACAGCTCAATTTTCAGTGTTCTCCTTTATGGACGGTTTCTCTGGATATAATCAGATCAAAATGGATCCATAAGACATGGAGAAGACCACGTTCATTACGCTGTGGGGAACATTTTGCTACAAAGTAATGCCATTCGGACTCAAAAATGCCGGAGCAACATATCAACATGCTATGGTAACTCTCTTTCATGATATGATTCATAAAGAGATTGAAGTGTACGTCGATGATATGATTGCAAAATCCCAAACTGAGGAAGAACACATTGTTAATCTGCAAAAATTGTTTGTACGATTAAGAGATTTCAAGCTCAGACTTAACCCGAATAAGTGCACATTTAGGGTTCGATCCGGAAAGTTGCTAGGATTCATTGTGAGCCAGAAGGGGATTGAGGTCGATCCTGACAAAGTCAGAGCCATTCAGAGCATGCCTGATCTCAGAACTGAAAAGGAAGTCAGAGGTTTCCTTGGAAGGTTGAACTACATTGCCAGATTTATCTCGCATCTCACTGCTACTTGCAAACCAATCTTCAAGCTCTTAAGAAAGGATCAAGAAATTGAATGGGATAATTAATGTCAAATAGCCTTCGATAGAGTTAAGGAATATTTGCAAGAACCACCAATCTTGGTGCCTCCTGTTCCTGGAAGACCTTTAATAATGTACATGACAGTTCTTGACGAATCCATGGGTTGTGTGTTGGGGCAGCAAGATGAGACTGGCAAGAAGGAGCATGCCATCTACTACTTGAGCAAGAAGTTCAACGATTGTGAAACAAGGTATTCAGCACTTGAGAAGACTTGTTGTGCTCTTGCATAGGCTGCCAAGCGTCTCCGACAATACATGTTGACCCATACAACATATTTGATTTCTAAGATGGATCCTCTTAAATATATATTTGAGAAACCAGCTCTCACTGGTAGGATCGCCCGATGGCAAATTCTTTTATCGGAGTACGATATTCAATATGTCACTCAAAAGGCTATCAAAGGCAGCATACTAGCAGATCATCTTGCTCACCAGCCTATAGAGGATTACCAACCTTTGAGGTTTGACTTTCCGGACGAAGATATCATGTTGATTAAAGACTATGAAGAGCCTGGACCTGACGAAGGGCCTGAACCAGGGGAGCGATGGACTCTCATGTTCGATGGTGCTACCAATGATCGAGGTTGTGGAATTGGAGCAGTATTGACATCTCCTAAGGACTTCCATGTACCTTTTACAGCTAAGCTTTGTTTTCCGTGTACGAACAATGTGGCTGAATATGAAGTATGCATTATGGGATTAGAAGAATCCATTAAACTGAGGATTAAAACACTCGATGTATATGGTGACTCAGCTCTGGTGATATATCAAACTACAGGAGATTGGGAAGTAAGATGTGATCATCTGATTCCATATCGGGATTATGTGTTGAAGTTACTCCCCAGGTTTGATGATATTACTTTCACCCATGTGCCTCGTAGTGCAAACCAAATGGCTGACGCTCTGGCAACTCTGGCATCTATGTATCAGTTGATTTGGCCTAATCATCATCATTCCATTGATCTCAAGCGTTTTGAAGAGCCTGCTCATTGTCTGACAACCGAAGAAGAATCAAGTGCCAAGCCTTGGTTCTATGATATCAAGCGCTACTTGGAGAAGAAAGAATACCTAGAAGGTGCTTTGAGTATGGATAAAAGAACACTAAGAAGATTGGCCTCAAATTTATTTCTAAATGGGGAAGTCTTGTACAAGAGAAATCATGACATGATCCTACTCCGATGTGTAGATGAACAGGAGGCCGAGCGAATCATAAAAGAGATACACGAAGGACTGTTTGGTACCCATATGAGTGGGCATACAATGGCAAAGAAAATCCTTAGAGCATGATACTATTGTCTAACGATGGAGGCTGATTGTAATTCTCATGTTCGAACGTGCCACAAATGCCAAATTTATGCTGACAGGGTACACGTACCTCCCACTCCGTTGAATGTCTTGACTTCACCATGGCCTTTCTCCATGTGGGGAATAGATATGATTGGGATGATTGAACCAAAGGCTTCAAATGGGCATAGGTTTATACTTGTTGCCATAGATTACTTCACGAAGTGGGTCGAAGGCGCCTCTTACGCTAATGTTACCAAGCAAGTGGTTGCTCGCTTCTTGAAGAATAACATCATATGTAGATATGGGATTCTTCACCGAATCATTACTGATAATGGGTCAAATCTCAATAACAAGACAATCGAAGAGTTATGTACCAGTTTCAAAATTGAGCATCATAATTCAACACCATACAGACCCAAGATGAATGGAGCTGTCGAAGCTGCAAACAAGAATATCAAGAAGATCATTCAGAAAATGGTGATCACGTATAAAGATTGGCATGAGATGATGCCTTTTGCGTTGCACGGTTACCGTACTTCAGTACGTACTTCGACAGGGGCAACCCCTTTTTCTTTGGTATACGGCATGGAAGCTGTCCTCCCGATAGAAGTTGAGATTCCTTCGATGAGAGTTCTGATGGAAGCCAAATTAGATGAAGCTGAATGGGTCCGAACAAGTTTGATGAGCTCAATCTTATTAAAGAAAAACGTATGACGGCACTATGTCATGGACAACTTTACCAGAGACGTATGAAGAAAGCTTTTGACAAGAAAGTGCGTCCTCAGACTTACCAGGAAGATGATTTGGTGCTCAAACGAATCACTACCATGCACAGAGAGCCCAGGGGCAAGTGGGCGCCTAATTATGAAGGACCGTTTGTAGTAGTAAGAGCTTTCTCCGGAGATGCCTTAATTCTTGCAAGAATGGATGGTGAAGAACTTTCTACTCCCGTGAATGCGGATGTAGTTAAAAGATATTATGCTTGAAATATTGGAATAAAAGCCGCTAAGTCGAAAACCTGAAAAGGCGACTTAGGCAAAAATAGGCTATCCCGGTGGACTGAAAACCCGAAAGGGCGGTCCAGGCAAAAATTAGGGATAAAAATAAAATTTAGCCCGCTGAGTTGAAAACCTGAAAGGGAGGCTCAGGCAAAAAAGGGCGTCCCGGTGGATTGAAAACCCGAAAGGGCGATCCAGGCAAAAGTTAGGGACTAATTCCAAGGCAAAATATTATATTTTGTACATTCATTTGATCCTGGGGAACTACGAAAGAAAAGGATCCATCCAATCGTCTTCCTACAAAGTTTAACTGATGAGATTTTCAGAGATATAGGGACCATAGCAATGTCAAAATTCAATGGAGCTTTATTTATTGTCATTGTCATTGTACTTTTCTTGCACAACAATTACCTCATTAAGGAATTGCATTTGTATGTACATTTATACCCTTTTGCGGGTTTTGGCAATAAAAAGAGAAATTTCTCATCAAAATTATGCTCAATCGTTTTTACTTTATCTGTTTGTTTGCAAAATGTTTTATTAATGATAAACTCTGTTTTGAAATTTTGGTAAAAATAATAAACAATGTTTAAAAAATAGTACGATTATCTTTTTGGATGATAAGAGGTAACGTGACAGTTCTCCCGTTAGCTAATATCATTGTCAGTCACTGTGATTGTTTCCGCACAGACAATATATCCCATTGACGAATGTTAAACTTCAGTCTAGACTTTGCCAAGGACACTCGTGTCTCTCCTTTTGATGCTTACAACTTTATCAGGGTCTCGTGTCATAAGTGTTGGAAAATTTAATACCCTCCACCACATCTCAAAGTCCAATATCCATTGGCAACTACCAAAAAGCTGGAAGTCCACCACGTTGGCATCTCGCATAAAACCTAAAGTCCAATTTTATTGGCAACTACTAAAAAGCAAAGGTCCAATTTCATTGGCACCCTCATGATTCCCAAGAGTCCACTATGGTGGAAACTACCAGAAAGCCAAAAGCCCAACCATGTTTGGCATATCCCCCAAAGTCCAATATCCCTGGCAATTATCAAAAAACTTGTCTCCAGCATATGCAATCATTTGCATTGTCACAAGCATGGCATGCATAACATTCTCGTCTGAAAACAAGAATGTCATTAAACACAATCATATTAATCATTAGCATATGAAAACGTTTGCATTAGGATCATTAATAATTGCATTTTCATATGAATCATTGTGCATCATGCAATGTGCGAAGTCATATCAGAATAGCATAGCAGGATCTAGGACATGCATCCAGGATTTTCCTCTTTCAAA
Source organism: Lathyrus aphaca (assembly GCA_963966055.1). Taxonomy (NCBI): domain Eukaryota; kingdom Viridiplantae; phylum Streptophyta; class Magnoliopsida; order Fabales; family Fabaceae; genus Lathyrus; species Lathyrus aphaca. The sequence goes on along the minus strand of OZ014523.1, from coordinate 28,405,626 downwards.
GTTGATGGTATTCCTCTGAAAGGAGCTGATATCCCGTATATGCTTACGGATTGTATCCCCCAGCAAATCATTCTTCAACTTTATAGTTGATAATTATGATGCCTTTCATCTTCATCTTTGTTGCTCTCTAAGCAGAGAGTATCTTGAAAGTTTGAACGAGATACTGCTTTGGCATTTTTCGAAGAATCTTAATCGAAAAGGTACTGCTTCATAAGATCTAAAGAGTCTCATGTTTGGTAAAGATATTGTTCTAGTATCATTGAAGATCCTTGAATGTAAGGAACTGTTTCGCATGTCTAGAAAGTCTTAAGCCATGGGAGAGAAATACTGCTCTAAGTATCACCAAAGAGCCTCCATTGGCAGGGTACTGCTTTGATGAACTAGAGAATTTCATTTGATCGAGATACTGCTTTGGCATCCTTCGAAGAACCTTGAATCGAAAGGGTACTGCTTCGCAAGACCCGAAGAATCTCATGTTGTTAGAGATACTATTCTAGTATCAATGAAGATCCTTTAATATAAGGAACTGCTTCGCCTGACTTGGAAAATCTTGTACCATTTGATCGAGATACTGCTTTGGCATCCTCCGAAGAACCTTGAATCGAAAGGGTACTGCTTGGCAGGACCCGAAGAATCTCATGTTGTAGTGAGGATACTGCTTTGGCATTCTCCTAAGAACCTTAATCGGAAAGGTACTGCTTCGCAAGACCCGAAGAATCTCATGTTATGATGGAGATATTGTTCTTGTATCCCTGAAGAGCTTCAATTCATAAAGGATTTCTTAGTGTGACTTAGGAGAGTTCATCCAGTAAATTAGGTTACTGTTTTGATAATTCCAAAGATACCATACATTTTCCAATCTTACCCGCATATCCCTTTCAGTGGTGTCACGCTTTCTCTCTTATCTGAAAAATTTTGGGGTCTGTTTGTATCTAATTAACTTTCAACCTAAAAATTTGAACGCCATGCAACATTTCAACTTCTTCGGTTTCAAGATAATTAGATAGGGGCATCTGTCACACCCCAAATTTGTCCTACTTTTTTTCTTTCTTTTCTCATTCTAATTTATTAGTTGGTGGCTATACTTTGAACGATCATCTGGCCTCTGGCCATGATCTTCTAACCTGCAAACCATGGAGAGGTTATTGGTGTTTTGGTTGTAATTGTAGGTTCTTGCAAGTGTGTGCGGAATTCAGGTGAAGGATAAAGAAAAGATAGATTCTCAAGACCCCGGTTTAAATATTTGTTTTTAGACGGAGGCGTTGTTAAGAATTTTAAGATATGAAGATAATACATGATGGGCCTTAAGTCACTATGTTTTGGATGTATTTGGTCCATGTTTTCCTAAGTTTAGTTGCAGCATTTTGTTTGATGACCTTGGAGTACTATTCTTTCAAGGTAGGTTCCAAGTGCATGTTGTGGTGTGAGACCATCCAAGGGCAATCCGCAACAGCCAAGTGTCATGCCCTTTGTCGTATCTCAAGTTTGAAGTTATAACCGCATGGCACGTCGAATAACGGAAGGACAGTGTGAATCGGATTTGGAATCTTGCGTCTAGAAAATATATATGTTCAATCCAAGTATTAAGGTTTTATCCGAGCATAAGTTTGAGAAATTCGGAAAGAGTCAGAATGAGAATTAAGTACAATTCATGTCCAAAATTAAAATGTTACATTCCTTCAATTGAGGTTCACAGTTTTTGTTACCACTATGGATTACATCATAATATTTTTTCATTACAGTAACCAAGTGACCAAGGAACTAGGGTCACAGTTTCTTCATGCTGATTCATTTGGACCCTTAAACATTATCAGTTGGTTTGTTTCAAATCGTGTTCACGAACCATGCTCCAGCATGCTCATATGTAAAACAAGAAACGAGAAATATGGTCAGTACGTCTAGCCAAAATAAGTTTTCATCATAAAAAATAGGAGCTAAAAAAAAACCAATCCAGCTCATTCAAAATTATTCATTCAGTTCAGAATTCGACGCACCACGAATTTCGTAACAAGTGTTACAAACAATACCGGCTGAAATTAACATTCGAAAGCTCACAGTTCAGGTAAGTTCGAGAGATAATTTACCTCATTAACAAAATCGAGGAATAAGAACTAGTTCTTCCTTTAAAGCCATGCAACTGGTCGAAGAATCCCAAGCTAAATTCAGATCATCCATCTGAGAAGAACCCTTTTCTTTACAAAGCTCAACCGGTCTTCTTCACGTGATATATCATGGACGAGTCTGAATATCGCTATGGTTGATTTCCAATAATGCTTGAACCCTGTGCACCATTGCATGTTATGTCACTTCCTTCATTCGCTCTGGATTCGTTGCGGGGTATTTCTGCAAATTACCCAAGCCTTTAAAACTCCATCAGTATCGATTCATGAATCCCAGTTAGTCGTCACGAATTGTGTCCCATTGTGCCCTCATCTCCAACCTGCCATACAAAACTCACATTTGAACATTATGGTGTCAAGTATGCAGGATGTCACCAACACTCACGACAAGTTTCAGCAACTATTAACTGCAGTTCGAGTAAATACACAAGCCTCCTCATATACCACCTGCAAGCTATCGTATTTTATACCTTAATCCATACACATTAATCCCACCAGGTGTAATAATCATCAATTACTCGTGTTATCTTTGACACATTTTGAACCACCATGCTGCCAGAATTGCTATCTTACTAATTTTCATGCATTTCTTCATATGAAATTCAGCCGGAGATGAAATCCGCACCTGCGAAGCAAAAGAGACCATGACATTAAGAACCAATTCCCAGTTCTGAACCATGATATCCACACTGTTAACCCAACTCAGAATCAAAATTCACCTTCATACTTTACCAAGCCACTTTTCTGCATCAGTACACAAAATTGCTAACGTTGCATTCCCATTATGCTTCATGGCATTGAAGATGTCATAGTATACTTGCCATGGTTACTCCAATAGGTCTGCCCGGCAAGAAAATAAGAACAACACTGCAAATACTTCAACGGCGTGTCAAATAGCAAGAAACTACATCAAGCAATGGTTTAATTATGTTTTCAAGACAATACAAAAAAAGAAAACATTCGCAAAGGCTAAAGGCTCATCAATAATAACATGTCTTCATACTTTGCCCATGCTCTTTCGAAATATCGTCAATAGTCTACAAGGAAAAGAAACATCAAGGAATCATAAGGAACAATATCCAATACTCACAACAAGCTTCAGCATCTACCGATTTCAGTGCAAATGATCACACAATGTTGTTATTGCCTCCAAGAAGCATCAGTATGATCTGCTTAACTAAGTCATGGAAAACTATTAGAGAAACTTCCAACAAGTCAGAATATAAGTTAAGGAAGTGAAGAAGATCAATATGTATAGAAATGCAAATAAGTCACAAGACAACGAGAAAGTGAATTCTTGATCCATACCAAGCTAAATAACAACATAACATATCTTTTCACATGCTTGTCAAGTTACAGAATTCTTCATCATCTTGTGCATTGCTTCTCATATACAAATTGAACCTCATGGCTGCAAGATAATGGTTGATTGATATTAGTTCATTTGCAAATGGCAAGATATCAACAGGAGTCACAATAGAAACACTACAAACAGACTTACAAAAGATCATAATCAAGGGAATCTCATCACTTCCTAAGGATATCAAATTCTTAACCATTCTCCTGCTTCATGCCAAGGCCGAATGGAGCCTTCTATCCAAGTTGCCAATAATAGGTCTCCTTGCTTTAATTCTGAGCTACCGAGAAATTCACAATGTATGCTATGAATCCAAGATATCTGTGTCTGAGTTTTGACCTGCAAGAAAATGTTTCACACATTAATACATTTCATGATTAGTAGCAGTAAAAATCATGTAAGTAGTAACATTCACAGCCGTAAAAGTGAAGCATATCAGTTAAAATTCAGGGCAAAATCACAAGGCTTCTAGAAGTTGGCTACAAACAAAAACGAATAGCATGAGTCACCAGTGGTCCCCATAAGATCTTGTTGCGAATCCTCTCTAACAGATTGCAGTAGCCAACTTATATCCCATCCATGATTTTCGCTCACTCGCACATGCCAAAATCCTCTTCTTCACACGTATCAGATTCTCCTTGAACCCTCCTATAAAAATCCCAATCATTTTCAATGATTGGGGCGCCACCATCACCTGAAAGAAAACCCTAAAAGAGTCAGAAAGAGACCCAAGTATACTCTGTAAAAATCAGTCCTCAAAAACCCTAGATTGTTCACTCAAAGCTCGTTTTCACAAAGTTTCTTAGAGTTCATCATCAGAACTCTAAGGATACTTGAGCTAAGCATCATACATTTCACTCCCGGACGATCTACAAGGGAGACGGAAGAGAGAACGCAAGCGGAAAGCAAAAGGGAGCATATCATTTTCTACAAAATACCTCAACGAAGCTTGAATCGCATAGTGAAGGTAGTAACTCTTTCATCTTCACCCGTTGTAGGTTCATCGCACATTGAAACGCGAGATTAGGTTTCGGTTTTGTTATTAAACTTTGCGTGTTTGGTTTTGTTTGTATGTGTGTGCGTTGATGATGATCACCATGATACTATGAAGGCGAAAACCATGGCTGAGTTGAGCTGATCTTGAATTTCGTTTGTTTTGTTTTTGTTCTCTGGTTGTGATTTGATGTGGCTAAGCTGAGAACTTTGTGTTCTGTGCGGAAAGATGGAGAGTTTTTTCTTTTAAAAAAGATAGAAGCTTATTTGAACATGCATTCTGATGTTGATGAAAGTTGTCTTTCAAAGTGATACATGTCACGATTTTCTTTTAAAAAGGTGAAAGAAGTTTTACTGGCTGCTGTTTTTGCACTGCCCGAGGCGTTGATGTTTGATTAGACCGAAAAAGTCATTTGTGGTTAGGGTTTTTTGCCTTGAACCCCTCCACTCTCTCACAACCGGGTCGGGACGAACCCGTTATTCCCCCTGGGTCATGGGATTGTTTTTCTTTCTCTCCTCTAGGCCCATTATAAGTCTCTTATTTTTTCTTTTTAAAATTAATATTATTTCTTTAAGTTGACATTTAAGTTTATGCATATATATATATAATGTTTTTACAAAGAAATAATTAGAGTTCTAATATCTTAGTTTAATTTTCTTTTTAAAATCAATTACAATTCCACTTTTAATTGTGTTTTAATTTTCGCATTCTTTGATAAAAAAGGTAATTGCTCGCATATTTTTGTTTTCTATTAGGTCGTGTGTTGATTAAATATCTTGGTCGGATTTATGAAAATTATTCTTATCTTGTAATCATAAATCGTTAAATAAACTTGAAACATGTACTAATACTAAACTTCAAAAATATATAATTGAATCTTTTGGTCCAACGCCAAATAAATATTCACATACACTTGACCTGCACGTAAGTCGATCGTTCCCCGATCGCCGTCAACCTTACCCATACACTCGCACACAAAGCACGGCTTCTCTTGGGCTTTCTTACAATGAGCGGTAGTTAATCGATTACATCTAATCGGTTTTCTATGAAGGCTAACATCTTCTGTTAGTACACTTAAAATCGAATTATTCAATTAATCATTTAATATTTTCATAGCAAATTAAACAATTCAAGCGTACTTGATCCACATATTAAGCTTATTACGACTAAAAATCTCAAAATTCATTTCATCCAAAGCAAATACTCAAAAGTTATATTACGATTAAAAAACCGAAAGAATGGAATTCTGGAGTCTAGCATTCCTCGAATTTCTGAATGAACTCTCCTGAGGCTTGCTCCATAGGATACAGTTCATTCGATCTTTCGCGATTAAAATACTTAATTCAACATATCAAATAATGAAAGAATTGAATTCTGGAGTCCAGCATTCCTCGAATTCTCGCATAAACTCTCCTGAGGCCCGCCCCACAGGACGCGGTTTATTCACTCTTTCATTCTTAAAAAACCCTAATCAACTCAAACATTATTTTCAAAACCAGAACTATTCCAATCCTTTCTACACTTGCAAAACAAGCTAGCGCTTCAGCCTCCAATCGCGAGCAGATAAGCCAACGCTTAGCAATTAGAATGCGATTCGAAAAATCGTTCGTAAACAACAATCAAACTTAGTACTACGAACTACGAGGCTCTGACTTTCCCATTGCACAAGGGAATACGTAGGCACACGGATCTCGATCCTTGTCGAGCACCCTAAGGCTAAAATCACCCATTTTCCTTAACATATCGTTTATCATTAAGAAGACATTAATATAAGTTAGTATTCGATCGCAGATTAGACTAAGAGGTTCCCGTTGAGTACAACGGACGTAAGAGGTGTTAATACCTTCCTCTTACGTAACCGACTCCCGAATTCAGAATCTGGTTTCAATGACCAAGTTCATTCTTTTATGGGGTTTATCTATATTTCCCTTTTCCTTTATTAGGAATAGATTAAAATTAGGTGGCGACTCTGTTTGTCTGTTTTTCCGCGTCTTTCGCGAGGATCGTATTTTTCGAGGTACGACAATAGCAAAGTAACAATATTTGATTTTTTTAACTAATTAGTAAATAAAAACAATATTTTGAATAATTAATCAATAAAAAGATTTAGTAGTTTTTTTTAATATAACATACTCTCGCTTATAAAAATAATTGTAACTTATTCCCGTTTATAAAAGTGATTGTATCAATAAATTTTTACCACTTATCATAATTTTTTCATGATTACTATTTATCATTATTTTTTCATGACTACCATTTATCATATTTTTTTGTTGAAAATCTTTTGTTTTGTTTTAGTAATTTTATAAGTTTAAAAAAATTACATCATGACTACAATTTGTTGGAATTCTCCCAAAACCTATGGGAATTTCGTAGCAATCACGCAGTACAATCGTTAAAAGAAAGAAGAAGAATAGAGAAGAAAATTAGGGTTCTTGAGAAAATTGAAAAGATGAATGTTGTTGCCCACAAACCGTTGGACTTTCTTTCTATTATTGCTACTCACTCTGCAACTGCAAAACTGTGAGTGAAATAATGTTGTGATATTTTATAGAATATGGTTTTCCTGCATCTCAAGACAAAGCCCAAAACTATAAAAGCCCAAAATATCTATTTGAATTAAATCTAATATAGATCAAATCAAATATTTCCTTTTGTCGAGCAACCTGCTTCGACACAAGGAATTACAATTTAACACACCACCTAATTCATTGTGTCTAAGCTATCTACGTTCATTATAGACCTTAGCTTCTTGAATACTTTGACCTGCATTCCTTTCGTTGTGATATCTGCAATCTGATTCTCAGTTCTGCAGTGTTCCATATTCATCTTCCCATTTACTACCTGCTCTCGAAGATAATGGAACCTCATTCTGATGTGCTTGCTTTGACCATGTGCTATCGGATTCTTCGACAAATTGATAACTGACATGTTGTCGATCTTCATGGTGATTGCTCTATGACTCATTACTGTAATCTCTTCGACCATATTCACCATCCATGTTGCTTGACATGCACAGAGAGAAATAACTATATACTTTGCTTCGCATGATGATAATGTCACTACTGACTCCTTTCTCGAACTCCAAGCAACTGGTGCACCACCTAACATAAACACATATCCAGCTATGGGTTTTCGATCCTCAGCATCACTACACCAACTGGAATTTGTGTATCCCACTAACTTGCATTCTTTTCCTTCATCATCTGCTGGAAACAAAATGCCATAGTCGAGAGTTCCTTTCAAATACCTTAGTATCCTCTTCGCCGCTACTAGGTGTGATGAATTTGGTTTCTGCATGAATCTACTCACCATACCAACACTGTATGCTAATTCACGCCTTGTGTGACAAAGGTATTGAAGTGACCCAATAAGTCTTATGTATTGGGTTGGGTCAACATCATCTTCTTCTGAATCCTTCGACAGTTGCAATCTGGGCTCAGCTAGAGTCAAAGTTGGGTTGCAATCTTGCATCTCAAATATCTTGAGTATTTCGCCTGCATATCTTCTTTGATGCATCATCAAACCTCTACCACTCTTGTAGGATTCGATGCCAAGGAAATATGAGAGATTTCCCAAATATGACATTTCAAACTCCTCACTTAGGTCATGTTTGAAATCTTTGATCTCCTTCTTACAACTTTCTGTTATCAACAGATCATCAACATAGAGACATAGTATAAGCAATTCGTCATTGCTTCTTCTTACATATACTTCATGCTCAGTTGTGCACTTCACAAATTCCTTATCCCTTAGAAAGTCATCTATCTTCTTGTTCCAAGCTCTTGGAGCTTGCTTCAGTCCATACAGGGCTTTATGCAGCCTGTACACCTTTCTCTCTTCGCCTTGTTTCACAAACCCAGTTGGTTGTGCAGTATAAACTTCTTCGTCTAAGGGGCCATTTAGGAATGCACACTGCACATCCATCTGACACATCTTCCAGTTGTTCATGTTTTCTAGACCAACAACCAACCTAATTGTTCCGACCCTAGCAACAGGAGAAAATACTTCGTCGAAGTCGATTCCTTCCTTCTGAAGAAAACCTTTCACCACAAGCCTCCCCTTGTGTCGAGTCACTTCCCCTTTGGGATTCAGCTTCACCTTGTATACCCATTTCACATCAATTGCCTTCTTGCCTTGAGGAAATTCGACAAGTGACCAAGTGTTGTTGACTTCGATGGACTTTATCTCCTTATTCATTGCTTTCACCCACTTCGAATCTTTCAATGCCTCAGCTGCATTGACAGGTTCGACATCTGCATAGAAAGCATAATGTACCAACTCACCTTCTTCATCGACACATCATCTGATGTAATCACACATTATTGCAACCTTGCAGGCACATGTCTTGTTCTTTGAGGTCTTCTTGGGCCCGTTTTACCTCTAACATCTTCACGTCGAACATCTCTTTCGACTTCACTAGCTAGGTCTTCACATAAGATTTCAATTGAATCTTTCTTGACATTTTCAGTCCAATCCCATTCTTTAAGCTCATCTATGATCACATTCCTGTTGATCACAACCTGCTTGTTTACTGGGTCAAACAACTTGTAACCTCCAGTCGAATGATATCATATCAGAATCATTTGACTAGACTTGTCATCAAGCTTCCTTCTTAACTGATCTGGCACATGTCTATGTAGTATAGATCCAAACACCTTCAGATGAATCAAGCTAGGCTTGACACCAGACCAACACTCTTTTGGCATAACTCCTTATAGCTTCTTCGTCGGACATCTGTTTAAAATATATGTTGTAGTCGACACAGATTCTCCCCATAGTTCTTTGGGTAGATGTTTGCCATTCAACATACTTCTTACCATGTTCATGATGGTTCGATTCTTTCTTTTTGCAATTCCATTCTGCTGTGGAATGTAGGGTGGCACCACCTCATGCACAATCCATTCTTTTACACATAATGCATCAAAAAAATTCGACACATACTCTCCACCACCATCAGTCCTCAAAGTCTTGAGCTTTCAACCACTTTGTCTTTCAACCATAGATTTAAACTTGGAAAATACATCGATCGCTTCACTTTTCTTCTTGATCAAGTAAGTCCACAATTTTCGACTGAAATCATCTATGAAAGTGACAAAGTATCTATTACCTCCAATCAAATCCACCTGGATAGGACCACATACATCAGAGTATATGACTTCAAGAATTGCCTTTGACCTGCTTCCTGCATCCTTGTTGAAGTTATTCTTGTGTTGTTTCGACTGAAGACATTCTTCACACACTTCGTTTGGGATGTCAATTTCTGGAAATCCTGAAACCATATTTCTTCTCTTCAAATCTCTGATGTCTTTGAAATTGACATGACCAAGTCTATAGTTCTATAACCATTCATCTTTGCTAGCTGCACTTGCAAGACACTTATGCTCCATCATATTTAGTTCGATATTGAAGGTTCTATTCTGAGACATTGGAGCCCTCAAGATCAACCTACCACCTGCGTCGACGACTCTCATCACCTTGTCTTCGACCGAAAACCTTGTAGTTCTTTTCGACCAACTTCCCTATACTGAGCAAATTGCTCTTCATGCCTGGTATGTACAAAACTTTGGAAATTACTGACCTTTTTCCATCCTTCCTCTTAATCAGAACATCATCAATACCTTTAGCTTCTAGAGTATTGTCATTTGTGAATTTCACCCTGTTCTTCATTGAGGGCTTCATGTTGACAAACCAATCTTTTCTACCAGTCATGTGTGATGAGCATCCTGAGTCCAAGTACCATTGATCTTGGAATCTCTCTTCATCTCTTGTTGTGACCATCAACAATATCTCTTCTTCTTCATGTTTTGCCAGCTTAGCATCAAAATCTTCTTTTGCTTTTCTGTTCAACCACTAAAATAGTGACCATACTTCTGACAATTGAAATACTGAATGTGACTTTTGTCAGTCTTTCGACCACCACTTCTTCCTCTACCTGCAACACCACCTCTTTGGTTGCCTTGGTTCCAGGGTTTCTTCTGATTCGACCAGTTTGCTTCTTGCTAATTTTGAATAGTCAAATTGTTGTAGCCACCTCTGACTTTGTTGTCGAACACCTTTCCTTTTCCTTTCCTATCTCTTGTTGATTGCACCTGCAAAGCCACATCACTCTTCGAATTTCCTGCTTCTCTTTCAGCCATTCTTTATTCATGGGATTCAAGTGTCCCTTGAAGATTTTCTTTAGTCACCTTCGACAAATATTTCGATTCTTCTATGGCTACTACCACATGGTCAAACTTTGGAGCCAACGATCTCAAAATCTTTGAGACTACTGCTTTCGTCGTCAGCACTTCTCCACATAGTTTGAATTGATTCATAAGTTTTGTAACGCTTGTGAAGAAATCTATTGTGCTTTCATTGTCTTCCATCTGAAGCAATTCATAATCCCTTTTGTGAGTTTGTAACCTAACATCTTTCACCTTCTCTACACCTCCAAACAATTTCTCAAGAATCTCTCATGCTTCTTTTGCAGACTCTACATCACTAACTTTTTCAAAGTTATCCAGATCAACACATTGATGGATTATAAAGACAGCTTTATAGTTTTTCTTCTTCAATTATTTGTACGCAACCTTTTCCTCTTCCGTTGCGTTCTATGCAAGCGTTGTTACTCCATCCTTCACAAGATCCCATAAATCTTGATAACAGAAAACAACCTTCATCTGCTTGCACCAATTCTCATAGTTATCTTTCTTGAGAATCAGAAGACTCGCTGGAAAATGCTCATTCGGATGATTCATTGACATCACGATCTTTCCCTTGAATCCCTTTCCTTGAATCTCTTCAACCGGAGCTCTAGATACCAGATGTCGGAATTCTCCCAAAACCTATGGGAATTTCGTAGCTATCACGCAGTAGAAACGTTAAAACGCAGTAGAAACGTTAAAAGAAAGAAAAAGAAGAATAGAGAAGAAAATTAGAAAATTGAAAAGATGAATGTTGTTGCCCACAAACTGTGAGACTTTCTTTCTCTTGTTGCTAGTCACTCTGCAATGGCAAAAATGTGAGTGAAATAATGTTGTGATATTTTACAATGAGGGAAACTCCATATTTATAGAATATAATTTAAAATCTCAAAAAAATAAGAATGAATTGAGACACTCCGAAATATTTTAGACGATTAATTTGTATTGGAACAATTTATATAAAAGATATATTATAATTCAATTTAAAATCTCAAAGAATAGGGCAAATTAAAAAGGAAAACTCTCAAATATTTTATTCTTTTAAAATTACTAGTTTGTATATACGAAAATTTGTCTAGAAGGAAAAATATATTTCAATTAAAATTTTCAAAAACCAAAGGGTAGGGTGAAATTAAAATCTTCCTAATATTTTTTATTTTAAATTGTATATGCAACGATTTATCTAGAATTTATCTTCTAGAAAAATTCTAATCAATTTAAAACTTACAAAAATGCGTAGGATCCTCGTCAGAATCATATTAATCATATTAGACTACTTATAAATACTATTACAAAGTTAACATCTTCCTAAAAAAACACATTTTTAATAATGACAAATAATAGATGTTTACCCTTCTCTCTCACCCAAAGTTCCTCGATTCCATTAGGACCATAAGTTCCTCGATCCCATTGGGAACCCTCTCAGGAACCAAACCCTTCTCTCTCACCAAAAGTTCCTCGATCCCATTAGGAACCCTCTCAGGAACCAAACCCTTCTCTCTCACCCAAAGTTCCTCGATCCCATTGGGAACCCTCTCGGGAACCAAAAGAGGGTTCGAAGCCTCTAACACCACCATTACCACCACGAACAATGGTGGGACCCTCCCTCAAAATTCAGGAGAGGTTCCTAACAAAAAATCGAGGGGTAGGCCAAAGGGCTCAATGAATAAGCCAAAACCACCCGTTTTTATTAACGAGAATCCTGAAACTCTCATGGAATCGATTCATATCGAGATCCCTTCGGGAAGAGATATTATAGAGCCTCTCATCAAGTTGGCTTTGTCTCGTCAAGCAAGAATCATTGTGTTGAGTGGTTCTGGTCTTGTCTCAGAGGTTAACTTTCTTTACCCAGTAACCCGTACTTCTAGTTTCCCCATTGAAAGAGTGTTTCGAATGACATCTTTCTTTGAAACTTTTGCCGGTGCCAACACCGATCACTTTCCGGCATATTTCGCGAGCACAAGTTCACCAAATTCTCATTTCTCCATTTTCCTTTCCGGGAATAAAGGAAAAGTGTTTGGTGGAGCTATTGGTGGGAGGGTCATAGCTGCTGGTGCTGTTTTCATTTTTGCCGCTCTCGTTAAGAATCCTACATTTGATAGGTTGGGCATCAATGCTGATCGTAATCAACATTAGTCATTTTAGCTAGCTAGATAATCTCATGCTTCTATGTATTATTGTTGTTTTTTTTTCTCTTCTTGTTTTTGTTTCTTTTCAATATTCAATAAAATGAGTTTAATTTCTTATTATTATGTCTTTGATAAAGCGAGATTTTCGATTAAAATTTCTATGTTTCTACAACTTTGAGAATTGAGATTTATATTTTACAGTTGTGAGGAGCATTTAGTGATGACTAAAGCCATAAGTTCGAGAGAGATAAGACTAAAGGTAATTTTGTTTTTCAATCCCAATATTGTCAATTTAAAATAATTATAAAAATATTATTTTTAATATATATTTTTATAGAAAGATAAATATAATAGTTTAGAATTCAAAATTTTATAAAAAAAATATCATTATATTAGATAAGATTGAAATAAAAATAACTATATTATATTTTGAATAATTTTAAATAACTTTTAATTTATTAAATAATGACGAATAACAAGTTACATTTTATAAAAATATTAAGATATATAATGAAGAATAAAAGATATTTATTTCTGCACCATAAAATTATATATATATATATATATATATATATATATATATATATATATATATATATATATATATATATATATATATATATATATATATATATGTTGTTCTGGACTGGGCCTCAAGAATGTACAGGGCCACGGCCCAACAGGTCGAGCAGAGACTCATATAACCAAGCAGGGGCACCTCCTGGTCAAACCAGCTGCTTATGCGACGGACATACACTAAAGACGGGCAGAGAGCACATCTGCCAGCTCACTTACCACGTCACCCAACTGCCCTTTATTATCTCCTGAAAGATAGGGGCAGTTGGACCAAGGACCAGACCTTTTAGCTAGGTCTTCACGCTTCTTACGCGTTCCTTGGCATTTCCTCCTTGGGCCTAGCTGGTCTAAGCCCATAGAGGGACCTTGGCCCAACGCTGGGGGCATGTTATAAATACCCTTTTTCAGTAAAGGGTCGGGTATTCTCACTCATTTCAATTAACCATACTATACTGTACCTCTTCTGATTTAAGCATTGAAGTGCTTTGCAGGTACACCCCCCTTCTCTCCCCTCATTCTCTGGCTCTTGCATCAAGTCATTGGAAGGCTCTTCTGATCAGGTGAGATTATATATATATATATATATATATATATATATATATATATATATATATATATATATATATATATATATATATATATATATATATATATATATATATATATATATATATATATATTGATTTTTTTACAAGGAATGAATTAGCAAATATTAATTAAAAATTTATTTAATACACCATAAGACATATACTATTAAAACAAATCTTCATAAATAAATGTATTCTAGAAAATATATATATATATATATATATATATATATATATATATATATATATATATATATATATATATATATATATATATATATATATATATATATATATATATATATTCATTTTTCTAAGTATACCTATTTGTTTGAATAAAGGAGTATTTTAATAAGTTTTAATTAAAAAATGGTTAAATCTACTCTTACTTATTAATATATACTTATGGATGTAAGTTAACATTTGCTAAAATATACTTATTAATTTTTTAACAGGATTGTATTAGTAAATATTATTTAAAAATTCATTTAATCCATCATAAGATATATGCTGTTAAAACACATCTTGATTAAAAAAAATGTATTCTAAATATATATAATTTTAAAAAAAGGTTAAATCCACTCTTAGATATATGTTATTAAAATATTTCTTATACAAAATATAATGGATGTAGGTTAACATTTCCTATAAATATTTGTTAAAATATATTTATTAATTTTTTAATAGAAATATATTAGAAAATAATAATTAAAAATTCATTTAATACACCATAAGGTGTATGATGTTAAAACACATCTTCTTAAAAAAGGTGTATTCTAGAATATATATATATATATATATTAACTTTTACTTCATGTTTTAATTTAATTTAATATTTTTATTATTTAATAGTTTATGCATTTATATGTATTCTGTCTATTAATTATAAAACTCTCTTTTTAATTTTTGTTTATCACTTAATATAATTTATTTTTTCAAAATTCCATGAAAATGAATGATATTCTTATAAAATATTTTTCAATTGATTATTGAAAAATATTAATATTTTTTGTATTTTATGATATTTATAACTATTTGAATGATATGTAAAAATAACTTATTTTTTACAAATTTATTATTACAATTATTTTATAATATTTTAAAATTTTCTTACAGAGTTGTAAAAAGAAAAAAGAATGTTTTATAAATATTTTTAATAAATTATGTTATTAAATATTTTCAAATTCTTGGAGATATCAAAATATTAGATCATAGGTCAATAATTTTTGTAAGTACTTTGCTTTCATTTCTCCGGTTGAACCTAAATCGATATCCAATGCTTTACTTGATGAGGGATTTTAGTTGTTATGGAAGACGAGCTTATCCAATTTAAAAGTAACAAAGTTTGAAACTTTGTGTCGCATCCAGTTGATAAAATTGTCATGTACACTAGATGGTATTAGGAACAAGATGGATGAAAATGATGTAATTACTAGAAATAAAGCAAGATTAATGTCAAAAGAATATAGTCAAGCTGAAGGAATAGACTATGAGGAGACTTATGCACCCATAGCTCATCTAGAAGCTATTAGACTCCTTTTGGCATTCACTTGCTGCCTAGATTTTAAGCTATTAGACTCCTTTTAGCATCATGCTCAACATACATGTTGTAACAACTCATCAACAACAATTTACAACATTCTAATCAATAACTATACAATTCAGATTATGTCACATCACAACATAAACACTACAATTTCATTTAAGTCTTCACACAACAAGATAATCAACTTCTGGAATAGAAACTATTTTCATAAGGTAGTTCGTCGCGTTAGCTTTTCAACACTTCAAATGACACTCAAATCAGACACTTGGAACAAAAGTTAAGATTTTTCAAATATTAGTTCCAGTGTAATCGGTTACCCAAAACAGGGTAACCGATTACACCCGTTGTAACTAGCCACTCAACACAAAAATAACACAGTGTAATCGTTACCTAAGTCAGGGTAATTGGCTACACCCTGTCCAACGAACCAAAATATACAGATTCTCAGTAGGGTAACCGATTACACCCTATCTGGTAACCGATTACACTATTCATAACATCATTTTTTTGCAACTTTTCAAAACCATAATCACTTTTAAACCATTCTAATAACCCTTTTTCCCACAAATAATTTATAACATATTTTAACATGAAAAATCACTTTTCTAAAATCTCAAACCCCAAATCTTTATCATTCAAACTAACTCATAACTTGTTCCAACTCTGACTCGCGATTACATACAACCACAACTTCCACAACATCATACAAATCATCAATCATATGATTTCAACAACAACAATTGCATCAATGTATCATTTTAAAATTAAATACAGTAGCAACATCAACACATATCATGCAATTCAACCATTCATCAAGAACATGGATAAAGAAGAAAATACAAACTCTACATCTTATGATTTACCCACCATTCATCATGTAACCCCTTAGGTAATTAGAACATCACTCTTACCTTAGAGTTCTTGCAAATGTTCAACAATTGTGATTCTCTCTTCTCTTCCCTTTTGCCCTAGCTATCCTCTTCTAAACTTTCTCTTGTTTTCACGATCAAAACTTCTATCCCCCAACTCCCTTATTTCTTATTATTATAATATTATTGTTATTACTAATATCTCTTATTAAAATATTAATAATAATAACATTAATAATCACTAACTAATTAATTTAATAATATTCACTAGAATTATATAATTAAATAATTATTATCTAATATAATTTAATTATCCTTACTCACCACACCACCAAGTTTTACACTATTGGTCATACACCTCCAACCTTTTACGGTCTATAAATCTAAGGTCACTACCCTGCACTAAGGGCAACCCAAACACAACCAAATCACATATATATTCACTAGACCGTATAATTTTAATTACTAAAAATAATTAAAATAAAACGGGGTGTTACACACCATATCTATTACCACCAATAATAGAAAAATATGTTATATTTCAAACTAATAGGACCCTCCGAATATACACACCCCTCACCAAACTTTCAGATAAAACACAAGATTAATGCAATGATCTTTACCTTTAATTCCAACTTGTTTTTCATCCTTTGAAGTGATGAAATACAAGAATGATGTTTTGATGTTGAAAAGTTTATTGAAATGAGAGAAAGGTTTTGAAGGGTTTTACAATGGAGTTTCTTTTTTAGCAGGAAGAAGAAGTTCATGCAAGGTGGTGTTTAATCAACTTTCCCATTGGGTATTTCTGGAGATACATATCCATAAATATCATCGAGTTGTTATTTAAATCATTTGCACGAATAACAAAACCCCATAAATGAGTGTAGGGAACATTTCGGAGATGCATCTCCGGATACAACCAAACAGTATACGAAGATGCATCTCTGAACCATTTTTTTTAAAACATCGCAATGTTCAACACTTAGTTTCAAGTTAGACCAAACTTCATAAGGTTTCATAGTGTTAAGTTTCTTTGTTGGACATCTATTTATTATGTAGACAACATTAGGAATAACCTCATTCCCAAAAATGGTTTGGCATTTGCCTTGCATTTAGCATGCTTCTTGCCATGTTCAAAATATTTTTATTATTTCTCTTAACAATTCCATTATGCTGAAGTGTGTAAGGTGATATACTTTCATGATCAATCCATTCATTTTCACAAAATTTAGAAAATTCATTTGAGGTGTACTCACCACAATCATCAGAGCTCAACCTTTTGATTACACATTCATCCTGATTCTCAACTTGTAACTTTAATCTCTTAAAATGGGTGAACATCTCACTTTCCTTTTCCAACATGTAAATTCACATATATCTAATGAATTCATATATGAAGGTTAGGAAGTGCTAGTTACCTCCTAATGAATTCACTTCAAAGTTATCGCACACATGAGTGCACAATCTTCAATTTCTATTGTGACTTCATTGGCAAATCATGTTTGAATGACCTTCTTACTTTCTTGGAAATGCAACATCCTCACATAGCTTCTTTGGAATTGTGATATTGGGAAGGCCATAAACCATCTTCTATGTGCATCAAGATAAGTCTCCTAAAATTGATATGGTTAAACCTCTGATGCCAAGTCCAATTTGGATTTTCAATTGTGGTTGATGCAAGACATTGATGGTTTAGCATGTTGATCATAATCTTGAATTTAGTTTTGGTTTAGAAGGGTGCATTCAAGATTAGTTGGGAACTTTAATCAAACATCTTGAGCTCTTTATCTTTTCGCCTCATTGTATAGTCTTTGTCAAGTCATTGACCCAAGTTGATCAGGTTGTTTGCTGTAGAAGGAACATACAACATATCATATATGATAACTATTTGTCCATCTTTCTTCTTCATAAGATCTAGAAGATAAAGTCTAACCTACAAACAACTAGCACATCACAAAATCCATTTTTATTATGGATTTTGTTCTCTGCTAGTCCATATTTCTTCTTCACAAGAATGTTTCTCAGTCCTTCTTATGTGACCATGATATTGTCTGCAAAGCTAATTGATCTGCTCATTGATTTATCAAGCTTGATGAACCAATATTTATTACTAATCATCTAATTGAAGCACATATGTCAAGGTACTAAACATTGATTTTGTCTTGAGCCAAATGTGTATTAGCCATCAAAATGACCTCTTATGAGTCACTAATTCCAGCATGAGCAAATTGTGTTACACTCTTATCATTCTCCTATAATTATTTGTTGAAGTAACAATCCCTAACATAGTGTTTATACTTTTGGCAACAATGACATTGAAGTTCTTTTATCTCCACCTTCCTTTTGAATTTTTGATTGCAATGAGCATCATTCTTGTTTGTCTCACCCTGACTTATTAAGTTCTTATTTACACCATCACTTCCATTACATTTCTTCTTCCACTTTTTTTCCTTAGTTGTTCTTTGAGGAGTTTTCTTTCATTTTCGGGAAGAATTTGACCGACAAACTTGTTCAGACACTTCTAAATTTCTCCGTTTCAGTCTTAACTTATGTGCTTCAAGAGATGTTTGCAACTATTCAAGCTCCATTTTAGATCAATCTTTGGACTCTTCAATGGCCACAACGATGTGATCAAACTTGTCAGGAAGAGCTCTTAGAACCTTCTCCACTTTCCACTTTCCACTATTCAAAAATCTTTTCTCCAAACGACTTCACTTGATTGATCAAAACAACCAATTTTGAGAAGAACTCAACAATTGCTTCACCATCATTCATCTACAAATTCTCACATTGTTCCCTCAAAGAATGTAGTTTGACTTTCTTTAGTTTCTCATTCCCCCCATATAACTTCTTGAGAGTATCTCACACATCTTTGGTCGTTTCTTCCTCAATTATCTTTTCAAAGACATTTGAATGGAGACAATGGATCAAGAACACATATTTCTCATCTTTCTTACTCATATCAAAATGAGTAACTCTTTATGTCTCAATAGCATTTACTTAAACACTAAGAAAGCATCATTCACTATTTCAAGCACATATTAAAATCTGAATATTACTTTCATTTGTGCATATTATCTATCATAATACCCCCCTTGAAAACTGTTAAATTGACTGGAAATTGATTGGAGGTTGTATTTCTATTTATCATGGAGATTTAGGATTGAACTGGTGTCTTGATATCAATTTCTTAGGTAACTTACGTTCTAAGTTACTTGCCAATAAATTAAGGAAATCAAAAGAGAATTAAAAGCAATTGAGAGAGAAGTATTATTGAAATGGAATTGAGTATATGTTACAAACATGTGTTTAATCACTTGTATAGAATCATTATACCAAATAACTAACTTCTAGTTAATAACCTCATGTATAACTAGTAGTAACATCATTTGAAACCAATAGTAAGTTATAATTTCCAAACCAACTAATAACTTAACTTTTATAACTGAATTAGATATCGAATAAACAGCAGCAACAGTGTGAAACAAAGATCAGCTGGCAAAAATATATTAGAATAGACTCTAAATAAATGTCTTGTACAAGTTTGAAAGCAAAATAATAAAATGGCTATTGAAAAGATCTATCTTCAAAGCAAAGCACAAAATCACCCTTTGTATTTGCATCATAAACTAATCTATTTTGAAACCTAATAAGTGTTTATGATTTGTTAGCTTTCTCTTAGCTTCTATTTAATGAATCCCAATTAGGTATGTTTGCAGAAGCCTCATTCACCATCTTTACTAGCCTCACCTGCAAAAATTACCATTACAGAATCTATTAATATGATGAAACTTAACAAGTTACAAAACATGTCGAATTCTAGAAAGAATAGACTTACCACACTTTCGGGAACTCCGGGAGGTGGTAAGGAAATGTTTTTAGGAGGAGGACCCATCAGATATGATCTCTTGTCAAAACGCCATTCTCCAATCTTCCCATATGTCAGTTTCCCCTATAGACGAAGAATCGATAACGAGTAAATTACCCGATAATCAAACAACTAAGCATGCAAGACCGATATAGGTTAAAGGAAAAAAAATGAACTCACCTTCAAATCGTAGTCACATCCATATGTATAATGTATGATAAACGTCTTCCCTACCTCTAAGTCCCATGGCGGCTGAAAAATTCCAACGATTCATGTGACAAACTTTATAAATGTTAAGTAAAAACGGAAAGAAATGGGAGAAAATAACAAGAAAAATACTAGACGATATGAGAAATTCGAACCTGCAGCATAAAGTCTTTCCGCAGAGTATGCTTTATACCATGCAACGCAGACGCTACAGCATAAGCATACCTTTACTCAAAAGAGAGTTAAAGTAGTAGAAGGTTAGACCTATATCAGTACATTATTTAAATAAGATAGTAACAAGAAATAAAGCCGTCGCGTGTTGATTTTCTACTGTAATTCGTAATACTCACATTTCAAGCACCCATCCGAAAGCTTTATCCGTCTCAGGATCATCTTTCATTCTCAACGAAACGTTCACCCAGGTGGGAGCTATTTCCTCCAACAAATACTGATGATACAGAAAAATCAAACCCTTGGAGGAATTGAAACATTTTTAAAACTAAATTTAATCGGTCACAATATGCAAGCTATTATAAATTGAAACTTCACCTTGTGGATTATTACGGGGGAATTGCCAATGGGATCAACATCAGTAACAGGACCCTTTTCCTTAGGATAGAATTTTCTCATAATTTTCTCATTTTCAGCTGGTTTTATATAGAAAAATGGAAACCCTGCCGGTTCGTTTTCTGAAGCCAAATTAGGCAAAGGATTAACAAATATGTGGTCTGGTTCCGCCATCAGAATATATCTGCACAAATCATAAAACGCACAGCTTCTTAGATTTGATTCTCGGAAAGAAAAACAAACATAAATTCTAGAATATTATAACACTTACTCTTCATCAATAACCGCTTTCTCCAGCCATTGAACAAACGCCCATGGTCTATTTAGGACTATATAACCCTGAACCAAAACAAAAATATAGAAAGATCAAGAACAATGACATTCATGATGTAGTGGATCAGTGTTGTTGGATAGTGACTATAGCGCATAAGAGTTGCAGAGTCGGAACAAATCACTATTGATCTGTGATACACTATGTAGCACAAAGTTTGTCAAATAAAGGCTATACAAGAATTTGAACATATCGCGATTAGCAAGTGTCAACACTAGTAGATAATTATCAATAGTTTGGAACATGTTAAAAACCTTGTCACTAGAAAGCTAAAATCAATCAATATAGAAAGGGCAATCATTCATCGTTACAGAAATCATACATACAGTTCTAGATGCTTGCATTGAAAACGATCAATATGTTACAATCGCATTCTACTACGGACAAATCTGAAATTTCTCAGGTGTGTCAATCACCACCTACTAATTAAAAATAATAATTGTCAAAATATTACGCATATTCAAATAACGGTTGTGGTTGCATAAAGGCTTTCGCGATTTCGATCAATACAGGTGTCGCGAGATTGCAGTTGTCGTGGTGTGAATTAACTACAATTTGTTCTTTATCGTAAAAATGGTGATAACGGTATTGGTATCAGCACCTTCCCATACCGTTTTGCCACAATTGTTTTCGCAGTAACAGACCATGTTTTAAACCTTAATACATTATTTTAAACAAACAACTATGTCATTCTTTTCTCCTACCAGGGTCTAGTACAAATGGCTGGTGCATAGTGTGTGAGTGTTGCAAATCTCAGACATCAAGTTCGATTCCTACTCATAAGAAAATCATTCTCCCCTCATACTATTCTTTAAGTCAGAATTTTTAAACTTGATATACGATCAACAATTCACCAAAATAACATGCTGAAAAGGTAGAAACATAAAGTACATACCCTATCCAACCCATCAGGAAGTGGATCAACAACAAAAGTCGGAATCTCATTCATCAACTGATCTCCCTTTCCTGAATGCAGAATCCGGGTGAACTTTCCCATAGCCGATCCAGGCATAATCTTCGTCTTCTTATACCAATAATACATAATCCTACATTGCCATTGACTGTAAGCAGCATCGGTTGCAGTAACAGCAACATGGAATTTAGATTTCGTATTCGTAAACTCCACTTTACCATCAACAATAGATCCCAAATCACTTCCTACTTTATGTCCTACTATCATCGCCACCAAATTATAAGATGCAAAGAAAAATCCCAACACCATAAGCAGCATAAGTACTGACTTTACCCTCCCCAGACTTTTCCTCACAATCATTTTCTCAATCTCCTACCCAACTATCAACCCTACCCAATTCTCCTTTCTGAAATATCTCAGAATTCAGATTAAAAACTCTGCAGTTCTTCAAAATCACAGCTTAATTTCATTCATACTAATAATCAATAGAAACAAAACAACACTTTGTTCCGCAAGAAAAATCTGCAACAAAGCAAACAACCAAAGGAGTTACATATACATATACATATACATATACATATACATATACATATAGTGAATGTGACACTGACACAACACCACAAAGCAGTTACAACAGAAATCAATGAATTGAAAAAAATACACACTTTTTATAAAACCCCAAAATCAGAAACCAAATTCATAGTTGAATTGTCAAATAAAGACTCACTCACGTAAACGTAAACGGATCTGATGCTGTGCGTCAATCCAAGGCACCCCAATGAGAAAGAGTAAAACTTTGATTAAGAAGAGAGAAAAAGAACGAAATTTGGATGAAAACAGAAAATGGGTAGCAGGTGTTTGATGAAATGAAAAAGAGAAATTTTGATTTTTGGGGTTTTGAGTTTGGAACATAAAAAGCAATGCAATGAAAGTGTTGAGTGATTAGTGGAAAAAGAACAAGTTGAAGTTTTGAAGGATTTGTGTGAGTGAGATTAAGAATAAAATGGTAAAGTAATGTTAGGAGGAGGGTGAGAATGTTTTATTCAACTTTATAATTATAGAAAATTAATAAATTGAAAGGAAAGTTGTCTAGGAAAAAGAGGTAAGACCTAAGATTTTTTCAAAATATTATTCTTGTAAGACTTTTATACATCATATTTCAATAGAAAAAATTGACTTTTATTTTAAATAGAAACAAACAAATAATCATAATTATTTATTAAAAAATAAAATAGAGTAATTATAATATAGTAGTTTAAAACAACTTAATATTTGTTTCTCTTATTATCACCGATATCCCATTATTCCTATTAAAAAAGTTAAATTCTAAATAAATTCTAAATTCTGATTTAAATATTGATGCCTTATTGGTTGTTCTTTTTTATGAAAGAATTCCTCAAAAATTGATATTTTTCTCCAAATAGTTTAAAAATTAGAAATTTACTTTTTAAATATAAGTAAATAATATATTAAAAACTATTATCAATTGATTTGAAAAATCGAGAAAATCAATTATTATTTTTATTAAAGTCATTTTATTAAGCAAAATAATTTTTTTGTCCCTCAAGTATATTTTTGGATTCAGATTGATCTCTTAATTATTTTTCGTGTCAGATTGGTCTTTTAACTCTTTAAATATGTCATGTTGGTCCTTTTTTTATCTAATTAGCGACGAATTTAACTACTAATATTTGAATTTTTACGTCACTAATTAGACAAAAAAGATTAACATAACAAATTTTAAAAGATAAAAGATCAATCTGACAAGAAAAATAATTAAGGGACGAATATAAATCCAAAGTAGTTATGAGAAAAAAATGTATTTTTCCTTTTATTAACTATTATTTTGCTTGCTACATTTAAATATAAAACTCTGTGAGTAATGTTGAGATGGTAAAATTTTAAAATATATATATATATATATATATATATATATATATATATATATATATATATATATATATATATATATATATATATATATATATATATATATATATATATATATATATATATATGAAAATGAAAGTAATAGTATATTGCGAGATGATTAAATTCTTTATAAAAAAGAGAAATGATATTTTTATTAAAAAAAAAAGAACACTCCTTGATTAATAAAATTACAATTTCATCAAAAGAGGAATGTTTAGTTATGAGTTGGATTTTTTTCCTTTGACCAAAAGATATATATAAATTTTCTCTAAATTAAATTTTGAACTAGAGTAACACATTACACATTGATTAAAAAATTAGTTACTTTTACTTATTTTATCATGCAATTAAAATAATAAGCAAACTTCTCAAACCAACATTATTTTATCTAACATAAAAAAAAAGATTTATTAATTTAATCAAAGATTTTGAATTTAAAACCATTCATAAAAATGTGATAATATGAAATCTTTTGAGAGAAGTTTTGTGGAGTATTATAGGCAAAGAATAACATGTTGATATAAAAAAAGTTTATTAAAAAAAAAACTATCATCCCTTTTCAAATAAATTTGTATAGAATACCTCCTACAAACACATGGGAATAATTTTATGTAAAAAATATTTTAAATAAAAAAAAATATTAAATATAATAAATAAATAAAAGTAAGTGAAATGGATGGGGTGGGGGGCGTAGGGGTCAGCATCAAAAGGAATGAAAGAAAGTGGGGGAAGCTTAGTAAAGTTTGGTCACAAACATTCCAATTTGTCTCCTTTGAATATTCATAAAGTCACTTTAAAGTGTTACAACAATTGCTGTTCATGTGTGTTGTGTAACCCTGTCCTATTCTATATTGCTTTTAACTTTAGATCAATTCTATAATAGGGTAGATTCGAATCTCATTTGATTCATTTTTTCAACTAATAAACTATAATATATCATATTAAGCTAGTAACTCTAATGTGTATATCATTGACTATTTATAACTTATACAAGTTATTTTCAAAGATAAATATTATAATTATAATTTAAGATGGAAATGAAACAATCACATTAACATGCATATATAAACAATTATATAATATAAAACATGTTGATTTATCAATGATTATGTATTATAATTCAAGTTATGTTGATTTATCATATTAAGCTAGTAACTCTAATGTGTATAATTATAATTTTTTCAACTAATTAACTTTGGATCAATTCTATATTATATTATATATCATTGATAAATCAACATGTTTTATATTATATAATTGTTTATGTATGCATGTTAATGTGATTGTTTCATTTCCATCTTAAATTATAATTTTAATTTTAATTTTAATCTTTATCTTTGAACATAACTTGTATAAGTTATAGATAGTCAATGATATACACATTAGAGTTACTAGCTTAATATGATATATTATAGTTTATGAGAGAGTATAGTTTATTAGTTGAAAAAATGAATCAAATGAGATTCGAATCTAGCCTACTATTATAGAATTGATCCAAAGTTAAAAGCAATATAGAATAGGACAGGGTTACACTAGACACATGAACAGCAATTGTTGTAACACTTTAAAGTGACTTTATGAATATTCAAAGGAGACTAATTAAGATTTTTTACATTGTTATAATATAAAATTTAAAAAATATTTAAATATAAAATATAGAATGAGATAACTTTATTGGGTCTAGAAAGAAGCAGTCGGAGGGTCTAGAGAGAAACTACACAAGGACTCAAGAAATAATTGGACGGGCATCATCATAAGTTGCTCGACTGTGAGTCGGGTCGCTCGACCATACTCATGTTCACTTCCCGATCCATTTTGCCAACACATGGAAGACACTGTGTTTACAAGAAAGTCGGTCAAAACTAAGCAAGAGGGCAAGAAATTGTCTCCTATAAGCAGGAAACTCTCCTACTTTCACAAAACCCTAGTCATTAAGACATATATAATCAAGTGATCTTTGACACTTTCTCTCTTTCACAACTCTAAGGTTTTCAGAATCCTTTGCCAGATACATATATCATATAAGCATTTCAATGGAATCTTGAGTCTTATACTTGATGAGGCTTGAAATATTTTCAAGTTTGATAACCATCATCAGAGAATTGGAAAGTTATTACCATCGACTTCTACAATCATGGACGTTGTTGTCATCAAAACATTAGGAAGGTTCTTATCAAGATCATCAATTTCTACCTACAAGCACATAGATCTACATTCTCCCACTTTTTTATGATGACAATGCATCTCTCTTAAAGGTGGTAAAATAGAAAAATATAGATTATAGATGGAGTGGTTAAACTCCTTCTAACATGAGTATAGAGTATACCCTATGGATGGCAACCAACCTCAAATCTGCGGGGCTCACCCGCACCCGAGTCAACAGGTGAAAACCCGAGTTGACTGGGTTCGGGTTCGGGTGTCACCCGATATTTCGGGTACGGGTTTGGGTAGTGTAAAATTCGCGCCCGAAACCCGAAACCACACCCGTTTTATTTACTATTATTATTCTTTAAAATTTTACTATATGATAGATAATTTACTTGGATAATTATTAAATTTTTAATTAAAATTATTATTATTATTTTAATTATAGATAGAATGTATATTAATTAAAATTTTATTTTCTTAATATTCAATTATAAGTAAAACTACATAATTTCATTAAATTAAATAGACTTGTTAATTTTTTTATTATATGAGTTGAAAATAAATAAATATTTTTCCTATTTAAAAATGATAATAGTTCATTAAATATTTAAAATAACATTAACACAAAAATGTTCAATAATCATTTAATTCTGAATTTTTGACGAATTTGTCTAACGGGTTTGGGTTTGGGTGAAAAAACCTGAACCCAATGGGTGTAGGCGTGAGTGTTATTTTGCCACCCGAATAGCATTTGGGTTTGGGTTCGGGTGGTGATTTCGGGTGCGGGTTTGGGTAGTGTGAAACCCGCACCCGACCCAACCCGTTGCCATCCCTAGTATATCTCATTCCCCTTGAGAGTATACTTCTCCCCCTTGTCATAATAAAAAAGGCGGAAATTTTTTTCTAGAAAGGAATGATGAACATGAAAGTGCATAGTCCACATAATTGCATAAGTAAAAGGAACGAGTTATCTAATAAAGAGATGAATAAGAAAAGTCTAGAGTAAGGCAAATAAAATAGGAGCTAAGATATTACTTATCTCCATGGAAGCTAGCCTCCAACTTTTAGATCAAACTCTAGGTAAGCTTTGGAGACAAAATTTCCCTTGATTCTTTCTCGAACAGAACTCAAATCTCTTTGAAGATTTTTAAACCAAGAGGAAGTTATGGACTCAGCCTATTTATTTCTCATATTCATTCTAGGAGACCATCATTTCCTCTTAGAAAATCTTTGGACAACCTTTTTTCAGCCTCCTTGGGCCTTAGACTAAATATTGGACTCTAGGTGTACTGCGTTTGCCACCCCTTTGCTCCACAAACACTTAAAAACGTAATGAAAGGTTAGTATAAATAAATTTAATTAACTAAGCAATTAATAAATCACTTATTAAAGAATCAATAAGTTAATTTAAATAATGGGATTACAGTAAATTATAATTCAACTAGTGGCTTGCGCCACTTTATGCTAGGCAATGTGGCACCGTCCACATTATGAAGTGGCTTGCGCCACTTTTCAATCCCCCAACCACTACAATTTGTGGCACCTACCACATGAGGCCATGGCTTGCGCCATGTGCCTCTAGGGAGCAAGTGGCTTCCGCCACTACCGGTCTCTGTGATTTTTATTTATCGTCTCCAACCAACAATTTTCCAGAACTTCTCGCAACATAGTAAAAACCAATAAAATCAACACAATCAGAACAACTCATAATCAACAAAAATCTAACAACCGAACAACGAATTTCACACGGACAATCATTACAATAACAATTATAGATTTTTATACACAACATCAATATCAACAAAAGACACAACAACCTAACTACCCAATCACAATATTATTTATCACACCAGGTTATAAAGATCGAACCCACCCTTACCTTGGATTAACGGTTGCTCTAATAATTTTTCGGTTAATCTCCAAAGTTCTCCGATCGAATTTCCAACCCTTTGCCTCTATGACTCTTTTCCTCTATTCTTTTATCCATGGAGATTAGAAATACGAACATGCTGTCATTGAGTTCCTATCTTGACCAAAATTCAGCATCCATCATCATCAATCTCGTAACCACTATTTGACCAATTTTCAGCATGAACTTCCAAACTTCAAATGCGTTTTTCTCCTTCAATACCGAACTTATTGACACGAAATTGTATATCAAATTGAAGGGAATTTCATAAGCTTTCCAGAAATTTAAGAATCACTTTAATCGGAATTACGATCTAATGGATATGATATGACCTAATGTATGATCTAATGGATATGAAAATGAATGCAAACAAAAAACGAACAAAGATAGAGAAACCAGAGGGCAAATTTTGGGGTGCTACACGACCGAGCCATCCGTACACACTAATCCAGGATTTCCAGGAGGGCGCATCGACCAGTTTGTGCTTACATAGTATAATGAGCATGTATCCTTACGTCTATGGCAGGGCCAGAAATATGGTTTTTATGTTTAATTTTAACTTTTGTTTATTTATGCAAAAAAAAATTAAGTATTAACAAAGTTGTTTGAATATTGGTGGCACTGAAGTAACCGATATTGAGGGTCGAGTCTCACAACACGAAGATGAAGGGTTTCCCGGAGATACTCATGTCTGATACTATGAAGAAGATTGTTCAAGACTTTGATTTGTTGCATTTTAGCCACTGCTCACTGACCATGTTAGATGCTCCGCTGCTTAGTGCTTTCTTCGAGAGGTGGCACAAGGAGACATCATCATTTCATCTTCCATTTGGAGAGATGACTGTGACTTTGGATGATGTCCCTGCCTTGTTCCATCTACCTATTGGCGGCAGATTCTGGACGGATCCTGTTCACAGCATGGCCATGGCTTGTTAGATGGTTATGCATGATCTGAGTTTGATTGAGGTAGAGGTGCTACAAGAGTTCTCTGATACCAGAGATGCTCACCTACGCATGCACTAGCTTCAGAGGATTTATGGTGAGCTTGTAGCTGCTGGTAGATATCAGGTTGCCACTAGGGCGTACATGTTGCATGTGGTATCATGTACTCTCTTTGCAGACAAGTCTGGTACATATGTTGATTCCCAATATTTGTGTCTCTTCAGTGATATCGAGGTGCACAACTGGGTGTAGGGGTGTAAAATGTTGACCCAATTGTATTCAGCTCTTAGAGGTGACCTAGTTTAAGACCATACAACTTGTTGGGCACCTGAGTTTGTTATATGTATATTTTATTGCATGCTCTTGCTTTCATATTTATTATTTACAAATATTATTATTTTTAATTTACTATTTGTCTTGATCTTAGTGTTTGATCTACAAGCATTTCCTGAGCATATGTGACGGGAGGGTCAAACCCTGTGCGGTAGGGGACCCACGGGCGAAGAGGTGGAAGACGAGGCAGGCACACACTGGTGGCTTAGCTGAGTTCAAGAGGCGACTGATTGCGCTTACCATTGAGGATGTGATATGGACACCTTACGATACTCATAGAGTACACCGTGAGTTTGAGGAGTCATACTTATATTTAGGATATCTGTAGTGGGAGACATTGGTTGCCATACACCTTCTTGAGAGATGTCTATGTCAGTATGGATACATTCAGACTATACCACTAGAAATTCCAAATAAAATCTCTACCGGTATTGATTGGCGGTTTCAAAGTCATTTTCTCAGCCCCTGTCGTGCCATCATAGCTCGAGTTGTACCTGTTCAGTATCATGTGCAGTGTGAGTATGGCTACTTGGAGTGGTACATCACTGTATCAAACCCACACATCACTCCACCGCCAAATGAGGATGTACCTTCTGGTGACCATGAACCTATTGATGACGCACCTCCACATCCTCCTCCAGCACATCACACTACTACGGAAAAACCCATTTAACAACGGTTGGGAATGACATATAATGTTCATCTAGTTTTAGACTCTACAAGAAAAAATACAAGGAGGAAGAAGCTTAAATCAAAAGGTTCTTCAGACTTCTTATATTTCTTTTTGCAGATTCTAAAACCATATGAAGTATGTTGCAAAAATGTAGAGAAAAAATGGGTGTTAGGGTTTCGCTGTGAAGGAAACGGCGCTACATGTAAATAATGGAAACTTAATTTGCTTATATGGTAAATATTTCACAACGATTAACGAATATAACCTTCATGATAGGTATATATTTATTATAAATATATCACAACGGTTATTCATATTAACCATAGTGTTACCCCTTTAATTGGTACAAGGTTCGAATCCTTGCTACAACATTTTTTTCCATTTAATATAATTATTTAATTACAGTTATAAAACGTAATCGTTGTAACACTACAACCTTTGCTCTTCCCGGAAGAGGGAAAACACTCATCCAAGTAGTGAATTAAAATTTTCTCCATTTTTCAAAATTATCGTTCGAGAATATCAAACATTACAGATTATCATCATTGCAAGCATTAAAGTATCAGATTTTTCATCTTCATCTTCATCGATAAATACATAGTTTTACATTTCTTCATAATATCTGGTAACAATGACTTCTATAAATGATCAGAATGCCAACAAAAACATCACAGAGATCACTATTGAGCAACGTCAGCAACCAAATGAGGAGGTCCAACAAGCTGCCAACGTCAGGCCGAATGCGTTAAGGGTGAGGAAGAAGAAGAAGAAGAAGAAGACGAAGAAGCCAAAGAAAAAGATAACAAATGAGAGAAGAACATATTATTATAACTTTAATGAAGGGATTGGGGACATACCCATAAACTATGAAGATGCCTTTATAGCTATGTGATATGATCCTTGAAAAATATATGTACTCTTTTTTTTTTAAATATTAATGAACTTATCTATTATATATACTTTTGTCTTTCATTTTTTAAATTTGATCAAATTCTTCTCATTAACATGAAAATGCTAAATAAAATAAAATAAAATACATGTTTAAAATGGAAAAAAAAAATTTAAAAAAATGTAATTGATAGGAATCAAATATAATTGCACATCAGTTTGATACTACAAATTCTAAAATATGTGTTTAAAATGGAAAAAAGATGTAATTGTTAGGAATCGAAGTTTGATACATATCACAATGGTGGATAGAAAAACTGTAGTCATAAGTTTCAAGTTATGAATGTAATACAACTGCCTATACCACAACCGGCATGATATATTAATTTTATAATTAAATTTCATAATGAAGCGCCAGAGTTTAACTTAGAAATAAAAATTAAAAACAAAACAAGACATGTCACAATGGTTGAAATAAACAACTGTTGTTATATACAAATAGTATTTTATCAAAAAGTAAAAATAATAGAATAGTGCCTTAGTTTAGAGATTTCACAACGGTGTAGGCATGATCCGTGGTGACCATGGCGTCGTTGTTAACTTGTTTTGTAGTAGTGTCACCCCGAGGACACACAATGCTTTCAGATGATTGCATTGATGGTTGATGAGCTCATGGGTTTGGTAGATCCAGATGATGGTATTTATGTTGGATTAGCTCGGATTGCACATTTAACCCATGGGGGTCTATTTATATATTATTTGTATAATAAGTATCATATGTATATTGCCCAAACATTATGAGATAAAATTATATTATTTTGATATCTTTCTTACATTGCAGTGATATTGATTAAACAACTTAAACATATAACACTTAACATTACAACATGATTAATCAATAAGAAAAATATAAACACTACCAGATGCTTCAAGGTGTTTCAGCATCTACATTATGTCATCAATTAATCTTGACAACTTCACATCTAACTCGATAAGACCCTTTGTTAGCCTAAGACGAAATGATTTCCATATTTCGGTGACGTCTTCATCGTTATTCAACTCAATCAGGTTGTATTTCACCCTACCATCTGTATCCTCTCAATCTTCACGAAACTCGATCTTTCTCACCCTTCTATTGTCGCCATCAGGCAATAATTCATTCAACTTCGACGTCAGGCCGACAAAGGAGGTGGTGCCATCGAGGAGCTTAAACTCTACAGGACGAGAAGTTTCGTTGAAGTAAACTTCTGCCTTAATCAAATATTTAGGAATAGGCATTTTTTTTAATGTTTAACCACAAGACCTACCCCTATTTATACAAACGTGCATCAATTTTGGGCCACACAAACAGTCGGTGCAATCACAACCATACAAAATTGTCGGCAAAATCATGACCGTTCAGAAAAACCCTAAAAATGTAACTACTGGGAATTTCAAGGTATGTGAAATTCCCGGTATCAACTTGTAAATTTCTAATCTCCGGGTTTTTTGTTAAATACTGGGAATTTGAAATTACTGAATTTCAAATTTACTACCGAAAATTTTGCTTCATACCAGAATTTTTTTTAACTACCGAAAATTACGTCCGGAGATTTAGTGTAAATATGCTAAGGGTCATTTCTGTCATCATACAAAAGTGGGGTATCAGATACAACTTAAGGGTTGGTAAATAAAACACTCTAAGATCAGTCATACTCAAGCCCATTTTGCCTTTGAAAGCCCTAACAAGATTTGGATTGGAAAATGGCCCGAGTCCAAAACTAATATTATTAATAATTGTTAATAATAATTTGATTTAAACAATTGATTTTATCACAAAGAAACATCATTTATTTATTTATATTGCTTAATTTTCACAAAGTAACAAAATGAATTAAAGCACATAAGTTCAAGCACAATAAATGTTAGAAAATAGGTACAAACAAGATACTACAAAAGCTCCAGCAAGATATGTATTACAAAAATAGCCTCTTACACACAATTGTGCATAACCGAATTATGCCTAAAGCTGCAGAATTTTCTGTAACTTATCTCTATGCCTTAGTTTCAGTTTTTTTAGTCTATTTTCACAACATGTGAAATTGGTATCACATTTGTTTATTTCAGTGTTTTGGACCCGTATAAATTCGATTAAATTATTCTTTATTTGTTTATACTCTTAATTAATTTACTCTATCAAAAAAAGATTGTGATAATTGAGATCTTAAGATACAATTAAGAAATCTTTTAGACATGTAGAGGAATCGAACAAACATTGAATAAAAGAAAAATAAAAAAATAAAATAAAATAAAAAGGAAACATCCTAAGATAGACGATAGATGCTAGAACTCGGTCCAATATAAC
Source organism: Lathyrus aphaca (assembly GCA_963966055.1). Taxonomy (NCBI): domain Eukaryota; kingdom Viridiplantae; phylum Streptophyta; class Magnoliopsida; order Fabales; family Fabaceae; genus Lathyrus; species Lathyrus aphaca. The sequence goes on along the minus strand of OZ014523.1, from coordinate 28,372,208 downwards.
CACCATCAATAGAAAAACATTCTTTAGGAGTACACCGCCAAGTACTCTCCACCACCACGACGAAATTCATTCACACATCTATTGGCTCAAACGAAGAGTAGGATTCTAAAGTCACACAGAAAAAAATACAATTTCAGTAAGGAAAATGCTGGTATCTTTCACATCCTTTACGCTTGTAGAGAAGTCTAAAAAACAATATCATTTTAAGATTTCCAAACCGAACAAACAAACGCATATCATATCATAACCAAACCACGCTCACCCTAAGCCTACCTCCCAACGATCTGAAGATCAAAAAATATAACTTAGATCCCTTTGAAGAATAAAACACCACCCTTGCCACATAAAGATACCATACCAAAGAGTTGATGTCAGATTGTATGTCATAAACAAATGGGTAACTGACATTGTCCCCCTACACATCGGATATAAAATACCTTCAAGATCCAAAAATACCCTCATGCCTAAACAAATAATCTATAATAGGGACTTTCTCTTGAAAAAGTTGCCAGGAGAAAAAACAACAACTTTAGAGATGACCTAGCTACCCTAAAGAAGAGGAAGATTTTGATTCTATGGAATTACTAGAAGCATTCTCAGCTTTGGACACAAGAGAGACACTCTTTTCCACTTGCTTCAAACCTATTTGGATGCTGATTTCTTGGGTTGACAATCATTTATCAAAATCGCTAATTTTTTTAGAGAATCCACAAGCACACTTTCAGGATCTTCACTTACATTAAACTCCAACCTGATAAGCATATACTCAAGGAAATTCCAACTAACTGAATCATACATTTTTTCAAAATATACCTTAAAACGAGGCATAACATTTTGGTTTTCTTAGTCAGATCCACAAGCTCATTGATAGCCACTACCCATCCATAAGAAATATACCTTTAATGAAGTTTGTTTGATTTGGGGACATAAGGGTGTCTATAACCTCGTCAAATATAGCTTCCAGAACTTTAACAACCAACATATAAAGGGACCCCATTAAGAAAATAGGTCAAAATCTCCAAACTAGGCATATTAATTCATCTTAGGAATCAAAGGGAGAAAATAATACGTGAAGCAATGAAGGAGGAAAGCAAAACGGTGAAACTTAGTAAACATCATCCCCAAATTATTCATTAAAAGAAGCCAAAATCTATTTAGAAAAGAGGAATTAAACACATCTACCCTCAACTCTTATAACCATTACAAGAGGCCATTACCCCATCTAACTTAGAAAGAAAAAATGGAGATGTAAAAGATGGATTATCCTCAACTAAGAGATTGAAAGTTGACCCAATATAAAAGAAAACAATGTACTAGAGATTCCTTAAATTGATTAGAGAAAAAGATAAACTACCTCTTGGCAGATCTTAGCAACCTCATTAATCCAATTATCTCTCATTTTAAGAGTTAGAATTATATTTCTCCTACTCCTATTCTTCACACAAACATGAAAGAAACTAGAATTTATATCACCTTTCTTAAGTCACTTAGCTTTAGACCTCTGAACATATTAAAAATATTTAATCCTAAGTAAGGACCTAAACTTTGCAATAGTTTTCAACCTAGCCACCACCTCATCTAACAAAAGTATGACAAGATTAGCTTTTGAGTCAAAAGAACTCACCGCCTCTCTCAATTAGTCAATTTGAAAATCAAGACTGCCCCAAACTTTCACCACTCTTTTAAGAGATTTTAATTTCTCTTTTAGGACCAAAATTATTCAACCAGAATAAATTGAATTGTGTAAACTAGTATACATTAACTATGCAAAGTCCTCACGAGCAAGCCAATGAATCAGAAAGGCTAAGGACTCCATAATTAGTTAGAATATGTCGGAATAATAAGAAAATGGTATGATACATCTCTAGGAAACGCCCATAGAAAAGTCAAACTCCATATATCCCACCAATCAGCGGATATAAGAATCCTATCCAACCTACTAGTAACACCTTCATTAGGCTAGAACTAAGTAAACTTCATATTTAAGAAGGGAATGTCAACCAAATTCATTTGAGAAATGAAACTAATGAATGCAGAACAATTCTCACTATCACTGTTACTCGAGGGACCAGGACCCCTGACTCTTTCACTCGCGGGACAAATAAAATTAAAATCTCTAAAATCATACAAAATCTCACCCTATAGAAAAGCTCTCTAGAACATAAACTCCTCCCACATAGCTCTCTTATCAGACAAGACACACTTAAAATAGATATTAACCACAAAACATAGTGATCTAGACACTCCATGTAACGTCCGTTTATTTAATTAATTAATTATTTAATTAAATATAATTGTGGTATGTTGTGGTAATTCGCGTTGATTTGAGTATCTTTGTCGATTTGCGTTGCTTTGCGTGGAATTGTGCCAATTTGTGTTGATGGTCGAATTTATCGAAATATTATTTTGATGGTTATAAGTTGATTTGAGTTGAATTTAATTATTTAAGTCGATATAAGTTGTGGAATACGTTACAGAGTATTCTTCCATTTATTGTTGGATATGTTGATTGAATCGTTTTGACCATTTGGTTGATAATCGAAAGTTAATCTATTAAGTCGGGAGTAAGTAGTTGGTTGCGAATTATTATTCAGTTGATTTTGTGTTACAAAGAATTAAGTCGTTAAGTCGGAATATTAAGCCGGAAAGTTGAGGAAATAATATTATCAGTGATATTATTTATTATTGGAGCGTGTTGGTTAATGAGCTTGGATTGCGTTGGAATTAGGAATTAAAGGGGGTGTAAGACTTAGGCCCGTTAGTTGTTATAATCGAATTATTATTATTATTTTAATAAAAGAAAGAAAATAAAGAGGAATTAGTCAAAAAGAAAAAGAAAAATATCAGTAAGAAGAGGAAGTAGAACGTGGAAAAGTTAGAACGAGGAAAATTGGGAGAACGCAATTACGAGAAGTTGCCGTCGAAAAGCAAAGTCGATCGAAGATTCGAGCGACCATCGATTAAGGTAATGGTGGGGTTCGAGCTTTATAACCGGTAATGATAATCGGTACTGGGATTTAGGTAATTTAGGTTGCTGTGTTTGGTTGATGTTGTTACTGGTTATGCAAATCTGTAAATTGATGTTGTGATAATTATCTGGTGTGAAATTGTTGTTGATAGATGATTATAAATCGTTTATAAGTGTTATGTAAATGGTTGATTTTGTTTGTGTTGTTGTGTCGTGTGAATTTCTGGAAAAATATGGAATTGGGGACGATGACACAGATGCCGAAAGTTGGAAGAGCACATGTGGAGGGAGCCACATGTGATGTTTTGAAAGCCACTTGCTCCCTAGAGGTACATGTGGTGCAAGCCACATGCCCTAGTGGCGGGTGCCACATTTCGTGGCTGGCAAGGAGTGATTGTGGCGCAAGGCATGAGGTTAGATGGGGAGGGTGGCGCAAGCCACCCTGTGTGGGGAAGAAATCTTTTAATTCCTGATACTTGAATCATTAGCAATTCCATGGTAGTGTTTTATAGTTAATGACTTTTGTAATTATAAAATAAAACTATTTCCTATAAGTGCCTAATATATATTAATTTTATTATTTATTTAGATTATAGTTTGGAATAATGTAAGAGAAATGAAGTTGTTGTGATGGGAGCCACATTTTCATGTGGCCATCAAAAAATATGACCACCAAGAATGAAAGTGGCGGGAGCCACATGGTTGAAAAGTGACCATTTAGTTAATTATACATCAATAACCCACCTTGAGTTTATTTTATAAATTGATGATTTTAATTTATAAAGTAACAATATGTAAGATGTTTCAAAGTATATTAATTCTTGAATCATATTTTTACTAAAAATCAAGATTTGTGTTAAGTGTTAGAATCAGAAGCAGAATAACATCAGTGAAGAGAAAATAGAATATTTGATTAGTTAAACTGTGTTAGTTTTTACATAAAAGAAGTTGTTTCAGGAAATTTGATAGAAGCAGAATTAGGCTATATTTTTCATGACAGGTAGAACTTATTCGAAAATAGAAAATTGACAGGTTTTGTAATAACTCATAATGATAGCAGAATGTCGAAAACACTGTCGGTTTAGTCGGTTTAGCCGAATTAGGCAAAAAACTTAGTTGCCCGGAATTTAATGAAAATTGTCGGGGTAAGTCGGGTAGTTTAATAGTTGATTTTTGTTGCGTTATTTTGTTGAAAAGATGTTGTAAAGTCGAGTTGCGGTGCTGGTTGAGCTGGTAAGTCGTTCCGGTTTACGGAACGTTATAAGCTGATTATATGGGAAGCCTTACAAGCCAATGTTGAATTTATGTTGTTCACGTCGTATAAGTTGTTTGTGTTGCTTGTTGAGGCCGTTTAAATTGCTCAAGTTGTTTAAGTTATTATGTGTTGTCAAAGTTGTTATGTTGTTCAAGTTGGAGGCTTAATAGCCAACGTTGATTTAAGTTGTTCAAGTTGTATAAGCTGGTTGTGTTGCTTGATGTTGTAAAGTCGTGCATGCTATGTAAATCATTTGCATTTTTATGTCGGAGTCGTTTCTCACACCATGTTGATCTAGATTGACACTAAGTTGAAAGTTGAAGGCTTATGCCTTGATTGCCTCGATAACCTGGCAATAATTTTAAGTTGGGAGTTTTACTCTGAATGGTACCACATGCATTTGCATAGTCAAGTCGTATTTGTGTTATGCTTTTTATGTCGATTACGTTGTTTATGTTGCTCAAGTTGATAATTTGTTTATGTTGTGATAAGTTGGTTAAGTTGTTGTTGTGAGAGTGATGTGTTGATACTTGTATAAACCTTTATCTGTGTATTGTTTATCATATGTTGTTTATGATTATCGATATCTCACTCCTTCTGTTTGAATGTTATCCCTATGTTGGTAACGTGCAGGTAGCTTGCAAGAAGATGGTTATCTTCATTAGTTCGAGTCAGTGTCACTGCTCTAATACGTAACACTCAGGGAATGGAAGTATTGGTTGATTTGTGTTCTTTTCAAGTTGTCTTAGTATAAATATGTTGTTAATAGATTTTTATAAGTTGAATAACATGTTATACCATGTTTAGTTGAATAATTTGAAAATTTGATGCGTAGTTGTAAAAGTTGAATTGATTTCATAAATGAATATAAAGTTGTTGTTTTTAGTTTCTTGCGAACCGAAAGTGTTATGTATCAATTCTCATGAAATTAAATGAAGTTTTTATAAGTTGAAAAATATAGCATCATGTTTTGTGTACTTGTTGATTGACTTTTTAATACTCTGATTTTAATATAATCGCTAGGTAGAAATATGGTGTTACACTCCCTGCAATAGAAAAACACTAAAATACCTGATACAAGAAAAGAAGAAAAGAGGAAAACCCTTAAAGCTACACTTAATTGAAAGAGTCCCCCATGGTTCCCAACAAACAGGAAAACTCCACTCACAAAACAAATTATCCCATAAAATAAAAAGAGTGGTCGAAACTTTGCTAAACTTAATCTCTTAGAAAGCCAAAAAAAAGTTCAAGAATTTTGAAATAATAATATTTTTTACATTTTGTTTCTTAATCCTACTTTCCAACCCACATACTTTAAAAGAATCAACTAACATCATATATCATTCATAAATTGTTCGGTGTCAATTCGGGGGTAACACGAGAGAACATTTTACACTTTTTGACATTTCTTTAAGAGCAACACACCTTTGTGAGAGAGACAATACATATTCACCCAAAATCTTAAGATGATATATGTGTAGGTTCTCCCACTTATAAATGTTCAATTCTCCACATTCCTAACTAATGTGAGACTTCCCCACACTACTCATATTTGTAATTCTTTTTCAACCTCTAGTGTGAGTCTATCCACAATAATTTCCCCTCAAGTGGAAGCTCTTTCGTCCACATACACTAGTATCTTCATTGACATTTTTCAACAAAGTCACCTCCTACTTAGTAGAAAACTCGATACAAGTAAGTTGGACTCGTTACTCGAAATAAAGACTCATGATATCATTGTTGAGGTCAATTCATGAGATCAACACGATGAAACATTTTACACTTTAGAGTTTTTCTTTATGAGTAACACACATTTGCGAGAGACATACAACATATTCACCTAAAATCCTTAAGGTGATAGGTGTGTGGATTTTCCTACTTATAAATATTCAACTCTCCACATTCCTAATAAGATTTTCGCACACTGCTTATACTTGTAATTTTTTCCTAACATAAATCACCTATAAAATCTCAACTACCGATGTCTTTCTTTAATCAACAAGACTGATCAATTCTAAACTATATGTTCAAATTCTAACTTTGGCTGCTACTCTATTATTATGGTGAACAGAAATCCTAAAATTTAATACAATAGTGATATCAAAAGAGTTTTAATAATTTTATATACTTCAAAACATTTAAAAGATAAATGAAGATGACTTTAACTCACATAGACCCGTCATTCATTTACGTACGAAAGAGCATTGATGAGTAGTAGGGAATGCAGAATGGAGTACGTTGAACTTCAATACAATAATAAATACATTAATAATTATTATATATTTATCTTATGTAGATAATGTTGAAGAATGATTTTTAGATCTTGTGCTTTGTCGTAAGAATAAATACACAACAAGACAAATCTATGTGTACTCAAATCAGTGTCTGCAGGTGCAGCACGTGTCTTGCTCATTTTTATTTTTGGTAAATTGTCAAGAACCATAAATGAAAAATAAAAGTAATATCAGAACCTGTTTGTTTCATGCATTCGTACATCAATTATAGACACTATCTTTTGTCGTTTGTAATATAGTTAGTATGCTCCAAAGACTCAGGATGACACTGCTCTTGTTTGGTTTGTTTTCAGTATATAAGAGAATGAATGAGACTTGTTTCAAAATATATATTATATCAATTATCATGAATGAATATAAAGTAGAGAATCTGACTCACCAAATTTATTGTATTTTATTTTGATAATCATGTGGGGTTCACATTTATTTTTTTATAGAAAATATAAATTATGTGGGAGTCACATGGTTTAACGGGGAGGTAATAACAACCAGCTCCAACATTGAGGTCATCAATTTTGATGATACATAAGTGGTGGAGGCTATTATAGATGCAGATGTTGTATGCCTTAACACACAGAGGATATAAACACCATAAAAATAAGGAATTTTTTACTAATTCCTAGGCCATTATGGCTGACCAATTATATAAAATATCTATCAACTCTATCAAAATCTCAAAATAAGACCTAGATTTCGATTATATAAAATACCAATTATCTCTATCAAAATCTCAAAGAAAAAAACTTAAGGTAAAAAATTACTCCATTAATTTATGAAATCAGATCTAAAACTGGTGTTCATAGAACTTCCTCATGAAGTTTCTTTATTAGAATTGATCATGAAGTTTCTTTATTAGAATTGAACGAGTCTAACCAAGAGTAATTTAGTATTTTAGTATTATGTCTATATGGAATTATTGTTTGTGTATATAAGTAGTTGTGTGTTTAGTCAGTAAGTAACGTAACGTGTTGTACGCAAAAGTAGTGGATTAACCATTCCCTGTGTAACCATTCGTGAAATTGCAGTGGAAGTTTGTTAGAGTTTGTTATTCTCTCTCTCTCTCTCTCTCTCTCTCTCTCTCTCTCTCTCTCTTTCCATCTTTATCTTTTTCACCTTGTGCACCAACAATTGATATTTAGAACCCCGATTAGAATCCACAGGGAAACACAGGAAAACATGAGTGAACGGTGAGACGTTTTGTGATTAATTTCTATTCTTAATTTTGTGTTGAATTTCTTGATCAAAATCATAACAGAATCACATTTCTTGATTATGCGGGATTGAGATACATTAGTGTTTTGTGAGATCGGAGTGATTGCACAAGGTTAAAGATGAACAAAAACAATAATTTGAGTACCAAGCTTCAAATGTTTAATGGCAAGAATTGGAATAAGTGAATAATTCAGATGCGTGTGTTGTTTGTCGATCAAGATGTTCTTAATATCTTCAATGACAATTACATTCTGGTTGCACTTCCAGAAAATGCAACGGATGCACAGAGGAATGCTTAACGTGATGTGAGAAAAAAAAATCATAAGACAATGTTCTACATCCATTAGTGTGTGGATGTGAACGTATTTGAGAAGATCGTTCAATCGACGACGACAAAGGTTGCTTGAGATACACTGGTACGGTGCTACGGAGGTGGTGCATCAGTGAAGAAGGTGAAGCTCCAGTCTCTACGTAAGCAATGTGAGAATCTAAGCACGAAGAACAATAAGAAGTTACTTGACTATATATCCAGAGTGATTCTGATCACAAATGAGATGAAATTGTGTGGATAAACTCTCTCTGATTAAAAGATCATTGAGAATGTACTTAGATCTCTTACTTCTCAGTTTGATTGTGATAGCAATTGATCATTCTAAGAATCTTAGCACCATGAGTATTTAAGAGTTGCAACGTATTCTAGAGGCACATGAGTTGCGTATAGCTGAGAGACACTCTGAAAGAAAGGTAGAGTAATAGACTCTGAAAGTAGTTTTTAGTAAGAAATATCAGAAGCGGTCTTGATCATAAACTATGAAGAAATTTGATGGTGTTCAGAAGTCAGAAACCTCAACTTCTAAAAAGCAGAATAGTACTTAGAAGGGGTTCACAAAAACCTATATATTGGGTTAACATTAAATCTTTAAAACAAATATTTAAAAAGTATTATCGGGTCACACAAACCCATATACTTGGTTAACATTAAAGATAAATTTAATTGTTGTATATTTTCTATATTTTAAAATAATTATTTAATAAACATATACTGTGTTAAAATAATTTAAAATATTATAGTTCTTGTATATTTTGTATTTTAAACTTATGAATATGATTCAATTTTTATATTCAAATAATCAATCATATTTCAAAAATATATTTAAATATATATTTAAACATATTTTAAAAATATATTTGAATAATAAATTTTAAAAATATATGAAATAATTATTAAATAATTCATTGAATATTAAATAAATGTTTTAAAAATAATTATGTAATAAATGTTAAACATATGAAAAATCATATGACAATGAATATTATTAAATAGAATAAAAATATTTTATTTAAAAAAATATTTTAATCAATTATTAATAATTATTTATTTTATGTTTAAAATTTATTACATAACAATTATTTAAAAAATATTTATTTAAAATTCAATAAATTATTTAAAATTACCCTGTGGATATTTACATCGAGATTTATTGTTTAACTACTTTTACATTAATGTTATCCAAATATAAATCGATTTTGTTAAACTTAATTTTGTTAAAATCAATTCTATCAAACTCAATTCTTCTAGAATCAATTTTATTCACCGTCAATCCAAACACACCCTTAGTCACTAAGCTTTTGGTTATTTGATTGACAAATCTAATACATATTATCACGGTATTGAATTTTATTTGATATATTAATAATAAATTAATATCAAATTTTATTTTTAAATTCATACACACTAAAATCAAATTAATAAAGGACTCGTTTGTTTTGCCCTTTCTTAAAAGTGATTATTATAGTGTAATATAATTTTTTGAATTTTTTTTTAAAAAAAACTTTTCATATCAGCTTCAAATAAAAATTTGGTTTGAATAGTTATTCTCAAAATGTTATTTTAGATATTTTATCATCTTATCGGAAAAAAAATGTACATATCAAAATTTTAAAAAATCACTTAATTTTGAAGCTATTTCAAATAGATTTTCATAAAAATCATTTTTGAAATACAATTTTTTTTCAAAAATAGTGATTTCGACTATATTTTGATCTTCATTCATGTATATTTATGGTGTACGATGTCAAAATTAGTCTTGCAATTTAGAAAAAATGAATATAGAAAAACTTGTATTATTTTGAAAACGGTTTTATAAAATCTATTTTCGAAAATACAAAGAAAAAATTTATTTTTTAAAGCTAAAACAAACAGCTCAAAAATGTGTTTTAATGATATAGCTCTCAAAATGTGTTATATATATATATATATATATATATATATATATATATATATATATATATATATATATATATATATATATATATATATATATATATATATATATATATATATATGTTGGATAAATGGTTTGATAATCTTGGATTTCTTGAAGAATCGTGTTTGTTCACTTTCCGAACAAAGTATTTCGACCCTATTATGCCTGGGTTCACGAAATCTTTGTGGGGATAATTCTACAAGAACAAATAGTTTCTTGGCACAAGAAATTATTCGGAATGTTAGAAGGTATGTTTTGTTATGTGTATCGAAAAAGAGGCCAAACGACTCCTTATATAGGAGTTCAGTAATTCAAACAAAAAGACACACCAGTTCGGAAATGGTTATGTCCGTTGGGGATAGGCTCTGCCCCTTGGAACCCCACGGGGCGCTGCCCCGTACCCCGCCAGGGGCGCTGCCCCTTGGAACCCCGTTTAAATTATTCGCATTCAATTATATGTTGGCTTGACGAGCGTGCACTCCGCACTACCCTAACTCGTTTCCAAGCTTTAACGTATAATTGCTTTGGCCTGTAGTAAATCCCATTACTACTAAAATGCATTGATGACACTAAAATCACCAACAATATATATATATATATATATATATATATATATATATATATATATATATATATATATATATATATATATATATATATATATATATATATATATATATATATATATATATATATATATAATTGAGAGAAACTTTGACATAATGGTTAGACGTTTTTGCAAGAGGAAGTGGTCCTTAGTTTAAAATCCATTGAAAGCATATTTTTATGTTTTAATATTAAAAGAAAAGTATAGAAATAAAGAAATCATCCCTCATAAGCAAAAATAATGATTTCTCGCCAAATTGTTAATTAAATGGTCAAAATAACATAATCTTTATATTAGTGGAAAAATAAAAAATAGATGATAAATCAAAATTCGCTGATATTACAAAAATAAAATATATATAACCCTAAAAACTATTTGTTATTCAATAATATTAATTTATTATAAAATATTTATCATATAATACTAATAAGAATATATTAGTTTGAAATATTTATGTAATGACCACACTCCTTAGCCACCTAGCCAACTTACTATTGTGAAATATTTTACCATGAACATAATTATATTAAATCTTTGAGACTTTTAAATATTTAAGTACATTTAAAATGAGAATTATAAAAAAAAAAAATCTGTTTGAATATTTTAAGTCGTGTTTAAATATGATTAAGTCATTTAAATGTGTTTGAATATCATTTAAAATATTTAAACATATTTTAAAATTATATTTAAATACTTCAAAACTTTCTTTGTCAAAATGAAACTCAAAAAAACTTTTTCTCAAAATAAAATATTTTTAGTCAATTTTATATAATATATAATATTATGAAAATAGTATTAAAATAGTTCAGTTTTATATAATTTTTAATAATATATAGTTTTGATACTTTTAAATGAAATTACAATAAAATATATATTATTATTATAATTTTCAGTTTTATATTATTAATAATATTCAGTTTTATATAATTTTTAATATTTTTAAAATAATACATTTTTATAATATATTTTTTGAAATATTTCACTTTAAAATAATTTATTTTAAAATAACAGTCATGTAATCGTTAATTTTAAATGATCATGTAATAGAGACATTTACATGAGATACTTAAACAAATCTAGAAGCTTGGTTTAGTAGGGTTCAATTATACTTGAGGGTAAAATTTTGATACTTAAGGAAAAATATATATTAATTCAATAATTAAATTAGTTAATTTTAAATCTTTTATATATTTAAAAAATAAGAATAATTATAATAATTTTTTTATAATTTATTAAAATACTTATATATGAGATAAATATTTATCAATAAAAATCAGTTAATTGTCCATAGTATAGTTCTGAGAAAAATATTAAAGAAAAAATAACTTTGAGGGTGTGATGAATTGAGAAAATATAGTACCCTGAGAAGAAAAAGAAAACAAATAGAACATAAATCACTAGAGCTCATTGGAAAGCAATTTTAGTTTGTAGAAGAAGAAAAGACTTATAGTTTTTGCAAATAGAGGAAATATGGTAAGGAAGATGATGTAACCTTTATATATCATATATCGGGGAGGGACATGTAAATCAATGGTCCTAAATAAAAGGAAATCGAAAAATGGAAAACAAAAATCAGATTTGCCTCGATATTGTAACGACACTCGAGTACACTCGAGCATCCTAGAGGGAAATGCCACACCATAGTCTAAGAAACTAGGGCCACATGTAAGAACAATCGTGAGAGATGTTTCAATGATGAGACTAACATATAATTCGTCTGTTACAACGGTAACAAGCGAATACTCCAAAATATTTCCCACTTCTCCAGGTGATGTACTAGACACGGTAAGCCGACCAAGTTTTCTTAATGACTTCTCCTTCTTGCGCAACGTTAAGTTTCGGGAGCAACTGTTATGGGCCGACCACTAACCCAAAGAGAGAAGCCTCAATTATCAGTCCAAGCCATTATATCAAATAACTAAGGGAACAATGTAACCCTACTCTAGAGCTCCACAATGGATCCATGCCAGGGACTGCTGCTTACCATTAGATGTCATCAGACAATATATCCCACATTCTACATTGAAATGGCAGGGAATGTTCATAACTGCCATTCATATATAAGACATCCCACGTGAAACTTAAGGTATTATCTTTATAATATATAACTCACTTTACTCCTCATTCTCTCACTAACTTGGATGTTGGAGTGCTAACCTTGCAGATAGGAGTGAAAATAGGTCAGACAGATAACAGGGGGCTTACGACCTAGGCCTACACAGGATCGGGTCAGATAAAGCTTATTTTTAAAATAGAAAAGGCCTAGGCTTTTTATAAGCCTATTTAGTTAAAAAAAGGTTATGCCTCAGGCCATGAAAAAGCATTTTAAGCCTAACAAGCCGACCTATCTAAATAAATATGAATATTTTTTTTATTATCATTATGTTATGTTTTGTATTTTGAACTAAAATACATAAATAAAAATTGGTTATCTTGGAAAACTTATGAAAGTAAGATGAAAACACTTTATGAACAATGTTATAAGTTATTTTCATAAGATATCTTAAGCAAATAGTCTCACTATCATACCCTAATTTTTGACCCTAAGATTTTTCGTATCTCATATGCATCTTGCATACAAACAAGATCACGCACTGTTTCATTATCCTTTTCAGTTGCGGGTCTATGCCTCACAGGGGATCACCGTGCTTTTACTTGCTTTTCTTTGTTTATATTTACTAACTTCTAACCAAAATACCAAAAAAATATGTTGCAGTTTGCTTCTTCTTCTTCTCTTCGGGTGCAGGTTTTCAAAGATAAGGCAGTGATTTCAATTCAGATGTGGTTGTTCAATTATGATTCGATTTAGATAGACGTTTGACCTAATTTTGGTCAAACTATCAAAAGATTGACTCAACTGAAAGTTATTTGTGCCAGTGGCTTTTTCTCAGACAGTGTGTATTCAAAGTTCAAGTTGTCGTATGTTGAAGTTCATAAGATTCTCAAGTTGTGATTAATAGGAAGTTTCCGGCCATGTCATTTTGGTTGAGTGTTCATCAGTTCATCAGTGATTCATATGTGAATTTATTTTCCTCAGCATAGATTCAAATAATCAGGGAAATATTTAGACAATTCAAATGGTCATGCTTCAGTTACAAGTTATCCAGTGGTTCAAGATTGGTTGTATTCGTCATTATCAGTGGCTTGTGCAAGAAAAAATCAAGATTGGTTTTGGGCTAAAAATAAAATTACCGCTTCATATTCATTATCATTATCATCCATATTTTAAATCTGATTATCCATATTTCCATCATCATTTTCTATCTAGTTTTATCCATTTTTTTCATACCGATTATTCATTTTCCATTACCATATAAATTCAATTCACAAAAATCCAAATTTTAACCCATTTTATCATAAGTTCTACCCGAAAAAATAGTCCATGAAATTACTACAATTGATGTCCAATTAATTGAAGGAGTAAATAGTTGTTTCAAGCCCATTTTATTTTTTAGGCCCTTTTCAATTTTATTATACAACAAAAATTGAAAAAAAGGAACAATTCTCAGCCACTTGATGACTCCATACATCATCATGTTCTAAAATTTCCCAGCTTAATCACGTGTTCATTTCCAAGCCATCCATGAGCCTCATTTCCGCACATCACACGTGACAAGTCAACTGCTTCCCAAACACTTTCCGGCCACATACACAAAATACATTTCACTTAGTTTTTTTTAAGCTTATTCACGCCGTATACATTCAACAACCCAGACATACATCCGCAACTTCTTTACAAGCCATACACAAGCCACCACATCAAGCTCTCAGACTCACACATCAGCCGAATATCCCAAAAGCATGACCAAAACTCAGCCCATAAGGGAATAAAATGCAAGTCTGCATAAGTAAAAAGGAAACGCAAAAAAAAATCAAAAATTGCTGCAAGCACGCGCTATTATCATGATGCCAAAACGCAGTGAAACACAACCTCATGCACATGAAACGAAGTTGCACGTAAAAGCACCGTGATCGAAACGCAAAAAAAGTGAATATAAAATGCAACAAGGATACAAGCTAGAAGCACGCTAATTTGATGTATTCAAAATGCACCAAATCAACTCAAAACGACCTCACCAATCTCAGTTCATCCTTCTATAAATTGAGACGTTCACACCTTTAATTCAAAGCTTTGACAACCCCTAATCTCCCTACAAAAATCAGAACAAAGCTTCACAAATCAATTCATCCTTACCCCAACTTCCATCACCTTCAATTCATTCACATCCAAATCCTTCAACCTATGAATTTCGTCCATTAACCTCCATTAATATTCATCCTAAAGCTTCAATTTATACACCTCATAACTCATCTTCATCAGTTATTCAATTCAAATCTTCAAATCACACAACAATATTCAACAACAACAAATCGATTACGATCGAGAAAGAGAAAAATAAGAGTGAGATCATTGAATCTTGTTGAGAGAGAGGGAGTTCAAACGATTTGATTGGAGAGGTGAAAAAGCGGTTGCATTTTCAGTTTCACGAAGAAGAAGGTGACGACGTGGTGTTTTATTGAGGAAGAAGAAGGAACGGTGTTTCGTTTTGATTAGAGAAGGTACATAACTGCACTTTGGAGAAAAAAAGGCTTAATCCGTTTTTTTTCGTTCTGAATTTTATAAAAAAAGAACCTAGTGGTTGAGATGTTTGTTTGGGATTGTAAAAGCAATGGATCCAAGTTTGCTATACACACTCCTAACTGCTGTGCCATACCATCTCCCTTGGTTATTTTTTTTTCTTTTTCTATTTTTTGTTGTTGTTTAAAATTGCA
Source organism: Lathyrus aphaca (assembly GCA_963966055.1). Lineage (NCBI taxonomy): Eukaryota > Viridiplantae > Streptophyta > Magnoliopsida > Fabales > Fabaceae > Lathyrus > Lathyrus aphaca. Next base: position 28,356,832 of record OZ014523.1, on the reverse strand, counting down.
AGGATTTTATAAAAATACTTAGAAATGTTTTAATTGTTTTTTATGGATTTCATGTGAGATCCATATTTCTTCCTCATCTCTTATTTTTCTTTTGGCCAATGAGATCTTTGATTCGATGATTATCGATTTTCGAAGATGTTTAATCTTCATTATTTCAAATCTATGGATGAATGATCATTTGGATCATTCTCCATATTTTGGGATCATGATAGGTTGCATTTGATAAATCAATGTGAAATATCGATTAAGATTAGACTGTTACAACTTTTTCTTTTCGTGTGACATGTTTTCGGAGGATGATCCATTATATCATCTCTCTAACATGTATTAACACAAATATCGTTCACCTTAATTGGTGTTGGCCGGCCTCATTTGTAGGGTAATTACTTCGTAAATTACTCGGCGATTACTTAACATAGACCTAAACTTGTCCCGAATTCAGAATAAAAATCCAATTGGATACTTGCACTTTCATGGACCGGACCTCTTGTTGGTCGCGTAATCCCAAAGTGATTGATCATTTTGCATTAAGAACCAAGACTTATGAATGTTTGACGCGTAGGTGCTTTGGGTCTCCCAATCTCCTTTCATACTTCATTGAATTTGGCCCTATTTTCCTTGATTAATCACTATAGTGTAAGATACTAAGAGGAATTAGTTGCCTTTCGATTTTGGTTACTCTTTTTTGTTATGGTTGATTAAGTTCACCATGCCACTATTATGTAAATATTATTATACTATTACTATACTAACATTTTAATTCTTTCTCGCACCTTATCTTCTTTATTTTTAATTCTTGCTCCCTTATCTCTTTTATTATGCTTTTATTATACTATATCATTCATCATATTGTTTATGTTTATATTGATTCTTGTGTTTTTTTTCCTTTGTCCATTTGGACACAAAAATATTAATAAAGGATTAAACATCTAAAAAACTTGTGACTTTAATTTTGGATTATGGCCACTATCCGTAGCATTGGATTTGGAGTTTTGGACTTAGATTTTAGGATCTTACCCTTTGCTTGAGTTATTATGGATTGAAGACCTTGGCCTCGATTTGATTCACTTGTTTATAAAGATGAAGTCCTATTGCTTCGAAGGATGCTCTCCATACGGTTTGGCTGTTCTTCCTTTAACTTTTACTTTAAGTCTTAGGATAGTTCCTTCATCTCTTCCCACTTCTTAAATTTTCAAAACTTCTCTCTATTTTCAAAACCTTCTTTGTTTTCAAACTTCAAACCACTTTCATAATCAAACTTTGACTTAGGTCAAACGATTTTTGTCTTTTTCATTTTATTTCTTAATAAATGCTAAACCACATAAGCATATCGAAACCTTTTTCAAAATACTTAAAAAATAGAAAACTCATTCAATCTTTTTTGTGCCCTCGGGCACTTTTCCTTTTAACCATTTTCACATGTCTAGATATGATTCATTCTTTTTAGCCGTAAAATTCGCTAAAGAATGACGACTTATCTTTATATTTTAAAATCAATTCAATACATTGTTTTTTTTCTTCTTATTATCTGTACCACGAACTACGGAGTTTTGATCTCACATTGCACGCCGTGGGTACGTTGGCATGAGACGAACGTCTCTTCAAACACAAAAATCTAAAAAAACATTTCTCTTCTCATCTCTTCAATCTCTTTTAAATAAACCATTTTCAAACCAAAAGCAATGAATATTTCAAAGGGCTCCCGTGGAGTACCACATACATTTTGGGTGCGTAAAACCTTCCCAATTTGTAACCTATCCCCTAATGACTGGAAATATTAACACCTATGATAGTTGGGAACCGCAATGAGGGTTCTATTGGTTAGAAAAGAAGTTAGGCGGTGGAAACAGGTTAGTATCAGATTGATGATCCAACACAAGATCAAGCTTTTGATACATACATTGAACATCTTGACTGGCTTCAAAACCAAATAAGACCTATAACACAGATGAGAAAAATCAAAAACTTTATAAAAATTGATGAGTATTAGTTTATATATTTATGAATAAATAAGATATGGTGCTCAAGTGTCATCACCCTAGTGGATAAACATGTTGATGTTTCCTATAAAATACAACAATATTGAAGTTATTAGCATTTCTTATGCGTTAAGTTTAATCAATTTTGCATATTCTTAAAATTAAATAAATCTCATAAAGTAATTTGGATTGACCAAAGATTTTGGGTTGGACAAGAAAATGTCACATGCTTTGATAAATATTTGTCTTACATGAGTATTAGAAATAATATATGTAATATGTGCGTTATACATTAATTTTCTATATTTTGGTTGCAAAAAATTAATCTTTCCCTCTTTCATATAAATTTAATTTATTTTAATATTTGATTTTTTGTGTTTGTGTTTTGCATAAAATTTAAATCTTTACAAGAGTTTTACACTGTGTGGGTCTAGAAGTTGCTTACTTCTCTACAGGTAATTAGTTGTTTTCTCTCTCTCTCACCATTGTAATTAATTTTGCTTTGAATGAACTACTATGATAGATGAGCATTGCTTGCAATGATTAGGAACTAACTTATTGAATTTTCTATATATAGGGGTTACTTGTGATCAAAGTGTGAAAGTCAGATCGTTTCCCTATAGGTAAATATTTTTTATTTTGTTTTTGTTTAGCTTAATTAGTATAATTATGGATGAAAAATGGATGTATTCAATTCGATTGTTGAAAGAGTACGAGAATGGGGTATCAAAATTTGTTAAGTTTGTTGTTGCGCACGCCAAAAACCCCAGTCAAATGAGATGTCCTTGCTAGGATTGTTGTTATGGGAGTCGGGTTGACGCGATTCAGTTGTCATCGCATTTAAAAAGACATGGAATTGAGAAAACGTATACATGTTGGAACTTGCACGTTGATAAAAGTAACGAGAATGTTGAACCGAGGGATAATAATACATATGCTTCAAACGACAATGTGTCGTACCTCGAAAAATACGATTCTAAAACAAACAACAGAGTCTCCACTTAATTCTATTTATTCTATGAGAGAAAAGGGAAATATAGACACAACCTAAATGGGATAAGAAATGGTCAACAAAACCACTAATCTAAGTTCGGGAGTCATTTACGTAAAGGGAATGTGTTAAGCACCCCTCACGTTCGTTGTACTCAACAGGAACCTCTTAGTCTAATTTGCGCTTAAATGTTAACTTGTATTATTGTCTTCTTTTAATGATTAAGGATTGCTTTAAGGGGTTATTAATTATTATTTGTTATGGGGAAAGGTTAAGTTTTTTATTATTGTGCTCACGAAGGATTAAAATCTCCGTGCCTACGTATTCCCTTGTGCAATGGGAAAGTCAGAGCTTCGTAGTTCGTGCAACTACGGTTTGTGTTTTTTAATTGAACGATTGTTTGAAATGCTTTCTACTGCTAAGCGTTGACTTATCTGCTCACGATAGGAGGCTGAAGCGCTAGCTTGTTTGTGAGATAGAAAGATTTAAACAATGTTCGTTTAGAGAAAAGATGTTTGACATTTGTTAAGGTGTTTTAAACGAAAGGGCGAATGAACCACGTCGCGTGGGGCTAGCCTAGGAGTGATTGCATTCCAAAACGTGCAGAGTGCTAGACTCCGGAGCTCTGTTCTTTCATTGATTAATTATGAAAAATGATTTGGATTGGTTGGTAAGTTTTAAATTGTATTTGAAAAGAAAGAGACAAGTCGTCATCTTTAAGGGAGATATCTCGCCTAATCCACCACAAACATTTGAGGAATAGAAAATCGAAAGAAGCTTTAAACTTGGATACGAGGATCGACAAGCAATGCCACATTCTTTCTTTGAGAAATAAAATCGGAAGAAGCTTTAAACTTGGATATGAGTATCGACAAGCAATGCCACATTCTTCATTTGAGAATAATTGTTTGTAAGATTTGATTTGTGTTTGTGGGGATAGAAGGAATATCTTCCTATGGGGATGAATCATGTCTAATCTTTTAAGGTTGTTGAATTGTTTTGAAATACGAAAGAGTGAATGAATTACAACCCGAAGGCTAGCCTCAGGAGTAATTCAGTTCAAGAACCCGAGGAATGCTAGATTCCTGAGTTTAGTTCTTCGTAAAATTGATTAAAAGTTTTCGTGTTTTAGGAACGAGAGGGTGAATAAACCACATCACGTGGGGCTAGCGCAAAAGTGATTTAATTCAAGGATTATGTGGAATGCTAGACTCCAGAATCCAGTTCCTCTGTTATTTGATTTTTGAATTAAGACGTGATTGTTTTGGAGATGAAAGGGCGAGTGAATTACAGCTCGAAGGCTAGCCTCAAGAGTAATTCAATTCAAAAACCCGAGGAATGCTAGATTCCTGAGTTTAGTTCTTTCACAAATTTAATTTGAGATTTACATTTTGAAAACGAAATAGCGAATGAATTACATATTGGGAGCTACCCCCAACAGTAATTCAATTCAAAAACCCGAGGAATGCTAGATTCCTGAGTTTAGTTCTTACGTTAATTAATATGTTAATTTAGAGACGTCTTGCGATTATTTTGGATGAATTAGGGGTTAGTGTTTTTAGAAACAAAGGAGAAAATAAAACACTACGCGTGGGGCTAGCCCAGGTGTGGTTCATTAAAGACCCGCAAAATGCTAGATTCCGAAGCTCAGTTCCTCGTTAATTAATTTAGACGTGTAAAGTCGTGCAGACGACGATCACATGCTGACCGACTTACGTGTGTGCAAAATGTAGACGAGAATGTTTAATTGATTATGTGAGTTGTTTATTCGATTAATTAGGTGGATTCGATTTCTAGTTCCTATGGATATTTCTAGCAACGCGAAATTGTAAAATAAAGGCGGAAACATAAGCTACGTACAAAATAAACGGAAGAGGGATACAATAATAATTTACACGGGATTGCGGAGAAATAAAGGGTATCGTTGTATTTTGCCCAAGAAGAAGCGTGTGTGCAGTGTACATATTAATCGGAACCGTTAGTATTAAATATTGCGTAAAAGTGTGAGAAATAAATAAAATAAATAAATAGACTAACAAAATGAAATAAATTGTAAAATAAAATAAATTAAATAAAATGAAAATACAATAAATAAATGGCCTCATATCGGTCACGATTAATCGGAAACGATTTATCGTGATTTGTTTTATCATATCATCGGTCCAAATAAAAATCAATACGGAATTGAAAAGCAAAGACACATCTTTTTGAATTTTTAGTTTATCAACAACTAAACAAAATTACAACTAAACTTAAAAACTAAATTTAAATAACTTACTACACAATAATATTTTTTTTTATATTTTTAAGTCTTAATCACATATACTTTACTTCTAACATTAATAAATAAATTAAACAAAACTATATTTTGAAATGAAGAAACTAAAGTCAATCTAATAACTTAAACTAATAAGGAATTTTTTAAATAATTTAAATAGATAACAAACTAAAATATTAAAAAAAATGATGAATGATACTCACAAATTTCAAAGCTATCAAAGGTTGAGCTTGTTGTGTAGAAGAAAGTGAATGTGTTTTGATGGAGGTTGTTGTTGTGGTTAAGAAGGTGAATGTTTATGGGTATTGTGTAAGTAAAAAAAGAATTTTGACTTTGAAAAATATGTAATGAATGTGCTAGATTTTGAGAATTTTGAGGGTGATCTTGTTAGTCTAAAATGAGAGAAAGATAGATCTTATTTATAGTGTGAATGAGGTATGAGTGTTGATGTGGCAATCATGTGACTTTATGAGAATGATTTTTGGTTATTGATAAGTCCAAGTTGGCAATCCATGTGAAGTGTGGGAATGATTTTTGGTCATTGATAAGTCCAAGTTGGCAATCCATGTGAAGTTTGAGAATAATTATTGGTCATTGATAATTCCAAGTTGACAATTCATGTGAAGTGTTTGTATTACATTATAGTGGACCCACTCATCATTTTTCTTTTTCTGAACATGAAGAAAAAAACAAAGAAAAGTAGTAATAATAATAATAAATAATATTAATAAAACTAATAATAATAATAATAATAATAATAATAATAATAATAATAAAAGATAATAATAATAAAACTAATAATAATAATAAAGATGATAATAATAATAAAACTAATAATAATAATAATAAATTGAAAATGGTTATTAAAAAAAAGAAATTATATTAAATTAAATAAATTGAATTTAAATTAAATCAAAGATAAACTAAGTAAATTGAAATTAAAATTAAACTAAATTTAATATAAAATTTAATTAAAATATAAATTAAAATCAAAATTAAACTAAGATCAATTCTAAATAAACTAAAATAATTATCTAAATAGAAATCATAAAAATAAAAAAATGGTATGAAATGATAAAAATCAGTTAAAAATGCATGATTAATGATTAATGGATTAAAATGCAAAAATGACTGACTATCAAATAAATCGATAAAAATGCGTCAGATGAATGAAATTTTGAAAATTTATGGTCAAAATTTAGGGTATGAAAAAATGGCACAGATACATACGATTATGATCGAGTCGAAGAGATTGCAGAAGCACTTGAAGAAGATATTAAGGATTATCCCAAAATGTTTGAGAGGTTGGTAAGCGTTACAGAAAAACCGTTGTATAATGGTTGTACTAAATTCACAAGATTGTCAGCGGTATTAAAGTTGTACAACTTAAAGGCGGACAATGGATGGTCGGATAAAAGTTTTACAGAGTTATTGACCCTTATGAAAGATATGCTTCCAGAGGATAATGTTCTTCCCAATCGAACGTATAATGCCAAAAAGATGATGTGCTCTATTGGCATGAGCTATGATAAGAATTATTGATGGAAAGTTTTGACATCCGGCAGATTCACCATAGTGGATGAAAATTGATGATGATTATCCTGAATTTGGAAAAGAAGCAAGAAACCTTCGCTTGACATTATCTACTTATGAATGAACCCACACGGTCTTCAAAGTATCTCACATAACACTTTGCCTACGTTTGATATTATCATATTTCTTAGATGGTGATTGGACAACATATCCAGATATGAAGGCTACAATTGATACATAAGTGAGATTGTTCTAAATATTCGCGTGTATTTATATATTTAATTATTTCCGTGAAATTGTTCTAAATATACATTTTTATTTTGTAGAGAAATACTAATATACCGAGCACAAATAGATTCTCGAGTATCACGTTCTAGAGCAAGCAACGTTAAATGAATTAGAGTGGAGGTATATTAATTTTATAATAGTGTTTCTACTTGATAAAACAAGACAACTATATATTCTTATTTGTTTTTCTATGTGTAGTGTGCTCATTAGCGTAATGGTATAGACTGCAGTTATTACGTTTTGAGGTTTCTGAGAGAAATCCTTCATTTGGATCGATTAGAGATTTCCATCACGGTATGAATTTATAACTTATGATTTATTTTAATATTTACGGGATATTTCATATAATTTATTACTTTAAACTAAATCATGCATATTATATTTTGTTATGTAGTACTTTGATGAATATACGTCTGCTCATTATACGAAAGATAAATTGGAAGAAATCAATGAGAAATTGTGTGATACCTTAATGAGAAAAGAATCATATAAGGTATGGAAATTGATGTGTAGTTATGGAGTGTAATTGTATAGTTTTGGAAGTTGTTGTATATTAGGAGATCTTTAGAAGTTAAAGGATTATAATGGTTTAGTTATGTGAATGGTTTATGTGAATTGAATTACAATGATATATTTATGTGAATTGTATGGAAATGGTTTTTGTGAATTGAATTATATAATGTGGTTTATGGGATTATAGAATTATATAATGTGAATTGAATTATATAATGTGATGTATGGAAATGGTTTATGGAAATAGCTTGAATTATACATGTTTATGAAAATGGTTTATATAGGTTTTTGCATAAAAAATGGTTTAAAATGTGATTTTTAAAAAAATTCATTAAAAAATTACATGAAGAAAAAAAGCGTTTTTTTGAAAAAGCGTTGTCTATAGTACACAAAAGAAAGCACTTTCCATTAAAAGCGCTGCCTAAAAGTGAAAATAAAAAATACATTAGACAAAACTTTCAAAAGGTCTGTCTAAAGCGGGACAATACAAAACGTTTTTCCCTAAAAAAGTGTTGCCTCAAGATGCCAATAGAAAACATATAAGGCTAGAAAAAGTGTTGCTAAAGGTCCAGTTTAGAAAGCTTTTTTTAAGGTAAAAGCGCCGCTAAAGACCTACTTTAGAAAACACTTTCTAAGGTCAAGTGCTGCCTAAAATATACATAAGGAAATACTTTTTCATAAAATAACGTTGTCTTTACCTACGACAACGTCACCTTAGGCAACGCTTTTAAGTGCTGTTAAAGAAAAAAGCGTTGTTTTTTCCCTTATTTGGCATAATGAAGCTAACTTAAATAATTGGATCCATAACACAAGGCCCAATTAGACATGCATACTAGAAATAACTTCGACTACAATATGTATAACTTCTGCACTAGCATGTGAATCAACTTTGACTTCATGTTAAACCTCTCTCGTATTAGAGTTCGATCCAATATTCCAAATCTATTAATAAAAAGAGTGTGTTAGAAATTATATTTCAAAGAATATGTTATTGAAATTCCCTCCAATGATACACTTTGTGTTTGTAGAAATTTTCTTTCTTTCTTTATATATTTTATTAAATGTTTCTCAAGGAAAATTTGTTTTTTTTAATCTTTACGATAACAAGACTCTTATCCTTATTGAATTTTGTGAGCTTAGTTATTGGATGAAAATAGACGTTTTTCCATAACAAAGAGAACTCACAAATGATCCAGAAAGAGCTAGACTTCCTAGATGAAAATAGGTGTTTTGCCTCCCTCATTGATGCCTTTGTCAAACATGCCACAAAAGCCAAATACAACAAGAAGTTTAAGCTTAAAGAATTCCATCATAGAAACCTTATACTCTAAAGGGTTGATGTAGGGGGTGAAACTAACTTCTTATCAACAAACTTCTTCCCGTGGTCAATCATATAGTTTCTACAAAACAAACAACAAAAATCAGTCATAATAACAACAACTTGACATGAAGGTAAAATACAAATGTTGACAACCCTTCCTCACCAAAAATGTCTTTCCTTTCCTCCTTAGTGGTCGCTTTAACTAACATGCGGGTTTCAACGTAACACTTCTTCGATTTGGAAGGGTTGACATCTAAAGCATCCACCTATTTAACACTCCAGAAGTCTTACTGTAATTTTGAAAAGCTCTTAATCAAGAATTCCTTCTCTTTAGATAAGTCGGTGGTATATATATATATATATATATATATATATATATATATATATATATATATATATATATATATATAAATAAGTACTTAACTAAGTATTTATTTTATATAGAAAAAAAGTGAAATGAGATATAATACATAGTAATTAATATGGCGGCCAATTTAGTAGCGTTGAAGGAAAGGATTTTAGATGTTAGATTTATGGAGGATTATATTGATACTATTTTTTTGGGATTTAAAATTCGATGTGGGTTTTCCGGTGGCTTCTTGTTATGCTTTTAATCGTATTCCTTTTAGTCCTTTTAATAGGTGCAATGAGGCATTAAGTTTAATTTGGAAATCAGAGGTTCTGTTAAAGATAAAGACTTTTGGGTGGAGACTTTTTTTGAATAGACTTCAAACAAAGGACCTTTTGGTGGTTAGAGGTATTAACTTTTCTATTGACTTTTGAAATTGTGTTATTTGTGGGGTTGTTCCAGAAAGTATATGAAACATTCCTTTTTATCTTCTTATGTGGTTAAAAAGATTTGGAGGGAAATAACCATTGGATTCGTAAATTGGAGGAGTTGGAGGAAGAGTGTCGTCTGAATTTTATGAAATGCTATTCGTTTTGTTGTGTAAAAAAAGTTAAAAAGGGTAAATTGGATGTTGTTTGGCTAGCAATTACTTGGAGTTTATGGGTTTTAAGGAATGAAGTGTGCTTCCATCGGAATGAGAGGAACATTAACAATACAATGTGAGGTATAAAGTCTATAATTTGGAAGTGGTCTTTTTGTGGAGAAATTATTTAATCCAATTATAGTTTCTATGAGTTTACTAAAGATCATTTACTATTTCTTTCATAATGCTAATTGATTTGTAATATCTCTTTTGTCGGTTTTTTTGTGTGTGTATAGTGTAAACAAGTGAAGAATTCTTAGTTCTCCAATTGCTTATATATATATATATATATATATATATATATATATATATATATATATATATATATATATATATATATATATATATATATATATATTACAAGTAAAAGATTTTTTTTATTCTTTATTATACAAAAAGTAATATTATTTAGACTAAATTACAATTTTGATCTCTATTTTATCAAACTCACGATTTTAGTCTCTTAATTTTCTTTTTAAACAGTTTAAGTCTCCCATGTCAATTTTGATTCACTGTGCATGTAGTGTTCATGCAATATTCATGTACGGATAATGTATTGTTCATGAACACTATATAAATAGTCAGCGTTTTATTGGATCAAAATTATGATGGAGGACCAAAACTGTAATTTAGTCTATTATTTATTAACTTATTTTGTATGTATTAAAACAATCTCTAAATGATGGTTAAAAAGAAACTACATATGTGAAATATCCCTTTGGCTCGCAAACTAGCCCTTTTTTTTTTCTTGTAGAAATCTTAGTTGATTCAACTATAAACTTTTCAAAAAATTTATGATTAAGTCAATCAATCATTATTTAAAAGCATAAGCAATATATATTTGTGATTAAATCAATCAATCATACTTTTAAAACATATGAAATAACATATTTGACATGTTAGTTTAATAGTAAGAATTTGACTTTTCCATCACAATATATTAAATTCGAATTCTCTTAAAGTAATTGTAAAATATTATTGAGGTGGGTGAAATAGTTCAGTTGACATTTGTTTATTGAGTGCGGTAAATTGTAAGTTCATTCGATCAGTAATATCTTTTTTATAAATAAGTTGTTGATGATTTATAAATCAACAATTTAAAAAAAAAATTGTAAAATATTACTAATACTCTTCAATTTAATTAGAAAAACAATAAACATATTATTTTTAGTGAGGAAGAAATCAATCATGTATATCCTGCAAGGGAAATGCCCTCATACTACTAATAATAATAATAACAACACAGATTAATTATATTTTAACTTTTTTATAAAATCAACAATTTTTTGTTTAATAATAATAATAATAATAATAGTAATATAATAATAGTAGTAAAAACAATATCTAATTTTTAATTAAAATTTAGGTTTGTATAACATTGTACTAAAATTGCAATTTATAAGGATGTTTTATATTTAAAAAATTTGCTACTTAAACATATATATTTTTGTTTTCATAATAATCCATATAAAATACAATTATATATTAAGAATTAATAATATTTTATTCAATTAATAAATATTAGTTGAGTCATATGAGTATAAACTACTAATAATTTTAAGAAAATTGATATTTATAAATTAATAATTTTTAAAAAATTGATTACATTTTAATAGTTGTTGATATTCTTATGAGTTAATGTAAACGAGTATAAATTAATAAATTTTGTTTCTAGAAGATAAATCTTAAAAAATTGTAGTTATATATATATACAAGGACAACTTCTCTATCCACCATAAAAAGTTTGGTAATATACATTCCTTCAATCAAATAATGTCATATTATTTTATTGTATTTATTTACTTATTTAATAGTTCAAACTTTTTAGATTTTCAAAACAATTCTAATATAAATTACACTATGAATAACTCTACCCAACTTTTTAAGGTGGGTAGATAAGAATTCATATATATATATATAAAGGTTTTGGCATCCCCATAAAACCCCTTTATATATTCTCTATACAGTTTATTTTCTCTCTATCCACAACCCAACCAACCAAGTGACCAACTAACCATGTCTCGTCACCGTCGCCAACCCTCTCGAGCTCTTCCGTCGGAGATATTCGCCGCCGACGATATCTTCTCAAAACCTTTCGACTTGGCTCAGGTCATCACCATCCAAGAAGATCAACAAATTACTGCTCCTCCTCCTTCTCCAACTGTAACCACCACTTCTCAAACCAACACCAAATCCATTCCCGCCGTCACTACTTCTCCGGTGAAGCCAAACTCGCCGGTGGTTGGAAAGTCTGCCTGAAGGAACTCGATCTGCCGTGTCTCTGTCATTTTGCTTCTGCTGTATTTTAGTTTTCTGTGTTTGTTGTTTTCTGGTTTTAGAAAAATAAAATAAAATAATGTTTTTTTCTCTTCTTTTCTTAATGTAAGATATATTATATTAATTATAGCAGAGAAGGTGAAGCATCTTTGTAACAATGGTTAATGCCTATTTTAATCTATGTTTCTAATAATAATAATAATAATAATAATAATAATAATAGTAATAATAATAATCCTTTTTTTGTTATAACTCTTATTTCTCTATATGATTTGTTATGCTAGTAGAAGCTCCACATATATGAGAATATATTTAATATTTGCTTAAGAATTACTACAATACAATACTATAACCATTCCATCAAGATTTGATGATTCAAATTATAAAATTGATTTTAGAGTGTTCGATCTTGATTAAAAAATCCGAGATGGGTGTGATTTGTATGCTTGTGATGGAACATAATCTATATCTAGATTGAGGGAAGAATAAGAACATAGAATGTAAGAAGAAAAAACACAAAAAACACACACACATGATGAGATATTTGAAAGAAGAAAAAAATGGATAATAATAGAGTATAATTGAGGTTCAAACAAGTGTAACTTTGTTTGTGTTTGGATGTGGGAACCATTATCATTGCCCTTAAAATTCTATACTTTTTCATATATTTTTTAAAAGTATTTTTAATATTTTAGTATATGGTTGATATTAAATAAATGGATTTTTTTCCAATAAAATATTAACTGTAGGGTGATCATAATCATTCATCAGTTATAATAATTTTTTTTATGTTATATCTATTGAAATATTATATTAGATTTGATTAGATTTAATATTTAAATATAATCTAAGTTGTGTTAGCCTAAATCCAATTAGGGTGTATATAAATAGTCCTAGTTGTATTCTTATTTATATAATTCAATAATACAAATTCTTATTTCCTTATTCTCTATTCTCTTCTCACTAAAAGTGTCTCACGCACTAAAGGCCTTTAAAAAAGGTGTCAACAACGATACAAGTATTAAAAAGAGTGAACAGGAGCGATCATTGTGGTCTCACACTTGAGGGGGAATGTTGAAATAATATAGAAAGTGTAAGTAGTGAGGAAATAGTCTCACATTGGATAGGAATGTGGTGACTTGAGCATATATAAGTGGGAGAACCCACTCACCAATCACCTTAAGGTTTTAGGTGGACAGGTGGTGTGTCTCTCACAAATGTGCTTAGTCCTACACTATGTATCAATGTTTTCTAGTGTGAAACTCCATTGGTATCCATAGCTTCAGGTTATTGTTCTTGATCATGTTTTCAAGAATTTCATGCCAGAGATCGTGTTTCTAGGGAAAGTGAATCTACGTTGCAAAGATGGCTAGTGATAATTAAGGGCATTCTGAATTATCTTCCAATACTTGACGATAAAAATTTGATTAGGTGGAAAAAACAGATGCAATCCTTGTTTGGCTTCCATGAAACCCTAGAAGTGGTTACTGGCGTCGTTCTCGCGCTGACTGCAAATGCAATCGAAGCACAAAAAACTGACCACAGAAGTCAAGAAGAAAGATGGCAAGGCTGCTTATTGCATTCAGACAGCGGTCGATGTTTCCAACTTCGACAGAATCTCTCATGCTAAAACAGAGAAGGACTCATGGGATATTCTGGTGAAATATTATTAAGGAGGTGAGAAAGTCAAGGTTGTCAAGTTGCAAACCTTGCGTTGACAATATGAGTTGTTGTCGATGGTAGAAGACGAAAAAGTTGTAGAATATGTGTCGAATGTTCATAAACTCTTCCATTTCATGAAGAGTTATGGTGAAACTATAACTGATAAGATGATAGTTGAGAAGGTAATGAGAACATTGACCTCTCATTTTGATCATGTTATCATAGTGTAGATGTTTTAGATTGGCTACATTTTATGGTAAAACATGTGTCTGTATCAGGATGTCATATGAAATGTTATGATATGTGATTTAAGCATTATGCAGGTGTGAATATTTTAGTATGCAGCTGTTTAGGATGTCAAGATTGATGTCATGACATCTCTGACTGGGCCTGAAGACCTAGATGAATCCTTATTTGTGTGCGTGTTTTGTTATCATTAGACCTGAGACTTGTTTAGTTTAATTGCGCGGTTTATCAGAAGGAAAAAGAGGATTCAACTTGGAGTTATTTTAGCAGAACATTTGTTGATGCTATTTTTGTTCCTTTATTTAAGGAAATAGTTTATATGATTTATGCAAGTTCAGCAGACACATGCCCATTCAAGTTTCTACTTAAAGGCTTCTTACCCTAGTGTGAAAATGTGTGGAAAATAAGGATTGTTCATTCAACATTTTTGTGTGTGTTCTTAGTTTTCTTGTGAGCCAAACAACCGTATTCGTGATGATTGTTTTGGACTAGGTGTGCATTTGTATTTTGTCCACTCAAAGCTTTTAAGCAAGAATGTTTGTACTTAACTAAAACTTTTAAGCAATGTTAAGGATTTTTTTGAAGAATGTCTTCGTATTTTCTGGATTGTTTGTTTAAGATCACTATTGTGATTGAGGGGGGGAGGGGGTGAGATGGGTCTCATATCTAGTAGTTCCTAGGTAGAACTTTAATTGGGTAGGGATTAAGTGAAAATATTGCAAACTGGGGTGTTTGTTGTGGATCTTTGAATTGATACTACTGATAGTGGAGTTCTTTCCTAGCTTGGTAGCCCCCAGAGTAGGTGTGTTTGCACCAAACTGGGTTAACAATTCCCTGTGTTCTTTATTTCTGCATTTGAGTATTTAATTGTTTTTAACTTGTCAGATATTGGTGTCGTGACTTTGTATTTGACATTGTATATCAGTTACCAGAATTTCAATTGGTATTATAACAGGCACCCTGCCTGTTTTTCTGGTGAGATATAGGGACATTATTCTGGTACTATGGACAAAGAGGGGGGATTTAGGAATAGACCATCTATTCTGGATGGGTCTAACTATGATTATTGGAAACCTCGTATGGTCTCCTTCTTAAAAGCTCTGGACAAGAAGGCTTGGAAAGCTGCAGATAGAGGATGGGAACACCCTATCATTACTGATAAAGATGGAAATACAATTTTGAAGCCTGAGGATGATTGAAGCAAATAAGAAGAAGATTTGGCACTATGGAATTAAAAATCCTTGAATGCTCTGTTCAATGCCATTGACAAAACATATTCAGATTAGTGCATCACTATCAGATGGCAAAGGAAGTCTGAGATATTATCAGAACCACTCATGAAGGAACCTCTAAAGTCAAGATGTCAAGACTTCAAATGCTTACTACCAAATTTAAAAATATGAGAATAAAAGAAGATGATACTTTTCATGAATTTCACATGAACATTCTTGATATTGTTAATACTTCAGGAAATTTTGGGAGAAACGATGTCCGATGAAAAGCTTGTGAGGAAAATTCTCAGATCTCTTCCCAAGATATTTGCTATGAAGGTGACTGCTATAGAAGAGGCACATGACATCTACAACATGAAGCTTGAAGACTTTATTGGATCCCTTCATACATTTGAAATGGGATTCAGTGATGTGCCTGAAAAGAAGAACAAAAGCATAACCCTTGTGTCAAATACTGAAGAAGAAGCAAAAAGAGATGAAGAGGAGAATGAAGAAAGTTTGAAGGAAGTTGTTGCCATGATGGGTAGACAATTCAACAAGGTCATGAAAAGTATGAATATTAGCTCAAGACCAAATGTCAGGAACACTTCATCTGACATCAGCAGAGAAAATGAGTCAAAGAAAAAGCCTGAAGAGAAACCAAGCCAAAGAAGAAGAGTTCAATGTCATGGGTGTGATGGTTTTAGCCATATTAAAGTTGAATGTCCTACCTATCTGAAGGGACAAAAGAAAGGCTTATCTGTAACATGGTCTGAAGGGAGATTCTGAGAGTGACTTTGAAGAAGAATCAACTAAACATATCACTGTTTTGATAGGTACATGTGTGTCTGATGAAGACTCTAGTAAAGATGAGCTAACTTTTGAGGAACTTGATGATACCTTATTAAAAGCTATGTATAAGGTGTGCACAATGATACAAGAAGGAGAGAAATAGAAGAAGATCATATCAACTCTAGAGGCTGAAAAGAAATAACACTTATCAACAATATCACATCTGAATGATGAAGTCACCATGTTGAACTCCAAGCTTGATAAAATGACCAAATCCATCAGAATGTTTAATAGTGGATCTGAAACACTTGATGATATTCTTCAGACTGGGAGAAATACATGAGACCTATCTGGGATAGGATTTAATGGCTTTGTAAGGGGTAGCCAACCTAAGTTCAAGAAGGATGTTACTGAACAAATGTTGAAACCAGTGTCTCAACATCATGAAATAAGAAGATCAACTCATCAAAGGAAAAAATATCAAAGATGGAGGTGTCACTACTGTGGCATATTTGGTTATATAAAACCTTTTTGTTTCAGACTCCATGGATATCCTGATCAGATTCCACAACCCAAACTTGAGCAAAACATTATTATCAATAAACAACAATGGATTCCTAAGCATGTTGCCTTGATAGCTTATACTTCTCTTATAGTATCAGCTAAATAGGACTAGTATTTTGATAGTGGTTGTTCTAAACATATGACTGGAAGAAAAAATTTGTTGATTGATATCAAACCTCATTCTACCAACTATGTTACATTTGGTGATGGAGTTAGAGGAGAAATCAAAGGAGTTGAAAAATGTGAAGGCTCAAGTGGTCCAAATCTTAATGGTGTATTACTTTTTGAAAGATTGACTGCTAATATTATTAGCATTAGTCAGCAGTGTGATCAAGGATTCAATGTCAACTTCACCAATCAGAATGCATTGTCAAAAATGAAGAGAATACAGTAGTCATGAAGGGAGTCAGTGGTTAAGATACCAGCTATACGTCTGTTTGCTCTTTATCCAAATAAGATGAAGTGAAATTATGGCATCAAAAGATGGGTCATCTTCATCCTAGAGGAATGAAAAGAGTTATAACTTTGGAAGTTGTAAGAGGAATCCCTAAGCTTCAAATTAATGAAGGTAAGGTATGTGGTGAATGTCAAGTAGGCAAGCAAACCAAGATGTCATATCTGAAGGTTTGACATATTACTACATGGACTTGATAGGTCCTATGCAGGTTGAGAGTCTGGGTGGAATAAGGTATGCCTATGTGGTGGTGGATGATTAC
Organism: Lathyrus aphaca; assembly: GCA_963966055.1. Lineage (NCBI taxonomy): Eukaryota > Viridiplantae > Streptophyta > Magnoliopsida > Fabales > Fabaceae > Lathyrus > Lathyrus aphaca. The sequence goes on along the minus strand of OZ014523.1, from coordinate 28,339,469 downwards.
TCAAGGTTTACTTTGATAAATTTTGTCAGAGAGAAATCTGATGTCTTTTATGTATTCAAAGATCTCTGTCAAAGAATTCAGAGGGAAAAAGAAAGCAATGTCATAAGGATTAGAAGTGATAATGGGAAAAATTTGAGAATAAAAAATTCTCTGAATTTTGCTCATCTGAGGGAATCAACCACAAATTTTTTTCTCCTATTACTCCTCATCAAAATGGAGTTGTGGAAAGAAAGAACAGAACCATTCAGGAATCATCTAGGGCCATGATTCATGCCAAGAAACTTCCTATGTACTTTTGGGCTGAAGCTATGAATATTTCCTGTTATGTTCATAATAGATTCACTCTAAGAAAAGGGAATCCCACTACTCTCAATGAGCTATGGAAGGGAATGAAGCCTAATGTCAATACTTTTCATGTATTTGGAAGTAAGTGTTATATTCTTGCAGATAGAGAACAAAGAAGAAAAATGGATCCCAAAAGTGATGAAGGCATATTTTCGGGCTACTCTACTAACTGTAGAGCCTATAGAGTTTTCAACACTAGAACCAGAGTCATGATGGAATCCATAAATGTGGTTATTGATGATCTACTCAAAGAACCTGACGTCACATATGATGTTGAAACATTCTATGATACTCCAGTTGAAGTTACTGATAAAGAAGAAGATCAAAATCCAGCTATCATAATATCTGAACCAGAACCAACAAACAAAGCACCTTCAATCAGGATATAGAAGGATCATCCTAAAGATCTTATTATAGGAGATCCAAACAGTGGAGTTGTAATTAGATCAAGGGAAGTTATCTCTAACTCTTGTTTTGTATCCAAGATTAAACCTAAAAATGTCAAAGAAGCATTGACTGATGAATTTTGGATTAATGTTATGCAAGAAGAGCTAGAGCAGTTCAAGAGAAATGAAGCGTGGGAGCTTGTACCAAGACCTGGAGGAACCAATGTCATTGGTACTAAATAGGTGTATAAGAATAAATTTGATGAACAAGGGGTTGTGACCAAGAATAAAGTCAGACTTGTTGCTTAAGGATACACTCAAATTGAAGGCATTGACTTTGATGAAACATTTTCTCCTGTGGCTAGACTTGAATCAATATGATTACTATTGGGAGTTGTATGCATTCTGAAGTTTAAACTGTTCCAAATGGATGTAAAGAGTGCTTTTCTGAGATATCTGAATGAAAAAGTTTATGTGGAGCCGCCTAAGGGGTTTGTTGATCCAAATCTTTTAGATCATGTCTATAAGTTGAGAAAGGCTTTGTATGGATTAAAATAAGCTCCTAGAGCTTGGTATGAAAGATTAACAGAGTTTCTTCTCAAGAATGGTTACAAAAAAGGTGGGATTGACAAAACTATATTTGTCAAAGATGTAGAAGGAAAAATCATGATTTCTCATATTATGTGGATGATATAGTGTTTGGTGGAATGTTAGATGGGATGGTTAACCATTTTGTCAGACAGATGCAGTATGAATTTGAAATGAGTCTTGTTGGAGAGTTAACCTTCTTTATTGAATTGTAAGTTAAACAGATGGAGGATTCCATTTTTCTCTCTCAAAGCAAATATGCTTGGAACATTGTAAAGAAGTTTTGAATGGAAAGTACCAGTCACAAAAGAACATCGGCTCCTACCCATCTTAATATGACTAAGGATGAAAAAGGTGTAAGTGTTGATCAAAGCTTGTATAGAAGCATGATAGGCAGTCTGTTGTATCTAATAGCTAGTAGACCTGATATTACTTTTGTTGTTGGGGTATGTGTCAGATATCAAGCAGAACCTAAGGTCTCTCACATAAATCAAGTCAAAAGAATACTAAAATATGTGAATGGGACTTGTGACTATGGCATGTTGTATTCTCATGGAAGTAATCCTGTTTTATCTAGATATTATGATGCTGATTGGGTTGGGAGTGCAGATGATAGGAAAAGTACGTTTGGAGGGTGTTTCTTTGTAGGTAACAATCTCATTTCCTGGTTTAGCAAGAAGTAGAATTGTGTCTCCTTGTCTACTGCAGAGGTTGAATATATAGTTGCTGGTAGCATTTGTTCTCAGCTTGTTTGGATGACACAAATGTTATTTGAGTATAATGTCACTCAAAATGTCATGACATTATATTGTCACAATATCAGTGCAATCAATATTTCCAAGAATCCTATTCAGCATAATATGACAAAGCATATTGATATAAGACACCATTTCATCAGAGATCTTGTGGAAGATAAAGTGATCAAGTTGGAGCACGTTGCCACTGAACTACAGCTGGATGACATATTCACCAAGGCCTTGGATGCAAATCAGTTTGAAAATCTAAGAGGTAAATTGGAAATATGTCTTTATGAGGGCTTATAGTAATTATTAACTTTTGGAAGTCCAGTCAAAGGAAGTATACTGGAAAGGAAGTTGTAGGTGACTTGAATGAGGGTTCAGAGAGTGAAGAACAAGCTGAATTTTGTATCTGTTGGGGTTCTAATTTACTCAGATTTTTTTCTCTTCATGAACTTATGGTTCTATCTGTTTCTTTTGCTTTATGATTATGTTCTTGTTTGGCTCAATTTATGGCTAAAAATGGGGAGTGTTTATACTATTTATTTTAGTATAGCCAGACTATATGTGCTGCATGGCTTAACAGGTTGAGAGGGAGATGAAATTGTTATGCTATTTTTTGCTGCTGTGTTGTATTCTGATACAGTTGTTGGTTTGAGAGGGAGTCTGTGTTTTACTCTCTGCTATGTGTGTGCATTTGTGCTTCTGCTGCTGTTGGTGTTTTTTTTTTAAATGTTGTTATGGTAATGCTTAAATTTATTTAGCAATTTTTTTTCCAAAGGGGGAGTTTGTAGATGTTTTAGATTGGCTACATTTTATGGTAAAACATGTGTTTGTATCAGGATGTCATATGAAATGTTATGAGATGTCATTTAAGGATTATGCAGGTGCGAAATTTTAGTATGCAGTTGTTTGTATCAGGATGTCAAGACTGATGTCATGACATATCTGACTGGGCCTGAAGACCTAGATGAATCCTTATTTGTGCGCGTGTTTTGTTGTCATTAAACCGAAGACTTGTTTAGTTTAATTGTGCGGTTTATCAAAAGGAAAAGGAGGATTCGGCTTGGAGTTATTTTAGCAGAACATTTGTTGTTGATATTTTTGTTCCTTTATTTAAGGAAATATTTTATCTGATTTGTGCAAGTTCAGTAGGCCCATGCCAATTCAAGTTTCTACTTAAAGGATGCTTACCCTAGTGTGAAGAAGTGTGGAAAATAAGGATTGTTCATTCAACATTTTTGTGTGTGTTCATAGTTTTCTGAGAGCCAAACAATCATCTTGATGATTGTTTTGGACTAGGTGTGCATTTGTATTTTGTCCACTCAAAGCTTTTAAGCAAGAATGTTTGTACTTAACTGAAGCTTTTAAGCAAGGTTAAGGATTGTTTTGAAGAGTGTCTTCATATTTTCTGGATTGTTTGTTTAAGATCACTGTTGTGATTGAGGGGAATGAGAAGGGTCTCATATCTAGGAGTTCCTAGGTAGAACTTACATTGGGTAGGGATTAAGTGAAAAGATTGCAAACTAGGGTGTTTGTTGTGGATCTTTGAATTGATACTACTGATAGTAGAGTTCCTTCCTAGCTTGGTAGCCCCCAAAGTAGGTGTGTTTGCACTTAACTGGGTTAACAATTCTTTGTGTTCTTTATTTCTGAATTTGAGTATTTAATTATTTTTAACTTGTTAGATATTGGTGTCGTGACATTGTATTTGACATTGTATATCAGTTACCAGAATTTCACGTAGCTATTGAAGAATCCAAAAATCTTGAAACGCTAAAAGTGAAAGATTTAGTTGGTTCGTTGGAAGCGCATGAGATGAGGATTGTATAAATAAAGGGAGTTCTAGATTCGATACAAGCACTATTGGACCAGTCATGGAAAAAGATTTGTGGTTCCAACAAATTCAAAGGCAAATTTGACAAGACTCAAGTAAAGAAGTCTTGGTCGAACCCTCACAAGAATCAAGTCGAAGATAGAGCTTCTGAATCCTTGAAATAGGAGGAGGAAACTATTTAAAGGACAAAGAAGATAAGAAATGTATGCAGTATTATAATTGTGAAAAATGGGGTCATTTGGCCAAACATTGTTGGTACAGGAAAGACAATGGATCGAAAAAAGGTAAGGACGAATGAGCGAATATGGCACGCCAAGATTCAGATGATTCTGAAGGTGGCATGGTGGTTATGGCTGCAGTGGCAGATAACTATCTCGAACCCAAGATCTGGTTCTTCGACTAAAGTTGCTCAAATCACATGATTGGTCAAAAGGAGTGGTTGAAAGATTTTGACGAGTCAAAGAAGAGCAAGGTAAAACTTGCTGATAACAGTTCATTGCAAGCAGAAGGTACTAACAACATAGTTTTTCAACTAAGTAATGGAGCGAAAACTATGATCAGAGATGTGCGCTATGTACCTGGAATTAAGTGAAACCAGTTAAATGTTGGACAACTGGTAGAAAAAACTTCTCAATTGTCATGAAAGATGGAGTTTTAAAATTGTTCGACACCCAGAAAAATTTAGTTTTAAAATCTCCGTTGTCGAAGAACGAGACGTTTAAAACCATGATCAGTTCGACTGAAACACAATGTCTGAAAAATATTGTCGACCACAAGGATAATTGGTTGTGGAATTTGAGGCTTGGACATTTGAACTTTAGATCACTGAATCATCTGATTACTCAAGATATGGTATATGGTATTCCAAGTCTTGAGATACCTGACAAACTCTGTGAAGGTTGTTTATTCGGAAAGCAATCGAAAAATTCTTTCATTTCGACTATGCCAATGAGATCATCTTGCATACTCGAAGTGGTACATTCAGATATGTGTGGTCCGTTCGAAGAACATACCATTGGTGGAAACATATATTTTGTTTCGTTTGTTGATGAGTTTAGTCAAAAATTGTGGATCTATGTGATTAAGAGAAATGATGAAGTATCTGAAATCTTTACAAGATTCAAGATGATTGTAAAAAACCAGAGTGAGAAGAGGATCAATGTTCTGCGGGCTGATGGAGGTGGCAAATACACTTTGAAGATGTTTGAAAAATTTTGTGCAAAACATGGTGTTAATCATGATTTAACTGATCCTTATACTCCCCAACATAATGGAATTGATGAAAGAAGAAATAAAACCATATTGGATACGTCGAGATGTATGCTAAAGCAGAAGAATTTTCCAAAATCTTTATGGGGTGAAGCAATTGAAGAACAAGGTTCCCGAAGTATGGAGTGGCAAACAACCATCAGTGAGTCATATGAATGTGTTTGGATCTATATGTTACAAGCATGTTCCTGATGCAAGTAGAAGGAGGCTTATGACAAGAGTGAACCTATGATTCTAGTAGGATATCATAAAACTGGTTCATATAGGCTATTCAATCCAATTAATGAGAAGATTATGTTGAGTCGTGATATTGTGATTGATGGAAATTATGTCTGGGATTAAAATTCTAATAATTCAATTAACAAGCCATTGATGAACTCTGATTTCGATGAAGACACTGATGAAGTCGAAGTTGAAGGAATTATTGAGAATCAAGTCGAAGTAGAAGTAGTTGCGGGCATTCCCGACACACAGGTTGTGGCTGAAACAAGCCAAGGACCCCGGCGAAATAGAGTTCCTCCAACAAGACTCCATGATTATGAAGTGACTGGTGATGTTGAAGTCACACCAGATGGAGAGTTAGTTCACTTTGCTTCATTTGCGAGTGTTGAACCAATCAACCATAATGAAACTTTAAAAATTAAATAGTGGAAGTTAGATATGGTCGAAGAGTTACATGCAATTGAAAGAAATAACACATGGGAGTTAGTCAAATTGCCAACACATACAAAAGCTATCGATGTAAAGTGTGGGTGTTCAAGTTGAAACACAATGCAGATGGGTCGATAGCAAGATATAAAGCCAGATTAATAGCTCGAGGGTTTCTTCAAAGAAAAGGACTTGACTACTATGAAGTATTTTCTCCAGTAGCAAAGACTGAACATTGTACGACTATTGGTAGCATTGGTATGTAACCAAGATTGGCCGACATTTCACTTAGATGTGAAGTCATCATTTCTGAATGGTCTGTTAGACAAGGAGGTCTATGTCATGCAACCTCTTGGGTTTGTAATTCAGAAGTAAGAGAGTAAAGTATATAAGTTTCACAAAGCGCTTTATAGCCTCAAGCAGGTACTTAGGGCATGAAACAAGAAGATCGACTCATACTTAGTTGAATTGAGATTTATCAAATGCTAGTCTGAGTATGGTGTCTATGTTCAGGTTGTAGTATAAAATATAATAATCATCTGCTTATATGTCGATGACTTGTTGGCAACTAGAAATGGCTTGGAGAACTTGTTCAAGTTCAAAGAGCTGATGATGAAGGAATTTGAAATGTCAGATCTGGGAAAATTGTCTTATTTCATAGGCATGGAATTTCAAATGTCGAAGCAAGGTATGGTGCTACATCAAAGGAAGTATGTCAAAGAGATACTTAAGAGATTCAAAATAAATGATTCAATTCCTGCATCCTCATCTGTCAAACCAAACTTGAAGTTGGATAAACATAGAGAGGAAGATAAAGTTGATATAACTTTGTTCAAACAAATAGTTGGATCTATGAGATATGTGTGCAACAGTCGACATGGTATAGATTTTGCAGTCGGATTAGTGAGCAGATTCATGAGTGAACCAAGAGTGTCACACATGAAAGCTACAAGGAGAATTTTGAGATACTTAAAAGGAACAATAGATTTTGGAATTCTATTTCGACGAGACTCTGAAGGAAAAAAAGAAATAGATAATTGTTTTTCAAATGCTGATTGGTGTGAAGATAAGGAAGATCAAAGAAGTACAAGTGACTATTTCTTTCAAGTATTTGGTGTCTAAATCTCATGGTGTTCGAAGAAGAAACCCGTGGTGGCATTGTCATCGTGTGAAGATAAATATTTAGCAGGATCCTATGCTATATGTTAGCAATTTGGATCAGATCAGTACTTGAAGAAATGGAGGTCGAAGTGAAGAAACCTCTTGTGTTGCAAATCAACAACAAGTCAGACATAAAGCTGGCAAGGAATCCAGTTCTGCATGGAAGGAATAAGCATATTGAAGACAAATTTCCCTTCTTGATGGAAAAGGTAAATTGAGGTGAACTTGAAGTTAGGCATTGCTCAAGTGAAACACAGTTGGCCGACATTTTCACCAAAGGATTGAAGATCAACAGATTCCTGAATTTGAGAAAGAAGTTAGGAATAATTCATATCAACTATGACTAGCGCAAGCTCGATAACTTGGATTATGGGGGTGTGTTGAAATATTTGATTAGATTTGATTAGATTTAATATTTAAATATAATTCAAGTTTGTTAACCCAATCCCAATTAGGTTTGTATATAAATAGTTCTAGTTTGTATCATTATTTATATAATTCAATAATAGAAATCCTTATTTCCTTATTCTCGATCTATTCTCTCCTCACTAAAAGTGCCTCACGCATTAACAAAATCTTCATCATATAATTGACATCATGTAATTTAAATAGTAAGGACCGACTTATTAGAAGAGGAATCCTTAATTCATCTTACGATTTGACGTGCATGTTGTGTTTTCAATTTGAAGAAGATTTCAAACATCTTTTTTTCTTACTTTTATTGTAAGGCGGCGAAGGTTATTTGGAAGAAAGTGTTTGGGTGGCTAAGAATAGAGTGGGCGAAAAATATTTAAATGTGGAAGAGTTTCTTTAGTTAGGTTAGGACAAAGGGATTTAGTTGACATTGTTTGGATGACGGTGGTTTAGAATCTTTAGAAAACTAGAAACACTATTCTTTTCGATGGAGCTTTTTGTGTGGTTTCAGACCTATTTTGAAATTTTAAATTGTCGGTTTGGAAATGGTATTTTATTGGAGATAATCCTCATTCCAACTGTAACTTTTTTTAGTTTTGTCAAACACCTTTGTATTGTCTGATCTAGATTCAATTGATATGGATTCTCTCTTCTCTCTTGTAAAAAGAGTTAGAGTACCTCTAATACTCTTTTAATATAATACCTTGCTTAAAAAAATTTAAGACCAGTTTTTCACTAAGTGTTTTGGTAAATAATAAAATTGAAGTTTTATAGTTGTATAAATATTTCAACCTAACATAACAACTATATTTTATCCCATTCAATGAATTTGTAAGAAAAAAATCTCCTTGTAAATGATTCATAGATATTTTACTGTCAATTTTTTAACCATTAAATGTGCATCTCTAAATTGAATCAATATTCAAAAGTGATTAAATGAATACTAAGCATATTTTATGTATCATAACATGCAAGTTAATAATTTGGACTTTGATTTTAGATTTAAAACTCATTAAAAAAAGTAGTAAAAAATCTTCACAGAATCTTATTTCATGTATACTGTTTGTTTATTAATAGGTTAACATTAATTTATATTACATCCATTAAATATCATCTTCGTCATTTTTGAATTAGATCGTAAATAAGAAAATTTTCTGATTTTATTGAGGAGTTTCATCTTATAGATATTCCTTGTAAGGGAAACATCTTCGGCTGGTTTAGCGGCGACATAAAGTCAATGAATAGAATAGATCATTTCTTAGTGTCCGAAGTCTAGATAGATAGATGGTAGGGAGAAATAATTTTGTAATTAAGGAGAAATTCAATATTCTTAAAGGAAGCCTTAGAAAGTGTAATGTGGAAGTTTTTAGTAAAGTCAATTTGGAGGTTGAGGAAAACAAGTCTGACATCAACTCCTTAGACGCTTTCCTTGTGAGTTGTAAGGAGGGTTAGGTGGAGGGTTCAGTGGCTAGGAGAAGCAAGGCTATCATCTCTTTGTGGAGGAAGTTAGATACTCAAGAGAGGATTATCATCCATAAATCTAGAATTAAGTGGAATATAGATGGTGATGTGAACAACGCTTTCTTTCATAACTTCTTGAAAGGGTGTTACATGCACAACTTTATTGGTTCTATCATCTCAGAGTGCGGTTTAATCGAATCGGTAGGGGATGTTAAAGAGGAGGTTAGCATAAACTTTTAAAATAAATTCTTGGAACTTGATCATTGCAGGCCTATATTAGAAGGTATTTGTTTCAAATCTCTGTCAAGTATTGACTCTAGTTTCCATGAGGAAATGTTTTATGACTTGGAAATAAAGGAGGCTATTTGGGGTTGCGAGGGTTTGAAAAGTCCAGGCCCAGAAGTATTCAATTTTGTTTTCATCAAGAAATGTTGGCACTTTAGGAAGGAGGATATAACGAGATTCATCAAAGAGTTCCATAGTAAGACAAAGCTTTTGAAATCCTTTACTTCATCCTTTATGACTTTGGTTCCTACGTATAATAATCTTTTAAGTCTGGATGGCTATAAGCCTATTTGTTTGGTTGGAAGTTTATACAAATATATGAGTAAACTCTTGGTTGTCGGCTGAAAAGAGTTTTGGATTCGTTGATTTCAAGTAGTCAATCAACTTTCGTGTCAGGAAGACAACTTTTGGATGGTGCGTTTGTAGCTAATGAAATAGTTGATTTTGCAACTCATGAAACAAAGTTTGCCTCCTTTTTAAGGTCAACATCGAAAAAGCATACAATATGGCCAACTAAGACTTTCTTAGGTTTATGTTGCAGAGAATGGGGTATGGAGCGAATTGGTTGAAATGGATGGAAGATTTAGTTTTCTCTAGTCAGATGTCGATCTTGGTTAACAAGAGCCCTACAAAGAATTTCGAAGTTGAAAGGGGTTTGCGGAAGAGCGACCTTTTTCTCCTTTCCTCTTTGTCATTGTTGTAGAAGGTCTGAAGGGATTTGTAAGGAAGGCTTCAGAGCTTGAAGAGTTCAAAGGTTTTTCTTTTTGTGATTCTTGCATGTTAATTTAATACAATTTGTGGATGACACTCTTATCATATTAAATGGATAAAACAAGTGGCCTAGAACAACCAATTATACAATGCTACCACCTTTGTTTAAATGTGGCCCAGGGAGGACTAATAAACTAAGAAGGAGGGAACCTGATGAAGGGAGCCAAACTAAATGGCACAAAACAAACACAAACTATATGTGCAAATTCTGTTTTGAACTTGGTCATAACAAAAGGACATGCAAGAAAAACAAGCAAATTGTTCTTGTCTCTAGAGCTACAACACATTCTAGTCAAGGCTGTCAAGCTATCCCTACACAAGAAGGTTAAAAGATCCATACATAGTCAAGTCAGGCTAGCATAGCCAATGTGGCACCAAAAAAAGGGTAATGATCAACTAAAAACTTGTTATTATGTATTATATAACGTGGCACTTAAATATGTTAATATTGTGCTTATCTATTGCAAGGGAGACCTAAGGGTTCAACAAACAATGATACAAAAAAGGCCAAAGAGCCAAAGAAAGCAAGGATCAATGAGGAAAAAGGAAAATCATCAACTGTCAAGGATGGAACTTCAACAAAAGCTATTGTTAAAGGAGTAACAAAGGTTTAGGAAGCAAGAAAGGGCGGGTAAAATATGAATGAAGCAACTAAGCAGAATGTGAATGAAGCAACTGAGAAAAATGTGAAGGAAACATATGAGAAGAATGTGAAGGAAGAAAATGAGCAAAGTTTGAAGGAAGCAAGTGCAAAGGAAAGTGAAAAGTATGTCAATGTGGAGGTTGACCATAATGTCAGGGAAGCAAGTCAACCAATAGATTCAATGGAAGTTGATCGTACTGTTAAGGAAAATTCAACAAGTTTGGATGAGATTCTTTTTGCATTACTAATTGGTGGTGATGTCTTGGACGTTCAACAACTGAGAGTTAAAAAAATCACCTCTCAAGGCATCTGAGACTAGGCCAAGTGGTGCCAAGGTTTTTCTTTGGGAAACGACCAAAAATGTGCAGGAACACATCTTTCAAACCACTTGGTATAAGAACAAATTTGTCTAGGCAAAACAACAGTGAACCAGTCAAATTTAGGACACAAAACAGGTGCAAAACACAAGGATATGGCTTATCTAAAAAAGGCACAGTGAAAGGTTGAAGAAATTGAATACTAAGAACATACCAGGACCAGAAAAAAAACCTGATGATCAATTGGTTATACCGGAAGATAACTGCACCATTGACAATGGACAAACAAAATGAAGGGCATAATATTTTGATGTAATTGATGTTTATAAACAACTATTATGATGTTTTGTTGAATTTATGAAGTTACTATTCTGATGTAATGTACTGATGTGGTGTTTTGTAACAACATATGATATGCTATTTTGATGTAATGTATCGATGTGCTTAACTACTATTTTGGTATGCAATTATAACAACTCTTTTGGTATCTTCTTGTTGTTATGTGTCCTATCCTTCTTAACCATAGTTATGGGTCATTATTATAGGTCATTTTTTTGGTCACATTACTTTAGGTCATTTCTTGATGTAACGTGTGCTATCATTTTTTGGTCTAAACTGATACACTTATTATGTGTAAAATTAACAACAACCAAATCAAAATTATAACTCGTAACTGAAACAAATCTTATTAAGTCAAATAAAATTTCATAACAACTAAGCATTACAAAAGCTATTACACCAAAGTATTTTTCATACCAATTCAACATTACAAATTATAAAGACAACTTAACACCCAACATAGGTCAATTCAACGATTACACCTAATTACAAAATACATATTGAACAATACTAACACTATAACACAAACAATCTTCAACTTTCCATAAAATTCATCGGATTTGAGCTTCATCTTCAACCTATGGTTCTTCTTCATTGATAATTCATAAAATTCCTTAAAGGTTTCCACAAATTGAATATCCCTCTCATCTTTGCTCCATTCTTTATCCATATCTTGAACATCTTCCTTCTCTTCAACAGTTTCATCATCCCAAATGAAAAAATTGCAAGTACCCTCATTTTTCCAAAACGGGCATCTCCAACATTGCATTCTCTCATTTTCACTTCACGGTCCGTAACACTCTTGGTATGATGTGATATGGTCTTACTTAACCTAGATGAAAATGACAGAAATAAATAGAAGGAGGATAAAAAACGAAAAGAAAGCAAAAACAAATCTACAAAGATGAATAATGACGAAGGTATGTTTAAAGAGGAACTTGGAGGATTAAGACTTTTATTGTTGAAGAGGAAGGTTACTTGTATTATGTAAACTAATTATTTTAAAACATTTCTGATGTGACATGTGATAAATACATACTTGACATGATATTAATACATACTTGGTGTGCCACATCATTCACTGTTAGTGTAAACTAACAGGAGAGACTAAAGTTATGGACGGAAAACATTCAGATGACCATTGTTTGAAGGAAAATTACAAGAGACCAAACCTTAAAGTTGAGATATTTGTAGGACCTTATACACATTGAACCTTAAAACTAATGACAAAATTCTTATGATATTTCACCAGGTGCTCTGCATTTATAATATTATTATGTTCTTCCGATGATATTCTTTTGGATGGCTTTACTGCAAAATGTAACTTCCACGATAAATAGATGCTTATAATTAAAATAAATTAACAATTCCTGAAATAAATATATTGTTAATGCCATATTTTTCATTTATCTATAACTTCACTGTTTTATCATAGCATGCTTATAACTATGTACTACTACTATCAGTGTAGTTCTTTTATATATGGATTATCTCAATACTTTTTACATTTTTATAATGAGTTTCACAGAAGTTAAACTATTTTTAAGTGCAAAGTAGGAAATAAAATTGTTAAAGAACGTTTGGCCACAATTAATTAAAGCATAATAACAAGAAATTTAAATTTAAGATATGACTTAATAAATATTTCTTTTTTATATTATAAAACTTAGATTCATTAGAATAAATATCATAAAACCACTTATGAAGCATGTTACAATGAGGTAATTACCCCAATTAAATGGATAAAACAAGTGGCCTGGAACATCCAATGATACAATTCTACCACCTTTGTTTAAATGTGGCCCAAGGAGATCTAAGAAACTAAGAAGGAAGGAATCTGATGAAAGGAGCCAAACTAAATGGCACAAAACAAACACAAACCATATGTGCAAATTCTGTTTTGAACTTGGCCATAACAAAAGGACATGCAAGAAAAACAAGCAAATTGTTCTTGTCTATAGAGCTACAACACATGCTAGTCAAGGCTGTCAAGCTATCCCTAAACAAGAAAGTCAAAAGATCCCTACACAATCAAGTTAGGCAAGCATAGCCAATGTGGCACCAAAAAAAGGGTAATGATTAACTAAAAACTTGTTATTATGTATTATACAATGTGGCACCTGAATATTTTAATATTGTGCTTATCTATTGCAAGGGAGACCTAACGGTTCCACAAACAACGATACAACAAAGGCCAAAGAGCCAAAGAAATCAAGGATCAATGAGGCAAAAGGAAAATCATCAACTGTCAAGGATGGAACTTCAAAAAAATTTATTGTTAAAGGAATAACAGAGGTCTAGGAAGCAAGAAAGGGCGAGAAAAATATGAATAAAGCAACTAAGCAGAATGTGAATGAATCAACTGAGAAAAATGTGAAGGAAACATATGAGCAGAATGTGAACGAAGCTAATGAGCAGAATGTGCAGGAAGCAAGTGCAAAGGAAAGTGAAAAGTCTGTCAATGTGGAGGTTGACCCTATTGTAAGGAAGAAAGCCAACCAATAGATCCAATGGAAGTTGAGCGTACTGTCAAGGCAAATTTAACAAGTTTGCACGAGACTCTTGCTACATTACTAATTGGTGGTGATGTCTTGGACATTCAACAACTGAGAGTTGACAAATCACCTCTAAAGGCATTTGAGCCAAGGCCAAGTGGTGCCAAGGTTTCTCCTTGGGAAGCAACCAAAAATGTGAAGGAACACATCTTTCAAACCACCTGGTATAAGAACTAATCTTTCTAGGCCAAGTAACAGTGAACCAGTCAAAATTAGGACACAAAGCAGGTACACAACACAAGGAGATGGCTTACCTAAAAAAGACACAGTGAAAGGTTGAAGAAATTGAATACTAAGAACATACCAAGACCAAACAAAAAACCTGATGATCAATTGGTTATACCTGAAAATGACTGCACCATTGGCAATGGTCAAACAAAATGAATGGCATATTATTTTGATGTAATTGATGTTTATGAACAACTATTATGATGTTTTGTTGAATTTATGAAGTTACTATTTTGATGTAATGTACTGATGTGGTGTTTTGGAACAACATATGATATGCTATTTTTATGTAATGTACTGATGTGCTCAACTACTATTTTGGTATGCAATTATAACAACTCTTTTGGTATCTTCTTATTGTTATGTCTCCTGTCCTTCTTGACCATAGTTATGGGTCATTATTATAGGTCATTTTTTGTTCACATTACTATAAGCCATTTCTTGATGTAACATGTGCTATCATTTTTTGGTCTAAACTGATACACTTATTATGTGTAAAATTAACAACAGCCAAATCAAAATTATAACTCATAACTGAAACAAATCTTATTAAGTCAACTAATATTTCATAACAATTAAGCATTACAAAATCTATTACACCAAAGTGTTGTTCATACCAATTCAACATTACAAATCATTAAGACAACTTAACACCAAACATAGGTCAATTCAATGATTACCCCTAATTAAAAAACATACATATTGAACAATACTGACACTATAAGACAAATAATCTTCAACTTTCCATAAAATTCCTCGGATTTGAGCTTCATCTTCAACCTATGGTTCTTCTTCATTGATGATTCATAAAAACTCCTTAAAGGTTTCCACAAATTGCATATCCCTCTCATCCTTGCTTCATTCTGTATCCATCTCTTGAACGTCTTCCTTCCCTTCAACAATTTCATCATCCCAAATGAAAAAATTGCAAGTACCCTCATTTTTCAAAAATGGGCATCTCCAACATTGTATTCACACATTTTCACTTCATGGTCCGTAACACTCTTGGTATGATGTGAGCTGACCTTACTTAGCCTAGATAAAGATGACATGAAGAAATGGAAGGAGGATAAAGAACGAAAAGAACGCACAAACAAATATGCATAGATGGATAATGAAAAAGGCGTGTTTGAAGAGGAACTTGGAGGATTAGGGCTTTTATTGTTGAAGAGGAAGGTTGCTTGTATTATGTAAACTAATTATTTTAAAACATTTCTGACGTGACATGTGATTAATACACACTTGACATGAGATTAATACAGACTTGGCGTGCCACATCATTCACTGTTAGTGTAAGCTAACGGGAGAGACTAAAGTTATGGACGGGAAACTTTCCGAGGACCGTTGTCTGAAGGAAATTTTTGGAGAAACCAAACCTTAAAGTTGAGATATTTGTAGGATCTTATACATATTGAACCCTAAAACTAATGACAAAATTCTTATGATATTTCACCAGGTGCTCTGCATTTATAATATTATTATGTTCTTCCGATGATATTCTTTTGGATGGCTTTACTAAGAAATGTAACTTCCACGATAAATATATTCTTATAATTAAAATACATTAACAATTCCTGTTTGTTAATGCCATATTTTTCATTTATCTATAAATTCATTGTTTTATCATGGCATGCTTATAACTATGTACTACTACTACTACTACTACTATCAATCTAGTTCTTTTACATATGGATTATCTCAGTACTTTTTGCATTTTTATAAGTAGTTTCACAGAAGTTAAACTATTCTTAATTTCAAAGTAGGAAATATAAATGTTAAAGAACGTTTGGCCATAATTAATTAAAGCATAGTCTAAAGAAATTTCAATTTAAGATATGACTTAATAAATATTTCTTTTTTATATTATCAAACTTAGATTCTTTAGAATAAATATCATAAAAGCACTTATGAAGCATGTTACAGTGAGGTAATTACCCCCACTAAATGGGTAAAAAAAGTGGCCTAGAACATCCAATGATACAATGCTACCACTTTGTTTAAATGTTGCCCAGGGAGGGCTAAAAAACAAAGAAGGTGGGAACCTGATGAAGGGAGCCAAACTAAATGGCACAAAACAAACACAAACCATATGTGCAAATTCTGTTTTGAACTTGGCCATAACAAAAGGACATGCAAGAAAAAAAAGAAAATTGTTCTTATCTCTAGAGCTACAACACATGCTAGTCAAGGCTTTCAAGCTATCCCTACACAAGAAAGTCAAAAGATCCCTACACAGTCATGTCAGGCTAGCATAGCCAATGATCAACTAAATACTTGTTATTATGTATTATATCATGTGGCACCTAATATGTTAATATTGTGCTTATCTATTGCAAGGGAGACCTAAGGGTTCCACAAACAATTATACAACAAAGGCCAAAAAGCCAAAGAAAGCAAGGACCAATGTGGAAAAAGGAAAATCATCAACTATTAAGGATTGAACTTCAACAAAAGCTATTGTTAAAGGAGTAACAGAGGTCAAGGAAGCAAGAAAGGGCGAGCAAAATATGAATGAAGCAACTAAGCAGATTGTGAACGAAGCAACTGAGAAAAATGTGAAGGAAACATGTGAGCAGAATGTGAAGGAAGCAAATGATCAGAATGTGAAGGAAGCAAGTGCATAGGAAAGGGAAAATTCTGTCAATGTGGAGGTTGACCCTACTGTCAAGGGAGCAAGTCAACCAATAGATCCAATGGAAGTTAAGAATACTGTCAAGGAAAATTCAACAAGTTTTGATGAGACTCTTGCTGCATTACTAATGGTGGTGATGTCTTAGACATTCAAAAAATAAGAGGTGATAAATCACCTCTCAAGGCATTTGAGCCAAGGCCAAGTGGTGCCAAGGTTTTTCCTTGGGAAGCAACCAAAAATGTGAAGGAACACATCTTTCAAACCACCTGGTATAAGAACAAATCTGTCTAGGCCAAGTAACAGTGAACCAGTCAAATTTAGGACACAAAGCAGGTACATAATGCAAGGAGATGTCTTACCTAAAAAAGGCACAGTGAAAGGTTGAAGAAATTGATTACTAAGAACATACCAGGACCAGATAACAAACCTGATGATTAATTGGTTATACCTGAAGATGACTGTACCATTGGCAATGGTCAAACAAAATGAATGGCATATTATTTTTATGTAATTGATGTTTATGAACAACTATTATGATGTTTTATTGAATTTATGAAGTTACTATTTTGATGTAATGTACTGATGTGGTGTTTTGGAACAACATATGATCTGCTATTTTGATGTAATGTACTGATGTACTCAAATACTATTTTGGTATGCAATTATAACAACTCTTTTGGTATCTTCTTGTTGTTATGTGTCCTATCCTTCTTGACCATAGTTATGGGTCATTGTTATAGGTCATTTTTTTGGTCACATCATTGTAGGTCATTTCTTGATTTAACGTGTGCTATCATTTTTTGGTCTAACCTGATACACTTATTATGTGTAAAATTAAATACAGCCAAATCAAAATTATAACTCATAACTGAAAAAAAATCTTATCAATTCAAATAAAATTTCATAACAATTAAGCATTACAAAAACTATTACACCAAAGTGTTGTTCATACCAATTCAACTTTACAAATCATTATGACAACTTAACACCCAACATAGGTCAATTCAATGATTACACCTAATTACAAAATACATATTGAACAATACTGACATTATAACACAAACAATCTTCAACTTTACATAAAATTCCTCGGATTTGAGCTTTCACCTTCAACCTATGGTTCTTCTTCATTGATGATTCATAAAACTCCTTAAAGGTTTCCAAAAATTTTATATCCCTCTAATACTTGCTCCATTATGTATCCATCTCTTTAACATCTTCCTTCCCTTCAACAGTTTCATCATCCCAAATGAAAAAATTGCAAGTACCCTCATTTTTCCAAAACGGGCATCTCCGACATTGCATTCTCACATTTTCACTTCACGTTCCGTAACACTCTTGGTATGATGTGAGAAAACCCTTACTTAACCTAGATAAAGATGACATGAATAAATAGAAGGAGGATAAAGAACAAAAAGAAAGCACAAATAAATCTACAGAGATGAATAATGAAGAAGGTATGTTTAAAGAGGAACTTGGAGGATTAGGGCTTTTATTGTTGAAGAGGAAGGTTGCTTGTATTATTTAAACTAATTATTTTAAAACATTTCTGGCGTGACATGTGATAAATACATACTTGACATAAGATTAATACATACTTGGCGTGCCACATTATTCACTGTTAGTGTAAACTAACGGGAGAGACTAAAGTTATGGACGAAAAACTTTCAGAGGACCATTGTCTGAAGGAAAATTTTGGAGAGACCAAACCTTAAAGTTTAGATATTTGTAGGACCTTATACATATTGAACCCTAAAACTAATGACAAAATTCTTATGATATTTCACCAGGTGCTCTGCATTTATAATATTATTATGTTCTTCCGATGATATTCTTTTGGATGGCTTTACTGCGAAATGTAACTTCCACGATAAATAGATTCTTATAATTAAAATAAATTAACAATTCCTGAAATAAATATATTGTTAATTCCATATTTTTCATTTATCTATAACTTCACTGTTTTATCATGGCATGCTTATAACTATGTACTACTACTATCAGTGTAGTTCTTTTACATATGGATTATCTCAGTACTTTTTGCATTTTTATAAGTAGTTTCACAAAAGTTAAACTATTCTTAAGTGAAAATTAGGAAATAAAAATGTTAAAGAATGTTTGGACACACTTAATTAAAGCATAGTCTCAAGAAAATTCAATTTAAGATACGAGTTAATAAATATTTCTTTTTTTATATTATCAAACTTAGATTCTTAAGAATAAATATTTCACTGACAATCATACTCCACCATAAAGAGTATCAATAACAATCAATATCAATAATCTCCATCTTGATGAAAATAATACATCAACTTTCATTTTCTTCACCGACAATCATACTCCACCATAAAAGTATAATCAGTTAAAGCTACATCACTCTAAGAATTTTCACATTGTCTTCACCTCCAATCATAGTTTTAAAAGTTATCATACTCCATAAAGAATATATTTGACTATAAACCACTACAAGCATTTTACATACCGACAATCATATACTTTATCATGAAGAATAAATTTCATTTGAAGCTAAACTACTCCAAGAATTTCACATGTCAAAAACTATGTTGAAAAATTATGTTGTGACTTCCTCGTTGGCATGAGTCTTTAACCATCGACATAATCTTGCACCTTGTGTAATCTTGATTGTATCAACACATCTTTGACACAAACTTCCCTCAAGTCAAACAAATTCTTCCATTTATTTTTTCTAGCCTAAATTACACAGCTAAATTTGTGACTGCAACTCAACAACTCTTTCTTAAAACTACCCTTCTTTCTGATATGATAGATAAAACAAAACTACAATCACAAATCATACTAAGAACACTTATCTCCAAATCAAACCAAAAAATATGATACCAATTATTGGGAAGTCCAGGAAAGTCGAGATCACCAACGCGACTAATCCTCTAGGACCACAAGAGAGGGATACACCACATTTCAACCCAAAACTAGAAGGTGTTATATGTAATGAATGATTTCTCTTATAAATCCAACATGTCACTCATTCATTCTCTCCCACAAGTGTGAGTCCACCACATCCTATTATAGGATCCAACATCGGATCCAGTCCCCGCTCTCTCACAAAGTTGAATCAGACTCTGATACCACTATTGGGAAGTCCAGGAGAGTCGGGAGCATGATTTTTAGGATCATGCTTTAACTCCTAAAAATGTACGATCTTACATGTAGACAACCATCCACCGCTTTGAGTGGCAGAAAGATCGTGGAATTAGCTGGAGCAATGAAAGCGTAGAGAAAGAGCATAAAATCGTGGGATCGTGATATCCCAACGATTCATTTATGACCAGACCCAGAACTAACCCTTTAATTAAATCGCGACGACAATACTCACATGATTTAGGGTTGTAGGAGTTGGAATATTTTAAATATGCTTTTGAAAATGACATAAATAATTATCGTGAAAGTAGTGCAGCCACAAAAACATTGGAACTCTAAGAATGAATTCTTAAACGATTAATCATTCAATGGATGCATTTCTTCTCTTCATCAATTTCTTCTATAAATTCAAATCAACTCCTTCTATTCTTCTCATCTTTTCTATCCTTGCACTCTAATACCTCTTCCTTACAAAAAAAATAGAGCTTTAAAAAAAAACAAAATCACCACGTGTTCATCACATCGAGTTGTTTTTTTTATTGAATATTTGTTGTCATGAATATTATGTATTTTTTGGATTGAATATTGACTATTATGATTAAGTTAATGAGAATTTTATGGTAAGGTTATTTTTCCTAATTATTTCTATAATTTTATGTATTAATTGGGATCTTACGATCCTAGTTACGATCTTATGATTTACATGTTTTCCATATCCTAACGATCTTTATCGAGATCCGATTTTGACAACCATGGTCGGGAGCACCAATGAAACAAATGTTCTCGAACCACATGAGAGGGAGACACCACATCTCAACCCAAAACCTTAAGGTCTTAAATAAATTAATTATCTCTCTTATAAACCCAACATTCTACCTATTCATAGGCAATATGTGACTTTAACCATTCACAATTGTATCCAACATTCTCCCTCACAACTATGAGTTCCCTACTTTTTATAATAATGGATCTAGCTTCCGATTTCCCATAAAGTCAAACCAGGCTCTCATACCATTTTTAAAGAGTTTGGGAGAGTCCGGAGCATCAATAGAACTAATGTATTAGGACCACAAGAGAAGGAGACAACACATATCAATTCAAAACCTAATGTAAAATTGGTTTAGAGGCATTAAGGACAACTCTCCAGGATTTTCCAACCGATCTATAAAGTGCTTCTTACCTTTTTAAGTATGAGTTTGAATGAGGTCGACTTGGTTTATAGGCATTAAGGTTCATGTTCTAACAAAGCTCTATCGAAATTGCTTCTTACCTTTTTTTTTACATTCTGTTAAATTAATCCATGAGTTAAAGAGTATTGAGGTGGCTGACTTCCTGTTTACTTGCCCAAACTAAGAAATGAATGTACGTATATGTCATGGCAGCCTGAAAGTGATACCCGTTTTCATTTCTATCAGTATGACATTAGAAGCTATTCACAACAATGTATGTGACATGTTAAGTACATACCATTAGGGATTGATGAATGAAAAAATGACTTATGATAGATAATTATGATGTTTGATATATGTAAATGAACCCACATAAGATGAATGAAAAAGTGATTTACTTTCGTTGTTTATTCAACTATGTAGTACATGTTTAAGGAAAGAACCTTATTTGAATCTTGATTATCTTCTTCTAAAACTTAATAGTCATTTTAAGGAAAGACCAGAAAAAAATATGAATAACAAGGGTTAGCTAGCACATGTAAGCCAATGCACCTTTAAATAGGCCCTCTAGGATACAATGAAGAAAGCCATAAGCTATATTCGAAAACACTAGATCCACATAGATCCCTATAAAACTACTCTTTGCAAAGTTAAGCAAAAGATCCAAGGCAAACTTAAAGATTTGAATGTTAAACTTAATATATTAAATATTGTCAATAAAACGGTCAACAAAAATTAAAGTATCATCTAGATACTAGAGATGCGAGACCACCAACTTTAACGAGCCCACTTTAAAGCCATAAATAAGATCCAAATCATTAATCTTACTATATAACCTACTTAGGCCTTTTTCCAAAAGTAGGAAAAGAATCTGAGTTAATGACTTACCTTGATTCAACCCCCTTTAAATACTAATCTTTTGGTCGGGAACATTCACCAACACCGTGAGATTTCCTGAAAATACAAAAAAAAAAACATCCAAAATCTCCACTTATCACTAAACACAAATATGATAAACATGTATTCTAGAAAACTCCAACTAACTAAATCATACACTTTCTTAATGTTTTCCTTAAAAATGAGATAAGACCTTTTGACTTTCATCTCCAAGTCAAAAATTCATTCATAACCATCAACAACTATTACTACAAGAAACATTGCATCTTGCCACGTGATTTAGTGAAGTGAAAAACATGTAGCAAAAACTAGGCATTTGCGACGTGTTATCACGTCACTAACATTTTTAATATTAAAATAATAAGTTTAGGGTTAACACATGGGTTACGAGATTTTTAAAAAAGGTCATGGTGTACAGAAGAGGGAAGTTTGAAAATTTCAAATTTTTGGTTGTGAAGTGATAATCATGTCATAAGATTTAAGAAGTAAAATTAATCTGACGATGAAGTGATGGGGTACATGATGTGCAGGTTGAACTGACAAAAGTTTATGGTTGTTGCAAAGTTGTGACGTGTTTTTACTTCACAAAGTTGCGACGTGTTTTTACTTTACTAACTTGAATTTTGAATTTTGAACGTTGGGTATTGCGAAGTGTATTTCACGTGGCAAAGTTGCGACGTGAAATTCACATAACTATGTAGGCTATTTAATCACACATTTTATCTTTTGCAGACCACTTTAATACTTTTCCAATTTTCAATCATATCAATTTTCCTTCTCTTTCTCTCTTCACTTCTCTTAGTTGTTGTTTCTCTTCTTCTTTTTCATCCACCATTCCAACTTTCTCATCTCCAAAGGTATTTCTCTCATTTTATTTCTTATTTTTTATAATAAGTTCGTTTAATAAAAATGTATTCTAATTTGAATTCATATTCAATTTTGTTTATGTCAAAATGCTAAAGTGGTTAGAAGATTGAAGGAGATTTGAACGGGAAAATTGAAGAAAATATTAGAACAAGAAAATTGAAGAGGTATTTTTGTCATTAATTTTTCTTCTTTCGAATTTCATATATAATTTATGTTGTTGTTGTTTAAATATTATGTTATTTTTTGTAAAATATGTCTATTGTAATATTTATTAAAAACAAAAAATATATTATTCAATTTTATTTATATTATTTAAAAATATTTATAATTTTTAAATTAAAACAAAATTATATTAAATATTTATTTATTAAAATTGATTTATTAAAAATGATTATATTTATTAAATTTAATTAAAAAAGATTATTTTATATTTTTATTAAAATAGATTAAAGATTATAATAGTTATATTTTTTTATTAAAACAGATTAAAGATTATAAATATTTATAGATAAATATTTATTTACTAAAACAGATTATATTAAAATAAATTATATTATTAAAGTTTATTAAAACATATTATATTTATTAAAATATATTATATTTATTAAAACAAATTATATTTATTAAAGTTTATTAAAACATATTATATTTATTAAAGTTTATATTTTATACACTGATTTTTTAATATATTATTTTCTTATTATCTTTTATTTGTGGGAATCTTTTTACATTACTTCTCTTATTCACACATGTTATTAATTAATAATAAATATTAATTAATGAAATTCTTTATTATAAATGTGACAGATAATACTTCCATTTTTAACTTTATAAATCTATTTTTATATATGTATATTTAATGTATTTAAATATAATTATAATATATATTAATTATTAAATATAAATATAAATTTAAATATATTTATTAATTAAAAGGTAAAAAAGTTTGAATTTAGAAAAAAAATTAACAAATGTGTAGCGACGTGATTTCAGGACACTGTGTTGTGAAGTGAAATTCACGTCACAACACATTTTATGGGGTCATGCACCTTCTAAGATTCGACCAAGAATCGTCGCAAATGATTAATGTATCATCCACATATTGGAGAATATTAATGGAGGTATCATCATCAATCCGCAACCCATTGAATAGATTCAAATCCAATGCTTTAGAAACTAACAGATTCAAACATTACAAAACAAGAACGAAAAAGAATGGTGACAGTGGGTCGCCTTGGTTCATCCCCCAGAAAACCTTGAAATCCTTGGAATAACTTCCATTAACTAGAATTGAGGTAAAGCTGCAGCAGATAAGGCCTTTAATCCAAGCCCTTCAGTTATGCCAAAGTTCATCTCTTCAAGAATTTTAAGAAGAAAAATCCATTTTACCCAGTCGTAAGCTTGCGTGAAGTCTACCTTAAAGAGGAACCCTCTCTTTAGTTTCTTAAATCCAAAGTCCAACACTTCATTTACCGAAAAAGCCTCGTCAACCAACTGTTTATCTTTGATAAACGCTATTAGAGTTTGCGATACCAAAGTACCAATAAACGAACTCAATCTATGAGCAAACAACTTTGAGACAATCTTGTATATACTGTGAATCAAGGTAATATGCATGTAATCATTAAGATTTTGCGGATTTTACTTCTTAGGTACCAAGGTAATAAAGGAAGAGAAAATAGCTTTAGGGAAAGTAGTAGAATTGCATAATTCTAAAATACAGTCTATCACATCTGATCCAATTATCTCCCACGTTCTTTTGTTAAAGATGAGGTTAAATTCGTCTGGGCTAGGGCTTTTATTATCGTCACACAAATCTAAAGCCTCAAGAACTTCTACCTCTAGAAAAGGCTCTTCAAGAAAACCACTGTCAATAATAGATGAATTTTTAAGGCCACCCAAGTTCATACGAAAATTATCATTTGTAGGGGCTGAAAACTTCTCTGCAAAATGTTCGCATATGGAAAGCTTAACCCCTTTCACATCTACCTCCTCGTTCAGCTTTATTCTTCGAGTTGAGATCAAATTAGTTCTCCTTCTAGAGCTAATAACCGTATGAAAATACCGAGAATTACTATCCCCATCCATCTTCCATTTAATGCTAGCCTTTTGAATAAGTAAACTTTCTTTGAAGGAAAACTTATTCCACAAATCTTCTTGAGCAACACTCCTAGCTTTTAACAACTCCTCCGATGCTAAACCAATCGAGTCTTCCATATCCCTTTCCAAATGGTTTAGTTTCCCAACAACTACTTCGATATTACGGTCCATCACCCCGAAAACAGAAGAATTCAAAAGTTTTAGTTTAGTTTTAAGGGCCTGAAACTTTGTCACAAGCCTAAGGGTTGCACTGCCAGAAACAGGGCAAGACTCCCAAGCATCTTTAATGAAGTTGAGGAACTCAGGATGGTCTAACCAGACATTAATATATCTAAAAGGTTTAGGTCCCTAATCCTTCTTTTTCACCACTAAAAACACCGGTCTATGGTCCGAGAAGTCTCTTTCACTAACCTTCTGAAAATCTAACTTCCAACTTTGAAAAATCTCTTCAGAAACGAGGAATCGATCTAGACGTCTTTTGTAGGTCCTGCTAGAGTTGTACCAAGTGAAAATATTTCGTTCCACGGGTAAGTCTACCAACTCCATAGCATCAATGAAGGAGCCAAAATATTCCATCTTAGTTTGATAGTAACTACCCCGACCTTTCCTTTCTGAACAAATTTTAATAGAGGTGAAGTCCCCCCCTATGATCCAATCACCCATCAAAAGATTCACCTTCAGCCTGATGAGTTCTCCCTACATCTTCCTTTTATCACTTAATAGACAAGAAGAATAAATGTTGATCAAGTAAATAAGACTTCCTCTATATACGCCATGGACACCTAAGAAACCTTTCCCAGAGAAACTAAAGATCGATTGGAAAACTGACTTATTCCATAAAGACAAGATCCCACATGATTGACCCACGAATGCACTTGCCGACCAATTGTAATTGTCATCATACCACAAACTATTCAAGAAAGCTACGTCGCAAGTCTCCCGTTTTGTTTCTTGAATCATGCAAAATCGATCTTCTCCTTCAAAACCATTTGACCGACTCTTCTTCTTTTAATTGAAGATTTACTCCATCTGATGTTGAAAGTGAGGATATTCATGGAACTCTAACAGATGACTCCTTCATACCCACAAAATTTTCTCTATCCCTATCTTCCAAGTCTCTATTGATACTTTCCAGAGCTTCATCATCCTCTCCACCTTCTAAACCTAATTCCTTAAGCATACTCCACACCTTAGTAAGAACATCTTCAAGTTTCTTCTTAACTCTACTATTACCTTAAATCACATCATTGTCAGATAACAATTCACAACACATCACCGAACCTCCTGATAAATTTGAATGATCATCAACCTGCTCAATTGGATCAATAATTGTATTACCCACTTCTTCCACACATTCGTTACCACACGATTTATGCAAGAGAGAGGAGTGGATAAAAGAGGAATAGTAAGAAGGGGAAAATGGGATTTGGATTTCCTTGTAAATTTCATCTAGTTTTTTTTCTTTTTAGACCAAACCATTGTCAAAGGCCCAACTGGTTCAAGGTTTAAACCCAATATATGATTGGGCCTAACTCCCTCTTCTGAAATAGAATCCAATGAAAATTCTTAACAGCTACACAAATTAATATTATCCGTTAGCCCCACATTCCCATCATAAATCTATTTTTCTTTTAGAGCTAAAGCAAGACTCCTAGAATCGTCAGGTCTAGAGTCCCTAGCCAAAAGCACATGCCCCCATCAACTAAAGAAGCATTAATTGTACTTTTCTCCAACAAAGGAACACTAATACCAAATTCACCCATAACCTCCAAACGTGACCTTTTTAGATACATATTTCATGCACCTACCCACGTCCACTATTTCATTGATCTGGTGCTCTAGGTTCTGTTTTTTTGTTAAAACCATGTCTATTTTATCAGTCCTTTCCAAATCCTTGGTAGACCCACCGGTTGGTCCATTTGTCAAGACTTTTTGGGTAGAGTGCCCCGCCGGATCTTCATCGTTCTTGACTCCATTGCTGCCCCCTTTAAACTCGTATAAACCCTTAGAAGAAGTTACTTCATCGAAATATGCCACATCTTCATCAGAATCATCATCCGATTCACCAGTTTCATCAACAAAAGAATCTGAATCATCCACCTTAGCATCAGGAATCAAAATTCTTTTAGGGCCATGGTTATCTTCCACTAATTTAATCATAAAAATCTCTCCATTAATTTCCACATCAAAAACCTCATTCAAGTTACTTGTGTATTTGGTTTTGATAAGAATCCTAACAATGTCCATTCAAATTTTATTATCAGTATCCTCTTCACAACAGACGAACTCACCAGTTCTACATGCTAATAACTTTTAAAAATCATTCCTCCATGCATGACATGGAATCCCAAAGCCATTCTCTCTCTAAATGATAAGAATGTAAGTGTAATGTTCAAAACTGATTCTCATTGCTCATGCTCTCTCTCCGATTCTCGAACCCCATGACATTGTTTGTGTGCTTATTCAAGACTTTCATAACACATTTAAGTTATTTAAGCTTCAATTTGAGAACAAATGCTTTCCAACCGAGTACTAAGTGCCAACCCAACTAGATTAGACCACCTTAGTTAGATTATTATGAGTTATGCAATGGTTATTAAATATTAATGGCTTAGAAGGACCTCACCAAGAAGCAACCACCCACTGATCTCATTATGCTACAACTTCTCAATGGTTTTTCCCCATGTAAATGAATATTAGAAAAACATGAAACAAAAATTAAAGTAAAGAAATAATGAAATATTATGACATGCAAACGTACAACAAAATGTTTTATTCTATATCGAAATGGAAGAAGTATAGAAACAACAAATTAAGCATTTAAGCCCATTTTATTCAAACATAAATGAAAAGTCTTTGAAAACAGAAATTCACAAATTCTCAAAACTCCCTTTGATATCTAGTGATTATTAGAACGAATGTTGTTCCACTGCATGGCATTCACATAAGCATGAGGAGCATTCAGGACTTGGCGGTTTTGCATGGCTGAACTGGAACTTCCAACACCATAATGAAACACATTGGCAGTGTTGTTATGGTTGCTATGTTCAGGTGCAGGTGCAAGTGCAACAGCATCAGCGCGGACGATAGCACCACGATCAGTCTTCTCAACTTCGCGGACACTTCCATCGAACGAGGCCACCCTGTAAAACTTCGGCTTCCTCAAGAGAGTGGCAGTAATCATAACAACACTCGAAGCCATAACCTTACCTCCTACAACACCCCCGTATACTTGACCATGATTACCAGACAAGTGAATGGAAAAAGCCGAACAATGAGGTTCGACGATGAACTCAGATGGAACACGATCAGAATTAGGGTAAACATAGGTTCCAGAGAGAGATATCATCTGACATTCTCCGCGGATAGTGAACGGAGAGTTCTGGGACGGGTAGTCGAGAAGGGTAATCCCGGAGACAAGACCAAAGCCTCTCAGGACTGAGATATCAGCTTCATGACGCCAAGCTGTCTTGATTATCGATTCCACGACATCTTCTCCAACAGGGATTTCAATCAAAATCGGTTCCATATAGGTTTCAGGTTCCACCTTGATTATTGATGGTGGTTTTGGCTTGTTCTTGGAACCCTTAGGTCTACCCTTGGATCTCTTGGAGGGGAGAGTGCTCAGATCCTCAGAGGATTCTTGAGGGTTACTGATGCACCTGCTAAAGGAGGGAGATGGTGAAAATACATTATTATCAGCCATTGTTGGAAAATGTAATCACTGAGAAACAAGTGTTTGTGTGCTAATATTTATAGCAGTGCAAGTGATGAGAAAATAATATATCTTAGGCTAAAGATAGAGAAATGTAAAATAAAGAATATGAAAACATTTTATTTTCTAGAATCCAATTTTTCATTGTAAAATTATCCTTAAAGACGCGTGGTGTTAAAACAATGACCTATATAAACTATGGACTTGTCAAAACTATAGAGATATATTTTTCATATATATATTCTTTAAACTAATTAATTTATTGATAGAATTTTATCTAATATAATATATTGAATATTTTATTTTAAATGTAATATATACATATATACTTTCTATACCTTCAATCACTGGTCAAACAATTCAGAAATATTACTAGTATATTGTCATTTATTTAAAAGGTATAATATATTAGTCACAATTAAAAAATGTAATAATTAATCCATACATTGCTCAAAAATAATAACATAATTTGGCTAATTAAATCACGTGTTGAATAGTCAAGTCATCACATTTTGGTCTTTAGTAAACCTCTGTTTATTTTCTTTCTATAATTCTAAAAAATGAGTAAATATGGATGATTATGGGATGTTTGTTTTAGTTTTTAAAAAATGGATTTTATTAAACTGTTTTATAAAATATTATAAATATATTTATATTTGTTTTTTTTGAAAGATTATTTTTGACCATAAATATATATTATTGAAGATCAAAATACAATTAAAATCGTAATTTTTTCAAAGAGTTGTATCTCAAAAATAATTTTAATAAAAATTAATTTGAAATAATTATAAAATTAAGCATTTTTTTTTAAATTTTAATATTCAAAAGATATTTTAATAAAATGATGAAATATTTAATATAACATTTTAATAATAAATATTCAAATAAAATTTTGATTTGAAATTATGACGAAAAATTTCTTTGTAAATTTTCTTATATAAAATTATGTTACATTATATCATTGCTACGCCTCTAGACACTAATACTTTCATTGAAATAAAATATATTTATGTAATTTCAAATTTTTGTATTTTATATTTTTGAAACATATAAATATAATATAAATATAATAGTGTTATAAAATTACAATATTTAACATAAATTAATCATACAATTTATCTTTTATAAAATAAAATTTTTAAAATACTAAATCTTCAAAACAACGTACTAGCGATTTAATAATATTTCGTAGGAATGGTGACTGTAAGATGAATATCAACATTTATTTTCCCATTTTAAAATTTTAGATTTTTCATGTGTAACCCTACTATAACATTTTAAATCGTTAATGTAAGTAAAAGATAACATTTTTTTAATCAGTTATAACTTTTGTAATGCTTTAAACATGTCAAAATTGTAGTTCATCCCTCGTTAACTTTCACTAACCCCATTCGATTAAGTACCACATGGTTATTAAAATTAAAATATATCTAAAATCTTAAATTATTTAAAATGATGATTATAAATAATTGTGATGAATTGATTGTGTAAACTTTCTAAAATATATAATAATTTATCTTTACTTTTATAACAGATTAATGCATTAGTTATTTATAATTATATTGTTTGAGTAACCCTGCGGTTAATATTATGTTTATTTTTACCTTTCTCCTTTCAATAATAATATTAGGGTTTAACAAAGAATTTTCTTTTTTTGGCAATAACTGTTTATCCATGAACTACCATAATCAGTTCCTGCCAGAAGGTTATGGTTACTTGATCGGTCGTGGTGGAAGGCAAAACTCACCAACGAGACTCACAGTGGTAGCTATCCTAATTGTCATGACATGCACATTGATAATAATTTTTATATAGTTATTCATGATCATGAAGGATCTAAAAACTCCCTCAAAGTCAATATTCCCAAGATGAATGGCCCCAGTTACAACGAGTTGGTTAGAACAGTAATCTTGGTATAGGATGGTAAAAGAAAATTCAGATATTTAACATGTACAATAACAATTAAGGCTTCCTTCCACTTCTGAACTTCTAGAGTATCCTTTATACTTTTTGCAATTTCAACACTAGAGAATTGGGAAGTAAAAGTAAAAGAAAAAAAAAAGATGAAGACAAGTTTAAATATAATATGAAATTTGAAACATAATGGTTAATACAATACCAACCAACTTTTCTTGTGTTGTGGTAATGGTTAATCAATATCAAGGTATATGACGCGAAAATCAACTTAGAAAATATTAATAGGATTTTTAAAATTTAGAACTTTAGGAGACATTTTATTGATTAACTACGCATCATTTAAAATTCATTCATAGTGTGAGATATTGAAACGAACTTTAAGTTTAGCATATCGTCAAAGTCCTCTCATATGTTATTGTCAATTTGGGTCTTGTGTTATGGATTCAAAGTTAGTTTGTACCCTAAATTAACTTGTAATGAATAATTATTAAAAATGCAATTAGGTTAGTATGTCAGTTTTCTTATAAATAGCATACTAGTCTCTCATCTTTAGTATAAGGGAAAATAGGAAGATAAAATCTTAATTCAAAAGTGAGAGAAGTTATTTGTTATTCTTGTATACTTGTAATTTTGTTTAAAGAGAAATGAAAGAATAATAGTTTATAATCAATCCTTGTTATTATTCTTGGTTACCCTAAGTCCTAACCCTTGTGGGTTTCTTGATTATAAAGAAACCTATTATACTTTGTTTTTAAGGTATTTGATTCACAACAAATTGGTGCGGTGAGCGTGAATAAGATGCCATTATGCCAAACAAGTCCTTAGACAGTACTTTTTATTTTGCCCTTAGACAACGTTGTCTAAACATGCACTGCTAAAGGTTTAGACAACGCTTTGGTTAATGTCAAAAAACGCTGTCTAAAGGGGTTTTATACAACACTTTTATTGTCAAAAGCGCTCTCTAAACCCCACTTTAGACAACGCTTTTTGCCTTTTTTTAATAAACCTTAGACAATGCTTTTTATTTTATTTTAATGGTATACCTTAGACAACGCTTTCACTAAAAGCGTTTTCTAAACCCCACCTTAGACAACACTTTTAATGAAAACGCTTTCTAAACCCCACCTTAGACAACGCTATTTGTTGAAAGCGCTGTCTAAGATATACAAATTTTTTAAAATAATTTCCTTTAAAAAGCGCTATCTAAAGTTGCCAAACTATATACACCTTTTTGTATCTACATTTTCACCTGGTTTTTAAACCAGAATTTGTACTTGTTCATTCCAATCCAGAATTTGCACCAAATTATCCTATTTAAACCTACCAATTTAGGCACCGATTTATAGATACAAAACAATCGAATTTTCAAACCAATATCTACGAAACAATTCATACATTCGTACAATCGTACCAATATCTACGAAACAATTCATACAATCGTACCAATTTACGAACCAATTTAAATATACAACATAGTTTATACAAATCATTTCATCCAACTATACACTTTGTTTCAAATGACATCTACATAAACAAAAATGTGATAACACTCCGAGCTATACATTTTTCATCCAATTGTAACTATACTATTGTCATACCTTAAATTTTGACCAGAAATTTTCAAATTTTTATTCATCTGACGCATTCTCATCGCAATTTCGATAATCAGTCATCTTTGCTTTTTTTGTTGAACATCTCTTTGTTCATTAATCATGCATTTTTTTCGTCGATTTTGGTAATTGTTCTTATCATCATTATCTTTATCCTTAATTCTAGAGTTTCGTTTCAGTGATTTTTTATTTTATTTTTGTATACTTTGGTTTATATTAATTTAAGTTTTTTTTTCATTTATTAAGTATTTTAATCTTAATCTTTATGTTTAATTAGTTTAGTTTAATTTTTATTTTTTAATCCAATCTTAATTTAGACTCTAGAATTAGTGTTATTTTTGTTTAGTTAGGCTTTAATTAGATTTTATTTTTAATAATTATCTAAATTTAATTTTTTATTTAAAGTTAATTTAAGTTAGTTTAATTTTTTCAGTTTTAAATTCAGTTTTAATATTTAAGTATATAGTTACATTAAACTAATTTTTAATCACATCTTTTTTTATTAAATTAGTTTAATAACTTTAATTTATTTATTTTAATTGGTATATTTTAATTATTCTATCTTTGTTTAGTCTTTTATTTAGTTTAATCCCAATTGTTTCTATTGCTACACATTCCCATAAACCAGGCTTCTTTGACCAAGACCTGCAGAATGGTACTCTTGGAAAATGACTACACAAATTTTGATATAGACAACCCCACGCCAACCTTCTTCAACACTCTAACTATGCACCATTTTACACCAAATTTGACACTGACAATACCTGCACAAGAAAAGTAAAAAGGACCTTTTCAAGAAAAGCTGAATATTTCAAAGGATATAGGGGGGAAATGTTCTGCAAAAGGGAGGAGAATCAAAAACAAACTATCTTGGTCGAAAACCAATGGGTTCAATTCAATTCAAGTCAAAAATCTTTCAGTTTGCAAACCTAAGGGCTTTGACTATAAAAAAGAAAGGGGGGTCGAAAAAAGAAGGGGGACGAAAAAACAATAATCTGAGGAAAGAACTCTTCTGCTTTTGACGAGAAAGTTCTTCACCACCTTCACAACAACAAACAAAAACCTGTTCTTCCCCAACTCATTTCAACTTAAAACCTTCTGCCCTCAATCACTGAGCAAAAAAACAAATACAACAAACACGGTGACACAACCTTTCATCTTCACTGTCCACCACCATCAATAACATTGCGCCGCTCACCGCAAACCTCCTGAATCCGAACCATGAGAAACCGGGAGTAAGAACACAAAACTCCACCACTTTCAAACCAAACCGACGTGACTCAAGCCTTCACAAATCAAAAGAACACAAAATCCAAATCACAGAAACCGAACCACAATCATCTTCAACCCATTTCCGACACCACACTGCTACCTGCGAAACCCAGATTCCGAAACCTCACCGATGAACCACCGCGGACGCAAATCCCACCGTCGATTCGCAGAGAGTCGAAAAGCAAATCACCACCGTCAAAACCATTTTCGCCACAACCTCGAAACCTTTCTCCAAACAAACCACCAAACGACACAAATCGTAAAACCATTAAATACAGAACCGAGTGAGTGAACGGAGAACTCGAAACTACGTTGTGAGGCTTGAGCGAACAACCGTGAGTTGGCATTCCGAGAGAGAGATCGTTTCTGAGCAAAAACGAGGTCATAACTATAAAAAAGGAACCCAAAGCCGCCGTGAGTGAGGGATGTGCCGCCGTTGAAACTTTAGGGGTTTTTTTTTTTTTTTGATTTCCATCTATAACACATGTTCGACCTTTAACTTAGTTTTGCTTTTATATATTTGGTTTATAAAACGTTTTTTCATTTATATTAATCTTATCAGTTTTTTTAACTATTAATATGTTTCTGTTTCATATCCCATAAACAGCACACCATCCCTCCTTTGTGTTTATTATTTGATGTTTGTAAAAAAAGTTGTGTTTACTTATTTATTTTATGTGTGTGGATCGGGCATGGCCCATAACATTTGTGTATTCTCACACCCACGAATTCTGCACTTTTACCCCCTTTCATGCTTTATTTATTTTAGTTCTAATGTTAGTTTATCATATTTATTTAGATTTTTAATTCTTTTGGGTATGCTCTAAATTCACTTGTGTCTTACGCTTTTATTCGGGCCGATGATATGACAAAAGGCCACGATAAATCGTTTCCGATAAATCGTGACCAATATGAGGCCATTCATTTTTTATAAGCTTAATTTATTTTATGTTTATTTTATTAAGTCTATTTAATTTATTTATTTTATTTTTAAACTTTTGTACAATATTAAGTTCTAACGGTTCTGAATATTTAATACACTGCACACACGCTTCCTCTTGGGCAAATTACAACGATACCTTTTATTTCTTTACAATCCCGTGTAAATTATCATTTATCCCTCTCCTGTTTATTTTGAACGCAATTTATTTTTCCGCCTTTATTTTACAGTTTCGCATTGCTAGGAATACCTTTAGGAACTAGGATTCAAATCCACTTCACATAATCAATTAAAACATTCTCGCCTACACTTAGCACACACGTAAGTTGGTCACCTATGTGATCGCCATCCAAACGACTTTACGCGTCCTAATTAATTAACGAGGAACTGAACTTCGGAATCTAGCATTCCGTGGGATCTTTAATGAACCACTCTTGAGGCTAGCCTTCGAGTTGTGTTTCATTTACTCCTTCGTTTCTAAAAATTTAAACCCTAATTCATCCAAAACAATCGCAAATCCTTAATTCAAAAATCAAATAGCGGAGGAACTGGATTCTGGAGTCTAGAACTCCACATAATCCTTGAATTAAATCACTCCTGGGCTAGCCCCACGCGACTTGGTTTATTCACCCTCTCGTTCCTAAAACACGGATTTTAAATTAATTATACGAAGAACTGAACTCAGGAATCTAGCATTCCTCGGGTTCTTGAACTGAATTACTCTTGAGGCTAGCCTTCGGGTTGTAATTCATTCACTCTTTCGTATTCAAAACAATTCAACAAACTTAAAAGATTAGACATGGTTCATCTCCAAAGGAAAGGTATCTTTTCTATCTCCACAAACACAAATCAAATCTTACAAACAATTATTCTCAAAGGAAGAATGTGGCATTGCTTGTCGATACTCATATCCAAGTTTAAAGCTTCTTCGGATTTTATTTCTCAAAGAAAGAATGTGGCATTGCTCTTCGATCCTCGTATCCAAATTTAAAGCTTCTTTCGTTTTCTCTTCCTCAAATGTTTGTGGTGGAATAGGCGAGACATCTCCCTTAAAGATGACTATTTGTCTCTTTCTTTTCAAATATAATTTTAAAACTTACCAACCAATCCAAATCATTTTATAATTAATCAGCGAAGGAACTGAATTCTGGAGTCTAGCACTCCACATAATTCTTGAATGCAATCACTCCTGGGCTAGCCCCACGCGTTGTGGTTCATTCGCCCTCTCGTTTAAAACACCTTAACAAAGGTCAAACATTTTCTCTAAACGAACATTGTTTAAATCTTTCTATCTCGCAAACAAACTAGCGCTTCAGCCTCCGCCGCGAGTATAAGCCAACGCTTAGCAAATTAGAAAGCGTTTTCAAACAATCGTTTAATTAAAAAACACAAACCGTTGTTGGACGAACTACGAAGCTCTGACTTTCCCATTGCACAAGGGAATACGTAGGCACAAGGATTTTCATCCTTCGCGAGCACAATAATAAAAAATTTAACCTTTCCCCATAGCAAATGATAATTAAAATATTTCTTTAAAAGCAATCTTAATAAACTTTAATCATTAGAAGAAGAAAAAAAAATATAAATTAACATTTAAGCGCAAATTAAACTAAGAGGTTCCCATTGAGTACAACGGACGTGAGGGGTGCTTAACACCTTCCCTTTGCATAATTGACTCCCGAACTTAGATTAGTGACTCCGAGCTCCATAATGAATTGACAGAATTCCTCTTTTATTTCTTCCAAATGATTTCTTGAATAATATGCACACTTAAATTCATCAAAGTAATACATAATAATATAACATAGTTTGATTTAGTTTCAACTATTTAATTATATGAGAAATATGTGTTAAATATTAAAATAACTCATAAGTTAGAAATACATACATCGGATAGAATCTCTAATCTATCCAAAAAAAGAGTTTCTCTCATAAACCTCAACATGAAATATCTGCAATCTATTTAATTATGTTGCCGAGGACACTACAGATGAAAAGAAAATATGGATAAATCCTAAATTTATCAAGTACCATCACTAATATAATAAAAAATGTGATAATTAATAATACCACCACTTTTATCCATGTAATATTGTTGGCTCTCCTCTTTGATACATGGATATCTCGTTGGGCTCGAAAAGCTTGTATAATGCTAATAAAATATAAATGAATATTTAGAATAATTCACATAAATAAATAAATAAATACACACATGAATATTTAGAACAATCTCACTTACATGTTAATCATGTTCTTCATATTCGGGTATGTTGTCCAATCATTTCCTAACGAGTCAAGATAATAAACAAATTCTCTGATAGGATTAATTGCGACCAACGACCAACATCCACTGTAAGATTAAACAAATGTTAGATGGAAACTTTCTACACGACGTCAAAATACAAAATAATTATAATAGATGAATTTAGAATGAAAATCTAACCCGATATTAAATGG
Organism: Lathyrus aphaca; assembly: GCA_963966055.1. Taxonomy (NCBI): domain Eukaryota; kingdom Viridiplantae; phylum Streptophyta; class Magnoliopsida; order Fabales; family Fabaceae; genus Lathyrus; species Lathyrus aphaca. Next base: position 28,302,789 of record OZ014523.1, on the reverse strand, counting down.
TAAAAAGAACAACTTTTCTGTATCTTTGTTGACCATGAAGAGGTTGCGTACGTACACCATGACCTCATTTGGTTCAGTTAAGATTAAACTTAAGTTGACGGACGCGGGGCTTAAGAATCCAAATCTTTTGTCCAATCCACTTGGGTGCATTACTTTGTCATACAAAAACCTTAAATAAAAACATCATTAACATTAGACAATTCATTTGAAATATAAAGTAAATAAGTTGTTCAATTAATATAACAAAATAGACCTGATATACCTCACGTATGTATTGACAACACTGACGCCTATTTCTTCATGACGAAAAACTTGCACAAATTCTTCAATACCAACTGATTGTTCATATTCAAAGCCAAAAATACCTTACTCCATATGTATAAGACGAATACCTCCGGTCAGAATATCTGTCAATTCTAGAAATGTCTGAAGGCACGACCTATACTTGGAGGTAGGTTTTTTTCTAGCCGCGATCTTCTTAGCACCAACCTTTTTTTTTTGTGAGGAGACGTTTCTAACCTCCTTATCATGAAGCTACATATCATATAAATATCGCTCCAAATAGCATCAGGTTCTTTAATCACTCTCCAACTCCACTTAGCCACTAATGCACGATTAAAAACTGCAATGTCTTTAATTCTTAACCCTTATTTACTTGTAGGTTGGTAAACTAAAGACCATTTAACCCAATGAATACGCAATTTATCCGTAATTCCCTCCCATAGAAAATTTCTTTGGATCGATTTGATATCCTTCAAAACTTTATTAGGAGCAAAAAAGAATGAGAGGTAATAGATAGGAAGGTTGGTTAAGACTGTGTTAATTAGTGTCACACGACCCCATATAGAGATAATTCTACCTTTCCAAGAAGAGAGACGAGATTTGAATAAATTTATAATCGGCTTCCAAATTCCGTATCTTTTGTGATTACCTCCGATAACCAGCCCCAAGAATATAAAATGGGGTTTACCTATTCTACACGCCAAGAAAGGAATTGCTGCAACAAACTCCGAAGATTTCAAGCCTAAGCAGATAAGACTACTCTTGCTGAAATTTACTTTAAGACCAAAGGGCACTTTTAAGCCCCTCAATATAGCTTTTATAGACCAAAGATTCGACCAAGAATCGTCGCAAATGATTAATGTATAATCCACATATTGGAGAATATTAATGGAGGTATCATCATCAATCTGCAACCCATTGAATAGATTCAAATTCAATGCTTTAGAAACTAACAGATTCAAACATTCTGAAACAAGAACGAAAAAGAAGGGTGACAGTGGTTCGCCTTGGTTCATCCCCCAGAAAACCTTGAAATCCTTGGAATAACTACCATTAACTAGAATTGAGGTAAAGCTGCAACAGATAAGGCCGTTAATCTAAGCCCTTCTATTATGGCCAAAGTTCATCTCTTCAAGAATTTTAAGAAGAAAAGGCCAGTTTACCCAGTCGTAAGCTTGCGTGAAGTCTACATTAAAGAGGAACCCTCTCTTTCGTTTCTTAAATCCAAAGTCCAACACTTCATTTACCGAAAAAGCCTCGTCAACCAACTGTTTATCTTTGATAAACGCTATCTGAGTTTGCGATACCAAAGTACCAATAAACGAACTCAATCTATGAGTAAACAACTTTGAGACAATCTTGTATATACTGTGAATCAAGGTAATATGCATGTAATCATTAAGATTTTGCGGATTTTACTTCTTAGGTACCAAGGTAATAAAGGAAGATCAAATAGCTTTAGGGAAAGTAGCAGAATTGCGTAATTCTAAAATACAGTCTATCACATCTGATCCTATTATCTCCCACGTTCTTTTGTTAAAGATGAGGTTAAAGTCGTCTGGGCCAGGGCTTTTATTATTGTCACACAAATCTAAAGCCTCAAGAACTTCTACCTCTAGAAAAGGCTCTTAAAGAAAACCATTGTCAATAATAGATGAATTTTTAAGGCCACCCAAGTTCATACGAAAATTATCATTTGTAGGGGCTGAAAACTTCTCTGCAAAATGTTCGCATATGGAAAGCTTAACCCCTTTCACATCTACCTCCTCGTTCAACTTTATTCTTCGAGTTGAGATCAAATTAGTTCTCCTTCTAGAGTTAATAACTGTATGAAAATACTGAGAATTACTATCCCCATCCATCTTCCGTTTAATGCTAGCCTTTTGAATAAGTAAACTTTCTTTGAAGGAAAACTTATTCCACAAATCTTCTTGAGCAACACTCCTAACTTTCAACAACTCCTCTGATGCTAAACCAATCGAGTCTTCCATATCCCTTTCCAAATGGTTTAGTTTCCCAACAACTACTTCGATATTACGGTCCATCACCCCGAAAACAGAAGAATTCCAAAGTTTTAGTTTAGCTTTAAGGGCCTGAAACTTTGTCACAAGCCTAAGGGTTGCACTACCAGAAACAGGGCAAGACTCCCAAGCATCTTTAACGAAGTTGAGGAACTCAAGATGGTCTAACCAGACATTAATAGATCTAAAAGGTTTAGGTCCCTAATCCTTCTTTTTCACCACTAAAAACACCGGTCTATGGTCCGAGAAGTCTCTTTCACTAACCTTCTGAAAATCTAACTTCCAACTTTGAAAATTCTCTTCAGAAACGAGGAATCGATCTAGACGTCTTTTATAGGTCCCACTAGAGTTGTACCAAGTGAAAATATTTCGTTCCACAGGTAAGTCTACCAACTTCATAGCATCAATGAAGGAGCCAAAATATTCCATATTAGTTTGCTAGTAACTACCCCGACCTTTCCTTTCTGAACAAATTTTAATAAAGGTGAAGTCTCCCCATATGATCCAATCACCCATCAAAAGATTCTCCTTTAGCTTGATGAGTTCTTCCTATATCTTCCTTTTATCACTTAATAGACAAGAAGAATAAATGTTGATCAAGTAAATAAGACTTCCTCTATATACGCCATAGACACCTAAGAAACCTTTTCCAGAGAAACTAAAGATCGATTGGAAAACTGACTTATTCCATAAAGACAAGATCCCACATGATTGACCCACAGATGCACTTGCCGGCCAATTGTTATTGTCATCATACCACAAACTATTCAAGAAAGATACGTCGCAAGTCTTCCGTTTTGTTTCTTGAATCATGCAAAATCGATCTTCTCCTTCAAAACCATTTGACTGACTCTTCTTCTTTTAATTGAAGATTTACTCCCTCTGATGTTGAAAGTGAGGATATTCATGGAACTCTAACACATAACTCCTTCATACCCATAAAATTTTCTCTATCCCTATCTTCCAAGCCTCTAATGATACTTTCCAGAGCTTCATCATCCTCTCCACCTTCTAAACCTAGTTCCTTAAGCATACTCCACACCTTAGTAAGAACATCTTCAAGTTTCTTCTTAACTCTACTATTACCTTAAATCACATCGTTGTCAGACAACAATTCACAATACATCACCAAACCTCCTGAGAAATTTGAATGATCATCAACCTGCTCAATTGGATCAATAATTGTATTGCCCGCTTCATCCACACCTTCGTTACCACACGATTTATGCAATAGAAAAGAGTGGATAAGAGAGGAATAGTAAGAAGGGGAAAATGGGATTTGGATTTCCTTGTAAATTTCATCTAGGTTTTTTTCTTCTTTCTAGACCAACCCATTGTCAAAGGCCCATCTGGTTCAAGGTTTAAACCCGATATATGATTGGACCTAACTCCCTCTTCTGAAATAGAATCCAATGAAAATTCTTAACAGCTACACAAATTAATATTATCCGTTATCCCCACATTCCCATCATGAATCTATTTGTCTTTTAGAGCTAAAGCAAGACTCCTAGAATCGTCAGGTCTAGAGTCCCTAACCAAAAGCACATGCCCCATCATGTCCCCATCAATTAAAGAAGCATTAATTGTACTTTGCTCCAACAAGGGAACACTAATACCCAAGTTCACCCATAACCTTCAAACGTGACCTTTTTAGATACATATTTCATGCACCTACCCACGTCCAGTATTTCATTGATCTGGTGCTCTATGTTCTGTTTTTTGTGTGTTAAAACCATATCTATTTTATCAGTCCTTTCCAAATCCTTGGTAGACCCACCGGTTTGTCCATTTGTCAAGACTTTTTGGGTAGAGTGCCCCGCCGGATCTTCATCGTTATTGACTCCATTGCTGCCCCCTTTAAACTCGTATAAACCCTTAGAAGAAGTTACTTCATCGAAATCTGCCACATCTTCATCAGAATCATCACCTGATTCACCAGTTTCATCAACAAAAGAATCTGAATCATCCACCTTAGCATCAGGAATCAAAATTCTTTTAGAGCCATGATTATCTTCCACTAATTTAATCATAAAAATCTCTCCATTAATTTCCACATCAAAAACCTCATTCAAGTTACTTGTGTATTTGGTTTTGATAAGAATCCTAACAATGTCCATTCAAATTTTATTATTTGTATCCTCTTCACAACAGACGAACTCACCAGTTATACATGCTAATAACTTTTAAAAATCATTCCTCCATGCATGACATGGAATCCCAAAGCACTTAACCCAAGTAATTCTTTCCAAATCAACAATCACAGGAGACCACTCTATAATATCTTTAAACCATTTTTGAAGCTATCCTTTTTCTTCTTTAATTAATGTTCTAACGAAATTTTCAACTTTATCTTCAAGTAGGCAGTATTTAGCTCCCAAAGGTGTGATTTTAACATGGAAAAATCCTGCATATTAAAAAACTCTTGCGTATTATATGAGTTCCCTATCTCCTTAACTTCACCCACAAACGCGTTATCGAAATGTTTAAGCTCAGCAGGGTCAATGTTGAATTGCAGTCCAACCCACCTTTTTCTCATCTCCAGCACAACCACAGTTATCACTCCCATCATTTCTACGGACCACCTTCACATACGAGTTTCCTTTCTCCTTAATCGTTCGGCTAATGGTCCCGTCATTTTCTCTATTCCCTATGTCGACCAAGTTTACATTAGCCAAGGATCCTTGTTTCTTAATGAACCCGGTTCCTCCCCTCTTAAATCTAAGAATATTAATGAACAGTTTCCTGCCATTAATTTGGATGTTTTCCAGCTTAATTGCCAATATCTGTTCGTTCTCCACATTCTAAAAACGAACAAAATCGTATCTCTTCCCCCTAACGTCCCTTTTGGTCGGAAGAAACACTTCACTAAGTATTTTGTAATCTTTGAAGAAGAATGTTAAGTCTCTTGCTTCGTATTGCTCTGGAAATTCCGTAAAAAAGAACCAAGAGATTTTCTCATTAGTAACCGGTTGTTTTCCATTCCTCTCCTTCCAGACTGAAACCTTAAAAAAGTTCGAATCCACTTTTTTTTCCTTCACCTCAGTCCACGCCATTAGTACCAAAGCTCTAAAGCTTTAAACACAAGCCAGAATCGAAAACTCTAAACACCAACGCAACTATTAATAAAGAACGACTAAGGAGCGCTGACAAAGCTTCAAGGAAGGAAGGTCTCTAGCTCTAAGGCTAGGACTTTAAACCAAATCTCTTAACCTAATCATACTAAATCCAAGCCATTCTCTCTCTAAATGATAAGAATGTAAGTGTAATGTTCAAAACTGATAATTTTGATATACACAAGCCACAAATTTTGATATACACAACCCCACGCCAACCTTCTTCAACACTCTAACTATGCACCATTTTACACCAAATTTGACACTGACAATACCTGCACAAGAAAAGTAAAAAGGACCTTTTCAAGAAAAGCTGAATATTTCAAAGGATATAGGGGGGAAATGTTCTGCAAAAGGGAGGAGAATCAAAAACAAACTATCTTGGTCGAAAACCAACGGGTTCAATTCAATTCAAGTCAAAAATCTTTCAGTTTGCAAACCTAAGGGCTTTGACTATAAAAAAGAAAGGGGGATCGAAAAAAGAAGGGGGACGAAAAAACAATAATCTGAGGAAAGAACTCTTCTGCTTTTGACGAAAAAGTTCTTCACCGCCTTCACAACAACAAACAAAAACCTGTTCTTCCCCAACTCATTTCAACTTAAAACCTTCTGCCCTCAATCACTGAGCAAAACAACAACTACAACAAACACGGTGACATAACCTTTCATCTTCACTGTCCACCACCATCAATAACATTGCGCCGCTCACCGCAAACCTCTTGAATCCGAACCATGAGAAACCGGGAGTAAGAACACAAAACTCCACCACTTTCAAACCAAACAGATGTGACTCAAGCCTTCACAAATCAACAGAACACAAAATCCAAATCACAGAAACCGAACCACAATCATCTTCAACCCATTTCCGACACCACACCGCTACCTGCGAAACCCAGATTCCGAAACCTCACCGATGAACCATCGCGGACGCAAATCCCACCGTCGATTCGCAGAGAGTCGAAAAGCAAATCACCACCGTCAAAACCATTTCCGCCACAACCTCGAAACCTTTCTCCAAACAAACCACCAAACGACACAAATCGTAAAACCATTAAATACAGAACCGAGTGAGTGAACGGAGAACTCGAAACTACGTTGTGAGGCTTGAGCGAACAACCGTGAGTTAACATTCCGAGAGAGAGATCGTTTCTGAGCAAAAACGAGGTCATAACTATAAAAAAGGAACCCAAAGCCACCGTGAGTGAGGGATGTGCCGCCGTTGAAACTTTAGGGTTTGTTATTTTTTGTTTTCCATCTATAACACATGTTCGACCTTTTACTTAGTTTTGCTTTTATATATTTGGTTTATAAAACGTTTTTTCATTTATATTAATCTTATCAGTTTTTTTAACTATTAATATGTTTTTGTTTCATATCCCATAAACAGCACACCATCCCTCCCTTGTGTTTATTATTTGATGTTTGTAAAAAAAAAAACTGTGTTTACTTATTTATTTTATGTGTGTGGATCGGGCTTGGCCCATAACATTTGCGTATTCTCACACCCACGAATTCTGCACTTTTACCCCCTTTTATGCTTTATTTATTTTAGTTCTAATGTTAGTTTATCATATTTATTTAGATTTTTAATTCTTTTGGGTATGCTCTAAATTCACTTGTGTCTTACGCTTTTATTCGGGCCGATGATATGACAAAAGGTCACGATAAATCGTTTCCGATAAATAGTGACCAATATGAGGCCATTCATTTTTTATAAGCTTAATTTATTTTATGTTTATTTTATTAAGTCTATTTAATTTATTTATTTTATTTTTACACTTTTGTACAATATTAAGTTCTAACGGTTCTGAATATTTAATACACTGCACACACGCTTCCTCTTGGGAAAATTACAACGATACCTTTTATTTCTTTGCAATCCCGTGTAAATTATCATTTATCCCTCTCCTGTTTATTTTGAACGCAATTTATTTTTCCGCCTTTATTTTACAGTTTCGCATTGCTAGGAATACCTTTAGGAACTAGGATTCAAATCCACTTCACATAATCAATTAAAACATTCTCACCTACACTTAGCACACACGTAAGTTGGTCACCTATGTGATCGCCATCCAAACGACTTTACGCGTCCTAATTAATTAACGAGGAACTGAACTTCGGAATCTAGCATTCCGCGGGATCTTTAATGAACCACTCTTGAGGCTAGCCTTCGAGTTGTGTTTCATTTACTCCTTCGTTTCTAAAACTTTAAACCCTAATTCATCCAAAACAATCGCAAATCCTTAATTCAAAAATCAAATAGCAGAGGAACTGGATTCTGGAGTCCAGCACTCCACATAATCCTTGAATTAAATCACTCCTAGGCTAGCCCCACGCGACTTGGTTTATTCACCCTCTCGTTCCTAAAACACGGATTTTAAATTAATTATACGAAGAACTGAACTCAGGAATCTAGCATTCCTCGGATTCTTGAACTGAATTACTCTTGAGGCTAGCCTTCGGGTTGTAATTCATTCACTCTTTCGTATTCAAAACAATTCAACAAACTTAAAAGATTAGACATGGTTCATCTCCATAGGAAAGATATCTTTTCTATCTCCACAAACACAAATCAAATCTTACAAACAATTATTCTCAAAGGAAGAATGTGGCATTGCTTGTCGATACTCATATCCAAGTTTAAAGCTTCTTCGAATTTTATTTCTCAAAGAAATAATGTGGCATTTCTCTTCGATCCTCGTATCCAAGTTTAAAGCTTCTTTCGTTTTCTCTTCCTCAAATGTTTGTGGTGGAATAGGCGAGACATCTCCCTTAAAGATGACTATTTGTCTCTTTCTTTTCAAATATTATTTTAAAACTTACCAACCAATACAAATCATTTTATAATTAATCAGCGAAGGAACTGAATTCTGGAGTCTAGCACTCCACATAATTCTTGAATGCAATCACTCCTGGGCTAGCCCCACGCGTTGTGGTTCATTCGCCCTCTCGTTTAAAACACCTTAACAAAGGTCAAACATTTTCTCTAAACGAACATTGTTTAAATCTTTCTATCTCGCAAACAAGCTAGCGCTTCAGCCTCCGCCGCGAGTATAAGCCAACGCTTAGCAAATTAGAAAGCGTTTTCAAACAATCGTTTAATTAAAAAACACAAACCGTTGTTGGACGAACTACGAAGCTCTAACTTTCCCATTGCACAAGGGAATACGTAGGCACAGGGATTTTCATCCTTCGCGAGCACAATAATAAAAAATTTAACCTTTCCCCATAACAAATGATAATTAAAATATTTCTTTAAAAGGAGTCTTAATAAACTTTAATCATTAGAAGAAGACAATAATATAAATTAACATTTAAGCGCAAATTAAACTAAGAGGTTCCCGTTGAGTACAACGGACGTGAGAGGTGCTTAACACCTTCCCTTTGCATAATTGACTCCCGAACTTAGATTAGTGGTTTCGTTGACAATTTCTTATCCTTTATTTAGTTTGTATCTATATCTCCTTTTTCTCTCGTAGAATAAATAAAATTAGGTGGCGACTCTGTTGTTGTATTAGGATCGTATTTTTCGAGGTACGACAACTATAACCTGAAACAACTCAAAAATATTGTAATTGATCAATTAAAACAAGTCATAATCAATATGTCTATAGTTACATACACATACTCAAAATTTTCATCAATTAAAGTAAGAGTACAATATACCTTATAACACTCCGAGCTCCATAATGAATTGACACAATTCCTCTTTAATTTCTTCCAAATGATTTCTTGAATAATATGCACACTTAAATTCATCAAATTAATACATAATAATATAACATAGTTTGATTTAGTTTCAACTATTTAATTATATGAGAAATATGTGTTAAATATTAAAATAACTCATAAGTTAGAAATACATACATCGGATAGAATCTCTAATCGATCCAAAAAAAGAGTTTCTCTCATAAACCTCAACATGAAATATCTGCAATCTATTTGATTACGTTGCCGAGGACAATACAGATGAAAAGAAAATATGGATAAATCCTAAATTTATCAAGTACCATCACTAATATAATAAAAAATGTGATAATTAATAATATACCGCCACTTTTATCCATGTAATATTGTTGGCTCTCCTCTTTGATACTTGGATATCTCGTTGGGCTCGAAAAGCTTGTATAATGCTAGTAAAATATAAATGAATATTTAGAATAATTCACATAAATAAATAAATAAATACACACATGAATATTTAGAACAATCTCACTTACATGTCAATCATGTTCTTCATATCCGGGTATGTTGTCCAATCATTTCCTAACGAGTCAAGATAATAAACAAATTCTCTGATAGGATTAATTGCGACCAACAACCTATTTCCACTGTAAGATTAAACAAATGTTAGATGGAAACTTTCTACACGACGTCAAAATACAAAATAATTATAATAGATGAATTTAGAATGAAAATCTAACCCGATATTAAATGGTAAAAAGAACAACTTTTTTGTATCTTTGTTGGTCATGAAGAGGTTGCGTACGTACACCATGGCCTCATCTGGTTTAGTTAAGATTAAACTTAAGTTGACGGACACGGGGCTTAAGAATCCTAATCTTTTGTCCAATCCACTTGGGCGCATTACTTTGTCATACAAAAACCTTAAATAAAAACATCATTAACATTAGACAATTCATTTGAAACATAAAGTAAATAAGTTGTTCAATTAATATAACAAAATAGACCCGATATACCTCACGTATGTATTGACAACACTGACGCCTATTTTTTCATGACGAAAAACTTGCACAAATTCTTCATTACCAACTGATTGTTCAAATTCAAAGCCAAAAATACCTTACTCCATATGTATAAGACGAATACGTCCGGTCGGAATATCTGTCAATTCTAGAAATGTCTGAAGGCACGACCTATACTTGGAGGTAGGTTTTTTTCTAGCCGCGATCTTCTTAGCACCAACCTTTTTTTTGTGTGGAGACGTTTCTAACCTCCTTATCATGAAGCTACATATCATATAAATATCGCTCCAAATAGCATCAGGTTCTTTAATCACTCTCCAACTCCACTTAGCCACTAATGCACGATTAAAAACTGCAATGTCTTTAATTCTTAACCCTTATTTACTTGTAGGTTGGCAAACTAAAGACCATTTAACCCAATGAATACGCAGTTTATCCGTAATTCCCTCCCATAGAAAATTTCTTTGGATCAATTTGATATCCTTCAAAACTTTATTAGGAGCCAAAAAGAATGAGAGGTAATGAATAAGAAGGTTGGTTAAGACTGTTTTAATTAGTGTCACACGACCCCATATAGAGATAATTCTACCTTTCCAAGAAGAGAGACGGGATTTGAATAAATTTATAATCGGCTTCCAAAATTCGTATCTTTTGTGATTACCTCCGACAACCAGCCCCAAGAATATAAAATGGGGTTTACCTATTCTACACGCCAAGAAAGGAATTGCTGCAACAAACTCCGAAGATTTCAAGCCCAAGCAGATAAGACTACTCTTGCTGAAATTTACTTTAAGACCAAACGACACTTTTAAGCCCTTCAATATAGCTTTTATAGACCAAAGATTCGACCAAGAATCGTCGCAAATGATTAATGTATAATCCACATATTGGAGAATATTAATGGAGGTATCATCATCAATCTGCAACCCATTGAATAGATTCAAATTCAATGCTTTAGAAACTAACAGATTCAAACATTCTGAAACAAGAATGAAAAAGAAGGGTGACAGTGGGTCGCCTTGGTTCATCCCCCAGAAAACCTTGAAATCCTTGGAATAACTACCATTAACTAGAATTGAGGTAAAGCTGCAGCAGATAAGGCCTTTAATCTAAGCCCTTCTGTTATGGCCAAAGTTCATCTCTTCAAGAATTTTAAAAAGAAAAGGTCAGTTTACCCAGTCGTAAGCTTGCGTGAAGTCTACCTTAAAGAGGAACCCTCTCTTTCGTTTCTTAAATCCAAAGTCCAACACTTCATTTACCGAAAAAGCCTCGTCAACCAACTGTTTATCTTTGATAAACGCTATCTGAGTTTGCGATACCAAAGTACCAATAAACGAACTCAATCTATGAGCAAACAACTTTGAGACAATCTTGTATATACTGTGAATCAAGGTAATATGCATGTAATCATTAACATTTTGCGGATTTTACTTCTTAGGTACCAAGGTAATAAAGGAAGATCAAATAGCTTTAGGGAAAGTAGCAGAATTGCATAATTCTAAAATACAGTCTATCACATCTGATCCGATTATCTCCCACGTTCTTTTGTTAAAGATGAGGTTAAAGTCGTCTGGGCCAGGGCTTTTATTATTGTCACACAAACCTAAAGCCTCAAGAACTTCTACCTCTAGAAAAGGCTCTTCAAGAAAACCATTGTCAATAATAGATGAATTTTTAAGGCCACCCAAGTTCATACGAAAATTATCATTTGTAGGGGCTGAAAACTTCTCTGCAAAATGTTCGCATATGGAAAGCTTAACCCCTTTCACATCTACCTCCTTGTTCAACTTTATTCTTCGAGTTGAGATCAAATTATTTCTCCTTCTAGAGTTAATAACTGTATGAAAATACTGAGAATTACTATCCCCATCCATCTTCTGTTTAATGCTAGCCTTTTGAATAAGTAAACTTTCTTTGAAGGAAAACTTATTCCACAAATCTTCTTGAGCAACACTCCTAGCTTTCAACAACTCCTCCGATGCTAAACCAATCGAGTCTTCCATATCCCTTTCCAAATGGTTTAGTTTCCCAACAACTACTTCGATATTACGGTCCATCACCCCAAAATCAGAAGAATTCCAAAGTTTTAGTTTAGTTTTAAAGGCCTGAAACTTTGTCACAAGCCTAAGGGTTGCACTGCCAGAAAAAGGGCAAGACTCCCAAGCATCTTTAACGAAGTTGAGGAACTCAAGATGGTCTAACCAGACATTAATAGATCTAAAAGGTTTAGGTCCCTAATCCTTCTTTTTCACCACTAAAAACATCGGTCTATGGTCCGAGAAGTCTCTTTCACTAACCTTCTGAAAATCTAACTTCCAACTTTGAAACTTCTCTTCAGAAACGAGGAATCGATCTAGACGTCTTTTATAGGACCCACTAGAGTTGTACCTAGTGAAAATATTTCGTTCCACAGGTAAGTCTACCAAATTCATAGCATCAATGAAGGAGCTAAAATCTTCCATATTAGTTTGCTAGTAACTACCCCGACCTTTCCTTTCTGAACAAATTTTAATAGAGGTGAAGTCTCCCCATATGATCCAATCACCCATCAAAAGATTCTCCTTCAGCTTGATGAGTTCTTCCTACATCTTCCTTTTATCACTTAATAGACAAGAAGAATAAATGTTGATCAAGTAAATAAGACTTCCTCTATATACGCCATAGATACCTAAGAAACCTTTTCCAGAGAAACTAAAGATCGATTGGAAAACTGACTTATTCCATAAAGACAAGATCCCACATGATTGACCCACAAATGCACTTGCCGACCAATTGTTATTGTCATCATACCACAAACTATTCAAGAAAGATACGTCGCAAGTCTTCCGTTTTGTTTCTTGAATCATGCAAAATCGATCTTCTCCTTCAAAACCATTTGACCGACTCTTCTTCTTTTAATTGAAGATTTACTCCCTCTGATGTTGAAAGTGAGGATATTCATGGAACTTTAACACATAACTCCTTCATGCCCATAAAATTTTCTCTATCCCTATCTTCCAAGCCTCTAATGATACTTTCCAGAGCTTCATCATCCTCTCCACCTTCTAAACCTAGTTCCTTAAGCATACTCCACACCTTAGTAAGAACATCTTCAAGTTTCTTCTTAACTCTACTATTACCTTAAATCACATCGTTGTCAGACAACAATTCACAATACATCACCGAACCTCCTGAGAAATTTGAATGATCATCAACCTGCTCAATTGGATCAATAATTGTATTGCCCGCTTCATCCACACCTTCGTTACCACACGATTTATGCAATAGAAAAGAGTGGATAAGAGAGGAATAGTAAGAAGGGGAAAATGGGATTTGGATTTCCTTGTAAATTTCATCTAGGTTTTTTTTTCTTTCTAGACCAACCCATTGTCAAAGGCCCATCTGGTTCAAGGTTTAAACCCGATATATGATTGGACCTAACTCCCTCTTCTGAAATAGAATCCAATGAAAATTCTTAACAGCTACACAAATTAATATTATCCGTTATCCCAACATTCCCATCATAAATCTATTTGTCCTTTAGAGCTAAAGCAAGACTCCTAGAATCGTCAGGTCTAGAGTCCCTAACCAAAAGCAAATGCCCCATCATGTCCCCATCAATTAAAGAAGCATTAGTTGTACTTTGCTCCAACAAGGGAACACTAATACCCAAGTTCACCCATAACCTTCAAACGTGACCTTTTTAGATACATATTTCATGCACCTACCCACGTCCACTATTTCATTGATCTGGTGCTCTATGTTCTGTTTTTTTTTTGTGTTAAAACCATGTCTATTTTATCAGTCCTTTCCAAATCCTTGGTAGACCCACCGGTTTGTCCATTTGTTAAGACTTTTTGGGTAGAGTGCCCCGCCGGATCTTCATCGTTTTTGACTCCATTGCTGCCCCTTTAAACTTGTATAAACCCTTAGAAGAAGTTACTTCATCGAAATCTGCCACATCTTCATCAGAATCATCATCTGATTCACCAGTTTCATCAACAAAAGAATCTAAATCATCCACCTTAGCATCAGGAATCAAAATTCTTTTAGGGCCATGATTATCTTCCACTAATTTAATCATAAAAATCTCTCCATTAATTTCCACATCAAAAACCTCATTCAAGTTACTTGTGTATTTGGTTTTGATAAGAATCCTAACAATGTCCATTCAAATTTTATTATTTGTATCCTCTTCACAACAGACGAACTCACCAGTTCTACATGCTAATAACTTTTAAAAATCATTCCTCCATGCATGACATGGAATCCCAAAGCACTTAACCCAAGTAATTCTTTCCAAATCAACAATCACAGGAGACCACTCTATAATATCTTTAAACCATTTTTGAAGCTATCCTTTTTCTTCTTTAATTAATGTTCTAACGACATTTTCAACTTTATCTTCAAGTAGGCAGTATTTAGCTCCCAAAGGTGTGATTTTAACATGGAAACATCCTGCATATTAAAAGATATAATTAGTTCTCATTATTAAAGACAAAATTATTGTACCTTTATCTCAGTCCAAATTTTGTCTTTGGATTCTTTCAACTCTTTTTTCTCCAATCATCACAAGTAATTGGAATCTCATTCCTTATGAGTGCACCATGAAACTAGTCAAGGTATGACCGTTAGGTTCTATAAGCTGCCTATGTGGGCTCCAATGCACATCTAGAATGATGCCTCGGTCTTGATAAGTGCATATTAGTGTTATTGTTTAGTAGATTTTTTGGCACTTTTCAAGGGTTATTTTGATCTCTAATGCTTTTTCCCCTTTGTTTCTTATACTTATTATTAGTTTAGTTTTAGCATTTTTAAAGCATCATTTATTTAACTTTAGCTTTTGTAATTTTAGGTTACACTGTGGAAATATGAAGAAAATATCATCAAGACCTTCTTTGGGACGTTTTGAAAGATTTTGAAGGAATCTTGCTAGCTTCAAGGTCGCTCAGCGATTTCCAAGCGAGTTTTCCAGGGATATTTTCGCTCAACGAGCCCTTTGGTCACTCAGCGAGCTGGTGCTTTTAATGAATTTTCGATCAGCGAGACCTACGAATCCAACATTCTTTATAAGCATTTGTTTCACTATTTTCTTGGGATGTAACTTTGGAAACTTGACCTAAATATTTCTTAAACACTTTTTCACTTTTTTCTAAGAAGATTGGGTGCATTTAAAGTCAAGACATTGTCGTTAATGCTCTATCTTCTTCATCTTCATCTTTTGTTGGAAGCTTCTATGGAAATGGAAAGCTAAACCCATAGTATGTCAAGGTTAGAAGGTAGATAGGTTCTATTTTTGTATGTATAGGCCTTGATCCTCTTGTATAAACTCTTGATGATGAATATATGATGAAAGCTTTGATTTTTATGACAAACCCTTTTGTATTGTTTCATGATTGAGAGATATGGCCAACATTTGACCTAGGTTTTCATCACCCAAATACCATAAGCTAGAGATAGTAATGGGCTTTGGAGTTCACTTTGTATTGAACCTAAATGTTACCATTTTGATAGATTGAGTGAGAAATCATCAATGGATCAAAATTGTAAAGCTCACATTTTGTGTTAGAAATAAATATTATGAGAGGATATTGTGAATGTGTTCATTGTTGAAATGAGTTTATCTTTTGATTAAAACTATATATGCAAAATAAACCTATCAAACCCTAACTTTGTCATATGCTTTTAAGAATCTCTTACAAATCAATACTTTTACTTCTTAGCATTTATTTGAATGAAATAATCCATTTTAGATACAAACACTAAAACCTTTTTGTTACCATTTAGTCTAAACTTAAGCAATTGTAGAATGACATAAATATCACAAAACAATCTATGTGGATCGACAAACAAAACCCTTACTCATTTGTGCTTTCAATAAATTGGCGCTGTTGCCGGGGATTGTTATTTGATATTTAAAGCATAAAAATAATTGTTAATTTTTTGACTTGTTTTATTTGTTACTATCACTCTTGTGTTTCACTTGGTTTGTTAGTTTTGTAGATTCTAGTGTATGCGTGACAAGGCTACCGAGGAGCAATTTCAATTCGACCCCGAAATTGAAAGAACACTTCGAAGGCTTAATAGCAAAACATGAAGAAGGAAGAAACTAGCCGAAGAGAGGAACCGGAGAGAAGAAGAAGCTACTTCTTCACTTGTTCATATTGAAGAAGTGAGGGAAGAAACTTTTGAAGGTAACATGGCAGAAGGAGTCCGTATGGAGATGTCCACTAATAGTCCTAGACGGACCGCTCAATTTGCTCGTGGTGGAAGAAACACGGAGATGAAGACCGGAATCCTCCAACTCCTTTATGCTAATCCATTCACCGGAATGGACCATGAAGATCCGTATACCTATCTCACCAAATTCTATGAGATTGTGGGATCTACGGGAATAGAGGAAGCGAATGAAGAAGGTTTATTCAAAAGGATGTTCCCACACTCCTTAGTGGAAAAGGCAAAAGAGTGGTACCTAGACTAAGCTTCAAGGGTGATGTCAGATTGGAACTTGTTGGAAGATAAATTTCTTGAAAGATATTTTCCTCAATCCCGATTCATGGGAGAGAAGACGGTAATTGCGGTTTTTAATCAAGGAAGCAACAAGTCTTCAAACGAGGCTTGGAAGAGATATAAATCAATGTTGAGAAAATGCAAAGGCCATGGATTCGATGATCTTACTTAAATCCACATTTTCCTCAATGGGCTTCAATCACAACACAAGACACTTTTGGATGCTACCGTGGGTGGTTCTCTCATGTCAAAGACCGCGGATGAGGCTATAGTTATTATTGACCGTATGGCTCTCAATGATCTTCAAAGTCAACATGATCGTAGTCATTCACAAAGGAAGCCGGGAGTTCTTGAGTTAAACACAAACGATGCTCTCCTTGCCCAAAACAAGGTGCTTTCTCAACAAGTGGAGTTGCTAACTCGACAAACTGCCAAGTTTCCACAACAAATGAAAGAGATTCAAGGCTCTCAATCAAGACATCAAGTGGCAAATTGTGAATTGTGCCAAGGAGATCATCCTACCGATTATTGTCCTCCTTTTGAAGAAGTAAGTTATGTGAACAACAACAATCAAGGTTATCAAAGGCCCCCTCAACAATACAACAATTCTTATCCAAGGAACTACCAAGGTTACCAACAACAATCAAGATTAAACAACAACAACTTTCAACATCAAAATCCATACCTAAACCCCAATCCTCAAGTCCAACAACCACAAGGTGGAAGTTCAAAGTTAGAAGACACCTTAACTCAATTCATGCAAGCTTCCATGGCTAATCAAAAAATTAATGAGGCCGCCATTAAAAACCTCTAAAATCAAGTTGGGCAACTTGCTAAGCAACTAGCCGAAAATCAAGCGGGAGCATCTTTTTCCGCAAACACTCATGTTAATCCGAAGGAGCATTTCAAGGCCGTTGTTCTTAGAAGCGGGAAGGAGATGAGTCAACCAAAAGAGAAGAAAGATGGTGTTGTGGAGGAATATAGTGATGAAGAGGAGGTTGTGACAAAGAAAAAAAATGTGGAAGAAGTTGAAAAGGAGATTGATGATTTGGAAGTTGTTGAAAATACACAAGTGGGTGATGAGAAAAGAAAAAAGGGGATTAAAAGAGTGAAGAAGGGAAAAGAAGTGATGACACAGATTCCTACCAACATGCCTTATCCTCATGTGCCATCAAAGAGGGATAATGAGAGGCAATATGCTCGGTTTATGGACATTTTCAAACAACTTCAAATTAATTTGCCATTTTCCGAAGCACTTGAGCAAATGCCCAAATATGCCAAGTTTTCGAAAGATATTCTCTCAAAGAGACAGAAGTACATGGAACCAGAAATGGTTATTCTAGCGGCAAATTGTAGTGCTATCATCCAATGCACTCTTCCTAAGAAAGAAGTCGATTCGGCACGTGACACTTTGCCGGTCACCATTGGTAACATGTTTGTTAGGAATGGTCTAATTGATTTGGGCTCAAGCATTAACCTCATTCCTCTCTATTGTTAAAAGGCTTGGCAACATTGAAATCAAAGGAATAAGAATAACTATACAACTAGCCGACAAATCTACTACTCACCCAATTGGGTTAGCTAGAGACGTTTTGGTGAAACTGGACAAATTTTTCTTTCCGGTTGACTTTATTGTTATTGATATGGAAGAGGATGATGATTCTCCTTTGATTCTTGGCCGACCATTCATGAAAACGGCCTGTATGATGATTGATGTGGATCATGGTCTTATGAAGGTGAGGGTGTTAAATGAAGAAGTTACTTTCAACTTGTTTGAAGCAATGAAGTATTCAAAAGACAAACATGATAGCTTCCGAATTGATGCTTCCGATATGGCTATTTTGGAGGTCGCAACACATATTCATGTGGATACTCCATTAGAGCTAGCCTTAAGTGAAGAAGTTAACACACTCACTAGTGAAGAAGAATGTGAGCTTGAAGAATGTTTGAAGGAATTGAAAGGTTTAAAGGAGTTACAACATTGGGAGGTGGCCATTGAAGAATTGACAAGGGAGAAAAATGATGATAAAGTTGAAGTTGAATTGAAGGTGCTACCTTTGAACCTAAAATATGCTTTCTTGAATGAGAATGGAAGAAAACCGGTGATAATTAGCAATGAATTGTCTTCCGATGAAGAATCTCGTTTGGTAGAGGTGCTAAAGAAAAATCAAGAGGCTCTAGGGTGGATTCTTTCTGATTTAAAGGGAATAAACCCATCTTATTGTATGCACAAGATACTTATGGAAGATAATTTCAAAGCGGTGGCACAACCTCAATGCCGGTTAAACCCAACAATGAAGGAAGTGGTTAGGAAGGAGGTAGTGAAACTACTTGATGTGGGGATGATTTATCCGATCTCTGATAGCCCTTGGGTGAGCCCCATTCATGTCATACCAAAGAAAGGAGGCATAACCGTTGTCAGAAACGAAAAGAATGAGCTCGTGCCGACAAAAGTTGTGACGGGATGGTGGATGTGTATAGAATATAGGCGTTTAAACACGTCTACTAGAAAAGATCATTTCCTACTACCGTTCATGGATCAAATGCTTGAGAGGTTATATGGACAAGAGTTCTATTATTTTTTGGATGGGTATTTGGGCTACGACCAAATTGCGGTTGACCCGACGGACCACGAGAAGACGACATTCACGTGTCCGTTTGGAATATTTGCGTATAGGAAAATGCCCTTTGGGTTGTATAATGCGTCGGCAACTTTCCAACGGTGTGTCCAAGCTATCTTTTCCGATTTGATTGAAAAGACAATGGAGGTGTTTATGGATGACTTTTCGGTGTTTGGAGCGTCATTCAATTTGTCTTTAATAAATTTGGAAGAAGTGCTTGAAAGGTGTGTGAAGACAAACTTGGTCCTAAATTGGGAAAAATGCCATTTTATGGTGAAAGAGGGAATTGTGCTTGGACACAAGGTGTCTTCGAGAGGTTTAGAGGTAGATAAGGTAAAGGTGGAAGTTATCTCAAAGTTTCCGCCTCCAACAAATGTGAAAGGAATACAGAGCTTTTTGGGTCATGCGGAGTTCTATAGCAGATTTATCAAAGATTTTGCTAAAGTGGCCAAGCCACTTAGCAACTTGTTGAACAAAGACCAGGTATTTCTCTTTGATGAACCTTGTCTTTTATCATTCCAAACTTTGAAAGAGAACCTAGTTACCGCTCCAATAATCATAGCACCTAATTGGACTTGTGATTTTGAACTTATGTGTGATGCTAGTGATTATGCTATTGGAGCGGTACTAGGGCAAAGAAAAGAAAAAGTTTTCCATGCTATACATTATGCGAGCAAAGTGCTTAATGAAGCACAAGGGAATTATGCCACAACTGAAAAAGAATTGCTCGCGATAGTGTATGCGCTTGAAAAATTTCGTTCTTATTTGATCGTTTCAAAGGTTGTTGTTTACACCGACCATGCCGCAATAAATTTTATGCTCACCAAACCGGATTCTAAGGAAAGGCTTATCTGTTGGATCCTCCTTCTTCAAGAGTTTGACTTAGAAATAAAGGATAAGAAGGGATCAAAAAATTTCGTGGCGGATCATTTGTCGCGGTTAGTTAATGTGGGCATCACCAAGAAAGAAAATGAAATCCGAGAAGAATTTCCGGATGAAAAATTGTATATGGTGCAAGTTAGGCCTTGGTTTGCCGATTTTGCAAATCATAAGGCAACAGGTTGGATACCCGAAGACCTAACTTGGAACCAAAAGAGGAAATTCTTGGCGGATGCCCAATACTATGTATGGGATGAACCGTATTTGTTCAAGGTTTGTAGGGATAATTTGTTGAGGAGGTGTGTGACTAGCAATGAAGCTAAGAGTATACTTTGGCATTGTCACAATTCTCCTTATGGAGGGCACTTTAATGGACAAAGAACGGCCACAAAAATCCTCCAATTGGGATTTTATTGGCCGACAATTTTCAAAGATGCCAACCTCCATGCGAAGAATTGTGATGAGTGCCAAAGGTCCGGTGGAATAGGGAAAATGGATGAAATGCCACTTTAAAATATGCAAGAGGTTGAGGTTTTTGATTGTTGGGGAATCAATTTCGTCGGCCCATTTCCACCATCCTTTACCAATGGCTAAAGTTAGGCATTTAAATTAAACACAGCGAGAGCGCTTTAAAATAAATTAGAATTACTAAGTTTCCAAAAATTATCTCTAAACACTTATGGGCTAGCGAGAGCAGGCATAGGGCTTTAGGGGTAAGATCTGAGATAAGACCACGAGAGTGTGAGTTGAGGGTATTTAAACTGGTAACCTCTACCGAATAGATTAAGTAAAGACCTTTATAAGCCTAGGTTAGATTGACCCACCTAAGTTAGTATAATTACATACCGACCGCCTTAGTATTATTTTATTAAAACTTAAATTTAATTCCGCCTTTAATATTTTAAAATCAACAAAAAAATTGTGACAACCATTCGCCTTAGCTAAACTAGAAGTTCATCTAGCACTAAGTAACCATAGAGTCCCTGTGGATCGATAATCTTAAATATTACTTCGATAGGCTGTGCACTTGCAGTTAAGATACCGCTAGACACATAATTAGACACGTCTTTAGCCCATCAAGTTTTTGGCGCCGTTGCCGGGGACCTTAATTTAGTTACTAGTGCACTTTAGGTAGCATTGTCTAGACTAAGGTATCAACTATTCAACTATTTAATTTAATTTCCGAGTGTATGCCAAGTACTCGCTCTAAAGGCGAAGACTTGCAACCTCTAATCCCTGAATCGGAACGCTTCTTACACGTAAGAAGACGTATATTCGATTACGAAAAAAGTTACAATATTCCAGATCTTCAATTAGATCCGCCTAAACCAGTCGTAACATCAAAGGACGCAGAGATGGCTGAAGAACAGAATCACCCACTCAAGTATTACGCCAGTCCTTCGCAAGCTGAACCGCATTCAAGCATTGCCGCGCCGGCTATCAACCGAAATGATTTCGAACTAAAACCTTCGTTGATATCAGCCGTGCAACAAAATCAATTCGCCGGAAATCCTACCGAGGATCTGAACCTTCATCTTTCGATCTTTATGCAATACGCAGATACCGTAAAAGCCAATGGAGTTACCCAAGAAGCTATTAGACTACGTTTGTTTCCTTTTTCACTTCGAGACAGAGCAAGATCTTGGCTTCAATCTCTGCCTTCGAACTCAGTAACTACGTGGGAGGAACTTAAGAGAGTTTTCTTGAACAGATATTTTCCACCTAGCAAGACAGCTATGCTGAGAGCTCAGATCAACGGATTTAAGCAAAGGGAAAGCGAATCACTATTCGAAGCTTGGGAACGCTATAAGGATTTGCTGAGACTTTGTCCACATCACGGATTAATAGAATGGATGGTCATCCATACCTTCTATAATGGACTCTTGTACAATACAAGAATGACGATTGACGCTGCCGCGGGCGGTGCATTGATGGACAAAGAATATAATGATGCTTATGCACTTATCGAAAGTATGGCTCAAAACCATTACCTTTGGGGAAGCGAGAGAGTCGCAACTGAGAAACCAACAAAAGGAGGTATGTATGAAGTGAGTAGTATGGATCAAGTCAATGCAAAGTTTGACCAACTAAGCCAAAAGATCGACAACTTGGCCATAACACCAACAGCCACCGTGGCTGCAGTAACACCTAACTGTGAGTTATGTGGAGTTTCAGGACACGAAGTTTCTGATTGTCAACTATTGACAGGAACTCCCACTGATCAAGTGAATTATGCTCAAGGAAACCCATACTCAAACACATACAACCCAGGTTGGAAAAATCATCCGAACTTCTCCTATAAGAATAACAATGCTTTATACGCACCAGGTCAAGCACCAGCTACACCACCAGGATATCAAAAGACTGCTCCTAATGTCCCTAGAAAATCGAACCTTGAGTTGATGATGGAGAACTTTATAGCTAACCAATCTCAAACAAACAAGGACTTCTTAAACCAAAACATTCACACTAGTGAGCAGATTAAACAATTAGTGAGCAAAGTAGATGCATTAGCTACACATAACAAAATGCTTGAAACTCAGATTTCACAAGTAGCTCAACAACAAGCACTTACTGCTGCACCAGCTGGAGTATTCCCTGGACAACCTCAACCTAATCCGAAAGGACATGCCAATGCCGTAATATTAAGAAGTGGAAAGGAACTTGACGGACCTACCGATCCAAGACTTGACAATCCAGCCATGTACCAAAAACCGGATAAATCGACTGAAGTGGTGAATGATCCAGAAGAAAAGGAAGATGATAATCAAGAGGTAGTGGAGAAAGAACAACCTTATGTGCCTCCACCACCCTATAAACCACCAATTCCGTACCCTCAGAGATTAACCAATTCCAAGACGACGGGTCAATTTAAGAAGTTTGTCGAACTTCTGAAACAGTTGAATATTACTATTCCGTTTACAGAAGCTATCACCCAAATACCCTCGTATGCTAAGTTTTTAAAAGAAATCTTATCCAATAAGAAAAAGATAGAGGATAACGGAACAGTTACACTTACTGCCGAGTGTAGCGCCATAATTCAGAATAATATGCCTCCTAAGCTAAAAGATCCAGGAAGTTTCTCTATACCCTGTGTAATAGGAAAATTCGTCATTGACAAAGCTCTATGCGATTTAGGAGCCAGTATCAGTGTTATGCCCTTAACGATTTGCAAAAGGCTAGACATGGGAGACCTAAGACCAACTAAAATGTCTGTTCAACTAGCCGATCGCTCAGTTAAATATCCTGTAGGCATACTAGAAAACGTCCTAGTACGTATAGGACAATTCTACATCCCTACTGATTTTATAATCATGGACATCTCTGAAGACTCCACTACACCTATCATACTAGGAAGACCATTCTTAGCTACCGCCGGAGCTATAATAGACGTAAAAAGAGGAAAGCTGACCTTTGAAGTGGGTGAAGAGAAAGTTGAATTTATTTTAACACAATTCTTACAATCACCAGCTATAGAGGATACCTGCTATCTATTGGACGTAATTGACGAATGTGTAAGAGAAATGGAACTGAAAGAAACTACCTATTCTGAAATAATGAAAATTCAAATCCCTCCGATTTTCGAAGATGATAATTGGCGTAAACCATATCAGGATGATAGTCTAAGCGAAAGTTTAGCACTTACACCGGATCCCATTCCAAGTAAAGATAAACCTACATTAGGATTAAAAACTTTACCTCATAACCTAAGGTACGAATTCTTAGACATTGAATGTAAAAGACCAGTTATAATAAATTCCAGTTTAGGAACTATAGAAACAAAGAAACTTTTAGATGTCTTGAAGAAATATCCAACTGCATTAGGATATAACATATCTGATCTCAAAGGAATATGCCCTTCAGTCTGTATGCATCGTATTCTGCTAGAAGAAGATTGCAGAACCTCCAGAGAATCTCAAAGAAGAATTAACCCGATCCTTAGCACTGTAGTAAAAGAAGAAGTTAAGAAACTACTAGATGCCGGAATAATATATCCAATCTCTGATAGTGAATGGGTTAGTCCAGTACATGTAGTGCCAAAGAAAGGAGGTATCACTATTGTGAAAAACGCTCAAGGCGAATCGATATCGCAAAGAGTAGTGACGGGACATAGAGTATGCATAGATTATCGTAAACTAAACAAAGCCACTCGAAAAGATCATTTCCCACTACCCTTTATAGATCAAATGTTAGAACGATTAGCCAAGCATTCTTACTTCTGTTATCTTGACGGTTACTCAGGATTTTTCCAAATCCCTATCCATCCAGACGATCAAGAGAAGACTACATTCACATGCCCATATGGAACGTTCGCTTATAGACGAATGCCCTTTGGATTATGCAACGTTCCTGCAACCTTTCAAAGATGTATGATGTCAATCTTCGCAGATTTTATAGACAACATCATGGAAGTGTTCATGGACGACTTCTCTGTATGCGGGCAAAGTTTTGAAGGATGCTTATCGAACTTAGAAATGGTGTTAGAAAGATGTGTAAAAGTAAACCTCGTGCTTAACTGGGAGAAATGTCATTTTATGATCAGAGAGGGAATCGTATTAGGTCACGTTATATCAGACAAGGGAATTGAAGTAGATAAAGCTAAGATAGAAGTCATAAAAGATCTTCAACCCCCTAAAACAGTTCGAGAAATATGAAGTTTTTTAGGACACGCCGGTTTCTACCGACAATTCATCAAAGATTTCTCGAAAATCACTAAACCTCTTACTGGTTTATTAATGAAAGACGCTGAGTTCATATTCAATGAAGATTGTCTTAAAGCATTCGAAACTCTAAAAACAACCCTCATCACCGCACCAATCATGCAACCCCCTGACTGGAGATT
Source organism: Lathyrus aphaca (assembly GCA_963966055.1). Lineage (NCBI taxonomy): Eukaryota > Viridiplantae > Streptophyta > Magnoliopsida > Fabales > Fabaceae > Lathyrus > Lathyrus aphaca. The sequence continues at coordinate 28,277,835 of OZ014523.1, read as the reverse complement.
ACCTTTCGAAATCATGTGTGATGCGAGTGACTATGCTGTAGGCGCAGTTCTAGGCCAAAGGAAGGAAAAGAAACTTCATGCGATTTACTATGCCAGTAGAACCTTAGATTCTGCTAAGATGAACTACGCCACTACTGAAAAAGAATTGTTAGCAGTTGTCTTTGCGCTTGACAAATTCCGTTCTTACCTAGTAGGAGCGAAAATAATCGTTTACACAGACCATGCTGCTATCCGATATCTAGTAACTAAGAAGGATGCTAAACCGAGACTCTTGAGATGGATTCTACTCTTACAAGAGTTTGATCTCGAAATAAAAGATAAGAAAGGTACTGAAAACGTCGTAGCGGATCATTTATCTAGAATAGAAGGTATTAAACCCGAACAAGTGCCGATTAACGATGATTTTCCGTATGAACAGCTGATAGCACAAATAGGAAGCGACCTAGTTCAGTTAGACATAAATGAACCAGAACCCGTGGAAATAATCCAGACAACTGTAGGACTGCCATGGTACGCTGACATTGTCAACTACCTAGCCGCAGGAGCTCTTCCACTTGATTTAACCTATCAGCAGATAAAGAAATTCTTTCACAATCTGAAACATTATTACTGGGATGAACCATTATTGTTCAAAAGAGGACCCGATGGAATCTTTCGTCGATGTATTCCCGAAGAAGAAATAGAAGATGTCATTGCTCAATGTCATTCATCTCCTTATGGTGGACATGCAAGCACTTCCAAGACTTGTGCAAAAATTTTGCAAGCCGGCCTATTCTGGCCTAATCTATGGAAGGATGTCCACATCGCTGTTATAAATTGCGATCGGTGTCAACGTGTTGCACCCCAAAATTTGCCCTCACAATACAAGACTTTGTGTGCTAAGAAGGTTCACAAGGTTCACAAAATTCACAACACTTACAAGACCTTTCATGAGGTTCATGAAGTCTACAAGTCACTTTATGAGGTTCACAAGGTTCACAAGATTCACAATGCTTACAAGACCTTTCATGAGGTTCATGAAGTCTACAAGATACTTTATGAGGTTCACAAGGTTCACAATACCTCCCATGAGGTTCACAAGACATTTTATGATGGTTCACAAGGTTCACAAAGTTCACAAATAGTCAGAAGAGTTGACAATTCCCTCAGACAATGCACCTCCTAAGCAGTGCATCCAAAACTAGGGTTTTGACTTTAATCAGGCTAAATGGACTTCCAAGACTTCAAGTGAGCTTAATAACATCTTATATGTGTTTAAGAACCCCCATGACAAGTTTCAAGACTTTTCTCAAAAGTTTGCTCAGTCAGATGATCAGATAAGTCAAAATCAGTCAAAGTAGTTAAAAAGTCAAACTGAGGTCAACTGTGGTCAAACCAAAGTCAAACTTCATGATTTTTTGCCAACATCAAGTATATGAAGTAAAATTCATCATTTTATCAAGGGTTGATCATGATTCATCAAGGAGATTTCAGATCATCAAGAATCAGGAGTTTCTAAATTAGGGTTTCCTCAGTAAAAGTCAACTGAACTTTGACCAGCCATAACTTTCACATGCTTCATCACCAAGTCTTCATCCAAAGCTCATTTTGAAGGAAATTGAATTCTCTACAACTTTGTGTCTCACAAGCCAAGCCCAAAAATGCTTCATTTGGAGGGTATGAGCTAAGACATTATAGGTCCTTTTGAAAGTCAACAAAAAGTCAACAACTTCAAAAGGGCATAACTTGAGATTGGTAAATGATATGGACATGAAACCAGTGGTGTTTGTTAGAGGACTCTTCAAGCTTTCCAAAATGTCCAAGAACACCCTCATACCATTAAAATTGAAGGATATGTGCCCTTGCAAAGTTGGGAAATTTTGGGTTGGTTTATGATGAAAATGGAGGTCTAAAACCAATTTCTTCCAAATGGGCTTGCCAAATGATGACCCAATCCATACAATAACTTCATGCACGACCCAAATAATTAAAAATCAGATTTTTTATTATTTTATTTTTATTTATTTTGATTTAATTCATTAAAAATCATTTTAAATAAAAATAAAATATGAAAATGAAAGATTTGAATTGGATCAAGCTTCTAGAAAATCATAAATTTGATTAGAATTGAAGTGGAAAGAAATCATGAGGATTAGCCAAAAATAGCAAGTGTTCATACAAGAATATTTGATTTTTAAGGCATGATCATTTTGAATCTTTTCATATCAAATACTCCACACAATGACTTGATTTTTTGACCTAAATTCATTCTCCTATAAGTACTTAACACATTACAATCACAAGGGACAAATTTACACAGCCTCAAGAGTAAGTTCACAATTTCAAAAAACCTCTCAAAACTCACATTCGGATTCATTGACACAAGGTGTTTGAAGGTAATCTAAAGGCATAGAAACATTCCTTGAACATCCCAGAAGCAATCCCAATACTTATTTGCATCGCAAGCACCATGAATCATTCAAACCGAATTCAAACATTGAGACATTTGTTCTTTTTTTCGTTTTCATACATACATGTGATATAAATTAATTTTGATGCTGTATTAATGTTTGTATTGAGCTTGTGAAGGTTTCTGGGCAAAGCAATTTGAGTTTCGATGCAGGAATAGGAAACCACCATTGTTAGGGTTTCGGCCATGGATTTGGGGCTTTGATCTAACCCTAATATATATAAATTCTAAGAGCATAGGACAATTCTATGGACCTTGGGAATCATGAAACTCTAAGAATTATTAAGAAATTTTACTGTTTTGATGCACATTCAAATTCGTAGGTTTCTGTATTTTGAAATTTGCAGGAAAATGCGTAGCAAAAACCCTAGCTATTTTCGCAGGTAATATGGAGAAGATGAAGCTGGTTGGCGCGTTCTGGGAAATTCAAATTCTATTTTAATATTTTATGGATTATTGTTGGTTTATTTTCACAAGCACGCGCTTGTCCCAGTGGAAAGTCAGGCATGCGTATTATGAGAAGGCAGGGGATCGAATCCTGGCTGTGACAATATTTTTGCGTTTTTCTCTTTTATTTACTGAATATAATATATTATCAAATGTTGTTGGTTCATTAACAGACGCGCTCACCCAGCAGGATTGGCAATGTGTATATGTGTTTGTTTGAGAGGTCCTGGGTTCAATCCTCCCCCAGGCCTTTTGCTTCTTATTTTTCTTGATTTTTCCAGACAAAGAACAAAACTAATTGAACCCCCTTCACTATCACCTGCGCGCTGATGGCCTGGTGGTGTGTTTTGTTGCTGGCAGGCAGAACGTCCTGGGTTCAAACCCCAGCCAGGTAAGTTTTCATTTTTTTTTTCTTTTATTTTGTTTGTTTCAATTATTTTATTATTAAATTATATATAGTTTTGTATATATATATTATATATCTAAATAATTCCCAAATAAAATATTTGTATATACTATGTATTTTCAAAATTCTAAAAATCTATTTTCTAAATTCAAAAATTAGTTTTTATTATTATTATAAAATGTATATATGTATTATTTAATTAATAAATTGTTATTGTAAATTAAAACCTAATATTTAACAAACCCTAATTTTATAAACCCTATTTTATCTTTTCTAAACAATTATTAAAAACCTAATTTTATTTTCTAATTTTTTGTAAATATAATGTATATATTTTATTTAATATAATTAAATTATGATTAATCCAATTTTTAATAAATATCCTATAATTGTTTATAATTAAGTATATATGTAAATAGTCTCTAAAAAATTGCAAAATCTAATAATTTCTCATAATATGTTTATAATTTATTTAATTTGTTCATAATTTTAAATTTCATAATTAATTAACATAATTGTTCTTATTTTTTCTATTTAACATTAAAATTTTGTTTTGTTTATTATCATTACTAATCATGCTTATTACTAATCCATTTATTTTTTAAATTATGCTTATTATTATTATTATTTCACTAACCTTATTTATTTTAATTATTATTATTACTAACCCCTATTGTATTTATTATTGCTTATTTATTTATTTTACTTATTATTTATATTTTGCTTATTTATTTATTTTTGCTATTTATTTCAATTGTTTTATTATTATGTAAATGCTCCTGGATGTAATTTTTGTAAATATTTAAATTATTTAATTTGCATGCTATGGTTAGTAAAATAGGGAGTGTAAACATGTATTATATTTAAAAATTGAATTTAGATCATTTAAATTATAAGATAAATATAAAATTAAACACTCACACACGTAAGTCGATCTTTGATCGCCATCTCACTTTCTAGGGTTGCCTCTCAATGTTGCCTATTCAAAAAGGTCAAGTGGGGTGTATAAAGCAAAGTCCCTTAAAAGAAAAGTCATCTAGTCCCTTCATAATTAAAGATCAAGTCCCTTAATGGTTGCCTTTCAATATGATCTTGTCCCTTTCGGATAATGATGACAGTCCCTCCTAAATGCTTAATACACCCCACAGTTGCCTAAATAAACAGATGACCCTTCACTTGTCCCTTACATCCAAGGTAATGACTACCTATTCCTTAATAATAGGGATAGTCTTACCATTTAAAGGATAAAGAACAGAAAGACTTAAACTTTAGGGTAGGTTCCTCATAGTTACTTGCTCACTATTCAAAATTTCTCAAATACTTCACAAATTTCAAACAATTTTCAAACACAAGTTTTTTACGCATCCGTACATGGATCATTATCAAACTCTTATGAAAATTTCTATTCACACACTTCACATTTCAGAAACAATTCAAAGTGAGCTAAGTAACTAAGAGCCCATGGATAACCATGGATGTAAAGGGTGCTAACACCTTCCCTTTACATAACCTACCCCCCGGACCCAAAAATCTTTTAAAAGGTCTTTCCTGTTCTTTTATGCCTTTCCTTTGGATAAAATAAAAGTCGGTGGCGACTCTTGCTATCCGCAACATAACTAAAGTCAGTTCTCCCACCGTGTTACAGAACTGGCGACTCTGCTGGGGATTTAATAAAAGAGGGGTACCCTTAGGAATTAGATCACTTTAAATTGTTTGCCTTGTTTGCTTTATATTATCTTGTTGGGCTCTTATGTGTGAAAGATCCTAACCTGGATCTAGTGTACCTTAGGTAAATGGCAATAGACTAAGGAAACTGTACGACGTATATCGATACGGTTGATCTGGTGGCCATAGTTAGTGTGACTTCTTGGTTGGTGCTTATGTTCCTTAAGTCAAGTTGAGGATAATATGAGGCTGCCATATGTTGTCAATGCACTAACTAACTTTTAGAGCCCTAGTTAACTCATCTTGGCCTTTAGAAAGTAGTGAGATAACCGGCTTTGGTGAAGACTGAAGTTGGTTGATACTCGATACTACACTCATTGAGATCTTAAACTTGGAGGGTTTTGGTTGGCAAGTAAGTTGCCTACTGAACAACCACCCTTGTGAAGGATCAATGATATTGAGATCCCTTAGAACCTGGTTACTTTTGTAGGACAGGATGAACCAACTAACTTCAGGGGAGGGTACTTACCTTTGAACCTCATGCAAGCCTTTAAACCTAGGGCTATTGTGTGACTTGCTTGTGTGTGCCACATGTTTGTGATTGAGCATAAAATCATGACATCATCATGCATCATAAGCATATCATTTTCCCTAACCATTTCAAGGACCAAGGGATTTATCTTTGTTCTTTGTTGCAGGTCATGGCTTCTGCTCGTAGAAACACCATCAGGATCAACTTTGTAGGGATACCTCCCAAGCTTAAAGAGTTGGTTTCTCAAGTGTCTGATCACTCCCAGTTCATCAAGAGACATGGTCACCTATTTGATCTAGTCACTTCAGGGTTCAATGAAGACATGATGAGTGTTCTGTTTCAGTTCTTTGACCCTAAGCACCATTGTTTTACATTCCCCGACTACCAACTGGTTCCAACCATGGAAGAGTTCTCTAAACTTCTGGGTATACCTGTTCTTGATCAAAGACCCTTCACAGGCTTGGAGAAGGAACTTAAACCAGAAGTTATTGTTGCAGCTCTACATCTGAAGAATTCTGATATTGTTCTAGAAACGAGAAGTGGAGTCAAGGGTGTTCTAGCTAAGGTGTTAATAGAGAAGGCTCAAATGTTCTTGAAGGCCATGAGTCATGATGCTTTTGAGGAGATCTTAGCCTTGCTGATATATGGCTTAGTATTGTTCCCCAATCCAGATCAGTTCATAGATGTTCATGCCATCAACATATTCCTGAGTCACAATCCAGTGCCTACATTACTTGGAGACATCCTGCATTCTCTTCACACCCGTACTACAAGGGCAAGAGGAACTTTGATGTGTTGCATACCTTTGCTATCTAGGTGGTTTATTTCTCACCTTCCTCACTCAGTAATGAAGAATGAGCAAGGGTTCAGATGGTCCAAAAGGATTATGTCACTCTCCCATTCAGATATCCATTGGTGCTCCAGATCTATGGAGAATGTCATTATCATTGACCGTTGTGGGGAGTTTACTAATGTGCCACTTCTAGGCATAAGAGGAGGCATCACCTACAACCCCTCTCTAGCTTTACGACAGTTTGGTTACGCTCGGAATGATGGTCCTCATGACATGTTGATTCAGGGCATTGTGTTTGACTACGACAACGATCTTCAAGGTTATCGTCAGAGGTTCATACGAGCATGGGGAAAAGTAAACAAGGTTGATAGCAAGACTCTGGAGCCTAAGTACACTATTCCTATGGAAGCTTATCTCAGATGGGTGCGATCCCGTGCTCAGACTCTCATGATGCCATATCCTGCTATCCTACCAGTTACCATGGAACCTGTTGCTGAAGGAGACACTGCTTATACCATCCTTCACCCAGACATGCCTACTGATATGGAAGACTTACAGAGATCCTGGATCCAATTGAAGGAGAAAAGGGATACTTTCGAGGCTCATTACAAAGCAAGCCAAGAAAGAATTCTGGAACTAACAAAGCAACTTCACGAGGAGCGGAATCTCAACTCATACCTTAACACAAAGAGGAAACGTCCATGGGAGACTTAAAACCCCATCTCTTGTATTTATTGCATTTCATTTTCTGTAAGCCCAAGAGGCAAAACAAGTTTATTACTAATAAAAGTTTACCTTTTTGGTTGCTTAAGCAAATTTAAATCATGCGGTCCTTGAATACATTGCATATACATTCACATATCATATCATTGCATCACAGGTTTATTGTGCACAGGTTTCTTATCTTCTCGCTGTTTATTTCAGCAATGGCTCTTGAACAAACAGTCAAAGATCTCCAGGCTCAGAATGCCCAGTTCCAAGAGCTGATCCTGAACTTGTCCAAGGGGCAGGATGAATTGAAGACACTGCTGGCTAAGAAGAAGAATCCTGAGGACAACAAGGATGATCAGCTGAAACAACTACAAGCTGATATGACAGGAATGAGGACCCAGATGAATGACCAGGTGGCTCTTATTCAAAGTTTAGCTCAGGGGCAAGAAGTGCTAAGAACCTTTGTACACAAGCTTCAAAGTGATAGAGTCAGGGATCTAATTGTCAGTCAACCTCCATTAAAACAAGCTGATCTGGTTGAAAGGAAGATGAGGATAAAAGAAAGTAAGAGACAGGTTACCACTGATTGTTCTTCAGTTAAAGAAAAAAGACATGGTGAAGTTAATCCACCTCAACACAAAGGATGTAGAAGACATTTTATCAAATTCAGCACTCCAATGTCACAAGTTCTGCAATGTTTGATGGAGATGAAACTAATTTCCTTGAAAAATCCTCCTCAAAATCCTAAAACTTCCTCTCCTCGCTATAATCCCAAGGCAAGGTGTGGGTATCACTCCAACTGTCCTGGACATGATACTAATAGTTGTTGGACATTGAAGAAAAAGATTCAAGACCTGATTGACGAAGGAATCCTAGAGGTTACTCCAGAAGGTCAAGTTGAATTCTACTATCACCCATCAAACACTGAAGCTGCAAGACAAGTTGCCCAGTGTAGCAAGAAAGGAAGCCTACCTATTCCTGTTGAGATATGGGGCACCTTGGGGCATCCAAGTGGTAAATTTGATTTCATGGTGAAGTATACTGCTCCTCAAAGTTCACAGATTGCAATTGAAGACATTCAACCAACTGGATGGGACAACATTTGAATTTTCATTTATAATTTCTTTTATTTGTTTAAACACTTACTATTATGTTAAACTTTTGTTTTCATTAATGCATTGCATATGTTTGTCTTGAATTAATCCATTTGTTCCACTATATTTTGAATTATGCTTCTTATTTCCATCTTGTGATATTTAACTCCTGATAAAGCTATAAGCCTGTAGAGGGAGGATGACGAAAACAATACCATAATATTAGGCAGTATGCTTTTGAACAGACTATGCTGACGATGTACAGACATTGTTTCAATTCTTAAACAGTGGAGATATAAGGAAGTTAATCCCTAGTCAACCCTTTTGAGCCTATGAAGTAGGAGTTTTTTATTCTTGCACAAATTAACATTTATTCATAACCCGGGGCAGGGTAGTTACTCAGTTAACTCAAATATGCCAATTATATGTGTTGTACACAACTAATGATGGTTCGCTGTAATCATTAAACCTGACAGTCAATATCCAGCAAAAGAACAGTTCACTAAGTCAAAACCTATAAAGGAGACTTAGTAAAAACAAATTAAGACATCCCGCTGACTGTGACCTTGAAATAAACAGTTCAGGCAAAAGGAAGGGATAATAAAGTCAAAAGAAAAAAGAGGTCACTATGAATCCTCAACAAAGAAAAATGACTGAATGTTCAAATAAATTTTTGGTGGCTGAACCATCACAAATATCAGTGTTACAATACCAAACTTCTTTGGAACTTCAATGCATAAGTTAACTGAGCATAGGACTGAAGAACATCGTGGAGATTGGGTTGGGTACAAATAAAATTTGAGCCTATATCCTTTGTTTCTTAAACCATGAACCAGGCCACGTTATAACCCTTTAAAAGTCCTAACTGAAGCATGGTTAGTTCGAAAGCGTACTGCTACAAAAAGGTATCCTGACTCCTTTAGGGCTTATTATAAAACTTGAGTTAATATCACAGTTTTCAAAAAAAAAAAACAGTCTTTTCTAAAACAACTTGTTTCAAAACTTCAAGACAGACATAAGCATTGCATTTTTGAATATATTTGTTTACATATACCTGAATGTTTGACAAATGGAGAAGCTTACAGGATGAATGTTCAATGAACCAAAGTCCTTCCGATAAACAAAGTTGCTTCCTGGATCAAATTCCATGTATACAAAGGGGCATAGTCATTATTTCCCAATCAAGGGGGCATGCCATGATACTGCCTAACTCATGTGGGGCAATCAGGACATGATTCAGTTATGTTTAAGTATCCAGGGGCAGATCTCCACATCTGTCTAAATTACCGAGGGTAACATTACAAAATTCATAATGCCAGGGGCATAGTCACTGTTTCCCAATCAAGGGGCATACCAAGTTACTGTTCAATTCATTCGGGGCAATCAGTTCCAGATCCAACAGTGCTTAATAGCCAGGGGCAGCTCTTCTCACATATTTGAATTACCAAGGGTAACACTGCAAAGTTCATGATGCCAGGGGCATATGCTTATGGGGCATTCTGTTTGTTTCTCTTGAGGTAGCTCATTTCATATACTGCCATTATGGGACAATTCATCCTCAGCCAAGGGGCAACTCTCTCTTTCCAAATCTAATACCCGGAGCGTATATGGTCCATCACAATTTGAAGACACGTTCCTCTCATTGTATTACCTTGATATTAGATTCTCAGCAGGAGCCATGGTGGAAATTAATTGTCTACGCCAGTAGTATCAGATGGTGTCAGTATCATGTCTTCAGATCCAGCTATAGGATTTCTGGGAAGGTATTCAGGAAAGTTAAGAATCTCGGGAGCTCTAAATCCAATTGGTTATACACTCTCGAAGTTGAAATGATTCTGTTTTCAAGTTCAGCTTTACTTTTCCCTCTGAATCCAGATTTACTTTTACCCTATTTACATAAGCGAAACGTCCATTGGTTGTGTTTGAATGTATGTATGCTTTTGAATATGATTGATGTTTACCAGAAATGCATGAAATGTAGTAATAGTATCTACTAAGGACGAACGAGGGAAAGAATTCAACAAAGCTTCACCGGTTCATCTTTACAAGACAGTTACAAACCCTCAGTAGGACAAATCCATCTTCATAAAGTCACATCTCCCCTGGAATTTATATCCATCTCTTTTATCCTCATACGGATATTCAGGAATTTACTTTCCAATAAGAGTACGACGAACGAAGACGGGAGGTTATATATACCTTACTATCCCCAGCAGACGGGAGGTTATGTATACCCTACTATCAAACGAAGACGGGAGGTTATATATACCTTACTATCCCCAGCAGACGAGAGGTTATGTATACCCTACTATTGAACGAAGACGGGAGGTTATGTATACCTTGCTATCCCCAGCAGACGAAAGGTTATGTATACCCTACTATCAAACAAATACGGGAGGTTATGTATACCTTGCTATCCCCAGCAGACGAAAGGTTATGTATACCCTACTATCAATCGAAGACGGGAGGATATGTATAATATAGTATCAAGCAAGACGGGAACAAGTTCCTTATATTCTTCAGCAACGAATCGGGATTTATTTTCCCTGGCCAACAGTTGTTATACGAAGATATCCAGACGCTTCAGGTAGCATCATATCATACATACATCATTTACATCATACCATAACATACATATCCATAAATGCATAATACATTACTTAGGTGCATCATATTATACATGCATACATAATGCATAAACTAATATTACCATACAAAATGCTACTTTGTTTTCAGGTTAATTCTCCAGCAGACAAATTTTATCAACAAATGGTGACTATTGGGACGTTGTTTATCTTCCCAAAAGTTATCATTTCCTCAGGACGTTGTTTATCCTCCTGAAAGCTTCTTATACCTCAGAACGTTGTTCATCTTTCTGAAAGCATATCATCACCTCAGGATGTTGGTTATCCTCCTGAAAGCATATTGCCTCCTCAGGACGTTGTTATCCTCCTGAAAGCTATCAATCCCTCAGGACTGCTTTATCCTCCTGAAAGCTATCATCCCTCAGGACTGCTTTATCCTCTTGAAAGCATATTATCTCCTTGGGTCGTTGTTTATCTTCCCAAAGGTTATATCATTACCTCAGGACTGCTTTATCCTCCTGAAAGCATATCATTCCCTCAGGACTGCTTTATCCTCCTGAAAGCATATTATTACCGTGGGCCGTTGTTTATTTTCCCAAAGGTTACCACTTCCTCAGGACTGCTTTATCCTCCTGAAAGCATATTATCATTCCTTCAGAACGTTGTTCATCCTTCTGAAAGCATACTACCACCTCAGGACGTTGTTCATTCTCCTGAAAGCATATTATACCTCAGAACGTTGTTCATCTTTCTGAAAGCATATCATCACCTCTGGATGTTGTTATCTTCCTGAAAGCATATTATTACCTCAGGACTGCTTTATCCTCCTGAAAGCATATCATTCCCTCAGGACTGCTTTATCCTCCTGAAAGCATATTATTACCTCAGGACGTTGTTATCCTCCTGAAAGAATATTACTACCTCAGGACGTTGTTATCCTCCTGAAAGCATATTACTACCTCGGGACGTTGTTTATCTTCCTGAAAGCTATCACCCCTACCTCAGGACTGCTTTATCCTCCTGAAAGCTTACTCCCTCAGGACTGCTTTATCCTCCTGAAAGCTTCTTATACCTCAGAACGTTGTTCATCTTTCTGAAAGCATATTATCTCCTCGGGACTGCTGTATCCTCCTGAAAGCATATTATTACCTCAGGACTGCTTTATCCTCCTGAAAGCATATTATTACCTCAGGACTGCTTTATCCTCCTGAAAGCACATTATTACCTCAGGACTGCTATATCCTCCTGAAAGCATATCACTACATCAGGATTGCTTCATCCTCCTGAAAACTATCATTATACCTTCATATTTTGGACTGCTTTATCCTCCAAGAAATGTACATGAAGAATGTTTCTCCAAGTGGCATCTTTAAGCCCACTCAAGCATATTCAATTAGCCATCTGTATCACTCTATGCACTGGTGAGTGCAAATTTTTGGGCTTTTATGTTCAATCCCCTTCAACCTTCCAGGCCATGACTGGCAAATATACCAATCTAACCCCTCAGGTTTCAGAAAATTGAATAGGGGCAGCTGTTGCACCCCAAAATTTTCCCTCACAATACAAGACTTTGTGTGCTAAGAAGGTTCACAAGGTTCACAAAATTCACAACACTTACAAGACCTTTCATGAGGTTCATGAAGTCTACAAGTCACTTTATGAGGTTCACAAGGTTCACAAGATTCACAATGCTTACAAGACCTTTCATGAGGTTCATGAAGTCTACAAGATACTTTATGAGGTTCACAAGGTTCACAATACCTCCCATGAGGTTCACAAGACATTTTATGATGGTTCACAAGGTTCACAAAGTTCACAAATAGTCAGAAGAGTTGACAATTCCCTCAGACAATGCACCTCCTAAGCAGTGCATCCAAAACTAGGGTTTTGACTTTAATCAGGCTAAATGGACTTCCAAGACTTCAAGTGAGCTTAATAACATCTTATATGTGTTTAAGAACCCCCATGACAAGTTTCAAGACTTTTCTCAAAAGTTTGCTCAGTCAGATGATCAGATAAGTCAAAATCAGTCAAAGTAGTTAAAAAGTCAAACTGAGGTCAACTGTGGTCAAACCAAAGTCAAACTTCATGATTTTTTGCCAACATCAAGTATATGAAGTAAAATTCATCATTTGATCAAGGGTTGATCATGATTCATCAAGGAGATTTCAGATCATCAAGAATCAGGAGTTTCTAAATTAGGGTTTCCTCAATAAAAGTCAACTGAACTTTGACCAGCCATAACTTTCACATGCTTCATCACCAAGTCTCCATCCAAAGCTCATTTTGAAGGAAATTGAATTCTCTACAACTTTGTGTCTCACAAGCCAAGCCCAAAAATGCTTCATTTGGAGGGTATGAGCTAAGACATTATAGGTCCTTTTGAAAGTCAACAAAAAGTCAACAACTTCAAAAGGGAATAACTTGAGATTGGTAAATGATATGGACATGAAACCAGTGGGGTTGGTTATAGGACTCTTCAAGATTTCCAAAATGTCCAAGAACACCCTCATACCATTAAAATTGAAGGATATGTGCCCTTGCAAAGTTGGGAAATTTTGGGTTGGTTTATGATGAAAATGGAGGTCTAAAACCAATTTCTTCCAAATGGGCTTGCCAAATGATGACCCAATCCATACAATAACTTCATGCACGACCCAAATCATTAAAAATCAGATTTTTTATTATTTTATTTTTATTTATTTTGATTTAATTCATTAAAAATCATTTTAAATAAAAATAAAATATGAAAATGAAAGATTTGAATTGGATCAAGCTTCTAGAAAATCATAAATTTGATTAGAATTGAAGTGGAAAGAAATCATGAGGATTAGCCAAAAATAGCAAGTGTTCATACAAGAATATTTGATTTTTAAGGCATGATCATTTTGAATCTTTTCATATCAAATTCTCCACACAATGACTTGATTTTTTGACCTAAATTCATTCTCCTATAAGTACTTAACACATTACAATCACAAGGGACAAATTTACACAGCCTCAAGAGTAAGTTCACAATTTCAAAAAACCTCTCAAAACTCACATTCGGATTCATTGACACAAGGTGTTTGAAGGTAATCTAAAGGCATAGAAACATTCCTTGAACATCCCAGAAGCAATCCCAATACTTATTTGCATCGCAAGCACCATGAATCATTCAAACCGAATTCAAACATTGAGACATTTGTTCTTTTTTTCGTTTTCATACATACATGTGATATAAATTAATTTTGATGCTGTATTAATGTTTGTATTGAGCTTGTGAAGGTTTCTGGGCAAAGCAATTTAAGTTTCGATGCAGGAATAGGAAACCACCATTGTTAGGGTTTCGGCCATGGATTTGGGGCTTTGATCTAACCCTAATATAAATAAATTCTGAGAGCATAGGACAATTCTATGGACCTTGGGAATCATGAAACTCTAAGAATTATTAAGAAATTTTACTGTTTTGATGCACATTCAAATTCGTAGGTTTCTGTATTTTGAAATTTGCAGGAAAATGCGTAGCAAAAACCCTAGCTATTTTCGCAGGTAATATGGAGAAGATGAAGCTGGTTGGCGCGTTCTGGGAAATTCAAATTCTATTTTAATATTTTATGGATTATTGTTGGTTTATTTTCACAAGCACGCGCTTGTCCCAGTGGAAAGTCAGGCATGCGTATTATGAGAAGGCAGGGGATCGAATCCTGGCTGTGACAATATTTTTGCGTTTTTCTCTTTTATTTACTGAATATAATATATTATCAAATGTTGTTGGTTCATTAACAGACGCGCTCACCCAGCAGGATTGGCAATGTGTATATGTGTTTGTTTGAGAGGTCCTGGGTTCAATCCTCCCCCAGGCCTTTTGCTTCTTATTTTTCTTGATTTTTCCAGACAAAGAACAAAACTAATTGAACCCCCTTCACTATCACCTGCGCGCTGATGGCCTGGTGGTGTGTTTTGTTGCTGGCAGGCAGAACGTCCTGGGTTCAAACCCCAGCCAGGTAAGTTTTCATTTTTTTTTTCTTTTATTTTGTTTGTTTCAATTATTTTATTATTAAATTATATATAGTTTTGTATATATATATTATATATCTAAATAATTCCCAAATAAAATATTTGTATATACTATGTATTTTCAAAATTCTAAAAATCTATTTTCTAAATTCAAAAATTAGTTTTTATTATTATTATAAAATGTATATATGTATTATTTAATTAATAAATTGTTATTGTAAATTAAAACCTAATATTTAACAAACCCTAATTTTATAAACCCTATTTTATCTTTTCTAAACAATTATTAAAAACCTAATTTTATTTTCTAATTTTTTGTAAATATAATGTATATATTTTATTTAATATAATTAAATTATGATTAATCCAATTTTTAATAAATATCCTATAATTGTTTATAATTAAGTATATATGTAAATAGTCTCTAAAAAATTGCAAAATCTAATAATTTCTCATAATATGTTTATAATTTATTTAATTTGTTCATAATTTTAAATTTCATAATTAATTAACATAATTGTTCTTATTTTTTCTATTTAACATTAAAATTTTGTTTTGTTTATTATCATTACTAATCATGCTTATTACTAATCCATTTATTTTTTAAATTATGCTTATTATTATTATTTCACTAACCTTATTTATTTTAATTATTATTATTACTAACCCCTATTGTATTTATTATTGCTTATTTATTTATTTTACTTATTATTTATATTTTGCTTATTTATTTATTTTTGCTATTTATTTCAATTGTTTTATTATTATGTAAATGCTCCTGGATGTAATTTTTGTAAATATTTAAATTATTTAATTTGCATGCTATGGTTAGTAAAATAGGGAGTGTAAACATGTATTATATTTAAAAATTGAATTTAGATCATTTAAATTATAAGATAAATATAAAATTAAACACTCACACACGTAAGTCGATCTTTGATCGCCATCTCACTTTCTAGGGTTGCCTCTCAATGTTGCCTATTCAAAAAGGTCAAGTGGGGTGTATAAAGCAAAGTCCCTTAAAAGAAAAGTCATCTAGTCCCTTCATAATTAAAGATCAAGTCCCTTAATGGTTGCCTTTCAATATGATCTTGTCCCTTTCGGATAATGATGACAGTCCCTCCTAAATGCTTAATACACCCCACAGTTGCCTAAATAAACAGATGACCCTTCACTTGTCCCTTACATCCAAGGTAATGACTACCTATTCCTTAATAATAGGGATAGTCTTACCATTTAAAGGATAAAGAACAGAAAGACTTAAACTTTAGGGTAGGTTCCTCATAGTTACTTGCTCACTATTCAAAATTTCTCAAATACTTCACAAATTTCAAACAATTTTCAAACACAAGTTTTTTACGCATCCGTACATGGATCATTATCAAACTCTTATGAAAATTTCTATTCACACACTTCACATTTCAGAAACAATTCAAAGTGAGCTAAGTAACTAAGAGCCCATGGATAACCATGGATGTAAAGGGTGCTAACACCTTCCCTTTACATAACCTACCCCCCGGACCCAAAAATCTTTTAAAAGGTCTTTCCTGTTCTTTTATACCTTTCCTTTGGATAAAATAAAAGTCGGTGGCGACTCTTGCTATCCGCAACATAACTAAAGTCAGTTCTCCCACCGTGTTACACATCGCACCGACAATATTTCAAGAAGAGATGAAATGCCTCAAAAAGGAATATTAGAAGTAGAAATCTTTGACGTCTGGGGAATAGATTTCATGGGACCATTCCCATCATCTTTCGGTAATAATTACATACTCGTAGCTGTTGATTATGTATCGAAATGGATTGAAGCTATAGCTTCTCCTACAAACGATACACGAGTAGTAATAAAGCTTTTCAAAAATATAATCTTTCCCAGATTTGGTGTGCCTAGACTCGTCATAAGTGACGGTGGCTCGCACTTTATTTCAAAAATCTTTGACAAATTACTATCTAAGTATGGAGTAAGACACCGTGTGGCAACACCATATCACCCACAAACAAGTGGACAAGTCGAAGTCTCAAACAGAGAAATTAAACAAATCTTAGAAAAGACTGTCGCCATATCTCGGAAAGATTGGTCATCTAAACTTAATGAAGCTTTATGGGCTTATAGGACCGCTTACAAGACACCCATAGGTACTACACCTTTCAAATTAGTTTATGGAAAATCTTGTCACCTCCCGGTAGAACTAGAACACAAAACTTATTGGGCGATTAGAACTCTCAATATAAACTATAATGCTGCAGGAGAAAAGCGAATCCTAGACATTAACGAATTAGAAGAATTAAGGCTAGATGCTTATGAGAATGCTAAGATATATAAAGAAAGAACTAAGCGATGGCATGATAAACGCCTATCTAGGAAAGAATTTAATGTGGGAGACGTTGTACTCCTTTTTAACTCAAGACTTAGGCTCTTCCCTGGAAAATTAAAATCTAGATGGTCAAGACCCTTTGAAATAACTAAAATGTTCCCGAGTGGAGCAATAGAAATTAAGGGTAGGAATAGTGAACCATTCATAGTAAACGGACAACGTTTAAAACATTATCATAAAGTTGAAAATAGAGATTATGCAAATAATCTAAGGCTTTTAGAGTTGTCCACTAATTCCCCTAATTAATCTAAACCTAAGCATTACGTCAGGCTTTTGACGATAAAAACAGCGCTTAGTAGGAGGCAACCCATTTACTCATTTAATTATTTAAACTATTCTCTTTATCATTTTGTTCTTTATCGTTTTATTATTTATTTATTTGTTTTGTCATTTTATAGTTTTATTTTATATTACTATTATTGCCTTTAAATTATGCATTTCATTTTCTTATTTTTATCTTAAATCACTTTTTACAGATTTTCTAAAAGTCTTTTCCACTTTCCTTCTCCCCCTGATTTGTTTCCTCCATATTTGCACTAACCATGGCTAACCAACCAATAAACCATATGGAAACCAAATTTAGAGGTAGAAACCAAAGAATGAAGTTTGAAGAATTATCACAGAGGCAAATGGATTTGACCCTGTACCCGGATGATCAGACTATGGAAACCCTAGGTATACATGATAGCATCCTGTACTTGTTTAACCGACTTGGATGGGGGAATGCATTGATCCAACATAAGTTTGTGACTTACCGCGAGCTCACCCTTGAGTTCCTTAGCTCCTTAGTTTACCTACCTGAGCGCGGTTTCGGATTCAGGAAAGGATTTATCAGTTTCCACCTATTTGGAATAGAATATGACTTTAACCATAAAGAACTAGCTGACTTATTAGGATTCCCTAGTGGACCCTTTGCTTTTACTACCACACCGGTAGAATTGATGGATATTGAGCTAGATTTCTTTTGGGGAACTTTAACCGGAAACTACCACCCTGAACCAAATAGCATGAACAATGATGAAATACATAACCCTGCTCTCCGTTACTTCCATAAAATCCTTGCCCACACCTTCTTTGGAAAAGAAGAAAACATTACCGGAGTCTCTAAAGATGAGATATTCATTATGTCATGTTTCACTAATGGACAGCCTGTTAATGGTGTACCTTTCATGATGCAAACCTTCACCCGTATCCAAGAAGAACCTGAATTACCTATATTAGTATGAGGTCTTGTAACCATGATTGCTGATGCCTTAGGACTTAGGTACCAATTGCACAGGTGCAACCGTTTAGGTACCATCCGTCCTATGAATCTTAACTTCTGCTTTAATCGACATATCATAAGGAATTTAGGACATCCACCTTTTGAGTACCTAATCCGGAATGAGGTAGTAACTCTGTTCACACTGCCAAACCATGCTAGAGTAAGTGTTCACAATAAGGATAACTGGCTTTATGAGTTAACCCCACCTGATTATCCATCCACTCCTGAAACACCTCAGTCTTACAAGATAAAAGATGATATAATGACCGATGTCGAAACTGACCCTGAGACAGCTCCTGGTTACCATGACATTGACCACACTGACGAAGTTATTGAAACCCCTGAAGTGAATCAAGGAGTTTATGCTAACAACTTACAGAATATCATGAACACTCTTGAAGCTTACCAAACTGATATAAATTCATTTAAGGAAGACATTAAGAGCATGCGATTGGACATTATAGGTTTGACTGACATAACCTGTAAACAATTCTATCACTTGAACTCCGCAATCGAAGATTTGAAGAAACGCTTTTGAAAATGCTATAAGTGATTTAGTTTATTTTTCTCATTGTTTTCGTTTCTCGTTAGATTTATTTTTCGCAAACAATTTCGTACCGTATTTTCATTTATGTAATTTCATTTCCAATTACCTTATGCAATGCACTTCTAATTCCAAAATTTCTCCATTTTAATCAATTTATATATTTTTCATTCTATGTACTGTTATGCTTGCATTTATTCCTATTATATAAAAATCTCTCATGCCATGCAAGTTAGCAAAGTAATATGTCGAAATAAATTATTATATGGTGTTTAAATGTAATATTGAGTGAGAAGTGAAGAAAATAAATTATTATAAAATATGTGAAGCATAAGAAATAGTGTTTTCTGGAAATTATTCAACGAAACATGCTCTCACGGTCGTCACACCCCCCTAACGATCGTGACGTGCTCATTTAGCATGTCACGACCGTCACCACCTTGTCACGACCGTGACAACCCTAAATATAGGATTCGTGAGAAACAGAACTGTTTCTTTTCGTGACCTCTTCTTCTTCTTCCTCCATAACTTCCAAAAACCACCCATTTTCTCCATAACTTCCGTAACCTCCCATTACCAAATTAAAACTCATTAACCCCCATTATCACCACACCTATCACATTCTCACCTTCCAATATTTATTCCGAATAATTATTTCTCTCATTTTATCACTTTTTCACAAATATCAAAAATCTTCATCTTTCACTCTAGCTCTTGCATGCAATGGATACCATTCAATTTAGAGAAGGTGATGCTGGAGAAACCCAGAGAGAAAGATTTATCCGATTCCAGAACCGCGGTTTGCAACCTACGCGTTATATCGACACTGAATGCTTGAGAGAGCTCGGAATGCTCAACAGTGTCAAGAACCTGCTTAAGAAGGTTAATCTGTGGGTTCTATGCAGTCAGCCTCAACCAACACTCGAGTTGCTGACACTGGAGTTCCTAAGCTTGTTCTGTTACATCACCGGTTCCGGTTCTCAGAGTCAGCTCACCGGCGTGGCTAAATTCAGATTGTTTGGCCGGGAGTTTGAACTTTCGCAAACAAGGATAGCCGAGTTGCTAGGCTTCGCTCACGGGAATGAAGCTCACCTCTGCGTGCCGGATAATTTTAGTGAAACCGCTTTCACTTTATGGCACGACATAACCAATACCCGTGCCTCAGCCTTCCAAAGCCTCAATGCTACACACATCCACAACCCAGCAATCCGTTATTTCCACCGAGTCATTTGCAACACCATATTCGCTCGAGAAAGTAACCATAAGTTCAACTCCAAGGAGCTTCTGTTCTTGCATTGCGCTCTAAATGACGAGCCGATCAACGCTGCCCCGTTCATGCTTTCTCACATCCAGGCTATTGCGCATAGAGGCTCCACCCCATTCTTCATTGGCGACATTGTCTCCGCCCTCGCCTTTCAGTTAGGGCTCAGTGACTTGCTCGACAATTTGGATGGCATAGCCGCAGAATTCCTCACCAAGAGCTATTGCAGGTCCGCTCACCTGATTGCGCAGCGAGAGGATGGCAGGTATAGCCCTATTGTCCATGGCACCATTTTTCACCATATCATTCTGCCGTCCCGCGACCGCATCGACCCATCCAGCCGAGCCAACTGGCTTTTTATTTTACCAGATGTTGCCGACCACGCCCCTATTCATGATGATCAGGAAGATCCTCCAGCGGATGAGATGCAGGACGCTATGGATGCAGCTGAGCCTGTCCAGGACATTCCAGAGACATCTACCCGACAGCCTCCTGCACAGGATTTCACTCTTGAGGACGTCCTCCGTGCGATTCATCAGCAGAACCAGATGAACGCCGCACTGGAGCGAAGGCAGAAGGAGCAGTATGATGCTTTACTCCGCACTATTGCAGCAAACCAGGAAGCTACTAATGAGAAGTTTGGAGAAATTTTCAGCGAGCTCGAGGCCTTACGCATTGATATCACTGCTGTTACCGGTACCGGTTCTGATCCTGAAGCGACTCCTACCAGACGCTCCCGCACCAGAAGCCGACCCCGCGGTCCTCAGCAGCCATAGTTTTAGTTTTGCTTATGTTTGTTTTTCTTTTTTGTCGTTTGTATTGTACTTTTACCGCATTTATATCACAACATTGAGGACAATGTCTGATATAGTGTGGGAGAGGTACCTTTCATTTCCGCATTTTTCCTTTTCGCATTTTTCCATTCCATTGTATTTATTTTCGCAAGTTAATGAAACGAGCAAATCTTTGTGATATTTTCTTTAATTTCGAACTTTCCCCGTTTATTTAGCCATACCGAAAAAAAATCTTTAATTATTCGCATTACCCGACTCGCCTACGAAATCGTAATTAGGAAGTTGAGAACGATTAAACAAGACCAATACAATCTTGACACCTTTGACTTCCCACTTAAGCGATTCCATTCCGATTATCGTTACGAGTACACCTTAAGTTTCAGTTCAAAAGTAACCCCTAGTAGTTTATACTAGCAATCAGCACCGTCTGAACACAAACCACGTGGGGAGCCGATGAACATAAGCGTTTGATGCCTAATCAATAATGATCCTTCATATCTCGATACAAATGAAAAGAAATTGCACCAAAGTACACGGTCGCATATAAGAAACGAGAAATATGAGAAGGAGTCCATTGCGGGTTGGTTCAGAGGTACTGGTTCTGAACTTGGTAGGGCGTGCTACGACTCGATCCCCCACAACCTCCAAATCGGATAATATATGTAGGGTTACCGCACTCGTGTACCAGACCCCGTGCTTAAAAAGGATCAAAGTCGCTAACCGGCTACTCCACTACGTGCGTGCTAAGGCAAAGGGCTTAATGTGATTGCGCTAGAATGAAACCGGGCGAAATAAGATTGAAAAACTCTAGGTGAAAACGTAAAGAAATTTCTGATTGTTTCGATTAACAGGAAGTCGACGACATAGCTTGTTGCTTGTGTCATTAGTGTATCGTTAGTGTTCTATCAAAGTACCGGTTTATCCGACAAAACGATCCTTCGTACGGTTTGTTATGAGTATGCGTAAATAAAAACTTGTCCAACGATTTTCAACCGACTATTTTCTTGAGGACAAGCAAAGGTTTAAGTTTGGGGAAGTTTGATAACGAGAAAATGTATCGATTATATTGCTAAGTTTCATTGACGTTTTATTGCATAATCATCGTTTTTACACTCGATTCCTCGAGTTTTTCTTACTATTTTGCAGGTACATCATATATGGAGCTAAATCATGAATTAAGAGCAAAAGGAACAAAAACAACCATAAAAAGATGAAGAAATGAAGAAGCCTGCAGAACTGCATAATTTGTTGCACTCACGGTCGTCACCAAGGTGTCACGACCGTGACACCCCAAATGAAGCCATCACGACCGTGATCACATTGTCACGACCGTGACACTTAAAATGCAAGGGACACGAGCGTGAAGACCTTGTCACGACCGTGACAAGTGTAAAAGTAGGTTATTGACTGAGACCACGTCAAAACCTTACGTGAAGAAGCTTTTGCCTATTTTTTAGCCACGTTCCTATATTTCCTCCACTGTTTCAGCAAGGCCCAATGCAACAAGTCCAAATTTCAAGCCCATTAATTGTTCTATAAATAGCACAAGTTTTATGAAGAAAGTACAGAGCATTTTTTCTATCAATTTCCTGCGGAAGCTCTGCCGATTTATTTTACGACCCTTTCTATTTCAGCATTATTTTCAGTTTTTCAATTCTTATTGTATCCAAACCCGCCATATAACAATTTCCAACATCAGGAAATTGTTATACATTTACTTGTTTCTAAACCTTCAGAATTTGCTTTATTTTCGATTTCCGCCAACTCCAAGCTTTCCGGTCTGTGGAAGAAGGAGTCTGCTATAATATTGTTAACCAGGTTTTTATTTTATTGAAATTTTAATATTTATGTTGTTTATTTATTTTTATGCCATGAATATTTTGTTTATTGTTTTTCTGTCTCTGTCTGGTTCAACAAAAATGAGTAGCTAATTACCTTAGGGCGGTATGTAGTTAAAACAAACTTAATCGGTAAAATTTAACCATAGGCTAAAAATAATTAATAACTTAACATTCTGGCTGATACTTTTTAATTAAAATCGACCTTTTCGTTACGAGAGTAAGAAAAGAGTATTAGGTTAGGTCAAGACCACGAGAGTGTGAGATTTTAACCAGATAGCTAAAGTTAGGCATTTAAATTAAACACAGCGAGAGCGCTTTAAAATAAATTAGAATTACTAAGTTTCCAAAAATTATCTCTAAACACTTATGGGCTAGCGAGAGCAGGCATAGGGCTTTAGGGGTAAGATCTGAGATAAGACCACGAGAGTGTGAGTTGAGGGTATTTAAACTGGTAACCTCTACCGAATAGGTTAAGTAAAGACCTATATAAGCCTAGGTTAGATTGACCCACCTAAGTTAGTATAATTACATACCGACCGCCTTAGTATTATTTTATTAAAACTTAAATTTAATTCCGCCTTTAATATTTTAAAATCAACAAAAAAATCGTGACAACCATTCACCTTAGCTAAACTAGAAGTTCATCTAGCACTAAGTAACCATAGAGTCCCTGTGGATCGATAATCTTAAATATTACTTCGATAGGCTGTGCACTTGCAGTTAAGATACCGCTAGACACATAATTAGACACGTCTTTAGCCCATCACAGATCTTCAAAGTTTTCCACGAGATCTCTCATTTCTAGCTCAAACAACAATTACCAAAGCGTACCTCGGCTTTGTAGGTTGGTTAAATTCAGATCTAGCTCTGTATTTAGCTTATTTGCATGCTTGTGCTTTAGATCCACCATGTGCTTGTGTATTTGCTTGTGTTGCTTGAATTGATTTGTTGATTTGTAACCGGATCCATATGATAATGTTCATGAGCTTAATGATGTTAACTAATGTGAATGATCCATTTATTTCATGTATAATTGATTGCTGGTCTGTGGTGGAATTATTTGGGTAAGCTGGTTTGAGCTGATTTTCATGCAGGATTTGTTGTTGTTTTGACAGTGTTAACTGGTTAATGCTTTGGTTAACCGGTTAACACACCCTTTTTCTGTGTAATTTGTTGTAGGTTTGAACTGGTTAATCGGTTAACTCTTTGGTTAATCGGTTAACACTGATGCAGGGTGCCATTTTGGAGTTGTTTTGAGCTTGTTTGATCCCCTTACTTGCTTTAATTGCCATGGATCATTGTATGATCATTGAATATGCTAGTTTAGGGCAATTCGCTTGCTGGTTGATGTTTGCTTTCATCTTCTCGACGCGTAAGTCATGTATTCGCAAAGTTTGGCATGTTGTTTCATCTTTGTTTGCTAGAACTTTGAGCATGTTAATTCCATGATTGTGTTGATCAATTTGCTGGAATTTTGCTAACATTTAGGGGCTTATGGTAAGAGAAGTATGGATGTTCGTCCACATTTCAATTCTTTACTTCTTCTTTTTAAGTTGCTTTCTACTTTGTGGTTTTTAATGTGCCTTATGCGATCATGTGATTCAATTCTTATCTTTCCCCTCTAGAAGCAACTTATCTCCTTTAGAGGAGTAAGTTGCTCTCTAGCTTTCCTCTCCTGTCTTTTGCTTCTCCTTGGTTCTTCTTTTCTCTTAGGATAGTTGAAACCTTACTAACCTTAGGACCACTTTTGTATGATAACTTTAGGTAGTCTTTCCCCATTAGATTTTTGCCTTTTGTTCCTTTGGTTTCTTTCTCTTTTCATCTCAAAACAAAACCTAAAAAAACATTAATAAAGAAAGAAGTGACTTCTTGTGTAATAGCCTTATTCCATGGGGCATATATATTCGTTCCATCTTGGAATAGTGCATTTGTCTAGCATGATGCACAAGTCGAATCATGAGGTCATCTTCATCAAGAAAACCATAAAAAATACTTCTTCATTTTTAATCACTAAAACACTTAATAAATACAACAAGTCAATGAAATTAGGCCCTTGCCCTTGGAAACAAGTCTTGGATAAATTCTCCTTACTTGGTGTGCTTGTTCTATTATTCCATCTTGGAATGTAGTAGCAAGTACACATTCCATGGAAAAGATATTGAGTTCATTCTTTTGTGCCACACCAATAAAAAACTTCTGAAAAACACAAACAAACAATAAGCGTCTCTCCTTCGGGATTTCTTTTCTCATCTCCTTCGCTCCGTACACGAACTTGCTCCTACTTGTCATTTTGCAAGACGGTTACACACTCGTCGTCCGAGCCTGCAACACCTGAGCATTGACATAGGCAGTTCAAGCCTTTTAAGACATAAGCAATCTTTTCCACCCCTAGTTAGGGGAACTATGACGCCTCTGATCCTCATGTCCAGATGAGGTACGTAGGCAGCGGGGTAGGCCCCGTTCGAGCACACTCTTTTATTTTCCCTACATTTTCCCCTTTCTTTTCTTTCTTATTCAGTTTCAGTTTTGCAGCAATTTTCATTTCTTCACCCTTTGAAACATTTTCTTCGCAAGCGTGGATCCCGTCGGGTACGGAGGATGATCTGGGGTGCTAATACCTTCCCAGGTCATAACCGACTCCCGAACCCAGTTTCTTTGGTTCGTAGGACCTTTGTCCTTCCTTTTATTTTCTTCTGGTTTGTGCAGCATTACCATTCCCGTTCCTTCGGGATAAAAATGTCTGGCTGGCGACTCTACCTCTTTTCCGCGCCACTTTCGCCTTTGTACCAGGATGGAAATCCAGGGAGCGACATCTGGCGACTCTGCTGGGGATCCTAACCAGAGTATCTCTGGTTCCCTTGAGAGTCAATATTAGCGTTTGTGTGTTTCTGTTTCTTTGGGTGTTGATTGTTTGCTGTTACGTGCTTATTTTACTGTTGTTTATTTACAGTTTTATTTGCAAGCTTTATTTACAGTTTTCAATATTTATTTTCATGAGTCATATTATATTGGATTGACTGGATGCTGGTTTCCTTTTTTCTGTGGCATTGGGAACTGTTACTGAGAGATGAGCTTGTAACCGGGACTCGAGTGCACCCTAGGACTTAGAGTGGACAGTCACTTTGGCTTCATGGCATCTTGCTATGTTGGAAGTAGTGAGTTCCACACCCAGACTTGCGACCGTCTTGGAAATGTATTGATGCCGGAATTTTTCTGGGGTCATACACAACCTCAATAGTTATGTGCATCTGGGGACCGATCATTGAGTACCTTTGTGGAAACATCCCTCTCCAGTGGTGACAGTGGCAGACCATATTTTGTGGCAAACCCATTCACACCCAAAGGCCCACTGGGAACTTGCATAGGATGGCCTGGTTCTTTTATAGGAACTCAGTCAAAGCATCTGGTCGTATGACGATAGTATTGTACCCTTCGGGATGAATGTACTATTGTTTCTCGATTCCAGCGCTTGAAGATGGGAACTTATAATGGATGCTTATTTTCTCGGACTCACGCTGAGACCTCCCTGGGTAGTACATAATGCTAAACAGATTCCCTGATCTGGTCATGAGCCATTTCTCGGAAATGGTGAACGTATTATTGCTATTCGACTTTGAGAGTCCGTGATGTTTGACCCGGAGCACACCTGTGAGATTGGGAGGGGTTTACAGGTTTGCAGGAACCCTTGACCTCATCATACCTCATTATCAGTATAATTATATGATTTGATATGGCTACATGGATTTTGGAGTTCTTAAGTTATTTGATATCTGATTTGGGGCTTATTTGAGACTGAATTCTTGTTCATGGGGCTTTATTCATAGGATCTTGGTTCTTGGTCACTTGGGTCTAGTGTTCCATATCCAGACAGTCCCAGTTGTTGATCATATGCCTGCATTGCATTTGCATCGCATCATACTCGCATTAACTGTTTGTGTTTCCATTTCAGGTTATCATTTATTCTTTGTACCCAATTCTGGTATTCATTGTTTTTTCAGATAACAGAAGTCCAAGAGATACCCAGAAAAAGGAATGCTCATTACACTTTCCCGCAACCAGAAATTGAGGAGATTCAGAAACTGGCGGGCTTGATGAGTGACAAGGTTTCAGATGATTTCAGAAGTCGGTATGGGAAGATCTTGGGCTACATGAACAAACCTACTGTGGATCAGAGGGGTAATCTTCATTCTTTGTTGCAGTTTTATGACCATCGGTTGAGAATTTTTGTGTTTGCTGACTACGTCTTGGCTCCCACTATGGAAGAGATTTCTGACATCCTGAAGATTCCTGTCAAGAATGGTGTTCCCTATTATGCTGCGGAGAAGTGTCCCCTGTACAAGAACATTGCAGGTGCTTGTCATTTGAGTATGCTTAGAGTGAAGATGGAGTTAGAAGCCAGTAAAGGGAAGGGATTTACTCTGGATTTTCTTATCACAGAAGCCCATGTGTTTGCTTTAGGAGGGAAGTGGTCGGAGTTCAGTGCACTATTAGCATTAATGGTATACAAGATATGTCTTTTCCCCGGAGAGAAAGGATGGGTAAGCTTGGAGGCTATCACCCTTTTCGTTAAAGGAAACCCGATGCCTACGTTGGTGGAAGACTTTTACTTTGGTGTCCATCACAGAAATGAGAAGAGAAAAGGGTACGTGAATTGTTGTGCTCCATTGTTTGCTGAATGGTTTGCCAAGAAGCTTCCAAAGTCTGGACCGTTCAAAGATCTTTAGCAATATTGGAAGTGGGCTAGAAGATTGATGGGGTTAACATCTGATGACATAGCTTGGGGATGTAGCAGAAGCTTAGTGGGAAAGGAGTTTATTACAAGGTGTGGTGATTTTCCCTATGTGCCTTTGTTAAGTAGGAATGGAGTGATAAGTCACAACCTGGTGCTGTCTAGAAAGCAGTTCGGCTATCCATTGAAGGATCCTTTGTCAGATGAAGAAATAACTAAGACTCTGTATTTTCCGGTTGAAGATAACGAGCAGTTAGTTATCCAAGTATCTCAAGCTTGGGAAACAAAGGTTAGGGATGGTAAGAAAGAACTCAGAAAGGTGGACCCTAAGACTTATCCCTCTTTTACTGCTTGGATACAAGGTAGAGTTGATACCTTCTTCTTTCCATTTTCAGTTGAGGCTCCACTATATCCATAAGAAGTATCAGTACAAACCACTGTTTCTCTTGAAGATTACAAGAAGTTGGAAGCTCAGTTGCACAAGGTTCGGGTAGAGAATTCTGAGATGGCTAACTTATATCACCGTGCCAATCATGCTAAGCAAGAAGCAGAAGAAAAGCTACAGAAGATGCAGGCTACCTTAGAAGCTAAGGAAAAGGAGTTTGCTGGGAGAGAAGCTCATTTTCAGAGGTTGGGTCTAACAGAGTCAAAAAGAGAAGCGGATCATAAGAAGATTGTGAAGACTCTTAGAGAAGCTCGTCAGTCCATTACTTGGTTACAGGGCCAAAGAGAACAGGAGCAGAAGAAGTAAAAAGAAAAGGAAGAGTTCTTTGAGGTGCAGATGTCATTCAAGAAAGAAGAGGTCGAACAAATTCACAAGATACGAAGGGAAAAGACTCAGCAATTGGTACAGAGCTAGCTAGCCTTGGAGGAAGCAATGAAGGAGATTGCAGATCTCAAGTTGAGAACAGGTGTCAAGAAGAACCGGACAGAGGTGACAACTGCAGAAGAGGAGCCTGGATCTTCCTTTTAGCCTAGGGTTTTAGTTTATTGTTGATTGTATCCAGACTACCTACATGCTTGTTGTAGGAGTCTTGCTTTATCTTTCTGTCTTTTGTATTGAATTATGACCCTGTGGGAATTCCGTTTATGTTTTAACTCGGGTCGTTGATAGTTTGTTCATGTAATACAATGATACTTTCCAGTTACCATTTATGAATGAGCAAAGTTGTTGGTTCGAAACCATCGGGGTCTGGATACTCGTCAAAAGATTTTTGAAAAGTTAGTTTCCAAAAAAAAAAGAAGTCATCTGAAGTATTTTTGTCAAAGAATACCAGAACTGGGGCATATTAATGCCTGGACGTGGAAACATGAATAGTTACATTGCATGCATATAACGTGTTTGTTGTTTTGCAGGTATTTCTCCAGTGTTCTAATGTTCATGTCACTTTCAGGCACTATAGCTCCTAAGAAGGTTCAGAGACAGCCAACTGTGCACAGATACCCTACGAAGGTGAACAGGGAAAGAGCAATGGAGATACAAGCAGATCTGGGTGATTTAAGGACGAGAATGGACAACTTCACGACCCTCATGGCTGGGATGGGTCAAACTCAAGAGCAGTTACACAAAATGGTGGAGAACAATCAAGCCAGGAACCATGGGACAGCAGATGGAGGTAATCGCAATGGGGCTGGCGCCCGTCACGTTGAAGTCCCTGTGGTGCAACTAGGGGTCACTATTATAAATGATGGAGTGAATAACATGCAGATGGATGGGCAGGACGAGCAGTTCACTTTGCTGGATGAGGTGGATGGCCAAGGGGTTGATATGAATAGGAGGTTTGAAGAAATGGCTGAGCAGATTCGCGCCATTCAATCTCAGAGTTCTCTAGGGTTTGACATCACTGATTTGGGCTTAGTGTCAGGGGGGAGAATTCCCTACAAGTTCAAAGTCCCTACTTTTGATAAGTACAACGGCACAACTTGCCTGAAAACTCACCTTCAGTCCTTTGTGGGAAGGATTGCTGCGCATACAGATGATGAGAAGCTGTGGATGTATTACTTCTAGGATAGTCTTGTAGGAGCTTCCTTGGAATGGTACATGAAGCTGAGCCGGGTCAATATTCGAAGTATTACTTCTAGGATAGTCTTGTAGGAGCTCCCATGGAGTACCACATACATTTTGGGTGCGTAAAACCTTCCCATTGTGTAACCTATCCCCTTACCTGTTTCTCTGTTGTGTTTCTTTAGCTTTTTTTTTTGCTTTTAGATTCATTAGGATTTATTCACTCTTTTTTCCCTTTCCTCCTGGAATAAAATAAAAGCACGATGGAGACTATGTTTACTTTGAGTTAAGTTAACTAATAGCTTACACTCATGTTTTTTACCGCTACAGAAAAGTGGCGACTCTGCTGGGGAGTGTTTTTTCCTCTTCAGTCCGTTTATGTAAACAGAAGCAAAGCCAATCTTTGATGCTCTGACGATTCTGCCTTGTGACAATTTGTAGATGCCTATACCTGAGCGGTATGTTAGGACGATAGTCGTCTTCACCATATGGGAAAATCAAAGGGTACTGCAATGCCATGTAAGCTGGGTGGAATTCGTCAATCCTCTATAATCCACCTTCGCTCAGGTGAAGTATGATGTCTCTTTTAGAGGCCGAATCAACATCGGCAACAATTAGAGCCACAACTTTTGAGATAGTTAGAGTGTTATAGATGCGACCATTCATGGATCTTTCAGAAATAAGTTTTAGTTTCAAATCCTGGAAAGCATTATTACTCAACATGTCTCTTGCCATCCGAAACGCCCTTGCATGAGGATTAAATTCATCCAAACAACATTTGAGAGTTGTGACAATGGAACTGTCAATGTTTTTATTGTCACTGAAATGAAAAAATGTTAATGCAATGGTGTACCAGTCATATATGAAGTAAAAGATTAAGTACATTATCTAAAACACCCAATCCTGTTGACAATTTCGTTATCCGTATCATGGATATAAAGTTGTGCGTATTTAGGACGTTGTCCCGAAGCTGGAAGCAGGCTTCCTATCCGGTGGAAAGTCTGAACATGTAGTCGCAGTATAGGCGGTTCTCGACCTCCCATTGTGTTAGTTGTATCGAATTTCATGCCAGGAGATGTGAAAGAGAACATTGCATTATAGGTTCAGAGGTTGCTCTAAAAATGCTTAGCATACCGATTTTTTTTATCAAATAGTAATTTTTGCAATTGAGGTGGTGGGGGCTTAAGCAATTGGAGTTCAATTTTTCCTCCCTTGCAACACACTACAAACTTAGGTACGGTTGTGTGCCTTCCTTTAGCCCTACGCTCTTGATACCACATAGCCGTATGACAATGTTGGCATTCCCACAAAGGATCTCCAATATCATAATAATATGAAAATAATATTAATAATTAAAGTGATAATCGTGAAGATGTATAACATTACAAATGATGTGAAGAAGTATGCTTAATTTACAATGGTATCCTTATACCATCTTGTTTGTAATTGTAAGAAGTAGGCTTGGAAAATAGGTTGGAAAACCGCATACCTTGATCAAATGAGTTTCCTAATGGAAGAGAGTCATTATGTATTTCATCTTCACAGTTGAATTCAAAGTTATGGTCGTCCCCAGAATTTAAGGAGTTGTCGGTTTCAGATGCAGAAACCGTAGTAATGGTTGGATTAGGACCCTCTTGAATGGCAACGTGGGAGGCATCATGCGTCGATATTAGAGTAGTTTGCAGGTGAATTAAACTGGTGTTATTCAGTTGTGCAACGACGTTGAATTCCTGGTAGAGATTGGCATTAGACCGTATTGCCAACCTACTCCTTTTAAATCTATCTTTGTCGAGGTGATGACGATCAGAGGATCTTGAACGTTGTAGTGCATTGGTTAAGTCTGTAGTGAGGGGAGAAAAGAATGTAGTACTACGCGATGATCCAGGAGTACAAACATTTGAAGGTGTGGTTTGAGGAAAAATATTCTCCTTGTTATAATAAGGATGATGCTTGAATCTTCTAGCCATGAGGTAGGCCTTCCTTTTCCGTCTTGCTGAAGCAGCTGTAGAATTAGAAGGGTTGCTTATGTGTGAATCCATTGCGGACAATGCAATGATGAGGTAAGGCAGAGAGTGAAAATGTAATGGGATGGCTATTGAAAGGAGTGTGAGCCTTATGGAAAAAATGCATAGAGTGTGTTCGGTTTTATGTGTAATGTGAAGTCAAGAAGAGTTCATGCAGATGTCAAAGAGGGTTTGATTTCCATGGTTGTATAAAAATTAATTGGTGAAAAGGTGTCCATGTTATGCAACCATGTATTGCAGCAGGTAAATAAGACTGAGTGTGCGTGAAAATATCAACAATAAGTGTAACCATGTTGTGGTAGGATCTGATGGAGCATGTTGATAGTGAACATGTGTGTTGGAAAAATGTCACAACATGAAAAAGAGTTGACAAAGGGAACAAATTTAAAAAGGTTATTGGCGGGACCTTGATAAAAACAAATAAAAAGTACAGTTGAAAAAAGGTAGCCGGAGCTGTAAAAAGTGTTAGGGCTGTAGCAATCAGTCATTGGGTGATGTTTATGAGTAGGGCGATATTAGGTAGTGTGTACAAACTGAAGCAATTGAGCAATTAAGTGATGTAGTAGATATCAAATAGTACATAATAGAGAAATTTTCAGAGTATGTGTACAGTTGGAGAGAGATTTTATTATGAGATTTAGGCCATCTGGCAGATCAAGTTTTATGTTGTAAGGCATTTGTTTTTGTGTTATTTGGTAGGAATAGAAAATTAAGAAAATAAAGATGCACTTGATAGTACAAAAATATTATGGACCCAGGTGTGAAAATTGTGATTAACCGAGGTGGTCATTTTAAAATATGTAAATTGTGAAATAAAAATTATTTGTATATATATCATTTTGCAGGAAGGCATAACCTGTTGCCATGTGTAGCAGAGAATAAATATTGAATCCATGTTAAACAGTAATGCACATATATTGGAGGCATTGAATGGATAAAATGAAACCATGAAATATATTAAAGATTCCATTGTTATGAGATCTGATGGTTACATTGCAAAACAGGATAAACCTAAATTCATATTATACATGATATCATTAATGTTGTTTACACAAAAAGTATTGAGTTCATATCATTAGAGGTTGCTAAAGTCTCTCCTTCTTCAAATGAAGGATTTACTAGAACCATCAGTTCTCTAATGCGTGCAGTACTACAACTTTAGTATTGGATGCATGTAAAAAAGAGAAAGAGAAATGTTAGAGGACTTGAAGATTTTTGTTTCGGTGTTATGGCCAGTACTACAAATGTAAGGAGCAGTGAGTCCCTTTGCAACTCTTGGGCATTTGTGACATGCCTAGTAATACCAACCTCCCTGGGAGGTTTTTAGCTTGTCAGTAGTTGCAACGGTAACACACTGCGTGATCTGGTATCGAGTTAAATGGCACACGGTGAGAAGCATGAAAATTACCAATCGACACACATTTAAAGGACGCAAATGTTAATAATAAATGAATGTAGTTACGTCTTTCAGTTGGAAAATCTTAGAAAGTGGGAGCACGACATCTTTATACATAAATTTGTCATATGGAGTAAGTTGAGAAGAACCAGAACTTTGAGACCAGTTGGTTGAAAGGGCTTTTAATGTTGTTGAAGAATCTTGAAAGCCAAGAATGTTTTTGATGTTGTGTTATACAAAACATATATTTATCAGGCTCAGTATTGTAATATCTCAAAATTTTGCCCCATTATTTATTACCTTAACTGGATTTTTGCTTCACATTCATCTGCATTTTCCTTTAGGTCATAAAATCATAATCATGCATTTTCATTGGATCTTAAGGCACGAGATCAAAGTATTTCCTTGTGACTTGAATTTTCTATTCATAGATGATTTATTAGACCATTGCATTGAGACAGAGGTTGAGCTCACATTATCATGGGAATATTCTCATGCTGAAGTTCATCAAGTACCTGAGTTATCTTCTTCAAGATTTCTCAAAAATGTCAGATGTTTAGGGTTTTATTCATGTTAATAGCCCAAGTTATTGGCCTCATCGGGGAACACTCAATACAGGTGGTTCAAGGGTTCTTATCGCTTGTATGATTTGGTTGATGATGTTAATCAAGTGAAAATGGTGTTAGAGTTTTCATATCAAAGGTATCGTGATATTCGTGGTACAAGAAGATCAAGTGGGGGGACTTGTAATAATTAGGTCATTATGGTTCTTTCGGTTGGTCGTTGATGGTAGTACAAGTTCATGAGGTTCAAGATTGGAGTCGACTAAAGTTTGGGGATTCATTGAGAATACAAGTTTGATACAGATTGAATCTTTGAGTTGATTTAAGCACATTAAGTTGAGTTGGATGTATTAAGTGAAATTCAAAGATACGAGCTCATTGAAACCGCATCCGGTCAAAACAATTATGTCATGCCCATTTCAAGATCAAAGTTAATATCCAAGAATCGTATCTATTGACATTCATAATTCATTCTTAGCCCATATCCACATTCTTGTTTCCGAATCGATTAATTCTAATTCCATCATCATTCCTAATTCTATTTTGACTTAACCATTTTTCTTAGCCCAAATCTATTTCATGTCGCCATTACAAACCGATTAACCAATTTCTTTGTCTAAATACCCGCAAGCATTATTGTTAATTCAAATTCTAAAACCATATTCATTATCCAAGTCATTTTCTTTAACTCCATTTCATTAAACCAATTCATCTCATTAAACCATTTTTGTAATTCCATATTTAATATTCATTTTCTAGGCCTATACCCATAAAATCCTTTCAAGCCCATTTTTTCTTAGTCCATTTCAAACCCAAATTCATGTGTCCATAAAATCCAATTTAAATGCTCGTTTAAAACCAATTTCCTAAGCCTTGGTTTACCCACTAATCCGAGTATTAATTTACCTATTAATCCTCATTGCAAAGAAATATACAATTTTTTTATCCTTTTGGCCCAATGCTTTGTAATCCCATTAACACAATAATGCTTTGCCACTTTTTGGAGCTCACTTATTATTACCAAGATTGATAAAAAAAAAGTCTGAAGTTATGTGATATAGGCAGCCAAGCAAAAGCAATACGTGACACACCATGTTAATAGGCCACGCTAAAAAAGGACTTTGGATTCGAAAACAACAGAGTTACATATCAGAAAAAGGAAAATATCAGTTATGAAAAAACTGATATAACAGAAAATCCAGAATTCAGTTAGAAATAAAATCTTGATTCATATAACAAATTATAACATCAGTTGGAAAAAATTCAGAGAAAAAAGAAAAGAAACTCAAGGGAGATTTTTATCAAAAAAACACAGTGGAGTTTCACTCTCCGATCCGATCCAAAAAAATCACTCCAACTCTCCAATCCCCAATCCGAAAACCACTCTGATCTTCATCATCAACCCTCTTCAATATCATTCACCAAAAATCTTCCTAGCTCTCATAACCGAAAAACTCTGCATCAATCTCTCAAAAACGCAATTGAAGACTCGACGCAATCGATCAGCATCTTCCATCATCATCATCATCATGGCAAAGGATCTCTAATCAATTTTCATCACTCTTGCATCATCATCTTCTAACAGAATAACAAAGTCAAGAACAACGCAGAACTTCTGAATGATCTCAGTGAATCCACCTTCATCGAATCAACCAACCCTCATCACCTTTCCACCAAACTTCAATCTCACCAATAATCTTCAAACTCAGGACCACCATCCTCATTTTCATTTTCGACACAATTTTGCCCATAATCCACATCTTCAATCACCTTCAGAAACCTGCAATCTTCATCAATCTCCAACAACAATCTTTCATTGAATCGTCTTCTTCAAAATTTCATTATCAACCTGCATAAAGAACAATACCATGCAAATCAACATCAATAACGATCGTGCAAGATTCAATATCATTCATCACAAATTCGCAATAATCAGTCATAGTATCCGCAATATTACGTCGCACTCAGAAAAGAAGAACGAAGAGAAAATCTTTGAAATCGAAGTTGTGAAACTTACCGAGTAAGGCTTCGATTCATCATTTAGATGATGATTTGAGGAGAAGTATCTCAGTGAGTTGAAGTGACGAATCAGAGAAGACGGCAAGATCAGAAGGAATATGAAGTTATTGTATCTGCGAAGGTGAATCCAAGCTGGCGAGCAACGCGAATCCCTAACAAGAAAACCACGAATCGAGGACACGATGAGGATTAGAAACAGTGGTGATACCAAGTTTTGAATCAGTAGAATGGTTTGAATGGAAGAGTTGAGGAACGGTTGAGGACAATTATCAAGGGCAAAGTTTCCGCCGTGGTATTTGCAATGACGGACGACGACAGTTCTCCGGACAACTGAGTGAGTTGTTCGGCGAGGATGATGAGGCCGGGATTGCTTGAGGAGTTTGTTTTTGGTGAGAAACGGATGAAGGCATCGTGTGTTCGTGGTGAGAGGAAGAGGACGCGATGCAGGATGAGGTTGAAGGGAGCGGCGCCAGTGGTTGTGTCGCCGGGAGAGACATAGAGGCACGCCGCCGATGCAAGATCCATTAAGGAAGATGAACATGTGTTGTGTATCCTCCTTAGGGTTTCTTTTTTTATAAATATTAGATTTACAACGAAAAGACTCGGATTGAGCTCAGACTGTTGGATCCATGGAAATGCTATTGACACCTCTTGTTTTCCATCTACACTTCTCCCTGCTGTGATTGAAGATTGGGCCTTGTGGCAAAAGAAGTTCTATTCAGACCCTCCGAATTACTAATATAACACCCCTATTTTTTGCACCTGTTATGGAGATCGGGCCCATACTCCATCAAACTTCTATTGGCACCGCCATTTTTCAACTCTACACCCCATGCGCTATGGTATAGAACGGTGGGCCTGGGCCAGTTTCTATTTGCTGCTGCTTGGATTGCTGAATCACCCCCTATTCTTTATTTTAATAAACATGTCTGCTTAATTTTCTTGTGGGAAAAAAAGGATTAATTAATTTTGTTGTTAAGTCATCCTTGTGGATTATGATCTTAATCCATTTCTTGATATTTTTTATTTGAAATTTTTCGTCATAATTTTAATTATTTGTGGAGGATTAATTTTGTAATGTGTTCATGAGTTTTTGATCGATTTCGATTATGGTGGATCTTCACAAAATGATTATGGAAGATAAGCATTTATTTTTCTTATGGAGATCACAAGACCTTGCTTGAAGTTTTTTTTGGATTTCTTTTATGTGAAGAATCGACACTTCGATCATGTAAGTAATCTCGATTCTCCGCTTTAATGCACCATTCTAGATGTATGCAGCTTAGCATCATATAACTTAAGGGGAATATTGAGCCCTCCCACCTGAGGCACTGGATTTATTTGTGAATTATGATTATATGTATCGATTTCGGAGCTTAGGTATTAGGTTATGAATTATAGAATCTAGTTCCTTTCACGTTCCCTTAGAACCCCGTTTTTAGCCCGTTTTGTCGCAATTATTAAAAATAGTTTTATGTGTGTAAAATTCTGGAAAAATTCTTAAGTGATCCTCATCCTCTTTATTAATTTGTCATATTTTTTGATTCCAGATTTGGGTGGTTTTAATAAATAATTTGGATTTTAGATCACAAGTTGTCCCAAAAAAGAGTGTTTTGACATAAGGAACCAAAAACCTTTTTTTCCCATAGGTGTGAGACCTATTTTTTGTGTGTGATTAACCACTGGAATTTGTGACATTTTATGCTCCTTAGGAATTTTTTTCATAACTTTTGGTGCCATTTTTGATCCACTTTGTGGAGTTGTTTTTCGGCGATCATGTCTTGGTATCTCAATTGTTAAGTAATTGTTTTGGCACTTTGGTGCATAATTTTGTGAAATCCTTTTATACCATGTTATATACTGACTTCAATATTCCAGGGATTTAATTTCATAATTTTTAAATCCTCTTTGCTATTTTTCCATGTCACCTAGATTGTAGGTCCAAATATGTGTTTATTTGCTCCATAATCTAAATGTTAGAAAGGCATTCATGCCATTTGCTTGAGATAATTTTTAGTAACTTTTAGGAGTTAATTATAGGTCAATTTTAAGTCCTTAATATCAGTTATAGGTCACTTTTTGAACCATACTCATTTGGTTTGTTTTTGTGTTCCTAAGTGCATTCTTATGTGAAATAGTTTAACCTAAACTAGCTTCTCTTCTCCTCTAATTGTTAACATGAATTATGTGGAAATCATAAATGGCTATTAATTCACTCTAATGGTATCTCATAAATTGTATGCTACTGACCCATAATCATTTCATGCATATTCACATACCATTCATCTTTAACTTGCATCGTTTGTGATCTTATGCGACACCATGTTTCATTTGTTCTCACATCTTCTTCTCCTTGATCCATAGGACTAAGTCATTGCATCCATGATTGTATATTCATTCATCCACATGCATAAGCATTCACTACTTACTTTGATACTCATTTCATGTATTAATTCATGCATGTAAGTCATGCGCATTCATACTTCATCCATAAGCCCTAACTTGCATTTAGGTGAACTTAGGTGAACTTTTTTTACATAGTTTGATCTTGTGAGGTATACTAGCACCCTTAGAGACTTATATCATGTATCTACTGACTTTAGAAGTCATATAACCTATAGGTACCTTCATCTTTAGACTTAGGTCTTACTTTGAACCCTAGTTCACTTCTAGGATGTTTATGGTACTTAATCGCTTTTATGCTTTGATTTTACTTTCAATATGCATTGTCATGCTAACTTTTTTTTTGTAGGGGGAAAAATTGAGGTAAGCCTCACTTCATTCCTTTATCTTATGCATTATAATTGTGGTTGCCTTAGCACTTTGTGTTTCGCTTGTATAGGTTTTCCCCTTTCTTAGAACAACTTAACTTCCTTAGGAAGTAAGTTGAGTTCTAATTCTCTTTTCTTCTTTTCCTTTTCTTCCTTAGGATTAGAAAACCACACAACCCATTAGGATCACCTTTTGTACATAATAAATAACTTAGAGTTGTGTCTTAGTCCCCCATTAGCTTTTTCCCTTTTTCCACTTGAGTCTTTCTTTCTCTCCTTATAAAGAAAATAATAAAAATATCTAATAAAGGTTGAATGTTCTTATAAGCCATGAGACTTTATTGAGGAGTACTTATATGCGTCCTGTTTCGGGGCGAGGTGTAAGTATTTTCCACGATGGATAGGTCTTAGTATGAGAATATTCACAAACAAATTCAAAACACTTCTCATAAAAGACAAAACAACCAATAAGCGATTATCCTGCGGGAACTTCTCTTTCTCATCTCATTCATTTTGAACGCGAACTCGCGACGACTTGTCTCGCATGCGAGACGGTAAACGCACTCGTACCAGACGAGCCTGCAACACCTGAGCATAGACATACTCAGTTCCAGCTATAAAAAACACAAACATTAGTTTTCGCCTTAGTTAGGCGAACTACGTCGACTTTGATCCTCATTTTTCCGATGAGCTACGTAGGCAGCGGGGTAGGGCTCGTTCGAGCACATTCTTTATTTTCCCTACATTTCCCCCTTTTTTTCCATTTTCTTTTTCCAATTCTCTTTCTCATTTCCAGTTCCATGTAGCAGTTCATTTGTTCAGCAGCAATTTTATTTCTCACCCTTTGAAACAAAACAAGCAAGCGTGGATCCCGTCGGGTACGGCGGACGATCTGGGTGCTAATACCTTCCCAGGTCGTAATCGACTCCTGAATCCAGATCTTTGGTTCGTAGGACCTTGTCCTTTCCTTCTTCCTTAGGTTTGTGCAACATTACATTTCCCGTTCCTTCGGGATAAAAATGCCTGGCTGGCGATTCTACCTTTTCCGCGCCACTTTCGCGTTTGTACTAGGATGAAAATCTCGGGAGCGACAAGTATATGTAAAGATTCTAGGAAACGGAAATAGTAAACAAAAACTAAAGTCTCACTGAGGACCTATTAAGAAATGTCTTAATCTCTGAAGAATCTTCATTGATGCGTAACTTGGTGACGTTGAAAGTGTTAGAAACACACAACGAGTATTTACCTACGGCAGAACGAAAGAAAACAGAAACAACAATGTAATTTCAATCATAAAAATAGGTTATTTCAATAAAGTAAAATAGTAGGTATACCTTC
Source organism: Lathyrus aphaca (assembly GCA_963966055.1). Taxonomy (NCBI): domain Eukaryota; kingdom Viridiplantae; phylum Streptophyta; class Magnoliopsida; order Fabales; family Fabaceae; genus Lathyrus; species Lathyrus aphaca. Next base: position 28,238,230 of record OZ014523.1, on the reverse strand, counting down.
CTCCTTAACCTTTGCATATTGTAGAATGATAATCGTCGGTAAAGACGGGTCCTGTCTTTTTTGAATGAAGTCATTAAACTCCAAAACATAACTCTCCCATAGTGTGCAATGGACCGAGTTGTTTCTGTAAAATAAAAAAAGTTTAGTTACAATCGTAATACTGACATCATAGTTGAGAATAATATATGTGTCATGAATTAGATGTGCAATGGAAATATACCCAAAATCCTTCAAGACCATATTCATCTATTGTTTTTTTACTGCCTCCATGTAGTTGTGTGTAACCGATCTTTGTGACCATCCCAATGACATATGTGAACAAAGGTAAATTTACACAAAACCAACATGAGTAGAGGCTTGTAATAAAGATAGAATAAAGACTAAATTCAAAGAATTATACCAAACACACCTAATAAGACATCCCTTTTCCACTTCCCGCAAATGATATCAGCAAATGGTGTAAACTTAAGAACTTTAGGAGGGATGATGTGCTTGTTGATGTCGGCGACCGAAATTCCACCCATGAAGACTAATAGATATCCGTGTTCAGATGGTTTGAATAACAAATCATTCAAAATGACATGGGAATTCCCAATGGTATATGTATTTTCGATGGTTAACACTTTGTCAAAGGCCTGTTTAAAGACATAGGGGACTCGAACATGGGTATCAGTTCCCTGAATACGCAACAATGTAAATTGAAAGTAAGAGAAACAATAATGAAAATATGTCTAATCCGGAATGCAGTTAGGCACGACAAACATCGAAAGAGTAATATGCCCTTGGACATGGATATGTATATTCATGATATTAGCACAGTTACTGAAAAAAATACATATGAAACAAGGTTTGCATGAAATTTTTTTTGTATAATGTTGTATACATTTCCAGAATCCATAGCATAATATGTATATGAGGATGAAAAACTAAAAGAAACATAGATATTATGAAAGCGACATGAGTATGAATATTCAAGAAACAACGTAACCATACAACTAACCTCGTTATCAACTACAACCATTTCAAAATGTTCTTTCGACTTGGAAACCACAGTCCATCTGTGCTGGACCCTTACGACAATATTCCATAGCTCCTTGATATCATTGATGTCCTTGAGCATTGCAAAAGTTCTAGCCATTGTTTAAGTTGAAGTGTGCAAAATAACCTTAAAATTCAGTTTAGGTTTAAAATGGAAATGTGATGGCTTGAGAGAGAAGGATGTAGTGTTTGATTTGGAAGAAAATGAGAAACACATTATTTGCAACAAAGTAAGGGAATATCATTAAATGGTGATGTGTCATGAACAGTGTGGAAAAGCATAGGAACCCGTCGCTTTCTCTGCCATGGTACAGTTGCAGCTGCATTTTTAGTTTGTTGTAACAATGTAAAATTTTCATTAGCATTTTCACTTATGATATAAGAGGCATTTCAAAATTCTGTTACACACCTGGTTACTTTATCAGGCATCCTAGCAGTTTTTTTCATTCAACCAAATACTTAGTCCCTAAGCATACATACAACAATTGATATTTAATGCAATTAGACTGATTTTATCCCCAAATCCATGATTTGGCAATGGCTAACAAAGGGATTATTTGGTAATTTCCAAGACCATCTCCTTTCCTATATTATAGATGCAACGTTGATGCACTTGTTTCTATCTTGTATTTGTTTTTAATATATTTTAGGCAAAATACCCAAATTGGTCCCTTAACTCTACCTCAAGATCCAATTTGGTCCCTTATCTTTAAAAAGTATCAAACTAGTCGTTTAATTGTTCAAAAAGTTCCACATTAGTCCTTTCCGTCCATTTTTTTACTAACGGCATCTATTTTTGCTTGGGTGGCATCTGACGTGGCACTGAGTCATACACGTGGCAAGTGACTTGGCACATATTCATCTTCAAGGTCATTAAAATTGTGAAAAAAATTCCAAAATTATTGATTTAGTCTGGATTCAAACCTATGTTATCTTGCTTGCAAGCAATAAGCACTTACCACTACACTACTTTGCAATAGATGTTTATTATTTCAAATAAGTTGATAATCATCTTGTTCTTTACACTTTCTGTCTATGAACACAACATTTACTCCATCAACATTTACTTCCAATTTTCTATCCTCACCATTAACATACTCAAAACTGCTAGGATGTTTTATCACCTCCACTGCAAATCCAACACCCATCCCAACGTAAAGTGATTGTGAAAAATAATTATCACCACCTTCAACGTAGCTGAAAGCATCAAAACTCTGTATCATAGATATATTTATTGCTACAATCTTTTATGATGGAAATTGATGGAGATAATTCTTAAATAACCTCGATTTTGCTGAACAAGGAAATCATAGATATAGTTAATTCAGTATCAATCATTTATTGTAATTAATTGTAATTAGCAGATTCCATAATTTTATTCTTCAAAAATATTATATATGACTTTGGAAACTCTGATAAGATCTCATGGCTTAATTTTAATGTTAACTTTATTGTCAATGTTATTTTTAATTGTTAATTTTGATTTCTAAATGTAGACCAATATATTCAGGTATTATAAGATTCTTTTGAATTTAATTTGTTCCCCAAGCATTAAGTAAGCTTTTGGTAATGGTAGAGGAGGAAGGAAATAGTTATAGATAAAGCTGAAGAGATGAATTTATTGTTCAAGCAATTAAGGCTTTAATAAAGTTGAATGATACATTTATAAAACAATTATAAAGTGGTGTAGTGGTAGTTTGTTATCACTTTCAAGCAAGATGTCATGAGATTAAAACCAACTTATTCCAAAATGTTGTAATGGTTTTTCAAAATTTTAATGACCTTATAAACATATGCCACGTCTAATGCCCATTAGTAAAAAATGGACGGAAATGACTAACATGACCTTTTTGAACAATTAAAGGACTACTTTGACACTTTTTAAAGATAATGGATCAAAATTGACCCTTTAAAGATAATGGATCAAAATGGACCACAAAATAGAATTAAGGGACCGATTTGGATATTTTACCTATATTTTAATCTGCTTTTTGCTATTAAAAACCTACAATTAAAATAAATATACTATAAAGAGGGAAAATGTGATAACAACGACTATTCAACACTTGATTCAATTATTCGAGTCATGTTATTATTTTTGTCCAATTTTGGCATTAACTATAACATTTTTCTAAATTCCGATTAATATACTATATTCTTTTAAAATAAATAATAATATATTAGTAATATTTCATTGTTTGACCAGTGACTGAAGGTGCATATGGATATATAATGCATACAATTTATTTTCTTAAAAATATTCAATGTATTATGTAGATAATATTATAATAGTAAATACAAAACAAACAAAAATTTATAATAGTAAATAATTTTAGAATAAATATTAAAAAATATATTTCTAGAAGTGAAAAACATATTTATATTCTAAAATATAATTATAATTATGGATTAAATTTTTATCGTCAAAGTTTTGACAAATCCATAATTTATAGCTCATAGTATTCTATAATATTTTATACTATTAAAATAAGAATAATTTTTTAATACACAATTACATTTTATAATAGTGTTATAAATTCTCTTACAATCATATTCACGATTATATTTTCCAACAATGACAAATAATATATTTTCATCTGAATCTCTCTCCTTTGAGAGGCGCATCAGTCACTCTCAAGATCTCTCAGAGGAACTAACCACACCATCCTCTAAGAGATCTCGAGGTAGACCTAAGGGCGCCAAGAACAAACCTAAACCACCTTTGGTGATCATGGTCGAGCCTGAAACCTTCATGGAATCAATTTTCATTGAAATCCCTGCTGGAAAAGATGTCGTCGAGTCGATAATAAAGACGGCTTGGCGTCATCAAGCTGATATATCAGTTCTGAAAGGTTCTGGTTTTGTCTCTGAAGTTACTCTTCTCAATTCGGGGTCGCAAGACTCTCACTTCAATATCAGAGGACACTTGCAAATGACATCACTCACTGGAACTTATTTTAGGCCCGATTCTGATTGCGTACCGTCTGTGTTCGTCGATGATCCTGCTTACTCTTCTTTTTCCATTTTCCTGTCTGGTAATCATGGTCAAGTATTCGGTGGACTGGTTGGAGGAAAGATTAGGGCTTCGAGTGTTGTTCTCATTTCTGCAGCTCTTTTGAGGAATCCAAAGTTTCATAGGGTTGCCTCCAATAATGGTTGATCCAAGACTTGGTGTGCTATTATCCATGATGGTGTTATTGCATCACAGAATATCAGTGCAAATAATTGGAATCTTTCTTGAGGATTTGCGAATTGTTGTTTTCATGGCCTTTTCATTATTGTTATAATAAAACGAGTTTAATGTTGTTGTTTTTATACATCCATTAAAACATAAAATAAAACATGTTATACATTTGCATGTTTTCCATGCTTCGTACTTCGATTCCTTTAATTTTGTATCTCATATGTTTCTTTTCTTTGATGCATAGTATATTGTTCTGGTCATGTGCCTGCATTCTTTTTCTTTTTATTGTATTGCATATTACATTTATCTTGAAAATGTATCCTGGTCCTTCTCCTTAATGTGAGTGTATATAGAGCATAATCATACATAGATTGTGTACTTGAAATATGTATATATGTGAGTTGGCCTATGTAGGATAAGCCTAAGGCTCGGAGCGAATATGGAAAAAAGTTATATCTTGTTTTGCCCATCAAGAATATTTTTTTTTTCATAATCAATTGTATTAAAGGGAGAAATAGGGTTTTTCCAACCCGATACAAAAACCAATCAAAAAAGATAAGTTTCTAGGAACCAAAAGTTACAAGAAGTCTAATGGATATTTCATCCAATCATAAAAAGTGTAACTCCTACGGCCTAATTTCAACAATCTCCACAAAAGAGTAACAACTTAGTTGAAAAGAGTATTGACGTCGCAAACAACATTATTAAACATAGTCCTATTTCTACTGCTCCAAATACACCAAGACGCAATAAACCAAACATAACAACTCATATCCTCCTTTCATTTATCAAAAAGAACCAAGAACCATCGCAATGCATGATTACAAACTGAATCAGATTGGATAGGTTGAATATCAAGCCAATCTGAAATTCTATTCCACAGTAATTGGATCTTCGGACAATTAGTAAAAAGATGTAACACATCCTCGTCTTCTTAGAAACACAGAGCACAAACCTTATCATGGGGCGAACAAACAATACCTTTATTAACCAAGTTATCTCGAGTAGGAAGTCTATTACAAATCAGTCTCCAATAAAAAACCTTAATCTTGTAAGGAATTTTAGTTTTCCAAACTACCTTTAGCAGCAATTTCTCCGAATCAGTGAACGAGAAACCTGAATAGGCCTCAATAAGATGACAATAGCAAGAATTAATAGTAAAAAACTTGATAGGATCCAATCTCCATCCCCAAGAATCCGGGTTATCTCTACAGACCTGCAAGTGAGAAACAAACAACAACAAAAGAGCAGCTAGAAGATCACTCCCATCAATTGTGTGCCAAGAATTATGGGAAGACCAAATCCAGCTATCTCCAGCCCAGTACCCGTAATTTACAACGAAACTGTTTTTGTTGGAAGCCACATAAAACAAATATGAAAATAGATCCTAGAGCAGAATGTCATCGCACCAGTAGGAATACCAAAACGGAATGCAGTCACCCCTACTAAGAACTAAAATTCTCGAAGATCGAAAACTATAATCATCATTGACAGATTTTAGACTGATAACGTCGCGCATCCAAAACGACACAGAATGGTGAGAGCACGATTTAGATTGTAGCACCAAACAATTCAAATTTCCATATCTTTTAGAAAGAAAGTCCCTCCAAATTTCATTGCCACCAACAAGGAATTTTCACAACCATTTGGAAATAAAGGCTTTGTTAAACATACTTATGTGTTTAATTCCAAGGCCACCATTCTCTATTGGTTTACACATCATACTCCATTTAATCCAAGAAATAATCCTTTTCTCCACCAAACCAGACCAGAGGAATTTTTTTTAGTAGCAATAAAAAGTTTGACAACTTTTGAGGGAGTTTTGAAGAAGGAAAGATAACTGAATAGGTAGATGGTTAAAACATAGTTAATTAGAGTAACCCTTCCTCCGAGAGATAAATTCCTACCTACCCACGAATTAAGATGACCTTTCAAAGTATCCAGAACCGGATTCCAGAAGGACAGACGCCTATGGTTGCCTCATATGTAAATTCCAAGAACTCTGAAAGGAAAAGAGCCAGACTTGCAGTGAAGGAAGCATTCAACCGCTTTAATAAAAATTGGATCGAGACCGATTCCGTAAATGCAACTTTTTAAGAAATTTATCTTTAAACTCGGAACCATTTCGAAACCTCTCAAAATAATTTTTAAAGCCCACAGGTTGTTATAACCTCAATAAAAAAAAGTAAGGTATCACCGGCGAATTGAAGAATTTTAACCGACACCTCTTCAGACAAATCGTATCTAGAAAAGACTTTCAAGGAAGTCGCGAATCTCACCAATAAGGCCAAGGCTTCTACAATAAGAGCAAAGAGAAAAGGAGCAATTGGGTCACCTTGCTTTAATCCTTTAGAAGCCTTGAAATTAGCAGAAGGGCTACCGTTAATTAAGATAGAAACAAAACTTGAGCACACCACCCCTTTGATCCATTTGAGCCAATTAGAACCGAAATTCATGGATTTGAGAACATCGATTAGGAACTTCCAATCAACGCAATGATAAGCTTGCGCGAAATCAACCTTAAAAAGGAGACATTGCTTTTTGTCTCTCCTACCTGACTCAATAATTTCATTCGCGAGTAAGACACCATCCAACATGTTTCTTCCTGGCACAAACACAGTTTGAACTGGAGAAACCAAACTAGCCATAATCAGAGACAATCTAGATGCTAAGATCTTGGAGATAACTTTGGAAATACAACTAGCAAGAGTTATAGACCTATAATCCCCAAAGTTTAGGGGGCTATCCACTTTAGGAACCAAGGCAACAAAGTAAGAGGAAAAAAATTTCGGAAGATTCCCAGTTGAACAAAAATGGATGATATATCTCTCAAAATCTGGACCAACTATATCCCAACACTCTTTGAAAAATTTGAATGAAAAACCGTCATGGCAAAGAGATTTACTCCCATCACACGCGAAAACAACAACTCGAATCTCAATTGACGAGAAATAAGCTTCCAACTTAATAGAATCAAGGTGACTAAGTTTATTAATATCAGAAAGGTTCATAATAGGTCTGGAAAAATTACAGTGCCAAAATTTAGTCTTAAAGAACTCCCTTGCAACAAATTTAATTAACACAGGGTTATCCTCCACATGATTATTAGAAACGATATAAGAGATGTAATTCGTCCTGTTTCTAGCTTTCAAAGAAGAATGGAAAAAGTGACTGTTAAAATTTCCATCTTTCACCCACTTGGATCTGGATTTCTGGGCTAACATACTTTCCTGGATACGCAGGTTACTCCATAAAGACTCTTGAATCTTACCTTTAGATATAATTTCCTCTTCTGAAAAATCAGCCAGATTACCCTCCAAAGCCACATTGAAACCATTAAGCTCTTCAATGATATTATCGGTTCTTAAATCAATCCAGCCAAAACCTTTAGAATTCCACTGTTTCAATAAAGTTTTAATAGCCGACAACTTCTCTTAAGAATAAAAGAGGGGGGTCATTGGAAAGAGAAAGAGTTCCAACATTTCAAAATGAAAGAAAAGAAATCTTTATGACCTACCAACAGTTAAAAACCCCAAACAATTTTAGACCTGAGTCGAAGTTATAAGACTTGAGAAAGACAGGCCTATCGTCGGAAATAAATCTCTTACCCATAGATTGTGCCTTGAATCCCTAACAATCAATAAGAGAATCATCAATGAGGAACCTATCAAGCTTGATATAACAAAAACCGTAGGAGTTAAACCAGGTAAAGCGATTACCAATAAAAGGAAGATCAGTCAAACCCAGTTCTTCAATAAAAGGAAGATCAGAAAAAGATGATAATCTCCTACCCTTTCTTTTATAAACTGATTTTACAGAGTTAAAATCACCACCAATCAACCACTTGTCCCCCGGGTTTTGATTTTTAAGGTTGATGATATCAGCCTAAAGAGTTTGTTTATCAATAAGGGTGCAAGGGGAGTAAATGTTTACCATAAACAACATAGAATTCCTCCATCTAAATATAGAACAAAGAAAGCCTTTACCTTTAACAGTGGAAATCAGAATGAAAATCCCTTTTCTCCAAACCATTAGAATTCCTCCAGAAGCACCTTCCGATCCACAAGCAGACCAATCAAAACCCTCTTTTCCCACAGGCTACGAACTACTGATTCTCTCATACAAGGAATCTTAGTTTCTTGGAAGAGGCACAAATTGATGTTACCCTTTGACACATTATGAAGAATACTCCTCCTTTTTAGCGAAAGATTACACCCACGAACATTGTAAGACAAAAGGATTATTGCTCACAGTTTTCAACAACCTTCAACATAATGGAGTCAGCTTTATCTCTATCTTCAAGACCTCTGATGACACTTACTAACTCATCCTCATACTTGTCCAATCCAATAACTAAGAGTTTGACAGATTCCAGAATTTTGTGAGGAACATCAACCAATTCCACCTTACACCGAGAATTATTTCTACAAATGTCAGATTCGTCAATGGAATTAGAGATTTCAGGAACCACCAAAGGCATATTGGATTCAACAATAGGAGTTAATAAAGGAAATGAAGTTTGAACCAACTTATCAACACTCTTAAATTTAGAGGAGGCAGATCTCAACAGCTTGGATGAGGAAGCATTTAAGAGGGAGGAATAAAAAGATGGAAAAAAAGGAATTTTGATATTATAAATGTCAGCCATTGGTTTTTTCTTCTTAAAATGTCCAGGCCCAGAAAAAGACCCATTAAGCCCAATGAAAGGAGGTGGGATGGAGTCCACTCCTGAAACGTTAGAGTTATCAATAGGGTCCGATCCAGAACCAGGACCAATGGGAGATTTAAGGTCCACCAAAGTATCACAAGGATCAAATAGGGCCTTAGGCATAAAAATAGGATTGGATATTTGAAGTAACCAAGGATACATCAATAGAAAGGTTGACTTTGCTGACAACACGCCTCCCCAATGTTCCAACACCAGTTCTCAAAGAATCAAAGGAAGAGGGAGAAATGTGACCAGCGCGGAACCTTCAACAACAGAAACACCCCCAATCTCCTTGATACTAGAACCAACCCTAAAGGAAGCATGAGTCAAAGAACAAGTCCCATCAGAGTCAGAATCATCCTATGAAGCCCACGACCCATCACCACCAACACCTTCTAAATACGAAGAAGGAGCAAGAGAAACATCATTGTCGCCATTCTCAATGATATGACCCGAATCCATAAACTGTGTAGCTTCAAAGACTCTAATGGAAAAGGAGAACCCTTAAAGAGATAATGCCACATATTCATTAAATATATGGCTCTAGGTAGTTTTAATAAATAATTTTTCCTCATCAAACAAAGTATGTTTTACTGTTCTCTCATCTCCTTTAATGAACACACCAAATCTTTTGACCAAGCAACAGAAGACTTCTTTAGACCAAGCAAAGCAGGGATGACCCATACATCTTACCCAGACGAAACGAGATATGTCAACTGTATCAAGTTGCCATGGTTTAACAGAAGTGAACCATCTATTGCATTGGGCCTTTGAGTGAAGCATAAACTGTTGAATGACTCTTGGTTTATTATATTCCAACAAACACAAACTAGCACCCAAGGGGGTAGCAAGGATATCGAAGAGGCCTTCCTCGAAAAGCATATGTTGTATTAATAAAGGATTCCCATCTTTATGCATCATTCCAATAAAAGATTTTTCAAACCTTTTAACTTCTATACCATCAAGACAAATCTTATCAGGTAAAGGTACAACTTTATTTCCTAGATAGTCCTTACTAACAATATGAGCATAGGAAGCCTTGGACCTCATATTAGACAAATCTCTATCAAGACTTTTAGGAGAAGAAGGAAGCTTATTTGTACAAGGATCCAAAGAATTATTCTGAATACCTTTTTTCAAAACGAGGGATGTTAGCATGCAACTTTTTCCCTTGAATGAAAATACTATCAAGTTTCACAGCCATCAATCTAGGATCATGAACTTTTATGAATCTAGCAAAACCAAACCTCGTGCCTCTTTTATCCCTCCTTCCCGGAATGAAGACCTTCGAAATGAATCTGTAAACTTTAAAAATTTCGAATAAATCCCTGGAGATGACATTATCAGGGAAATCAGAAACGAAGAAAGAAGTAATGGGTTCTCCTTCCGTCGCACCTTTACCACCATTCTCCCTCCAAACCGAAAGACCTACCAAGCCTTCAGAGGGTTTTCTACGCTGCACCTTTTTCCAAGCCATGACAAAATTCAAAAAAAGACGCTAAAACAAACCAACAACATAAAGATAAAAAGGTTACAACAAACAAAGAACATCCAAGTTCTACAAAGGAATCAGATAGTGATACTACAATAAACACCACTGGCCAAGGCCCCTAGCCCTAAGGCTAGGAGTTTAAGCTGAAAACAAGAGCGGAATTCCAAAATACTATCGAAGAAACCTGAGCAAGGATGAAAGACCAAAGAAGGAAGCCATACAACTCAAATACTCAATGAAACAGTAGAAAACCCTAGAAAGAATTCAAAACTTCTCTCTCTCTATGTTAACATGAGTGTTTAGAGTTTTCTTGTTACCCTAAAAGAACAATACCATCAAGAGCATCTTAAATATGCTTGTTTAATGTGTACATAGATTTTAAGTTCCGGAGTTTAGTAATTTTATCATTGGAGTATATATATGTAGTGTTCTCTTTGCTTAAATTTTTGTTTATATTGTTTAAACAATTTCTTCCTTATAATTGAGTTAATTTCATAGTTTGCTGACACCTCTCTCTCTCTCTATTGTGGAAAGCTAGTCCACATGACTCTCAATTGGTGTCATCCCACCTATGTCGGCTCAAGCATTCTCTAAGGGCTTATCATGCTCAAGAGAGGATGAATCTCATCTTGTTAATTTAAGGCAAGTAGGGCTATTTTGGGTATATTGATACAAAATTCTTCAAGCACTAGGCTTCTAAAGAAAAAAATAATTTAACCAAATTCGAGTTCACATTCCCTCAATCATAGGATTGATACTACAATAATGTTTTAAGCAATATTTAAGATCAATGTAATATATTAAGACGAGCTATCAGGATTAATAATATCATGATATTAAGGACATTTATCAAGTTTAACTGTTTCAGTGAGACCATTCACTTCTTTAAATTGAAAATTTTAGAAAATCCTTCGAAAGTCACTTCTAAGTTTATGATGATTAAGCTTGCCTTGTGAATAATATTTTACTCTAGCCCATCTATTAATTTGCATGTCTGCGAGTAGACTTGTAAATATTCTAACATGCTAATTATGACTACTAGGCTAAGGAGACATGTTTATTAAAGTATAAATATCATAATAAAATTTGCTTTTTTTCTCACATTATTCTATATTGCGTAATAACTGCTTCTCTCCTACACACATTACCTCTTGTAGTCCTGTCTTTTGTAACTCATTATTTATTTCACCACGGGTAGCATTGTGAAGCTGATGTACACTATGCTAAATAAGGGCTACGACAATGTTTTTTTTGACCTTTAACAGCGCTTAAAAGCACTGTCTAAGGTGGCGTTGTCATAGGTAAAGATAACGCTTTTTTAAGGAAAAAATGTTGCTAAAGACCTACTTTAAAAATCGCTTTACCTTTAAAAATGCTTTCTATAGTAGGTATTTAGCACCACTTTTTCCTTAAAAAACGCTCTCTAAAGTAGATCTCTAGACAACGCTTTTAAAAGCACTGTCTAATGTATACGTATAAAATTTTAATGAATTTTTTATATACCTTTAGAGAGTGCTTTTGAGGAAAAAGCGCATTCTTTTGCCCCCCCCCCTTGACAACGCTTTTGAAAACACTATCTAATGTATACCTATAATTTTAATGAATTTTTTTCTATACCTTTAGAGGGCGCTTTTTAGAAGAAGTGCTTTCTTTTGTAGACTATAGGAAGTGTTTTTCCTAATGCCCTTTTTTATGGAGAAACCTGTATAATTAAAGCTATTTCAATAAACCTGTATAAAAATTCACATTTCCAGTAACAATTTCTAGTATGATTCATTAACCATTTTCACTAATCCCATAAATCACATAAACCACAAATATCATTTCAATCCAAAACTATACAATTCAAGTAATTTACATCTCAAAACTAATACCATTTCACTAAAACCACTAATACCATTTATATCAAAAACTATCCAATTCAAGTCATTTACATAAACCACAAGTCATTTATATAAACCACAAAGTCAATAATATTCACATAATCCCATAATCCTATACCTTAAATTATTCTTTTTTCAATAAGATATTCGCATAATTCTTCCGTAATTTCTTGCAATTTTGAGGACATGTAATGAGAACACGCGTATTCATCAAAGTACTACATAACAAAACAAAATATGCATTAGTTAGTTTAAAATAATAAATTATGATATATCCAATAAATATTAAAATAAATTCTAAGTTATAAATCCATGCATACCTGAATAAGAATCTCTAATCAATCCATTTGAAGGATTTCTCTCACAAACATCAAAACGTAATACCCGCAGTCTATGTCATTTTTCTATTGAGGACACTACACATAGAAAAACAAATAAGAATTAATATATAGTTGTTTTGTGTTATCAAGTAGCATCACTAATAAGCAACATTTTGAAAATTAATATACCTCCACTTGGACCCATGTAATAGTGTTTGCTTTAGCCCGTGCTACTCAAGTATCTCTTTGTGCTCGGTATACTAGTATAGCTCTATAATAGAAAAACGTAAATTTAGAAAAATCTCACAAAATAATTAAGTATACAAATACACACGAATATTTTGAACAATCTCACTTACGTATCAACCACTTCCTTCATACTCAGATATGTTGACCAATCATGCTCCAATGAATTCATATAATAGTCCACTTCTTTTGTAGGATCAATAGCAACGAACACCCAGTGTCCACTGTAAAATATAGCAAAAGTTTAGATGGATAATTTCTACGTAAACGATATAAAGATTAGAATGAAAATATTACCCGTTTCCAGTATTATACCCGAAAAAAAAACAAAGTTTCTGTTTTGTTGGCCGTAAATATCTCAATTAAGTGGTCTCTTAGTGAAAGTGAATTCAAACTAATTGTCGTTGGATTGACACAGGTGCAAGAAAAGAAACGGAATCTGTTTGACAATTGCGTCCCGCGCATAATATTTTCATATAAGAACCTTAAATAAAAACATAATAAATATTAGACTATTTTCATTGAAATGTGTAAATAAATTGTTCAACTCAATGAATAATAGGTAGATCATAGTACCAGACATATGCATGTATAACACCGATGCCTAATTCAATATCCTTGAAAATATACTCCATGTCTTCTCTTCCGATTATCTCGGAATAAGGAAAACCAAAAACACCATCGTCCATATCTATTTGACGAATATCAACTTGTATCACATCTGATGTTGCCACAAGTGTCTCAAGACACAACCGAAAGCGAGGTGCAAGAGCTCTTTTTGCCTGCACGGTCCTTGTAGGAACTTTTTCTTGTTGATCACCTGTTGTGAAGCTTGAGCAGGAATATAACAATCATACAAGGTAGAAAATCATGAAACTTTTGAATTCAGATCATAGAATAAAACTTTAAATGTACCTCTATTTGTGATGTAACGAACTATTTTTCTGGAAAAATCCCTTTATCCTTAGATGTGGGTTTTCTAGGAGTCTAACATTACCATGTAAAACAAATGTACGTAATGGTACATAATGATTTTCATAATGGTTCAGAGTTGACATTTGAATACTAAGAGATTCGTAATGGTTTTCGACATACCTCATCATCTGTGGAAATGAGATCTGACGGCCATGCAACATACGAACCTATTGCATCTCGCAGGAATGCAACCTCTGAAACTGAGTCAGGCATAGGTAGTACCGCATCCGTATCTAAAATGATATCAACCGACACTTTCAGATATCCATGAGGGAGCAGTTTATGGTGAAGTAACTCTCCCACATTGTTATGCATTTTTCCTTTGCAAACCATGCAATAAGTTGGTAACGAAAAATACAGGCGACAAGATGAAATGCCCTGAAGAATTAGTGAATGCATAAATGTTAATGTGTATAAAGTTCAATTAAAATAAATGTGTTAATTTAATTAAAATAAATATGTAATAATTACATCGGGAATTTTATTTTCACAATTGATACTAGCTTTGTCACTAGTATCTTTCAACCCGGAACTGCGCTTTTCCGCCTCATATCTCTCTTTATCCTTTTGCAATTCACGAACTTGCGCTTTTAGTTCCTCCAATGATTGCATGACTTCTTGGTTGCAGGGATTTTTCCTCTTTGGTTGCTTATACAAGGAAGATGGAGTCACACCAAATCCTTTACCCCTCACCCGACTGGAATACTCAGGAATATTTGGTACTTGACTAAGAAAGCTCCTGCAATCCTCCTCACCGGTGTTTAAGGATTTGGATAGAGTCTCCTGAAATTCATTGACAAATAAAAAATTATTAGTGGGGATTAATAATTAATTATATTTTAATAAATTTTCGATTAACTTAAAGACATAATGTTATACTTGCACATTCGTCATAAACATGTTGAACATCTTCTCTAACAACTCCATCCTTGCCCACACGAGCATCCTTCCACAAAACATGTTCCATAAAAGATGTTTCTTCACTTTTCTCCTCTTCTAAATACACATTGAGACAAATAATAAGATCATCAATTATAACATATTGAGACAATTAATAAGATCATATAATTTATATATAGTTACCACTTGTTGTAAGCGTGCATATCCTAAATGCCTTTTTGTTGTATGGATACACGGGTTTTGATGCTCTTTGATGATTAATGGCACTCAAATCCTTGATAAACAAGTTTAAGTCATATCAGAATAAACTAATGCAACAAGTATATAATATAATTAATAGACATGAAAAGATAACATTACATTGAATTTTTCGGTTTTTCGTTTGGCTATAAAAGTGCCCCATTCTTTCGGTGTAATCAAATCCGCATACAAGTGTAGAAGTTCTGCTTCAACAATTTTTTTTCCTCATCCCTCAGATATTTGTTTGATAATAAGGCTCGAAAGCCTCTTTGTATCTTTTCGGCCAAGTGGAGACAATACTTCTGCCATCTTTCATCAATATTAAAGGACCTCTAAAAAAACATACACATATAAACATAAAGTGTGTTAGTATAAGTAAAAAAATCTAATAACACATCAATCATGTTTGGTAAGTACTTCTATCTCAGTCCATATTTTATCTTTACCAGCTTTCAACAATGGATTCCTCTAATTATCACTGGTAATTGGAATGTGCTGGCGGACAAGTGAACCAATGTATGAAGACAACATTGAACCATTAGGCTCAAATAGTTGGTTCTCCTCACACCAATGTACATCAAATTTGACCCCTTTGTCTCAAGCACGAATGATTGACTTAATAATTTTTATTCCACGTTTTATTTCACTTTCTACCTTCGAAGCTTCATTCTGAGCTTCGTTTGTATCATGTGTCTCGTGTGTGTCTTCCTCATTACTAGCCATTTGACCTGTAAGAAAGAAAAAACAAAAATTAAATGAAAAATTATAAAAATCCATAATCTATAATCCATTGAATGATATAACATGACAAATTATATGACAAATATAAAAATTCATAATCTATTTATAACTAGTACCTTTTTTAGGCATGTATCTTTATTTTCTTGGTTGGAATATGTTCTACCCGTCTCTTAACAACACAAACGGTTGGATTGATTCAAATACCCTTATTATGATGCATTCGCTATAATATTTTCATCTTGATCATTTCTAGTAAATGATTCAATATCAACATCAATATCACCTTGATCTCCAATGTTTTCATCAATTACTTTGTTAGATAAAAGCACTATAGACCATTTTGTACTTGTTGGATCAGTGATATAGAACACTTGTTTAGCTTGAGAGGCTAGAATAACAGGCTCATCTTTGTACCCAACCCTATTAAGACCCACTTGCAAAAATCCCGACTTATCCTTTCGTACACCATTATTGTTTTTAATCCACTTGCAACAAAATATAGGAATATGAAATTTCTCATAATCAAACACCCAAATGCTCTCAATAACCCCAAAATATGACAGATTTAAATTTGCAAATTTGGGGTTTAAGTCTTTCACACTTGAAATGTGCATTGCTTCAGCTACCATAATGACACCACTATTTTGCATAGTACTTTTATCATCTTGTTCTTTGGAATAAAATGTGTATCCATTAATTTCGTATGCGCTATAAGAAAACACAGTCAAACTTGGACCATATGCTAAACATCTCAATCTTTCTGTTATTGAAGCGAGATCTGAATAATACTTTGAGAAAATGTGATCCTTAAACCAAGGTATGAAACTTCGATTGTGCTCTCGTACTATCTAATTTGCATTTCTATTCGGATTTAACCTCAGAGAACATCCTTGTGCATTTCAACATATGGCTCAACCTCATTCTCATTGTGTTGAACATACAAATGCACTTGATCCCGTTCGACCATTGATACTGTCACAACTTTATTTCCAATTAACTTTTTTCCTGATTTTTTTTGACAATATGAGATTTGGGGAGTCCAATTGATTGTACATGGGACAAATATTCTTTACAAAACTCAATTGCTTCTTCAACAATGTATCGTTTGACAATACAACCCTCTGGTCGACTTCGGTTTTTCACATACCCTTTCAATATTTTCATATAACGTTCAGTAGGGTACATCCATCTCATATAAGTTGGTCCACACAATTGTGTCTCTTTCACCAGATGAACCATTACTTCAAAAAACGAGGGAGGAAAATACATTTCAAGATCACACAAAGTAATAACTATTTCGTTTTGCAATGTTGGTAAGATCATAAGATCGATCACCTTAATGTAAATTGACTTGAAGAAAAAACACAATTTAGTTATTGCGCTTCTTACTTTTTTAGGTAGAATAGAATGTATACCTATTGGTAGAAAATTTTCCATTATTACATGGAAGCCATGTGTCTTTAAACTCTTTAACTTGAGGTCTTTCATAGACACAAGTCTTCTAATATTTGAAGAGTATCCTTTGGGAACTTTAACTTCACTTAGAAACTTACACAATATGTTTTTCTCCTTTCTAGATAAAGTATACGCAACAGGTGGTAGATATGTTTGTTTTCCTTTCTTCAAGGGTCTTGATTCAGTTCTTATCCCCATCGTTATCAAGTTCTTTCTTGCTTTAAGGCCGTCCTTAGACTTTCCTTGTATATTGAGTAATGTACCAATAACACTGTCAAACACATTTTTTTCAATATGTATAACATCGAGAAAATGTCTTGCATACAACGACTTCTAATATGGTACTTTGAAAAAATTGACCTCTTCTTCCACTCTTTTTTGACAAGTGTGTGTGCAAAAGGTTTGCCAAACTGAGTACTCATATCTTTCACCTTTTCAAAAATTTGATCATCTGTCAATATAGGTGGAGCTTTACCTTGTTATGTGTCTCCATTGAAGGCTTTTCTCCATCCACGGTAGTGATGTTTCAAACTTAAGAATCTACGATGACCGAGAAAGACATTCTTCTCACCAAACTCTAGTCACATTCAATATGTTTTATCTTCACAAATAGGACACACACATTGACCTTTTATGATGTTCCTTGGTAGATTTTCGTATGCTGGAAAATCATTAATTGTGTCAAACAACATTGCCCTCAAGTTGAAACTTTCTTTCCTATACCCATCATAAACCTCCACACCGTTCTCCCACAGAAACTTTAAATCTTCGATTAAGGATGTCAAGTATACGTCTATGTCATTCCCTGGATTTTTAGGCCCAGAAATTAACATAAATAACATCATATACTTACGCTACATACATAGTCATAGAGGTAGGTTATAAATCATTAAAAACACATGCCAGGTGCTATGTGAGATACTTTGAAGACCGTGTGGGTTCATTCCATTAGTAGATAATGCCAAGTGAAAGTTTCTTGCTTCTTTTCCAAATTCAGGATATTCATCATCAATTTTCATTCACTGTGGTGAATCTGTCGGATGTCGAAACTTTCCATCAATAATTATTTAATATGCATGCCTAGTCAAGTGTCTTGAATAAGTTTCTCTACGAAACATAAGTCTGAATCTTAGAATTATAGGAAAATACCATAAGACTTTTGCTGGAGACAACTTCTTCTTGTATCGAGAAACACCACATTTAGGACACTCGTTTAATGATGCATACTCGTTTCGAAACAATTGT
Source organism: Lathyrus aphaca (assembly GCA_963966055.1). Taxonomy (NCBI): domain Eukaryota; kingdom Viridiplantae; phylum Streptophyta; class Magnoliopsida; order Fabales; family Fabaceae; genus Lathyrus; species Lathyrus aphaca. The sequence goes on along the minus strand of OZ014523.1, from coordinate 28,219,803 downwards.
AACTTAGAGTTGCGCCTAAGAGGGGGTGAATTAGGTGTTTAAAAACACTATCTTCTATCTTTTACTGATTCTTGGTTCTTTTTCCCTAAGTTGTTAAGGACTTGAAAGTAAAGTGCGGAAAAGAAAATTGACACATGAGAATTATCTTGGTTCCCCTTACAATCTGAGAGTACGTCCAGTCCCCTTACAACATGTAAGAGATTTCACTATAGTTTAGAATGATTGTACAAGCCTACTCATACAAAAGGTGAAGCCTACTATCTAATCTATAGGTAACTAAAGTGTAGGAAGAACAATCCTCTTCAAACACTTCACTTGTTTCCAACAATCATGGACAACAAGGTAATACACAGGATATTCTTGATACAAAGAGATATTGAATGGAAAAGATGAAGATGAATCCTTGAACTTTTATCAATCAATGTTGATCTTCTCCTTGAATGTGTAATACGGTGGGAGAACTGACTTTAAGTAATGTTGCGGATAGCAAGAGTCGCCACCGACTTTTATTTTATCCATAAGGAAAGGTTATAAAAGAACAGGAAAGACCTTAGAGAATATTTTGGGTCCGGGGGGTAGGTTATGAAAAGGGAAGGTATTAGCATCCTTTTCATCCATGGTTATCCATGGGCTCTTAGGTACTTAAGCTCACTTTAAATTGATTTTAAAAGTGTAGTGTGTGAATAGAAAAAATCTTCAGAATAGTTTAATAATAATCCTCGTACGGATGTGTAAAAAAACTTGTTTGAAAATTTGTTTGAAATTTGTTTAAGTGTGGAAAAGTTTTGAAGTGAGCAAGTACCTAGGAGTAACCTACCCTAATGTTTAAGGTCTTTCTTATTCTTTATCCTTTCCTTAGTAAGACTATCCCTACTATAATGGAGTAGGTAGTCCTTACTTTGGATGTTAAGGGACATGCGAGGGACAATTTGATTTTGAAGGCAATGGTGGGGTGTAATAAGCACATATAAGGGACTATCATCATTTATTTCGAAGGGACTCGATCCGTAAAGGCAACCATAAGGGACTTTGATGATTTTCTTTCGAGGGACTTGCTTTATACACCCCACTTAACCATTATTCGTAGGCAACTTGAGGGATAACCTTAGAAAGTGAGACGGCGATTAAAAATCGACTTACGTGTGTGACGTGTTTAATTTAATTATCTTATATTAAAAATTATCTAAATTTATTTTAATATTGCATACATGTTATTTACACTCCCTAATTACTAACCAAAAATAATTAAACAATTACAAATTTTACATCCAAGAAACAATTACAAAATAATAAGCAAAATAATTAAATAGCAAAAATAAATAAAATATAAATAAGCAATAATAAATAATAAGGGGGTTAGTAAATAATAATAAATAATATTTAACAAAATAATAAGCATGATTAGAATATAAATGGGTTAGTAATAATAATAATAATAATTTAGAAATAATAAACAAGGTTAGAAAATAATAATAAAAATATAATAACAAATAATGATATGGTTAGTAAATAAGAATAAACAAAATTAATCCAAATATTATAATAATAAGAAATTAATAATTTTTAATATAACCAACTAAAAAAAAACAAATATGAATAGACAATCATTTTAATTTACAAATTGTTAAATTATATTTTAATTATAAAGTTACTACAAAAATCTAATTATTATAAACACAATTATTTCTAAACAATAGTTATATAAAAAAAATGTTTATTTAATATATAAAGAAAAAAAAATAAAAATAAATTATAAGTGTATTTACAAAATTTTACTTTTTAATAATATTTATATTTTGGGAGAAATAATTTATAATAATATTTATATGAATAATACTAAACAAATGTGCATTATAATTATATTAGAAAATAAAATTAAAGGAATAGAATTAAATTTGTATTTTTAAAAATATTTTTAGAGTTTTATAAAATTAGGGTTTTATTTTTTAGGATTTGTGAAAAACTAGGGTTAGTTTATATACAAAAACTTATTTTTTTTTAATAATCATCTAAAATTGTCTTAATTAATATAAACTATATAAATAAAATTTAAATAAAAAAATAAGAGTTTTATATTTTTTCTAGAAAATTATTTTAAGAGTAATTAGACTATATAATATATATACATATTTTATAATAGAAATAATAATATATTAATTATTTAAATTAATTGAATTAAACTAAGAAACAAAAGAAAATAAAAGAAAGGAAGAGAAAAAGAACCTGGTGGGATTCGATCCCAGGTCTTCACCCTTGCAAGCAGCAACAAGACCACTGGGCCAGCCAAACGCAGGTGATAGAAGGATGAGTCAAGTCTGTTTTGTGCTTTGATCTTGAAAATTCCAGAAAAAATAAAAGAACAAAAAGGCCTGGGGGAGGATTTGATCCCAGGACCTTTATGCTTTCAAACACGCGCTTCACCACCCGGCTGGAAGAGCCAATCTGTTAGCATACCAGCTATGAACAATAATATATTAAAATTACAAGTTAAATGGAGACATATTAAAAAGAATGGTTGGAGGCTGGATTCGAACCCCAGCCTTCCCCCAACGCGCGCATACGTTCTTTCCACCAGGCCAACCTCATAGTTGTGATAAACAAATAGAAAGAATATATAATATTTTAAAACAGAATTTGAATATGAATTTTCGCGCCAGCCAAGCTTCATCTTCAACCTCTGGATTTTGAAATTTGCTGCGAATTTTGATACAACAATACCTGCGATTTTTCCTGCACTCTTAACACCTACGAATTTCAAACTACCATTAAACAATACAGTTTCATCAAATTGAGAACATTTTTGGATTCCTCATAACCTGTACAGTCCAATTTTATCAACCAAATTCATTTATAATGCACAAATCAAACAACCCTAATTCGAAGGTCAAACCCTAATAATGGTGAATTTCGTTTTAGGCCATGGAGCTTCACCAAATCATCCAGATTTCATCTATAGTCATGGACAAACAAGTTTACATAATCAAAAGTCAGTAATATGCAATGAATTGTTAGAATCGAAAAAAATATATTCAAGCCAAAGTTTGCTTCGGGTTGGCCAATACAGGGGTCATGAGATGCATATGTGTGATGCATTAGCTTCAGGGATGTCCATAGAACATGTCTACGTTCTTAGTTTACCTTGAAATCTCTTGTATGGAAGAAACCGAATCTCACTTTTTTGCTTGAAATTTGAGTTTTGAAACTTACCTTGAAGCTGCTGGCAATCGTGGCTAGGGTTATGTTTATGATCTATATTTATATGGGAGTCAATTAGGTCAGAAACATGGACTTGTTACATGTAAATTTGATCCAAACAAATATTGAAAAAGATCATGTGTTAAAAGTCAAATATTTGATCATGAGTGCTTGCTATTTTGGGATAATTCACATGATTTCATTCCTCTTTGACTCCAATCAATAATTATGGATTTCTAGAAACAATATCCTCACCCAAAAATAGATTTTTATATTTTTTATTTATTTAAAATGATTTTTATGAATTAAATCAATAATAAATAAATAAAAAATAATAAAAATGATGAATTTTGGTCAATTGGGTCGTGCACCATGTTATGAGATGGATTGGGTTATAAATTAGGCAGCCCATTTGGAAAGAAATACTTCTAAGCCTCCATTTTCAACATAAACCATCACAAAATTGCCCAACTTTGCAAGGGCCCATCTCCCTCAATTTTAAGGGTATGAGGGTGTTCTTGGACTTTTTGGAAAGCTTGAAGAGTCCTTTAAACAACCCCATTGGTTTCAGGTCCATATCATTTACCAATCTAAAGTTATGCCCTTTTGAAGTTGTTGACTTCTTGTTGACTTTTGAAATGACCTATAATGTCTTAGATCATATCTTTCAAATGAAGCATTTTTGGGATTAACCTTCAACATAAAAGTTGTAGAGAATTCAATTTTCTTCAAAATGAGCTTTGGATGGAGACTTGGTGATGAAGTATGTGAAAGTTATGCCTGGTCAAAGTTCAGTTGACTTTTACTGAGGAAACCCTAATTTAGAAACTCCTGATTATTGATGATCTGGAATCTCTTTGATGAATCATGATCAACCCTTGATCAAATGATGAATTTTACTTCATATACTTGATGTTGGCAAAAAATCATGAAGTTTGACTTTGGTTTGACCACAGTTGACCTCAGTTTGACTTTTTAACTGCATTGACTGATTTTGACTTATCTGATCATCTGACTGAGCAAACTTTTGAGAAAAGTCTTGAAACTTGACATGGGGGTTCTTATACACATATAAGATGTTATGAAACTCACTTGAGGTATTGGAAGTCCCTTTAGCCTGATTAAAGCCAAAACCCTAGTTTTGGATGCCCTGCTTAGGAGGTGCATTGTCTGAGGGAATTGTCAACTTCTTTGACCAATTGTGAACTTTGTGAACCTTGTGAATCTTCATAACATGTCTTGTGATACTCATGGGAGGTATTATGAAGCTTGTGAACCTTATGAACCTCATGAAGTGGCTTTGTAGACCTCATGATCCTCAGGGAAACTTTGTAATCATTGTGTAACTTGTGAACCTTGTGAACCTTCAAGAAGTAACTTGTGGACTTCATGAACCTCAAGAAAGGTCTTGTAAATGTAAAGAAACTTGTGAACCTTGTGAACCTTCAAGAAGTGACTTGTAGACTTCCTGAACCTCATGAAAGGTATTGAAAGTATTGTGGAACTTGTGAACCTTGTGAACCTTCATGAAGTAACTTGTAGACTTCATGAACCTCATGAAAGGTTATGCAAGTGTTGAGAACCTTGTGAACCTTGTGAACCTTCTTAGAACACAAAGTCTTGTATTGTGAGGGCAAATTTTGGGGTGCAACAAAGTGACTTGTAGACTTCCTGAACCTCATGAAAGGTATTGAAAGTATTGTGGAACTTGTGAACCTTGTGAACCTTCATGAAGTAACTTGTAGACTTCATGAACCTCATGAAAGGTTATGCAAGTGTTGAGAACCTTGTGAACCTTCTTAGAACACAAAGTCTTGTATTGTGAGGGCAAATTTTGGGGTGCAACAGCTGCCCCTGTTCAATTTTCTGAAACCTGAGGGGTTAGATTGGTATATTTGCCAGTCGTGACCTGGAAGGTTGAAGGGGATTGAACACAAAAGCCCAAAAATTTGCACTCACCAGTGCATTAGAGTGGTACAGATGGCTAGTTGAATATGATTGAGTGAGCTTAAAGATGCCACTAGGGGAAAATTCTTCAGATATGTTTCTTGGAAGATAAAGCAGTCCAAAATATGGGGGTATAATGAAAGCTGTCAGGAGTCTGGAGCAGTCCTGAGGTATTGATGATATGTTTTCAGGATACTAGAGTAATCCTGATGTAACAGCATGTCTTCATGAGGATAGAGCAATCCTAAAGCAGTCTTGAAGTAATAATATGATTTCAGGAGGATAGAGCAATCAATAATGATGACTCTAAAGCAGTTCTGAAGTAATGATATGATTTCAGGAGGATAGAGCAATCAATAATGATGACTCTAAAGCAGTTCTGAAATAATAATGTGATATGTCTTCAGGAGGATAGAGCAATCAATAATGATAACTCCAAAGCAGTCTTGAAGTAATGATTTCAGGAGGATAGAGCCATCAATAATGACAACTCCAAAGCAGTCTTGAAATAATAATGTGATATGTCTTCAGGAGGATAGAGCAATCAATAATGATAACTCCAAAGCAGTCTTGAAGTAATGATTTCAGGAGGATAGAGCCATCAATAATGACAACTCCAAAGCAGTCTTGAAATAATAATGTGATATGTCTTCAGGAGGATAGAGCAATCAATAATGATAACTCCAAAGCAGTCTTGAAGTAATGATTTCAGGAGGATAGAGCCATCAATAATGACAACTCCAAAGCAGTCTTGAAATAATAATGTGATATGTCTTCAGGAGGATAGAGCAATCAATAATGATAACTCCAAAGCAGTCTTGAAGTAATGATATGATTTCAGGAGGATAGAGCAATCAATAATGATGACTCTAAAGCAGTCTTGAAATAATAATGTGATATGTCTTCAGGAGGATAGAGCAATCAATAATGATAACTCCAAAGCAGTCTTGAAGTAATGATTTCAGGAGGATAGAGCCATCAATAATGACAACTCCAAAGCAGTCTTGAAATAATAATGTGATATGTCTTCAGGAGGATAGAGCAATCAATAATGATAACTCCAAAGCAGTCTTGAAGTAATGATTTCAGGAGGATAGAGCCATCAATAATGACAACTCCAAAGCAGTCTTGAAATAATAATGTGATATGTCTTCAGGAGGATAGAGCAATCAATAATGATAACTCCAAAGCAGTCTTGAAGTAATGATTTCAGGAGGATAGAGCCATCAATAATGACAACTCCAAAGCAGTCTTGAAATAATAATGTGATATGTCTTCAGGAGGATAGAGCAATCAATAATGATAACTCCAAAGCAGTCTTGAAGTAATGATTTCAGGAGGATAGAGCCATCAATAATGACAGCTCCAAAGCAGTCTTGAAATAATAATGTGATATGTCTTCAGGAGGATAGAGCAATCAATAATGATAACTCCAAAGCAGTCTTGAAGTAATGATTTCAGGAGGATAGAGCCATCAATAATGACAACTCCAAAGCAGTCTTGAAATCATGAGAAGTTATCAGGAGGATAAAGTAACCCTGAGGTGACGATAAAGCAGTCCCGAAGTAATAAGAAGCTTATCAGGAGGATAAAGTAACCCTGAGGTGACGATAAAGCAGTCCTGAAGATCATAAGTTTGTTTGTTGAGTAATTAACCTGAAACAAGGTAGCTTTTGTATAATAACATTAGTTTATGCTTTATGTATGCATGTATGATATGACGCACTTAAGTAAATGTGTTATGTATTTATGGATATGTATGTTATGGTATGATGTAAATGATGTATGTATGATATGATACTGCCGGAAGCGTCTGGATATCTTCGTATAATAACTGCTGGTCAGGGAAAATAAATCCCGATTCGTTGCTGAAGAATATATAACCCCCCGTCTGCTGGGGATAACAGGGTATAGATAACTTCCCGTATGCTGGGGATAACAAGATATAGATAACCTCCCGTATGCTGGGGATGGTAAGGTATATATAACCTTCGTCTTCGTTTGATAGTAGGATAAGTATAACATCCCGTCTTCGTTCGTCGTACCCTTATTGGAAAGTAATTTCCCGAATATCCGTATGAGGATAAAAGAGATGGATATAAATTCCAGGGGAGATGAGACCTTATGAAGATGGATTTGCCTTACTGAGGGTTTGTAACTGTCTTGTAAGGGTGAACCGGCGAAGCTTCGTTGAAATCCTTCCCTCGTTCGTCCTTAGTAAATACTATTACTGCATTTTCGTGCTTTTCTGGTAAACATTAATCATATTCAAAAGCATACACAACCAATGGACGTTCCGCTTATGCAAAATAGGGTAAAAGTAAATCTGGATTCAGAAGGGAAAAGTAAAGCTGAACTTGAAAACGGAATCGTTTCAACTTCGAGAGTGTATAACCAATTGGATCTATGGCTCCTGAAATTCTTTAACTTTCCTGAGTACCTTTCCAGAAATCCTCATAGCTGGATCTGAATACATGATATTGACACCATCTGATACTGCTGGCGTAGACAATTAATTTCCACCATAGCTTCTTCTGAGAATCCCAAATCAAGGTAGAGGACTGGGTCTTCAAGTTGTAATAGACCATGTGCTCTCCGGATACTATATTTGAAAAGAAAGTATTGCCCCTTGGTTGAGGATGAATTGTCCCATAATGGAAGTATCTGTAATGAGTCATCTCAAAAGAAACAAGTAGAATGCCCCATAAGCATATGCCCCTGGCATTGTGAACTTTGTAATGTCACACTTGGTAATTCAAATATATGAGAAAAATTGCCCCTGGCTATTAAGCACTGTTGGATCTGGAACTGATTGCCCTGAATGATCTGAACAGTAACTTAGAATGCCCCCTTGATTAGGAAACAACAACCATGCCCCTGGCATTATGAATTCTATAATGTTACCCTTGGCACTTCAAAGATATGAGAAGAACTGTCCCTGGTCATTAAGTACTGTTGGATCTGGAACTGATTGCCCTGAATGATCTGACCAGTAACTTGGAATGCCCATGAATTGGGAAACAGTGGCTATGCCCCTTTATATACATGGACTTTGATCCAGGAAGCAACTTTGCTTATCGGAAGAACCTTAGTTCATTTGAACATTCATCCTGTAAGCTTCTCCATTTGTCAAACATTCAGGTATATGCAAACAATATATATTCAAAAATGCAATGCTTATATCTGTTTTGAAAATATTTTTTTTTTTTTTTGAAAAACTGTGATATTAACTCAAATTTTATGACAAGCCCTAAAGGAGTCAGGATACCTTTTGTAGCAGTACGCTTTCGAACTAACCATGCTTCAGTTAGGACTTTTAAAGGGTTATAACGTGGCCTGGTTCACGGTTTAAGAAACAAAGGATAAAGGCTCAAATTTTATTTGTACCCAACCCAATCTCCATGATGTTCTTCAGTCCTATGCTCAGTTAACTTATGCATTGAGATTTCACATAAGTGTGGTATTGTAACATTGCTATTTTGTGATGGTTTGGCAACCAAAAGTTTATTTGAATCTTCAGTCATCTTTCTTTGTTGAGGGTTCATAGTGACCTCTTTTTTTTTTTTTTATTATCCCTTCTTTTTGCCTGAACTGCTTATTTCAAGGTTACAGTCAGGGGGATGTCTTAATGTTTTACTAAGTCTCCTTCGTAGGTTTTGACTTAGCAAGCCTTTTTTTTTATTTTAGAAATTGACTGTCAGGATTAATGATTACAGAGAACCATCATTAGTTGTGTACAACACAAATATTTGGCATATTTGAGTTAACCGAGTAACTACCCTGCCCCAGGTTATGAATAAGGGTTTTAATTTGTGCGAGAATAAAAACTCCTACTTCATAAGCTCAAAAAGGGTTGACTAGGGATTAACTTCCTTATATCTCCACTGTTTAGGAATTGGAACAATGCCTGTACATCGTCAGCATAGTCTGTTCAAAAGCATACTGCATAAGATTATGGTATTGTTTTCGTCATCCTCCCTCTACAGGCTTATAGCTTTATCAGGAGTTAAATATCACAAGATAGAAATAAGAAGCATAATTCAAAGCATAGTGGAACGAATGGATTAGTTCAAGACAAACATACGCAATGCATTAATGAAGACAAAAGTTTAACATAATAATAAGTGTTCAAACAAATAAAAGAAATTACAAATGAAAATTCAAATGTTGTCCCATCCAGTTGGCTGAATGTCCTCAATTGCAATCTGTGAACTTTGAGGAGCAGTATACTTCACCATGAAATCAAATTTTCCACTTGGATGCCCCAAGGTGCCCCATATCTCAACAGGCATAGGTATTCTTCCTTTCTTGTTACTTTGGGCAACTCGTCTTGCAGCTTCGGTGTTTGATGGACGATAGTAGAACTCAACTTGACCTTCTGGAGTAACCTCTAGGATTCCTTCATCAATCAGGTCTTGAATCTTTTCCTTCAATGCCCAACAGTTATTTGTATCATGTCCAGGACTGTTGGAGTGGTACTCACACCTTGCCCTGGGATTATAGCGAGGAGAGGAAGTTTTAGGATTTTTAGGAGACTTTTCCAAGGAAACCAGCTTCATCTCCAACAGGTATTGCAAAACTTGTGACATTGGAGTGCTGAACTTGATAAACTGCCTTCTACCTTTCTGGTGTTGAGGTGGATTAACCTTATCAGGTCTTTCTTCTTCAATCGAGGAACAATCAATGGCAACCTGTCTCTTACCCTCTTTTATCCTCATCCTTCTTTTAAGGAAATCAGCTTGTCTTAATGGAGTTTTACTGACAATTAGATCCCCGACTTTATCACTTTGAAATTTTTGGATGAAGGTCATCAGCTCTTCTTGCCCCTGAGCTAAACTTTGAATAAGAGCCACCTGGTCATTCATCTGGGTCCTCATTCCTGTCATCTCAGCTTGTAGTTGTTTCAGCTGATCATCCTTGTTGTCCTCAGGATTCTTCTTCTTAGCCAGCAGTGTCTTCAATTCATCCTGTCCCTTGGTCAGGTTCAGAATTAGCTCTTGGAACTGTGCATTTTGTATCTGAAGATCCTTAACTGATTGTTCAAGAGCCATTGCTGAAATAAACAGCGAGAAGATGAGAAACCTGTGCACAATTATAAACCTGTAATGCAATGAAATGATATGGGAATGCATATGCAATGTTTTCAAGGACCGCAGAATTTAAATTTGTTTAAACAAACAAGAAAGTAACTTTTTATTAGTAATGACTTGTTTTGCCTTTTAGGCTTACAAAAAATGAAAATGAAATAAGTACAAAAGATGGGGTTTTAAGTCTCCCATGGACGTTTCCTCTTTGTATTGAGGTATGAGTTGAGGTTTCGTTCCTCGTGAAGTTGTTTTGTCAGCTCTAGGATTCTGGCTTGGCTTGCTTTGTAATGAGCCTCGAAAATATCCCTTTGCTCCTTCAGTTGGATCCATGATCTCTGCAAGTCTTCCTTATCAGTAGGCATGTCTGGGTGAAGGATGGTATAAGCAGTGTCTCCTTCAGCAACAGGTTCCATGGTAACTGGTAGGACGGCAGGATATGGCATCATGAGTGTCTGAGCACGAGATCGTACCCATCTGAGATAAGCCTCCATAGGAATAGTGTACTTAGGCTCCAGTGTCTTGCTGTCAACCCTGTTTACTTTTCCCCAAGCTCGTATGAATCTCTGACGGTAACCTTGAAGATCGTTGTCGTAATCAAACACAATGCCCTGAATCAACATGTCATGTGGACATCACTCCGGGCGTAACCAAACTGTCGTAAAGCTAGAGAGGGGTTGTAAGTGATGCCTCCTCTTATGCCTAGAAGTGGCACATTAGGAAACTCCCCACAACGGTCAATGATGGTGACATTCTCCATAGATCTGGAGCACCAATGGATGTCTGAGTGAGAAAGTGACATGATTCTCTTGGACCATCTGAACCCTTGCTCATTCTTCATTACTGAGCGAGGAAGGTGAGAAATAAACCACCTAGAGAGCAAAGGTATGCAGCACATCAAAGTTCCTCTTGCCCTTGTAGTACGGGTGTGAAGAGAATGCAGGATGTCTCCAAGCACTGTAGGCACTGGATTGTGACTCAGGAAAATGTTGATGGCATGAACATCTATGAACTGATCTGGATTGGGGAACAATACTAAGCCATAAATCAGCAAGGCTAAAATCTCCTCAAAAGCATCATAGCTCATGGCCTTCAAGAACATTTGAGCTTTATCCACTAATACCTTGGCAAGAATACCCTTGACTCCACTTCTCGTTTCTAGAACAATGTCAGACTTCTTCAGATGTAGAGCTGCAGCAATAACTTCTGGTTTAAGCTCCTTCTCTAAGCCTGTGAAGGGTCTTTGATCAAGAACAGGTATGCCCAGAAGTTTAGAGAACTCCTCCATGGTTGGAACTAGCTGGTAGTCAGGGAATGTGAAGCAATGGTGCTTAGGGTCAAAGAATTGAAACAGGACACTCATCATGTCTTCACTGAACCCTGAAGTGACTAGATCCAATAGGTGACCATGTCTCTTGTTGAACCGGGAGTGATCAGACATTTGAGAAACCAACTCCTTAATCTTGGGAGGTATCCCCACAAAGTTGATCCTGATGGTGTTTCTACGAGCTGAAGCCATGACCTGCAACAAAGAACAAAGATAAATCCCTTGGTCCTTGAAATGGTTAGGGAAAATGATATGCTCATGATGCATGATGATGTCATGATGTTATGCTCACAAACATGTGGCACACACAAACAAGTCACACCATAGCCCTAGGTTTAAAGGCTTGCATGAGGTTTAAGGTAAGTACCCTCCCCGGAAGTTAGATGGTTCATCCTGTCCTACAAAAGTAACCAGGTTCTAAGGGATCTCAATATCATTGATCCTTCACAAGGGTAGTTGATCAGAAGGCAACTTACTTGCCAACCAAAACCCTCCAAGTTTAAGATCTCAATGAGTGTAGCATCGAGTGTCAACCAACTTCAGTCTGCACCAAAGCCGGTTACCTCACTACTTTCTAAAGGCCAAGATGAGTTAACTAGGGTTCTAAAAGTTAGTTAGTGCATTGACAACATATGGCAGCCTCAATATTATCCTCAACTTGACTTAAGGAATATAAGCACCAACCAAGAAGTCGCACTAACTATGGCCACCAGATCAACCGTATCGATATACGTCGTACAGTTTCCTTGGTCTATTGCCATTTACCTAAGGTACACTAGATCCGGGTTAGGACCTTTCACACACAAGAGCACCCCAACAAGTAATATAAAGCAAACAAAGCAAACAATTTAAGGTGATCTTAATTCCTAAGGGTACCCCTCTTAAATAGATCCCCAGCAGAGTCGTCAGTTCTGTAATACGGTGGGAGAACTGACTTTAAGTAATGTTGCGGATAGCAAGAGTCGCCACCGACTTTTATTTTATCCATAAGGAAAGGTTATAAAAGAACAGGAAAGACCTTAGAGAATATTTTGGGTCCGGGGGGTAGGTTATGAAAAGGGAAGGTATTAGCATCCTTTTCATCCATGGTTATCCATGGGCTCTTAGGTACTTAAGCTCACTTTAAATTGATTTTAAAAGTGTAGTGTGTGAATAGAAAAAATCTTCAGAATAGTTTAATAATAATCCTCGTACGGATGTGTAAAAAAACTTGTTTGAAAATTTGTTTGAAATTTGTTTAAGTGTGGAAAAGTTTTGAAGTGAGCAAGTACCTAGGAGTAACCTACCCTAATGTTTAAGGTCTTTCTTATTCTTTATCCTTTCCTTAGTAAGACTATCCCTACTATAATGGAGTAGGTAGTCCTTACTTTGGATGTTAAGGGACATGCGAGGGACAATTTGATTTTGAAGGCAATGGTGGGGTGTAATAAGCACATATAAGGGACTATCATCATTTATTTCGAAGGGACTCGATCCGTAAAGGCAACCATAAGGGACTTTGATGATTTTCTTTCGAGGGACTTGCTTTATACACCCCACTTAACCATTATTCGTAGGCAACTTGAGGGATAACCTTAGAAAGTGAGACGGCGATTAAAAATCGACTTACGTGTGTGACGTGTTTAATTTAATTATCTTATATTAAAAATTATCTAAATTTATTTTAATATTGCATACATGTTATTTACACTCCCTAATTACTAACCAAAAATAATTAAACAATTACAAATTTTACATCCAAGAAACAATTACAAAATAATAAGCAAAATAATTAAATAGCAAAAATAAATAAAATATAAATAAGCAATAATAAATAATAAGGGGGTTAGTAAATAATAATAAATAATATTTAACAAAATAATAAGCATGATTAGAATATAAATGGGTTAGTAATAATAATAATAATAATTTAGAAATAATAAACAAGGTTAGAAAATAATAATAAAAATATAATAACAAATAATGATATGGTTAGTAAATAAGAATAAACAAAATTAATCCAAATATTATAATAATAAGAAATTAATAATTTTTAATATAACCAACTAAAAAAAAACAAATATGAATAGACAATCATTTTAATTTACAAATTGTTAAATTATATTTTAATTATAAAGTTACTACAAAAATCTAATTATTATAAACACAATTATTTCTAAACAATAGTTATATAAAAAAAATGTTTATTTAATATATAAAGAAAAAAATAAAATAAATTATAAGTGTATTTACAAAATTTTACTTTTTAATAATATTTATATTTTGGGAGAAATAATTTATAATAATATTTATATGAATAATACTAAACAAATGTGCATTATAATTATATTAGAAAATAAAATTAAAGGAATAGAATTAAATTTGTATTTTTAAAAATATTTTTAGAGTTTTATAAAATTAGGGTTTTATTTTTTAGGATTTGTGAAAAACTAGGGTTAGTTTATATACAAAAACTTATTTTTTTTAATAATCATCTAAAATTGTCTTAATTAATATAAACTATATAAATAAAATTTAAATAAAAAAATAAGAGTTTTATATTTTTTCTAGAAAATTATTTTAAGAGTAATTAGACTATATAATATATATACATATTTTATAATAGAAATAATAATATATTAATTATTTAAATTAATTGAATTAAACTAAGAAACAAAAGAAAATAAAAGAAAGGAAGAGAAAAAGAACCTGGTGGGATTCGATCCCAGGTCTTCACCCTTGCAAGCAGCAACAAGACCACTGGGCCAGCCAAACGCAGGTGATAGAAGGATGAGTCAAGTCTGTTTTGTGCTTTGATCTTGAAAATTCCAGAAAAAATAAAAGAACAAAAAGGCCTGGGGGAGGATTTGATCCCAGGACCTTTATGCTTTCAAACACGCGCTTCACCACCCGGCTGGAAGAGCCAATCTGTTAGCATACCAGCTATGAACAATAATATATTAAAATTACAAGTTAAATGGAGACATATTAAAAAGAATGGTTGGAGGCTGGATTCGAACCCCAGCCTTCCCCCAACGCGCGCATACGTTCTTTCCACCAGGCCAACCTCATAGTTGTGATAAACAAATAGAAAGAATATATAATATTTTAAAACAGAATTTGAATATGAATTTTCGCGCCAGCCAAGCTTCATCTTCAACCTCTGGATTTTGAAATTTGCTGCGAATTTTGATACAACAATACCTGCGATTTTTCCTGCACTCTTAACACCTACGAATTTCAAACTACCATTAAACAATACAGTTTCATCAAATTGAGAACATTTTTGGATTCCTCATAACCTGTACAGTCCAATTTTATCAACCAAATTCATTTATAATGCACAAATCAAACAACCCTAATTCGAAGGTCAAACCCTAATAATGGTGAATTTCGTTTTAGGCCATGGAGCTTCACCAAATCATCCAGATTTCATCTATAGTCATGGACAAACAAGTTTACATAATCAAAAGTCAGTAATATGCAATGAATTGTTAGAATCGAAAAAAATATATTCAAGCCAAAGTTTGCTTCGGGTTGGCCAATACAGGGGTCATGAGATGCATATGTGTGATGCATTAGCTTCAGGGATGTCCATAGAACATGTCTACGTTCTTAGTTTACCTTGAAATCTCTTGTATGGAAGAAACCGAATCTCACTTTTTTGCTTGAAATTTGAGTTTTGAAACTTACCTTGAAGCTGCTGGCAATCGTGGCTAGGGTTATGTTTATGATCTATATTTATATGGGAGTCAATTAGGTCAGAAACATGGACTTGTTACATGTAAATTTGATCCAAACAAATATTGAAAAAGATCATGTGTTAAAAGTCAAATATTTGATCATGAGTGCTTGCTATTTTGGGATAATTCACATGATTTCATTCCTCTTTGACTCCAATCAATAATTATGGATTTCTAGAAACAATATCCTCACCCAAAAATAGATTTTTATATTTTTTATTTATTTAAAATGATTTTTATGAATTAAATCAATAATAAATAAATAAAAAATAATAAAAATGATGAATTTTGGTCAATTGGGTCGTGCACCATGTTATGAGATGGATTGGGTTATAAATTAGGCAGCCCATTTGGAAAGAAATACTTCTAAGCCTCCATTTTCAACATAAACCATCACAAAATTGCCCAACTTTGCAAGGGCCCATCTCCATCAATTTTAAGGGTATGAGGGTGTTCTTGGACTTTTTGGAAAGCTTGAATAGTCCTTTAAACAACCCCATTGGTTTCAGGTCCATATCATTTACCAATCTCAAGTTATGCCCTTTTGAAGTTGTTGACTTCTTGTTGACTTTTGAAATGACCTATAATGTCTTAGATCATATCTTTCAAATGAAGCATTTTTGGGCTTAACCTTCAACATAAAAGTTGTAGAGAATTCAATTTTCTTCAAAATGAGATTTGGATGGAGACTTGGTGATGAAGTATGTGAAAGTTATGCCTGGTCAAAGTTCAGTTGACTTTTACTGAGGAAACCCTAATTTAGAAACTCCTGATTATTGATGATCTGGAATCTCTTTGATGAATCATGATCAACCCTTGATCAAATGATGAATTTTACTTCATATACTTGATGTTGGCAAAAAATCATGAAGTTTGACTTTGGTTTGACCACAGTTGACCTCAGTTTGACTTTTTAACTGCATTGACTGATTTTGACTTATCTGATCATCTGACTGAGCAAACTTTTGAGAAAAGTCTTGAAACTTGACATGGGGGTTCTTATACACATATAAGATGTTATGAAACTCACTTGAGGTATTGGAAGTCCCTTTAGCCTGATTAAAGCCAAAACCCTAGTTTTGGATGCCCTGCTTAGGAGGTGCATTGTCTGAGGGAATTGTCAACTTCTTTGACCAATTGTGAACTTTGTGAACCTTGTGAATCTTCATAACATGTCTTGTGATACTCATGGGAGGTATTATGAAGCTTGTGAACCTTATGAACCTCATGAAGTGGCTTTGTAGACCTCATGATCCTCAGGGAAACTTTGTAATCATTGTGTAACTTGTGAACCTTGTGAACCTTCAAGAAGTAACTTGTGGACTTCATGAACCTCAAGAAAGGTCTTGTAAATGTAGAGAAACTTGTGAACCTTGTGAACCTTCAAGAAGTGACTTGTAGACTTCCTGAACCTCATGAAAGGTATTGAAAGTATTGTGGAACTTGTGAACCTTGTGAACCTTCATGAAGTAACTTGTAGACTTCATGAACCTCATGAAAGGTTATGCAAGTGTTGAGAACCTTGTGAACCTTGTGAACCTTCTTAGAACACAAAGTCTTGTATTGTGAGGGCAAATTTTGGGGTGCAACAAAGTGACTTGTAGACTTCCTGAACCTCATGAAAGGTATTGAAAGTATTGTGGAACTTGTGAACCTTGTGAACCTTCATGAAGTAACTTGTAGACTTCATGAACCTCATGAAAGGTTATGCAAGTGTTGAGAACCTTGTGAACCTTGTGAACCTTCTTAGAACACAAAGTCTTGTATTGTGAGGGCAAATTTTGGGGTGCAACAGAATGGAACAAATATCACTCAAATAATATACAAGTGTTCTTAAATAATATGAGATGAAACTATGATAACGTGTGAAATTTAGGCAAGACTTTCTCTCAAAAATTTGAAATGAGCACTTAGAATTTTTTTTGAAAATGAAGAGAAAGAGTGATATTTTTGTAATGAAAATTATTAAGGAGGTAGTGTGAAAATTCTGAGTTAAAAAGTTTATATAATGTACACTATACCCCTTCAAAAACGTATCATAAAAGATGAAGCAATGCCATGTTTTGGAAAGAAAGAATTCTAATTTTTTCTTGAAAAATGGCAACTTTTCGCATGCAGGTACATTGTTAATCGGTTAACACTTATGTTAATCAATTAACACCTCTCAGCGTAAAGTTAGAATTCAAATTTGAGCACGGTTAACCGGTTAACCAATCCGTTAACCGGTTAATGCTGTAGGAAAATT
Source organism: Lathyrus aphaca (assembly GCA_963966055.1). Classification (NCBI taxonomy): domain Eukaryota; kingdom Viridiplantae; phylum Streptophyta; class Magnoliopsida; order Fabales; family Fabaceae; genus Lathyrus; species Lathyrus aphaca. The sequence continues at coordinate 28,202,283 of OZ014523.1, read as the reverse complement.
ATGCAAAATTCATTTTAACAGCTAAAAAACAATATGGCAATGTACACTATGATCCTATTATGTATGTGATGCATAAATTGAATATTTAGAACACTTGTATAATCATATTAAACAATATTTGTTATACCTTTTAAGTTCCAATCCATTCTTGATAAATGTTTAAGCTTGTATATGTGAAGACTTCAAACTTTTCATAATACTTTGAATCCATAAAGAGAAGCTTGATTCAAGACTACTATCTTCCTTTTTGCACAAGTATATTAGTGCCATGATTTTTGTTTGTCTTCATCAAAACACTTGAGGGAATCATGCTTCTACAACAAGATGCAATCGTTTGGACAGACATGTATCTTATCATAGCTCATGCCAATAGAGCACAACATCTTTTTGGCCTCATATATTCGATTGGGAAGAACATTATCCTCTGGAAGCATATATTTCATAAGGGTCAATAACTCTGTGAAACCTTTATCCGACCATCCATTACCCGCCTTTAAGTTGTACAACTTTAATACTGCATACAATCTTGTGAATTTAGTGCAACCATTATACAACGGTTTCTCTGTATCGCTTACCAACCTCTCAAACATTTCAGGACAATCCTTAAGATCATCTTCAAGTGCTTTTGCAATCTCTTCGACTCGATCATAATCATATGTATTTATGCCATTTTCGTTTGAAGCATAGGTCTTATTATCCCCTGGTTCAACATTCCCGCTACTTATCTCACAATGCAAATTCCAACATGTATAACTTTGATCAATTCCATGCCTCTTTAAATGCGATGCCAACTGAACCGCGTCAACCCGAACCACAAAACAACAACCCAGGTAAGGACGTTTCGTTCGACTGGGGTCTTTGGCATGCACAACAACAAACTTAACGAATTCTGATACCCCATTCTCGTACTCTTTCAACAATCGACTCAAAAACAAAAATAAAAAATATTTACCTGTAGTGGAACAATCCGACTTTCACACTTTGATCACAAGTAACCCCTATATATAGAAAATTCAATAAGTTAATAACTCCATCATATCAGTTCATTCAAGGCACTACTAATTACAGTGACAAGAAAGATAAACTAATTACCTGTATAGATGTAAACACCTTCTAGACCCACACAATTTCCAGATAGGTTAGAATTACCAAGATCCCTCTATACACGTATCATAAAATGAAATATCATTAATTGACCAATTATGAGTCATAACTTGATAAGTGGCAACATCTAATCACAAACTAGCACATATTCTTCACGAACTATTACTTAACCAAAGTGTTTGGGTAATTAAATTTCTAACCAAATATTAAGACTCATTGCTCACTTCAAACACATAGCCAAGTTCATAGAACTCAATCCATTTTCATCTTTAACATAAACTAATTCAAGAACACCAAAACAATATCAAATAATACCAAAACTTAGTTTGGTCAATCCATTACCAAAACAATATCAAATAACAAAATCTCTGAGGAAAAGAATGGAAGATCAATAAATGAAGTAGCAGTGAAGAGAATTCTTGAAAAATAAACAAGATTTAAAAGTGAACAGAAGAGAAACATGAGACATGACAACATTGTTGACAAGATGCTATCTTATCCAACCAGAATGGTATGGTAACACTAAAAATCTGAAAACACTAGAATATGAAAAATCCACACACACCTTTAAAAGAATCAAAGAATCATCTGCAAGAGTTTTTAATTCCAAACATAAACTGATACTTGTTGTTATCTAGTCAACCACAAGCTACCAAACTAAGAAGTGGAACAAAAAAAAGAAGGGCCAAAAACAAAACTAAGATTCGTTTTTTAAGCTACCAAAATCACTAGTTTTCAAAGTGAACAAAACCCACCACAACTTCAATAGTGTTTCTCACCGTAGATTTTCAAAACCAAACAACAGAACCAAGACAATGTTGAAGTTCAAGTTCAAGTTCAAGTTCAAAAGTACAAGTTTTGAGAGGTTTTAAAAGAAAGAACTCATTGGAGAATTTGCAAAAGACTGATAATAGGAATATGATAGCAACAACAAACAATGTTTTCAAGTACTGTCCATTATCTCTTTTCAACTATCCACTTAAAAATAAAAATATATAAAAAGATAATGGAAACAACAGCAGTGGCAATGGCAACTAACGAAGAACGTCATACCTGGTTTTCTTCTTCACGAACGACAATGACAAGAATGAAGAACTGTAATGTAGAACGACAACGAACAACAACGAACAACAAAGATTCACAAACGGTAACAAAGAAGCAAGAACGATTGAATGCAAGAGAAGCAAGAGAAGAAGCAAGAACGATTGAAAGCAAGAGAAGCAAGAGAAAAAAATGATTAGAAATGAATAGGGTTTCTAAAAGTTTTATACTTTTAAATAATAATTGACCACAGAGAGCGCTTTTTCTAAAGCTCTTTCTTAAGGGCAACCTATAAGAGCGCTTTTTGCTTAGAAAGTGTTTTCTTAGGGTTTCTGAAAGTTTAAATATTTTAATTAATAATTGACCTTAGAGAGCGCTTTTTCTAAAGCGCTTTCTTAAGGTCTACCTATAAGAGCACTTTTATAAGAAAGCGTTGTCTTAAGGTTGCCTCAAAAAGTGCAAAAGTTATATTTAAAAAACACCAAAAATTACAAAATGGCAAAAAGGGGGTCGAGCGCACAACCTTGAGGTAGGGAAAGACATTGTACATGCGCATTAACTACTGGGGTGGTGATGCATCCATTAATTTAAATACAAACATAAATATATAAGGGGTATCTAAAAAAAATATTATTTTTTTAAATATTTTTTTTATATTATTTTTCAATTAATTATTTAAACACTCAAAATAAATCATTTTTGAATAATTTTTTGCACATAATTCATTCATACATTCAAAATATTATTTTCGCAAAAATAACAAAAAAAATATTATTATTTGATTAATTTTAAATATTTTAAAGAAATTCTTTTTGAATAATTTTTTGCACATAATTTATTCATACATTCAAAATATTATTTTCACAAAAATAACAAAAAAAATTATTATTTGATTAATTTTAAATATTTTAAAGAAATTATTTTTATTTTTTAATATTTTTTTTATATTATTTTTCAATTAATTATTTAAACACTCAAAATAAATCATTTTTTAATAATGTTTTACACATAATTCATTCATACATTCAAAATATTATTTTCACAAAAAATATTATTATTTGATTAATTTAAAATATTTTAAAGAAATTATTTTTATTTTGTTTCAAAACATTTTAAATAAATATTTTCATCAATTTCTTCCAAAAAGAAAGGAATGTTTATGTTGACTTGTTGTGGTTAGATCTTTCCTAGTTTAGCTTTTACCTTGTGCTTTAGGATAGACTTTTCATCTCCTCCCAATCTTAAATTTTAAAAACTTCTCCCTATTTCAAAATATTCTTTTTTTTAAACTCTCACATCTTTCATAAATTCAAACCTAGAGTTTGTCAAGTGGTTTTACTTTTTGTCTCTTTCTCCTAGTAAATGTTAAATGAACTTTAAGCATGTTGACATCACTTCAAATTAAAAAGAACCAACCTCAATCAACTGTTTTTGTGCCTTGTTGCATGTTGTTGTTTTTTTCAAGTTTAGACACGAGTCATTTTCATAGTCGAGAGTAAGTCTCCTAATCATTGTGGTGGTTTGAAGTAATTGGATCTCTTGTCACTTTTGAGGGATAGTTTGGCATACTCATTGAGTTATGAGAGTTGGAGTCCTCCCCATAGTGATGTATGCATCCATGTTTTCATTGTCATGGTTGATTAATTGAGTTATCCACTTAAAATGACAAGTTGTCTCTACTTTGTTAAATCAACCAAAACGAACCAATTTTGTTATTTGTACCATAAACTACGAGGTTTTGATCCTATATTACACTTTGGGGGTTCGTAGGCATGAGGCACTAATCCATAAAATACCTTTAGCAAAAATCTTAAAATGAATTATCTTCTATTCCCCTCAATCTTATTTTAACAAAACGTTTCGAACCAAAAGCTTTAAATAAATCAAAGAGGTTCCCGTGGAGTACCACTGACGTTTTAGGTTCTAGCACTTTCCTTCTTCATAACCAACCCCCTTAGCCTTGTCTCTTTAAGGTTTATTAGCTTTTTTCTTTTAGACTATATTACGTTTTGTTCGCTCTTTTTCCTTTTCTTTTGGAAACAATAAAAGTGTGGTATCAACTTTTATTCATTGAGTTAAGTTATTCAATAGCTTACACTCACAATTTTTTACCACTACAATAGCTTCTCCCCATAATTCTTTGGGTAGATGTTTTCCTTTCAAAATACTTCTTACCATATTCATGATGGTTATATTCTTCCTTTTTGTAGTTCCATTCTGTTGTGGAGTGTAGGGTGGCCCCACCTCATGCATAATCCATTCTTTCTCACATAATGCATCAAAAGCTTTCGACATATACTCTCCACCATCATCAACCCTCAAAATCTTGAGATTTTGAGCATTTTTTATTTTGGCTATAGATTTAAACTTGGCAAATACCTCGATCACTTCACTTTTCTTCTTGATTAGGTTAGTACATAATTTTCGACTGAAATCATCTATGAATGTGACAAAGTATCTATTACCTCCAATCGAATCCACTTGGATAAGACCAGATACAATAGAGTATATAACTTAAAGAATTTCCTTCGACCTGCTTCCTGCATCCTTGCTGAAGTTATTCTTTTGTTGCTTCCCCTACACACATTATTCACATACTTCGTTTGGGATGTCGATTTCTGGTAATCCTAAAACCATATTTCTTCTCTTTTGTTGCTTCCCCTACACATCCATTCATCTCTACTAGTTGCAGTTTCAAGACACTTATGCTTCATCACATTAAATTCAATCTTGAAGGTTCTATTCTAAGACAATGAAGCCTTCAAGATTAACCTACCACCTGAGTTGAGAACTTTCATCATCTTGTCTTTAATCGACACCTTATAGTTATTTTCAACCAACTTCCCTATACTGAGTAAATTACTCTTAATTTCCTGGTATGTACAATACATTAGAAATTACTGACCCCTTGCCATTTTTCCTCATAATTATAACATCACCAATACCTTTAGCTGCTAGAGTATTGTCATTTGCAAATTTCACCATGTTCTTCATTGAGGGCTTTATATTGACAAATTAATCTTTCCTACCATTCATGTGTGATGAGCATCCTCAGTCCAAGTACCATTGGTTTTTCTCTCTTCATCTCTTGTTGTCACCATCAACAACATCTATTCTTCTTCATGTTTCACCATCTTTACACCAGTTTCTCGATTTCTCTGTTTTTCAGGACAATCATTGGAATAATGATGATAATTCTGACAATTGTAACACTAAATGTGACTTTTGTCAGGTTTTCGACCATCACCTCTTCCTATACTTGCAACACCACCTCTTTGGTTTCTTTGCTTCTAGGGTTTTCTCTAATTCAACCAGCCTCCTTCTTACTGATTTCGACCAGTCGAATTGTTGTAGCCTCCTTCGCCTTTGTTGCTATTCCAACTTCCTTTTCCTTTCTTTTCATTTGTTGATTGCACCTGAAAAGCCATATCACTCATTCTAGTGGTCATACCATGGCAAAGAAGATATTGAGAGCAGGTTACTATTGGTCTACCATGGAAGCTGACTGCTATCAACATTCCAAAACGTGTCACAAATGTCAGATTTATGCTGATAAGGTGCATATACCTTCAGCTCCATTAAATGTGTTGACTGCTCCTTGGCCTTTTGCCATGTGGGGCATTGATATGATTGGTGAGATCAAGCCTACTGCTTCTAATGGGCATCGTTTCATCCTGGTTGCCATTGATTACTTTACAAAGTGGGTGGAGGCAACCTCATTTGCATCTGTTACTAAGAATGTTGTGGCTCAATTCATTAAGAATAATCTCATATGCAGGTATGGCATCCCTGAAAGGATTATCAAAGACAATGGCTCTAATCTGAACAACACCATGATTGCTGATCTCTGCACGAAGTTTAAGATTAAGCATCACAACTCTTCTCCGTATCGTCCAAAGATGAATATGGCAGTAGAAGCTGCTAATAAGAACATCAAGAAGATTCTACAGAAGATGACTGTTACTTACAAGGATTGGCATGAGATGTTACCATTTGCTCTTCATGGTTATCGTACTACAATACGTACTTCAACATGGGCAACCTCATTCTCCTTAGTCTATGGTATGGAAGCAGTGCTACCCATTGAAGTTCATATACCCTCCTTAAGAATCATGAAGGATGCAGGCTTGGATGAAGATGAGTGGATTCAGACTCGACTTGACCAGATAAATTTGATTGATGAGAAAAGGCTGGCAGCTGTTTGTCATGGTCAGATGTACCAGAAACGGATGATCAAAGCTTTTAATAAGAAGGTTAAGCAAAAGGTATATCAGACTGGTGACTTGGTAATCAAGCGTATCATATTACCACAGGGTGATCCCAGGGGCAAGTGGACTCCTACATACGAAGGACCGTTTGTAGTCAAGAAAGTATTCTCAGGAGGTGCCATGATGCTTACTACTATGGATGGTGAAGATTTTCCACATCCCGTAAACGCAGACATAGTTAAAAAATACTACGCATAAAAAGAGACCCGCTAGGTTGACTAGCCTAGGCAAAAATAAGGGCATCCCGGAGAACCAAAAGGGTTCGGGAAAAAATTAGGGATATATATATAAAAAAAATGTACACCCGGCAAGTCGAAAACCTGAAAGGGCGGCTTGGGCAAAAAAGGGTATCCCGGTGGATTGAAAACCTGAAAAGGCAATCCAAGCAAAAGTTAGGGATTAAAGCGTATGACTATGTCTCGTTGGATCACTCATGTAACCCCAACTAGTTGTGTTACCTGACTCAAGTTTAAACAGATAAAGATCAATCCAATCATTTCCATCTCGACAGCAAAGGATGAGATACTTGAAGATAATGTCAATAGTGGAATTGAAACTCAATAGAATTATTTCTCACATAGCTGTTTTTTTGTTTCTGTAAAACTTTTATGACGAATTCCTCTTACTAGGATTTCTGTCTCCTTGTACAAACTTTCCTATGTATAGGTTACTTTCTAAAATAAATAAAATCTCGTCTTTGAATCCAGATTTACTTTTACCTTGTTTACCTAAACGAAAACGTCCATTGGTTGTGTTTGAATGTTTGTATGCTTTTGAATATGATTGATGTTTACCAGAAATGCATAAAATGCAGTAATAGTGTTTACTAAGGACGAACGAAGATAGGAATTCAACGAAGCTTCGCCGGTTCATCCCCACAAAGTAATCTTTTCAGATACTTCAAATAACATCTCCCCTCGGATTTATGTCCATCTCTTTTATCCTCAGTCAGGATACTCAGGAAATTATTCCTTCAATAAAAGTATGACGAACGAAGACGGGAGGTTATAAATACCATACTATCAAACAAGACAAGAACGAAATCCTTATATTCCTCAGCAACAAACCGAGATTTATTTTCCCTAGCCAGCAGTTGTTATACAGAGATATTCAGATACTTCAGGCTACATGATTCATACATACATTATTTACATCATATCATAGCATACACATCCATAATACATTTACTTAGGTACATCATGCCATACATGCATACATATTGCATAAACTAACCTTTTCTTTTCAGGATAGTTGCAGGCAGATAAATACTGTCAACAAATCAAAACAGTTCAGAGACGATCTATACGAAGATCTAGTACTGATACTTAATTCAGAGATAATCGCTACGAAGATTCATTTCTGATGATCAATAGTCAAGTTGTCCTTGGAAGGGTACGTAAATGATCTATACGAAGATCTAGTGCTTAATCCAGGATATGTCCAAAGGATATAATCGTTATGAAGATTTATTTCCGATGGTCAACTATCTTTGGGATAGTGTGTAAATGATCTATACAAAGATCTAGCACTTAATCCAAGAGATTCTTTCAGAAGAAGTTCAGGAGTAATCGTCACGAAGATTTAATCCTGATATTCTTTCTATCCTTGGAATGGTATATAAATGGTCTATACGAAGATCTATTACCTAATCCGGGATATTTCCAGAAGAGATAATCGCTACGAAGATTTATTTCTAATGGTGTATTCAACAGTTTATCTTTGGACAGTACATAAATGATCGATACGAAGATCTTGTACTTAGCCCGGGATATCACAAAAAGCAATTAAGAAAAGATCGCCACGAAGATTTGATTCTGATGCTTAAGTCAAAATATGTTCCTAAAGATGCTTCAGAGCCGATCTATACGAAGATCTAAGTACTGACACCTAATGAAGGATATCCTTTTTCCCCAGAGATAATGCAGAGACGATCTATACGAAGATCTAGTGCTGACATTCAACTCCAACCATGTTACAATAATGATTCAGAGACGACCTATACGAAGACCTAGTACTGATATCCAGTGACAACATAAAGATACTATCACCTTCATGTCGTGGATGGCATCTATAAGCCCGTCTCCGGTTCCTATGAGTGGCATCTTTAAGCCCACTCCAGCAGATGCAACCAATCAACAGTGTTACTTTACGCACCGGCGAGTGCAAATTTTTGGGCTTTTGTGTTCAATCCCCTTCAACCTTCAAAGTCACGAATGGCACACAAGCCAATCTAACGCCTCAGGTTTCAGAAAATTGAACAGGGGCAGCTATTGCACCCCAAAATTTGCCCTCACCTAGAAAAGACATTGTGTAAGGTGTCCCAAGAGGTTCACAAGGTTCACAATTAGTCAGAAAGCTTGGAAGTTCCCTCAGACAAAGCCTCCTCCTAAGCAATGCACCCTAAACTAGGGTTTTGGATTTCATTAGGCTAAATGGACTTCCAAGGCCTCAAGTGAGCTTCATAACATCCTATATGTCTTCAAGAATCCCTATGTCAAGTTTCAAGGCTTTCCCAAAAGGTTTGCTCAGTCAGATGATCAGATAGGCTAAATCAGTCAAAGTAGTCAAAAAGTCAAACTGAGGTCAACCCAAAGTCAAACTTCATGATATTTTTCCAACATCAAGTACATATAGTAAAATTCATCATTTGATCAATGGTTGATCATGATTCATCAAGGAGATTTCAGATCATCAAGAATCAGGAGTTTCTAAATTAGGGTTTTCACAGGAAAAGTCAACTGAACTTTGACCAGCCATAACTTTCACATGCTTCATCAAAAATTTCCCATACAAATATCATTTTGAAGTAAATTGAATTCTCTACAACTTTGTGTCTCACAAGCCAAGCCCAAAAATGCTTCATTTGGAAGGTATGAGCTAAGACATTATAGGTCATTTTAAAAGTCAACATCTTCCAAAGGGCATAACTTGAAAATGGTAAAGGATATGGACATGAGACCAAAGAGGTTGGTTATAGGACTCTCTAAGATTTCCAAAATGTTCAAGAACACCTTCATAGCCTTAAAATTGAAGGGTTTGGGCCTTTGCAAAGTTGGGAAATTTTTGGGAGGTTTGTGAAGCAAATGAAGTCTTAAAACCAATTTTTGCCAAATGGGACTACCAATTTCCAATCCAATCTCAAGGATAAGGTCATACACGACCCATTGACTATTTTTCCACATTTTTATATTTTATATTTTATTATTTTGGATTTTATTTAATAAAATTCAATTTTAATGAAAATAAAATACAAAAAGTCAATTTAAAAATCTGATTTTTGTTCTAGAATGATTGAAATATCATTTAAAGTGGATTGAGAGGATCAAATTTCGTGTAAAGTCTCTAAGGCATGAAAATATTTTATTTTTCTCACTTTTGGAATCATATCTTTCTTCATGATCAAGATATCCAAAAAGCCCAAAGAGGAGATTGGTTTTTGACCTAATTTGCTTCCATTATATGTATACAAGTAATCACAAACATGAGGGGGGAAAATCCAGCCTCGAAAGTCAATCACCAACTTCAAATTTTCCACACAAAAATAAAATTCGGTTTTACACTTGCAGGTGGTTTTAAGGACTTTGAAGGACTGCAATAGCTTCCTAAAGGTTCTCTGATTGTATCCCCATCATCACCTTCATCCATAACATCACAAAATGCATAACCCGAATCCATCTTGTTCTTAAATTTTCAAGTTTTCGATTCCTATTATCCACGCATTACTAATGATTTTTGATATTGTTTTCTTGTTTGTGATGAGCTATAGATCGTATTTGGACCAATTGATTGAAGTTTCATTACCTAATACGAATTCGGTCATGATTAGGGTTTCGGCCAAGCTTTTAGGGTTTCTTGATTTAGACCATATAAATGACTCTGGTTGATGAATTTGAATTGTATAGAACCTGGGTAAACTATTGGTGTGTTCAATTTGGATGAATGTTGCTTATTTTGTAGGTATTCAAGGTTGTTGATTTCTTGCGAAAAAATACGCAAGAAGATTCATAGGGAAATTCGCAGGAATTTTCGCAGGAAAACCTGCGAAATTCCAAGTAAGAAGATGATCTGAATGGCGCGAATTCTAAATTCAAATTTTACACTTATTTTATTATTTATTTGTTTCGTATATATCACAACGTGTTGATGGTTCAGTTGGTAAGGGCATTGGTGCTAGGAGACGCATGACCTTGGTTCGATTCTTGGTTGCAGCATTCTTTTTATTTATTTTTTCATTTATTCATGTAACTTAATATATTATGAATCATTGCTGTTTATGTTCAGACGCGCCCCATGTGGCTTAGTGGTTGGAGTGTTTGGTTGTTGTTTGATGGTCCTGGGTTCGAATCCCCCCAAGCCATTTTGTTTTTGCGTTTTATTTTGATTTTTACAGGTTTAATACAAAAGGACTAATACCTAACATATATTCATCAAATGCGTTTGGCCTGGTGGTAGTGATGTTGGTCTGGGAGAGTGAAAGCCTAGGGCCTGGGTTCGAATCCCAACCCCAGGTATCTTATTTTTCCTCAATTTTTTTGTGTTTTTTTATTTATTTATATTTACTTAATTCATTTAATTTCTTAAAAAATAATTTCTAAAACAAATGTTTATAATATTTTCTTATATAAAAACTTATATTTTAAAATTCAGAATTTATTTTCTACAAAAATCAAATTGTTTATATTTATTTTATAATATATTTATATTTATTATTATTATGCATATATATTTTTGTAAATAAACTAATTAGGTTTAGATTAATAATCAAAACCCTAATTTAGCTAACCCTAATTTTTCTTAACCTTAATATTTAACCTAATTTTTTTATAAATTATAATTAATCATTAATCATTTTTTTAAATATGTGAAGAGTTTAGTATTTGTTTATTATTATTAAAACCTATTTTCTTAAATCTAAAAAAATTCTTTTCTAATATTAATTTGCCTTGCTAATTTCTTTCTTGTATTTTTATTCTAACCTTTATTCTTATTTCTTATTTATTATTATTTATCTTTATTATATTTCTCGATTATATTGTAATTGTCCCGAAGCGTTGTAACATCTTAGGTTTATATTTTTTGCTTTATTTTTATTATGAACATATTTACTGTGTGGTTAGTAATTATAGAGTGTGAATAACATATTTGTAATTAAAATTAACTTAGAATAATTAACTTAAATAAGATAAATATTTGAATACGAACACGCACACACGTAAGTCGATCTTTGATCGCCATCTTGCACTTCCTAGGGTTGCCTCTCAGTTGCCTATTTCAAAAGGTCAAGTAAGGTGTCTTAAGCAAAGTCCCTTCACAAATATCATCAAGTCCCTTCATTCTATAAGATCAAGTCCCTTCGAGGTTGCCTACGATAAATGATCTTGTCCCTTCGAATAAAAGATGATAAGTCCCTTACGAATTGCTAAAGACACCTTACAGTTGCCTATATTCAGATGTCCCTACACATGTCCCTTATAACATCCAAGGTAATGACTACCTATTCCTTAATAATAGGGATAGTCTTACCATTGAAAGAACATAAGAACAGTAAAGACTTAATATAGGGTAGGTTTCTCTTAATTACTTGCTCACCTTTCAAAATACTCTTTACACCACACTTTTCAAACAAATTTTCAAAAAAACAAGGCTTTGTATACATTCATACGAGGATCATTACAAAGTACTTAGAAAGTTTCTAATCACACACTACACTCTTGCAAACAATTCAAAGTGAGCTAAGTAACTAAGAGCCCATGGATAACCATGGATATAAAGGGTGCTAACACCTTCCCTTTATATAACCTACCCCCCGAACTCAAAATCTTGTAAGGTCTTTCCTGTTCTTTTATGTCCTTTCCTTTTGGATAAAATAAAAGTCGGTGGCGACTCTTGCTATCCGCAACATTTATACAAAGTCAGTTCTCCCACCGTATTACACCATGTATGACAATATTCAGATTCTCATAATGTAATGTCATAACATAAGTCTTGACACTATGTTTTCTGACAATCTGCTTCATCCTACATGATTGAAGACAATCTCCTTTGGTTTTTCCTTCTTCAGTTACACCAACGCACCATGAAGAACATTCTATCTTCTTACTGATCAAACCATAATCCCTTGTGCTAATGATGAAATTCAAGATTTTCTCTCTCTTTAATACTAGAACTCATTCTTGGTCCAAGATTGAAACCAATACAAGTATTTTTCTCTTTCCTTAGTAGCATCAGTGATGTCTCTTTCACTAAAGTATCTTGCCATGAGAGCCTTTGATTAAAATGTATATCCCTTAACAGAGAGACTTAAACTCACATGTGAGTGATTTGGAACAATGATAGTGACACTACAACTTTCTTCTCTTTCAGTCTCATCAATCTTCCAAGATGATTTTCCAACATTATCTTCAACATCAATCATTTGTTCAGTGATTGAATCATCAATTACAACATTTATAGATTCCATTGTCGTTCCAACCCTGGAGTTGAAGAATTTATAAGCTCTATTGTTTGAAAAGTACCCCGTATATATTCCTTCATCACTTTCGTGATGCATCCTACCATTTTTCTCTTTTTTAGCTAAGACATAGTATTTACTTCCAAAGATGTGAAAATATTTGACTGTAGGTCTTCTTCCTTTCCATAACTTATCCAAAGTGGTTGTAGTTCCAGCCTCCAATGTAACCCTATTATGAACATAGCAAGCAATATTCAATTTAGAGTTAACAATGAAAAATCACTCAACATAATGCATCAAACCAGATACTATAGTGACATTCAAACAAAAAAATTAAACCCTGAAGAAACAACCAAGGCATGGCAATCCTAGTTTTTCCCAAAATTATTCAATGTGTGATCTGTGTTCTTTAGGTCTAGATCCACTTTTTAAATAGCCTTTAGACCTTATGGGTTGGGTTTCCTAAAGCCCAGAAACATCAGGAATCCGCTTCAAATCATTAGCATGATTACCTGCACAAAAATAGGAACAAATACAAATTTTCCTAAAAAGGCTCAACGACCCTTTTGAAGAAAATCACCATAATTTGTAAAAACAGACGATCCTAACATATCCCTCAATGAATAATAAATTAAATAACACTCACAAAACACACCAAAACAAATCAACCATAGGGTTTTGGTATAACATGTCATGACATCCTATAGAACACGATGTCTGACTGACAAGACAGAACATCTGGCTTAAGATCCACATGTTTTACCAAAATGACTGCCAATCCAAAAGCCACCGAACTTACAGAGTGAAACAATCACACATTGATTGCAAGAAAGATTCTGCGCAAAAATTGTTAAAAGGAAGAAGATAGAAGATTCAAAAGGAGATAATATTAAGGTTAAAGAAGATTGAAGAAGATGATGAATTTTCTGCAGAGCTTTCTCTCTGCCCACAAACAATGGAAAAATTATTTATTCACTTGCAACTGCAAATTCTATGAATACAATGTTATGAGTTGTTTACAAAAAAAGGAAAATCCATGATCAACAATTTCTTCAAACACCTCATGATCAAGGATGCAATTGGGAATGGAAATTCCATCAAATTAAGAGCAAATAACACTATTGGAATCAACAAATCAATTCCAAGGATCAAACAACACAAGATCACAAGTGACTACATTGTGAAAGATGCAAATTAAGCTCAACAATGGCGGATCTAGGAATTACCAATCCAAATATGGATTTACTTCAATATCAACTTCAAGAACCAATATTTAAAGCTTTGATCTACAAGATTTGATGTTGATGAAGTGTTTGGGTGGAGGTTTAGCTCAAAGACTAGTAAGCTTCGATGAAAAGCTTACTAACTTTTAATGGGAAAAGATCTTTGGTAAGTTTAGGTAGATGAAGAAAATTGATAGAATACGAAGGAATCTTGAAAAGGTGAATTTAGATATCAAAAGCTTGTTGAATGAATGAAATTGTGGGTGTTTATATAAAGTTTAGGCTTGGAGTGAGTGGTGGTTTGGAATTGGGTTTGGAGCCAAAATTAGGCCTGAGAATTGACTTGGAAGCAAAAGCTAAGATCAAATGATTAAAAAGTGTGTGAAAATGAGGGTGTATGATGAAATTTAATTATGACGAGGTATGATAATTAAATGGGAGTGATTTTCCATGCTCTAGAATATTACATTTGGTATAAAATGAGATCATGCACTTGAGGTGAGGTGAACAATCCTGCAGAACTCTGAAAATTTTGTTTCTGGCCAAAATTTCAAGGTGTTAATCGATTAACCATATGGTGTTAATCGATTACATAGTGAAGAAAAATGAAAAAAATGGCCCTTTGTTGTGTTGTTCTGGCTTTGGCTCAATTCTTGACTTTTTTTTAAGAAAACATGAAAATAAACACATGAACCTTGGAGTTTCTTGAACAATAGGTAACCAAAACTTTCGGAAACTCTTTATCAACTGGGATTAGATAATATTGAAAATCAATGTTGACCAAAATTTTACTTTTTCTGATGAATTACACTCGAGCTGAGGAACTGATGCTTGATGTTCTCGATCCAGGCCTCTTCCTAAAAAAGTTAGTAGTTGGAAAACAAACATATCTTTGGATTTTGATTAAGGGTTAGTAAACATAACCAAACAAAAAAGAAAATAAAAAACACACAGATGCTTGGTGATCCCTGTAAGGCATAAACCCAAAGATGAGAGGGATAGAAGAACCAACATATGATCTTGTTTGAATGCATGATGTAGATGAAATACAGAGAATCTTAGGGATAAAAATTAGGGTGTTACAACAGGAAGAATGGAAATTTCCTTATGGTCGTACAATGACCTCCAAGCGAGGAGCTTACGCACAACTCGCTGTGAGCTTGCACAATGACTCAAGTAGAATTCAAAATCTACAAAACGCGAATAAATGGTCTTCCATTGCCAAACTTCCACACCCATATGTCCAAAATGCAATTTCAACACATTTGACATATTTCACAATAAAAATCTAAATCCCCAAATCATGTATTTTTCCTCTCCCAAAGCTACACTATCTAATAGAATTCACCTTGATGAAGAAGATTGGTGATGGATAAGAATGATGATGAATTTCTTTTTATTCTTCCATGATCTCTTTCTTCCTTCTTTCTATGTTCCCATTCTCTCTTTCTCTTCTCTTTTACTTCTTTTCTTACTATTGTTTAGTTTTCCTTCTCTTTCTAATAAATATTAGAGTTACCAAAATGTTCTCTCTTATACTTATTAATGTTGGTTTGTGTCTTTCATTAATAATTGATCTTTAGAGTTCAGTATTTACTCTTTTGATCCCAATTGACAACATTCAAAATACTTAGAACGGTTTTAGAACGGTTTTTGTGTTAGATTTGTCAATTGAATTCAAGTCCTATTTTGTATTGTACAGGTTAGTGTAGGTACTCTTCTTGCATTCCCCGTATCAACAATATTTGTGTTGATAGTAAGATTTTCATATGATAATTTCTGGATCACAGGTTGCCCGGATCTTTGGATCATATCGTCGGTACTGCACGCTGGTCCTCAAGATCACTTTTGTTTCCTATAAGAATGATGACGATATTCTTATCAGCATGGTTACACAATTCTTCTAACCATCTATAAGAATGATGACTTTATTCTAGATATGTATGTAACAATTGAATCGAACTGTCAGTTGGAGATGACTCTATAAATAGATACATATCCATCGCACCTCACAAGGATTATTTTTCAAACCTGATTTCATTTTTTAGGAAGCAGAGCATGGAGTTAAATAATTTGGTTTCTCATTCATTGATTTAAGCATATCCTTTTCTCTTTTTTATATTTGCTTAAGATTCTCTTGTCTGAAAGATTAATTGTGGCTATTGAATACTGAGACAGAAATCCAGGCCCGGATTCAACCTCTACAATTATTGTTGCCATAGATGAAATTGAGGACAACCTATACTAACAAGTTTTATTTTATTAACATGGATTAAAGTACATAGTATATACTAACTTGAAAGTAATTGTAAAATCAGTTTGTGCTCTGTAAAATGTTATGAGATTCAATTATGCCTTATGTAGATTTATACTCAAGTAGTTTTTAATAGCATGAGTTTTATGATTTTATGACAAATTCTGAACTTCATAGTGGCGATTCAATGAATTTTTGGTCATATAAGCTTGAAGTTTTTACTCAGCATTTTAATATTTGTGCTTGTGTAGGTGGAAAATAGTGTAAAAAATATTGTATATATTACCAAAAAATAGATTAAGTGTTATTTTATGCAAGTGTTTAATGTAAAGTAGTCACAAATGAAACACCAGTTATAATGTTTCCTGCGATTACCTTGTGCTTCATGTTTTGGAGATGTTGAAAGCCAAATTTGACACAATAGAAAATCTTTTTACTAATGCACTTTAAAGTATTAGCAATTAAGGCTTCTAAGGTATTATTACATATCAATATTGTCTCTGCCATAGCTTCATTTAATATCTTAGTTTTACTGTCCTACACTAACTATATCCCCATTGTTTCATTTTAATTGTTGTATTTTCAGGTGTCTGTCTTGGCTGATGACATTTTGAGGAATGTGAGGTACTTCAATCTATTACACACTTTTCAATGGAAGGCAAGTAATAAAAGATAATTTTAAAAGTGAAATAATGTGAATATAGTCTTATAGTGATGTGGACTTTAGAGATTAATTATATAGATTAAAAATGATCTATTAATAATTTTTATTTTTTATTATTATGTTATGTTTTAGAAATTTATGAACTTTGATTTAATTGAATAAGATCAATCACTTTTATTACAATACTATTTTTATCACTGAAATTTATTATATTCACGGGTCACTATTACCACAATACCGTTTTTATTTAAATTAGTTGATTACTATTTCTATATTTATATGGTTTCTCCTAGTATATATACATAAAATTTTCAACTTTTTTTTCTATGGATCAGTGCATGGAGGAGCTGTTGGAGTATCTTACTCATATTACCTTCTAAAAGATATCATTTTTTTTGGATTTATCACGTTAGTCATTTGTTACATAATTTTTTAAAAATATTTTAAGTTTATAATGATTTTATAATAACAATTTATATCAACAATAACTCTTTTCAAATAATCTTTGATATAAATGTATTCATATATATATATATATATATATATATATATATATATATATATATATATATATATATATATATATATATATATATATATATATATATATATATATATATATATATATATATTAATGATGAAATGTCTTAAATCTTAATATGATATTATATCTTATAATCTTTTACACTGTCGGGATAATTTATTTTCATTGTCGGGATAATTTGTTTTCATTGTCGGGATAATTAAATGAAACAATTTATTTTCATTGTCGGGATAATTTGTTGTTATTTGGTAGGTATATATGCATGTTTGTTTTTCATTTAAATGTCTCACCTAAAAAATGATTATTCACTTACAAATAATTTATGTTTATGTTCTAATCCTTTCATGCCTACCGTTTTTATTAACTTTAACTTTTTCATGTCTAATATCCTTTAATTTCAACTTATACAAATTATATCATGAATTTATTATATATTTATTATTTTTTAATTTTATTATTTTAAATCAAATAACTTTAATCCGTACGAACGTACAGGTCTTTTACTAATTTCAAGTTTTATAGGATTTGAAATGTGTCACTGCTTCACCTAAATTTTTTAGAGATAATATTAGAATTATGAAAATTTGGGGGGAGGGGGTGTCATGTAAGATTGGGAGATGGCCGATGGATTCCTCGATATTTTCAAATCTTTATGTTTCAATTTCAATGCCCCTTTTTGTTTCTCCTATGACTGACTTTTCTAGTATGTGTAAAAGAAATAGAGCAAATCCTAATATAAGGAAATGAATCTTTTTACTTCAGACTTTAGTAGCTTATGGATTTATTTTGTGGTTAAGTCATATTTTTCTTCTTTTCTTTTTCATTATTTTGTTAGTTTTGATTAAATGTAGTTGTTTTTTTTTTCTACAAAACAAATGTTGTAATGTGAATATCAAAGTTTTTTTAGTCTAGGAAGAAGAGAACAAAATATTATTTGCTCACATTTAAGTCTAGATCATAAATTATATTAGAACATGGTGGCCGAATTCGGCGTGTTTATGGCAATAAAGAAAAGTCAAATGAGAAAGAAACTGTTGGATTAATGCAAAAGAAAAGGATTCCTAAACTAATGATTTCAAACTTAACTTTTATATATATATATATATATATATATATATATATATATATATATATATATATATATATATATATATATATATATAAAGATAAAAATAAAAATGGATGATATTTATATTAAAAAAAAGTTCTATTAAATATCTTTATTTTTGCCCTATGAAGACATTAAATAATACAAGAAATAAACCTTGAGAGAAAGAGGTGATGCATTTAATATCCTTCTTGGTGTTATCATCCACATTTCCAAAATACACAATATATTTTGCAGGGTTGACATATAACCCGGTGGCCTTTGAGAAATTGAGGCCCAATCCAGTATTCAATTGGGCATAAATCCATTAAGAGATTAACGAGAATACAACCGTTACAGGAAAAAATTCGTTGACATATAGTCGTTGGGAACCTCCCTTTTCCCCCTCACGATAACCCCTTCCACGCAGCCAACTGTCATCCAGATTTAAAGGAGACAGTTATGCTCATTCAAAGACTACGCGCCTGCGATCTTCGAGCATGTGCTCTTATAAAAACCCTTCACCTTTGAAGGGTTATGTATTCTATTCTAACCGTCATTTTCTCACGCTTTGGTTTGTCTCACACTGAAACTTACTTGAGCGTTGAAGTGCCTTGCAGGTACACCATCCATTCTCCTCACAATCCCAGATGAAGGCCACGAAGACCTGTCTGGATCTTTTCTGTACACATTCATAATTCAAAAATCTTGTTTAATGAAAAAATTTCTTTTATAGTGTAGACAGTGATTTTCGACGATACCTGTATAAAAAGGAAAATGTTGATGAAAGGGAGATTTCGACGCGGACAACAAGAAATGACATTTTTACGTCTTTCTACAAAGGAAAATAAAAGCTTATGTTTCGATAACATGACATGATTAGTCAGTCGAAGGAGTTTGTTTGTGATAGTTTCGACGGATGTTGAATAAAAGACATCAATTCAAATTGAAAGAAGACATTCAAAGTGTAAAGTCGCAATGTTTGACAAAAGGACGCGTGGAAGCATCCAGAGGAACGAAGGCATGCCGAAAGGCCAAGTGTCAAATTATTAGAATTTTCCCGTTAGTTTAGTTTCATATATATATATATATATATATATATATATATATATATATATATATATATATATATATATATATATATATATATATATATATATAGGATAATTGTTGTTAGTTTATGTGTGTGAAAATATTGTACAAATTCCTATTGAACTCAAAGTACCCGCGTGAGAGAAAAGAGTGTGATTCTGGAAAATGTACGTGTGAAAAACACCATCTTTATTTTCTTTAAGTTTCAATAAATTCCAAGTTTATTTTAATTCCCTTACCATTTCACAGTTTTAGTTAATTTATAAGTCCTTTATTTCGACGCATTACATTAATTGTTTTCAATTACTTTAAAACATTCCCAGAAGTTACTTCTTTAAATTATGTCAAGTTTATTCTACTCTTGTTTTTAGTCTTGTGAATCATACAAACGTACTCTAGAAAATTGAATGAAAGTGAAATCATTAAGAATGACACAACCACTACATTCGACTAGATAAAACACACACTTATGTCCTAAGATTTGTATGGTTGATCCTGCAAGTTAACTAATTTAAACATTGAATTAGAAACCAGCGGTTGTTCGTCGGAAAACACCAGCAAACATATAGGTGGTATTAGTGATCGACACAATTAATTTTTCTTTTAAAAATTTAATTAACTAGCTTCATTGAAAAGTTTTTTTCCCAAAGGATTTACATAATCTAATTAAAAATAAATTAAAAATAAATTTTTCTTTTGATTATTATAATTTTGACCATTTTTATATATATTTTTTAAAGTTAAGAATAATATATATATATATATATATATATATATATATATATATATATATATATATATATATATATATATATAGAGAGAGAGAGAGAGAGAGAGAGAGAGAGAGAGAGAGAGTGTTTATTATATATGTATTTGTGATCGGCACAATTAATTTTTCTTTTAAGAATTCAATTAACTAGCTTTATTGAGAAGTTTTTTTCCAAAGGGTTTAATGAATCTAATTAAAAAACAAATAAATTTTCTTTCAATTATTATAATTTTGACCATTTTTTATTTTATTATTTTATTTCATAAAGATAAAATTTAAATTTAAAAATAAGGTATATATATATATATATATATATATATATATATATATATATATATATATATATATATATATATATATATATATATATATATATATATATATATATATATATATATATATATATATATATATATATATATATATATATATATATATACCTTATTTTTAGCTTTTAACCATTGATCTTTTGCCCATATATTTATATGGGCAAAAGATCAAATGTATGTTTTTTTGTTAATTATATATGAAATTCAATATTATTTTTAGCTTTTAACAATTTTTTTAATATAAAATAATTTTTTTAATAATTTATTCTCTTCTATTCAACTAAAAGATATATTTGATATGTAATTGATCATTTTTATGGGTGTAGAAACATACACAACACCAGAGAAAAATTAAAATTTACAAGTTTTAACCATGGTTCAATCCCATAAATATTTAAACTATGAACTACAAAGAAAATAAAAAATTAATGAAATTAACATAAGGAAATTTCACTTTATTCAATATTCCAAAAACATAATACAATAAAGGAAAACATATTTGTTTCTATTAGGAAGTAACAAATAAGACTCTTATTCAAAACGATCAATAATGATAATGGGTAGCTTATTATTCTGCATCTATTGAAGCTTTCAATTATTTATACCCACCTTATGAAATTCAGGTTTCTTAACAAGAGTTGCGGTAATTGAAACATTTCCAGCTGCAATCAATTTTCCACCAATAATTCCACCCAACATTTGTCCATTATCGCCGCCAGAGAGAAAAATAGAGAAATATGCATTTGATGTTATAGTGCTCGAGGTCGAGGACGAAGCGGGGACAATATTGTGATTTATGTAAGTTCCCATGAGAGATATCATATAGATTGGTCCTTCTATAGTGATAGTAGGGGAACGAGTTACAGGGTGGAGAAGGGTAACATTTTGGACAAGACCAGAACCACATAGCACACTGATTTCAGCTTGACGAGACTTTGCCAAATTAATGAGAGACTCCACAATATCTCTTCCTCGAGGGATCTCAATAAGAATCTGCTCCACAATGTTAGATGCTTCTGGAGTAATGAATGTTGGATTGGGACTATTTTTTGAACCCCGGGGTCTACCCCTAGATTTCTTGGCAAAATTTTGCCTTGAATTTTGAGAGAGAGGAGATGGTACATGTCTATTGTCACTCATTATTGAGATATGTTTTTGTATGAGAAAAACTAATTGTGTCATAAAGTATTTATAAGTGGTTTCAAATGTGATTAACGTGGACCTAACTCTTTTAAGATTAGGATTGATTTAAATTTCTTTCTAGATACACTAATCTTTTAAAAGATAATATTCTTTTAAAAAATTTCTTTCTAGATCAAATTAGTAAAATATATTATTTGAAGTACCTTATTGACTATAGTTTATTTTAAAATATACTATTGAAAAAAGATATTTCAATAAACTCATATTTTAAATGGTGGATAGAAAACTTTTAAAATATTTCTATGTTATCTTCAAACCTGGACCAAATTTACACAAAAAAAAAATTCTTTTCAAAAACTAACTTACTAGTTCATTGAGAGGGTTTATTTCTTATATTAATTTTCAAAAAATAATCCCTCAATCAATTAATTTGTAATCAAATTTCTATTGGACTTTAGCCCAAAATTTATACAAATTAGATTTTTTTGGCCATGTAGTGGGCCATTTAATTATTTTCTCTCTTGGTTTAGCTGATGGCCCAATTGTTAATAGTCATTAGCATTTTGTAACCAATAACATTTAATGAGTTCTATCATTTTCCATTTCAGGCGATTCACCATTGTTAGCATTATCTTGACCATCCCATATGCTCTAATTTTGAATATCCTTCATCTTACTTTTCAAGGTCATTCTTTCGTTCAACATTGCAATGGGATTAAAACCACTATTGTTTATTCTAATTTTTTCAAACATACTCCATTTTATCCTCTATCTATCAACCATAACCACCATATTATTTCAATTTGTTTTAATCTCTAGATCCCGAACATTCATCTCCTTAGCAAACATGGGCATATTCAAGATGCTTGATATATAGGCGCAATAGGGTTCTTATCTCCCAATTGGTTCCAAGTTATGATAGCCATGGTATCATCATACTGGTTTCTTATCATAACACTCATGTTCCAATCCCATCTCACTGTGAGATTCTCACAGGTATTAATTATGATCTTCCTATTCCCCCAAGTAATCTGATTTCCATCCTTACTTTTATTTTGCATGTTATTTGTTTGTCTTTTATCTTCAAAGTTTTTCCATATTGATGGGTATTTTTTTGTAATAGTTCTCATTGTCTTTCATTATTAAATCTCTTATGTGATAATGGTTCGCTTCCATCATGATGGTTTTACCTTTATCTTAAACATTATGATCAATGTGTTATTATATGACTTCTTCCAGGTATAAGTCGTGCTTCTATCTCTTTTACTTTTTTATTTTAATTTGATGATGGTGATTTTTTTTAATGATTCTTATCATTGTTACCCTTATTGTTCCTTTTTTAGATTTCCCATTTCAGTTGGTTTGTTCCCCCTTTATTGCTCTTAAAGGTCATTCTCTTCTTAGATACATCGCACAAGCCTTCTCCCATTTTCCTGGTATTAGCCCTAGTTTAATGAGTGTCTCTTTGTTTTCCTTGCACATTATTTTTATTTATATTCTCGTTTCTTCTATTTTTCATGTAGGATTCAGTATTATTGTATTTGATGGTTACCACCATGGATTATTTATTCTTCTCCCGAGCCTTAGGTATGTGGTAATTTTTGAAGAAAAGAAAAACACAAGAAAGAGGGTTTGAATTGGGGTTTTAAAAAATTAATACAATTTAACACGTTTGGTTATCCTGGTTCGTTTAAACTCAAACTACTCCAGTCCTCCCGCCAAGGTGATTTTGCCTTTCTCAAGTGAGGTCTTAATCCACTAATCAAAGTTTTACAACACAAAAACCTATTTTCAATGTCTTCTTGAGTCTACTGACTAAAACTTTATTCACTCAAGGACTTACAAGAATAATAATGAAAATGTGTGTATAATATTGCTTCTAATAAGTTATATCACTACTGTGATGTTTAAACAAAATATAAGCAAAAATAACTTTGATGAATATATGATTTGTATGCGCGCAAGTGTATCCTTCATCCTTCCAATGACTCCTTTATATAGATGAGACTTTTTAGATCTGTTGGGGACATGAAAGCTATTTTTGGAGGTTTGATAAATGGTGTTAATGCACTTTCCAAAAATACAAATCTCGTCTGATTCTAGCTGTTACTCCTTGATTCCCAATTAATGAAAAGTAACTCATCAAAGTCTTTTCTAATATTGCAGCTTTGGTGCTTGAGCATGATACTTGAGTTCAGAGGTTCTTAACAGGTCTTCTTAGCCAACTTTTTTCCCCTCTATCTCAGAACTTGTGATATTTCAATAAAGCATGCTCAGATATTCATAATAGATCTTCAAGTCAGAGATTTGTTTGCCAACTTATTATGCTTCTATATCAGAACTTCTATGCATGTCAAAATAAATACTTAGAGTTCATATATGTTCTTTACAAATATTGTGTATTTGTTATCATCAAAACTATTAGAAGATGTAGAATCAAAATCTTGTTCTAAGAATCTCCCCCTTTTTGATGATGACAAAAACTTATATATTTTTAAGAAACAAGTAAGAACATAGAGTATTAGAAACTCCCCCTGAGTTGAATACTCGAAAAATAAAATACTTCCCTGAAGATGTTTGATCAGAGCGTTGGGTGGAAGTCCTAATAAACATTTTTTGTTTGCTGTTCAACAAGTGATACAAGGGTTAAGATATATGAAAATGTTGATATGTTTGAGACTTAGTCCCGATGTACTGTTATAGTTCAAAACATTTTACATTCTCCCTTTTTTTGTCAGTAATCAAAAAGTTATAAAAGGCAATAAAAACACATAGAGAGGACTAGAAAATTTCATCGAAGATAAGAAAATCAATTGAAACTAAATCAACGGAACTAGAAACAACAGAAACATAAAATGCAAGCTAAGGTTGTGGAGCAGGTGGAAGTCATGTGAACAATGCTTAAAAAAGACTCTTAATCTAAGTGTTTGATTCCACTTGATTGCCTATCATTCCCTTAATTTCTTCTTTCATTTCATCCTGTTTATCATGTCTTTGCTTGACAACTTTGTTCTCTTTCTTCAACTCTTTTAGAGTTTTCAGCACTATAGAGGATGAGGTTGTTTCAGCAGAAGATACCATATACTCAGATCTTTTTGCAGAGGCTTCCTTTTGAGTAACATTGCTTCTCCACCTATTCTATCAACATGATTAATTCATAGTGAATTCTAAACTTATGATCATGCACACTTGAACATATGTTAATATAGCCATTTGTTCTCTAAATACTTTATTATCATAAAAACCCAAGGGATATGTGTTGCACCCCAAAATTTGCCCTCCCCAAGACAATACATTGTGTAATAAGAGGTTCAAGAGGTTCACAAGGTTCAAAAGACATCTCATGAGGTTCACAAGGTTCACAATTAGTTAGAAAGTTTGACAACTCCCTCAGACAAGGCATCCTCCTAAGCAAGGCATCCCAAACTAGGGTTTTGACTTTCATCAGGCTAAATGGACTTCCAAGACTTCAAGTGAGCTTCATAACATCCTATATGTGTTTAAGAATCCCCATGTCAAGTTTCAAGACTTTCCCAAAAGGTTTGCTCAGTCAGATGATCAGATAGGCTAAAATCAGTCAAAGTAGTTAAAAAGTCAAACTAAGGTCAACTATGGTCAAACCAAAGTCAAACTTCATGATTTTTTGCCAACATCAAGTATATGGAATAAAATTCATCATTTGATCAAGGGTTGATCATGATTCATCAAGGAGATTTTAGATCATCAAGAATCATGAGTTTCTAAATTAGAGTTTTCACAGGAAAAGTCAACTGAACTTTGACCAACCATAACTTTCACATGATTCATAAAATGTTTTCCATCTAAAGCTCATTTTGAAGGAAATTGAATTCTCTACAACTTTGTGTCTCACAAGCCAAGCCCAAAAATGCTTCATTTGGAAGGTATGAGCTAAGACATTATAGGTCCTTTTAAAAGTCAACAACTTCCAAAGAGCATAATTTGAGAATGGTAAATGATATGGATATGATACCAAAAAGGTTGGTTAGAGGACTCTTTAAGCTTTCCAAAATGTCCAAGAACACCTTCATAGCATTAAAATTGAGGGATTTGTGCCCTTGCAAAGTTGGGAAAGTTTTGAGAGGTTTATGAAGCAAATGGGGTCTTAAAACCAAAATCCACCAAATGAGCTTGCTTTTTTATGATCCAAACACTTCCATGACATCATGCACGAATTAAAAATTATTTATTCAAATTTTTATTCATTTTATTTTATTTATTATGATTTTTTACATTAAAAATCATTTTAAATTAAAATAAAATATAAAAGGATGGATATTTGATTTGATTTTGGTTCTAGAAAGTTTCAATATTCATTTAGAAGTGATTGGTACCATATTAAATCAGTTCATACAAATATAGCAAGGTTAGATCAAAGAAATTCAATTTTTAAAGATGAATCTTTTTCAATCTCCATAGGTCCAAAAGTCCAAGGGAGGAACTATTTTTTTGACCTAATTCTGATATGTGATATATAAACAACATAAGAGAAGCAAGACACACGAAATTGGCAGCCTCAAGAACACTTTTCAAATTTCAAAAATTCATCCAAAAGTGAAATTCAGATTCTTCAAATTTGTGGCTTTTAAGGTGATTTGAAGGTTTCATATGCAGGTAAATTCGCATGAAATATGGTGGATGAATTCGCAGTTTGTTATCAGGTAACGCGCTTGCCCCAGTTGGTAAAGTGATGATGGTTATAGGCATCAGGGCGTGGGTTCAAGTCCAGCCCTCAGCAATATTTTTATTTTTCTCAACTATTTCACCAGATTTATCATATAGTGTTTGTTTGATGGTTTTAGATCATCAGCTGCGTGCGCAGCCCAGTGGTAATCCCCCCTGCAGGTAAAGGGGAGGTCCTGGGTTCAAATCCAGGCCTCCCCATTATTTTTTAACATAATTTTTCTATTTCTTCTTTCTTATTTATTTAATTATATATATTATATTATAAATTAATTTCTTTTTTAAAATAATAGTATAATATTTCATATATAATAAAAAAAACAAAAAAAAAACTTTATAGTTTATTTTTGTTAAAATATAATTTGTTTATGTTTATATTATCTATATATTTTAATTTTGTAAATAAATCAATTAATATTTTAATTAAACATTCAAACCCTAATTTTATTTTCTTAAATTTCTAACCCTAATTTTTTTTATTTAACTTTAAATATTAAACTTAATTAATTTTTTCTAATATATAATTAAATAATTAATCTTGTTTTGTAAATAATTATTATATTGTTTATTATCATTATTCTAATTACTTTATTATCTTCTTCTTAAAAATTATTCACAATTATTTGTTTAATTTAAAAATGTTCTCTTAAATTCTATATATTTTTGTATATTTGTGCTAACCTCTTCCTCTTATGATTATTTTTATCACTAACCATTTTAATTATAAGTTTATTTATTATATTATTATTAATTATTTCTATTATAATGTAATTGCGAAAGCCTTGTAATAGTCGTAGTTTTATTTTTGTCTTTATTTTATTATTGATAAATATTTTTTGCCATGGTTAGTAATCATAGGGAGTGATAAAATGCTTGTGATTTAAAATTAATTTAGTATAACTAATTTAATAAGATAAATATATGAATATGAATACTCACACACGTAAGTCGATCTTTGATCGCCATCTCACACTTTCTAAGGTTATCTCTCATGTTGCCTAATTATAAGGTCAAGTAAGGTGTCTTAAAGCAAAGTCCCTTCATTAATATCATCAAGTCCCTTTAAGATTATAAGATCAAGTCCCTTCGATGTTGCCTACGGAATAATGATCTTGTCCCTTCGAATAAAAGATGATAAGTCCCTACGAATTGCTAAAGACACCTTACAGTTGCCTAAATACAGATGTCCCTTCACATGTCCCTTATTACATCCAAGGTAATGACTACCTATTCCTTAATAATAGGGATAGTCTTACCATTGAAAGAACATATAAGAACAGTAAAGACTTAGCATAGGGTAAGTTCCTCTTAAATACTTGCTCACTTTTCTTCAAAATACTTCATTACACTTCACATTTCAAACAAATTTTCAAAACAAAGTCTTTATATACATCCATACAAGGATCATTATAAAGTACTTAGGAAATTTTTAATCACACACTACACTTCTCAAAACAGTTTAAAGTGAGCTAAGTAACTAAGAGCCCATGGATAACCATGAATATAAAGGGTGCTAATACCTTCCCTTTGTATAACCTACCCCCCGAACTCAAAATCTTTTTAAGGTCTTTCCTGTTCTTTTATGTCCTTTCCTTTTGGATAAAATAAAAGTCGGTGGCGACTCTTGCTATCCGCAACATTTAACTAAAGTCAGTTCTCCCACTGTGTTACAATATGAACAATCTTGTTCCAACAATTACTGTATCTTAGTAGTTACAAAATATTCCTTACCACTTCATATATTTTATTGTGCTTTTGATATGTTCTAGATTTGAATATTTATTGAAGTATTTTTTATTTTTGTCTCCCTTTTTAACCAACCACTTTTTTCTATTTGACTCCACTACATCTCTTCAATCTATTATTTTCTAAATCCTTTTCTAGCTATGTGATATCCAAATTCATATTTGGATCGGTGTCATACTTATGAGTTTTTTAATCTTTTTTTGTGTGATTGTTTCCTTTGTAGGGATATATTCCCAAAAAGTCTTTTACCCCAATCTAAGAGGCCCTTACAAAGTTAGATCGTGCTTAGAAGCAAAGTTTTTGGATGAGTTGCATCAGTACTTGCTTACAATTTATCTTCTTTTTTCATTAATTGTCCTTATATTTTCAAATTTAATTTTTTTCCCTTTTATTGTTACAACTAAACTTGCTTTGATGATTAATTCAAAAAAACATTAAAATAGGAATAAAATAAAAAATCATATCTTAGCATGTGAGTATTATAATAATTATTGAACTTATCTAACAACTTCTTAGAAACAAGGAATCTATTTAGTCTACTTGGATGGAATTACCCTACATTTGGTTCTTATCCCAAGTGAAGATGTAAAACCAATATTTTTAAGATTGTGAGTATAAAGTTTATCATTAAACCTATTGGTGATACAAATTGTTAAAAAGAAAGCAACTTATCTAGAAGGGGTGAATAGATCCCCAATAAAAAATTTGATTGACAAAAACTATTTTTAAAAATGATGACTAGCAGAAGTAACTTGGATCAATTTGTCTAAACTGAACCGCTATCAAAAAACTCGAATGTGTGTATGTGAAAACAAATCAGAGATGATGATAAGCAACATTAATCAATAACATTTAATCATAATCATTAGAAAGTTACTTAAAAATCAATTCTATTTCCAATGATAGACATAAGAAAAAAAACACTATTGTGGCAAATTATCAAACACCTTAAGTACAATAATATTAATTTGGAAATTTTTATAGTTTTGTTGATTCTAAAATCCAACCAGAATAAAATAAATTGTAATAAACTCAACAAAAAGTTTTCAAACAAGTTTCAAAATGATTTACCAAATAATGAACACAACAATTTGCTAATGAAATGTAAGAGAGAGAGAGAGACAGAGAGAGAGAGAGAGAGAAGAGTACCAACAATTTGCTAATGAAATGTAAGAGAGAGAGAGAGAGAGAGAGAGAGAGAGAGAGAGAGAGAAGAGTACCCAAGGATATGTTTAGGAATTTCCTCAATCGGCCTTACTATGGGTATATATGCCCTCAATTAGAATTCGAATTGAGATCATAAAATTAACCTTACTTTGCAAATGTAGTTTAAAAAAGAAATACAACAATACCACCCTATAAACCCTAAGTTTGATGTTGATCCTAGCAATTTATCTTTCCTTGATATGAGCTTGATCAAGTCACCCAACAATGCCAATTTGATTCATTGTCTCACGTTACTCCTTTGCAAGAACTGAAACCCTTCAAAGCCTTCAATCGATCGAATCCAAATTTTGAATTCTAGTAAAACAAGATTTACCAAGTTGATCCACCGTCTCACGCTACTCCTTTGCAAGAACCACAAACCTTTAAATCCTTCACTTATTGAATCCAAACTTGAGTAATCTTATCCAAAAACTTCAAATCTACACTTTGATCTTCAAGGAAAAACTCACATTGGTTTTCTCATTTGAAACCCCCTAAGATATCAACCAAATTTACAATACCACAAGCTAAATTGGACCTTATCAACTTGATTTTAGATGGAACTCAAACAATGAATGATTATTTTTACTTTTGTTTTTGTGTATCCATGAAACCAAGGTTGAAGATGACAACGACTCTTACTATGTTACATGTTTTGTTTGTGATTTTTTCAATATCATTGACAAACAAAATGGTGCATGTATGAAGTATTTATATGCATGCATGTTTCGAAGCAAAAAGAATGCAAAAGAATTAAAAAAAGTTGAGAATTTTTGTAAAATTTTATTTCACAAGCCTACCTATGAAAGTCACTATCAACCTGTTAGAAAGCCATGTACTAACCTATACAGGTCATGCGATGACCTATTAAGGTCATCACACAAGCCTTCTCCCACATGTCGGGTATTAGCCCTAGTTTAATGAGTGTTTATTTGTTTTCCTTACATATTATTTTTTATTTATATCCTTGTTTATTCTATTTTCATGTAGGATATTAGTATTTTGCATTTGTTGGTTACGAACATAGCTTATTTATTCTACTCACGAGCCTTAGGTATGTGGTAACTATCATTCCAATATTTATTCTCTGTGTAACACCCACTTTTCCCACAAAAATATTCATTTAATTCTTTAATAAAATCAAAGTTACTTGTCCAAAGTGAGATGTTACATCATCATCGTTCATCAAAATCGTTAATAAAAGAAAACAGCGGAATCCAAATCTTTAACGTCAATAGTTCAAAGGCTTAACAAATCACACATAATAAGGTCCTTCAATTCAAGTTTAATTATAAAAACAAGTTTTGCTAAACATTAAAAATAAATGTGGACAAAGATCCCCGTTCTCGTTACATAACAGAGCTCCTAGGACACAGACATCACACCAACGTACTTATCAAGTACCTGAATTGTCTGCACTTCCAAAGAAGCACAGACGCAACAAAACAAACAGAGGGATGAGAAATAGACTCATAATATAACGACACATACGACATATACGAAGAAGTAATTCACCCCTAATCATACAAAATTATCAATCATATTATTCAATCAATCATAATACAATGCGACTCAAATGCACAATGCAAATGCGGTACCGACTAACAATAACGGTTCATTAAATAGAACCCTGAATGCATCATTAACGTCTCCAACAAGACACGATCATCCCTGCAACCACGATTCTCAATGAATTTCAAATAATCACATTCACGACATGATTATTCCATCAAATGTATGCGCATGCAGACACAACAACGCATACCATATCACAATACACATGAACACATCATGCTTTACGATCCTCATGATCTCATCAACCAATCATCAGTGCATCTTGTAGAAGCAAGCTTCAATCAAAAGTTTTGATGATGTCAACACTTGATTGCAAAAAGACAAGCCTTTCAAAGTTTCACAAAGATCAAGTCAAGATTTTAATCAAGACAAGCACTCATGGAAATGAATTTTCAAGAATTGGACACAAAGATGGTATATCATAATCTACCTCTCTAAATAATTTTTACAAGTGTTCAATTGCATAAAATATTTTTACATGCTGCATTAAATCTTTTTGAAAATAATTGGTTTTGGTATAACACTTTTTTATTAAGCATTTTTGGAAATTTCTTCAGTGTTAACCGATTAACCATATAGGTTAACCGGTTAACGCCCTAAAATTTTGAATATTCTGGGCCAACGTACATGTGTTAACCGATTAACCATATGGGTTAACCGATTAACACTGGACGTTTTCTGAAAAATTATTTATTTTAAAGATCAAATGATTTTCAAATGTTATATATTTTCAACCATTAATTGGCACTTTGTTATACCCTTTCTGAAATGGTGTTATACATCATATAAATTCAGAAACTTTCAAATTACAAATAACCTCCTACACTTTCTACATTTTCAAGATCATCAAAAAGAATCAAATTCACTTTTCTACAAATATTTTCAAAGTGTTCATCTTGTTCATATTTTCATATTCTACATTGAACACTTGTATTAATTTTAGAAGTGGATTGTGATCAAAAGGAGAAGATCAATATTATTATTGATATCACAAAATTACTCACAAAATAGTTCTTTATGTTATTTGGAATTGACTTGTAATCCAGGATTGTTGGATACAAGGGTGAAAGTGTTTACAAGAGGATTGTTCTTGTACACTTGTTATGTTTGATAGTAGTCCTCACCGGTTGATGGTGTGTTAGGGTGTACTGATCAAAACAATAGTGAAAATCTCTTTCGTGTGAAAGGGGAGTGGAGTACCCTCGGATTGTGGGGGGAACCACTATAAATTCTGGTGTTCATCGTCTCTTTATTTTTACCGCTTTCATAACCATAAACACCAACCAAAATATTTTAAGAATCAGAAAAACCGGAAAAAGATTTCAAGTCCTAATTCACCCCCCCTCTTAGGCATTCTCTGATCTTACATTTGGCATCAGAGCAGGTTAAGGTAACCTGTTCCTATCAATCCTATGGCTTCCGCTAGTACTAACCCGGTTTTTAAGGATGGTGGAAGTAGCAATAAGCCACCACTCTTTTCTGGAGAATACTTTGATTTTTGGAAACTCCGTATGAAAGCACATTTGGAGGCTCAAGGAGAAGGCATATGGGAAACCGTTGAAGATGGTCCACATATTCCGATGAATGTTATCAATGGCGTTGGAACCGCGTAGTTGAAAAACACTTTTGATGAAGATGATAAGAAAAGGATTCTAAATGAGAAAAAGGCAATCAACATACTCCAAAGCGCTCTCAGTATGGATGAGTTCTTTCGCATATCTCAATGTAAATCGGCAAAGGAAATTTGGGACACCTTGGTAGAAACACATGAAGGAACCACCGAAGTAAAGAGATCAAGGCTAAACACCCTAAGTCAAGAATACGAAATGTTCCGAATGCAGCCCGGAGAATCCATTGTAGAAATGCAAAAGAGATTTGTTCATCTTACAAATCATTTGATTGCTCTTGGAAAAACATTTACAAATGATGATCTCAATCTTAAAGTCCTAAGATCCTTAACAAGAGAATGGCAACCGAAAGTGACGGCTATTTCCGAGAAAAAGAGTCTCTCAACGATGACATCCGCATCCTTGTTTGGAAAACTCCAAGAACATGAATTGGAACTTGGAAGGTTAGAAAGACATGAGAATCAAGAGAAGAAGTCTAAAGGAATTGCCTTGAAAGTCGAAACCAAACAAAATAAAGATGAGGACACATCGGAAGATGAAGACTTCGTGCTACTTGTGAAAAAACTCGGTAAGTTGTTTAAAAATGATAAATCTCTTTTTACTAAAAAGTTTAGACATTTCAGAAAAAGAGAAGGATCCACACCAAGTCAAGATGTTACATGCTATGAATGTGGGAAGCAAGGACATATCAAACCGGATTGTCCAAAGCTTCAAAAGAAAGGAGGATTCAAAGGCAAGAAGGACTACAAAAACAAGAAGGCATATGTTGCTTGGGAAGACAATGAAATAAGTTCATCATCGGAATCGGAAAATGAAGAACGTGCAAATATGGCTTTAATGGCTTCTCACCAATCCGATGAAGAAAATGAGGTTAGTAGTAATTTTTCTGTTTATGATAATGATGTGCAAGAAGTTATTGATGAACTTCTAAAAGAGTGCAAGACTTTGTACAAAGACATCTCATCACAAAAGAAAAAAATTTTACTTTTAGAAAAACAAAATTCTGATTTCATGAAAAATATTGAAGAACAAAAAGTGATGGATGAAAAACAAAGTCTTGTATGCAAGAATTGTGAATCTTTGTCTTTTCAAATTGTTCAACTTAAAAGAGTTTTGGAAAGATACGAAAAGGGTCAAATTGGCTTGGAAGAAATTCTTAAACATCAAAGGTATCCTAATGATAAAAGTGGATTAGGATATTCAAAATTTTCAAAACCAAGTACCAATAAGACCATTTTCGTAAAAGCAAGTGAACAAATTGTTAAAGAAGAGATAAACACTTCTAAAATTCAGCATCAACATCATAAGAAGAAAATTGCTAAAACTTATGTTCCTAGATATAAAAGTAATTTTCAACCTACTTGCTTTTATTGTGGAATCAAAGGGCACACACCTAATGCATGTTATGTTCGTAATATTGGAGTTGCAAAAGGGCATTATGTGTGGGTTGAAAAAGGCACTAACTATCAAGGACCCAAAGCAACTTGGGTACCTAACACTACCTAATTTTGTTTTGTAGGAATGCTTGAAGACAACCACAAACCAATGGTATCTTGACAGTGGTTGTTCAAAGCATATGACGGGAGATGTAAACAAATTTTCAAATCTAAGGCTTAAGGCCAAGGGTTATGTCACTTATGGTGACAATAACAAAGGAAAGATTCTTGGCTTTGGCACCATTGGTTCACCACCTTTTACAACTATAGAAGATGTACTCTATGTCGAAGGACTCAAGCACAATCTTCTTAGCATTAGCCAACTTTGTGACAAAGGATTCAAGATCAACTTCAATAAAGATGAATGCTTGATTGTAGACGAAGTCACTCATGAGGTTATGTTAAAAGGTAATAGAATCAATAATATTTTTATGATTTCTCTTGACAATGTTTCTTTGAAGGTAAAATGCCTTATGGCAAACAACAATGAGGCATGGTTATGGCATAAAAGATTTGCTCACATTCACATGGAGCATCTAAACAAATTAATAAAACATGATCTGGTTGTTGGGCTTCCGAAGATAAAATTCATCAAGGATAAATTGTGTGATGCATGTCAAAAGGGAAAACAGACCAAGACAACTTTCAAATCCAAGCAAGTGATCTCTACATCAAGACCACTGCAATTGTTACACATGGATCTGTTTGGTCCATCCAGAACAAAGAGCTTTGGAGGTAGTATTTATGCTTTAGTAATTGTTGATGATTTTTCTCGATATACCTGGACAATGTTTTTAGTGCAGAAAAATGATGCTTTTAAAGCATTCAAAAAGTATGCAAAACAAATTCAAAATGAGAAGTCACTCACTATAGCCTCCATAAGAAGCGACCATGGTGGAGAATTTCAGAATTCAGATTTTGAGGAATTTTGCGAAGAACATGGAATTTCTCATAATTTTTCCGCACCAAGAACTCCTCAACAAAACGGCGTCGTAGAACGGAAAAATCGATCACTAGTGGAACTTGCCAGAACAATGCTCAGTGATACAAATCTTCCAAAATATTTCTGGGCAGAAGCAGTAAGCACGGCATGTTTCGTAAGTAACCGCGTAAATATTCGACCGTTACTCAAAAAGACTCCATATGAGTTGTTCAAGGGAAGGAAACCAAATATATCATTCTTTCACATATTTGGTTGCAAGTGCTTTGTTCTCAACAACAACAAGGACAATCTCGGTAAGTTTGATGAAAAGTCCGACGAAGGTATATTTCTTGGTTATTCTCTTTCTAGTAAAGCATTTAGAATTTTTAATAAAAGAACTCTTACTATTGAAGAATCTATTCATGTATCTTTTGATGAGACTAACCCCTCGAAAGAGGATAAAATTACTTTGGATGATGATGATGACTTTATAGATACTCCACAAAATGAGGAAAATATTTCAAATGATCAAACATTATTACAAGAAGATGTTACTCAAGAAAATCAAGATCTTCCGAAAGAATGGAGAACTCACAGAGACCATCCAATTGACAGAGTTATTGGTGATATTAGTCAAGGCGTTGCAACTCGACTAAATTTGAAGGATGCTTGCCTCAATATGGCCTTTGTATCACAAATTGAACCATCAAAGATCGATGAAGCATTAGGCGATGACCAATGGATTGTAGCAATGCAAGAAGAACTAAATCAATTCGAAAGGAATCAAGTTTGGACTCTCGTACCAAGACCAGATAATAAGCACATCATAGGAACCAGATGGGTGTTCAAGAACAAACTTGATGAAAATGGGATTATAGTTCGTAACAAGGCAAGATTGGTCGCACAAGGATACAACCAGGAGGAAGGAATCGATTTTGATGAAACATTCGCTCCCGTAGCAAGGTTAGAAGCAATTAGATTATTACTTGCTTATGCCTGTTCTATGAATTTTCAGTTGTTCCAAATGGACGTCAAGAGTGCTTTCCTGAATGGCTACATAAATGAAGAAGTCTTCGTAAAACAGCCTCCGGGTTTTGAAGACTTTAGAAATCCCTCACATGTTTTCAAATTAAAGAAGGCTCTATATGGCTTAAAGCAAGCACCACGAGCGTGGTATGATCGCCTCAGCAATTTTCTAAGTGAAAAGGGATTTACAAAAGGAAAGGTTGACAAGACTCTGTTTATAAAGAAAATCAAGGGTAATACTTTGCTAGTACAAGTCTATGTTGACGACATCATATTCGGATCAACAAACAAAGAAATGTGTGAAGAATTCTCACTAATGATGCAAGGAGAATTTGAGATGTCCATGATGGGAAAGTTAAATTATTTTCTTGGACTACAAATCAAGCAAACCAAGGATGGAATCTTTCTCAACCAATCCAAGTATTGTAAGGAATTAATAAAGAAATTTGATATGGATAGTTGCAAAATGATGTCTACACCTATGGGATCCGGGATGTATGTTGATCAAGATGAATCCGGCACTCCAATTGATATTTCCAAATATCGAGGTATGATCGGCTCTTTATTATATTTGACGGCAAGCCGTCCTGACATTATGTTTAGTGTGTGTTTATGTGCTCGTTTCCAAGAAAATCCGAAGGAATCACATCTCACTGCTGTAAAGAGGATCATCAAGTACCTCAAAGGAACGATAAACGTCGGATTATGGTATCCTAAAGGTAGTACTTGTTCTTTAGTTGGTTATTCTGACGCTGACTATGCAGGATGCAAAACCGATAGAAAAAGTACAAGTGGTACTTGTCATATTCTTGGAAATGCTCTAGTATCATGGGCCTGCAAGAAGCAAGCGTGTGTAGCTCTCAGCACCGCCGAAGCAGAATATATTGCCGCAGGAAGTTGCTGTGCACAGATCTTATGGCTAAAGCAACAACTTCTGGATTACGGTGTTGATCTCGGGTGCATTCCACTACGCTGTGACAATACCAGTGCCATAAACATCACGAAGAATCCGGTGATGCATTCCAGAACAAAGCATATTGATATCCGGCATCACTTCCTTCGAGATCACGTTATGGATGGAGATGTCGATGTTACGTTCGTTGACACACATAATCAACTCGCCGACATATTCACCAAACCTTTGGCAAAAGAACCATTCTACAAGATTCGAAGAGAACTTGGAATTCTTGATGAAGGTGACATCTAAACTTTGTCTTTGATATATGTGCATAAGTTGTGTATGTATGCTCAATGTTTGCTTTCTGTTTTTTTTTTGTCACTGTTTTTCACACTTTCGTCAGTGTTAACCGATTAACCCATATGGTTAACCGATTAACACTGAAACTTTTTTTAATAAAATAAATTTTTTAAATGTGTTAACCGATTAACCCATACGGTTAACCGATTAACACTGTTAAAATCAGCAAAAACAGAATACGAAAATTACATTTCTTTTTTGAAAAACTTGTTTTGTTTTATTTATTTTATTTGTTGGCACATATTCTCAATCCCTCCAACTTCTAATCCTAAATCTCCTCCACTTCCTTGACCCACTTTCTCAAACCCTAGAAAATTGCCTAGCAAAAACCCTAACTTTCCAAACCTCTCCAAAGTTCCTTCAATGGCTTCCACTCACAGAGGAAAGGGCAAACTTCCAGAGCATGCATCCGACTCAGATAATGATAGCATCCCCATGGAAACCACAAAGAAAAGAAGAATGGACTTCAAGGTTCGGGTTCGTCAGTTGCTGCCGGTCAAGTATGTCAACCTACGGGCTTTTCCTGCATCTTCCTTCGACTTCCCTGCACTGCTGAAATTTCAAAGGATTGACAACTTCGTCACCGACTCTGGTATCATTTATCCTGACCTTGTCAAAGCTTTTATGCATAAGTTAACTGTTTACTTGGATGTTGATGGAAACCAAATGGTTAGTTCAACAATTAGAGACAATGAATTTGTTGAAAATTTGTCTACATTGTCTAGAGCTCTTTCAATTCCATCAAGAGGTTGCTTTCTGCGCAAAGGTGTTAATCATGTTGATGGTCCTTGGGCGCACTATGATAAAATGGAATATTACTATCAGATCTGCAGGTTTCCTAAAGAAGTGGTCATTGCAAATTCTCGCACGGCTCGAATGTTGTGCTATGCGAAGAATTTAACCGTGTCTGATCGTATGCTGCACTATATCATCTGCTACGTCCTCATTCCAAAGGACTCAAATCACTCGCAGATAAATGATTTGGAAATGCAGTTGCTGTTTGCTATCAAGAATCGCATTAAGGTTAATTGGATTCTAACAATTGTGTATCATCTGCAACAACAGCTCCACTGCATTACCCGGCTGCCATATGCTCGGTTGATATCACGGATTTTGGAACTTACCGAACTTGACCTAAATAGGGAACCATCACTCAAAATGAAATCAGCAACCAATGAAATAAATGAAACCAACATTGTGAAGAACACCGGCATCCTCCGAGCGGCTGATGGTACTTATCGGTATGCTGATGAAGGCCCTGCTCAACCCGCCTATTCCATTCCAGAAGGAGGTATCTCTAATGAATTTCTCTATACCACAATGATGAATCAACATAGGGAATCAATGAACATGCATAGAGAGACCTCTAGAGCGATTGCCTCCCTTCGGAGCCTTATGCTTAATCCTTCCCATTCCCATTCCCATTCTAATACACGGGTTGTTGAAGAGGAAATTGAAGAATTGGAAAGTGATGAAGACGAAGGAAACGAGGATGATGCGGATATGGAGGACGAGGACCTTTGAGATTATGATGATGCTGCTTTTATGTTATTTTTATTGAATTCTAGTTTTTAGTTTCTTTGCACTATGGTTTATGTATTAAGAACAATTCTTGCTTTGCTGCATTTTATTTGTTTTTCCTTATAATATGTGTTCTTGCAATGTATGTTTATTATATGCTGCTGCATTTTATGTTGGCTCTTTGAAAGCTCTTCCTTTTTGCTGATGTCAAAGGGGGAGAAGAGCTTGGTTCTGTTTTTTCTCTATGTGTGCAGATGTTTGAAAGTCTCTCAAGATTGGGGGAGTTGCTAAACATAGGGGGAGCATCACATATCAAGAACCAAGAAGTATTGCACAACAATTTTCAATTGCCATCATCAAAAAGGGGGAGAATGTAGAAGCAAGCTTCAATCAAAAGTTTTGATGATGTCAACACTTGATTGCAAAAAGACAAGCCTTTCAAAGTTTCACAAAGATCAAGTCAAGATTTTAATCAAGACAAGCACTCATGGAAATGAATTTTCAAGAATTGGACACAAAGATGGTATATCATAATCTACCTCTCTAAATAATTTTTACAAGTGTTCAATTGCATAAAATATTTTTACATGCTGCATTAAATCTTTTTGAAAATAATTGGTTTTGGTATAACACTTTTTTATTAAGCATTTTTGGAAATTTCTTCAGTGTTAACCGATTAACCATATAGGTTAACCGGTTAACGCCCTAAAATTTTGAATATTCTGGGCCAACGTACATGTGTTAACCGATTAACCATATGGGTTAACCGATTAACACTGGACGTTTTCTGAAAAATTATTTATTTTAAAGATCAAATGATTTTCAAATGTTATATCTTTTCAACCATTAATTGGCACTTTGTTATACCCTTTCTGAAATGGTGTTATACATCATATAAATTCAGAAACTTTCAAATTACAAATAACCTCCTACACTTTCTACATTTTCAAGATCATCAAAAAGAATCAAATTCACTTTTCTACAAATATTTTCAAAGTGTTCATCTTGTTCATATTTTCATATTCTACATTGAACACTTGTATTAATTTTAGAAGTGGATTGTGATCAAAAGGAGAAGATCAATATTATTATTGATATCACAAAATTACTCACAAAATAGTTCTTTATGTTATTTGGAATTGACTTGTAATCCAGGATTGTTGGATACAAGGGTGAAAGTGTTTACAAGAGGATTGTTCTTGTACACTTGTTATGTTTGATAGTAGTCCTCACCGGTTGATGGTGTGTTAGGGTGTACTGATCAAAACAATAGTGAAAATCTCTTTCGTGTGAAAGGGGAGTGGAGTACCCTCGGATTGTGGGGGGAACCACTATAAATTCTGGTGTTCATCGTCTCTTTATTTTTACCGCTTTCATAACCATAAACACCAACCAAAATATTTTAAGAATCAGAAAAACCGGAAAAAGATTTCAAGTCCTAATTCACCCCCCCTCTTAGGCATTCTCTGATCTTACACATCTTATTCACACACACAGCATACACACATCTCATGTTATTCACAATTATAACAATCTACATATTCATATAATTCAATTAAACACTTAGGCTTTCTTATGCAACTAATTGTCAAGTCCTATATTCACTATTAGAACATCCTCAAAGTCTTATTTCACTAATATAATCCTACATTAGAAGAATGAGTCAAATCCACCTTAAAACGGAAGAAGAATCACATTTACAGTGGCCTGACACGACCTCTCGTGTCCCCTGACCCGGCCCGTGTCAGGTGGCCTGGGGACACATCCCTCCAATTCACCGAAAATTCATTTCCCGAAGCCTGACACGGCCACCCGTGTCATGGGACACGGCCCGTGCCAGGGCACCTGACTCCCAAAATTCTGATTTTTAGTTTTTCCCATTTTCTTCCTCATTTCTCACCTGTACGAACCCCAATCATTCTAAGTCGAATTTAGCACTCAAAACCAACCAATTCACATGTTTATTATCCATTTATACATATAACCTCAACTAGTTTTATTAATAAACTTTCCTAGATCAAATTAGGGAATCTATGAGGTTTAATCCTCTTCTCTGTTCATCATATCCCCCATAACCTTCATATGTCATTCCTCCCAATACCAAACACACAACACCAAATATATTTTCAAAACACATCGTATAATCATATTCATCAACAATTTCACAATATTTCATCAATTCAATCATTATTATCATAATCTCTTAAAATACCTAAGGGAAGAAGGAACTCCCAATTACCCTTCTATGTCTTATCACCAATCATAAACCCTTTTCTCCCTCTTACCTTAAAATCAAAGCTTTCCTTCACAACTTTTGGTCTTGGTGATCTACGATCCTTGACCTTGCCTTTCTTCTCCTCTTTCTCAAGACCTCTATGTTCTTCGTCAAAATACGATGAATGAGGTTTGTTTCCCTATTTCCTCTTTTCATAAAACAACAATTCCACCTTTGCCCCCTAAACCTCTAACTAACTCTTTTATTTTATTTTATTTTAATAATAATAATATTATAATAGTACACCTTATATTATTATTATTCTCATAAAATACTTTCTTCACCAATTAATTCAATTATGCCATTAAAATATTAATATTTATTTCACAAAATTAAATATAAAATTAAGGTGTTACACTCTATGTATTTTCTCTTTTTCTTTGTTCTATCATTCCTTATTTGATTGTGTTTTGGTTGTTATGCTCATCTTTGAAGGAACACTCCTCTTCTAGATTGTTGGGATGAGATTCAATGGATTTGATTTAAAAATAATGGATAAATGATTACTAGAAAATTTTTCCTAAAATTACTTTATCGACAAATGTTT
The DNA here is from genome assembly GCA_963966055.1 of Lathyrus aphaca. Classification (NCBI taxonomy): domain Eukaryota; kingdom Viridiplantae; phylum Streptophyta; class Magnoliopsida; order Fabales; family Fabaceae; genus Lathyrus; species Lathyrus aphaca. The sequence continues at coordinate 28,160,473 of OZ014523.1, read as the reverse complement.
ATTTGAAAATCTTTTTTATGAAAAAACTCACTTTTCTAAAAAAAAAGTTGATTTCTCAATTTTGGTTATTAGGAAAACATATTTTTCTGGTATATGTGGTATTAGTGATCCATACAATTAATTTTTCTTTTAAAATTTTAATTAACTAGCTTCACCGAGAAGTTTTTTTCACAGGGTTTACAAAATCTAATTAAAAAACAAATAAATATTCCTTTTAATTATTATGATTTTGACGTTTTATGTCAGTTTATTTTATTTTCTAAAGGTAAAATTCAAAGTTATGGAAAAATTTAATATATATATATATATATATATATATATATATATATATATATATATATATATATATATATATATATATATATATATATATATATATATATATATATATATATATATATATATATATATATATATATATATATATGAGAGAGAGGATGATTTGACACCGGTGTCAAAATATTAACTTTGACACCAAATCCTACCCCTGTATTCTTAGCAATTCAATGACTAAGATAAATTCACTTAAAACTAACACATGAGTTTTTTAAGGAAATTTATCTTAGTCATTGAATTGCTAAGATTAAATGAGTAGGATTTGGTGTCAAAGTTAATATTTTGACATCGATATATATATATATATATATATATATATATATATATATATATATATATATATATATATATATATATATATATATATATATGAGTTTGCTAACGTAGACTCACTTGTTTTTATGAAGATTTATTTTAACAAAATGCACTTTAAGGTGCATTTCACCATTTTTTAGTTTTAATTTGCGAAAACACACCTTCATAAAAAACGTAGACCAACTTATTTTTTTGAAGGTTTGTTTTAGCAACTTGTACCTTAAGGTGCATTTAATCATTTTTTAGTTATAGTTTGCTAAATTAGACATTCATAAAAACAAGTGGGTGTACGTTAGCAAACCTTATATATATATATATATATATATATATATATATATATATATATATATATATATATATATATATATATATATATATATATATATATATATATATATATATATATATATATATATATATATATATATATATATATATTGACATTCATAAATGGGCAAATGAAAGTGTATGTTTTCCATTCATTACATATTTTTCAAGTAATATGAAATTTGTTGTGAATCTTGTTATGAATTACAACAAAATTCAATATCAATTTGTGGGGCAAAGAATAATAACAACCAAAATAAATGGTCTATAATAATAATAATCCGTACACAAATAATATAATAGAATAAAGCAAAGAAAAACAAATGTTTGTTTACCCAATTCGATCAAACGATCTACTCTGGGGGAGATAACAACTCTCTAATTCACTATACTTAGAAAGTTGTTACAAGATATTATATATGAGTTACAATAAAATAACTTTCACTTTCAAGTTCCCAAGAACAACTCTGAAGGCGCCCAATAACAACCTTATTTACCAAAGTGTTTCTCAATCTCTCCAACTCTCAATATATGAATCACTCAAATCCAAGGTGTAACCCATGGTTTTCTTTGTACTAAAACCTAATACTTTTAAACTCTTACTCTCTCTAATTGGTGTAAACCCTAAGATTGTCACACACCAATCATATAAGGAGATACATATTTATAATAGTAAATATCCAACAAACAAAACTTAACATCACAATTGTATTATACATGGATCCATGGACCAAACATGAAAAGCCCGAAAACATTATTCACCATACGAACATCACTATTCATCTGTATGGATAACTCTATTCATTAGTATGGACAATGCTATTCACCACTCGATTTTTTTTCCGACTTTTCGTCTTACTTTCTAAAACTTTCGATATTCACAGTAAATGCAATCTACAAAATATGATTTCTTTCTCTTCATCAACAAAGGTTTTAAGGCACATTTACAACAAAATTCAATATTATTTCATATTATTTTTAATTTTTAACAATTTTTTAATATAAAACATTTATTTTTATAACTTATTCTCTTTTATTCAACTAAAAAGTATATTTGATACATAATTTATCATTCTCAAGTGTGCAGAAACATACACAACATCAAAGTTGAATTAAAATTTATAAGCTTCAACCATTGTTAAATCCCCAAAGATTTAAATTATGAATTGAAAATTAAAATTAAAAATTTAAGAAATTAACAGAAAGAAAAAAAACATACCCTTAACTCAATATTCAAAAAACAAAAAACAATAAAGGAAAATATTTTTGTTTCTTCTAGTAAGTAACTAATCAGACTCTTATTCAAAACGATCAATAATGATAGTGGGAATGTGATTATCCTACATTTATTGAAGATTTCGATTACTTATGTCTAACCTATGAAATTATGGTTTCTTTAGAAGAGTTGCGGTGATCGAAACAATGTTAGCATCCCTCAACTCCCTCCGACAATTTTATCCAACACTTTTCCTTTATCACCACCAGAGAAAGAAATAGAGAAATATGGATTTAATGTTATAGTGCTCAAGATCGAGGAAGAAGCGTGACCAATATTAGTATTTATGTAAGTTCACTTGAGAGATATCATATAGATGGATCCTTCTATAGAGATATTAGGGGCATAAGTTACTGGGTGGAGAAGGGTAAAATTATGGACAAGACCAGAACCACACAACACACTGATTCCAACTTGACGAGACCTTTCCAATTTAATTAGAGACTCAACAATGTTAGATTCTTCCTCAATAATGAAATTTAGGTTAGGTCTATTTTTTGATCCCTGAGCTCTACATATAGATTTCTCGGAGAAATTTTGCCTTAAATTTTGAGAGAGAGGAGATGGTGCAGGGTTGTTGTTACTCATTATTGTGATATGTTTATATATGAGAAAAACTAATTGTGTGATAAAGTATTTATAAGTGGTCTCAAATGTGACTAACTTGAACCTAACTCTTTTAAGATTTAAGTTGGATTTTAATTTTCTTTATAGAGAAACGATTCCTTTAAAAGATTAACAAATTTTTCAAAATTTACTTTCTTGATAAAATTTAATATAATATATTATTTGAAGGACCCTATTGACTTTATTTTATTTTAAAATTTACTATTGGAAAAAGATCTTCCAATAAACTCTCATATTTTAAACGATAGATAGAAAACTTTTAAAATATTTTCATATTATCTTCAAACCCCTACAAAATATACACACACAAAATGCTTTTCAAAAACTAATTTACTAGTTCACTTAGAGGGTCTATTTCTTATATTATTTTTTGAAAAACAAACCCTCAATCAGTTAATTTGCAATCAAGTTGGTATAAGACATATGCACAAAATCTATACAAATTAGATTATTGTCATTTATACTCTCGCTCTAAATCTCCTTCATATTTTTTATGAAGTTCATTCTTTTGTTCAGCTTCACAATTTTATAAAAACCATTATTGTTTATTTTAAATTTTTCAAACCTACTCCATTTTTTCCTTTTTCTATCAATCATCTCCACCACACTATTTCAATCAGTTTTAATCTACAGACCCCAAATATTCATTTCCTTAGAAAACTTAGACAAATTCAATATGGCTTTGTATTCATCAATAATACGGTTGTTATCTCCCTGTTGGTTTCAAGTCATAATAGCTAAGGTATCATCTTACTGGTTTCTTTTCTACTATTGTTTATTCTAATTTTTTCAAACCAACTCCATATTTTCCACATTCTATCAATCATCTCCACTACATTATTTCAATTAGTTTTAATCTACAGATCTCAAACATTCATATCCTTAGAAAACTTGGACATACTTAATACGAATTTTATTCATCAGCAATAGGGTTGTTATCTCCCTGTTGGTTCTAAGTCACGATAGTCAAGTTATCAATATACTGGTTTCTTATCCAAGTAATATTAGTCCCCTCTCACTACTAAACTCCCACATGTGTTAGTGATGATCTTTGTATTCCCCCAAATAATATGATGGTCATCTTTACTTTTATCTTATTTAGATTGTCTTTTATCTTCAAAGTCTTGCTAATGTTGATGGATATTGGTCGCGACTTTCTGAGTCTAACGGTTACTAACTGCAAGTGTACAGTCTATCGCGTAGTAATAAAAGATATTGATCCCACATAGACTCGATAATCAACCTTTTGTAGTCGGGTGTTGATATGTTTAGCTAAAGCGAGCGATGTTTTAGGTTTAAAGGGTTAAGAATTAATTAGATTAAATTAATGATATAAGTTATCGGTATGTAATTGATTTCTCCTTCGCGAATTCAATAGAGGGTCGGCTTATTAAGATTTATTAAGTTATCTCTCTATAGAAACTCTCGGCTTAAAAGTCATTAACTCATACTCATGTGGTTTTGCCTGATACTATACTCCTAAGTTCAATTGAGCGTTCTCGCTGTGTCAACTCAAGTTAGAAATACTTCTTGGAAACCTAAAGGTTCTAATTAATTTTAAAGCGCTCTCGTTGTGTTTAAAACTAATGCTCGATTTCAGCTATCTGACTAGAATCTCACACTCCCGTGGTCTTAATCCTAATCTTTTAGACTCTCTTATTCTCGTAAAGAAAGTGAATTAAAACAAGAAATCAAAACCAGATTATAACTTAATTTAAGGCTTTAGCCTAATTCTATCGAATTCATTCTGGTTTATACAATTACATACCGATTAACAGTTTAAGCTAACATAATGAATAAAGAAACGTAGAAGAAGGAGAATTGCATAATGTAAATAAGTGCGATAATAAATAAATAAAATAACATTAAAATAAGAAACCTGGTTGCAATATTCTTTATCAACCAAACTTCAAAACTCGAACGAAAATGAAAATGTAGTGGCTAGAAACAATAAAAATGGTGATAATTCCCTAATGGCGGAAACTATCACTAGGGTTCGATAAAAATAAAATAAAAAAGGCAAATGAAATAAAAAGAATAAAAAGGAAAACTTCGAAATAAAATGGCAGCAATTGGATGTAAAATCGAAGCTCTCGTTTTCAGTGGTGGAGAGCTCTATTTATAGATGTTGTGATGGAGTTTGTTGAGAGATTCGTGCCTTGGACTTTGATTGGGCCTTTGACTGAGTTTGGCGAGACTGAGTGAATTAGGTTGGGGAAATTTCTCTATGTTGATGGAAGAATCTCACTTCTATTGACCTTGTGTTGCTTCTATTACGGACTTTGCGTTACTGAGTCAATTTATTTGAAGCGAGCGTCACAGATTTGAAACGGACAACTTGCATGTGAAACGACCAACTCATTTCCCAAGTTGGGCATCTGAGAAGTGAGACGACAGTCTCAACAGTGAGACGACCGTTTGGATGGTGAAATGCAGAAATTTATTTATCTTTCCTTTTTCCTCCTGTTTTCTTGGTTTCTTGGCTTAAAAGCTTCCTTTTCGCATTCTTGCCTCCAAACGAAGTGTCCGATCGAATGTCAGCAAAACAAACACAATATGCGCGTAAAATCGTCCAAAACAAATAAATAAATGTGTTAATTAATCAGAAATCGTATTAAATAATCGATATGAATTCGAGCTATTAGATATTTTCTTTGAATAGTTATGGTTATTCTTCATTCTTAAATCTCTTATGTGATAATTGTTTGCTTGCACCATGATTGTTTTTCCTTTGTCTTTAAAATTATGATCCTCGTGTTACTATATCACTTCTCCCCAGGTACAATTCTTACGTCTATCTCTTTTACTTTTTTATATTTGCCGATGATGAGTTTTATTTGTAATTATTCTTATCATTGTTACCCTTATTAATCCTTTTTTAGGTTTCCCCTTTCTGTTGTTTGGTTCCCTCTTTATTTCTCTTAAGGGTCATTTTTTTCTCACAGACATCGGACAATCCTTCTTCCATAGTCTTGGTATTAGCCATAGTTTAATGAGTGTCTCTTTATTTTCCTTGAATATTCTCTTTATTTATAAACTCATTTATTCTATTTTCACGAAGGATATATGTATTTTGTATTTGTTGGTTACCAACGCGGCTTATTTATTCTAATCATGAGCCTTTGGTATGTGGTAAATGTCATTTCAATATTTATTGTCTGCATATTTTCTCTTTTTTATCTATCATTTCTTATTTGATTGTTTTTTGGTTGCTATGCTCATCTTTGAAGGAACACTCCTATCCTAAATTGTTGGGATGAGATTCAATGGAGTTGATTTAAAAATTATTGATAAATGATTACTAGAAAAATTCTACTAAAATAACTTTCCCGAGAAATGTTTATTCGAAAATATTTTTAGGAAAAAAAAAATCACTTTTCCTGAAGAAAAAAAAAAACTCAAATTTGGTTATTGGGAAAACATATTTTTTCTTGTATATGTGGTGGTATAAGATGTCCACACAATTAATTTTTTTTAAAAGCTTTAATTAACTAACTTCATTGAGAAGCTTTTTTTCATAGGGTTTAAAAAATTTAATTAAAAAATAAATAAATATTCCTTTTAATTATTATAATTTGACGATATTTTATGTCAGTTTTATTTTATTTCTTAAAGGTAAAATTTATAGTTATGGATATATATATATATATATATATATATATATATATATATATATATATATATATATATATATATATATATATATATATATATATATATATATATATATAAACTCTCATAAATGGACAAACAAAAGTGTATGTTTTCACTTTCTTACATATATTTCAAGTAATAGGAAATTCAATATTATTTCATATTATTTTTAGCTTTTAACAATTTTTTTAGTATAAAAAATTTATTTTATAAGTTATTCTCTTTTATTCAACTAAAAAGTATATTTGATATGTAATTTATCATTCTCAAGTGTGCAGAAACATGCAAGACATCAAAGTGAAATTACAACTTTCAAGCTTCAACCATAGTTCAAACCCCAAAGATTTAAATAATGAATTAAAAATGAAAACTAAAAAATAAAGAAATTAACAGAAGGAAAATGTATTCGCTTTACTCAATATTCAAAAAACAATAAACAATATAGGAAAATATTAATAAACAATATAGGAAAATATTTTTGTTTCTTCTAGTAAGTAACTAATCAAGCTCTTATTCATAACTATCATTAATGATAATGAGAATCTAATTATCCTGCATTTGTTGAAGATTTTAATTAGTTATGCCCAACCTATTACATTTTGGTTTTTTCAGAAGAGTTGCAGTGATCGAAACATTTCCAGCAACCATTAACTTCCCTCTAACAATTCCATTCAACACTTGTCCTTTATCACCACTAGAGAGACAAATAGAGAAATACGGATTTGATGTTATAGTGCTCAAGATCGAGGAAGAAGTGTGACTAATATTAGGATTTATGTGATTTCACTTGAGAGATATCATATAGATGGGTCCTTCTATAGAGAGTTTAGGGGCATGAGTTACTGGGTGGAGAAGGGTAAAATTATGGACAAGACCAGAACCACACAACACATTGATTCCACTTTGACGAGACCTTGCCAATTTAATGAGAAACTCAATAGTATACCTTGCTTGAGGGATCTCAATAAGAATCGGTTCCACAACATTAGATTCTTCCTCAATAACGAAGTTGGGTTGGGTATATTTTTTGAACCCTGAGTTCTACCCCTAGATTTCTCGGCAAAATTTTGCCTTGAATTTTTAGAGAAAGGAGATGGGCAGGGTTATTGTTACTCATTATTGTGATATGTCTTTGTATGAGAAAAATTAATTGTGTGATAAAGTATTTATAAGTGGTCTCAATTGTGACTAACTTAAACCTAACTCTTTTAAGATTTATGTTGGATTTTAATTTTCTTTCTAGATAAATTATTCCTTTAAAAGATAAACGAATTTTTCAAAATTTTCTTTCTAACTAAAATTTACTATAATATATTATTTTAAGGAACCTATTGATTTTATTTTATTTTAAAAGTTACTATTGGAAAAAGATCTTCCAATAAACTCTCATATTTTAAATGATAGATAGTAACATTTTAAAATATTTTCATAATATCTTCTAACCCGGAAAATATATACACAAAAAATTGCTTTTCAAAAGCTAATTTATTAGTTCACTTTGAGGGTTTATTTCTTATATTATTTTTTGAAAAACAAACCCTCAATCAATTAATTTGTAATCAAGTTGGTATTGGACATTAGTGCAAAATCATTACAAAATAGATTATTGACATTTATGGATTTTTTGGCCAAGTAATGGGCCATTTAATTATTTTCTCTATTGGTTTAGATGAGTTCTATAATTTTCCAACTACGGTGATTCACCATTGTTAGCATTATATTCACCACCCCATATGCCCTAGCTCTAAATTTCCTTCATGTTATTTCTCAAGTTCATTCTTTTGTTCAGCTTAACAACTTTATAAAAACTACTATTGTTTATTCTAATTTTTTCAATCCAACTCCATTTTTTCCTCATTCAATCAATCATCTCCACTACATTTCAATTAGTTTTAATCTACAGATCCAAACATTCATATCCTTAGAAAACTTGAACATGTATTAGTCCCCTCTCACCCCTACACTCACACATGTGTTAGTGATGATCTTTGTATTCCCCCAAGTAATATGATGGTCATCTTTACTTTTATCTTATTTAGATTGTCTGTCATCTTTACTTTTATCTTATTTAGATTGTCTTTTATCTTCAAAGTCTTGCTAATGTTGATGGATATTTTCTTTGAATAGTTATGGTTATCCTTCATTAGTAAATCTCTTATGAGATAATTGTTTGCTTGCACCATGATTGTTTTTTCTTTGTCTTTAAAATTACGATCCTCGTGTTGCTATATCACTTCTCCCAGGTACAACTCTTGCGTCTATCTCTTTTGCTTATTTTTTATTTGCTGACGATGATTTTTATTTGTAATTATTCTTATCATTGTTACCCTTATTAATCATTTTTGAGGTTTTCCCTTTCTGCTAGTTGGTTCCCTCTTTATTTCACTAAAGGGTCATTCTCTTCTAACAGACATCGGACTAGCCTTCTTCCATATGCCTGGTATTAGAACTAGTTTAATGAGTGTCTCTTTGTTTTCCTTGAATATTCTCTTTATTTATATCCTCGTTTATTCTATTTTCACGAAAGATATAAGTATTTTGTAATTATTGGTTACCAACTTGGCTTATTTATTCTACTCATGAGCCTAAGATATGTGGTAAATGTCATTCCAATATTTAATGCCTACATATTTTCTCTTTTTTCTCCATCATTCCTTCTTTGATTGTTTTTTTGGTTGTTATTCTCTTCTTTGAAGGAACACTCCTCTCCTAAATTGTTGGGATGAGATTGAATGGAGTTGATTTAAAAATTATTGATAAATGAATACTAGAAAAATTCTCCTATGAAAAAAATAATCACTTTTTCAGAAGAAAAAAAAATTATTTCTCAATTTTGGTTATTGGGAAAACATATTTTTCTTGTATATGTGGTATATAAGTTATCCACACAATTAATTTTTCTTTAAAAACTTTAATTAACTAACTTCATTGAGAAGTTTTTTTTCATAGGGTTTAAAAAATAAATAAATATTCCTTTTAATTATTATAATTTGGCGATATTTTATGTCAGTTTTATTTTATTTCCTAAAGGTAAAATTTATAGTTATGAATAAATTCAATGTATTTTGTTTATATATATATATATATATATATATATATATATATATATATATATATATATATATATATATATATATATATATATATATATATATATATATATATATAAATTCAATGTATTTTATTTTATCTCTCTCTCTCTCTCTCTCTCTCTCTATATATATATATATATATATATATATATATATATATATATATATATATATATATATATATATATATATATATATATATATTTATTTATTTATTTATTTATTTAAAATATATATATATAAATTCAATGTATTTTATTATATATATATATATATATATATATATATATATATATATATATATATATATATATATATATATATATATATATATATATATATATATATATATAACAAAATACATTGAATTTATCCATATATATATATATATATATATATATATATATATATATATATATATATATATATATATATATATATATATAACTTTCATAAATGGAAAAACGAAAGAGTATGTTTTCCATTCCATACATATATTTCAAGTAATGTGAAATTCAATATTATTTCATATTATTTTTAGCTTTTAATAATTTTTTAAATATATAAAAAAATTCTTTTTATAATTATTCTCTTTTATTCAACTAAAAAGTATATTTGATATGTAATTTATCATTCTCAAATGCGCAGAAACATAAACAACATTAAAGTGAAATTAAAATTTACAAGCTTCAACCATACTTCAATCCCCAAAGACTTAAATAATGAATTAAAAATGAAAGTTAAAAAAATAAAGAAAGTAACAGAAGGAAAATACATTCGCTTTACTAAAAATTGAAAAACCAATAAACAATAAAGGAAAAGATTTTTGTTTCTTCTAGTAAGTAACTAATCAAAATCTTATTCATAATTATCATTAATGATAATAGGAATCTAATTATCCTGCATTTGTTGAAGATTTCAATTACTTATGCCCAACCTATTAAATTCTGGTTTCTTCAAAAGAGTTGCGGTGATCGAAACATTTCCAGCTGCCATTAACTTCCCCTTAACAATTCCATCCAACACTTGTCCTTTATCACCACCAGAGAGAGAAATACAAAAATATGGATTTGATGTTACAGTGCTCATGATCGAGGAAGAAGTGTGACCAATATTAGGATTTATGTAATTTCCTTTGAGAGATTTTATATAGATGGGTCCTTCTATAGAGATATTAGGGGCATGAGTTAATGGATGGAGAAGGGTAAAATTATGGACAAGACCCGAACCGCACAACACACTGATTCCAGCTTGACGAGACCTCGCCAATTTAATGAGAGACTCAATAATATCCCTTCCTTGAGGGATCTCAATAAGAATCGGTTCCAAAACATTAGATTCTTCCTCAATAACGAAAGTTGGGTTATTGTTACTCATTATTGTGAAATGTTTTTGTATGAGAAAAATTAATTGTGTGATAAAGTATTTATAAGTGGTCTCAAATGTGACTAACTTGGACCTAACTCTTTTTAACATTTTTGTTTTATTTTAATTTTCTTTCTAGATAAACTATTTCTTTAAAAGATAAATGTGTTTTTCAAAATTTTCTTTCTAGATAAAATTTACTATAATATATTATTTGAAGGAGTCTATTGACTATATTTTATTTTAAAAGTTACTATTTGAAAAAGATCTTCCAATAAACTCTCATATTTTAAACGATAGATAGAAAATTTTTAAAAATTATTAATAAATTATTACTAGATAAATGCACCTAAAATAAATTTCTCGACAAATGTTTATTCTAAAGTCTTTTTATGAAAAAAAAAATCACTTTTCCAGAAGAAAAAAAAAATTATTTCTCAATTTTGGTTATTAGGAAAACATATTTTCCTTGTAAATGTGGTATAAGTTATCCACTCAAGTAATTTTTTTTTAAAACTTTAATAAACTAACTTCATTGAAAAGCTGTTTTTACATAGGGTTTAAAAAATCTAATTAAAATATAAATAAATATTCCTTTTAATTATTAGAATTTGACGATATTTTATATCAGTTTTATTTTATTTCCTAAAGGTAAAATTTAGTTATAGATAAATTCAATGTAATTTGTTATATATATATATATATATATATATATATATATATATATATATATATATATATATATATATATATATATATATATATATATATATATATATATATATATATATATATATATATATATATATATATATATAATTTATCATTCTCAAGTGTGCAGAAACATACATAACATCAAAGTTAAATTAAAATTACAAGCTTAAACTATAGTGCAATCCCCAAAGATTTAAATAATAAATTAAAAATGAAAATAAAAAAAATGAAATTAACAAACGGAAAATACATTAGCTTTACTCAATATTCAAAAAACAATAAACAATAAGGGAAAATATTGTTGTTTCTTCTAGTAAGTAACTAATCAGACTCTTATTCAAAACTATCATTAATTATAATGGGAATCTAATTATCCCGCATCTGTTGAAGATTTTAATTACTTATGCCCAACCTATGAAATTCTGGTTTCTTCAGAAAAGTTGCAGTGATCGAAACATTGCCAACAACCATTAACTTCCCTCTAACAATTCCATCCAACACTTTTCCTTTATCACCACGAGAGAGAGAGAGGCAGAGAGAGACAGAGAGAGAAATAGAGAAATATGGATTTGATGTTATAGTTCTCAAGATCGATGAAGAAGCGTGACCAATATTAGGATTTATGTAATTTCTATTGAGAGATATGATATAGATGGGTCCTTCTATAGAGATATTAGGGGCATGAGTTACTGGGTGGAGAAGGGTAAAATTATGGACAAGACCAAAACCACATAACACATTGTTTCCAGCTTGACGAGAGCTCATCAACTTAATGAGAGACTCAATAATATCCATTCTTTGAGGGATCTCAATAAGAATCAGTTCCACAATGTTAGATTATTCCTTAATAACGAAAGTTAGGTTGGATATATTTTTTGAACCTTGATATCTACTGTTATCTCCCAAATTTTGATGCTAACATAGTTGGAATATTTGACTTAGAAATGAGTTTTTTCGTTGTAAGCTAAAATTGAAGTTTTTCGACCTTACTCAACGAAAGGTTTAGGTCGAAGGGACTCTTGCCTACAGATTTTGTACTTAGAGGAATTCTGAATTTGGAGTATTTTCTAAGTATTGATAGAATTCAATCATGCATAGTTCGACTAGAAATGACAGTCATTCAGATTGCGCACTCTCAAGCCTTGGAGGGAAAATGTGTAACCTTAAATTCAAAAACAAGGACAAGTGGGGCAAGATGAAGCTTCTTCAACATGTAGTGTGACAAGTGTCACAATATTGGAATAAAATCGTCGAAAGCGGTTACATTGTATTTCTATAAATAACTTAGTCTAGTGTTAGAATAAGTGTGTGTGAACATGTTGTACTAGTAACTCCGTAAATACTTAAAGTACTCGTGTGTAGAGAAATGATTGAAGTGAGAATGTACGTGATGTAAACACCACCATTTTTATCTTTAATGTCAATTATCCTTCAAATCATTTATCTTTTAAGTCTTTTATGTTAAAATCACTTTACATTGTCTTTTCATTTACTTTTAAAGCAATTTACTGCCTTTTCTCTACATTTCATGTCATTTTAACATTCTTACCCTGCATTTATCATTTAATTAATTTTGAAAGCTTTCTCTTTTATCTTATTTTCTTGTCATTTACTACTTTCTGAGTCCTGCCGAATGATTCATGACATTTTCCCAAAAACATCATAATCAACAAACTATTAACACATGTCCTAGGATCAATATGGTCGATCCACTAAGAAACTAAGGGTTTTTTAATATCCTTAGAAGTTCAACAGTTGTTTACCAATTTTGAGGGTAAACAAATTGGCACGCCTAGTGGGACAACGCTAATCAATTTTTAGAAGTTTTATAACTTCTCCTTTTTAACTTCTCTTTTATAACTTCTTTGTTATTGTATCTTGCTTTCTTGCGTGAGCATATTGGTCGAAAAAACGGTTACTCCTATTGCATGCATTTAAGAAGTAGGAAAGTAGCCAGTGTAGATCATATACCAAGGAAAAGAAATACAAGGAAGATGGCGTCTAGCCAAGGAAACCAAAATGATTCAAATCCCGTGACAACTGTGACAAATCCTCAATTGAGCAGTTCAAATGTTCATAGTGTGCATCCACAAGATGTGCCAAGGAGTGAGGCTATTATAGTCTCTAACCCTTCGATGGGGGTGTCAACAACATTAAGTGTGGTGTTAGAACCAACTCCTTCAACGACAAGGCCGGGAGCAACATATATTGGATGTTATAGTCAACCAGTGTTAGGGTATCTTGGAACAAATCCTCAAACTCCACCACAAAATTCATCCACATTTAGAGCTACCATCCCTCAAGGATTTTCTCAGCCTTTGCCTAGAAATCCATCATATGGTATGCCAACGACAATGATGATGGGCCTACGGAATGCACCTTCAATTTTTTCAGAGAATGTGATTCCTTTACCTTTGCAGGAATCTGGATCTAGAATAAATATGAAAAGTAATAGTCAAACCGTTGGGGTGGGATATTCGACTCAATGTCATGCTCTAACAAATGAGTCTGCAGCATATTTAAGATAACAGATGGATGAGAGCAACATGCAAATGGTTCAGACTTTATCTCAAACCGTGGGAGATATTTTTCAGCCTTTGATTCAGGAATTAACTCAGACGAACCAACAGATGGTATCTTAGATAGCGTGCATTGTAGAATTTATGGGAGTTCCAACACCAGTTTAACGTCCAAATCAAGTGGTGAATGTATGAGATGTTATGCAACCAACAAATCTAGGGAATCAGACAATGGTTGAACCATTAGAAGTCGAAGCCACCAGAAATCCAAGGCAAATACCACCAGAGGATGAGCCAAGAGTAATGGTGGTAAACAGGCATCAGGATGCTGACCATGTGGTTCAACAAGTTCGACAGAATAACTTGGCAGCAGAAAACAACTTAGCAGCCCTTGTCGAACGAATAATGGCTCGAAGTTGGATAAATACAGGTTTTTCTAGGCCAAACTTCACTTCACCAATAATGGATTATATACTTCAGTCAAAATAACCTCACAGGACGAAGGTTCCAAAGTTTACTAAGTTCTCAGGAGATATGACTGATTCTACGGTCGAACATGTGGCGCGATACTTGATAGAGGCTGGTGAAATTGCTAATGATGAAAGTCTGAGGATTAAATATTTCCCTAGTTCTCTTGCCAAGAATGCTTTTACTTGGTTCACTACATTATCACCTGGTTTGATTTGTAATTGGACTCAGTTAGAGCGTTTATTCCATGAAAAATTTTACATAGGTCAGACCAAAATCAGTCTGAAAGAATTGGCTAATGTTAAACAAAATTTTAATGAGTCAATTGATGATTACTTGAACAGATTTTGACTGCTCAAGGCCAGGTGTTTTACTCATGTACCTAAGCGTGAACTAGTCGAAATGGCCGCTGGTGGCCTGGACTATTCTATTAGGAAGAAGCTGGATACCCAGTACCTGAGAAACATGGCCCAATTAGCAGATAGAGTTCGACAACTTGAACGTCCGAAGGACGAAAAACCCAGGGCGAACAAACATAAGATAATAGCATACACTGAGTATCAGGATGGGTCGAAAATGTCTATGACGAAACCCTAAATCTCGATGATAACGAGATAGACCTAGTTGAACTCAAGTAGGGTCCTCCTTATTCTTGCAAACTTTTAGTCCCTTCAAATGGAAAGAATCCCGTCGAAACTAAAAAGAATGACAGATTTCCAAAAATAACATATACTTTCGACGTCACTAAATGTGACAAATTTTTGATTTGTTAGTAAAGGATGGTCAAATACTTATGGCCCCCTCCGCTAAAGTACCACCCTTAGATCAAAGAAAGAAAAGAGGTTTTTGTAAATACCATAATTTTATGGGTCATAAGACTTCTCAATGTTTTCTTTTCAGAGATTTGGTGCAGAATCCGATTCAAGAAGGGAGACTCAAGTTTGGGGATAACACCAAAGCACAAATGAAGATAGATACTGATCCTCTTCAAGTTGCTAAGGCGAATTATTCTGAGCCCTCTGAAGTAAATTGGTTGATGTTGCTGAACAATTTGCTAACGACACCAACAACCTTGATTCAGTCAAAACAATGGAGAATCCTGTGATGATTGAAGTCACTAAAGACTTCACCAATGATGCTTTGCTGGTCAAAGGTGCTGAAGATCTAAGCAGCGAGCCTCTAAAACACTTAGTGTGCATGGAAGCTGAGGGTTTCTTTAGGAGATCACCTGATGTCGAAATATTTAATGTGGGAGTTACCATCATCCGACATGAGGAGGTCGAAGAATCGAATCTCCAACTGGTTACCAAAGAGACTACTGATAGTTTCATTAAGATGGACGAGGCTGCTGATGGCCTTGACTTGAAGTTCTCCAAAATAAAATTAGGGGATGAAGTTAACATCAACATGGTCGAAGTAAGAAATAACCAAGTAATGGAAGTGGATGACTCCACCCTTAGAAGGACTACTACAAAAAGGCTTATCCTGAAGAGGATGAGACAATTGTTGACTTCTTACATAGGTGCCAAAGTAAGAAGTCAGAGGTGATGTTTTCTCCAACATGTAGTTCAATCTTCGACAGAGAAACCGCTAAAAGCCTTTAAGAAGTGAATAAGGTCAATGAGGGTAGAAGCTAAAGACTGCTCAAATTCCAGACCGCTTCGACCCTAGGCGAGCCAATTATCATCAACACGATGGCAAGCCCCAACCCCTCAAGTCAAGACAACCCACGTTCAAACAAAGTGGCGAAGTCCCAAAGGACAAGTAGGTCAAGCCTGACGAGTCAGGAAAAAAAGGGAAGCCAGAAATGGAAAAAGATTGATGTCGAAAGGGGCCCCTCAATGGGATATAGGAAGGAGTTCAGGACATCTAACAAGGTTGTGTACATGTCCGAAAATTATAAGGGTAAGCACCTTATGTCCAAGTCATAATGGCGCAGGGAACAACACAGAAGGAAGGCTCAGAGAGAAGCCTCCACAAATGATTTTGCTGAATCAAGCACAAATATGCTTGGTGATGGTGGAAAGAACCATAAGGCGAAAACAACGAACAAGGTACCTATGGGGCGTAAGTTATTTCCATCCAGGAACAAAGAGGCTGAAATCAAAGCTGAGATAAAGGTTGAACTCAAAAGTCGAAGACGAAGATATAAAAAATAACTTTGACTATGAGTCTGAGGCCTCTCTAGATATCATAGTGAATATGGTTTCAGTAATGACTAGAGAATACAATCGAATTACTGAAGTGGAAAATATGGACGCCAATATTGAGGCATAGATGGTATCACATCAACCAGTGTGCTACTATATAATGAATAATGGGTGCGTCGAAGAGAAAAATGATTTCCTTGAGAGACCCACTAAGGCCATGATGGGGCATCTTAAACCCTTATACATCACTGGAAAAGTGGAAAATGTGGATGTCAACAAAATCCTGGTTGATTATGGCGCAACAGTGAATTTAATGCCATATTTCTTGATAGCCAAAATTGGCAAGTTCAACACAGACCTTAAGCCTTATAACATGGTCTTTTATAATTATGAGGGCAAGATTAGGGAAATAGTAGGAGTCCTACAATTTGATCTGACCGTTGGAACGGTCACCAGGCCCACTCTGTTTATGGTTGTCAAAAGTAAGGCCAACTATAATCTTCTATTGGGAAGATAGTGGATACATGGCATTAGTGTAGTACCATCTTCGATCCATCAAAGGGTTACCATTTGGAGGCCAGATGGTATTGTGGAGAATATTGAAGCTGACCAAGGTTACTTCAAGGTGCTAGTTAATCATGTTGAAGGCGTGGAGTTCGACAAGAACTTGGCGCATATTGGCCCATGCACACCAGCAGAATTTGATTTCACTCCAGATGATCATGCACTCTTCTCACTACACCTCCATCATGTTGACGATTTCTATTGGGATAGGGAGATTATAGAAGAGGTTAATTTCCCACCTTACTTTGGGGACCCTGTGATTCACCCCACAGGATGGGGAAGTGGGGCAGTAATAATGACAGATCTCGACGCACCGAGAAGAATTTTGGTTTACGTGGCTGAAACCAGAATACAAGCGGCCTTAGAGGTCGCAGGAAATCATGTGGCTATTGAGGCCATTACAGATTTTACTGAAGAAAGTCCAGTGAAGAATTTTGACCTAGAGCTTCCTGATAAGGCTCAAGAAGATTCAGACCAGAGGCTTCGACCATCAAAGTCTCGTGGATACATGGCATTAGTGTAGTACCATCTTCGATCCATCAAAGGGTTACCATTTGGAGGCCAAATGGTATTGTGGAGAATATTGAAGCTGACCAAGGTTACTTCAAGGTGCTAGTTAATCATGTTGAAGGCGTGGAGTTCGACAAGAACTTGGCGCATATTGGCCCATGCACACCAGCAGAATTTGATTTCACTCCAGATGATCATGCACTCTTCTCACTACACCTCCATCATGTTGACGATTTCTATTGGGATAGGGAGATTATAGAAGAGGTTAATTTCCCACCTTACTTTGGGGACCCTGTGATTCACCCCACAGGATGGGGAAGTGGGGCAGTAATAATGACAGATCTCGACGCACCGAGAAGAATTTTGGTTTACGTGGCTGAAACCAGAATACAAGCGGCCTTAGAGGTCGCAGGAAATCATGTGGCTATTGAGGCCATTACAGAGTTTACTGAAGAAAGTCCAGTGAAGAATTTTGACCTAGAGCTTCCTGATAAGGCTCAAGAAGATTCAGACCAGAGGCTTGATGCAATATATGATAATGAGCCTTTAGGATTTGAAAAGTACACTTTGTCAAGAAATACCAAAATGCTGGCTCAGAATCCTTTAGAAGAAATTGAACTAGGTGAAGGGGAGATGAAGAGGCCTACCTATGTTAGTGTCAATCTCAACCCAGAACTCAAGGTCGAAGTGGTCCAATTGCTGAAGGAATTCAAGGGTAGCTTTACTTAGGGCTATGATGAGATGCCTTGTTTGAAGAGAGAGCTTGTCGAACATAAGCTACCAATTAAGCCTGGGAAAAAACTTGTCAAACAAAATCCAAGACGGTTTGCCCTAGAAATCCTCACCAAAATTAAAGTGGAAATTGAAAGGTTGCTTCGATGCAAGTTCATCCGTACAACCAAATATGTGAATGGTTAGCAAATATTGTACCAGTTATTAAAAGTAATGACTCTCTAAGGGTTTGCATAGATTTTAGATATCTGAATTTAGCAACCCCTAAAGATGAGTATTCAATGCATGTGGAAGAGATGTTAATTGCTTCTGCTGCAGGTCATGAGTATCTAAGTATGTTAGATGGATACTCTGAATATAACTAGATATTCACTGCTGACAAAGATGTCCCTAAAACTGCTTTTCGATGCCCAGGGGCCTTGGGCACCAATGAATGGGTAGTAATTCCTTTTGGTTTAAAAAATGCAGGGGCAACTTACCAAAGAGCAATGAATTCAATTTTTCATGATTTCATAGATACATTTATGAAAATCTATATTGATGACATTATTGTAAAGTCTATTTCAGGGATAGATCATGTCAATCATCTTCGACATTCTTTTGAAATAATGAGAAAGCATGGTCTTAAAATGAATCCTCTTAAGTTTTCTTTTTGTGTACAGGCAGGGGGATTTTTGGGATTTTTGATCCACAAGAAAGGGATCAAAATTAATCAAAATAAGACCAAAGTTATCATGGAAGCAAAAGCACCATCGACCAAGAATGAGTTGCAATCATTGTTAGGAAAAATACACTTCTTAAGGAGGTTTATATCAAACCTAAGTGGCAAGACGCAAGCCTTCTCACCTTTGTCGCGGATGGGAAAAGAAGCATTTGAATGGGGGCAAGCTCAACAAGAAGCTTTCGACAAGATCAAGGAATAATCAAGTCGTCCTCCAATTCTTTCCCCACCTTGTAGGAAGAAAGGTATGATATTGTACATTGGTGCTTCATATAAAACTTTAGGGAGTATGTTAGCCCAAGAGGATGATAATAGTGTCGAGAGAGCCATTTATTACCTTAGTAGTGTTTTAAATGATGCAGAAACTAGGTATAGCATGATAGAGAAACTATGCCTATGCTTGCATTATTCTTGTACCAAATTAAAGTAATATATAAAACTAGTTAATGTTTATGTTTCTTCTAGTTTTGATGTTATAAAACATATGTTGTCCAAACCCATTTTTCATAGTCGAATTGGAAAATGGGCACTAGCATTAACTGAATATTCATTATCTTATAAACCCTTAAAAGTTATTAAAGGTCAAGTGGTTGCAGACTTCATAGTCGACCACTCTATAAATGAAAGTACTTTAAATTATCTGGAGATTGAGCCATGGAAGTTATACTTCGATGTGACTAGTCAAAAAAATGGGACTGGAATAGCGGTGCTTGTCATTTCTCCTAATAAAATTCCAACACTTAAGTATAAAATTGAGGGTTGTTGTTCTAACAACGAAGCTGAGTATGAGGCTTTAATAGCTGGGCTTGAAGTATTGTTGGAATTGGGGGTAACTCATGTTGAAATAATGGGAGATTCATAGTTGGTAATAAAGCAAGCCACCAAAGATTACAAATGGATAACAAAAAATTTAATTATGTATTTTGTAATGGTAAATAGACTGCTGAAAAAATTCAAAGCAGTTAACTTTCTACACATTCCTATACTAGAAAATCAAGTTACAAATGACTTGGCTCAAATTGCATCAGGATATAAAATTTCAAAAGAAAAATTACAAAATGCAATTGAGGTCAGAGGGAAAATTGTGCTAGTAAGGTTGGCCCCATCATATATAAAAGAGACTAGGCTTGGATATGCTAATGAAGATAGTTTCACAATATTGGTAGTTGATAGCATAAGTGACAAGGATTGGAGAAAACCCATAATGGACTACCCAGAGAATCCAACAGCTTTGACAGAAAGGAAGATCAAGTACCAATCTTTAAGTTATGTTCTCCTGGGGAATGAATTATTTAAAAAGACTCTTGAAGGAGTATTGCTTAAATTCCGTAGCGAAGTAGAGGAATATTTAGCTCTCTCAATTGTCCATAGTGGGGCATGTGGAACACACCAAGTAGGCCATAAAATGAAGTGGTTGTTGTTTCGACAGGGTATGTATTGGCCTACTATGTTGAAAAACTACATTGAATTTGCTAAAGGATGTCAAGAATGTCAAGTGCATACTGGCATTCAACACGTTCCTTCAAGTGAATTGCACTCCATAGGGAAACCTTGGTCCTTTAGAGGATGGGCTTTGGACTTGGTTGGAGAAATTCGATCAACATCTTCAAAGAATCATAAATACATTTTGGTAGGGATTGACTATATTTCTAAATGGGTCGAGGCTATTCCATTTCCAAATGTTGATCAAGAAGATGTAATTGAGTTTATTCAGAAGCATATCATGTATAGATATGGGATCCCAAAAACAATTACTACTGACCAAGGATATGTGTTTACTGGTCGAAAAATGCAAGAGTTCGCCAAAGAAATGGGTTGTAAACTTTTGACATATACGCCTTACTATGCCCAAGCTAATGGCCAGGTCGAAGCAACAAATAAAATAGTAATTGGTTTGATTAAGAAACATGTGGGTAAGAAGCCAAGAAATTGGAATAAGACATTAAACCAAATCCTTTGAGCCTGTCAAACTTCACCCAAAGAAGTAATTGGTACTACTCTGTTTGGACTTGCTTAGGGGCATGATGTAGTGTTGCTCTTGAAATCTACCTTCAGTCCACATGAATTCAAAGGAATCATGACATTCCATCTAAGGTTTATTGGAATATGATGCCAGACGAATTGGTGGATTTGGACGAAGAAAGAATTTGCGCCTTAGAATTACTAAAAAGGCAGAAGAGAAAGGTAGAAAAATCATATAGCAAAAAGATTAAGTTAAAGACTTTTTCAATTGGGGAATTAGTATGGAAGGTAATCTTACCCATGGATCAAAAAATCAGATCTTTAGGGAAATGGTCACCCAAATGGGAGGGTCCCTTTTAGGTTGCTAAGATATTTAGTAATAATGCTTATGAGATACATGAGATTGAAGCTGGTGCAATAATCTTAAAATTAAATGGGAAATATTTAAAGAAATATAGGCCAATGCTTCAAGAGATTCAAATAAAAACATAAAATTTTCATTAAACATTAAGAGTCAAATTAGGTTCAAAAGGGGCCACAGATGGCCTACAAATGTAGAAATCCAAAAACATGGTTCAATAACCAGGACAAAATACACTACTCATAATCTTTCCAGTCAATGGAGCTAAGAAAGGTGATGTAGTCTTCATCAGCTTCATCATCTAGATCTGGTCCTTTTAAAGCTTCCTTCTTAGGAATTTGTAACTTGACCTCCTTCGTTTAGGAGCGAGTAGTTACCCCGGTGGAAGTACCAGAAGAGGAAGCACATTTGTTTTCAGAGGTATTTGCTTGCTTGACTGGTTAAGCATAGTCCCCTTTCTTCGAAGAACTGCTCATGTTTGGTGTTTTATGGAGAAGATGGACGCAGTTGAGAAGTATTTATAGAGGAAATTCACATACGCTGATTGGCCAGTCAAAAGGCAGCTAAAAAGCACGTGAATTCTTCCTTGGGAATAGAACCCTAAAGGTACATTGCATGTATATCCTTTAAAGGGTAATTTGTGCCATACGATAACCAAGATCAAGGCAACATTGCTTTCGATCCAAGGTTAAATTTGAATTTTTGGATAAAAGATTGTCCGACACTCTTCTAAAATTTTGCTTATGCAGAGATATTTAAAAATGCAAGTCGAAGACCAATAATTGGCTTGAAACATGAAGTGAAAAAGGCCAAAATGGCACCCAAATTGTCATTACATAAAAGGCCTTGTTAGTGCCAAGAAATTAATACATAGAGAAAACAAGAGGTTCTAAATATTACAACAAAAACCATTAGAATCAGAAGGGGAGCCTCTCTTGCAACTGAATGAAGTTGACCTTTTGAGTTTGGACGCGATTTTCACACAGAGCCTTGTCAAGCTTAGCTGTTGCAATCACTTTGTCAAGGCGTTCGTCAACATCAATAAGGTCTATGGTGCGCTTTAGCTCTTTCTCCAGTTCAGTGTTGGTGGACTTTCTCAACTCAAGATTGCGTTGTTCAGTTTTTGAGATTTCGTTTTGGAACTCTGCAATATCCTTCTTGCATAATTCAATGGCTAGTGTGTTAGTAGTTTTTTCTCATTCCTCTTTGGTCTTGATAAGCTCTAAGCTCTCGATATGACTCTCAGCTTCTTGTGCTTGATCCCAGACTACACTCCTTTTTGAGCCTGTTGTCTCAATGATGTCTTAGATTTTTGGTAGAGACCTAAAATCCTCAGACAATTGGTTCACTAGAGCAGTCAGTTCCACGAGAAAGTTGGAAATCTTGGGATCAAGAGTCAAAAGATCTAGTTTTTGGAGGCTATCTTTCAGGAAGAGAGGGGCAGTTGGATCTGCACTCAAGACGCTATGGATGTTGTAACACCCCACTTTCCAAAATCAATTAAAATAGTAATATAATACAAAAAATCAGAGTTTTCAAAGTGGAATGCCACATTATTTTCAACAACATTCACCAGGAATAAGTTCTTTATTAAAAACAGAAGAAATAACAATTTAATTCAACTCAAGCAATAAGCCAATCTCATCAATAATTCGGTTTACAAAATAGATACGTAACAGAAGCAAAATAAACAACTAAAAGATTCCATGTCCCGTGTTACGTATCAGAGCGTCCTAGACTCGAACAAGCTACACGACTCCATGCACTCTCAAGTACTTGGATTGTCTGTACTCCCAAAGAATCACAAATGCAATAACAAAAACAAAGGGGTGAGAAACAAAACTCAAACATAAACGGTGCATATAACATCTTCAAGGTAGTTTCTCACACAGAGCAACAAATACAACAAGTACACCAATAATCAAGTAACGACAGATACAATGATAATTATGCAACGACAATACAACAATAATTATGCAATGTGACTCAACACGACACAATGCATGTGGTACAAAGGTTTGTTCATTCAATCGAACACGATAATCACATACACCCATCCAACAATGATTATCCCAACACTCTCCATAATGGACTACGAATGATCGTATTCGCCCATCCGGCACGGTCATCCCAACCATAATTAAACAATGTATGCATGACTACGAAAATACATACAATCGATTACTCAACTAATCAAATCCACCTAAAATTCAACATTAAACCATTCTCGATTTTAATCCTCTATTAAATATGTATTAGGGTCCATCTAAATACCTCACACCAAAAGAATCGACAATGCACGCGAAATCGGGACAAAGATCGCAAGACAACATGTTTTTACCCTGCACCCTAGCCATACGCCTATTGGAAGGCCACACGCGTATTGCCCCTTGCCCAATACGCACAATATGCATGTCATACGCCCCTGTCATACCCCAAATTTGTCCTACCCACACTATTTTATTTTACTGTCTAACAATTATTTCAAAAATCCAAAAAAATATGTATCATTTTATTTTCTGTCTAACTGCATATTCAAAAATCTCGAAAATATGTCATTTTCTTTTGTGCGAAAAGTCAGGGTCTAATCGAGATATTTGAATTCAGTGTTACGGTGTGGTTTGTAAATCAGTTCATAATTTGTCATCCATTTTAAATTCAATTTTCATTTCTCGTTTGTTCCGATTAACTTTTTATTATCAATACTCACTATTCATTTTAATTACTTTTTTTCATTATCTACTTTTTCTTCCAATCATCTATTTAGTCCATTTTATTCTACTTAATCGAATTTCATATTCGCATATTTATGTTTTAATCTAATATTCCAAAAAATATATATGTTTCTAATTATAAGAAAAATCATTTATCAATTCCATTTAATATTATCATTAATTTTTTAGCCTATTATTAAAAAAAACCAAAAAAATTATTTATTAATTATCATTATTATTTTTCTTTTTATTTCCTCTTTTTTTTATTATCACCTTTTTTTATTTGTTTTTATTCACTATGTTATTATTTTATTATTATTATTATTATTATTATTTTATTATTATTATTAGTTTATTCTTATTCTTATTCTTATTATTTTATTCTTATTAGTTTATTCTTGTTATTATTATTATTAATATTGTTATTATTATTAGAGTCTATTTGTAACGTCTTTATTTTCATATATCTATCTTCTTTTTTATCACACAAATGGCATCAGTATATCCCATTTTTTCATCTAACTGACCCCACAAATTTCCACCCAAACTTCAACATAACAACCTTCTAAATTACACTACCCACTCATTCTCCAAACGCGTCTCCCACAACCCATTCCACTCAAAAAAATTTCCAGCTCATCAACAGATTTTGCTTGATTCTTATCCAAAAAAATTCCTCTCCAATCTCCATTTTACCATCACAAAACTCCTCTATATATTCAGCTCCTCACACTCTCATAACAAAAGCTTGGACAACCTGAAAAATCCTTGTTAAAACAAAAGACCAAGCTTCAAATAAATCTCTGACACCACAAAGCAAACCTGCAACCATACCCTCATTACCTTCATACGAATATAATTGTCCCGTCTCTCTCCTTCAACCCTCATTATCACCTCCTTCAACCTCAAACACCCATCTTCCACAAATCCATAATTGCTTCAATAAACCAAATCACAACCAAAGCACAATTTTCATCAGGCTGTCAAACAATACTTCACCACCTCAATCCATATTTCAACCTCCTCCTACCGTGTTTTAGTTAAGCCTAATTTCATCAAACCATATACACTCCACCACATAAATACAAACCATAAAATGAGAGATGAGAGAGAGAGATTAAGACGATGAAGATAACCAAAAATAAAAACCAGATTGCAAAATAAACAACCCACAAACTCACAAAAAACGAATGCGAGAGTGCCGATCCAAACCGCGGCGACCTTGAGCGAACCAAAACCAACCGCGACCTTAAAACTGCTCCGTCAAAACCAAGCCACCGCTACCATCCAAAACTGCACCGAATCCACCAACACTACCTTCACTACCTTCATATTTCGACGCATCCGAAAAGGTCCAATGCCTCTGAATAGTTGCCTCTGAATAAAAAGGCCGAACGCCTCCGAACAGTTCGAAAACACTATACATACGCTTACTCTTGGGCAAACTATAATGATACCCTTTATTTCTCACAATCCCCTTTAATTTATTTTGTACCCCTCTCCCATTACTTTGTACGCAATTTATTTTCCGTATTTTATTGATTTTATTTTGTTCGCGAACCCTTGGTCCAACACCAAGTGGTTGCACTCACACACTCACACTTTATTTTTCAGTTATCATTTCATTTACCAGGACCCACTTCACCTTGCGAGCCGAGTGCATTGTGCCTTGCTAAATAACCACAAAATAAATCTCCATTTGCATTCACCCAGAAACCTCAAAAAACCAAAATGTTTCGATTAGATCCAAACCCTTGATCCAACGTCAAGCGGTCGTAGGTTAATAAAACACATTAATAATATGAGAAGAATTGTATGCCACGAGCCTTAAGTGGTAGAAAGGAGGACTACAAGCTTTCGTTACTCGCTCCGATTATTTCCGTCGCAAGACGCTCGTCTTGTTGGTTCGGAATACCAGAGCGTCCTAGACTCGAACAAGCAACACGACTCCACACACTATCAAGTAACTATATTGTATGTACTCCTAAAGAAGCACAAACACAATAACAACAACAAAGGGATGAGAAACAAAACTCAAACATAAACGGTGCATATAACATCTTCAAGGTAGTTTCTCACACAGAGCAACAAATACAACAAGTACACTAATAATCAAGCAACAACAAATACAACGATAATTATGCAACGACAATACAACAATAGTTATGCAATGTGACTCAACACGACACAATACATGTGGTACCAAGGTTTGTTCATTCAATTGAACACGATAAACACATAAACCCATCCGACAATGATTATCCCAACACTCTCCATAATGGAGTACGGATGATCGTATTCGCTCATCCGACAGGATCATCCCAACAATAATTCAACAATATATGCATGACTATGAAAATGCATACAACATATATAATTCACCATATTATACATTTACACAATCCATCCGATCAAAACACAACAATTATTTCACCAAAAGTCTCCAATAATAGCCTCACTCGATTTAATCGATTACTCAACTAATCAAATCCACCTAAAATTTATCATTAAACCATTATCGATTTTAATCCTCGATTAAATATGTATTAAGGTCCATCTCGATACCTCACACCAAGAGAATCGACAATGCACACGAAATCGGGACAGAGATTGCAAGATAACACGTTTTTTCCTTGCACACTGGCCATACGCGTATTGGAAGGCCATACATGTATTGCCCCTTGCCTAATACGCATAATATGCATGTCATACGCCCCCATACGCGTAATCTTCTTGCCCCATATGCGTTCCTTACGTAAATAGGAAGAGAACCCCCATTTATCATCTCTCATACGTGTAACACCACCCCCATACGTGTATCATGTCTAATTTGCGCACACCCATACGCGTATTGCCTAGTGACATATGCGTATGGGCAGATATCCATGATTTTCTGCTTTTTCTTTCTCAGTCCAGATTTGTTCCTCATAATTCTCAAATTCGTGATTCACACCAGGCATATGATCGTTTCTAATCCAGTTTTACTCTCTTAATTTTATTCTTCTTTCATCTACATTACTATATATGACTTAGGTTTTCGTTCTAGATCTATAATTCGTTTTGTTCATCAATAACAACAATATCTGCATAAATTTGCATCATCCAAAACAACAACAACATTATTTCATCAGAATTTCATCAAGTTAATATCATCATAATCACAAATTCGCAACAAACATCATAAACATCATAAAATTCCTACGAGGGAAGGAAGCCCTCACTACCCATCATGTTAAACCACCTGAATTTAAATTCGTTCTCCCCCTACCTCAAATTCAGACAAAATCCTGCAGATTTCATCAAGATTTGGGTGCCCTAGGTTGATTTCTTCTTCCTAGTCTCTTCGTTCTTTCACAACAACTTTTTACGATCAATTGTTTTCGAATCTCTGTTTTAACTAATTCACCTTTAACACTCACTTAACATTTTACTAAACCGTCCCTTATTCCAAATAATAATATTAATTTTAATTACTAATATTACTACTATTGTTTTATGAAGACAATAATAATAATAATAATAATAATAATAATAATAATAATAATAATAATAGTTAATTAAATGGCCTTATCATTATTATTCACTCACCCGCTATTACTAAACGCACCCCGATTCTACCCGTCCCATAATGACACAACACCAAAAAAAACAAGACATATGCCTTAAACAAGCCAACACAACACCAAAAATACCCGAAGATTAAATATTTAAATTGGGGTGTTACATATGTCCCTTTTGAAGAATGTGTTCTTGATCTTCTTAAGGATATGACCAATGAATTCATCTAAAGGTGAATTCTCAGGAGCCGTCGAAGTGCTGCTCCCAGAAGAGCCATATATGTAATGCCCCGAAAATCTAAATTTAATTATTTAGTCATTTATTTAATTAATTTAGGAAAAATTGGAGAGTTTGGATTAATTAGAGAATTTTGGAGAAAAAGAGTATTTTTATATAATAAGGATAAATAGTGTTTTATTATACTATTTTATTATTATTATTAAAAATATATTAAAGAAAAGGGTAAGGTGGTCCTTTTGTGAAAATTATGAGGATAAAGTGGGAAAATACTTAACTGGGATAATGTATCCAAAGAGGGGAATACGATTAGTTTTCTAACATTATCGTGTTTTTGGGAAAAGAGGTGCTCTGAAGGAAAAAGGGAGAGGAAGAGGAAGCTAAGAGTCAGGAGGCTGTGGAGAACCCCAGAGAAGAGTGTAAAGCGGCGAAATTCTCTAAGGTATGGGGAGTTGTTATAATCTATCGTAAATGTGTAGGAATTAGACTATGAATAGATTAGGATTGTATGAGTTTATGAGTTTTAGGGGTTTTTGATTTAGGTGGAGTTTATGAGAGAAATCTTGATGAATTAGAGTGATAAAAATGTGTTGAATCATATAATTGATTGTATAACTTGTTGTCTCGATGTTGTTGATGTTTGATTGATGTTTTTGAATGGTTTTTGAGTGTTTTCAGGTGAAACCCGTAATGGGATTTGGGGGTTTTTGGTGTTGATGCAGTCTGTAATTGTATAGCAGAGGACTGCTGGAAAACGTGCGTTAACCGGTTAACGCTATGGGTTAACCGGTTAACGCTATGGGTTAACCGGTTAACCATTGTAATTTTGGTGAATTTATCGAAATTTCGTAGGCGTTAACCGGTTAACGCTATGGGTTAACCGGTTAACACTGTTTGGATGACAAATTTTAATTCTTGAAAAATCCGTAACTTTCAAACCGTAAATCCGATTCGCATTCCGTTTGAAGCGTCAGAAAGAGCATAAACTGAACTTTATTTTGATGAATAAAAATGATAAAAATGCAATAGTTTTTATAAATGAATTTATGAAATAACCTTGTAATTGACTCATAATTTACCGGGTACGGGTTAATTCTTGATGTGTCGGAGTGGTTATAGGACCAGTGTTCTGGGTGTAATGTCATGATGATATATATGATTATTTGATGGTTGTTTTGCTGATTGAAATGAATGATGCGAATTATCTTGATGAAATTACGATGTAGCGCATCATTGCATTTCATAACATTCACGATGGGGCTTCAGCCTATTTATTTGCTTCAATCCCATTGTGTGGATTGAAGTGTCTCGATGATTTACGATGTGCTCCTTTGTGGAGGGTTGATGGTCATGTATCCATCTCACGATGAAAATGGTACCACATGCATATTGCATATCAGGATGTTAGAATTGCATATTCTGGATGAATTTCATGACTGTGTTGGTGTTGCTTGATTTCATGTTCGTGTTGTTGTTGCTGAATTTTATAGTTGATGATGTCATGATATGTTGCTCTAATTTATTTATGTTCTATATTCTTGTACGTTTATGATATATTATGATTACTCACCCTGCCTGCTTAGAAATGTTGCCTCCTTTGTGGGTAACTTGCAGATGTCGAAGAATAGTCTTGCAGTGCAATAGGAGTTTTTCATGAGTCTCGGAGCGTGCTTTAGTGTTCCTTAGAAGTGGTTCTGGTCAATGTGTCCTGCTTTGTGTCATGTAACACTGGGATGAGTTTTCTTTTTCTAAACTGTTTTCAGTTATGTGATTATTTGGATAAATGTTTTCCCATGTTATGATGTTAAATTCAGGATGGTGAAAATTATGTTTATGAAGTAAACTAATGAAGTTTGGAATTATGAAGTTTAAATTCCGCTGCGAAATGATTTATGATATTCTTGATGTTGTTTAAACCGTGTTACGGGACAGGACACTGTTTGTGTTGAATTATGATGATATGTGATACCCTTTTTAGATGATTACTCTGATATTATTTAAATATTTTGTTTTGGGGTAGAAGGGTGTTACATTAGTGGTATTAGAGCAGGTCGGTATGTCCGGCCAAGTCTTGTTGTTGTCAGTCAGTTGTCAAGTTGTTATTTACTTAACGATTATTCTCTTCTGATGTGGTAAGTGTTGTGCAGAATGGCTGGAAACAACATGCGTGCTCTCGTTGATGCTATTGCAGCTCTTACTCAGACTGCTGCTCGTAACAATGCGCATGATGAGTTTCATGCCTTGGAGAAATTCCAGAGGAATAATCCACCTACGTTTGAAGGAACTCATGACCCGGCGAGCGCACAGAAGTGGCTCAAGGCAATTGAGAAGATTTTCAAAGTGATGGCATGTGCTGACGCGCAGAAAGTTCAATTCGGGACTCATATGTTGTCTGAGGAAGCTGAAGACTGGTGGGATAATACCCGTCAGCGTCTAGAGGATGAGGCTGTTGTGGTGACTTGGACTGTGTTTAAGGTGGAATTCCTTAAGAAGTATTTTCCAGAAGATGCTCGTGGTAAGTTGGAGGTAGAATTCCTTGAACTGAAGCAAGGAAACATGACAGTGGCAGAGTATGCTGCCAAATTTGAAAGGCTGGTGAAGTTTTGTCCTCACTACAACAGGGCAGATGTTGAACTTTCCAAATGCCTTAAGTTTGAGAATGGGCTGAGACCTGAAATTAAGCAAGGAATTGGATGCCAACAAATTCGCAAATATGCAGAGTTGGTCGATACGAGTCATATTTATGAAGATGAAAGTCGAGCTCGGTCAGCTCACTATAAACAGCTGAGCGAGATGAAAGACAAGGGTCAGTAGAGAGGGGAACCTTATGTGACTACTGGTGATAAAGGGAAGCCGAAGGCATCTGATGAGAAGAAGCAAAGTAGGGGAGCTGCTAAAGTACATGTTAAGTGTTACAAGTGTGGAGAGACAAGTCATAAGGCCGATGTGTGTACCACCAGAGTTATGAAATGTTACCATTGTGGCAAGCTTGGGCATAAGATGAGTGATTGTCCTAATGAGGGCCCAACCTGTTACAATTGTGGTGAGCAGGGGCATATCATCTCCCAATTCCAGAAACCAAAGAAGAATGCTGCTACTTCTCAGAATGCTGGGAGAGTTTTTGCGTTAGCTGGTTCAGAAGCTCCAAAGAAGGACAACTTGATCAGAGGTACCTATTTTATTAATAATACTGAGTTGATTGCTATTATTGACACTGGAGCTACACATTCATTTATTTCTCTTGAGTGTGCTAATAGATTGAGTTTAAAGTTGTCTAATATGAACGGTAATATGATAATAGAGACTCCTGCTAATGGTTCTGTGACTACCATGCTTGTTTGTTTGAAGTGTCCTTTGACAATTTTTGAGAAGAATTTTGTGATGGATTTGGTGTGCCTACCATTACACCAAATCGATGTTATCCTTGGTATGAACTGGTTGGAATTCAATTATGTTCATATTAACTGTTATAGTAAGACAATGCAGTTCCCTGAATTGAGCGAGAATGGTGAGTTGATGTTTTTATCTGCTAAGCAAGTGGATGAACTTGTATTGGATGAAGCTTTGATGTTTACAGTGTCTACATCGTTGCGAGTTGATGATAAGACTGTCAGTGCAGAGTTGATGTTCGTGTTGTTGTTGTTGCTGAATTTTATAGTTGATGATGTCATGATATGTTGCACTAATTTATTTATGTTCTATATTCTTGTACGTTTATGATATATTATGATTACTCACCCTGCCTGCTTGGAAATGTTGCCTCCTTTGTGGGTAACTTGCAGATGTCGAAGAATAGTCTTGCAGTGCAATAGGAGTTTTTCATGAGTCTCGGAGCGTGCTTTAGTGTTCCTTAGAAGTGGTTCTGGTCAATGTGTCCTGCTCTGTGTCATGTAACACTGGGATGGGTTTTCTTTTGCTAAACTATTTTCAGTTATGTGATTATTTGGATAAATGTTTTCCCATGTTATGATGTTAAATTCAGGATGGTGAAAATTATGTTTATGAAGTAAACTAATGAAGTTTGGAATTATGAAGTTTAAATTCCGCTGCGAAATGATTTATGATATTCTTGATGTTGATTAACCCGTGTTACAGGACAGGACACTGTTTGTGTTGAATTATGATGATATGTGATACCCTTTTTAGATGATTACTCTGATATTATTTAAATATTTTGTTTTGGGGTAGAAGGGTGTTACAATATCTCCTCCCAAGTTTCATTCTAGCGTACTCCAAAGGATTCAACCAACTTAGAGCCACCAGGTGGTCCTCAATTGAGGTCTCTCCTGGGATTGAAGTTTGAAGAGCTGAATTTTGTGGGGGAT
This sequence comes from Lathyrus aphaca, assembly GCA_963966055.1. Taxonomy (NCBI): domain Eukaryota; kingdom Viridiplantae; phylum Streptophyta; class Magnoliopsida; order Fabales; family Fabaceae; genus Lathyrus; species Lathyrus aphaca. The sequence continues at coordinate 28,127,946 of OZ014523.1, read as the reverse complement.
TTTTCTCAGCCGCATGCGAAGTTTTTTGAGTTTCTTTAGTCTCTTTTTCGTTTTTAACTTCTTCCTTGTCCTGGTCATCCTCTTCTTCTTCTTGATCATCCATAGGATCATCTTGAGGATCATATTCGGGTTCTCCCATTGTCTCTGTATCTTTATTTTTATTGGAGGGATCAGGGTCTTGGATGTTCTTAGGTTCTTCATTTTCTTCTTCCTCAACCATGGTTTCGTTTATCTCCATGGCAATTTCTCTTGAACGGTCGAGAACTTGCTTGCTAAAAACATTGCCATTCTCATGATGAGAATCATCAGTATGGGATTGTTGAGTGATAGTTTTAGCATGAGAATTTTTATTTTCTTCGACCATTGGGGGAGGAAGAGCTGTTGTAGTAACAGGCTGGTTAATCTCACTTAAAGAACTGTAACCAGATCCAAAATTAGAAGTTGGATGATTAGTTGGCTCACCTTGGTTGTTCAGAAGGGTCGTAGGTGTGAGAGTAGCAGTTGACGGTGGTTAAGAACCACCTACCTTAGCCTGTGATAAGAAACGTTTAGGTCGAAGATTGGAAAAAAGGATTGAAAGATGTTAGGTGAAAAGTCTAAATACCTCAGTCTCTCCAGCGTCTGGGCTTGAGTTGGCACTTACAGGGTTGCCACCAGTTGGTGCCACTACAGGAGTTGGAGGTTGAGCTTCGACGCCACCCGTAGCAGGTATCTTTTCAACAACTTTGGCTGCCTTTAAGGAAGGTTAGCCAAGAGTGCTTGCGGACTTCGCATGTTTCCTTTTCAGTTTGAGGATATTTTCCTCAGGAGATTGATCATCATCTGAGTTGATGACGACGATCGAAGCTTTCTTACCCTTCTTTTGGGGTGTGGGAGGTTTTTTGGTTGCCAGAAAGGGAATGAAAGCATTAGAAGGCAAGTATGTAAAAGATGCATAAATAAGGGACGTGAGGTACCTTAGGGCTTTCGTTGTTTTTCTCAGATTTTATCACCACACCTTTTGTAGTGTTAGGTTTCCTAGGTACAATTGTAAATGACAAAGACAATTGTTATGAGTTAATAATTGGTCAGTCAGTGGGAAATATAAATGAAAACCTCAAACCTTCATATATTTTGGATTCGACATGAACGTCTTTGATCCCTATATGAAGGTGTCCTCTGAAACTGTCCAGTGTATGCTTAATCGCAACCACCTTTTTGGCTTTCGGATGAGATTGATGTCGAAGGATTTTTATTGAATCCCCATAGACAAACCAGTCTGGAAATGGAGGGGCAAGTGCCACTCCAAAATCAGCAGTAGGCAGTCGAGGAAATGTTGGAGGAAATTTTTTGAAATCCATCTCATAATGCCTCTCAGGAGGAACGTTTGAAGGGATTTCCAACGTATCCATTTTTTGTAAAGATTTCTCCTTCAAAGTGACAGCAGCCTCACGAATAGTTCGACAAAGATCATATGGTCGATATAAATTTTTCAAAGTACTTATGAAAGGCCTGTATTTATTTTATGTGTGTAGAATTACTCTACTTGAAGTTGTCATGCACATCAATAAAAGTCTAACCCCCTATTTATTAATTAATTATTTAATTAATTATATTGGTGTTATTAGTGTTGATTTATATTGAATTGTCGAAGTTGTCTGTGATAAGTTGCTAAGTTGGTTTGAATTACGTTGAATGATTCGATTTAAGTTGAATTTTAGTTGCATTGTCGTTCGTTGGATTAAGTTGAATTAATTACGTTGTGTCTTGATAAGTTGGATTAAGATTAAGTTGATTTAATTGTAGGATAGTAAATGGAATAACGTTATTCTTAATAAGTGGGCCTAATGGTGAGTAGAAGTAGTAATTGTCAGAGGTGCATAATTTAAGCCCAATAAGAGTTATTAAGGATTTGATAAATTATAAAAACAATTAGAATAAAAGGAAAAGGAGTTATCAGTGAAAAAGAAAAGATCGTGAATTTGAGAACAAAAGAGTTACGTGAAGTGCTTAGGAGAGGAAAGCTAGGGTTCCGATCAAATTGTTAGAGTCGCCTTCAATCCAAAGGTAAGGGTGGGATTCTAACTCTATAATCAGGTTATATGATAAATATATGTGGAATCGGGTTTATGAATCATGCTGTCATGTTGTTATGTTGTGTGGTTGAATATGTTGTGGTGATTGATAATTTGTTGATTAAGTGAAGAAATTAACCTGTGTTGTTGAATTAATTATAATTTGAGTAGTCGGGATTGTGGTGTATGAATATATTACATTGATGTTGAATTGGTATAATGGGTTGATTAGATAATTGGTCGGAGATGTACAATTTATTGAGTTGCAGAGGTAGGAAAAGATGAACAATAGAGTCTGAGAGAAGGAAACAGAGACGAAGGAGATTAGATGTGGGACGCCCGTCTGGGCCTCGTGGCGACCGTCTGATTGGTGAGACGACCGTCTGATTAGTGAGATGACCGTCATAATTGTATGACGAGCGTATGATTTGTGTGACGAGTGTCTGATTTGTGTGTGACGTCCGTCACAGTTGGGATTTGTGGGTTGCATGTCGTTGTTTGCTGTTTCTGATACTTGTAGTCTGGCATGTTTATTAGTAAACCATAATTTAAAGCAGGAAGTATAATGGGATCCAATAACTAATTCAGAGATTAAATATTGATAATAATGAGATGAATTAATAGTATATTAATTAAGTAGCAGGGTTTGAGTAATAAGATTAGTATGTTGGTTGCTGTTATGAAATTGGCAAGGGTGTGGTAATTGGTTGTTTGTAGCAGAATTGGGTTTTGATGATAGATAGCAGAATATATATATATATATATATATATATATATATATATATATATATATATATATATTGTAGAAATGAAGTATAATAATTATTAGTGATACTAGAGTGTTAAACAATGTCGATATAGTCGAATAAGTGGAATTAAGCGGAAAAGTTAGTTGTCCGAAATGAGCTTAAATTGGTCGGAGTAGTTCGTACAAATTAGTAGATAAGTTGGTGAATTTATTCAGTCATAATTATGTCGAATACGTGGATTTGTCAGTACCACTTAGTAAGATCAATCGAGGTTTAATAGTAGGCTAGTGATAAGTAGCAATGATTGAGTATAGCAGATTAATTAATCAATTTAATCGGAGATGGTTGAAGGGATTAAGTTCTTGGAAATGAATCGAAGTAGGTTGTTTCGTAGTGCTATGATGGTTTAGTGGGAGCATAACTAAGTGACAGTAAGTTAAGATTGAGTAGTATATGTCGATAATTGGTTAGATGAGAATTAAGTTGTCGTGTTGTCTTAGTGACGAATTAAATTTAAGGTAGAGAGTCAATGTTGTTTTGGTTGTTGTTGTTGTTGTGAATTTAAGGCGGGGAGCCAATGTTGTTTTGGTTGTTGTTGTTGTGAATTTAAGGCGAAGAGCTAAAGTTGTTTTGGCTGTATTTGTTGTTGTTTTTAAGGCGTAAAGTCAACGTTGAGTTGTGTTGTTGTTGGAGGCCTTTGGCCAACGTTGATAAGTTGTAGGCCTATGGCCAAGGTTGAATTTGTGTTAAATTAATAATTGCCATGTTGTTTTGCGTTGTTCATTGTATGTTGTTGTTGCTGTTGTTGTGTATTGTGTTGTTGTATCAAGACATCTACTTGCATTTCTAATTTGGAGCGGATGCTCACCACGTTGGCCTGGATTGGCAAAATTATTAAGTTGAAGGCTTATTCCTTGTAGATGCCTCGATAACCTAGCATATTTTAAGTTGGTAGTTCTACTCCGATGGGACCACATGCATATGTATCATGTTGAGTTGCATTTCGTGTTGCTTACTTAAGTTTCATTGTTGTTGTATTATGTTGATAACGTTGTTGTTGTATTATTGATTGATGTTGTTTGAGATGCTGTAAAGTAGTGATTTATATAATCTGAATTTACATATTATTGATCATATTCTTGATTATATATTTAGATATCTCACCCCTTTTGTTTGAATGTTGCCCCTATGTTGGTAACGTGCAGGTATTCCAGATTAGAGTTGCTTACCTTCGTAGTCAAGTCGGTGTCGTTGCTCTGATACGTAATACTCGGGGGGGGGGGGGGGGGGGGTTAACGCTTGTTATGTCATAGTGGTTTCTCGTTATTATTGTTGTATTTAAAAGTTGAAGTTGAACAGAAGAATATGTTGTTACAAGTTGTTTTATAAGTTGATAAATAAATTGTTTTGTCATGACAATGAAGTTGAAAATTATGAACATGTTGTTTAGTAATAAAGATGTTTTGGTTTATAGAATAAATGAAGTTATTCTTTGTTTCCCGATCTATATGTGTTATGTATCCATGTTGATATTCGATTAAATGTTGATGTTCTTAAAGTCGAAAATGTGACACCTATTTATAACTTGATGTTTTACACTCAGATTTATGAATTTCCGCCGGGTAGATTTGGGGTGTTATATTAGTGGTATCAGAGCAGGTCGGTCCGTCTGGCCAATGTTGTCTAATGTCGTTGATTCATGTGTATGCGACATGTGTGTGAAACACTGTCGGTACTTGTTTATTGGTTTCTGGTCGTTGTCTGCAAGTGTTAGTTTGGAATTAAGTGGGGGAGAAGCTTGTCTTCCGAATTGTTATTGGAATGTCGAAGTTGGTTCATAGTTGATGTTGATTGCAAGAGTGCAAGGTGGTCGAAGAAATGTTGTTGTGGACAGGCGAGAGTTTAGACTCCTGAATTCGTATCGGTCGGGTTTGAGAAGTGCGTTGCTTTTGGATGGAGGTTATTTGAGAAAGAGGATTTATTCCAAATGATTGATAAGTTGATGATCAAGTCGGTAGATTGATATGCTTTGAGTGAAGTTGGATTAAAGTCGAGTAAATTTCAAAGTTGGATGTAGAGCAAGATTTTTGTAGAGATTTGAGGTAAGAAGGAGATAGATGGAACTTATGTTCATCAATCTCAAAATTCTGATTTTGGAATTTTGGAACAGCTGTCACGAGAAGAGGCATAACGTTTTGCTCGTAATTCTAATTTAAGCGATTCTAGACATTTTGGAAAGCTTAAGAAATTCCCTACAGTTTGTATATAAGGTTTTCCTTCATGAGGTTTGTGAAGAGGGTGATAAGTGTGTTTTAATAGTTGGGTCTGCTGCTGATTTTTGGAAAATTCTGCATACAGGAATTATTAACCAGTCCCATTGCAAGGAGGATAACTTTTTACTCGTAACTTGGATTCAAGCGATTCTTGAAGTACTAAATTCTGCACAAAATTCTCTTCATTTTTAATATGATTTTATGTTTGGGAGGTCTGTATTGGAACAAAAAAATGTGTTCGAAGTTAAGCATTTATTGCTGAAATTTGAGGGAGATGAAGACGAGTGGGAAATGTTGATAAGGATTAAAAATGTTGGTATTAGAGAAGATACGACGGTATCAGAAAGGCATAGAGATGTGATTTATGTTAAATAAGGATATCTAAGTGTTGGTGTATGTGATGATAATGTTGATAGGAAGACAAAGATTTTGTTGTGTGGTTAAGATTTTTACCTTGGATGGAAGTTGTAATTGGAGCGAACCGATTTGGATGGTACTCGATGTTGTAGAGATTTTGGTGTTGGAAAGATATTTAAATCTGTGTTATGCTACGAGCATGTATAAGAGGTTGTGTAGTAGATATTGGACATTTTAGTAAAATTGACGAAGTCGAAATTAAGGGAACTAAGAAGCCGTTGGTAATGCCTTAGAGAGTTGACAGAGCATTATGCTTACGAGCTTTGGGCACAAGTTGAAGTACGCTATGGTGTTGGGTAATGATGATTTATGCCACCATAGGATGTATATTGACAAATTGAGGAACTGATCACCCTTAATCTATTGTTGATAGTAGGCAGAATCATAATTGATGGATAGATGTGTCATGCCAACTAGTATAGTATGTACGTTGAATTGGTCGAAGTCAAGCCGAGCGCTAGAGGATTGTTTAAATTGTCGATGAATATTCGTATATAAGTATATTAGTGGGATTTAAAGATGATAGTATGAAGTTTCATTTTGATTGAATAATGTTATGGAAACTCATAGTTGAACTCTGGATAATTGGAGTGTTGTTTTGGTGATGAATTAAATGGCATAAGACTTGAAGTTTTCTTGCAATGATTCAAGAGGAAAGTATATGAAAATGTAGAACCCTGATTTGACAAGAATGTCAGATAGAGTTAAGCTGCAAGAATTAGAAGAAGTGAAATCATAAGTAGGTTTATTAAAGTGTGATTTTTGGTTGGAACAAGAAGAGTTGTTTGGTTATGTCGATTTGGATAAGAATTTATGATGAGTTGTGTCAGTATGAGTATGAATCGAGGATTCAGTATGTTAAATTAGTTAGAAGCAAAGAATATGAATTCGTTGGACCCATGTACCATATGTTGTTGTAATGATGTTGCGCGTTTAAGATGATTTTCGAAGGACATGTTGTTAAAAGATAGTAACGTTGTAGTTATGTTGAGGATAATTGGGAAGTATAAGTATATTTTATCCAAGGATTGGGAAGTAGTCTTTGTTGTAATTACGTCGAACGTTCAAAATTGTTGTCTTATGAATCTAAGTTGGAAGTATTCGGTAACCACAAGAGTTAGAATACCGGTTGGAACAAAATTTCTAAAGAGTTAATTCGAAGGTCTTGGTTATGTCGGTTTTGATGATTGTGAGTTGGAAGTAACTTAGTAGATTTGATGTTTTGCAAGTAATCAGAGTGTGGAGCGAACGCGTGGTGTAGTGCAGTTGTTCATGCATGAGTAACAACAATGTTGGTAGTTGGTTGAGTTGATGTTGTGTGTTCTTGTGTTGATATGTTCTAAGTTCTTAAGTTGGTTACTCGTTGTATGGTGTTGATAATTGTCAAGTGTATTAGTTGAGTAGTGTTCGTGTTGTTGTCGCCGTTTTTTTGTCGCCGTCGATGTTATGAATTGTTTGTGTTATGCATGGATTGCCTTCGGGGTTGAGAGTTGACTAGTTGGATGTGATAATGTAGTTGGAATAGTTGTATCGTATAAATTTTCGAGGACGAAAAGATCCTAAGTGGGGGGAGTTGTAAAGCCATATTTATTAATTATTTATTTAATTAATTATATTCACGTTATTAGTGTTGATTTATATTGAATTGTCGAAGTTGTCTGTGATAAGTTGCTAAGTTGGTTTGAATTAAGTTGAATGAGTCGATTTAAGTTGAATTTAAGTTACATTGTCGTTCGTTGGATTAACTTGAATTAATTATGTTGTGTGTTGGATTAAGATTAAGTTGATTTAATTGTGGGATAGTAAGTTGAATAGCGTTATTCTTAATAAGTGGGCCTAATGGTGAGTAGAAGTAGTAATTGTGGGAGGTGCATAATTTAAGCCCGATAAGAATTATTAAGGATTTAATAAATTATAAAAACAATTAGAATAAAAGGAAAAGGAGTTATCAGTGAAAAAGAAAAGACCGTGAAGTTAAGAACAAGGGAGTTACGTGAAATGCTTAGGAGAGGAAACCCAGGGTTCCGATCAAATTGTTAGAGTCGCCTTCAATCCAAAGGTAAGGGTGGGATTCTAACTCTATAATCGGGTTATATGATGAATATATGTGGAATCGGGTTTATGAATCATGATGTCATGTTGTGTGGTTGAATATGTTGTGGTGATTGATAATATGTTGATTAAGTGAAGAAATTAACCTATGTTGTTGAATTAATTATAAATTGAGTAGTCGGGATTGTGGTGTATGAATATATTACATTGACGTTGAATTGGTATAATGGGTTGATTAGATAATTGGTCAGATATGTACAATTTATTGAGTTGTAGAGGTAGAAAAAGATGAACGATGGAGACTGAGAGAAGGAAACAGAGACGAAAGAGATTAGATGTGGGACATCCGTCTGGGCCTGGTGGCGACTGTTTGATTGGTGAGACGACAGTCTGATTAGTGAGACGACCTTCTGAATGGTATGACGAGCATCTGATTTGTGTGTGACCATAATTTGCTGTTTCTGATACGTGTAGTCTGGCATGTTTATTAGTAAACCATAATTTAGTGCAGGAAGTATAATGGGATCCAATAACTAATTCAGAGATTAAATATTGATAGTAATGAGATGAATTAATAGTAAATTAATTAAGTAGCAGGGTTTGAGTAATAAGATTAGTATGTTGGTTGCTGTTATGAAATTGGCAGGGGTGTGATAATTGGTTGTTTGTAGTAGAATTGGGTTTTGATGATAAATAGCAGAATATATATATATGTATATATATATATATATATATATATATATATATATATATATTGTAGAAATTGTAGAAATGAAGAATAAAAATTAGTAGTGATACTAGAGTGTTAAACAGTGTCGATCTAGTAGAATAAGTGGAATAAAGCGGAAACGTTAGTTGCCCAGAATAAGCTGAAATTGGTCGGAGTAGTTCGTACAAATTAGTAGATAAGTTGGTGAATTTATTCTGTCATAATTATGTCGAATACATGGATTTGTCAGTACCGCTTAGTAAGATCAATCGAGGTTTATTAGTAGGCTAATGATAAGTAGCAATGATTGAGTATAACAGATTAATTAATCAATTTAATTAGAGATGGTTGAAGGGATTAAGTTTTCGGAATCGAATCGAAGTAGGTTGTTTCGTAGTTCTATGACGGTTCAGTGAGAGCATAATAAGTGACAGTAAGTCAGGATTGAGTAGTATATGTCGATAAGTGGTTAAATGAGAATTAAGTTGTCGTGTTGTCTTAGTGAAGAATTAAATTTAAGGCGGAGAGTCAATGTTGTTTTGGTTGTTGTTGTTGTTGTGAATTTAAGGCGGATAGCCAAGTTTGTTTTGGTTGCAGTTGTTGTTGTTTTTAAGGTGTAAAGCCAATGTTGAGTTGTCATTGTTGTTGGATGCCTTTGGCCAACGTAATAAGTTGTAGGCCTATGGCCAAGGTTGAATTTGTGTAAAATTAATAATTGCCATGTTGTTTTGTGTTGTTCGTTGTTTGTTGTTTTTGTGTATTGTGTTGTTGTATCATGAAATCTATTTGCATTTCTAAGTTGGAGTGGATGCTCACCACGTTGGTCTGGATTGGCAAAATTATTAAGTTAAGGGATTATATCTTGCAGATGCCTCGATAACCTGGCATACTTTAAGTTGGGAGTTCTACTCCGATGGTACCACATGCATATTAATCATGTTGAGTTTCATTTCGTGTTGCTTACTTAAGTTGTGTTGTTGTTGTATTATGTTGATAACGTTGTTGTATTGTTGATTCTTGTTGTTTGAGATGCTGTGAAGTAGTGATTTATATAATATGAATTTACATATTATTTATCATATTTTTGATTATATATTTAGATATCTCACCCCTTCTGTTTGAATGTTGCCCCTATGTTGGTAACGTGCAGGTATTCCAAATTAGAGTTACTTACCTTTGTAGTCAAGTCGGTGTCGTTGCTCTGATACGTAACACTCTAGGGGAAGTTGACGCTTGTTATGTCATAGTCGTTTCTCGTTATTGTTGTTGTATTTACAAGTTGAAGTTGAACAGAAGAATATGTTGTTACAAGTTGTTTTATAAGTTGATAAATAAATTGTTTTTGTCATGACAACGAAGTTGGAAATTATGAACATGTTGTTTAGTAATAAAGATGTTTTGGTTTATAGAATAAATGAAGTTGTTATTTGTCTCCCGATCTATATGTGCTATGTATCCATGTTGATATTCGATTAAATGTTGATGTTCTTAAAGTCGAAAATGTGACACCTATTTATAACTTGATGTTTTACACTCTGATTTATGAATTTTCGCCGGGTAGATTTAGGGTGTTACAAAAAGCATGGTCAAGCAAGGAGGAGAATTCAGCATCAGTGAGAAAATGATCATTGTAGTATTTGCGCCACCAATCATTAAATGGATGGGTGCACAAGAAAGTAGGTTGAAAAAACACTAGAGACAAAATTGCCCTTTTAGCATTCCATCTGTCGAAATGAATAAGAACACTGTGTTCGTCTAAGAGATGGGTGTGGAAGACTACGTGGCCTGTTTTTCATAAAGGCATTGGGGGAAGCTTTGACCTAGTCCAAACTATCGAGAGACCATATTTGGTTGGTAAGCAATTAGGATTGCATCTCCTTTCCATGCATTCAGCCTATGAACAATAAATCTGGGGATTAGAAAAGCCTCCCATATTGGAATGGATTCCAGGTGAAGTCTCCTTGAAGGAGAGTTTTTAAATTACCTGGTAAACCATTTAGGACCACGTTTCCTCTCATCAAAGGGATTCATTTGTGGTGTAAATTCATATTTATGTGCAAACATCATGATGTAACTAGAGAAGACCCCTTTTAGGGTTTCACCTTCATCATTTGGTGTGAGTTTGGCCAGTTAAACACCTTCGGTGCTTTTGCGTCTGATTTCTTCAAAGTCTTCATCAACTTTCCCTTTTTTGGGAAGGAAAGTTTCAAAAGTGACATTCAACCAAAGTTGAAGAAGCCAGAGAGAACCATTCAGGCTCATAGCACCAGAAGTCGTTGTTGGATCCCTAAGTCGAGACACCCCCTCACTGATGGATTCATAGAGGTTGGATAGAATAATCTCACTTAGGCAAACTCCTATATCATAATGGAGATTATTTTCTAGAGTCAAGTACTTCTTCGCCACCAGGAGAGATTTGGTATAGAAGACGTATCTCGACAGCCAGAGGGTAAGAAAGGCAATATGCTCCTTGTCGGAATCCTATGCATTGTTTTGCTTGAAATGGTGTTTGATGAAATGAGTGTATGTCAGCTTGGAGTCATTGAAGCTTATGGTATCCTCAACATCATTTGAGGGGTCATAAGCTAAACAATCAGGTCGAAGCCCTGTGATAGCGGCTACATCAAAAAGTGTGGGAGTAAACATCCAACAAGGGAGATGAAATGTATAATGTGTGTTATCCCAAGGGAAGTAGCCAGAATGTTCAAACAGTATGGGATGTTGGTGATGGGGCGAAGACGTGATGTGTATAGCGGTATCTGAACTGCAAGTGCACAGCCTATCACAATAGTAATAAAAAGATGTCGAACCCACAGGGACTTTGTAATCACTCTAGTGCTAGAAGGTCTGCTAGTTTAGCTAAGGCGGAAATTTGTCACGGTTATGGTTTTAAGGATTAAACGGGAATTAAACTTAATTAAGGAAATAATGAGAAGGCGGTCGGTATGTAATAATATTAACCTATGCGGGTCAATCTAGTCTAAGCTTATAAAGATGTTTCACTTAAATAATTCTGTAGAGATTACCAGTTTAAAAACCCTCAACTCACACTCTCGTGGTCTTATCTCAGATCTTACTCCTAAAGCCCTATGTATGCTCTCGCTAGCCCATAAGTGTTTAGAAAATAATTTTTGAAAACTTAATAAGTCTAATTCGTTTTAAAGCGCTCTCGCTGTATTTAAATCAAATGCCTAACTTTAGCTATCCGATTAAAATCTCACACTCTCGTGGTCTCGACCTAACCTATTTCACTTCTCTTACTCTCGTAACAAAAAGCTTGATTTTAATTATAAAAAGTTACGGCCAGAATATAAGTTCATAATTGTTTTTAGCTTAGATTCGATTTATCCGTTTTGGTTGCTTTATTACATACCGACTAAATTAATTTAGCTACTCATATTTATTAAAACAACAAACAGATACAAAATGAAATTAATAAATATTGAAACATGCATTATATAATGATAATAGAAACTTAACATAAATAAATTAACTTAATATTAATTGCAAAACAAAAAAACCTGAACAAATGAATTCTTAGGCTCCTTCTTCCACAAATTGGCAAGCTTGGAGCGTCGGAATCGAAATACAGTACTAAATTTTGAGGCTTAAAAAAAATCTAATTAAGATAACAATTTCCTAATGTTGGAAATTGTTATTAAAGGGTTTGGAAATTAAAAGGAAAAAGCAACAAGAATAAAAGCTAGAAATAAAGTGGGTTGTAAAAACGGCAGAGCTTCCGCATAAAATTTCAATAAAAAACTCTGTACTTTCTCCATCTGCATCTTTGATATTTATAGAAGAGAATTTTGGCAGTTGAAGAGTAGTAGTGTGGGCTTCGGTGCTTCAGTTTTGAGAAAATCCAGGAGACATGGTTTACTGGGCGTTGCTGAAGTTGAGAGAAAGTAGGAGTCTCTGAAGACTCCTACTATTCGTTGCACGTTCTCAATTATATTCAAACAAATTAAATAACTTTTGCTTGTCACGTTCGTGACATGGTGTAACGGGCAGATTTCCTCATATTAGCGCGTTACGGTCGTTAGAACATGGTAACGATCGTGAGACCTCAAATTGGCGTGTCACGGTCGTGAGGCAATTGTGACGACCATGAGAGTAACAAAATATGCAGTCTTTAGCAGAATTGATTTCTCTTTTTTCTTTTCATGCTAATTTTTGTTCCTTTGATCTTTTTCTCATAATTTGGCTCTAGACATGTTATACCTGCAATGTGACATAAAAACTCGAAACATTCGGGAGTTAAAAGGACTAATGTATGATAAAACAGACTAAAAACATAGTAATAATACGATACGATTTCTCGTTATCAAACTCCCCCATACTTAAACCTTTGCTTGCCCTCAAGCAAATAGTCAATTGAAAAATGATCGGACAATTTTCATCAGACGCATACACATAACATACCATATGAGAAGTCACTAGTTAGATAGACCAATACTAGAGTAGAACACTAACGATACACTAATGACACAAGCAACAAGCTAAGTCGTCGACTTCCCTTTAAACGAAACATTCAGTAATTTTGTTATGATTCTACCTAGAGTCCTTCGTTCTTATTTCACCCGGTTTCGTTCTAGCGCAATCACATTAAGCCCTTTGTCTTAGCACACACGTAGTGGAGTAGCCGGTTAGTGACTTTGATCCTTTATTAGCACGGGGTCTGGTACACGAATGTGGCAACCCTTTACATATTATCCAAATTGGAGGTTGTGGGGGATCAAGCCGTAGCACGCCCTACCAAGTTCAGGACCAGGTACCTCTGAACCAACCAGCAATGGACTCCTTCTTATATTACTCATCTCTTATTTGCGACCGTGTACTTTGGTACAATTTCTCTTTTTATGGTAGCGAGATATGAAGGATCGTTTATAGGTTAGGCATCAAACACTTATGTTCATCGGCTCCCCACGTGGTTTGTGTCTAAACGGTGCTGACTGCTAGTATAAACTACTAGGGGTTACTTTAGAACTAAGACTTAAGGTATAATCGTAACAATTGTCGAAATGGAATGCTTAAGTAGGAAGTCTAAGGTGTCAAGACTGTATTGATCTTGTTGGATCTTTCTCAGTTTCCTAACTACGATTTCATAGGTATGTCGAGTAATGTGAAGATAAAGCAAAAAAATTTCGGTATGGCTAAATAAAGCGGGGAAGAATTGAAACTTAAGAAATAGCATAAATATTACTTGTTCATTGAAAATGCGGAAAGAGAAAATACAATGAATGGAAAACGGGAAAGGTACCTCTCCCACACTATATCAGACATTGTCATCAATGTTGTGATATAATAGCGGGGAAATACGTTACATAAACAAAATGCAAAAACAAAAAGAAAAACTAATGCTACTGACGACCACGGCCTCGACTTCTGGTGCGGGAGCGTCTGGTAGGAGTGGCTTCCTCATCAGAACTAGTGACACTAAGAGCGGTGACGTCCATACACAAAGCTTCTAACTCGCTGAAGATCTCACCTAACTTTTCATCTGTTGCTTCCTGGTTTCTGACAACAGTGGCAAGGAATTTGTAATCAAGTTGGTATTGGACACATGTCCAAAATCTATACAAAATATACTATTGACTTTTATGGATTTTTTGGCCAAGTAGTGGGGCATTTAATTACTTTCTCTATTGGTTTAGATGAGGGCCCAATTGTTAATAGCCATTAGGGTTTTGTATGTTTCGTCAACAAATAACCCTTAATGAGCTCTATCATTTTCCAACTGCGGTGATTCACCATTGTTAGCATTATATTGACCATTTGTTGTTTGAAAATGTTTCACATGCAAGTATACATGTATTTTTAAAAGTAGCAAGTGATCTAATGTAAGGATATTGTACCCACATGGAGTAAATGTTACTAATATTGATTTTGTACTATTTTATCTTTTGATTTTAAGCATGATCAAGGATAAAATAAAATAGATTGATGTTGCAAGTTCAATCTTTCCTCAACATTCCATATCTATAAACAGTGAATGATTTGAAACAATATCAAGAAAGTGCATGTTGAACTAAGATCCATTAATGATAATGATATAACAATGTGTTAATGAAGTGGAGTGTCGTTCCAGGAAAGGCCAGAGTGATCCAAAGGTGTATTTCTACAACATTAAAACATATAATATTAAGGCAAGGGTGCAAATCTCTAAGTCACACTTATAACCCTCATATACGTCTATTAATTTCTGAAATCCTTTATAGTTGTATTTCCTTATCTCCAAGCTAACTAATCAAGTGAATATCTCTATCCTACTCTTTTCAACTACTTTTATTATGAAATGCACTTATTATTGGATCTTTCACAACAACAAGTTGTTATCTTTTTCTAAGTTAATCACTCATAGAATCAGATTCGCAAGCAGGTTAACACATAATAAAAACAAGGCACTAGATAACACTTCACTTAATATAAAAACATCATAACATTATTTTCTCATTGCTCAACATACAAAAGGTTTATCTCACAATGAGCCGAGTACAAACTACAGACATGGTTCTCAAAAGATACATTTTAAAACAAATACTGGAAAAGAAATATAAACCAAAGAATAACTTGAAGACTCCTTAAGCGGGATATTCAACCGAGGATGACTCCAATCGCACCAAGGCTTAACAACTGATACAAGATACAGTAAGAAGAAGAACTATATTTTCTCTCGACTAAGCTTACACTATTATGATTTGTCTAGTATTCTTGGAATGGTGAACTCTCTTTGTAATCTTCAACAGTGTCTATTTATAATCTTCCAAAAGGCTTTTGTGAGGTGTCTTAGATCATGGGCCAACATTAAGGAAATCACATCAAGCCCAATAATCAATTCATTGTTTTCCCCAACATTATTTTTGCTAAGCCTCCAAGAAATCAGGTACAAGGGAACATTTGTGGGAGACAAAGCGTCTTGTGACAGACCGCCACAACAGAATGCAAGCAACGATGTCCTTTCTAGCAGAGTGCGTGGATTATTGGTTGTACACTTATACTACTTTCTTCTTCAAGAGCCTTTTTAATCATATACACAAATTCAAATGAATTTTGTTCAGTACAATCACAATATTCCTTTAGTACTCCACTTCTTTCAAGCTTTCCTTAGGACTCAATTACTTTCTCCATTTAAACTCTTTGGTAAATTCCATCTTCATACTTCAACTAGCACAATTTTGCCTTAGCTCATCAAATATAACATTAATTAAAGAAACAAAAATATTAAACCAACTAAAGGGGGCATAATAAATTGCTATAAAATAATTAAAATAATCTAAAGCAAGCTAATAAAAAGTTAAATAAACTAAGATAGTGAAATAACTAAGGTCAATAATAGCTCATAAAAGGAGGATTATCAACCCCCAAATTTAAATCATTGCATGTCCTTAGGTGATGCGACAATGAACGACAAGAGAAACTTCCCTTCCAAACAACCACCTTTTTAGCCTATGCCATATATGACCTTTAGCAGCGCTTTAAAGCGTTGCCTAAAGTAGCGCTGCTGTAGGTAAAGACAGTGCTTTTGTAAATACAAAAGTGTTGCCTTAGGTCCCCTTTAGGAAGCACTTTTTTAGTTAAAGCGTTGTCTTTTGTTCCCCTTTAGGGAGCACTTTAAAAACGTTGCATAGAGAGAAACCATGACGGTTTCATGTTCAGAAAGGAACACGATTCTGAGAGGTGCCGGAGACAATGATAAGTCAGTAACACATCTTTGATACCCAAAAATCTTGGTACCACATGCATTTTTGGAGGAGGAGTATTTTGCTTTATGACATTTTCTTTGTGATTGTCGTTGTTGTTTTGTGAATTATTGTGTTAGAATGATAATTGATGTTATGTATATCTATCATAATTGTTTATTACATTGTTAACATTATGAACATATTTCTTACCCCCATTTGTTTTCTTGAGTGACTTATTGGATCAAGGGTACATATACTCAAGTAGAGGAGCCTCAGTTGCTTTTGAGTTAGAGGATGGTGTACTGGTCTTCTTTGTGGTTTATCAATTTGAGTTTATTTTAGATTCTGCGTGTCGCTCTAATAGTGTAACACTAAATAAATTACCTTTATGTTTTTTGTTTTGAGAGTTTGACTTGTTTGTTTTTTATTTAAATGAATTTGTTTTGAATTATGAGACACTTAAGTTGAAACATGTTTTTTTTTAATTCCGCTGCTTTATTCTAAAATTTTGAGAATGATGGTTTTATGTGTGAGATGTGACACCCTTTGTTGAATAAAAAGTATTTCTTTTAAATGATTTTATTTATATAAGAGTTTTGCGATTTAGGGTGTTACACAGTGAACTTTCCACTTTCCAAAAATAGTAGACATATCTAGTGATTTAATATTATTGGATTCCTTGATAGAAGTTATCTTTGGATGCCACTCCCTGCATAAAGACCTTAAAACATTGTTAGAACAATCTTGATTATACATAGTCTTGTCCAAATTTTCAAACTTGTCCAAATTTTCAAACTTGTTGATTATGTGAGAGAATCTCATCTGCGTGGAAGCCACATATTTTAGGGTTTCCATACAAAAGAGTTCATACTCCTATATTAAAGTGTTAATTTAGATTGTTTAACATCTTCATTTCCCTCGTAGAGAACCTGAAGTACATCCTATATTGTTTTAATCGTTCTACAATGTGAAATTGAATAAAATACATCCACACTCAATACGAATATCATTATATTCCTCACTTTCAAATTGTAAAATTCCATTTTAGTTTCTTCATCATTCCATTCATTGGTCTGTTTCTTAACAAAAATTTCATCTACGATACTTTCTTTCAAAGATAAAAAAAAAAGTTCATGTGGAGATATTTGAATTTAATTAGATCAACTAAGATGACAATATAAGACTACAATTTTTCAGCATAATAATCATCAACAAAAGTGGGAGATCTAATGCATAAATACACTTAAAACATTAAATCACTAATAATAAGAAATTAAACATACAAATTACTAAAAACTAATAATCCTAAAGCATGCAAATCTAAGCATCAATATATTTTCTCATTAAAGATTTTTTCATAATTTTAAAGTGTGACTGATGCAACTATAATCACAGAGCTTTGAAATTCTTAATATTACGGTCGCAATTGTAATTGCAGATCATGATTGTGACGAATTACGATTAGAAAAACGCCCGACTACCATAAAACACACGCGATCCATCCTTTTTCTTGTTAGCATTTTCTAATTTTTTGCTCTCGCGACTTTGAATTACATCATGACTTTGATCCTCTCTTTCGGGTTTGTCAAGGTCCATCGGAAGCTTCATTTTCGCCAAGGACTCGGTAAATTGTTGCATACTCCTCATATACATGTCCACTATTTGTTTCTGCATAGCACATTCCTCAGCTTCAAGATTGATTTTCCCTAATGAAGAAGAAAAAACATGTCCAAATTTTATAGCTTCTATGTTCCTATCCTTTTCTTTGTTTAGGACTTTCTCTTCTTTCTCATCATTTCTTGATTCAACTTCTTTCTTTGAAGTTGGTGTTGAATCTGCTGAGTTTCTATCATCACTTAAGTTTGTGATAGCCGAGCTTACGAAAACCGAATTTGAAATGGAATCAACTCGATTCTCGTTTGGCGAACTCAAGTTCATCATTTCATGATCATCAAGTTGAGGAGATGAACCAATTAGATCAAGAAAAGGTAGAAACTTTTTAGAGTTTTTGTTGTTACTTGAGGCACAAGCTAGATTGAAATACTCAGAAACCATTTGTTGATTCTCCTTAACAATACTCATATCAGGAAACTCAATTCTTGAATACTCAATTGGATCTAACATAACTTCAGAAACTTTTCGATCAAGAAAAATAACCTCCGACGATATCGACGAACAATTTGTCGATTCTGATACCAAAGATGTATCGAGAGAAAGTGTTAATCGGATGATTCCGGCCGGAGAATGAAAAAGATCAGTTGAAGAGAGACTATAATCTTGAGTTACTTTTCCTTTTCCAACAATTTGTGAAATTGGTACCAAAGCAAACCCTAAAAGTTGATCCTCCAAGTGAGTTCTTGACCTACTAAACATCCAAATTTCACATTTCAATAAAGCATCCATTTGAGTTATCTTCACCCTCAAGTTTTCATTGAATGTTGGATTTTTGCCACCTTTGTTGATGATTCTTGTTGAAAAGGTCTCATCAGGGTTGTAAGTGAGGGAGAATTTAGCATATACATCTTGGTTATCATAGATGCATATGTTATGAATGTTGCTAGCATGATGAACAAAGATATCTAGAAGTCCAATGAAATCTTGATCTTCATCATCATGGAATTGAGTTGTTTTGTTCAAATTTGGATTGTACCTAAAGTTGTTCTCTTGATGATGACTTTGATTGAATTGATCCATTCTAACCAATGATTTTCCTTGAATGATGAAATTAAGGGACTAAATTGTTATTTTGCAAATTTGACTCATTCTTATAGTTTCAAGTACTAAAATGATGAAAATCAAGAAAGTATATAAAAAGGACTAAAAGAAAATAAAAAGAGTATTCTCACCTAGTAGAATGAATGGTAACATGAGATGTTGAATCTCATGATTCATTATGTATACTACTAGATTAACTTGTAGGTTGAAGATTTTTGTCAAATCAATCCATGAGAGAGAGAGAGAGAGAGAGAGAGAGACTTGAAGTTGAAAGAATTGGTTTGCTTTATGGAAATGGAGAACAAAGAAGGTTGTGGTAGTAGGTGAAAAAAGAAGCATGGAGAATGAAAATGAATTGGGAAAGAGTATGGTTGTGTACATGTTTGTTTGTATGCCACTTTTCTTTTGGTTGCTACTCTTTAATTCTTTGAGTAAACCATACTTTTAGTTACTAAATGTGGGACACTATAAATATCAATATAAATAGTCTTTAATTTTAAAATTAACCCTCAAATGTTTTAAAAATATTACAAATTAATTCTTAATATTTATCAAATTTTAGAAAATAATCCTTCAAAATTTTCAAAATAACAAATTAATTCTTATTTTTAAAATTTTAAGTTTGATCCAAAATTTATTAAAATAACTCCAAAAATTTGACAATAAATAATTTGAATATTTTTTTTAAACAAAAAAAATTAAAAAAGTTTTAATTGAATATTTTGATAAATTTTAAAGTCTAAAATAACAATGGACAAGATACACAAAGACAAAAATCACTATTCACACCTCTTTTTCTGTTCTGCATTGCTTGACAAAGCAGCTTCCATATTTTGCTCCACTCATATCATTTTGTTGTTAAGGGACCCATTTGCCATTATCTTCATCATCACTCATTCCACTAAATCTTTCAATAGATACCATACCATTGCTTAAAGACAATATATAATTGGTCTTTTCATAGGGGCTATAGGCTTGAAGCCAAAATTTTGATGGTATGGTTGTAATGTAATGAGTTTGTTAGGAGAAGTGGATTATCATCACTTTCTATAATTCATTTTGTTTATCAATAATTTAATTTCCCACGAGTGGTTGTTTATGTCAAATATGGAAACATTGCATTACTAAGATAAGGAGTTTAATAATTGCTATACAGTTTTGAACATTCAAAATGATTTTTTTTATTTTTATGCATTACTCAACTAAATATAATGATATAACACCATTAAAAATTAAATGATTTTCCAAAATCATTTGCATTTGATTATTTTTATAAGTTTATTTTTTAAATAATTTCAAAAAATTTACATCACTTTCAAATTGTTCCATGCATGCAAAAGTATGAATAGTTATTTATTTCAGTGTAGTGGAGCACAGCTGTTGTTATCATCTTGTTCCTTACTAAAGTCACACCTTACCTACCAATATCTTTCTTCCTCTACTTCAAAACATCTATTCAAGATATTTGTACATAGATTAACAAATCATTCATTGAAGCATAGAAATTACGTGAAGTGTGAATGGTTTATCTCAGATTGAATATGATATTAGAGCATTTGGATCAACCTAAAATATTGAGGAGGATATCATACATAATATTGTAACAGTGTGTATGATACAAAAATTGATAATTTAAAGTTGACGCAGGAATTAAGGTCGATTGTATATATTGAATAAGAAATCGAGCATCGAAAAGGTTCGTCAAATTTTGTGTAAATTTCATGTTTGATGTTAGAATGATTGTTATTATACCTTTTTAGATAGGGAATCGGCTCATGAGTACATATTACTTTGCCGTGAAACTATAGACCTTTTAAACCATTTATGTTTGTTTCATGCCTAAAAACAATATTTTACTATTTTACACAATTTTCTATTTTATATTTATGTTTATGTATTTAAACACTTTTGGTGTGGCCGTTAGGATTATTTTTCATAATAGTATTTAGCACTTTTCTCTATCTGGTGGATTCCATAATTTTATCTAACAGGTTTGTCGCTTGCAAGCTATGTTTTCATATGAGGTTTAATGTTTGCTAATTCGTAGTGTTTTCGACTAAGTCAGGTGGCACCAGAGCAAGTTACTCATATTTCTTTTAGTAATTTGACCAGCCATGGGAGATCAACCAATGACCGAAGCATGTCTTGAGAGAAGTACTGCAATTTTTACCACAACTCTAACTGTCACGACTTACAGATGGCGACTTTAGCAAATCAGTTGAACAACTCCAACAACGATGGGAATCAACAAAGAGATAGAGAAGGAGAATATATTAGGGATCCGCGAGCTACAAACATTCGTGAAGTTATTGCTGAAAATTCGAGTTCTAAAGAAGAAGAATCCTTTGAGGAAAAAGTTGATGTTTGTGGGAATCATCAGGATAACCATAACTATCGAGTGAAAACTGATATTACATTGTTCTATTGAACGATGAGAGTGGATGAGTTTATGGATTTGAAAATCAATGTTGATAGGGTCTTCGACGTTATGGGCGTCTCTAAGAACAAGCAAGTTAAGATGGTAGCGATCAAATTGAAGATTATTGTTGTTGTCTAGTGGGATAAACTTGTTATTTAGAGACAGAGTCGGAGAAATGGTCAGTCAAAACTTCGTGAAAAATGAAACAATTGATATTGGAGCAATTTTTTACCAGAGAATTATGAGTATGTTTTTTATAAGATTTATATCGAATGTGTTCAAGGAAAGAAAATCGTGACAGAATACATAATTGAGTTCCTACGTTTATCTAAGTGTAATGAATTGAGAGAATCAGATACCCAAAAGGTGGCTCGATACATTAGTGGCTTTAAGAGATCTTTGCATGAGAACATAGGTTTACAAACTATATAAACTTTGGTTAAGTCATCCAGTCTAGCTTTGAAGGCATAATTGATAAACAAATCTCCTCAAAATCTCTCATCTATTAGGTATAATCTCTCCAAAATAACCTTGAATCAACAGGAGACAAGGAAAATAATGCATCAACTAGGGATTTCAACCCTTGGGATAAAGGAACTAGCAACCCTAACAATGTGCAACAGGATAAAACACCAATCCAGAGGCAAAATAATCCATATGTTAAACCCACTATAGACACATGTTATCGTTATAATGGAAGATGTCACATTTTAAATGTTTGTCCAACAAGGAGAGACGTTGTTATTGTAGAAGAGATGGAAGAGGGAGAGGGAATAAAATGACTTGTAGTTGAGAATGATGAATATGCAGGGGATTAAGTTTGTAGAGGAAGAATATGATGAAAGGGTAAATTTTGTGTTGCATAGAATTTTACTAGCATCCAAAGATGAAGGGCAACACAAGAATTTGTTTAAAACACATTGTTCTATAAAGAAAAAGATGTGCAATATGATCATGGATAGTGGTAGTATGGAGAATTTGGTGTTGAAGAAATTGGTAGATCATTTGATGTTGCACTTTGATAAGAATCCCAGAGAAAAAAAATCTAGTTTCTCGGTGATGACGCATGGTGCAAAGGAGTTTAATGGGATTTTTTAAAGAAACTAAATTTCTTTGTCCAGTTGTGATTAAATGGATTATATGTTTTGTAAAGGAGTAAACAACAATTCCAAAATAAGTTATAGGAATCCTAGAGAATTTCAAGGAGTTAACGAAAGATGAAATAACAAACGATATGCCTTTTATGCGAGATAAACACAAGAAAGATAAATTTTTCAATGTGGGAGAATTGTGATGGTTTTACACGTAAGTAGAGATTTCCAGTTGGTACTTATGGCAGACTACTGCCACACAAGTATGGTTCGTTCAAAGTGTCTCGAAAGATCAATGATAATGCTTATGTGGTAGGTTTCCTGGATTCCATGAATATATCAAATATTTTCAATGTTGCTGACATTCATGAGTATCAAGTATATGAGACTTTTTATCAAGAAGAGAGCCCGAGTTCGTTCGAAGTGGAGGATACTGATGTAGGAAGGATAGTTGTGTGTATCTAAGAAGAAGTTGTGCATCAAAAAGGTTTGACAGGCTTTCTGCAAATTTGACGTTTGATGTCAGAATGACTATTATTACACCTTTGTTGTGGCCTATGGGCTTTTTCAGCCACCAAAGTTTGTTTCAGGCCCAAAAATATAATTTTACTATTGTATGCAATTTTTTATTTTATATATGTATGGGTTAAAAACCCATTAAGGTTTCTTTGTTTTTGTTTTTAAAAACTTTTTCGTGGCCGCCGAGATCACTTTTCATAATAATATTCATTAGTTTTCTCTACATGGTCGATTCCAAAATTTTATCACACAAGTTTGTTGTTGGCAACCTATGTTTGCAATCGAGGTCTAGCACTTGCTAATCTTATCGACCACGTCAAGTTCGGTGCAAAGTCACCTATGTCTAGAGAGAATTAACTCAATTAAAGAAAATTAATTCTTTATAGTTAGAAGTACAAATTGGTCTTATTTGAACTATCTTGGTTCAATGCATCTATTTCATATACTTCCCGTGAATTTCTATTGAAGACTCCCCTGAAGACACCTCTCACTTTCACTCAAACACTCTCCGAAGTGTATATTCATTTACAAAGATAAAAGATAAAACTCTAATGCAACTCTAAACTCTAGTCGACTAATTTAGAATTAATACCCATAAATAGAATGTACAAACTGCAAAAATAAAGGCTCTAGTCTCCTGAGGTTTAAATCTTTAAAAAGGAGACTGTCTCCTAAATTAGTAACAAAAGTCTAGATAGAAAACTCGTTAGAGATTTGAGTTAAAAATGATTGAACCTCCAAAAAGCACGTGTGATCAATATTCAATGGTGGTGAATGAAAATCTTGATTGATCAAATTTAGAATAAATCTGAATCTTTTGACTATAAAAATTCAATCTTGTTGAAGTCGATTCTGATTAAATCTTTCTTTAAACCAAAAATGTGAATAATGATTCAAATCTTAATTATGATGATTGTGATAATTGATATACACAAAACACATTCAAGATAGATCTTTTTCAAATTCAAACACATGCTAACAAACTCCTATCTTGATTTGACAGAAAAGGAAACAAATCTAAAAAATGCGATATAAACTTCAACCAACCCGTCCAAGACATGATCAAATAATGCTAAATTACAAAATATATAATTAATTGTAGAATTAAAATTAACCAAAATCAACTTTTTCAACCAAAAAACAATTCGTGCAATAGAGTCACATAATCAAATATCTTCACCAATTTTCGAAACATCTTTTTTATAGGCAAATTCAATAAGCGAGATTAAGGAAATCTCGAACCAAAATTACACAATCAAAGGACACGAAATACAATCATCCCAACCAAAAGCAAAAGTCAAAATCCTACAAGAAATCGAGAGGGAATATGGACCATTCATAAAGAGTACAATTCCTCCTTTTACGATTTCCTAAAACCAACCAAAACCAAGACGAAGAAACTATAGAAGAAAAGATAGAATCTACATTATAAAAATATCCATTAAAGACAATAGCATTCCTTGATTTCTAAATGATCCAACATGTTATGCACCAAAGAACTATGGTGCAATCCTTCTTGACATTACCAGTAAGACGGTTGAACCAAGCTAAAGCATGCAAGCAACACCCCGATTCCGGAATTCTTTCAATATCTAACCAATCACAAACTTTATTCTAAACACGAACAACTTTGGAACAACCAAAGAATAAGTGGGAAGCAATCTCTTCGGACCGAAAACACATGACACACACCTTATCGTGAGGGCTAAGTAAGATGCCTTTTTTAGCCAAATTCATATGTGTTGGGAGACGATTAATTACCAACCGCCAAACAAACACTTTTACTTTCAACAGAATATCAACATTCCAAATTAAATCCAGAATTTGCAAGGAGGTATTATCAACAAGAACTATATCAACTTTGGATATTAAGAAATCATAATACAAACTCACCGAAAATCCTTGAGACCGATCCAAATGCCAATGCCAAACGTCATGGTTTTCAAGATTTAGCAGATAAGATGCCAACTGAGTCTGCAACTCGTTCAGTTTCGTCTCCCTGCCAATATCAAGCAAATCCTCCCTGCTATTAAGGAGCTTTGGCCAGTTCCAAATCCAGGTGCTACCGTCCCGCTGTCCCAGTTCAGCTTGAAACAACTTTTATTACTAACTGCATGAAAGATCAATGGGTACAACTCCTTCTAAGGATTATCACCAAGCCATATGTTGTGCCAAAATAAAATATGGCAACCTGAACCAACATTAGGCTGAATAAGAGAAGTAAAATGTAACTGTGGAAGAACAAAAAAAAATGGAAATGATATCTTTAAACCAGTTTGATTCAGATTTCAAACTACCTGCCACAATAGGTAAATGAACTTTGTTAACCAAATTACCACATCTAGACACAATAATAGGTCTCCAAATTTCATGACCTTGTGTCGTACCTCGAAAAATACGACCTTACGCGATCCGAAAATACGGGAGCCGCGCGCCGGACAAACTGAAGAGTCGCCTCCTAATTCTATTTATTCCCGAAGAGGGAAAGGGGAGATATAGATACAACCCGGGAGGAGAAGGATGAGGACAAAGGTCAACGGAACCATTGTTTGGGTTCGGGAGTCGGTTATGTAGGGGGAATGTATTAGCACCCCCTACATCCATCGTACTCGATGGGAACCATCTAAGTTATCACGCGCGAAAGGATGTCTATGCTTAAACGAATTGCTTGCTAGAGGGAAATGAGTTGAATTATAAGTTAGATTGAACCTAGGTGCTCGGAAAGGATTGAGATCCTCGTGCCTACGTACTCCCGCGTGCAATGGGAAAGTCAGAGCCTCGTAGTTCGGCCTACTAAGGGTAATGGTTATTGATTTTGTTACCTTTCGTCGATGAAAGGGTTTAGGAGTTGAAATGCACTAAAGACTATGGATAGTTTATCTCGCCCAACAAGACGAGTATCCTGTGTCGAAATAATCGGAGCGAGTAACGAGAGCTTGTTATCCTCCTTTCTACCGCTTAAGGCTTGTGGCGTACAGATCTTCTCGTATTATTAAAATGTTTTATTCCCTAAGACCGCTTGACGTTGGATCTAGGGTTTGGATCTAATCGAAACGTTTTGGTTTTTTGAGGTTAAAGGGTAAATGCAAATGGAGGTTTATTTTGTGGTTTGTTTAGCGAGGCACAAAGCGCTCGGCTCGCAAGGAGAGGTGGATCCTAATAAACGAAACGATAACTGGAAAATAAGGTGCGAGTGTGCAAGTGCAATCGCTTGGCGTTGGACCAAGGATTCAGAATTAAATAAAATACGAAAAATAAAATACGTACAAAGTAATGGTAGAGGGATACAAAATAAATACAGGGGACTGCGAGAAATAAAGAGGTCTCGTTGTAGTTTGCCCAAGAGGAAGCGTGTGTGCAGTGTTTTTGAACAGTTCGAAGGTGTTCGGCCTTTTAATCGGGACACAACTATTTGAAGGCGTTGGACCTTTTAATCGAGCGCAACTATTCAAAGGCGTTGGACCTTTTGGGACGCGTCGAGATTTACTTCCTTTACTTCCTTAGAGCCGGTTTAAAGAAACCATTCTATGAGGAGTCGAAACATAATTTGAAATGCGATAATAAATGAATAAATTGAATTTGCGAAAATTAATATAGAATAATAAATTGAATAATTAAATAAATTAAATAATGTTAAGAATAATAAAATAAACTAAATTAATTTACATGTTTGTTTTGTCGAAATAATAAAATAATAAAAAATTAATTACAAGGAGGGCCTCATATTGACCGAATATCAACGATTTAGATTGGGCGAAAAATCGGCCTTTTAATATATCATTGGCCCATAAAAATAAATAAATAAATAATAATAAATGGATAGATTATTGGATAATTATTTAGCATATGTTTTTTTAAATAATCTTTTTTGTGATTATAATAAGGAGAAACTAAGATAATAGAAATTCACATAATAAAACCAATAGAACTTTAATAATTAAAAAGAAATAATAAAAAGAAAGGAAAAGGGGGGCAGCGCTGGAGCCGGTGGTAAGTGTAGTGAGCAACAGACGGTTCAGTAGGCTAAGCCCAAATTTAAACATAAAAACAAGAATGATATTTTTTATAAAGAAAATAATTTTAATAAACAGTAAAAATAGAACTTCTTTTTAGATGACAAACAAAATCAGTTTCTTTTTAAAAAAATATCCAAAGGAAAGCAAGGGAGGAGGCGCTGATGATTGGGTAGACGAGTCACAATGTGGGCTCTAAAGCCCGTTACCAGCAACATAATAACCTCTTTAAAAAGTAATAATAAAAGTAAATATAAAAAGAAATAAACA
Source organism: Lathyrus aphaca (assembly GCA_963966055.1). Taxonomy (NCBI): domain Eukaryota; kingdom Viridiplantae; phylum Streptophyta; class Magnoliopsida; order Fabales; family Fabaceae; genus Lathyrus; species Lathyrus aphaca. The sequence continues at coordinate 28,100,983 of OZ014523.1, read as the reverse complement.
AACAAAAACAAAAAGAAAGTAAGTATTAAAATAAGAAGACAAAACCAGTAAGGAAGGAAACAGAAAAAGTCAGTATCGAAATTTCACTCTTGACCCTCCCTCAGCCGTCGTTCGCGATTTCTGGTAGGGTTCTCGCGGTGGATTTGTGGGCCGGCGGTAGCTCCTCACCTCTTGCACTCAGCTCCCCTTCGTCCTTCTCTCCCTCTCTCGGTGCCGCTGCTGATGCTCACGGCCTCTCAGCCTCTCTTCTACGCGATTAATGCGTGAACGGCGGATTTCGGTTGCGAGGGCTGAGTTTTATGCGGTTTCGGCGACTTCTGGGTTTGACGGCGGGTTGGTTCGGATCGGGAAGGTTGAGCGGCGGCTTCTCAGTTTTATTTTTTTTTTTCTTTCAATTTTACAGTAGTCTTCGATTTGGTGCAGGTGGTTGAAGGTGATGATTTGGATCCGTTTGGTTAGTGGAAATTTTGAGGAAAAGAACAAAAGTTTTGGTTGTGCTGTAGTGGGGTAGCTGGATTGTTGAGTGAAATTATAGAAAGTTTGTTAGAGTGGTAGGCTGTATCATGAAAAGGACAGATTTTGGTAATATGGTTTATACAAATAATAATAATAATAATACAATAACTAGAATAATAATAATGATAAGTAATAATAATAGTAGAAATAGGTAATAATAAAAAAAAGAAAAAAGAAAAAAGAAATAAATAAATAAAAAGATTAGTAATAATAATAATAAAAAGAAGTATTTGGATAATAATAAAGGGATAATAAACTTAATAATAATAATGGTAATAGTGGTGGTAGTAATAAAAAAATTAACAATACAAAAAAAATAGAAACAATGATAATTTTAATAATAAGGAATTAAAAAAAAAAGAATAAATCGGTGAATAAAAAATGAGAAAATGGTAATAGTAATAAAATGAATGATAAAATTAAGATAAAGTAGTGAAATGAATTTTTTTAGAAAAGAATAAAAATAAAAGAATAAATTGATTTTTTTTAATATAATTTGATAATGAAATAAACAAATAAAAAACAATGGACTATTGGGGCTCAAATATATTTTTTAAAGGAATTTTGATAATGAAAATGGTTATGGAAAATGAAGTTGATAATCAGACATACACCTCCACACAACATAGAGAAACTCAAACTGACTCGATTTTTCATACAAAAGGAAATAGCATGTTTTTTTATTTTCTTGAAGTATTTGTTAGATAGAAATAGAATAGTACACGCTTTTGGGATCTTTGGAATATATTGGTAGACAGAAAATAAAAGGGGCACAGGTAGGACAAATTTGGGGTATGACAGATGCCCCTATCGAATTGGCTTAGACCGAGTAAGATGAACTGGCTCGCGTTCAAACTTTCAAGGTATAAGATAATTAGATATTAACAGACTCCAAATTTGTCCGAAAAGAAAAGAAATTGTGAAAATAACAGATGATTAAAACTAGAAATAATGGGTGACACAGCAAGAATCAAATTGATAAAATAAGTCACTTGTCACCAGAGGATGATAAGGCAAACCGACTAAAAATAAAATCACTTATCAACAGAGGAAGATAAGGCGAATAACTGAAAATAAAATCACTTATCAACAGAGGAAGATAAGGCGAATATACTGAAAGTAAAATCACTTATCAACAGAAGATGATAAGGCGAAATGACAGAACATAAAATCACTTATCAACAGAGGAGGATAAGGCAAATGACAGAAAATAAAATCACTTATCAACAGAGGAAGATAAGGCGAAAGACAGAAAATTAAATCACTTATCAACAGAGGAAGATAAGGCGAAATGACAGAAAATAAAATCACTTATCAACAGAGGAAGATAAGGCGAAAGACAGAAAATAAAATCACTTATCAACAGAGGAAGATAAGGCGAAATGACAGAAAATAAAACCACTTATCAACAGAGGAAGATAAGGCGAAAGACAGAAAATAAAATCACTTATCAACAGAGGAAGATAAGGCGAAATGACAGAAAATAAAATCACTTATCAACAGAGGAAGATAAGGCGAAAGACAGAAAATAAAATCACTTATCAACAGAGGAAGATAAGGCAAAAGACAGAAAATAAAATCACTTATCAACAGAGGAAGATAAGGTGAAATGACAGAAAATAAAATCACTTATCAACAGAGGAAGATAAGGCGAAAGACAGAAAATAAAATCACTTATCAATAGAGGAAGATAAGGCGAAATGACAGAAAATAAAATCACTTATCAACAGAGGAAGATAAGACGAAAGACAGAAAATAAAATCACTTATCAACAGAGGAAGATAAGGCGAAATGACAGAAAATAAAATCACTTATCAACAGAGGAAGATAAGGCGAAATGATAGAAAATAAAATCACTTATCAACAGAGGAAGATAAGGCGAATAACTGAAATTTAAACACGGCTATTGAATACGCCAAGAGGATGCCTGGAATCTTTGATTGACATGATCTTCCGCTGGGGAAAGGACCGGAAACTTGTGTTGATCCTGGATCCTGAACTATGCACGTATGCTTGGTTACGTTTGAAATGGTATTCCATAGCGATGGAGATACAATGCAAATGTTTATGCACTTGAGATGTAAATTAAAACTGCTGGGAATATAAAAGGCTGATTTGTTTAGGTATGCATATGATGCATATGCTGTAAATGATTGATGTAAATGATGCTTATGCCATTGATGATGCATAATGATGTTGATGATGCATAATGATGCATATGAGCGATTGAAAGGTGCCAGCTTGGTGGACTTTTGGTCTGGTAGTTGCCAATAATGATTGGACTTTGGGTGGGTGGAGGGCTTGATTCCTCGACACTCGATATTCAATGATGTATGATCAGAAGATAAATCTGAATGCTCCAAGTTTTGGTCACTTGCTGATGAGCGGAGCGACTCAATTGACACATGAAGACTGATTTGAATGGTTGGATTGCCAACGTCTAGCAAGGACTTCCTGTTCAGTTGGGGAGAAGAGATAGGAATATTTTCTCCTTGTTCGCTTGCCCCTGTCTGCAGGGTATTTGAAATAAATCTGGTGGGGAAGCTTTGACAATGACCATGACATGACCTGCCCCTGATTGAGCCTTTGAAGGTAACTTTGCCCCTGATTGAGCTGATTTTGAAATAAATTGCCCCTGATTGGGCTGTTGAAGATACTTTGTCCCTGATTGGACTGTTGAAGTATTCTTGATTCATGTTGGCACCAATGAAGTTCAAATTTTCTCTTGATTGCCCCTTGTTGGGATTGTACTGATGTCAAGCACTGAATTGCAATTAAATTGTTCATACACAAATGGTAGTGTTAATGTAAAGGTCATGTAAGTTTTGAAAAAGTCAATTTATTTGAATGATTGTGATAGTGTGACGAATGGACCGTTAGCTCAAATGAGGTGCTGATTTAGGAAGTGCATAAAAAAAATGCAGCAAGAACAATGTGCAATCAAGATTGAAGATTAGCAAATATATGGGAGTCAATTTACGCAACCTTGTTGGTAGCATGCTTTCAGAATAAACTACGCCTCAATTAGGACTTTCGAGGGTTGTAACGTGGTCTGGTTAATGGTTCGAGAAACAAAGGATATAAGGCTCAAAGTTTGATTTGTACCCACCCCTTCTTCATATTGTTCTCCTGTCCTATGTTTAGTTAACTCTACACCTGCATTTGTTTTGATGTTGCAAGAGTGAAGATGAAGCTTCAAAGTTTGCTTGAAGTGGCAGTCATTTTTTGCTGGTGACCCTTTGATTTTTTTTTGGTGGTCACTGATATTTGTTTTGCTTTTGCTGAGGATTTGAGTTCCTCTTTTGATTTTTTTCGACTAAGTCTCCCTTTGGGTGCTCAACTCAATGTTTTTTCTTTTTTCTTTTCTTTTTGTTTGAATGTTGTGACTGCCAAGTCATTTGTTGATGGTCCTCTGACGGGATGTCTCATCTTGCAATTCGAAGGTGTAGTCATGTTAACTGAACAACTACCCTGCCCCGGGTTAAATGTAAGGGTTGTATCCGAAAGAAACTCCTACTTCTAGGATCGAAGTGGTTGACTAGGGATTAACTCCTTGTATCTCCAGTGTTTGGGGATTTGAAAGAATGCATGTACATCATTGACGAGGTCTTATCCGAAAGCATACCGCAACAGTTATGGGTATTTCGTTTTCATCATCCTCCCTCAAATATTTGCTAAAGTGAAGTGAGGGAATATTTTTGTGATTTTGTGATAAATGATAAATAATGAGCGAATGCGAATAAATTGATTCAAAACATGCATAAACATAACATTAACATAACCAAGTACAAACGATAATGTTCCAAGCAAATAGTACTTAACAAACAGTACAAAATAACAAAAGATGCGAAAATGATAAATGGCGATGACAGCCTTGATTTGAGGAATGAACTTCTCTTAATTTGACTTGCTCAAAGTTGGAGACCACTCAGCTTGATCTTCAACAACCCCTCAAAAACTTTCACTTGTTGGCACCATGCGGTGGCATTGGATTGTTCTGGACATTTGGATTTCTCGGAGTGAAGGTGAGCTCCTTAGAGTCGATTAAATCTTGGACTTTGTGCTTGAATAACCTGCAGTTGTCAATTGTGTGACCTGGAGCACCCTTGTGATACTCACAGCGAGCATTGGCATCATAATCTCGAGCATTACCAGTTTGAGGTGGCATGTCTTTCAACACAAGAGTTCCTTTTGCCATTAGCCCATTAAAGATTTCTCCATATGTCAAAGGCAGTGGGTCAAAATTTCTTTCAGACCTTCTTTGCTGATATGGTGGGCGCTGTTGAGGAGCACGTTGTTGTTGTTGACCAGGCTGTTGTGGATAAGTCGGTTGCTGGTACAGATTGGGCGCATACTGCGCAGCAGCGACCATAGAATACAGACGTGGTTGATAAGCCATCTGAGGTGGAAATGGAGCTTGAATAGCTGGCTGGTAAGGCATTGGAGGAACTGGCTGATATGGCATAGGAGCATATTGTGCAGCAGCAACATTAGGATACTGGTAGTAGGGAACCGGTGCAGGTGCACTCTGTTGAAGATTCCCACTTGCAGCAGAAATGGCATTTGTTTCGCCCTTTTTGTACCCGTTGAAAGGCTTCTTGGCATTATTTTGGCTGCTAGAGCCTCCTTGGATCTTTCCACTTTTCAAACCTTCTTCAATTCTTTCTCCTACCATCACCATGTCTGAAAATCCAAAAGATACACTGCTGATCAGCTTCTCGTAGTATTTCCCCTGTAGGGTACCCATGAAGATATCGATCAGTTCACGGTCCACCAATGGCGGATGCATTCTGGCAGCTAACTCCCTCCAGCGTTGGGCGTACTCTTTGAAGGATTCGCTCTCCTTTTGAGACATACTCTGAAGTTGAGTAAGGTTAGGAGCAAGGTCAGTGTTGTACTTGTACTGCTTTTTGAATGCATCAGATAGATCAAGCCAAGTACGGACATTGTTGCGCTCGAGCTGCATGTACCATTCTAGAGACGCTCCAGACAGGCTGTCTTGGAAGCAATGGATCATGAGCTTTTCATCTTTGGCATGAGCGGCCATTTTCCTGCAGTACATCCTCAAATGAAGCTCAGGACAACTGAGGCCTTTGTACTTCTCGAATTCTGGCAGTTTGAACTTAGCAGGGATCACAACATCTGGAACTAAGCACATGTATGAGGCGCTCAGAGAAGTTGAGTTGTGTCCTTCCATGATTCAGAGTTTTTCAGCCAACTCATGACACATCTTCATAGCTTCAGACTCTTGAACATCATGAGGATTGGTGATTGGAACAACAGTATGCATCTCATACTCAACTTGATGATTCTCTTCAGTTTGAGGAAACTGGACTTGAGTTGGAATAGGTTGAGCTTGAGGAATAGCACCAACAGTGACACCAGAAGCAGGTATTGGTTGGGAAGTGACCTCTTCAACAGCAGGAGTGAAACCTGGAAGCAAACCATAAACCAAAGGATTTGGAACTGGAACTGAAGGCATTGCTCGTGAGGTAGATCCTTGCACTTGAGCATTGTTCATTGGGGCAGCAGCTTCGCGACGTTCTTCCATTCATGCCAAAGCTTGCAAAGTCTCGTAAATCTGGTCAATCTTGCTCTTGACCGAGTCAATATCTTCCCTCACTGAAGCTTGCTCTTCTTGAATCACGTCCATCAGTCTTCTAGTGTTGGCTCGAGTTAAGTATGGGCGTCTAGCACGATACGGGCGTCGGGAAACCAGCTTGATTTACTGAAGATGGAGGACCATGAAAATAAGTTTTTGGCTTCTGGAATGAAATGCAAGATGAATAAATGATGCAAATGCAAATGATATGCAAAGTCAGAATCCAGGATCACGAGATCGAAGTCTCATGAGTCCAAGGTATAGATGGAGGATACTCTGATCAAGAACTCACTGGGTAAACTCTAAGGTTTTAGGGATCCCAAAGTTATCAATTCATATGGTTGTTCATCACACGCGCCATAAGCATGACGGTTGATTGACTCCGCCATATGAATCTATTTTGGGTGAGATCTTCGTATCGACAACCCACGAGATCAGATTTTCTCGGGAGTCCATACTACGTGATCATCGACACAAGGTTTAAAACAAAGTCCTGGAGTTATGGAACTTTCTCAACTGTTTGATGCACGTGTCAATTTCATATATTCTTGACAGTCAATCAACTCCATTGAGTAAGTCTATTCCAAGTGAGGTTTTCGTATCGAGCCACGCGAGGGCGAACCCTGGTGCCCAATACTACGCAACCATCAACCGATGTTTTAACCAAAAGGTTCTAAAGGTCCTCAGAGTTAATGACCCTAATGAAAGCCACTGAGCACACACGTCAAGGACTTGACGGTCGTCAGTATTCTCATCAAAATCTACTCTGAGTGAGGTTTTCGTATCGACAACCCACGAGAGTGGTTCTCTCGGGAGCCCATACTACACAACCTCGCTAACTTAAGTTTGTACTTGAAAGCCCGGGTATAGAGCCTTTCCCTCAAGTTCTTTTGCAAAGTATCGATCCAAATTATAATACTAAGGAGCCACAAGATATATAAGATGGAATGCGATAAAGAAAACGATAAAAATAAACAGTCAAGGAATAAAAGCAAACATCCAAACAAGCACGAAAACCTAGACTAGGCTTGACTCGCATAGGGGTGAACCAGTCCCCAACAGAGTCGCCAGCTGTCGTACCCCGAAAAATACGACCTTACGCGATCCGAAAATACGGGAGCCGCGCGCCGGACGGACTGAAGAGTCGCCACCTAATTCTATTTATTCCCGAAGAGGGAAATGGGAGATATAGATACAACCCGGGAGGAGAAGGATGAGGACAAAGGTCAACGAAACCATTGTCTGGGTTCGGGATTCGGTTATGCAGGGGGAAGGTATTAGCACCCCCTACATCCATCGTACTCGATGGGAACCATCTAAGTTATCATGTGCGAAAGGATGTCTATGCTTAAACGAATTGCTTGCTAGAGGGAAATGAGTTGAATTATAAGTTAGATTGAACCTAGGTGCTCGACAAGGATTGAGATCCTCGTACCTACGTACTCCCGCGTGCAATGGGAAAGTCAGAGCCTCGTAGTTCGGCCTACTAAGGGTAATGGTTGTTGATTTTATTACCTTTCGTCGATGAAAGGGTTTAGGAGTTGAAATGCACTAAAGACTATGGATAGTTTATCTCGCCCAACAAGACGAGCATCCTGCGTCGAAATAATCGGAGCGAGTAAAGAGAGCTCGTTATCCTCCTTTCTACCGCTTAAGGCTCGTGGCGTACAAATCTTCTCGTATTATTAAAATGTTTTATTCCCTAAGACCGCTTGACGTTGGATCAAGGGTTTGGATCTAATCGAAACGTTTTGGTTTTTTGAGGTTAAATGGTAAATGCAAATGGAGGTTTATTTTGTGGTTTGTTTAGCGAGGCACAAAGCGCTCGGCTCGCAAGGAGAGGTGGATCCTAATAAACGAAACGATAACTGGAAAATAAGGTGCGAGTGTGCAAGTGCAATCGCTTGGCGTTGGACCAAGGATTCAGAATTAAATAAAATACGGAAAATAAAATACGTACAAAGTAATGGGAGAGGGATACAAAATAAATACAGGGGATTGCGAGAAATAAAGAGGTCTCGTTGTAGTTTGCCCAAGAGGAAGCGTGTGTGCAGTGTTTTTGAACAGTTCGAAGGTGTTCGGCCTTTTAATCGGGACACAACTATTTGAAGGCGTTGGACCTTTTAATCGAGCGCAACTATTCGAAGGCGTTGGACCTTTTGGGACGAGTCGAGATTTACTTCCTTTACTTCCTTAGAGCCGGTTTAAAGAAACCATTCTATGAGGAGTCGAAACATAATTTGAAATGCGATAATAAATGAATAAATTGAATTTGCGAAAATTAATATAGAATAATAAATTGAATAATTAAATAAATTAAATAATGTTAAGAATAATAAAATAAACTAAATTAATTTACATGTTTGTTTTGTCGAAATAATAAAATAATAAAAAATTAATTACAAGGAGGGCCTCATATTGACCGAATATCAACGATTTAGATCGGGCGAAAAATCGGCCTTTTAATATATCATTGGCCCATAAAAATAAATAAATAAATAATAATAAATGGATAGATTATTGGATAATTATTTAGCATATGTTTTTTTAAATAATCTTTTTTGTGATTATAATAAGGAGAAACTAAGATAATAGAAATTCACATAATAAAACCAATAGAACATTACTAATTAAAAAGAAATAATAAAAAGAAAGGAAAAGGGGGGCAGCGCTGGAGCCGGTGGTAAGTGTAGTGAGCAACAGACGGTTCAGTGGGCTAAGCCCAAATTTAAACATAAAAACAAGAATGATATTTTTTATAAAGAAAATAATTTTAATAAACAGTAAAAATAGAACTTATTTTTAGATGACAAACAAAATCAGTTTCTTTTAAAAAAAAAATCCAAAGGAAAGCAAGGGGGGAGGCGCTGATGATTGGGTAGACGAGTCACAATGTGGGCTCTAAAGCCCGTTACCAGCAACATAATAACCTCTTTAAAAAGTTATAATAAAAGTAAATATAAAAAGAAATAAACAAACAAAAACAAAAAGAAAGTAAGTATTAAAATAAGAAGACAAAACCAGTAAGGAAGGAAACATAAAAAGTCAGTATCGAAATTTCACTCTTGACCCTCCCTCAGCCGTCGTTCGCGATTTCCGGTAGGGTTCTCGCGATGGATTTGTGGGCCGGCGGTAGCCCCTCACCTCTTGCACTCAGCTCCCCTTCGGCCTTCTCTCCCTCTCTCGGTGCCGCTGCTGATGCTCACGGCCTCTCAGCCTCTCTTCTACGCGATTGATGCGTGAACGACGAATTTCGGTTGCGAGGGCTGAGTTTTATGCGGTTTCGGCGGCTTCTGGGTTTGACGGAGGGTTGGTTCGGATCGGGAAGGTTGAGCGGCGGCTATGGAGGTTTTCGAGTGGCTGGATTTGTGGTTTTTTAGAGGTTTGTGCAGGTAGTTTGTTGGATGGTTCTGTGTTTTGGTTTCTCCGATTTGTTTCTCTCAATCATTCTCTCGTCTCAGTTTTCTTTTTTTTTTTCTTTCAATTTTACAGCAGTCTTCGATTTGGTGCAGGTGGTTGAAGGTGATGATTTGGATCCGTTTGGTTAGTGGAAATTTTGAGGAAAAGAACAAAAGTTTTGGTTGTGCTGTAGTGGGGTAGCTGGATTGTTGAGTGGAATTATAGAAAGTTTGTTAGAGTGGTAGGCTGTATCATGAAAAGGACAGATTTTGGTAATATGGTTTATACAAATAATAATAATAATAATAATAATAATACAATAACTGGAATAATAATAATGATAAGTAATAATAATAGTAGAAATAGGTAATAATAATAAAAAGAAATAAGAAATAAATAAAAAAAAGATTAGTAATAATAATAATAATAAAAAGAAGTATTTGGATAATAATAAAGGGATAATAGACTTAATAATAATAATGGTAATAGTGGTGGTAGTAATAAAAAATTAACAATACAAAAAAAATAGAAACAATGATAATTTTAATAATAAGGAATTAAAAAAAAAAGAATAAATCGGTGAATAAAAAATGAGAAAATGGTAATAGTAATAAAAAGAATGATAAAATTAAGATAAAGTAGTGAAATGAATTTTTTTAGAAAAGAATAAAAATAAAAGAATAAATTGATTTTTTTAATATAATTTTATAATGAAATAAACAAATAAAAAACAATGGACTATTGGGGCTCAAATATTTTTTTTAAAGGAATTTTGATAATGAAAATGGTTACGGAAAATGAAGTTGATAATCAGACATACACCTCCACACAACATAGAGAAACTCAAACTGAATCGATTTTTCATACAAAAGGAAATAGCATGTTTTTTTATTTTCTTGAAGTATTTGTTAGATAGAAATATAATAGTACACGCTTTTGGGATCTTTGGAATATATTGGTAGACAAACAATAAAAGGGGCACAGGTAGGACAAATTTGGGGTATGACACCTTGCAAGAAGAATTTCCACAGCCACTTTGAGAGGAGAGTTTTATTGAAAAGACCAATGTGTTTGATACCTAATCCGCCATAACTTTTCGGTCTACATAACGACTTCCAACTTACCCACGGGATGAAGACATCTTTCGTAGTGCCGGCCCACAAGAATCTTCTTTGGATAAAGATGATGTATTTGACCACTTTTTTAGGAGCCTTAAAGAAAGTTAAGCAATGTATAGGCAAACTACTCAACACATTGTTCAAGAGAGTAACACGATCTCCAATCGAAAGATTACGACCTATCCAATTAGATAGACGATTCCTCATACTATCCACCATCGGTTTCCAAGAATTAATCCTACGGTGATTGCCTCCAACCCCAATACCAAGGAATTTAAAAGGAAGAGATCCTGCTTTACAATGAAGAAAAGATTTAGTGGCACGTAAGAATTCCGAGTCTAATCCAACACCAAAAAGGCAGATCTTAGCATAATTGACCTTTAATCCCGAAATCACTTCAAACCCCCACAAGATAGCCTTAAAATCCCAAACATTAGATATCGAACCGTCTTCAAACAGAAGGGTATCATCAGCGAATTAAAGAATATTAACCGCGGTGGAATTATCAAATTTAAACTCTTTAAGAATGTTAAGAGAAGTTGCTTTCCTTACCAAACAAGCGAGGCCTTACGAAACTATCGCAAATAAGAAAGGAGATAAAGGGTCTCCCTGCTTTAGCTCTCGTTGCCTTGAAGCTGATTTTTCTAGCTTGGATGTGAAGTCAGTTGTGTTTGACTGTGACAGGAACAAATGTCTCGGGCCCGATGGTTTTAATTTTAAGTTTCTTAAGTCTTGTTGGAGTATTGTAGGAATGGATGTTACTAATTATGTCCTTGAGTTCTTTTCTACGGGATCGTTAGCCAAGAGTTTCGTATCATCCTTCATTTTGCTAGTGCATAAAGTGGTAAGTCCTCAAAAGCTTCAAGACTTTAGAACGATTGGTTTAATTGGGTGTATCCTTAAAATCATATCTAAATGTTGGCAAGAAGGCTAAGCTCAGTTATTGGTAATATCATCTCCTCTTTGCAAATGACTTTCATCCCGAATCGTCAACTTTTAGATGGTGTCCTCGTTGCCAATGAAACCATTGATTTTGCAAAACGTAAAAAGAAGAATTGCTTACTATTCAAAGTGGATTTCGCGCAAACCTACGATTGTGTGGATTAGAGTTTATTAGAAACTATGATGCTGAAATTGGGCTTTGGTAACGGTTTTTTAATAGCTATTTTCGAAACATCTTACATGATTTTTTTTCTATAAAAATAAGTCAACCAAATGCAATAATACATTGGATTGATTTTTTATCTTATAATGTTTGTTACACTTAATCTAAAATTTACTTTGACCACTATTATTTTTTGCTAGCTTCACTTACAATTCATGAATAATGTTGGAGATGCTTTCTCTTTCAAATTCGTGAAGACTTGGTCTTCCTATCATGATTTTATTAATATCATAAAAAATGTCTTCCTATCATGATTGTTTATGTTTTATATTTTGTTGAATTAATAACTTCATACTCTGAAAATAAGGCTAAAAGTTTGAAACGAAGATGTTTTTAGAAATATTTATATTAAATTTGTTGAATTTAAAATTCATCAAATCCACAATATATAAAACTCATTTGGATAGATGCAAAGATAATTTAATAGGTAAAAAAAACAGGCACAGATAGAGTTTGATAAGCCATTGGCAATTGAAGAAGAGTTTCGAATAGGAAATTTTAATATAAACTAACATATTCAAGGGGATAAAATACTTCTTGTATACTTTCATGCAATTTTCAAAGTTAGAAATGTTACTTGAAAGATTTAAATTTTGAAAAATGCTAATGATCTTCAAACTCATGATATGACTAATGACAATCATGACTAAAGTTATTTTGAGTTCATTTTTATTAGTAATAATAATAATTGTATTGATAATGAGCTCATTGAAAATGTTATTTTTTTTAAATATTTTTTTAGTGTTTTGTTTGGGTGATTTAAATTAATTTCTCGATTGTTTATGGCATAAGAGTTGATTAGGGGTTATGGTAGGAAAAACATCTCACCTAGATGTATGGTCCAAATGGACATCTAGAAAGCTTATGACACTGTTGAATGGCAAGCCTTAAATCAGGCTATGATAGAATTTGGTTTCCCTCAAATTTTTATCCAGTGGGTGATGGTTGTATGAAGATTGTCTCTTATAGATTCTTGATCAATGAGTCCCCCTCTAAAATCCTCAAAGCGAAAAGAGGACTTAGGCAAGGGGATCTTATTTCTCCCCTCCTTTTTGTTCTCATCATGGAGTATTTACATAGACATTTGCAGGAGCTCTCTACCACACCTGATTTTAATTTTCATCTTAAATGTGAAAAGCTCAAAATCATCAATCTTTGTTTTGCTGATGACATTATGGTCTTCTTGCGAGGAGACATTGGATCTATAAAGCTAGTGATGTATAAAATTGAAGTATTTACAAAGTCTATTGGCCTCCACGTTAGCAACCCTAAAAGTAAACTTTACTTTGGAGGGGTCAACTCTGACACGCATATTATATTGCTACAGGAAACTGGTTTTGATATTGGTGCCTTACCTTTTAAGTATCTTGGTGTTCCTCTTGACAACAAGAAACTTTCCATTGCCAAATGTCAACCTCTTGCAGAGAAAATTCTTGGTAGGTTACAACATTGGAGTACCAAATTATTATCTTATGCAGGCCGTGTGCAATTGATTAGAAGTGTTCTCTTTGCAATTTTAAATTATTGGATGCAAGACTTCCCTTTACCAAAAAAGGTAATTAATCACATTGATAGCTTATGTCGCACTTTCCTTTGGATAGGTGATAAGAACCTCAGCAGGAAAGCTCCAATTTCTTGGGAGCATATATGTGGTCCTACGAGTTCGGGTGGCCTGAATCTTATTTCTTTGCTTGATTGGAATAATGCCTCCATAAGGAAACTTCTTTGGAACATATGGGAGAAGAAGGACACCTTATGGATAAAATGAGTTCATCATTACTATATGAAAAACGTAGATGTTGAAATTTATCAGCCTGAACCAAACTGTTCATGGATTATAAAAGTAGTGTTTAAACACAAAGATACTCTAATTTATTCCGAAGCTTGGACAAATGCACATCTAGCTAGTAAATACTACACTAGACCCTTCTATAAGATGTTGAGAGGTGAAAAACAAAAAGTAGATTGGAGAAAGATAGTTAGTGACAACATGGCTCGTCCTAGGGCGGTTTTCATATTATGGATGACATGCAACAAACGACTCTTTACAAAAGATAGATTACTGAGTTTTGGGCTAATGAATGATGGCTTGTGTGTGTACTTTGGCCTTCTGGGAAGTTGTTAATATTTATTTTTTGATTGTGTTTTCACTAAACAGATTTGGAAAGACATCCTAGGTTGGTTAGGAATTGATCATATTCCTTACAATTGGGATAAAGAGCTACATTGGACTACTAATATTGCAAAAGGAAAAGGGTGCAAGAGGAAGCTTATCTATATGGCCTTAGCTGAAACGATGTACTCTATCTGGGTCATTCGGAATCGTATTATTTTTCAAGCGGAAAAAAAGGAGGAACTTACCACTCATAGCATTAAAGTTTTGAAGAAAGCGGAAACCAATAAAAAACTCCATTTGTATTGTAATAGTCATTTTTAATTTCCTTGTCTACTTGAATACTGGATACCTGAATCTTTGATCGGCTGACTTATATTTTATTTTTGGCAATAAAATCTTTATATTATTCCAAAAAAAAAAATCCAAATTCTCACGTAAATGATTCAGAACAAAAACTCTTACATAAGTGAGTTGCACTACAAAACATCTTTAATAAAAATTGGAGGAAATCCAAATTATATAATTAAAGAAAATCCCATTAAATCTCATTATACAATATTTGTTTAATTAAATCATCAATCAATATCTTTTCGAATCAACTTCAACAAAATCTTAGATTAAACAAAACTGAGTCAAATTCTTCCTTCAAAACATATAGAATTAAATTCTTCCTTCAAAACATATAGAATTAAATTTTTTCTTCAAAACATATATATTCAATTAAATCTTTTCAATTAATGAAAAGAATTAAATCTTTTCGACCTAGTTCCGTCAATTATCTCTTTTGTAACCAAAATAAGTACATAACAAATCTCTAAAATCTTGAATAAATCAAATAATGCTAAATTACAAAATCTTGAATTAATTGTAGAATTAAAATTAACCAAAATCAACCTTTTCAACAAAAAAATGGTGCAGGAGAGAGTCATATAGTCAAATATCTTCACCAATTTTTGAAACATCTTACTTGATATTTTTTCTATAAAAATAAGTCAACCAAATGCAATAATACATTGGATTATTTTTTTATCCTATAATGTTCACTCCAAAAAAAACATATATTTTCCACGTGAATTTCACGTTACTACGTTGAAATTCACTTTTTAACCCAATTTTTGCGACGTGACCATTTACGTCGCAGGAGACTGTGTGACAACTTTTATGCCATGTGAAATTCACGTCGCAACTTTGCCACGTGAATTTCACATCACAATGTTCTTCACATATGTCAATCTTTGCTCAGAAGAGTTCGTTGATATTTGTTACCCCATAAAATGTTTGCCACATGAATTTCACGTCACTAAGTTGCGAAGTGAAATTCATATGAATTTCACTTCGCAACTCAGTGACGTGAAATCCATGTGGCAAAGTATTTGTTCTTTTTTATTTTAAAATTCAAATGTTTTATGGGTTAATTAAGTTGCCACGTGAATTTCACTTCGCAACTTAGTGACGTGAAATTCACGTGGCAAAACATTTGTTTTTTTTTTTAAATTTTAAAATCCAAACGTTTTATGGGTTAATTAATAAATATAATTTACCACGTGAATTTCACTTCACAACTTAGTGACGTGAAATTAACATCGCAAATAATTGTTTTTTAAATTCATTCTATTTACGTTTTAATTATTAAATATATTTATATTTAATAATTAATATATATTATATTATAATTATATTAATTGATAAATATATAAAAAAATATTAAGATATTATATTGAATAACAAATACATATAATTTAAAATACTAAAAATATAATTATAATTATAATTAAAATAAAATTAATAATAAATGCGACATATCTATCTGGATCCGGATACTCCTCCTCAAGGTCAAAATCAGAGTCATCATTGTCATTTATTGGTTGTTTACCACCACTCCTTTGGCTCCCTTGTGATTGCATAAATCGACGTATCATCGCCTCTGTAACACGGTGGGAGAACTGACTTTAGTTAAATGTTGCGGATAGCAAGAGTCGCCACCGACTTTTATTTTATCCAAAAGGAAAAGGGCATAAAAGAACAGGAAAGACCTTAAAAAGATTTTGAGTTCGGGGGGTAGGTTATACAAAGGGAAGGTGTTAGCATCCTTTATATCCATGGTTATCCATGGGCTCTTAGTTACTTAGCTCACTTTAAATTGTTTTGAGAAAGGTGTAGTGTGTGATTAAAATTTTTCTAAGTACTTTATAATGATCCTCGTATGGATGTATATAAAGACTTTGTTTTGAAAATTTGTTTGAAATGTGAAGTGTAAAATGTATTTGGAAATGTGTGAGCAAGTAATTAAGAGGAATCTACCCTATATTAAATCTTTACTGTTCTTATGTTCTTTCAATGGTAAGACTATCCCTATTATTAAGGAATAGGTAGTCATTACCTTGGATGTTATAAGGGACATGTATAGGGACATCTGAATATAGGCAACTGCAAGGTGTCTTTAGCAATATGTAGGGACTTATCATCTTTTATTCGAAGGGACAAGATCATTTATCGTAAGCAACCTCAAAGGGACTTGATCTTAAAAACTGAAGGGACTTGATGATATTTATGAAGAGACTTTGCTTAAGACACCTTACTTGACCTTAGAAATAGGCAACATGAGAGGTAACCCTAAAAAGTGCAAGACGGCGATCAAAGATCGACTTACGTGTGTGAGTGTTTATATTCAGGTATTTATCTTATTTAAATTTATTTCTAAATTAATTTTAATCACAAACATGTTATGCACGCCTTATAGTTACTAACCACACAGTTAATATATTTACAATAAAAATAAAGCAAAAATATGAACCTAAACTATTACAAAGCTTTGGGATAGTTACAATATAATCGGAAAAATAATAATAACGATAAAATAGAAAATAAATAAGCAATAATTTAAATGGTTAGTAATAATGAAATAATAATAATAATAAAAGGGTTAGTAAAAATAAAAATAAAAATTTAAGAGAAAATATTATTTTTAAGTTGAATAAACATTTAGAAAATTTTTAGAAGAAAATATAACAATTATGATAATAATAAACAAATAATAATTACTTATAACAAAAAATGATTAATTATTTAATTATAATTTATAACAAAATTAAGTTAAATATTAAAGTTAATAAAAATTAAGGTTAAAAAAATAGGGTTAACAAAATTAGGTTTTTAGAAATTAGGGTTTACATTTTATTTAAGAAAAATTAGGGTTTTAATTATTAATTGAAATATATAATTAATCTATTTTACAAAAATATAATAATTATACATATATATACATATTATAAAATAAATATAAACAATTTAAATTTTAAGAAAATAAATTATGATTTTTTTAGAATATAAAAAAAAAATTATAATAGTGTTTAGAAATTATTTTTATAATTCATATTTAATATTTTAAACAAAAATAGAATTAATATAAGAAAAGAGATTAAAAATAAGAAAAACAAGAAAATTGGCCAAAAAGAAAGGACCTGGGATTTGAACCCAGGTCCCTTACCTCAACAACAACCCTTCAAAACCAACTGAGCCAGCACGCGCTGGTGACGACCAATGGCAACGCAATCACTTTATTACAAACCTGCAAAAATCCTGAAAAATAAAACAAAACAAAATGGCCTGGAGGGGATTCGAACCCAGGACCATCAACATTACATACACACACACACACACTAACCAACTGAGCCAACGCACACTTGTTGAAATAAAATATAAACAATTTAATAAAATATTTCATCAATATTTTGAATTCCAAACTGGCGCCATAACTTCATCTTCTTCCTCTGAAATTCGTAGGTTTACCTGCGAATTTTGTTATGAAATTTCCTGCGAGTTTTCCTGCAATCGAAACCTACAAAATGCATACTCTCACAAAAACGTACAATTTCCACAAATTGATCATGCCAACATGATCTATACAGTTCATTGGATTCAATTATGGTCTCAAACATTATTTATAGGGCCTATTTCATGAAACCCTAAAAGCTTGGCCGAAACCCTAGCAATGGCCATATACGATTTAGGTCATGAAGCTTCAATTTAATTATCCAGAAAGCTTGCAAACTTCATTCTAAACACAAATCAACAACCAAAATCAGTGAATGATGCATAAATAATAAAAATCGAAAATCAAAAGTTCAAGAACAATCTTGATTCGGTTACAGCTTATGATCATGTTTTTGATGTATATGATGATTGAAATATGATCAGTGAACCTTAAGGAAGCTAAAGCAACCTTCAAATGTTATTGAAATCGCTTGAAAGTATGAAACCGAATTTCAAATTTGGAGTGAAATTTTGACTTGTGATTTTGTTCTTGGAGGCAGCCAAATTGTGTCCCCTGCATTGCTTTATGTTGTACATATATAATAAGACCTAATTAGGTCAAAAAATCAAATCCCACTTTGGACTTTTGGATAACTTGAGATTGAAGAAAGATATGCTTCGAAATATTGAAAAAAATTGATATCTTCTTACTATTTTTGGTTGATCTGATCTCATATGATTTCAATCATCTTTAATTGGTGTTTATGACTTTCTAGAATCACAATCTCATCCAAATATTTGATTTATATATTTGATTTTGATTTAATTTACATTTTAATGAATAAAATTCAAATAAATACTAAATAAAAAATAAAGAATCAGAAAATGCTTGGATTGGATCATGCATGATGTCTTTGTATGGATTGGATCACAATATTGCAAGCCCATTTGGAGAAATTTGGTTCTAAGGTCCCATTTGCTTCATAAACCTCTCAAAAATATCCCAACTTTGCAAAGGCACAAATCCCTCAATTTTAAGGCTATGAAGGTGTTCTTGTAAATTTTGGAAAGCTTAGGGAGTCCTCTAACCAACTTCTTTGGTCTCATGTCCATATCCTTTACCATTCTCAAGTTATTCCCTTTGGAAGATGTTGACTGTTTGTTGACTTTTGAAATGACCTATAATGTCTTAGCTCATACCTTCCAAATGAAGCTTTTTTGGGCTTGGCTTGTGAGACACAAAGTTGTATAGAATTCAATTTCCTTCAAAATGAGCTTTGGATGAATTTTTTTTGATGAAGCATGTCAAAGTTATGGCTGGTCAAAGTTCAGTTGACTTTTCCTATGAAAACCCTAATTTAGAAACTCCTGATTCTTGATGATCTGAAACTTCCTTGATGAATCATGATCAACCCTTGATAAAATGATGAATTTTACTTCATAAACTTGATGTTGGCAAAAAATCATGAAGTTTGACTTTAATTTGACCACAGTTGACCTCAGATTGACTTTTTAACCACTTTGACTGATTTTTGCATATCTGATCATCTGACTGAGCAAACCTTTTGGGAAAGCCTTGAAACTTGACATAGGGATTCTTGAAGCCATATAGGATTCTATGAAGCTCAATTGAAGCCTTGGAAGTCCATTTAGCCTGATGATATCCAAAACCCTAGTTTAAGATGCATTGCTTA
The DNA here is from genome assembly GCA_963966055.1 of Lathyrus aphaca. Taxonomy (NCBI): domain Eukaryota; kingdom Viridiplantae; phylum Streptophyta; class Magnoliopsida; order Fabales; family Fabaceae; genus Lathyrus; species Lathyrus aphaca. Next base: position 28,081,620 of record OZ014523.1, on the reverse strand, counting down.
GGAGGATGCATTGTCAGAGGGAATTGTCAAACTTTCTGACTAATTGTGAACCTTGTGAACCTTGTGAACCTCTTGAGATATATTGTGAATCTTGTGAACCTTGTGAACCTCTTTGGACACCTTAATACACAATGTCTTGTCTAGGTGAGGGAAAATTTTGGGGTGCAACAGCCTCCATATCACTTTTCCTTTTATTCATAGCCGCCATTTGACTCTGTTGCTGCTCCAATAGACGTTTTTGCTCCTCCAGTTGGGTCTTCAATGCTGCCTCACGTTTCTCTGACTCACGTCTCTCCTCAGTTAGCACTAGTTTTCTAATGGCTTCCATTACTTCAGAAGACAATTGTGTTGGACGCGACGTTCCTTCCTCGTCTCTAACTCTCTGAAATAATGTCCTATCCCCCTTTCTCATATCGTCGGCCAAAGATCCAGCACCAAATAAACATCCATTTTGCCCCTTTCCACCGGTTACTTGATCCCAAATATAAAACTCCACTCGCGGATCAAGCGGCTCGCCTTCTCTCGGAGTGTATTGAGGATTTTGAATCAAAATTTGGGTGAGAAGTGTATGATAATCCTCTTACACATTCAATACAAAAATTAAGTTAAATATAATTTAAAATGTCATTAGAGGCCGAGAACTGTCCATGGACATATGATCTAACTGACTCAGCGGGGGATGACACATTACTGATTGGGGTGCCTGACATACTACTACCCTCAGACATTGAGACTTCTTACCGCTGCTACCAATAGCCTTACCCTTATCAGACCGGGGTGGCATTTTACCTATTCATAGAGAAAACACATTTAATATATATTCATCAACACAAATAATAAGGAAAACATGTTTTCATCAATATATATTCATTAACACATTCAATACATGGTTTCATCAAGGTACAAGGTTTCATAAAGTAAAATTACAAAAACAATTTATTTAAAATCATCATCCATATCATTCTCATCATCTGATGTGTTATTGTCCTCAGATCCAAAATCTTTGTGCTCTTCGTCCACATCATTTTTTGACAACAATATAGATGCATCAACTTGATCCCCCTCAACCATTGTATCAGACAAACTTGTAATTTGTTCAACTGCAATCACATCATTAATTTGTTCAACTACATCGACTTGGTAAGCAACATCTTCCACTAGATCACCAGTATCAATATGACCCAATGGTTTTGTTTTGATTACAACATACCATCCTCGTTTACGTGGCACAATTGAAGGATAAGGAACATATTATACTTGCCTAACAATATGTGACATTATGAAAGGGTCATACTGTTTGTACCTTCGGTCCATTCAAATCTCAATAGTACCATATGTATTATCTATTTTTGTACCTCTATCAGAAGGATCGTACCAATCACACAAAAACAAGACAACTTTATTTTCTGAGTCTAAGTAATTGTATACCAACTCGTAGACATGTTTAACAAATCCATAGAAGTCGTCTTCACCATCATCTGTAACTCCTTTTACAAATACACCACTGCTTATGGTTTTTTTCCCTTCCGTCCATGTCTCAATGTGAAATTTATATCCGTTCACGAAGTATGTATGCCATTCATTTGCGCTAGGACCTTCATACAAGTTTCTCAAATGGAGTATTTCTTGAGTTGGTGCAAGAACATATGCCAATTTCTCTTTGAACCATAATGGAAAATAAGCATGTATGTGACCAGACGTGGCTTGTACACCGGTGCTATGAAAATAGGAGTTGTTAAATTCCCTAAAAAGAAACACATTATAAGTTCCAAGGTAATAAGTTTTATATTCACACTGTAAAGAAATTTAAACAGTTGGGGTATACTTACTCAAGATATGGTTTAACTTCAACACAATTAATCAAGACATGAACATGTGCAGATTGCATTTCTTTTGGGTCAACCAATGAACACCCTTTTTTCTAGAGGGACGACCTGGAAGTCCGAAGAATGATAAGGTAAATTGGCTTCTTTCGTTAACATTCACATGATTCCTAATCAATATGCATAAAATCAAGATTATGGTGCAACCAATTATCTTTCCAATATGGGAGATCCCAAAATATACTTCTTTTTGTCCAATTGTGTGTGACCCCATATCCTTGAATTCTACATGCTTTACCAGTATCTGTGAATTTCAGTAGTTCCCTAACTTGGTCCCATACTTCTTCTGGTGACGATCGAGGCGGAGGTAAATCTGTTACCCATTCATCTTTTTTGAAATCAGTCTTGTTTCTTCTATAGGGATGACTTCTTGGTAGAAATCTACGATGACAGTCAAACCACAAACTTTTCCCCCTTTCTCCAACGTAAATGCCTTGGCGTTCCCCATACAATGCGGACATCCCATTTGGCCATGCGTACCCCATCCAGACAAAATACCATATACTGGAAAGTCGTTAATACTCCACATCAAGGCGACTCACATATTAAAGTTTTGTTTACTTGATATATCATAAGTTCATTCTCTAATCCACAACCTCTTTAAATCATCAATTAAAGGTTGTAAGTACACATCGATTCCGACTTTTGGACTCGACGGTCCTGGAATGAGGCAAGTAAAAAACATGTATGGTTTTGTCATGCACATCTCAGGAGGGAGGTTGTAAGGGGTTACAATAACTGACCAACATGAATATCCACTTCCCGATGCTTGTACGTATGGAGTAAAACCATCAAAGCATAATACAAGCCTCACATTTCTAGGTTCTGCGGAAAAATCAGCATGCACACTATCAAAGTGCTTCCATGCCTCACCATCAGATGGATGCCACATAGTGCCTGAACTTGTTTTATTTGTATTATGCCATGTCATTTGACTTGCACTGTGCATTGAAGCAAACATTCTTTTTAGCCTTGGTATTATTGAAAGATAAAACATGGTCTTCACTGCTACACGTTTTTGCTTACGGTCAATGGATTTACTACGAACTTTATATCTTGGACTCTGACAAAACATACATTCCTATAACGCTCCATCTTTAATACCAAACTCATTGTCATAAAATAACATGCAACCACTAATGCAACAATCAATCATTCTTACTTCTAAACCAAACTTCGACACCAGCCTCTTTGCATCATAATAACTTGTAGGCAAGTTGTCTTTCATAGGGTACATAATTACAACAAATACACACAAAAACACACAATCAATTACATCAATTCCTAGTTAATTCTCAAATAATAATCAAAATAATATCGGAGTGTTACATTACGAGGGAAGGTTATGATGGAAGTCCATGAAAAAATCATCTGAGAATTAGATTCTATGAAACGTTTTGAAATGCAAGTTTCGGTCAGAAAATCATAATGTATTATACACTAGTTTATACTAGTTTCGGTAAAAAAATCAAATTAAATCGAGGATTGTTCGAAATGATACGAAACTTTTCAGATCATTTATATATGTTAGGATGGAAGGTTATGATGGAAGTCCATGCAAAAAATAATTTGAGAATTAGATTCTATGAAATGTTTTGAAATGCAAGTTTCGGACAAAAAATCATAATATATTATATACTAGTTTATACTAGTTTCGGCCAAAAAATCAAATTAAATACAAGACTGTTCGGAATGATACAAAAATTTTATGAACATTTATATATGTTATAAAGGAAGGTTTTGATGGAAGTCCATGCAAAAAATAATCTGAAAATTAGATTTTATGAATCTTTTTGAAATGCAAGTTTCGGTCAAAAAATCATAATATATTACACACTAGTTTCGGTTAAAAAATCAAATGATATCGATGACTGTTTGAAATGATACGAACCTTTTCAGATTATTTATATATGTTAGGTAGGAAGGTTATGATGGAAGTCCATGAAAAACATCATCTTAGAATTAGATTCTATGAGACGTTTTGAAATGAAAATTTCGATTAAAAACATCATCTGAGAATTAGATTCTATGAGATGTTTTAACCCTGTTAGGTAGGAAGGTTATGATGGAAGTCCATGAAAAACATCATATGAAAATTAGATTCTATGAGACGTTTTGAAATGTAAATTTCGGTTAAAAAATCATAATGTATTATTCACTAGTTTATACTAGTTTCGGTCAAAAATCAAATTTAATCGGGGACTGTTTGAAATGATATGAAACTTTCAGATTATTTATATATGTTAGGAGGCAAGGTTATGATGGAAGTCCATGCAAAAAATCATATGAGAATTAGATTCTATGAAACATTTTGAAATTCAAGTTCCGGTAAAAAATCATAATATATTATACACTAATTTATACTAGTTTCGGTCACATAATCAAATTAATCTAGGACTATTCGAAATGATACGAAACTTTTATGAACCTTTATATACGCCATAAGGGAAGGTTATGATGGAAGTCCATGCAAAAAATTATCTGAAAATTTGATTCTATGAAACTTTTCGAAATGTAAGTTTTGTTAAAAAAATCATAATATATTATACACTAGTTTCAGTAAAAAAATCAAATTAAATCGGGGACTGTTCGAAATGATACGAAACTTTTGAGATCATTTATATATGTTACGAGGGAAGATTATGATGGAAGTCCATGCAAAAAATATCTGAGAATTAGATTCTATGGAACATTTAGAAATTCAAGTGTCGATCAAAAAAATCATAATGTATTATACACTGTTTGAAATGATACGAAACTTTTTCAGATCATTATATTTGTTAGGAAAGATGGTTATGATGGAAATCCATGCAAAAAATAATTTGAGAATTAGATTATATGAAACATTTTGAATCGCATGTTTCGGTAAAAAAATATATATTATACACTAGTTTATACTAGTTTCGGTCAAAAAATCAAATTAAATCTAGGACTGTTCGAAATGATATGAAACTTTTATGAACATTTATATATGTTATACGGGAAGGTTATGATGGAAGTCCATGCAAAAAATCATTTGAAAATTAGATTCTATGAATCTTTTCGAAATGCAACTTTTGGTCAAAAAATCATAATATATTATACACTAGTTTCAGTTAAAAAATCAAATTAAGTTGATGACTGTTCTATTAGATAAAAAACTTTTCAGATCATTTATATAAGTTAGGTAGTAAGGTTATGTTGGAAGTCCATGAAAAAAAATCATCTGAGAATTAGATTCTATCAAACATTTTGAAATGCAAGTTTCTTTCAAAAAATTATAATGTATTATACACTGGTTTATAGTAGTTTTGTTCAAAAATCAAATTAAATCTAGGACTATTCGGAATAATACAAATCTTTTTTGAACATTTATAGATGTTATAAGGGAAGGTTATGATGGAAGTTCATGCAAAAAATCATCAGAAAATTAGATTCTATGAAACTTTTTGAAATGCAAGTTTCAGTCAAAAAATCATAATATACTATACACTAGTTTCGGTTAAAAAATCAAATTAAATTGAGGATTGTTCGAAATGATAAGAAACATTTCAGATCATTTATATATTATAGGTAGGAAGTATATGATGGAAATCCATGCAAAAAATCATTTGAGAATTAGATTTTATGAAACGTTAAGAAATACAAATTTCGGATAAAAAATCATGATGTATTATACACTAGTTTATACTAGTTTAGGTCAAAAATCAAATTATAACGGGGATTGTTCAAAATAATACGAAACTTTTCAGATCATTTTTATATATTAGGAGGGAAGGTTATGATGGAAGTCCATGCAAAAAATCATCTGAGAATTAGATTCTATGAAACATTTTGAAATGCATGTTTCTGTCAAAAAAAGTCATAATATATTATACACTACTTTATACTAGTTTAGGTAAAAAAAATCACCTTAAATCTAGGATTGTTCGAAATGATACGAAACTTTTATGAACATTTATATATGTTACAAGGGAAGGTTATGATAGAAGTCCAAGCAAAAAATAATTTGTAAATTAGATTCTATGAATCTTTTCGAAATGCAAGTTTTGTTAAAAAAAATCATAATATATTATGCATCTAATTTCGGTCAAAAATTCAAATTAATTCTTTGATTGTTCGAAATGATATGAAACTTTTTAGATCATTTATATATGTTATGAGGGAAGGTTATGATGGAAGTCCCTGCAAAAAATCATCTAAGAATTAGATTCTATGAAACATTTTGAAATTCATGTTTCGGTCCAAAAAATCATAATTTACTATACACTAGTTAATACTAGTTTCGGTCAAAAATCAAATTAAATCGGGGACTATTCGAAATGATACAAAACTTTCCAGATACTTTATAAATGTTAGGAGGGAAGGTTATGATGGAAATTCGTGCAAAAAATCATTTGAGAATTAGATTCTATGAAATGTTTTGAAATGCATGTTTCTGTCAAATAATCATAATATATTATACACTAGTTTATACTAGTTTCGGTCAAAAAATCAAATTAAATCTAGGACTGTTCGAAATTAGACGAAACTTTTATGAACATTTATATATGTTATAGGTTATGATTGAAATCCATGCAAAAAATCATTTGAAAAATAGATTCTATGAAACGTTTCGAAATGCAAGTATCGGTCAAAAAATCATAATATATTATACACTAGTTTCGGTCAAAAAATGAAATAAAATTGAGGACTGTTCGAAATGATACGAAACTTTTCAGATCATTTATATATTTTAGGTAGTAAGGTTATGTTGAAAGTCCATGCAAAAAATAATCTGAGAATTAGATTCTATGAAACATTTTGAAATGCAAATTTGGGATAAAAAATCATAATGTATTATACACTAGTTTATACTAGTTTTGGTCAAAAATCAAATTAAATCAGGGACTCTTCAAAATGATACGAAACTTTTCATATCATTTATATATGTTAAAAGGGAAGGTAATAATGGAAGTCCATGAAAAAAATCATTTGAGAATTAGATTCTATGAAACGTTTCGAAATGCAAGTTTTGTTAAAAAAATCATAATATATTATACACTAGTTTCGGTCAAAACATCAAATTAAATCGAGGATTGTTCGAAATGTTATGAAACTTTTAAGATCATTTATATATGTTACGTGGGAAGGTTATGATGGAATTCCATGCAAAAAATCATCTGAGAATTATATTCTATGAAACATTTTGAAATTCAAGTTTCGGTCAAAAAATCATAATGTATTATACACTAGTTTATACTAGTTTTGGTCAAAAATCAAATTAATATCGGGGACTGTTTGAAATGATACGATATTTTTTTTATATCATTCATATATGTTAGGAGGGAAGGTTATGATTGAAGTCCATGCAAAAAATCATTTGAGAATTAGATTCTATGAAACATTTTGAAATTCAAGTTTCAGTCAAAAAATCATAATATATTATACACTAGTTTATACTAGTTTCAGTAAAAAAATCAAATAAAATCTTGAAATGTTCGAAATGATACAAAACTTTTATGAACATTTATATATGTTATAAGGGAAGGTTATGATGGAAGTCCATGAATTTTTTTTGTAAATTAGATTCTATGAATCTTTTCGAAATGCATGTTTCGGTCAAAAAATCATAATATATTATACATTAGTTTCGGTTAAAAATCCTAATTAATTCGGTGATTGTTCGAAAAGTTACGAAACTCTTCAGATCATTTATATATATTATATGCTAAGGTTATGATCAAAGTCCATGCAAAAAATCCTCTAAGAATTATATTCTATGAAAAATTTTGTAATTAAAGTTTCGCTCTAAAAAATCATAATGTATTATACACTGGTTTATACTAGTTTCGGTCAAAAATCAAATTAAATAGGGGACTGTTCGAAATGATGCGAAACTTTCCAGATCATTTATATATATTAGGGGGTAAGATTATGATGGAAGTCCATGGAAAAAATAATTTGATAATTAGATTCTATGAAACGTTTGGAAATGCATGTTTCGGTCAAAAAATCATAATATATTATACACTATTTTATACTAGTTTCGTTCAAAAAATCAAATTAAATTTAGGACTGTTCGAAATAATACGTAACTTTTATGAACATTTATATATGTTATAAGGGAAGGTTATGATGGAAGTCCATGCAAAAAATCATCTGAAAATTAGATTCTAAGAATCTTTTCGAAATGCAAGTTTCGGTCAAAAAATCATAATATATTATACACTATTTTCGGTTAAAAAATCAAATTAAATTGATTACTTTTCGGAATGATATGAAACTTTTCAGATCATTTGTATATTTTAGGTAGGAAGGTTTTGATAGAAGTCCATGCAAATATTCATATGATAATTAGATTCTATGAAACATTTTGAAATGCAAATTTCGGTTAAAAAATAATAATGTATTATACATTGGTTTATACTAGTTTCTTTTAAAAATCAAATTAAATCGGGGACTGTTCGAAATGATACGAAAATTTCCAGATCATTTATATATGTTAGGAGGGAAGGTTATGATGGTGGTCCATGCAAAAAATCTATTGAGAATTAGATTCTATGAAACGTTATGAAATGCAAATTTTGGTCAAAAAATCATAATATATTATATACTAGTTTATACTAGTTTCGGTAAAAAAAATCATATTAAATCTAAGACTGTTCGGACCTATACAAAACCTTAATGAACCTTTATATATGTTATAAGGGAAGGTTATGATGGAAGTCCATGCAAAAAATAATCTGAGAATTAGATTCTATGAAAGGTTTTCAAATGCAAGTTTCTGTAAAAAAATCATAATATATTATACACTAGTTTATACTAGTTTCAGTTAAAAAAATCAAATTAAAACTAGGACTGTTCAAAATGATACAAAACTTTTTTGAATATTTATATATGCTACAAGGGAAGGTTATGATAGAACTCCATGCAAAAAAGCAACTGAAAATTAGATTCTTTGAATCTTTTCGAAATGCAAGTTTTGGTAAAAAATCATAATATATTATACACTAGTTTCGTTAAAAAAATCAAATTAAATCGAGTACTGTTCAAAAACTTACGAAACTTTTCAGATCATTTATATATGTTACGTGGGAAGGTTATGATGGAATTCCATGCAAAAAATCATATGAGAATTAGAATCTATGAAACATTTAGAAATTCAAGTTGCGGTCAAAAAAATCATAATGTATTATAAACTAGTTAATACTCGTTTCGGTCAAAAATCAAATTAAATCGGGGACTATTCAAAATGATACGAAACTTTCCAGATCATTTATATATGTTAGGAGGGAAGGTTATGATGGAAATTTGTGCAAAAAATGGTTTGAGAAATAGATTCTATGAAACGTTTTGAAATGCATGTTTCGGTCAAAAAATTATAATATATTATACATTAGTTTATACTAGTTTCGGTCATAAAATCAAATTAAATATAGGACTGTTCGAAATAATACGAAACTTTTATGATCATTTATATATGTTATAAGGGAAGGTTATGATGGAAGTCCCTGCAAAAAATAATCTGAAAATTAGATTCTATGAATCTTTTCGAAATATAAGTTCTGTTAAAAAAATCATAATATATTATACACTAGTTTCGGTCCAAAAATCAAATTAAATCGATGATTATTCGAAATGATATGAAACTTATCAGATCATTTATATATGTTACGAGGGAAGGTTATGATGGAAGTCCATGCAAAAAATCATCTGATACTTAGATTCAATGAAACATTTTGAAATTCATGTTTCGGTCAAAAAATCATAATGTATTATACACTAGTTTATACTATTTTCGGTCAAAAATAAAATTAAATCAGGGATTGTTTGAAATGATACGAAACTTTTTCAGATCATTTATATATGTTAGGAGGGAGGGTTATAATGGAAGTCAATGCAAAAAATCATTTGAGAATTATATTCTATGAAACTTTTTGAAATGCATGTTTATACACTAGTTTATACTTGTTTCGGTCAAAATATCAAATTAAATTTAGGACTGTTCGAAATAATACAAAACTTTTATGAACATTTATATATGTTATAAGGGAAGGTTATGATGGAAGTCCAAGCAAAAAATCATCTGTAAATTAAATTCTATCAAACTTTTTGAAATGCAAGTTTCGGACAAAAAATCGTAATATATTATACACTAGTTTAGGTTAAAAAATCAAATTAAATTGAGTACTGATCGAAATGATAAGAAACTTAACAGATCTTTATGTATTTTAGGTAGGAAGGTTTTGATGGAAGTCCATGCAAAAATTCATCTGAGAATTAGATTTTATGAAACATTTTGAAATGCAAATTTCGATTAAAAATTCATAATGTATTAAACACTCGTTTATACTAGTTTCGTTCAAAAATCAAATTAAATCGAGGACTGTTCGAAATAATACGAAACTTTCCAGATCATTTATATATGTTAGGAAAGAAGGTTATGATTGAAGTCCATGCAAAAAATCATTTGAGAATTAGATTCTATGAAACATTTTGAAATGCAAGTTCGTTCAAAAAATCACAATTTATTATACACGAGTTTATACTAGTTTCGAAAAAAAAAATCAAATTAAATCTAGGACTTTTTGGAATGATACGAAACTTTTATGAACCTTTATATATATAATAAGGGAAGCTAATGATGGAAGTCCATGAAAAAAATCATCTGAAAATTAGATTCTATGAATCTTTTCGAAAAGCAAGTTCTGTTAAAAAAATCATAATATATTATACACTAGTTTCGGTCAAAAAATTAAATTAAATCGAGGACTATTCAAAATCATACGAAACTTATTAGATCATTTAAATATGTTACGAGGGAAGGTTATGATGGAAGTCAATGCAAAAATTTATATGAGAATTATATTCTATGAAACATTTGGAAATTCAAGTTTCGGTCTAAAAAATCATAATGTATTATACACTAGTTTATACTAGTTTCAGTCAAAAATTTAATTAAATCGGGGGGTGTTTGAAATGATACGAAACTTTTTCAGATCATTTATATATGTTAGGAGGGAAGGTTATAATGGAAGTCCATGCAAAAAATCATTTGAGAATTAGATTCTATGAGAAGTTTTGAAATGCATGTTTCGGTCAAAAAATCATAATATATTATACACTAATTTATACTAGTTTCAGGAAAAAACTCAAATTAAATTTTGGACTGTTCGAAAAAATACGAAACTTGTATGAACATTTAAATATGTTATAAGGGAAGGTTATGATGGAAGGCCATGCAAACAATCATCTGAAAATTAGATTCTATGAATCTTTTCGAAATGCAAGTTTCGGTTAAAAAACTCATAATATATTATACACTAGTTTCGGTTAAAAAATCAAATTAAATAGAGGACTTTTCGAAATGATACAAAATTTTTTAGATCATTTATATAATTTAGGTAGGAAGGTTTTGATGGAAGTCCATGCAAAAAATCATTTGAGAATTAGATTCTATGAAACATTTTGAAATGCAAATTTCGGTTAAAAAATCATATTGTATTATACACTAGTTCATACTAGTTTCGTTCAAAAATCAAATTAAATCGAGGACTGTTCGAAATGATACGAAACTTTCCAGATTATTTATATATGTTAGGAGAGAAGGTTATGATGGAAGTCCATGCAATTAATCATTTGAGAATTAGATTTTATGAAACGTTTTGAAATGCAACTTTCGATAAAAAAATAATAATATATTATAAACTATTTTATACTAGTTTTAAGAAAACAATCAAATTAAATCTAGGACTGTTTGGAACGATATGAAAGTTTTATGAACCTTTATATATGTTATAAGGGAACGTTATGTTGGAAGTCCATGCAAACAATCATCTGAAAATTAGATTCTATGAATCTTTTCGAAATGCAAGTTTTGTTAAAAAAATCATAATATATTATACACTAGTTTTGGTCAAAAAAATCAAATTAAATCGAGGATTGTTCGAAATGATATGAAACTTATCAGGTCATTTATATATGTTATGATGGAATGTTATGATGGAAGTCAATGCAAAAAATCATCTAAGAATTATATTCTATGAAACATTTTGAAATTCAAGTTTCGGTCTAAAAAAACATAATGTATTATACACTAATTTATACTATTTTCGGTCAAAAATAAAATTAAATCGGGGACTGTTTGAAATGATACTATACTTTTTCAGATAATTTATATATGTTAGGAGGGAAGGTTATAATTGAGGTCCATGCAAAAAATTCATTTGAGAATTAGATTCTATGAAACGTCTCGAAATGCATGTTTCGGTCAATAAATCATAATATATTATATGCTAGTTTATACTAGTTTCGGTCAAAAAATCAAACTAAATTTAGGACTGTTTGAAATAATACGAAACTTTTATGAACATTTATATATGTTATAAGGGAAGGTTATGATGGAAGGTCATGCAAAAAATAATCTGAAAATTATTTTCTATGAATCTTTTTGAAATGCAAGTTTCGGTCAAAAAATTATAATATATTATAGACTAGTTTTGGTTAAAAAATCAAATTAAATTGAGAATTGTTCGAAATGATACGAAACTTTTCAGATCATTTATATATTTTAGGTAGGAAGGTTATGATGGAAGTCCATGAAAAAAATCATCTGAGAATTAGATTCTTTGAAACATTTTGAAATGCAAATTCCGGATTAAAAATCATTATGTATTATACACTGGTTTATACTAGTTTCGTTCAAAAATCAAATTAAATCGAGGACTGTTCGAAATAATAAGAAACTTTCCAGATCATTTATATATGTTAGGAAAGAAGGTTATGATTGAAGTCCATGCAAAAAATTATATGAGAATTAGATTCTATGAAATGTTTTGAAATGCAAGTTCGGTAAAAACATCACAATATATTATACACTAGTTTATACTAGTTTCGGAAAAAAAATCAAATTAAATCTAGGACGTTTTGGAATGATACGAAACTTTTATGAACCTTTATATATGTTATAAGGGAAGGTTATGATGGAAGTCCATGCAAAAAATCATCTGAGAATTAGATTCTATGAAACATTTTGAAATTCAAGTTTCGGTCTAAAAATTCATAATGTATAATACACTAGTTTATACTATTTTCGGTAAAAAATCAAATTAAATTGGGGACTGTTTGAAATGATACGAAACTTTTTCAGATCATTTATATATGTTAGGCGGGAAGGTTATAATGGAAGTCGATGCAAAAAATCATTTGAGAATTATATTCTATAAATCTTTTTGAAATGCATCTTTCGGTCAAAAAATAATAATATATTATACACTAGTTTATACTAGTTTCGGTGAAAAAATCAAATTAAATTTAGGAATGTTCGAAATAATACAAAACTTTTATGAACATTTATATATATTATAAGGGAAGTTTATGATGGAAGTCCAAGCAAAAAATCATCTGAAAATTAGATTCTTTGAAACTTTTTGAAACACAAGTTTCGGTCAAAAAATCATAATATATTATACACTAGTTCATTTATATTATTTGAGGACTAATCGAAATGATACGAAACTATTCAGATCATTTATATAATTTAGGTAGGAAGGTTTTAATGAATGTCCATGCTAAAAATCATCTGAGAATTAGATTCTATGAAACATTTTGAAAGGCAAATTTCGGTTAATAAATCAAAATGTATTATACACTCGTTTATACTAGATTCGTCCAAAAATCAAATTAAATTGGGGAATGTTTGACATGATACGAAACTTTCCAGATCATTTATATATGTTAGGAGGGAAGGTTATGATGGAAGTCCATGCAAAAAATCATTTGAGAATTAGATACTATGAAACGTTTTGAAATGCATGTTTCGATCAAAAAATCATAATATATTATACACTAGTTTATACTAGTTTCGGTAAAAAAAAATCAAATTAAATCGAGGACTGTTTGGAACGATACAAAACTTTTATGAAGCTTTATATATGTTATAAGGGAATCTTATGATGGAAGTCCATGCAAAAAATCATCTGAAAATTAGATTCTATGAATCTTTTCGAAATTCAAGTTTCGGTCTAAAAAATCCTAATATATTATACACTAGTTTCGGTCAAAAAATCAAATTAAATCGAGGTTGTTCGAAATGATACAAAACTTATGAGATCATTTAAATATGTTACGAGGGAAGGTTATGATGGAAATCCATGCAAAAAATCATCTGAGAATTAGATTCAATGAAACATTTTGAAATTCAAGTTTCGGTCTAAAAAATCATAATGTATTATACACTAGTTTATACTATTTTCGGTCAAAAATCAAATTAAATCGGGGATTGTTTGAAATGATACGGAACTTTTTCAGATCATTTATATATGTTAGACGGGAAGGTTATAATGGAAGTCGATGCAAAAAATCATTTGAGAATTATATTCTATAAAACGTTTTGAAATGCATGTTTTGGTCAAATAATCATAATATATTATACACTACTTTATACTAGTTTCGGTCAAAAAATCAAATTAAATTTAGGACTGTTCGAAATAATACGAAACTTTTATGAACATTTATATATGTTATAAGGGAAGGTTATAATGGAAGTCCAAGCAAAAAATCATCTGAAAATTAGATTCTACGAAACCTTTTGAAATGCAAGTTTCGGTCTAAAAATCATAAATAAATATACACTAGTTTCGGTTAAAAAATCAAATTAAATTGAGGACTGATCAAAATGATACGAAACTATTCAGATCTCTTATATTATTTAGGTAGGAAGGTTTTGATGGAAATCCATGCAAAAAATCATCTGAGAATTAGATTCTATGAAACATTTTGAAATGCAAATTTCGGTTAAAAAATCATAATGTATTATACACTCGTTTATACTAGTTTCTTTCAAAAATCAAATTAAATTGGGGACTGTTTTAAATGATATGAAACTTTACAAATCATTTATATATTTTAGGAGTGAAGGTTATGATGGAAGTCCATGCAAAAAATCATTTGAGATTTAGATACTATGAAACGTTTTGAAATGCAAATTTCGGTCAAAAAATTATAATATATTATACACTAGTTTATACTAGTTTCGGGCAAAAAATCAAATTAAATTTAGGACTGTTCGAAATAATAAGAAACTTTTATAAACATTTGTATAGGTTATAAGGGAATGTTATGATTGAAGTCCATGCAAAAAATCATCTAAAAATTAGTTTCTATGAATCTTTTTGAAATGCAAGTTTTGGTCAAAAAATCATAAATAAATATACATTAGTTTCGGTTAAAAAATAAAATTAAATTAAGGACTGATCGAAATGATACGAAACTTTTCAGATCATTTATATATTTTAGGTAGGAAGGTTTTGATGGAAATCCATGCAAAAAATAATCTGAGAAATAGATTCTAAGAAGCATTTTGAAATGCAAATTTCGGTTAAAAAAACATAATGTATTATACACTGGTTGATACTAGTTTCGTTCAAAAATCAAATTAAATCGTGGACTATTTGAATTGATACGAAACTTTCCAAATCATTTATATATGTTAGGAGGGAAGGTTATGATCGAAGTCCATGCAAAAAATCATTTGAGAATTAGATACTATGAAACATTTTGAAATGCAAGTTTCAGTCGAAAAATCAAAATATATTATACAATAGTTTATACTAGTTTCGGTAAAAAAAACTCAAATTAAATCTAGGACTGTTTGGAACGATACAAAACTTTTATGAACCTTTATATATGTTATAAGGGAAGGTTATAATGGAAGTCCATTCGAAAAATCATCTGAAAATTAGATTCTATGAATCTTTTCGAAATGCAAGTTCTGTAAAAAAAATAATTATATATTATACACTAGTTTCGGTCAAAAAATCAAATTAAATCGAGGATTGTTCTAAATGATACGAAACTTATCAAATCATTTAAATATGTTACGAGGGAAGATTATTATGGAAGTCCATGCAAAAAATCATCTGAGAATTAGATTCTATGAAACATTTTGAAATTCAAGTTTCGGTGTAAAAAATCATAATGTATTATACACTAGTTTATACTATTTTCGGTCAAAAATCAAATTAAATCGGGGATTGTTTGAAATGATACGGAACTTTTTCAGATCATTTATATATGTTAGGCGGGAAGGTTATAATGGAAGTCAATGCAAAAAATCATTTGAGAATTATATTCTATAAAACCTTTTGAAATGCATGTTTCGGTCAAAAAATAATAATATATTATACATTAGTTTATACTAGTTTCGGTCGAAAAATCAAATTAAATTTTGGACTGTTCGAAATAATACGAAACTTTTATGAACATTAATATATGTTATAAGGGAAGGTTATGATGGAAGTCCAAGCAAAAAATCATCTGAAAATTAGATTCTATGAAACTTTTTGAAACGCAAGTTTCGGTAAAAAAATCATAATATATTATACACTAGTTTCGGTTAAAAAATTAAATTAAATTGAGGACTAATCGAAATGATACGAAACTATTCAGATCATTTATATTATTTATGTAGGAAGGTTTTGATGAATGTCCATGCAAAAAATCATCTGAGAATTAGATTCTATGAAACATTTTGAAATGCAAATTTCGGTTAAAAAATCATAATGTATTATACACTCGTTTATACTAGATTCGTCCAAAAATAAAATTAAATTGGGGACTGTTTGAAATGATTAGAAACTTTCCAGATCATTTATATAAGTTAGGAGAGAAGGTTGTGATGGAAGTCCATGCAAAAAATAATTTGAGAATTAGATACTTTGAAACGTTTTGAAATGCATGTTTCGATCAAAAAATCATAATATATTATACACTAGTTTATACTAATTTCGTTAAAAAAAATCAAATTAAATCGAGGACTGTTTGGAACGATACAAAACTTTTATGAAGCTTTATATATGTTATAAGGGAAGCTTATGATGGAAGTCCATGCAAAAAATCATCTGAAAATTAGATTCTATGAATCTTTGCGAAATGCAAGTTTTGTTAAAAAAATCCTAATATATTATACACTACTTTCAGTCAAAAAATCAAATTAAATCGAGGATTGTTCGAAATGATACGAAACTTATCAAATCATTTAAATATGTTATGAGGGAAGGTTATGATGGAAATCCATGCAAAAAATTATCTGAGAATTAGATTCTATGAAACATTTTGAAATTCAAGTTTCGGTCTAAAAAATAATAATGTATTATATACTAGTTTATACTATTTTCGGTCAAAAATCAAATTAAATCGGGGATTGTTTGAAATGATACGAAACTTTTTCAGATCATTTATATATGTTCGGGAGGAAGGTTATAATGGAAGTCGATGCAAAAAATCATTTGAGAAGTATATTCTATAAAACTTTTTGAAATGCATGTTTTGGTCAAAATATCATAATATATTATACATTACTTTATACTAGTTTCGGTCAAAAAATCAAATTAAATTTAGGACTGTTCGAAATAATACGAAACTTTTATGAACATTTATATATATTATAAGGGAAGGTTATAATGGAAGTCTAAGCAAAAAATAATCTGAAAATTAGATTCTACGAAACTTTTTGAAATGCAAGTTTCGGTCAAAAAATCATAAATAAATATACACTAGTTTCGGTTAAAAAATCAAATTAAATTGAGGACTGAACAAAATGATACGAAACTATTCAGATCATTTATATTATTTAGGTAGGAAGGTTTTGATGGAAATCCATGCAAAAAATCATCTGAGAATTAGATTCTATGAAACATTTTGAAATGCAAATTTCGGTTAAAAAATCATAATGTATTATACACTCGTTTACACTAGTTTCATTCAAAAATCAAATTAAATTGGGGACTGTTTTAAATGATATGAAACTTTACAAATCATTTATATATTTTAGGAGTGAAGGTTATGATGGAAGTCCATGCAAAAAATCATTTGAGATTTAGATACTATGAAATGTTTTGAAATGCAAGTTTCGGTCAAAAAATGATAATATATTATACACTAGTTTATACTAGTTTCGGGCAAAAAATCAAATTAAATTTAGGACTGTTACGTATTTATACAAAACTTTTATGAACATTTATATAAGTTATAAGGGAATGTTATGATAGAAGTCCATGCAAAAAATCATCTGAAAATTAGATTCTATGAATCTTTTCGAAATGCAAGTTTCGGTCAAAAAATCATAAATAAATATACATTACTTTCGGTTAAAAAATCAAATTAAATTGAGGACTGATCAAAATGATACGAAACTTTTCAGATCATTTATATATTTTAGGTAGGAAGGTTTTGATGGAAATCCATGCAAAAAATCATCTGATAAATAGATTCTATGAAACATTTAGAAATGCAAATTTCGGTTAAAAAATCATAATGTATTATACACTGGTTGATACTAGTTTCGATCAAAAATCAAATTAAATCGGGGACTGTTTGAATTGATACGAAACTTTCCAAATCATTTATATATGTTAGGAGGGAAGGTTATGATCGAAGTCCATGCAAAAAATCATTTAAGAATTAGATACTATGAAACGTTTTGAAATACAAGTTTTGGTCGAAAAATCAAAATATATTATACACTAGTTTATACTAGTTTCGGTAAAAAAAATCAAATTAAATCTAGGACTGTTTGGAACGATACAAAACTTTTATGAACCTTTATATATGTTATAAGGGAAGGTTATGATGGAAGTCCATTCGAAAAATCATATGAAAATTAGATTCTATGAATCTTTTCGAAATGCAAGTTCTGTTAAAAAAATCATAATATATTATACACTAGTTTATACTATTTTCGGTCAAAAATAAAATTAAATCGGGGACTGTTTGAAATGATACGAAACTTTTTCAGATAATTTATATATTTAGGCGGGAAGGTTATAATGGAAGTACATGCAAAAAATCAATTTAGAATTAGATTCTATAGAACGTTTTGAAATGCATGTTTTAGTCAAAAAATCATAATATATTATACACTAGTTTATACTAGTTTTGGGCAAAAAATTAAATTAAATTTAGGACTATTCGAAATAATACAAAACTTTTATGATCATTTATATATGCTATAAGGGAAGGTTATGATGGAAGTCCAAGCAACAAAGTCATCTGAAAATTAGATTCTATGAAACTTTTTGAAAAATCAAAAAATCATAATATATTATACACTAGTTTCGGATAAAAAATCAAATTAAATTGAGGACAGATCAAAATGATACGAAACTTTTCAGATCATTTATATATTTTAGGTAGGAAATTTTGATGGAAATCCATGCAAAAAATCATATGAGAATTAGATTCTATGAAACATTTTGAAATGTAAATTTCGGTTAAAAAATCATAATGTATTATACACTGGTTGATACTAGTTTCGTTCAAAATAAAATTAAATCGGGGACTGTTTGATATGATACGAAACTTTCCTGATCATTTATATATGTTAGGAGGGAAGGTTATGATGGAAGTCCATGGAAAAAAACATTTGAGAAACAAATACTATGAAACGTTTTGAAATGCAAGTTTCTATCAAAAAATCATAATATATTATACGCTAGTTTATACTAGTTTCGGTAAAAGAAATTTATGAACCTTTATATATGTTATAAGGGAAGGTTATGATGGAAGTCCATGCAAAAAATCCTCTGAAAATTAGATTCTATGGATCTTTTCGAAATGCAAGTTCTGTTAAAAAAATCATAATATATTTTACAATAGTTTCGGTCAAAAAATCAAATTAATTCGAGGATTGTTCGAAATGATACGAAACTTATCAGATCATTTAAATATGTTACGAGGGAAGGTTATGATGGAAGTACATGCAAACTATCATCTGAGAATTAGATATTATGAAACATTTTGAAATTCAAGTTTCGGTGTAAAAAATCATAATGTATTATACACTAGTTTATACTATTTTTGGTCAAAAATCAAATTAAATCGGGGACTGTTTGAAATGATACGAAACTTTTTCAGATCATTTATATATGTTAGGTGGGACGGTTATAATGGAAGTACAGGCAAAAAATCAATTTAGAATTAGATTTTATAAAATGTTTTGAAATGCATGTTTCGGTCGAAAAATCATAATATATTATACACTAGTTTATACTAGTTTCGGGCAAAAAATCAAATTAAATTTAGGACTGTTAGAAATAATACGAAACTTTAATGAACATTTATATATGTTATAAGATAAGGTAATGATGGAAGTCCAAGCGAAAAATCATCTGAAAATTAGTTTCTATGAAACTTTTTGAAATGCAAGTTTCGTTCAAAACATCATAATATATTATACACTAGATTCGGTTAAAAAATCAAATTAAATTGAGGACGGATCGAAATGATACTAAACTTTTCAGATCATTTATATATTTTAGGTAGGAAGGTTTTGATGGAAATCCATGCAAAAAATCATTTGAGAATTAGATTCTATGAAACATATTGAAATGCAAAATTCGGATAAAAAATCATAATGTATTATAGACACTTTGATACTAGTTTCGTTCAAAAATCAAATTAAATCGTGGACTGTTTGAAATGATACGAAACTTTCCAGATCATTTATATATTTTAAGAGGGAAGGTTATGATAGAAGTCCATGAAAAAAATCATTTGAGAATTAGATACTATGAAACGTTTTGAAAAGCAAGTTTCGGTCAAAAAATAAAAATATATTATACACTAGTTTATACTAGTTTCGGTCAAAAAATACAATTAAATCGAGGATTGCTCGAAATGATAGAAAACTTATCAAATCATTTATATTTGTTACGAGGGAAGGTTATGATGGAAGTCCAAGCAAAATATCATCTGAGAATTAGATATTATGAAACATTTTGAAATTCAAGTTTCGTTGTAAAAAATCATAATGTATTATACACTTGTTTATACTATTTTTGTTTAAAAATAAAATTAAATCGGGGACTTTTTTAAATAATACGAAACTTTTTCAGATAATTTATATATGTTAGGCGGGAAGGTTATAATTGAAGTACAGGCAAAAAATCAATTTAGAATTAGATTCTATAAAACGTTTTGAAATGCATATTTCGTTCGAAAAATCATAATATATTATTCACTAGTTTATACTAGTTTCGGGAAAAAAATCAGATTAAATTTAGGATAGTTCGAAATAATACGAAACTTTGATGAGCATTTATATATGTTATAAGGTAAGGTTATGATGGAAGTCCAAGCAAAAAATCATCTGAAAATTAGATTCTATGAAACTTTTTGAAATGCAAGTTTCGGTCAAAAAATCATAATATATTATACACTAGTTTCGGTTTAAAAATCAAATTAAATTGAAATGCAAAATTCGGTTAAAAAATCATAATGTATTATACGCTGGTTGATACTAGGTTCGTTCAAAAATCAAATTAAATCGTGGACTGTTTGAAATGATACGAAACTTTCCTAATCATTTATATATTTTAAGAGGGAATGTTATGATGGAATTCTATGAAAAAAGTCATTTGAGAATTAGATACTATGAAACGTTTTGAAATGCAAGTTTCGGTCGAAAAATCAAAATATATTATACACTAGTTTATACTAGTTTCGGGCAAAAAATCAAATTAAATTTAGGACTATTTGGAACGATAAAAAACTTTTATGAACCTTTATATATGTTATAAGGGAAGGTTATGATGGAAGTCCATACAAAAAATCATCTGAAAATTAGATTCTATGAATCTTTTTGAAATGCAAGTTCTGGTAAAAAAATCATGATATATTATACACTTGTTTCGGTCAAAAAATCAAATTAAATCGAGGATTGTTCGAAATGATACGAAACTTACCCGATCATTTAAATATGTTACGAGGGAAGGTTATGATGGAAGTCCATGCAAAAAATCATCTGAGAATTAGATTCTATGAAACATTTTGAAATTCAAGTTTCGGTGTAAAAAATCATAATGCATTATACACTAGTGTATACTATTTTCGGTCAAAAATCAAATTAAATCGGGGACTGTTTGAAATAATAAGAAACTTTTTCAGATAATTTATATATGTTAGGCGGGAAGGTTATAATGGAAGTACATGCATAAAATCAATTTAGAATTAGATTCTATAATACGTTTTGAAATGCATGTTTCGGTCAAAAATTCATAATATATTATACAGTAGTTTATACTAGTTTCGGGGAAAAAATCAAATTAAATTTAGGACTGTTCGAAATAATACGAAACTTTTATGAACATTTATATATGTTATAAGGGAAGGTTATGATGGAAGTCCAAGCAAAAAAACATCAGAAAATAAGATTCTATGAAACTTTTTGAAATGCATGTTTCGGTCAAAAAATCATAATATATTATACACAAGTTTCGGTTAAAAAATCAAATTAAATTGAGGACGGACTTAAATGATACGAAACGTTTCAGGTCATTTATATATTTTAGGAAGGAAGGTTTTGATGGAAATCCATGCAAAAAATCACCTGAGAATTAGATTCTATGAAACATTTTGAAATGCAAATTTCGGTTTAAAAATCATAATGTATTATACACTGGTTTATACTAGTTTCGTTCAAAAATCAAATTAAATCGGGGACTGTTTGAAATGATACAAAACTTTCCATATCATTTATATATGTTAGGAGGGAAGGTTATGATGGAAGTCCATGCAAAAAATCATTTGAGAATTAGATACTATGAAACGTTTTGAAATGCAAGTTTCGGTCAAAAAATCATAATATATTATACACTAGTTTCGGTTAAAAAATCAAACTAAATTGAGGAGGATCGAAATGATACGAAATTTTTCAGATCATTTATATATTTTAGGTAGGAAGGTTTTGATGGAAATCCATGCAAAAAATAATCTGAGAATTAGATTCTATGAAACTTTTTGAAATGAAAATTTCGGTTAAAAAATTATAATGTATTATACATTGGTTGATACTAGTTTCGTTCAAAAATCAAATAAAATCGGGGACTGTTTAAAATGATACGAAACTTTCTAAATCATTTATATATGTTAGGAGGGAAGGTTATGATGGAAGTCCAGGAAAAAAATCATTTGAGAATTAGATACTATGAAACATTTTGAAATGCAAGTTTCGGTAAAAAAATCATAATATATTATACACTGGGTTATACTAGTTTCGGTAAAAAAAAATCAAATTAAATCTAGGACTATTTGGAACGATAGAAAACTTTTTATGAACCTTTATATATGTTATAAGGGAAGGTTATGATGGAAGTCCATGCAAAAAATCATCTGAAAATTAAATTCTATGAATCTTTTCGAAATAGAAGTTCTGTTAAAAAAATCATAATATATTATACACTAGTTTCGGTCAAAAAATCAAACTAAATCGAGGACTGTTCGAAATGATACGAAACTTATCAGATCATTTAAATATGTTACGAGGGAAGGTTATGATGGAAGTCAATGCAAAAAATCATCTGGGAATTAGATTCTGTGAAACATTTTGAAATTCAAGTTTCGGTGTAAAAAATCATAATGTATTATACACTAGTTTATACTATTTTCGGTCAAAAATAAAATTAAATCGGGGAATGTTTGAAATGATACGAAACTTTTTCAGATAATTTATATATGTTAGGAGGGAAGGTTATAATGGAAGTACATGCATAAAATCAATTTAGAATTAGATTCTATAAAACGTTTTGAAATGCATGTTTCGGTCAAAAAATCATAATATATTATACATTAGTTTATACTAGTTTTGGGAAAAAATCAAATTAAATTTAGGACTGTTCGAAATAATACGAAACTTTTATGAACATTTATATATTTTATAAGGGAATGTTATGATGGAAGTCCAAGCAAAAAATCATCTGAAAATTAGATTCTATGAAACTTTTTGAAATGCAAGTTTCAGTCAAAAAATCATAATATATTATACACTAGTTTCGGTTAAAAAATCAAATTAAATTGAGGATGATCAGAATGATACGAAACTTTTCATATCATTTATATATTTTAGGAAGGAAGGTTTTGATGGAAATCCATGCAAAAAATCACCTGAGAATTAGATTCTATGAAACATTTTGAAATGCAAATTTTGGTTAAAAAATCATAATGTATTATACACTGGTTGATACTAGTTTCGTTCAAAAATCAAATTAAATCGGGAATGTTTGAAATGATACGAAACTTTCCATATCATTTATATATGTTAGGAGGGAAGGTTATGATGGAAGTCCATGCAAAAAATCATCTGAGAATTAGATTCTGTGAAACATTTTGAAATTCAAGTTTCGGTGTAAAAAATAATAATGTATTATACACTAGTTTATAATATTTTCGCTCAAAAATCAAATTAAAACGGGGACTGCTTGAAATGATATGAAACTTTTTCAGATAATTTATATATGTTAGGGGGGAAGGTTATAATGGAAGTACATGCATAAAATCAATTTAGAATTAAATTCTATAAAACGTTTTGAAATGCATGTTTCGGTCAAAAATCATAATATATTATACACTAGTTTATACTAGTTTCGGGCAAAAAATCAAATTATATTTAGGACTATTCAAAATAATATGAAACTTTAAAGAACATTTATATATGTTATAAGGGAAGGTTATGATGGAAGTCCAAGCAAAAAATCATCTGAAAATTAGATTCTATGAAACTTTTTGAAATGCAAATTTCAGTCAAAAAATCATAATATATTATACACTAGTTTCAGTTAAAAAATCAAACTAAATTGGGGAGGATGGTTTTGATGGAAATCCATGCAAAAAATCACCTGAGAATTAGATTCTTTGAAACATTCTGAAATGCAAATTTCTGTTAAAAAATTATAATGTATTATACACTGGTTGATACTAGTTTCGTTCAAAAATCAAATTAAACCGGGGACTGTTTGAAATGATACGAAACTTTCTAGATCATTTATATATGTTAGGAGGGAAGGTTATGATGGAATTCCATGCAAAAAATCATTTGAGAATTAGATACTATGAAAAGTTTTGAAATGCAAGTTTCCGTCAAAAAATAATAATATATTATAAACTAATTTATTCTAGTTTCGTAAAAAAAATCAAATTAAATCTAGGACTGTTTGGAACGATACAAAACTTTTATGAACCTTTATATATGTTATAAGGGAAGGTTATGATGGAAGTCTATGCAAATAATCATATGAAAATTAGATTCTATGAATCTTTTCGAAATGCAAGTTCTGTTAAAAAAATATAATATATTACACACTAGTTTCGGTCAAAAAATCAAATTAAATCGAGGATTGTTTGAAATGATACGAAACTTTCCATATCATTTATATATGTTAGGAGGGAAGGTTATGATGGAAGTCCATGCAAAAAATCATCTGAGAATTAGATTCTACGAAACATTTTGAAATTCAAGTTTCGGTGTAAAAAATCACAATGTATTATAAACTAGTTTATACTATTTTCGCTCAAAATTCAAATTAAATCGGGGACAACTTGAAATGATACGAAAGTTTTTCAGATAATTTATATATGTTAGTCGGGAAGGTTATAATGGAAGTACATGCATAAAATCAATTTAGAATTAGATTCTATAAAACGTTTTAAAATGCATGTTTCGGTCAAAAAATCATAATATATTATACACTAGTTTATACTAGTTTCGGGCAAAAAATCAAATTAAATTTAGGACTGTTCGAAATAATACGAAACTTTTATGAACATTTATATATGTTATAAGGGAAGGTTATGATGGAAGTCCAAGAAAAAAATCATCTGAAAATTAGATTCTATGAAACTTTTTGAAATGCAAGTTTCGGTAAAAAATCATAATATATTATACACTAGTTTCGGTTAAAAAATCAAATTAAATTGAGGAGAATCGGAATGATACGAAACTTTTCAGATCATTTATATATTTTAGATAGGAAGTTTTTGATGGAAATCCATGCAAAAAATCACCGGAGAATTAGATTCTATGAAACATTTTGAAATTCAAATTTCGGTTAAAAAATCATAATGTATTATACACTGGTTGATACTAGTTTCGTTCAAAAATCAAATTAAATCGGGGACTGTTTGAAATGATACGAAACTTTCCAGATCATTTATATATGTTAGGAGGGAAGGTTATGATGGAAGTCCATGCAAAAAATCATTTGAGAATAAGATACTATGAAACATTTTGAAATGCAAGTTTCGGTCAAAAAATCATAATATATTATACACTAGTTTATACTAGTTTCGGTAAAAAAAATCATATTAAATCGAGGACTGTTTGGAACGATACAAAACTTTTATGAACCTTTATATATGTTATAAGGGAAGATTATGATGGAAGTCCATGCAAAAAATCATCTGAAAATTAGATTCTATTAATCTTTACGAAATGCAAGTTCTGTTAAAAAAATCATAATATATTATACACTAGTTTCGGTCAAAAAATCAAATTAAATCGAGGATTGTTCGAAATGATACGAAACTTATCAGATCATTTAAATATGTTACGAGGGAAGGTTATGATGGAAGTTCATGCAAAAAATATCTGAGAATTAGATTCTATGAAACATTTTGAAATTCAAGTTTCGGTGTAAAAAATCATAATGTATTATACACTAGTTTATACTATTTTCGCTCAAAAATCAAATTAAATCGGGGACTGCTTGAAATGATACGAAACTTTTTCAGATAATTTATATATGTTAGGCGGGAAGGTTATAATGGAAGTACATGCATAAAATCAATTTAGAATAAGATTCTATAAAACGTTTTGAAATGCATGTTTCGGTCAAAAAATCATAATATATTATACAGTAGTTTATACTAGTTTCGGGCAAAAAATCAAATTAAATTTAGGACTGTTCGAAATAATATGAAACTTTAAAGAACATTTATAAATGTTATAAGGGAAGGTTATGATGGAAGTCCAAGCAAAAAATCATCTGAAAATTAAATTCTATGAAACTTTTTGAAATGCATGTTTCGGTCAAAATATCATAATATATTATAAACTAGTTTCGGTTAAAAAATCAAACTAAATTGGGGAGGATCGAAATGATAAGAAACTTTTCAGATCATTTATATATTTTAGGTAGGATGGTTTTGATGGAAATCCATGTAAAAAATCACCTGAGAATTAGATTCTTTGAAACATTCTGAAATGCAAATTTCGGTTAAAAAATTATAATGTATTATACACTTGTTGATACTAGTTTCGTTAAAAAATCAAATTAAATCGGGGACTGTTTGAAATGATACGAAAATTTCCAGATCATTTATATATGTTAGGTGGGAAGGTTATGATGGAAGTCCATGCTAAAAATCATTTTAGAATTAGATACTATGAAACGTTTTGAAATGCAAGTTTCCGTCAAAAAATCATAATATATTATACACTAATTTATACTAGTTTCGGTAAAAAAAATCAAATTAAATATAGGACTGTTTGGAACGATATAAAACTTTTATGAACCTTTATATATGTTATAAGGGAAGGTTATGATGGGAGTCCATGCAAATAATAATATGAAAATTAGATTCTATGAATCTTTTCGAAATGCAAGTTCTGTTAAAAAAATCATAATATATTATACACTAGTTTCGGTCAAAAAATCAAATTAAATCGAGGATTGTTTGAAATGATACGAAACTTTCCATATCATTTATATATGTTAGGAGGGAAGGTTATGATGGAAGTCCATGCAAAAAATCATCTGAGAATTAGATTCTACGAAACATTTTGAAATTCAAGTTTCGGTGTAAAAAATCACAATGTATTATAAACTAGTTTATACTATTTTCGGTCAAAATTCAAATTAAATCGGGGACAGCTTGAAATGATACGAAAGTTTTTCAGATAATTTATATATGTTAGTCGGGAAGGTTATAATGGAAGTACATGCATAAAATCAATTTAGAATCAGATTCTATAAAACGTTTTAAAATGCATGTTTCGGTCAAAAAATCATAATATATTATACACTAGTTTATACTAGTTTCGGGCAAAAAATCAAATTAAATTTAGGACTGTTCGAAATAATACGAAACTTTTATGAACATTTATATATGTTATAAGGGAAGGTTATGATGGAAGTCCAAGAAAAAAATCATCAGAAAATTAGATTCTATGAAACTTTTTGAAATGCAAGTTTCGGTAAAAAATCATAATATATTATACACTAGTTTCGGTTAAAAAATCAAATTAAATTGAGGAGAATCGGAATGATACGAAACTTTTCAGATCATTTATATATTTTAGATAGGAAGTTTTTGATGGAAATCCATGCAAAAAATCACCGGAGAATTAGATTCTATGAAACATTTTGAAATTCAAATTTCGGTTAAAAAATCATAATGTATTATACACTGGTTGATACTAGTTTCGTTCAAAAATCAAATTAAATCGGGGACTGTTTGAAATGATACGAAACTTTCCAGATCATTTATATATGTTAGGAGGGAAGGTTATGATGGAAGTCCATGCAAAAAATCATTTGAGAATTAGATACTATGAAATGTTTTGAAATGCAAGTTTCCGTCAAAAAATCATAATATATTACACACTAATTTATACTATTTTCGGTAAAAAAAATCAAATTAAATCTAGGACTGTTTGGAACGATACAAAACTTTCATGAACCTTTATATATACTATAAGGGAAGGTTATGATGGAAGTTCATGCAAAAAACATTTGAAAATTAGATTCTATGAATCTTTTCGAAATGCAAGTTCTGTTAAAAAAATCATAATATTATATACACTAGTTTTGGTTAAAAAATCAAATTAAATCGAGGATTGTTCGAAATGATACGAAACTTATCAGATCATTTAAATATGTTACGAGGGAAGGTTATGATGGAAGTCCATGCAAAAAATCATCTGAGAATTAGATTCTGTGAAACATTTTGAAATTCAAGTTTCAGTGTAAAAAATTATAATGTATTATGCAATAGTTTATACTATTTTCGCTCAAAAATCAAATTAAATCGGGGACTGCTTGAAATGATACGAAACTTTTTCAGATAATTTATATATGTTAGGCGGGAAGGTTATAATGGAAGTACAGGCATAAAATCAATATAGAATTAGATTCTATAAAACGTTTTAAAATGTATGTTTCGGTCAAAACATCATAATATATTATACACTAGTTTATACTAGTTTTGGGCAAAAAATCAAATTAAATTTAGGACTGTTCGAAATAATACGAAACTTTAAAGAACATTTATATATGTTATAAGGGAAGGTTATGATGGAAGTCCAAGCAAAAAATCATCTGAAAATTAGATTCTATGAAACTTTTTGAAATGCAAGTTTCGGTCAAAAAATCATAATATATTATACACTTGTTTCGGTTAAAAAATCAAATTAAATCGAGGATTGTTCGAAATGATACGAAACTTATCAGATCATTTATATATTTTAGATAGGAAGTTTTTGATGGAAATCCATGCAAAAAATCACCGGAGAATTAGATTCTATGAAACATTTTGAAATTCAAATTTCGGTTAAAAAATCATAATGTATTATACACTGGTTGATACTAGTTTCGTTCAAAAATCAAATTAAATCGGGGACTGTTTGAAATGATACGAAACTTTCCAGATCATTTATATATGTTAGGAGGGAAGGTTATGATGGAAGTCCATGCAAAAAATCATTTGAGAATTAGATACTATGAAACGTTTTGAAATGCAAGTTTCCGTCAAAAAATCATAATATATTACACACTAATTTATACTATTTTCGGTAAAAAAAATAAAATTAAATCTAGGACTGTTTGGAACGATACAAAACTTTCATGAACCTTTATATATGTTATAAGGGAAGGTTATGATGGAAGTTCATGCAAAAAACATTTGAAAATTAGATTCTATGAATCTTTTCGAAATGCAAGTTCTGTTAAAAAAATCATAATATTATATACACTAGTTTTGGTTAAAAAATCAAATTAAATCGAGGATTGTTCGAAATGATACGAAACTTATCAGATCATTTAAATATGTTACGAGGGAAGGTTATGATGGAAGTCCATGCAAAAAATCATCTGAGAATTAGATTCTGTGAAACATTTTGAAATTCAAGTTTCAGTGTAAAAAATTATAATGTATTATGCAATAGTTTATACTATTTTCGCTCAAAAATCAAATTAAATCGGGGACTGCTTGAAATGATACGAAACTTTTTCAGATAATTTATATATGTTAGGCGGGAAGGTTATAATGGAAGTA
The DNA here is from genome assembly GCA_963966055.1 of Lathyrus aphaca. NCBI lineage: Eukaryota > Viridiplantae > Streptophyta > Magnoliopsida > Fabales > Fabaceae > Lathyrus > Lathyrus aphaca. The sequence goes on along the minus strand of OZ014523.1, from coordinate 28,051,672 downwards.
CATGCATAAAATCAATATAGAATTAGATTCTATAAAACGTTTTAAAATGTATGTTTCGGTCAAAACATCATAATATATTATACACTAGTTTATACTAGTTTTGGGCAAAAAATCAAATTAAATTTAGGACTGTTCGAAATAATACGAAACTTTAAAGAACATTTATATATGTTATAAGGGAAGGTTATGATGGAAGTCCAAGCAAAAAATCATCTGAAAATTAGATTCTATGAAACTTTTTGAAATGCAAGTTTCGGTCAAAAAATCATAATATATTATACACTTGTTTCGGTTAAAAAATCAAATTAAATCGAGGATTGTTCGAAATGATACGAAACTTATCAGATCATTTATATATTTTAGATAGGAAGTTTTTGATGGAAATCCATGCAAAAAATCACCGGAGAATTAGATTCTATGAAACATTTTGAAATTCAAATTTCGGTTAAAAAATCATAATGTATTATACACTGGTTGATACTAGTTTCGTTCAAAAATCAAATTAAATCGGGGACTGTTTGAAATGATACGAAACTTTCCAGATCATTTATATATGTTAGGAGGGAAGGTTATGATGGAAGTCCATGCAAAAAATCATTTGAGAATTAGATACTATGAAACGTTTTGAAATGCAAGTTTCCGTCAAAAAATCATAATATATTACACACTAATTTATACTATTTTCGGTAAAAAAAATCAAATTAAATCTAGGACTGTTTGGAACGATACAAAACTTTCATGAACCTTTATATATGTTATAAGGGAAGGTTATGATGGAAGTTCATGCAAAAAACATTTGAAAATTAGATTCTATGAATCTTTTCGAAATGCAAGTTCTGTTAAAAAAATCATAATATTATATACACTAGTTTTGGTTAAAAAATCAAATTAAATCGAGGATTGTTCGAAATGATACGAAACTTATCAGATCATTTAAATATGTTACGAGGGAAGGTTATGATGGAAGTCCATGCAAAAAATCATCTGAGAATTAGATTCTGTGAAACATTTTGAAATTCAAGTTTCAGTGTAAAAAATTATAATGTATTATGCAATAGTTTATACTATTTTCGCTCAAAAATCAAATTAAATCGGGGACTGCTTGAAATGATACGAAACTTTTTCAGATAATTTATATATGTTAGGCGGGAAGGTTATAATGGAAGTACAGGCATAAAATCAATATAGAATTAGATTCTATAAAACGTTTTAAAATGTATGTTTCGGTCAAAACATCATAATATATTATACACTAGTTTATACTAGTTTTGGGCAAAAAATCAAATTAAATTTAGGACTGTTCGAAATAATACGAAACTTTAAAGAACATTTATATATGTTATAAGGGAAGGTTATGATGGAAGTCCAAGCAAAAAATCATCTGAAAATTAGATTCTATGAAACTTTTTGAAATGCAAGTTTCGGTCAAAAAATCATAATATATTATACACTTGTTTCGGTTAAAAAATCAAATTAAATCGAGGATTGTTCGAAATGATACGAAACTTATCAGATCATTTATATATTTTAGATAGGAAGTTTTTGATGGAAATCCATGCAAAAAATCACCGGAGAATTAGATTCTATGAAACATTTTGAAATTCAAATTTCGGTTAAAAAATCATAATGTATTATACACTGGTTGATACTAGTTTCGTTCAAAAATCAAATTAAATCGGGGACTGTTTGAAATGATACGAAACTTTCCAGATCATTTATATATGTTAGGAGGGAAGGTTATGATGGAAGTCCATGCAAAAAATCATTTGAGAATTAGATACTATGAAACGTTTTGAAATGCAAGTTTCCGTCAAAAAATCATAATATATTACACACTAATTTATACTATTTTCGGTAAAAAAAATCAAATTAAATCTAGGACTGTTTGGAACGATACAAAACTTTCATGAACCTTTATATATGTTATAAGGGAAGGTTATGATGGAAGTTCATGCAAAAAACATTTGAAAATTAGATTCTATGAATCTTTTCGAAATGCAAGTTCTGTTAAAAAAATCATAATATTATATACACTAGTTTTGGTTAAAAAATCAAATTAAATCGAGGATTGTTCGAAATGATACGAAACTTATCAGATCATTTAAATATGTTACGAGGGAAGGTTATGATGGAAGTCCATGCAAAAAATCATCTGAGAATTAGATTCTGTGAAACATTTTGAAATTCAAGTTTCAGTGTAAAAAATTATAATGTATTATGCAATAGTTTATACTATTTTCGCTCAAAAATCAAATTAAATCGGGGACTGCTTGAAATGATACGAAACTTTTTCAGATAATTTATATATGTTAGGCGGGAAGGTTATAATGGAAGTACAGGCATAAAATCAATATAGAATTAGATTCTATAAAACGTTTTAAAATGTATGTTTCGGTCAAAACATCATAATATATTATACACTAGTTTATACTAGTTTTGGGCAAAAAATCAAATTAAATTTAGGACTGTTCGAAATAATACGAAACTTTAAAGAACATTTATATATGTTATAAGGGAAGGTTATGATGGAAGTCCAAGCAAAAAATCATCTGAAAATTAGATTCTATGAAACTTTTTGAAATGCAAGTTTCGGTCAAAAAATCATAATATATTATACACTTGTTTCGGTTAAAAAATCAAATTAAATCGAGGATTGTTCGAAATGATACGAAACTTATCAGATCATTTATATATTTTAGATAGGAAGTTTTTGATGGAAATCCATGCAAAAAATCACCGGAGAATTAGATTCTATGAAACATTTTGAAATTCAAATTTCGGTTAAAAAATCATAATGTATTATACACTGGTTGATACTAGTTTCGTTCAAAAATCAAATTAAATCGGGGACTGTTTGAAATGATACGAAACTTTCCAGATCATTTATATATGTTAGGAGGGAAGGTTATGATGGAAGTCCATGCAAAAAATCATTTGAGAATTAGATACTATGAAACGTTTTGAAATGCAAGTTTCCGTCAAAAAATCATAATATATTACACACTAATTTATACTATTTTCGGTAAAAAAAATAAAATTAAATCTAGGACTGTTTGGAACGATACAAAACTTTCATGAACCTTTATATATGTTATAAGGGAAGGTTATGATGGAAGTTCATGCAAAAAACATTTGAAAATTAGATTCTATGAATCTTTTCGAAATGCAAGTTCTGTTAAAAAAATCATAATATTATATACACTAGTTTTGGTTAAAAAATCAAATTAAATCGAGGATTGTTCGAAATGATACGAAACTTATCAGATCATTTAAATATGTTACGAGGGAAGGTTATGATGGAAGTCCATGCAAAAAATCATCTGAGAATTAGATTCTGTGAAACATTTTGAAATTCAAGTTTCAGTGTAAAAAATTATAATGTATTATGCAATAGTTTATACTATTTTCGCTCAAAAATCAAATTAAATCGGGGACTGCTTGAAATGATACGAAACTTTTTCAGATAATTTATATATGTTAGGCGGGAAGGTTATAATGGAAGTACATGCATAAAATCAATATAGAATTAGATTCTATAAAACGTTTTAAAATGTATGTTTCGGTCAAAACATCATAATATATTATACACTAGTTTATACTAGTTTTGGGCAAAAAATCAAATTAAATTTAGGACTGTTCGAAATAATACGAAACTTTAAAGAACATTTATATATGTTATAAGGGAAGGTTATGATGGAAGTCCAAGCAAAAAATCATCTGAAAATTAGATTCTATGAAACTTTTTGAAATGCAAGTTTCGGTCAAAAAATCATAATATATTATACACTTGTTTCGGTTAAAAAATCAAATTAAATCGAGGATTGTTCGAAATGATACGAAACTTATCAGATCATTTATATATTTTAGATAGGAAGTTTTTGATGGAAATCCATGCAAAAAATCACCGGAGAATTAGATTCTATGAAACATTTTGAAATTCAAATTTCGGTTAAAAAATCATAATGTATTATACACTGGTTGATACTAGTTTCGTTCAAAAATCAAATTAAATCGGGGACTGTTTGAAATGATACGAAACTTTCCAGATCATTTATATATGTTAGGAGGGAAGGTTATGATGGAAGTCCATGCAAAAAATCATTTGAGAATTAGATACTATGAAACGTTTTGAAATGCAAGTTTCCGTCAAAAAATCATAATATATTACACACTAATTTATACTATTTTCGGTAAAAAAAATCAAATTAAATCTAGGACTGTTTGGAACGATACAAAACTTTCATGAACCTTTATATATGTTATAAGGGAAGGTTATGATGGAAGTTCATGCAAAAAACATTTGAAAATTAGATTCTATGAATCTTTTCGAAATGCAAGTTCTGTTAAAAAAATCATAATATTATATACACTAGTTTTGGTTAAAAAATCAAATTAAATCGAGGATTGTTCGAAATGATACGAAACTTATCAGATCATTTAAATATGTTACGAGGGAAGGTTATGATGGAAGTCCATGCAAAAAATCATCTGAGAATTAGATTCTGTGAAACATTTTGAAATTCAAGTTTCAGTGTAAAAAATTATAATGTATTATGCAATAGTTTATACTATTTTCGCTCAAAAATCAAATTAAATCGGGGACTGCTTGAAATGATACGAAACTTTTTCAGATAATTTATATATGTTAGGCGGGAAGGTTATAATGGAAGTACAGGCATAAAATCAATATAGAATTAGATTCTATAAAACGTTTTAAAATGTATGTTTCGGTCAAAACATCATAATATATTATACACTAGTTTATACTAGTTTTGGGCAAAAAATCAAATTAAATTTAGGACTGTTCGAAATAATACGAAACTTTAAAGAACATTTATATATGTTATAAGGGAAGGTTATGATGGAAGTCCAAGCAAAAAATCATCTGAAAATTAGATTCTATGAAACTTTTTGAAATGCAAGTTTCGGTCAAAAAATCATAATATATTATACACTTGTTTCGGTTAAAAAATCAAATTAAATCGAGGATTGTTCGAAATGATACGAAACTTATCAGATCATTTATATATTTTAGATAGGAAGTTTTTGATGGAAATCCATGCAAAAAATCACCGGAGAATTAGATTCTATGAAACATTTTGAAATTCAAATTTCGGTTAAAAAATCATAATGTATTATACACTGGTTGATACTAGTTTCGTTCAAAAATCAAATTAAATCGGGGACTGTTTGAAATGATACGAAACTTTCCAGATCATTTATATATGTTAGGAGGGAAGGTTATGATGGAAGTCCATGCAAAAAATCATTTGAGAATTAGATACTATGAAACGTTTTGAAATGCAAGTTTCCGTCAAAAAATCATAATATATTACACACTAATTTATACTATTTTCGGTAAAAAAAATCAAATTAAATCTAGGACTGTTTGGAACGATACAAAACTTTCATGAACCTTTATATATGTTATAAGGGAAGGTTATGATGGAAGTTCATGCAAAAAACATTTGAAAATTAGATTCTATGAATCTTTTCGAAATGCAAGTTCTGTTAAAAAAATCATAATATTATATACACTAGTTTTGGTTAAAAAATCAAATTAAATCGAGGATTGTTCGAAATGATACGAAACTTATCAGATCATTTAAATATGTTACGAGGGAAGGTTATGATGGAAGTCCATGCAAAAAATCATCTGAGAATTAGATTCTGTGAAACATTTTGAAATTCAAGTTTCAGTGTAAAAAATTATAATGTATTATGCAATAGTTTATACTATTTTCGCTCAAAAATCAAATTAAATCGGGGACTGCTTGAAATGATACGAAACTTTTTCAGATAATTTATATATGTTAGGCGGGAAGGTTATAATGGAAGTACAGGCATAAAATCAATATAGAATTAGATTCTATAAAACGTTTTAAAATGTATGTTTCGGTCAAAACATCATAATATATTATACACTAGTTTATACTAGTTTTGGGCAAAAAATCAAATTAAATTTAGGACTGTTCGAAATAATACGAAACTTTAAAGAACATTTATATATGTTATAAGGGAAGGTTATGATGGAAGTCCAAGCAAAAAATCATCTGAAAATTAGATTCTATGAAACTTTTTGAAATGCAAGTTTCGGTCAAAAAATCATAATATATTATACACTTGTTTCGGTTAAAAAATCAAATTAAATCGAGGATTGTTCGAAATGATACGAAACTTATCAGATCATTTATATATTTTAGATAGGAAGTTTTTGATGGAAATCCATGCAAAAAATCACCGGAGAATTAGATTCTATGAAACATTTTGAAATTCAAATTTCGGTTAAAAAATCATAATGTATTATACACTGGTTGATACTAGTTTTGTTCAAAAATCAAATTAAATCGGGGACTGTTTGAAATGATACGAAACTTTCCAGATCATTTATATATGTTAGGAGGGAAGGTTATGATGGAAGTCCATGCAAAAAATCATTTGAGAATTAGATACTATGAAACGTTTTGAAATGCAAGTTTCCGTCAAAAAATCATAATATATTACACACTAATTTATACTATTTTCGGTAAAAAAAATCAAATTAAATCTAGGACTGTTTGGAACGATACAAAACTTTCATGAACCTTTATATATGTTATAAGGGAAGGTTATGATGGAAGTTCATGCAAAAAACATTTGAAAATTAGATTCTATGAATCTTTTCGAAATGCAAGTTCTGTTAAAAAAATCATAATATTATATACACTAGTTTTGGTTAAAAAATCAAATTAAATCGAGGATTGTTCGAAATGATACGAAACTTATCAGATCATTTAAATATGTTACGAGGGAAGGTTATGATGGAAGTCCATGCAAAAAATCATCTGAGAATTAGATTCTGTGAAACATTTTGAAATTCAAGTTTCAGTGTAAAAAATTATAATGTATTATGCAATAGTTTATACTATTTTCGCTCAAAAATCAAATTAAATCGGGGACTGCTTGAAATGATACGAAACTTTTTCAGATAATTTATATATGTTAGGCGGGAAGGTTATAATGGAAGTACAGGCATAAAATCAATATAGAATTAGATTCTATAAAACGTTTTAAAATGTATGTTTCGGTCAAAACATCATAATATATTATACACTAGTTTATACTAGTTTTGGGCAAAAAATCAAATTAAATTTAGGACTGTTCGAAATAATACGAAACTTTAAAGAACATTTATATATGTTATAAGGGAAGGTTATGATGGAAGTCCAAGCAAAAAATCATCTGAAAATTAGATTTTATGAAACTTTTTGAAATGCAAGTTTCGGTCAAAAAATCATAATATATTATACACTTGTTTCGGTTAAAAAATCAAATTAAATCGAGGATTGTTCGAAATGATACGAAACTTATCAGATCATTTATATATTTTAGATAGGAAGTTTTTGATGGAAATCCATGCAAAAAATCACCGGAGAATTAGATTCTATGAAACATTTTGAAATTCAAATTTCGGTTAAAAAATCATAATGTATTATACACTGGTTGATACTAGTTTCGTTCAAAAATCAAATTAAATCGGGGACTGTTTGAAATGATACGAAACTTTCCAGATCATTTATATATGTTAGGAGGGAAGGTTATGATGGAAGTCCATGCAAAAAATCATTTGAGAATTAGATACTATGAAACGTTTTGAAATGCAAGTTTCCGTCAAAAAATCATAATATATTACACACTAATTTATACTATTTTCGGTAAAAAAAATCAAATTAAATCTAGGACTGTTTGGAACGATACAAAACTTTCATGAACCTTTATATATGTTATAAGGGAAGGTTATGATGGAAGTTCATGCAAAAAACATTTGAAAATTAGATTCTATGAATCTTTTCGAAATGCAAGTTCTGTTAAAAAAATCATAATATTATATACACTAGTTTTGGTTAAAAAATCAAATTAAATCGAGGATTGTTCGAAATGATACGAAACTTATCAGATCATTTAAATATGTTACGAGGGAAGGTTATGATGGAAGTCCATGCAAAAAATCATCTGAGAATTAGATTCTGTGAAACATTTTGAAATTCAAGTTTCAGTGTAAAAAATTATAATGTATTATGCAATAGTTTATACTATTTTCGCTCAAAAATCAAATTAAATCGGGGACTGCTTGAAATGATACGAAACTTTTTCAGATAATTTATATATGTTAGGCGGGAAGGTTATAATGGAAGTACATGCATAAAATCAATATAGAATTAGATTCTATAAAACGTTTTAAAATGTATGTTTCGGTCAAAACATCATAATATATTATACACTAGTTTATACTAGTTTTGGGCAAAAAATCAAATTAAATTTAGGACTGTTCGAAATAATACGAAACTTTAAAGAACATTTATATATGTTATAAGGGAAGGTTATGATGGAAGTCCAAGCAAAAAATCATCTGAAAATTAGATTCTATGAAACTTTTTGAAATGCAAGTTTCTGTCAAAAAATCATAATATATTATACACTTGTTTCGGTTAAAAAATCAAATTAAATCGAGGATTGTTCGAAATGATACGAAACTTATCAGATCATTTATATATTTTAGATAGGAAGTTTTTGATGGAAATCCATGCAAAAAATCACCGGAGAATTAGATTCTATGAAACATTTTGAAATTCAAATTTCGGTTAAAAAATCATAATGTATTATACACTGGTTGATACTAGTTTCGTTCAAAAATCAAATTAAATCGGGGACTGTTTGAAATGATACGAAACTTTCCAGATCATTTATATATGTTAGGAGGGAAGGTTATGATGGAAGTCCATGCAAAAAATCATTTGAGAATTAGATACTATGAAACGTTTTGAAATGCAAGTTTCCGTCAAAAAATCATAATATATTACACACTAATTTATACTATTTTCGGTAAAAAAAATCAAATTAAATCTAGGACTGTTTGGAACGATACAAAACTTTCATGAACCTTTATATATGTTATAAGGGAAGGTTATGATGGAAGTTCATGCAAAAAACATTTGAAAATTAGATTCTATGAATCTTTTCGAAATGCAAGTTCTGTTAAAAAAATCATAATATTATATACACTAGTTTTGGTTAAAAAATCAAATTAAATCGAGGATTGTTCGAAATGATACGAAACTTATCAGATCATTTAAATATGTTACGAGGGAAGGTTATGATGGAAGTCCATGCAAAAAATCATCTGAGAATTAGATTCTGTGAAACATTTTGAAATTCAAGTTTCAGTGTAAAAAATTATAATGTATTATGCAATAGTTTATACTATTTTCGCTCAAAAATCAAATTAAATCGGGGACTGCTTGAAATGATACGAAACTTTTTCAGATAATTTATATATGTTAGGCGGGAAGGTTATAATGGAAGTACAGGCATAAAATCAATATAGAATTAGATTCTATAAAACGTTTTAAAATGTATGTTTCGGTCAAAACATCATAATATATTATACACTAGTTTATACTAGTTTTGGGCAAAAAATCAAATTAAATTTAGGACTGTTCGAAATAATATGAAACTTTAAAGAACATTTATAAATGTTATAAGGGAAGGTTATGATGGAAGTCCAAGCAAAAAATCATCTGAAAATTAGATTCTATGAAACTTTTTGAAATGCATGTTTCGGTCAAAATATCATAATATATTATAAACTAGTTTCGGTTAAAAAATCAAACTAAATTGGGGAGGATCGAAATGATAAGAAACTTTTCAGATCATTTATATATTTTAGGTAGGATGGTTTTGATGGAAATCCATGTAAAAAATCACCTGAGAATTAGATTCTTTGAAACATTCTGAAATGCAAATTTCGGTTAAAAAATTATAATGTATTATACACTTGTTGATACTAGTTTCGTTAAAAAATCAAATTAAATCGGGGACTGTTTGAAATGATACGAAAATTTCCAGATCATTTATATATGTTAGGTGGGAAGGTTATGATGGAAGTCCATGCTAAAAATCATTTTAGAATTAGATACTATGAAACGTTTTGAAATGCAAGTTTCCGTCAAAAAATCATAATATATTATACACTAATTTATACTAGTTTCGGTAAAAAAAATCAAATTAAATATAGGACTGTTTGGAACGATATAAAACTTTTATGAACCTTTATATATGTTATAAGGGAAGGTTATGATGGGAGTCCATGCAAATAATAATATGAAAATTAGATTCTATGAATCTTTTCGAAATGCAAGTTCTGTTAAAAAAATCATAATATATTATACACTAGTTTCGGTCAAAAAATCAAATTAAATCGAGGATTGTTTGAAATGATACGAAACTTTCCATATCATTTATATATGTTAGGAGAGAAGGTTATGATGGAAGTCTATGCAAAAAATCATCTGAGAATTAGATTCTACGAAACATTTTGAAATTCAAGTTTCGGTGTAAAAAATCACAATGTATTATAAACTAGTTTATACTATTTTCGGTCAAAATTCAAATTAAATCGGGGACAGCTTGAAATGATACGAAAGTTTTTCAGATAATTTATATATGTTAGTCGGGAAGGTTATAATGGAAGTACATGCATAAAATCAATTTAGAATTAGATTCTATAAAACGTTTTAAAATGCATGTTTCGGTCAAAAAATCATAATATATTATACACTAGTTTATACTAGTTTCGGGCAAAAAATCAAATTAAATTTAGGACTGTTCGAAATAATACGAAACTTTTATGAACATTTATATATGTTATAAGGGAAGGTTATGATGGAAGTCCAAGAAAAAAATCATCAGAAAATTAGATTCTATGAAACTTTTTGAAATGCAAGTTTCGGTAAAAAATCATAATATATTATACACTAGTTTCGGTTAAAAAATCAAATTAAATTGAGGAGAATCGGAATGATACGAAACTTTTCAGATCATTTATATATTTTAGATAGGAAGTTTTTGATGGAAATCCATGCAAAAAATCACCGGAGAATTAGATTCTATGAAACATTTTGAAATTCAAATTTCGGTTAAAAAATCATAATGTATTATACACTGGTTGATACTAGTTTCGTTCAAAAATCAAATTAAATCGGGGACTGTTTGAAATGATACGAAACTTTCCAGATCATTTATATATGTTAGGAGGGAAGGTTATGATGGAAGTCCATGCAAAAAATCATTTGAGAATTAGATACTATGAAATGTTTTGAAATGCAAGTTTCCGTCAAAAAATCATAATATATTACACACTAATTTATACTATTTTCGGTAAAAAAAATCAAATTAAATCTAGGACTGTTTGGAACGATACAAAACTTTCATGAACCTTTATATATACTATAAGGGAAGGTTATGATGGAAGTTCATGCAAAAAACATTTGAAAATTAGATTCTATGAATCTTTTCGAAATGCAAGTTCTGTTAAAAAAATCATAATATTATATACACTAGTTTTGGTTAAAAAATCAAATTAAATCGAGGATTGTTCGAAATGATACGAAACTTATCAGATCATTTAAATATGTTACGAGGGAAGGTTATGATGGAAGTCCATGCAAAAAATCATCTGAGAATTAGATTCTGTGAAACATTTTGAAATTCAAGTTTCAGTGTAAAAAATTATAATGTATTATGCAATAGTTTATACTATTTTCGCTCAAAAATCAAATTAAATCGGGGACTGCTTGAAATGATACGAAACTTTTTCAGATAATTTATATATGTTAGGCGGGAAGGTTATAATGGAAGTACAGGCATAAAATCAATATAGAATTAGATTCTATAAAACGTTTTAAAATGTATGTTTCGGTCAAAACATCATAATATATTATACACTAGTTTATACTAGTTTTGGGCAAAAAATCAAATTAAATTTAGGACTGTTCGAAATAATACGAAACTTTAAAGAACATTTATATATGTTATAAGGGAAGGTTATGATGGAAGTCCAAGCAAAAAATCATCTGAAAATTAGATTCTATGAAACTTTTTGAAATGCAAGTTTCGGTCAAAAAATCATAATATATTATACACTTGTTTCGGTTAAAAAATCAAATTAAATCGAGGATTGTTCGAAATGATACGAAACTTATCAGATCATTTATATATTTTAGATAGGAAGTTTTTGATGGAAATCCATGCAAAAAATCACCGGAGAATTAGATTCTATGAAACATTTTGAAATTCAAATTTCGGTTAAAAAATCATAATGTATTATACACTGGTTGATACTAGTTTCGTTCAAAAATCAAATTAAATCGGGGACTGTTTGAAATGATACGAAACTTTCCAGATCATTTATATATGTTAGGAGGGAAGGTTATGATGGAAGTCCATGCAAAAAATCATTTGAGAATTAGATACTATGAAACGTTTTGAAATGCAAGTTTCCGTCAAAAAATCATAATATATTACACACTAATTTATACTATTTTCGGTAAAAAAAATCAAATTAAATCTAGGACTGTTTGGAACGATACAAAACTTTCATGAACCTTTATATATGTTATAAGGGAAGGTTATGATGGAAGTTCATGCAAAAAACATTTGAAAATTAGATTCTATGAATCTTTTCGAAATGCAAGTTCTGTTAAAAAAATCATAATATTATATACACTAGTTTTGGTTAAAAAATCAAATTAAATCGAGGATTGTTCGAAATGATACGAAACTTATCAGATCATTTAAATATGTTACGAGGGAAGGTTATGATGGAAGTCCATGCAAAAAATCATCTGAGAATTAGATTCTGTGAAACATTTTGAAATTCAAGTTTCAGTGTAAAAAATTATAATGTATTATGCAATAGTTTATACTATTTTCGCTCAAAAATCAAATTAAATCGGGGACTGCTTGAAATGATACGAAACTTTTTCAGATAATTTATATATGTTAGGCGGGAAGGTTATAATGGAAGTACAGGCATAAAATCAATATAGAATTAGATTCTATAAAACGTTTTAAAATGTATGTTTCGGTCAAAACATCATAATATATTATACACTAGTTTATACTAGTTTTGGGCAAAAAATCAAATTAAATTTAGGACTGTTCGAAATAATACGAAACTTTAAAGAACATTTATATATGTTATAAGGGAAGGTTATGATGGAAGTCCAAGCAAAAAATCATCTGAAAATTAGATTCTATGAAACTTTTTGAAATGCAAGTTTCGGTCAAAAAATCATAATATATTATACACTTGTTTCGGTTAAAAAATCAAACTAAATTGGGGAGGATCGAAATGATAAGAAAATTTTCAGATCATTTATATATTTTAGGTAGGATGGTTTTGATGGAAGTCCAAGCAAAAAATCATCTGAAAATTAGATTCTATAAAACATTTTTAAATTCAAATTTCGGTTAAAAAATCATAATGTATTATACACTGGTTAATACTAGTTTCGTTCAAAAATCAAATTAAATCGGGGACTGTTTGAAATGCTACGAAACGTTCCAGATCATTTAAATTGGTTAGGAGGGAAGGTTATGATGGAAGTCCATGAAAAAAATCATTTGAGAATTAGATACTATGAAACATTTTGAAATGCATGTTTTGGTCGAAAAACCAAAATATATTATACACTAGTTTATACTAGTTTCGATAAAAAAATCAAATTAAATCTAGGACTGTTTGGAACGAGACAAAACTTTTTTGAACCTTTATATATGTTATAAGGGAAGGTTATGATGGAAGTCCATAAAAAAAATCATCTGATAATTAGATTCTATGAATCTTTTCGAAATGCAAGTTCAGTTAAAAAATCATAATATATTATACACTAGTTTCGCTCAAAAAATCAAATTTAATCGAGGATTGTTTTAAATGGTACGAAACTTATCAGATTATTTAAATATGTTACGAGGGAAGGTTATGATGGAAGTCCATGCAAAAAATCATCTGCGAATTAGATTCAATCAAACATTTTAAAATTCAAGTTTCGGTCTAAAAAATCATAATGTATTATACACTAGTTTATACTATTTTTGGTCAAAAATCAAATTAAATCGGGGACTGCTTGAAATGATACGAAACATTTTCAGATAATTTATATATGTTAGGAGGGAATGTTATAATGGAAGTACATGTAAAAAATAAATTTAGAATTAGATTCTATAAAACATTTTGAATTGCATGTTTCGGTCAAAAAACATAATATATTATACACTAGTTTAACCTTGTTTTGGGCAAAAAATCAAATTAAATTTAGGAATTTTCGAAATAATACGAAACTTTTATGAACATTTATATATGTTATAAGGGAAGGTTATGATGGAAGTCCAAGCAAAAAATCATCTGAAAATTCGATTTTATGAAACTTTTTGAAATGCAACTTTCGGTCAAAAAATCATAATATATTATACACTAGTTTGGGGTAAAAAATCAAATTAAATTGAGGACGAATCAAAATGATACGAAACTTTTCAGATCATTTATATATTTTAGGTAGGAAGGTTTTGATGGAAAGCCATGCAAAAACAAATCTTAGAATTAGATTCTATGAAACATTTTGAAATGCAAATTTCGGTTAAAAAATCATAATGTATTATACACTGGTTGATACTAGTTTCGTTCCAAAATCAAATTAAATTGGGGACTGTTTGATATGATACGAAACTTTCCTGATCATTTATATATGTTAGGAGGGAAGGTTATGATGGAAGTCCATGCAAAAAATCATTTGAGAATTAGATACTATGAAACGTTTTGAAATGCAAGTTTCGGTCAAAAAATCATAATATATTATACACTAGTTTATACTAGTTTCGCTAAAAAAAATAAAATTAAACCTAGGACTGTTTGGAACGATACAAAACATTTATGAACCTTTATATATGTTATAAGGGAAGATTATGATGGAAGTCCAAGCAAAAAATCCTCTGAAAAAAAAATCATAATATATTATACACTAGTTTCGGTCAAAAAATCAAATTAAATCAAGGATTGTTCGAAATGATACAAAACTTATCAGATCATTTAAATATGTTACGAGGGAAGGTTATGATGGAAGTCCATGCAAAATATCATCTGAGATTTAGATATTTTGAAACATTTTGAAATTCAAGTTTCGGTGTAAAAAATCATAATGTATTATACACTAGTTTATACTATTTTCGGTCAAAAATCAAATCAAATCGGGGACTTTTTTAAATAATACGAAACTTTTTCAGATAATTTATATATGTTAGGCGAGAAGGTTATAATGGAAGTACAGGCAAAAAATAATTTTAGAATTAGATTCTATAAAACGTTTTGAAATGCATGTTTCGGTCGAAAAATCATAATATATTATAAACTAGTTTATATTAGTTTCGGGCAAAAAATCAAATTAAATTTAGGACTGTTCGAAATAATACGAAACTTTTATGAACATTTATATATGTTATAAGGTAAGGTAATGATGGAAGTCCAAGCAAAAAATCATCTGAAAATTAGTTTCTATGAAACTTTTTGAAATGCAAGTTTCGTTCAAAAAATCATAATATATTATACACTAGATTCGGTTAAAAAATCAAATTAAATTGAGGGAATTAGATTCTATGAAACATATTGAAATGGCAAAATTCGGTTAAAAAATCATAATGTATTACAGACTTGTTGATACTAGTTTCATTCAATAATCAAATTAAATCGTGGACTGTTTGAAATGATACGAAACTTTCTAGATAATTTATATATGTTGAGAATTAGATACTATGAAACGTTTTGAAATGCAAGTTTCGGTCAAAAAATCATAATATATTATACACTGGTTTATACTAGTTTGAGTAAAAAAATCAAATTAAATCTAGGACTGTTTGGAACGATACAAAACTTTTATGAACCTTTATATATGTTATAAGGGAATGTTATGATGGAAGTCCATGCAAAAAATCATCTGAAAATTAGATTCTATGAATCTTTTCGAAATTCAAGTTCTGTTAAAAAAATCATAATATATTATACACTAGTTTCGGTCAAAAAATCAAATTAAATCGAGGACTGTTCGAAATGATACGAAACTTATCAGATCATTTAAATATGTTACGAGGGAAGGTTATGATGGAAGTCCATGCAAAAAATCATCTGAGAATTAGATTCTTTGAAATATTTTGAAATTCAAGTTTCGGTGTAAAAAATCATAATGTATCATACACTAGTTTATACTATTTTCGGTCAAAAATCAAATTAAATCGGGGACTGTTTGAAATGATACGAATCTTTTTCAGATAATTTATATATGTTAGGCGAGATGGTTATAATGGAAGTACACACATAAAATCAATTTAGAATTAGATTCTATAAAACGTTTTGAAATGCATGTTTCGGTCAAAAAATCATAATATATTATACAGTAGTTTATACTAGTTTCGGGCAAAAAATCAAATTAAATTTAGGACTGTTCGAAATAATACGAAACTTTTATGAACATTTATATATGTTATAAGGGAAGGTTATGATGGAAGTCCAAGCAAAAAATCATCTGAAAATAAGATTCTATGAAACTTTTTGAAATGCAAGATTCGGTCAAAAAATCATAATATATTATACACTAGTTTCGGTTAAAAAATCAAACTAAATTGGGGAGGATCGAAATGATAAGAAACTTTTCAGATCATTTATATATTTTAGGTAGGAAGGTTTTGATGGAAATCCATGAAAAAAAATCACCTGAGAATTAGATTCTTTGAAACATTTTGAAATGCAAATTTCGGTTAAAAACTTATAATGTATTATACATTGGTAGATACTAGTTTCGTTCAAAAATCAAATTAAATCGGGGACTATTTGAAAATGATACGAAACTTTCTAGATCATTTATATATGTTAGGAAGGAAGGTTATGATGGAAGTCCATGCAAAAAATCATTTGAGTATTAGATACTATGAAACGTTTTGAAATGCAAGTTTCGGTCAAAAAATCATAATATATTATACCCTGGTTTATAATAGTTTGAGTAAAAAAATCAAATTAAATCTAGGACTGTTTTAAACGATACAAAACTTTTATGAACCTTTATATATGTTATAAGGGAAGGTTATGATGGAAGTCCATGCAAAAAATCATCTGAAAATTAGATTCTATGAATCTTTTCAAAATTCAAGTTCTGTTAAAAAAATCATAATATATTATACACTAGTTTCGGTCAAAAAATCAAATTAAATCGAGGACTGTTCGAAATGATACGTAACTTATCAGATAATTTAAATATGTTACGAGGGAAGGTTATGATGGAAGTCCATGCAAAAAATCATCTGAGAATTAGATTCTGTGAAACATTTTGAAATTCAAGTTTCGGTGTAAAAAATCATAATGTATTATACACTAGTTTATACTATTTTCGGTCAAAAATCAAATTAAATCGGGGACTATTTGAAATTATACGAATCTTTTTCAGATAATTTATATATGTTAGGCGGGATGGTTATAATGGAAGTACAAACATAAAATCAATTTAGAATTAGATTCTATAAAACGTTTTGAAATGCATGTTTCGGTCAAAAAATCATAATATATTATACAGTAGTTTATACTAGTTTCGGGAAAAAATCAAATTAAATTTAGGATTGTTCGAAATAATACGAAACTTTAAAGAACATTTATATATTTTATAAGGGAATGTTTGATGGAAGTCCAGGCAAAAAATCATCTGAAAATTAGATTCTATGAAACTTTTTGAAATGCAAGTTTCAGTCAAAAAATCATAATATATTATACACTAGTTTCGGTTAAAAAATAAAATTAAATTGAGGATGATCAGAATGATACGAAACTTTTCAGATCATTTATATATTTAGGAAGGAAGGTTTTGATGGAAATCCATGCAAAAAATCACCTGAGAATTAGATTCTATGAAACATTCTGAAATGCAAATTTCGGTTAAAAAATCATAATATATTATACACTGGTTGATACTAGTTTCGTTCAAAAATCAAATTAAATCGGGGACAGTTTGAAATGATACGAAACTTTCCAGATCATTTATATATGTTAGGTGGTAAGGTTATGATGGAAGTCCATGCAAAAAATCATTTGAGAATTAGATACTATGAAACGTTTTGAAATGCAAGTTTCGGTCAAAAAATCATAATATATTATACACTAATTTATACTAGTTTCGGTAAAAAAAATCAAATTAAATATAGGACTGTTTGGAACGATACAAAACTTTTATGAACCTTTATATATGTTATAAGGGAAGGTTATGATGGAAGTCCATGCAAATAATAATATGAAAATTAGATTCTATGAATCTTTTCGAAATGCAAGTTCTGTTAAAAAAATCATAATATATTATACACTAGTTTCGGTCAAAAAATCAAATTAAATCGAGGATTGTTTGAAATGATACAAAACTTTCCATATCATTTATATATGTTAGGAGGGAAGGTTATGATGGAAGTCCATGCAAAAAATCATCTGAGAATTAGATTCTATGAAACATTTTGAAATTCAAGTTTCAGTGTAAAAAATCATAATGTATTATAAACTAGTTTATACTATTTTCGGTCAAAATTCAAATTAAATCGGTGACAGCTTGAAATGATACGAAAAGTTTTCAGATAATTTATATATGTTAGTCAGGAAGGTTATAATGGAAGTACATGCATAAAATCAATTTAGAATTAGATTCAATAAAACGTTTTAAAATGCATGTTTCGGTCAAAAAATCATAATATATTATACACTAGTTTATACTAGTTTCGGGCAAAAAATTAAATTAAATTTAGGACTGTTCGAAATAATACGAATCTTTTATGAACATTTATATATGTTATAAGGGAAGGTTATGATGGAAGTCCAAGCAAAAAATCATCTGAAAATTAGATTCTATGAAACTTTTTGAAATGCAAGTTTCGGTAAAAAATCATAATATATTATACACTAGTTTCAGTTAAAAAATCAAATTAAATTGAGGAGGATCGGAATGATACGAAACTTTTCAGATCATTTATATATTTTAGATAGGAAGTTTTTGATGGAAATCCATGCAAAAAATCACCAGAGAATTAGATTCTATGAAACATTTTGAAATTCAAATTTCGGTTAAAAAATCATAATGTATTATACACTGGTTGATACTAGTTTCGTTCAAAAATCAAATTAAATCGGGGACTGTTTGAAATGATACGAAAATTTCCATATCATTTATATATGTTAGGAGGGAAGGTTATGATGGAAGTCCATGCATAAAATCATTTGAGAATTAGATAATATGAAACGTTTTGAAATGCAAGTTTCGGTCAAAAAATCATAATATATTATACACTAGTTTATACTAGTTTCGGTAAAAAAAATCATATTAAATCTAGGACTGTTTGGAACGATACAAAACTTTTATGAACCTTTATATATGTTATAAGGGACTGTTATGATGGAAGTCCAAGCAAAAAATCATCTGAAAATTAGATTCTATGAAACTTTTTGAAATGCAAGTTTCGGTCAAAAAATCATAATATATTATACACTAGTTTCGGTTAAAAAATCAAACTAAATTGGGGAGGATCGAAATGATAAGAAACTTTTCAGATCATTTATATATTTTAGGTAGGATGGTTTTGAAATGCAAGTTTCCGTCAAAAAATCATAATATATTATACACTAATTTATACTAGTTTCGGTAAAAAAAATCAAATTAAATCTAGGACTGTTTGGAACGATACAAAACTTTCATGAACCTTTATATATGTTATAAGGGAAGGTTATGATGGAAGTTCATGCAAAAAATCATTTGAAAATTAGATTCTATGAATCTTTTCGAAGTGCAAGTTCTGTTAAAAAAATCATAATATTATATACACTAGTTTTGGTCAAAAAATCAAATTAAATCGAGGATTGTTCGAAATGATACGAAACTTATCAGATCATTTATATATGTTACGAGGGAAGGTTATGATGGAAGTCCATGCAAAAAATCATCTGAGAATTAGATTCTGCGAAACATTTTGAAATTCAAGTTTCGTTGTAAAAAATTATAATGTATTATGCAATAGTTTATACTATTTTCGCTCAAAAATCAAATTAAATCGGGGACTGCTTGAAATGATATGAAACTTTTTCAGATAATTTATATATGTTAGGCGGGAAGGTTATAATGGAAGTACAGGCATCAAATCAATATAGAATTAGATTCTATAAAACGTTTTGAAATGTATGTTTCGGTCAAAAAATCATAATATATTATACACTAGTTTTTACTAGTTTCGGGCAAAAAATCAAATTAAATTTAGGACTGTTCGAAATAATACGAAACTTTAAAGAACATTTATATATGTTATAAGGGAAGGTTATGATGGAAGTCCAAGCAAAAAATCTTCTGAAAATTAGATTCTATGAAACTTTTTGAAATGCAAGTTTCGGTCAAAAAATCATAATATATTATACACTAGTTTCGGTTAAAAAATCAAACTAAATTGGGGAGGATCGAAATGATAAGAAAATTTTCAGATCATTTATATATTTTAGGTAGGATGGTTTTGATGGAAATCCATGTAAAATATCATAATATATTATACACTGGTTGATACTAGTTTCGTTCAAAAATCAAATTAAATCGGGGACAGTTTGAAATGATACGAAACTTTCCATATCATTTATATATGTTAGGAGGGAAGGTTATGATGGAAGTCCATGCAAAAAATCATTTGAGAATTAGATACTATGAAACGTTAAGTATCATTTCAGGTGTAATAAATCATAATGTATTATACACTAGTTTATACTATTTTCGGTCAAAAATCAAATTAAATCGGGGACAGCTTGAAATGATACGAAAGTTTTTCAGATAATTTATATATGTTAGGCGGGAAAGTTATAATGGAAGTACATGCATAAAATCAATTTAGAATTAGATTCTATAAAACGTTTTAAAATGCATGTTTCGGTCAAAAAATCATAATATATTATACACTAGTTTATACTAGTTTCGGGCAAAAAATCAAATTAAATTTAGGACTGTTCGAAATAATATGAAACTTTTATGAACATTTATATATGTTATAAGGGAAGGTTATGATGGAAGTCCAAGCAAAAAATCATCTGAAAATTAGATTCTATGAAACTTTTTGAAATGCAAGTTTCGGTAAAAAATCATTATATTATACACTAGTTTCGGTTAAAAAATCAAATTAAATTGAGGAGGATCGGAATGATACGAAACTTTTCAGATCATTTATATATTTTAGATAGGAAGTTTTTGATGGAAATCCATGCAAAAAATAACTTGAGAATTAGATTCTATGAAACATTTTGAAATTCAAATTTCGGTTAAAAAATCATAATGTATTATACACTGGTTGATACTAGTTTTGTTCAAAAATCAAATTAAATCGGGGACTATTTGAAATGATACGGAACTTTCCAGATCATTTATATATGTTAGGAGGGAAGGTTATGATGGAAGTCCATGAAAAAAATCATTTGAGAATTAGATACTATGAAACGTTTTGAAATGCAAGTTTCCGTCAAAAAATCATAATATATTATACACTAATTTATACTGGTTTCGGTAAAAAAAATCAAATTAAATCTAGGACTGTTTGGAACGATACAAAACTTTCATGAACCTTTATATATGTTATAAGGGAAGGTTATGATGGAAGTCCATGCAAAAAATCATCTAAAAATTAGATTCTATTAATCTTTACGAAATGCAAGTTCTGTTAAAAAAATCATAATATATTATACACTAGTTTCGGTCAATAAATCAAATTAAATCGAGGATTGTTCGAAATGATACAAAACTTATCAGATCATTTAAATATGTTACGAGGGAAGGTTATGATGGAAGTTCATGCAAAAAATCATCTGAGAATTAGATTCTATGAATTATTTTGAAATTCATGTTTGGGTGTAAAAAATCATAATGTATTATACACTAGTTTATACTATTTTCGCTCAAAAATCAAATTAAATCGGGGACTGCTTGAAATGATACGAAACTTTTTCAGATAATTTATATATGTTAGGCGGGAAGGTTATAATGGAAGTACATGCATAAAATCAATTTAGAATTAGATTCTATAAAACGTTTTGAAATGCATGTTTCGGTCAAAAAATCATAATATATTATACAGTAGTTTATACTAGTATCGGGAAAAAAATCAAATTAAATTTAGGACTGTTCGAAATAATATGAAACTTTAAAGAACATTTATATATGTTATAAGGGAAGGTTATGATGGAAGTCCAAGCAAAAATTATCTGAAAATTAGAATCTATGAAACTTTTTGAAATGCATGTTTCGGTCAAAAAATCATAATATATAATACACTAGTTTCGGTTAAAAAAACAAACTAAATTGGGGAGGATCGAAATGATAAGAAACTTTTCAGATCATTTATATATTTTAGGTAGGTTGGTTTTGATGGAAATCCATGTAAAAAATCACCTGAGAATTAGATTCTTTGAAACATTCTGAAATGCAAATTTCGGTTAAAAAATTATAATGTATTATACACTGGTGATACTAGTTTCGTTCAAAAATCAAATTAAATCGGGGACTGTTTGAAATGATACGAAACTTTCCAGATCATTTATATATGTTAGGTGGGAAGGTTATGATGGAAGTCCATGCAAAAAATCATTTGAGAATTAGATACTATGAAACGTTTTGAAATGCAAGTTTCCGTCAAAAAATCATAATATATTATACACTAATTTATACTAGTTTCGGTAAAAAAAACCAATTAAATATAGGACTGTTTGGAACGATACAAAACTTTTATGAACCTTTATATATGTTATAAGGGAAGGTTATGATGGAAGTCCATGCAAATAATAATAAGAAAATTAGATTCTATGAATCTTTTCGAAATGCAAGTTCTGTTAAAAAAATCATAATATATTATACACTAGTTTCGGTCAAAAAATCAAATTAAATCGAGGATTGTTTGAAATGATACGAAACTTTCCATATCATTTATATATGTTAGGAGGGAAGGTTATGATGGAAGTCTATGCAAAAAATCATTTGAGAATTAGATACTATGAAACGTTAAGTATCATTTCAGGTGTAAAAAATCATAATGTATTATACACTAGTTTATACTATTTTCGTTCAAAAATCAAATTAAATCGGGGACAGCATGAAATGATACGAAAGTTTTTCAGATAATTTATATATGTTAGGCGGGAAAGTTATAATGGAAGTACATGCATAAAATCAATTTAGAATTAGATTCTATAAAACGTTTTAAAATGCATGTTTCGGTCAAAAAATCATAATATATTATACACTAGTTTTTACTAGTTTCGGGCAAAAAATCAAATTAAATTTAGGACTGTTCGAAATAATATGAAACTTTTATGAACATTTATATATGTTATAAGGGAAGGTTATGATGGAAGTCCAAGCAAAAAATCATCTGAAAATTAGATTCTATGAAACTTTTTGAAATGCAAGTTTCGGTAAAAAATCATAATATATTATACACTAGTTTCGGTTAAAAAATCAAATTAAATTGAGGAGGATCGGAATGATACGAAACTTTTCAGATCATTTATATATTTTAGATAGGATGTTTTTGATGGAAATCCATGCAAAAAATAACTTGAGAATTAGATTCTATGAAACATTTTGAAATTCAAATTTCGGTTAAAAAATCATAATGTATTATACACTGGTTGATACTAGTTTTGTTCAAAAATCAAATTAAATCGGGGACTATTTGAAATGATACGGAACTTTCCAGATCATTTATATATGTTAGGAAGGAAGGTTATGATGGAAGTCCATGTAAAAAATCATTTGAGAATTAGATACTATGAAACATTTTGAAATGCAAGTTTCCGTCAAAAAATCATAATATATTATACACTAATTTATACTGGTTTCGGTAAAAAAAATCAAATTAAATCTAGGACTGTTTGGAACGATACAAAACTTTCATGAACCTTTATATATGTTATAAGGGAAGGTTATGATGGAAGTCCATGCAAAAAATCATCTAAAAATTAGATTCTATTAATCTTTACGAAATGCAAGTTCTGTTAAAAAAATCATAATATATTATACACTAGTTTCGGTCAAAAAATCAAATTAAATCGAGGATTGTTCGAAATGATACGAAACTTATCAGATCATTTAAATATGTTACGAGGGAAGGTTATGATGGAAGTTCATGCAAAAAATCATCTGAGAATTAAATTCTATGAAACATTTTGAAATTCATGTTTGGGTGTAAAAAATCATAATGTATTATACACTAGTTTATACTATTTTCGCTCAAAAATCAAATTAAATCGGGGACTGCTTGAAATGATACAAAAGTTTTTCAGATAATTTATATATGTTAGTCGGGAAGGTTATAATGGAAGTACATGCATAAAATCAATTTAGAATTAGATTCTATAAAACGTTTTGAAATGCATGTTTCGGTCAAAAAATCATAATATATTATACACTAGTTTATACTAGTTTCGTGCAAAAAATCAAATTAAATTTAGGACTGTTCGAAATAATACGAAACTTTTATGAACATTTACATATGTTATAAGGGAAGGTTATGATGGACGTCCAAGCAAAAAATCATCTGAAAATTAGATTCTATGAAACTTTTTGAAATGCAAGTTTCGGTAAAAAATCATAAAATATTATACACTAGTTTCGTTTAAAAAATCAACTAAAATTGAGGAGGATCGGAATGATACG
Source organism: Lathyrus aphaca (assembly GCA_963966055.1). Classification (NCBI taxonomy): domain Eukaryota; kingdom Viridiplantae; phylum Streptophyta; class Magnoliopsida; order Fabales; family Fabaceae; genus Lathyrus; species Lathyrus aphaca. The sequence continues at coordinate 28,027,112 of OZ014523.1, read as the reverse complement.
AAATTTTTCAGATCATTTATATATTTTAGATAGGAAGTTTTTGATGGAAATCCATGCAAAAAATCACCAGAGAATTAGATTCTATGAAACATTTTGAAATTCAAATTTCGGTTAAAAAATCATAATGTATTATACACTGGTTGATACTAGTTTCGTTCAAAAATCAAATTAAATCGGGGACTGTTTGAAATTATACGAAAATTTCCATATCATTTATATATGTTAGGAGGGAAGGTTATGATGGAAGTCCATGCATAAAATCATTTGAGAATTAGATAATATGAAACGTTTTGAAATGCAAGTTTCGGTCAAAAAATCATAATATATTATACACTAGTTTATACTAGTTTCGGTAAAAAAAAATCATATTAAATCTAGGACTGTTTGGAACGATACAAAACTTTTATGAACCTTTATATATGTTATAAGGGAAGGTTATGATGGAAGTCCAAGCAAAAAATCATCTGAAAATTAGATTCTATGAAACTTTTTGAAATGCAAGTTTCGGTCAAAAAATCATAATATATTATACACTAGTTTCGGTTAAAAAATCAAACTAAATTGGGGAGGATCGAAATGATAAGAAACTTTTCAGATCATTTATATATTTTAGGTAGGATGGTTTTGATGGAAATCCATGCAAAAAATCACCTGAGAATTAGATTCTTTGAAACATTTTGAAATGCAAATTTCGGTTAAAAAATTATAATGTATTATACACTGGTTGATACTAGTTTCGTTCCAAAATCAAATTAAATCGGGGACTGTTTGAAATGATACGAAACTTTCCAGATCATTTATATATGTTAGGAGGGAAGGTTATGATGGAAGTCCATGCAAAAAATCATTTGAGAATAAGATACTATGAAACGTTTTGAAATGCAAGTTTCCGTCAAAAAATCATAATATATTATACACTAATTTATACTAGTTTCGGTAAAAAAAATCAAATTAAATCTAGGACTGTTTGGAACGATACAAAACTTTCATGAACCTTTATATATGTTATAAGGGAAGGTTATGATGGAAGTTCATGCAAAAAATCATTTGAAAATTAGATTCTATGAATCTTTTCGAAATGCAAGTTCTGTTAAAAAAATCATAATATTATATACACTAGTTTTGGTCAAAAAATCAAATTAAATCGAGGATTGTTCGAAATGATACGAAACTTATCAGATCATTTAAATATGTTACGAGGGAAGGTTATGATGGAAGTCCATGCAAAAAATCATCTGAGAATTAGATTCTGTGAAACATTTTGAAATTCAAGTTTCGGTGTAAAAAATTATAATGTATTATGCAATAGTTTATACTATTTTCGCTCAAAAATCAAATTAAATCGGGGACTGCTTGAAATGATACGAAACTTTTTCAGATAATTTAAATATGTTAGGCGGGAAGGTTATAATGGAAGTACAGGCATAAAATCAACATAGAATTAGATTCTATAAAACGTTTTGAAATGTATGTTTCGGTCAAAAAATCATAATATATTATACACTAGTTTTTACTAGTTTCGGGAAAAAAATCAAATTAAATTTAGGACTGTTCGAAATAATACGAAACTTTAAAAAACATTTATATATGTTATAAGGGAAGGTTATGATGGAAGTCCAAGAAAAAAATCATCTGAAAATTAGATTCTATGAAACTTTTTGAAATGCAAGTTTCGGTCAAAAAATCATAATATATTATACACTAGTTTCGGTTAAAAAATCAAACTAAATTGGGGAGGATCGAAATGATAAGAAAATTTTCAGATCATTTATATATTTTAGGTAGGATGGTTTTGATGGGAATCCATGTAAAAAATCACCTGAGAATTAGATTCTTTGAAACATTCTGAAATGCAAATTTCGATTAAAAAATTATAATGTATTATACACTGGTTGATACTAGTTTCGTTCAAAAATCAAATTAAATCGGGGACTGTTTGAAATGATACGAAACTTTCCAGATCATTTATATATGTTAGGTGGGAAGGTTATGATGGAAGTCCATGCAAAAAATAATTTGAGAATTAGATACTATGAAACGTTTTGAAATGCAAGTTTTCGTCAAAAAATCATAATATATTATACACTAATTTATACTAGTTTCGGTAAAAAAAATCAAATTAAATATAGGATTGTTTGGAAAGATACAAAACTTTTATGAACCTTTATATATGTTATAAGGGAAGGTTATGATGGAAGTCCATGCAAATAATCATATGAAAATTAGATTCTATGAATCTTTTCGAAATGCAAGTTCTGTTAAAAAAATCATAATATATTATACACTAGTTTCGGTCAAAAAATCAAATTAAATCGAGGATTGTTGGAAATGATATGAAACTTTCCATATCAATTATATATGTTAGGAGGGAAGGTTATGATGGAAGTCCATGCAAAAAATCATCTGAGAATTAGATTCTATGAAACATTTTGAAATTCAAGTTTCGGTGTAAAAAATCATAATGTATTATACACTAGTTTATACTATTTTCGCTCAAAAATCAAATTAAATCGGGGACTGCTTGAAATGATACAAAACTTTTTCAGATAATTTATATATGTTAGGCGGGAAGGTTATAATGGAAGTATAGGCATAAAATCAATATAGAATTAGATTCTATAAAACGTTTTGAAATGCATGTTTCGGTCAAAAAATCATAATATATTATACACTAGTTTTTACTAGTTTCGGGAAAAAAATCAAATTAAATTTAGGACTGTACGAAATAATACGAAACTTTAAAGAACATTTAAATATGTTATAAGGGAAGGTTATGATGGAAGTCCAAGCAAAAAATCATCAGAAAATTAGATTCTATGAAACTTTTTGAAATGCAAGTTTCGGTCAAAAAATCATAATATATTATACACTAGTTTCGGTTAAAAAATCAAACTAAATTGGGAAGGATCGAAATGATAAGAAACTTTTCAGATCATTTATATATTTTAGGTAGGATGGATTTGATGGAAATCCATGTAAAAAATCACCTGAGAATTAGATTCTTTGAAACATTCTGAAATGCAAATTTCGGTTAAAAAATTATAATGTATTATACACTGGTTGATACTAGATTCGTTCAAAAATCAAATTAAATCGGGGACTGTTTGAAATGATACGAAACTCTCCAGATCATTTATATATGTTAGGAGGGAAGGTTATGATGGAAGTCCATGCAAAAAATCATTTGAGAATTAGATACTATGAAACGTTTTGAAATGCAAGTTTCCGTCAAAAAATCATAATATATTATACACTAATTTATACTAGTTTCGGTAAAAAAATCAAATTAAATCTAGGACTGTTTGGAACAATACAAAACTTTTATGAACCTTTATATATGTTATAAGGGAAGTTTATGATGGAAGTTCATGCAAATAATCATCTGAAAATTAGATTCTATGAATCTTTTCGAAATTCAAGTTCTATTAAAAAAATCATAATATATTATACACTAGTTTCGGTCAAAAAATCAAATTAAACCGAGGATTGTTCGAAATGATACGAAACTTATCAGATCAGTTAAATATGTTACGAGGGAAGGTTATGTTGGAAGTCCATGCAAAAAATCATCAGAGAATTAGATTCTGTGAAACATTTTGAAATTCAAGTTTCGGTGTAAAAAATCATAATGTATTATACACTAGTTTATACTATTTTCACTCAAAAATCAAATTAAATCGGGGACTGCTGGAAATGATACGAAACTTTTTCAGATAATTTATATATGTTAGGCTGGAAGGTTATAATGGAAGTACAGGCATAAAATCAATTTAGAATTAGATTCTATAAAACGTTTTGAAATGCATGTTTCGGTCAAAAAATCATAATATATTATACACTAGTTTATACTAGTTTCGGGCAAAAAATCAAATTAAATTTAGGACTGTTCGAAATAATATGAAACTTTTATGAACATTTATATATGTTATAAGGGAAGGTTATGATGGAAGTCCAAGCAAAAAATCATCTGAAAATTAGATTCTATGAAACTTTTTGAAATGCAAGTTTCGGTAAAAAATCATAATATATTATACACTAGTTTCGGTTAAAAAATCAAATTAAATTGAGGAGGATCGGAATGATACGAAACTTTTCAGATCATTTATATATTTTAGATAGGAAGTTTTTGATGGAAATCCATGCAAAAAATCACTTGAGAATTAGATTCTATGAAACATTTTGAAATTCAAATTTCGGTTAAAAAATCATAATGTATTATACACTGGTTGATACTAGTTTTGTTCAAAAATCAAATTAAATCGGGGACTGTTTGAAATGATACGAAACTTTCCAGATCATTTATATATGTTAGGAGGGAAGGTTATGATGGAAGTCCATGCAAAAAATCATTTGAGAATTAGATACTATGAAACGTTTTGAAATGCAAGTTTCCGTCAAAAAATCATAATATATTATACACTAATTTATACTGGTTTCGGTAAAAAAAATCAAATTAAATCTAGGACTGTTTGGAACGATACAAAACTTTCATGAACCTTTATATATGTTATAAGGGAAGGTTATGATGGAAGTTCATGCAAAAAATCATTTGAAAATTAGATTCTATGAATCTTTTCGAAATGCAAGTTCTGTTAAAAAAATCATAATATTATATACACTAGTTTTGGTCAAAAAATCAAATTAAATCGAGGATTGTTCGAAATGATACGAAACTTATCAGATCATTTAAATATGTTACGTGGGAAGGTTATGATGGAAGTCCATGCAAAAAATCATCTGAGAATTAGATTCTGTGAAACATTTTGAAATTCAAGTTTCGGTGTAAAAAATTATAATGTATTATGCAATAGTTTATACTATTTTCGCTCAAAAATCAAATTAAATCGGGGACTGCTTGAAATGATACGAAACTTTTTCAGATAATTTAAATATGTTAGGCGGGAAGGTTATAATGGAAGTACAGGCATAAAATCAACATAGAATTAGATTCTATAAAACGTTTTGAAATGTATGTTTCGGTCAAAAAATCATAATATATTATACACTAGTTTTTACTAGTTTCGGGAAAAAAAATCAAATTAAATTTAGGACTGTTCGAAATAATACGAAACTTTAAAAAACATTTATATATGTTATAAGGGAAGGTTATGATGGAAGTCCAAGAAAAAAATCATCTGAAAATTAGATTCTATGAAACTTTTTGAAATGCAAGTTTCGGTCAAAAAATCATAATATATTATACACTAGTTTCGGTTAAAAAATCAAACTAAATTGGGGAGGATCGAAATGATAAGAAAATTTTCAGATCATTTATATATTTTAGGTAGGATGGTTTTGATGGGAATCCATGTAAAAAATCACCTGAGAATTAGATTCTTTGAAACATTCTGAAATGCAAATTTCGATTAAAAAATTATAATGTATTATACACTGGTTGATACTAGTTTCGTTCAAAAATCAAATTAAATCGGGGACTGTTTGAAATGATACGAAACTTTCCAGATCATTTATATATGTTAGGTGGGAAGGTTATGATGGAAGTCCATGCAAAAAATAATTTGAGAATTAGATACTATGAAACGTTTTGAAATGCAAGTTTTCGTCAAAAAATCATAATATATTATACACTAATTTATACTAGTTTCGGTAAAAAAAATCAAATTAAATATAGGACTGTTTGGAAAGATACAAAACTTTTATGAACCTTTATATATGTTATAAGGGAAGGTTATGATGGAAGTCCATGCAAATAATCATATGAAAATTAGATTCTATGAATCTTTTCGAAATGCAAGTTCTGTTAAAAAAATCATAATATATTATACACTAGTTTCGGTCAAAAAATCAAATTAAATCGAGGATTGTTGGAAATGATATGAAACTTTCCATATCAATTATATATGTTAGGAGGGAAGGTTATGATGGAAGTCCATGCAAAAAATCATCTGAGAATTAGATTCTATGAAACATTTTGAAATTCAAGTTTCGGTGTAAAAAATCATAATGTATTATACACTAGTTTATACTATTTTCGCTCAAAAATCAAATTAAATCGGGGACTGCTTGAAATGATACAAAACTTTTTCAGATAATTTATATATGTTAGGCGGGAAGGTTATAATGGAAGTATAGGCATAAAATCAATATAGAATTAGATTCTATAAAACGTTTTGAAATGCATGTTTCGGTCAAAAAATCATAATATATTATACACTAGTTTTTACTAGTTTCGGGCAAAAAATCAAATTAAATTTAGGACTGTACGAAATAATACGAAACTTTAAAGAACATTTAAATATGTTATAAGGGAAGGTTATGATGGAAGTCCAAGCAAAAAATCATCAGAAAATTAGATTCTATGAAACTTTTTGAAATGCAAGTTTCGGTCAAAAAATCATAATATATTATACACTAGTTTCGGTTAAAAAATCAAACTAAATTGGGAAGGATCGAAATGATAAGAAACTTTTCAGATCATTTATATATTTTAGGTAGGATGGATTTGATGGAAATCCATGTAAAAAATCACCTGAGAATTAGATTCTTTGAAACATTCTGAAATGCAAATTTCGGTTAAAAAATTATAATGTATTATACACTGGTTGATACTAGATTCGTTCAAAAATCAAATTAAATCGGGGACTGTTTGAAATGATACGAAACTCTCCAGATCATTTATATATGTTAGGAGGGAAGGTTATGATGGAAGTCCATGCAAAAAATCATTTGAGAATTAGATACTATGAAACGTTTTGAAATGCAAGTTTCCGTCAAAAAATCATAATATATTATACACTAATTTATACTAGTTTCGGTAAAAAAATCAAATTAAATCTAGGACTGTTTGGAACGATACAAAACTTTTATGAACCTTTATATATGTTATAAGGGAAGTTTATGATGGAAGTTCATGCAAATAATCATCTGAAAATTAGATTCTATGAATCTTTTCGAAATTCAAGTTCTATTAAAAAAATCATAATATATTATACACTAGTTTCGGTCAAAAAATCAAATTAAACCGAGGATTGTTCGAAATGATACGAAACTTATCAGATCAGTTAAATATGTTACGAGGGAAGGTTATGTTGGAAGTCCATGCAAAAAATCATCAGAGAATTAGATTCTGTGAAACATTTTGAAATTCAAGTTTCGGTGTAAAAAATCATAATGTATTATACACTAGTTTATACTATTTTCACTCAAAAATCAAATTAAATCGGGGACTCCTTGAAATGATACGAAACTTTTTCAGATAATTTATATATGTTAGGCTGGAAGGTTATAATGGAAGTACAGGCATAAAATCAATTTAGAATTAGATTCTATAAAACGTTTTGAAATGCATGTTTCGGTCAAAAAATCATAATATATTATACACTAGTTTATACTAGTTTCGGGCAAAAAATCAAATTAAATTTAGGACTGTTCGAAATAATATGAAACTTTTATGAACATTTATATATGTTATAAGGGAAGGTTATGATGGAAGTCCAAGCAAAAAATCATCTGAAAATTAGATTCTATGAAACTTTTTGAAATGCAAGTTTCGGTAAAAAATCATAATATATTATACACTAGTTTCGGTTAAAAAATCAAATTAAATTGAGGAGGATCGGAATGATACGAAACTTTTCAGATCATTTATATATTTTAGATAGGATGTTTTTGATGGAAATCCATGCAAAAAATCACTTGAGAATTAGATTCTATGAAACATTTTGAAATTCAAATTTCGGTTAAAAAATCATAATGTATTATACACTGGTTGATACTAGTTTTGTTCAAAAATCAAATTAAATCGGGGACTGTTTGAAATGATACGAAACTTTCCAGATCATTTATATATGTTAGGAGGGAAGGTTATGATGGAAGTCCATGCAAAAAATCATTTGAGAATTAGATACTATGAAACGTTTTGAAATGCAAGTTTCCGTCAAAAAATCATAATATATTATACACTAATTTATACTGGTTTCGGTAAAAAAAATCAAATTAAATCTAGGACTGTTTGGAACGATACAAAACTTTCATGAACCTTTATATATGTTATAAGGGAAGGTTATGATGGAAGTCCATGCAAAAAATCATCTGAAAATTAGATTCTATTAATCTTTACGAAATGCAAGTTCTGTTAAAAAAATCATAATATATTATACACTAGTTTCGGTCAAAAATCAAATTAAATCGAGGATTGTTCGAAATGATACGAAACTTATCAGATCATTTAAATATGTTACGAGGGAAGGTTATGATGGAAGTTCATGCAAAAAATCATCTGAGAATTAGATTCTATGAAACATTTTGAAATTCATGTTTGGGTGTAAAAAATCATAATGTATTATACACTAGTTTATACTATTTTTGCTCAAAAATAAAATTAAATCGGGGACTGCTTGAAATGATACGAAACTTTTTCAGATAATTTATATATGTTAGGCGGGAAGGTTATAATGGAAGTACATGCATAAAATCAATTTAGAATTAGATTCTATAAAACGTTTTGAAATGCATGTTTCGGTCAAAAAATCATAATATATTATACAGTAGTTTATACTAGTATCGGGAAAAAAATCAAATTAAATTTAGGACTGTTCGAAATAATATGAAACTTTAAAGAACATTTATATATGTTATAAGGGAAGGTTATGATGGAAGTCCAAGCAAAAATCATCTGAAAATTAGATTCTATGAAACTTTTTGAAATGCATGTTTCGGTCAAAAAATCATAATATATTATACACTAGTTTCGGTTAAAAAAACAAACTAAATTGGGGAGGATCGAAATGATAAGAAACTTTTCAGATCATTTATATATTTTAGGTAGGTTGGTTTTGATGGAAATCCATGTAAAAAATCACCTGAGAATTAGATTCTTTTATACATTCTGAAATGCAAATTTCGGTTAAAAAGTTATAATGTATTATACACTGGTGATACTAGTTTCGTTCAAAAATCAAATTAAATCGGGGACTGTTTGAAATGATACGAAACTTTCCAGATCATTTATATATGTTAGGTGGTAAGGTTATGATGGAAGTCCATGCAAAAAATCATTTGAGAATTAGATACTATGAAACGTTTTGAAATGCAAGTTTCCGTCAAAAAATCATAATATATTATACACTAATTTATACTAGTTTCGGTAAAAAAATCAAATTAAATCTAGGACTGTTTGGAACGATACAAAACTTTTATGAACCTTTATATATGTTATAAGGGAAGTTTATGATGGAAGTTCATGCAAATAATCATCTGAAAATTAGATTCTATGAATCTTTTCGAAATTCAAGTTCTATTAAAAAAATCATAATATATTATACACTAGTTTCGGTCAAAAAATCAAATTAAACCGAGGATTGTTCGAAATGATACGAAACTTATCAGATCAGTTAAATATGTTACGAGGGAAGGTTATGTTGGAAGTCCATGCAAAAAATCATCAGAGAATTAGATTCTGTGAAACATTTTGAAATTCAAGTTTCGGTGTAAAAAATCATAATGTATTATACACTAGTTTATACTATTTTCACTCAAAAATCAAATTAAATCGGGGACTCCTTGAAATGATACGAAACTTTTTCAGATAATTTATATATGTTAGGCTGGAAGGTTATAATGGAAGTACAGGCATAAAATCAATTTAGAATTAGATTCTATAAAACGTTTTGAAATGCATGTTTCGGTCAAAAAATCATAATATATTATACACTAGTTTATACTAGTTTCGGGCAAAAAATCAAATTAAATTTAGGACTGTTCGAAATAATATGAAACTTTTATGAACATTTATATATGTTATAAGGGAAGGTTATGATGGAAGTCCAAGCAAAAAATCATCTGAAAATTAGATTCTATGAAACTTTTTGAAATGCAAGTTTCGGTAAAAAATCATAATATATTATACACTAGTTTCGGTTAAAAAATCAAATTAAATTGAGGAGGATCGGAATGATACGAAACTTTTCAGATCATTTATATATTTTAGATAGGATGTTTTTGATGGAAATCCATGCAAAAAATCACTTGAGAATTAGATTCTATGAAACATTTTGAAATTCAAATTTCGGTTAAAAAATCATAATGTATTATACACTGGTTGATACTAGTTTTGTTCAAAAATCAAATTAAATCGGGGACTGTTTGAAATGATACGAAACTTTCCAGATCATTTATATATGTTAGGAGGGAAGGTTATGATGGAAGTCCATGCAAAAAATCATTTGAGAATTAGATACTATGAAACGTTTTGAAATGCAAGTTTCCGTCAAAAAATCATAATATATTATACACTAATTTATACTGGTTTCGGTAAAAAAAATCAAATTAAATCTAGGACTGTTTGGAACGATACAAAACTTTCATGAACCTTTATATATGTTATAAGGGAAGGTTATGATGGAAGTCCATGCAAAAAATCATCTGAAAATTAGATTCTATTAATCTTTACGAAATGCAAGTTCTGTTAAAAAAATCATAATATATTATACACTAGTTTCGGTCAAAAAATCAAATTAAATCGAGGATTGTTCGAAATGATACGAAACTTATCAGATCATTTAAATATGTTACGAGGGAAGGTTATGATGGAAGTTCATGCAAAAAATCATCTGAGAATTAGATTCTATGAAACATTTTGAAATTCATGTTTGGGTGTAAAAAATCATAATGTATTATACACTAGTTTATACTATTTTTGCTCAAAAATAAAATTAAATCGGGGACTGCTTGAAATGATACGAAACTTTTTCAGATAATTTATATATGTTAGGCGGGAAGGTTATAATGGAAGTACATGCATAAAATCAATTTAGAATTAGATTCTATAAAACGTTTTGAAATGCATGTTTCGGTCAAAAAATCATAATATATTATACAGTAGTTTATACTAGTATCGGGAAAAAAATCAAATTAAATTTAGGACTGTTCGAAATAATATGAAACTTTAAAGAACATTTATATATGTTATAAGGGAAGGTTATGATGGAAGTCCAAGCAAAAATCATCTGAAAATTAGATTCTATGAAACTTTTTGAAATGCATGTTTCGGTCAAAAAATCATAATATATTATACACTAGTTTCGGTTAAAAAAACAAACTAAATTGGGGAGGATCGAAATGATAAGAAACTTTTCAGATCATTTATATATTTTAGGTGGGTTGGTTTTGATGGAAATCCATGTAAAAAATCACCTGAGAATTAGATTCTTTGAAACATTCTGAAATGTAAATTTCGGTTAAAAAGTTATAATGTATTATACACTGGTGATACTAGTTTCGTTCAAAAATCAAATTAAATCGGGGACTGTTTGAAATGATACGAAACTTTCCAGATCATTTATATATGTTAGGTGGTAAGGTTATGATGGAAGTCCATGCAAAAATTCATTTGAGAATTAGATACTATGAAACGTTTTGAAATGCAAGTTTCCATCAAAAAATCATAATATATTATACACTAATTTATACTAGTTTCGGTAAAAAAATCAAATTAAATCTAGGACTGTTTGGAACGATACAAAACTTTTATGAACCTTTATATATGTTATAAGGGAAGTTTATGATGGAAGTTCATGCAAATAATCATCTGAAAATTAGATTCTATGAATCTTTTCGAAATTCAAGTTCTTTTAAAAAAATCATAATATATTATACACTAGTTTCGGTCAAAAAATCAAATTAAACCGAGGATTGTTCGAAATGATACGAAACTTATCAGATCAGTTAAATATGTTACGAGGGAAGGTTATGTTGGAAGTCCATGCAAAAAATCATCACAGAATTAGATTCTGTGAAACATTTTGAAATTCAAGTTTCGGTGTAAAAAATCATAATGTATTATACACTAGTTTATACTATTTTCACTCAAAAATCAAATTAAATCGGGGACTCCTTGAAATGATACGAAACTTTTTCAGATAATTTATATATGTTAGGCTGGAAGGTTATAATGGAAGTACAGGCATAAAATCAATTTAGAATTAGATTCTATAAAACGTTTAGAAATGCATGTTTCGGTCAAAAAATCATAATATATTATACACTAGTTTATACTAGTTTCGGGCAAAAAATCAAATTAAATTTAGGACTGTTCGAAATAATATGAAACTTTTATGAACATTTATATATGTTATAAGGGAAGGTTATGATGGAAGTCCAAGCAAAAAATCATCTGAAAATTAGATTCTATGAAACTTTTTGAAATGCAAGTTTCGGTAAAAAATCATAATATATTATACACTTGTTTCGGTTAAAAAATCAAATTAAATTGAGGAGGATCGGAATGATACGAAACTTTTCAGATCATTTATATATTTTAGATAGGATGTTTTTGATGGAAATCCATGCAAAAAATCACTTGAGAATTAGATTCTATGAAACATTTTGAAATTCAAATTTCGGTTAAAAAATCATAATGTATTATACACTGGTTGATACTAGTTTTGTTCAAAAATCAAATTAAATCGGGGACTGTTTGAAATGATACGAAACTTTCCAGATCATTTATATATGTTAGGAGGGAAGGTTATGATGGAAGTCCATGCAAAAAATCATTTGAGAATTAGATACTATGAAACGTTTTGAAATGCAAGTTTCCGTCAAAAAATCATAATATATTATACACTAATTTATACTGGTTTCGGTAAAAAAAATCAAATTAAATCTAGGACTGTTTGGAACGATACAAAACTTCCATGAACCTTTATATATGTTATAAGGGAAGGTTATGATGGAAGTCCATGCAAAAAATCATCTGAAAATTAGATTCTATTAATCTTTACGAAATGCAAGTTCTGTTAAAAAAATCATAATATATTATACACTAGTTTCGGTCAAAAAATCAAATTAAATCGAGGATTGTTCGAAATGATACGAAACTTATCAGATCATTTAAATATGTTACGAGGGAAGGTTATGATGGAAGTTCATGCAAAAAATCATCTGAGAATTAGATTCTATGAAACATTTTGAAATTCATGTTTGGGTGTAAAAAATCATAATGTATTATACACTAGTTTATACTATTTTTGCTCAAAAATAAAATTAAATCGGGGACTGCTTGAAATGATACGAAACTTTTTCAGATAATTTATATATGTTAGGCGGGAAGGTTATAATGGAAGTACATGCATAAAATCAATTTAGAATTAGATTCTATAAAACGTTTTGAAATGCATGTTTCGGTCAAAAAATCATAATATATTATACAGTAGTTTATACTAGTATCGGGAAAAAAATCAAATTAAATTTAGGACTGTTCGAAATAATATGAAACTTTAAAGAACATTTATATATGTTATAAGGGAAGGTTATGATGGAAGTCCAAGCAAAAATCATCTGAAAATTAGATTCTATGAAACTTTTTGAAATGCATGTTTCGGTCAAAAAATCATAATATATTATACACTAGTTTCGGTTAAAAAAACAAACTAAATTGGGGAGGATCGAAATGATAAGAAACTTTTCAGATCATTTATATATTTTAGGTAGGTTGGTTTTGATGGAAATCCATGTAAAAAATCACCTGAGAATTAGATTCTTTGAAACATTCTGAAATGCAAATTTCGGTTAAAAAGTTATAATGTATTATACACTGGTGATACTAGTTTCGTTCAAAAATCAAATTAAATCGGGGACTGTTTGAAATGATACGAAACTTTCCAGATCATTTATATATGTTAGGTGGTAAGGTTATGATGGAAGTCCATGCAAAAAATCATTTGAGAATTAGATACTATGAAACGTTTTGAAATGCAAGTTTCCGTCAAAAAATCATAATATATTATACACTAATTTATACTAGTTTCGGTAAAAAAAAACAATTAAATATAGGACTGTTTGGAACGATACAAAACTTTTATGAACCTTTATATATGTTATAAGGGAAGGTTATGATGGAAGTCCATGCAAATAATAATAAGAAAATTAGATTCTATGAATCTTTTCGAAATGCAAGTTCTGTTAAAAAAATCATAATATATTATACACTAGTTTCGGTCAAAAAATCAAATTAAATCGAGGATTGTTTGAAATGATACGAAACTTTCCATATCATTTATATATGTTAGGAGGGAAGGTTATGATGGAAGTCCATGCAAAAAATCATCTGAGAATTAGATTCTATGAAACATTTTGAAATTCAAGTTTCGGTGTAAAAAATCATAATGTATTATAAACTAGTTTATACTATTTTCGGTCAAAATTCAAATTAAATCGGGGACAGCTTGAAATGATACGAAAATTTTTCAGATAATTTATATATGTTAGTCGGGAAGGTTATAATGGAAGTACATGCATAAAATCAATTTAGAATTAGATTCTATAAAACGTTTTAAAATGCATGTTTCGGTCAAAAAATCATAATATATTATACACTAGTTTATACTAGTTTCGGGCAAAAAATCAAATTAAATTTAGGACTGTTCGAAATAATACGAAACTTTTATGAACATTTATATATGTTATAAGGGAAGGTTATGATGGACGTCCAAGCAAAAAATCATCTGAAAATTAGATTCTATGAAACTTTTTGAAATGCAAGTTTCGGTAAAAAATCATAAAATATTATACACTAGTTTCGGTTAAAAAATCAACTTAAATTGAGGAGGATCAGAATGATACGAAACTTTTCAGATCATTTATATATTTTAGATAGGAAGTTTTTGATGGAAATCCATGCAAAAAATCACTGGAGAATTAGATTCTATGAAACATTTTGAAATTCAAATTTCGGTTAAAAAATCATAATGTATTATACACTGGTTGATACTAGTTTCGTTCAAAAATCAAATTAAATCGGGGACTGTTTGAAATTATACGAAAATTTCCATATCATTTATATATGTTAGGAGGGAAGGTTATGATGGAAGTCCATGCATAAAATCATTTGAGAATTAGATAATATGAAACGTTTTGAAATGCAAGTTTCGGTCAAAAAATCTTAAAATATTATACACTAGTTTATACTACTTATGGTAAAAAAAAATCATATTAAATCTAGGACTGTTTGGAACGATACACAACTTTTATGAACCTTTATATATGTTATAAGGGAAGGTTATGATGGAAGTCCAAGCAAAAAATCAACTGAAAATAAGATTCTATGAAACTTTTTGAAATGCAAGTTTCGGTCAAAACATCATAATATATTATACACTAGTTTCGGTTAAAAAATCAAACTAAATTGGGGAGGATCGAAATGATAAGAAACTTTTCAGATCATTTATATATTTTAGGTAGGATGATTTTGATGGAAATCCATGCAAAAAATCACCTGAGAATTAGATTCTTTGAAACATTTTGAAATGCAAATTTCGGTTAAAAAATTATAATGTATTATACACTGGTTGATACTAGTTTCGTTCCAAAATCAAATTAAATCGGGGACTGTTTGAAATGATACGAAACTTTCAAGATCATTTATATATGTTAGGAGGGAAGGTTATGATGGAAGTCCATGCAAAAAATCATTTGAGAATTAGATACTATGAAACGTTTTGAAATGCAAGTTTCCGTCAAAAAATCATAATATATTATACACTAATTTATACTAGTTTCGGTAAAAAAAATCAAATTAAATCTAGGACTGTTTGGAACGATATAAAAATTTTCATGAACCTTTATATATGTTATAAGGGAAGGTTATGATGGAAGTTCATGCAAAAAATCATTTGAAAATTAGATTCAATGAATCTTTTCGAAATGCAAGTTCTGTTAAAAAAATCATAATATTATATACACTAGTTTTGATCAAAAAATCAAATTAAATCGAGGATTGTTCGAAATGATACGAAACTTATCAGATCATTTAAATATGTTACGAGGGAAGGTTATGATGGAAGTCCATGCAAAAAATCATCTGAGAATTAGATTCTGTGAAACATTTTGAAAATTCAAGTTTCAGTGTAAAAAATTATAATGTATTATGCAATAGTTTATACTATTTTCGCTCAAAAATCAAATTAAATCGGGGACTGCTTGAAATGATACGAAACTTTTTCAGATAATTTATATATGTTAGGCGGGAAGGTTATAATGGAAGTACAGGCATAAAATCAACATAGAATTAGATTCTATAAAACGTTTTGAAATATATGTTTCGGTCAAAAAATCATAATATATTATACACTAGTTTTTACTAGTTTCGGGAAAAAAATCAAATTAAATTTAGGACTGTTCGAAATAATACGAAACTTTAAAAAACATTTATATATGTTATAAGGGAAGGTTATGATGGAAGTCCAAGCAAAAAATCATCTGAAAATTAGATTCTATGAAACTTTTTGAAATGCAAGTTTCGGTCAAAAAATCATAATATATTATACACTAGTTTCGGTTAAAAAATCAAACTAAATTGGGAAGGATCGAAATGATAAGAAAATTTTCAGATCATTTATATATTTTAGGTAGGATGGTTTTGATGGAAATCCATGTAAAAAATCACCTGAGAATTAGATTCTTTGAAACATTCTGAAATGCAAATTTCGATTAAAAAATTATAATGTATTATACACTGGTTGATACTAGTTTCGTTCAAAAATCAAATTAAATCGGGGACTGTTTGAAATGATACGAAACTTTCCAGATCATTTATATATGTTAGGTGGGAAGGTTATGATGGAAGTCCATGCAAAAAATAATTTGAGAATTAGATACTATGAAACGTTTTGAAATGCAAGTTTCGGTCAAAAAATCATAATATATTATACACTAATTTATACTAGTTTCGGTAAAAAAAATCAAATTAAATATAGGACTGTTTGGAAAGATACAAAACTTTTATGAACCTTTATATATGTTATAAGGGAAGGTTATGATGGAAGTCCATGCAAATAATCATATGAAAATTAGATTCTATGAATCTTTTCGAAATGCAAGTTCTGTTAAAAAAATCATAATATATTATACACTAGTTTCGGTCAAAAAATCAAATTAAATCGAGGATTGTTTGAAATGATACGAAACTTTCCATATCATTTATATATGTTAGGAGGGAAGGTTATGATGGAAGTCCATGCAAAAAATCATCTGAGAATTAGATTCTATGAAACATTTTGAAATTCAAGTTTCGGTGTAAAAAATCATAATGTATTATAAACTAGTTTATACTATTTTCGGTCAAAATTCAAATTAAATCGGGGACAGCTTGAAATGATACGAAAATTTTTCAGATAATTTATATATGTTAGTCGGGAAGGTTATAATGGAAGTACATGCATAAAATCAATTTAGAATTAGATTCTATAAAACGTTTTAAAATGCATGTTTCGGTCAAAAAATCATAATATATTATACACTAGTTTATACTAGTTTCGGGCAAAAAATCAAATTAAATTTAGGACTGTTCGAAATAATACGAAACTTTTATGAACATTTATATATGTTATAAGGGAAGGTTATGATGGACGTCCAAGCAAAAAATCATCTGAAAATTAGATTCTATGAAACTTTTTGAAATGCAAGTTTCGGTAAAAAATCATAAAATATTATACACTAGTTTCGGTTAAAAAATCAACTTAAATTGAGGAGGATCAGAATGATACGAAACTTTTCAGATCATTTATATATTTTAGATAGGAAGTTTTTGATGGAAATCCATGCAAAAAATCACTGGAGAATTAGATTCTATGAAACATTTTGAAATTCAAATTTCGGTTAAAAAATCATAATGTATTATACACTGGTTGATACTAGTTTCGTTCAAAAATCAAATTAAATCGGGGACTGTTTGAAATTATACGAAAATTTCCATATCATTTATATATGTTAGGAGGGAAGGTTATGATGG
Organism: Lathyrus aphaca; assembly: GCA_963966055.1. NCBI lineage: Eukaryota > Viridiplantae > Streptophyta > Magnoliopsida > Fabales > Fabaceae > Lathyrus > Lathyrus aphaca. Next base: position 28,009,363 of record OZ014523.1, on the reverse strand, counting down.
AAGTCCATGCATAAAATCATTTGAGAATTAGATAATATGAAACGTTTTGAAATGCAAGTTTCGGTCAAAAAATCTTAAAATATTATACACTAGTTTATACTACTTATGGTAAAAAAAAATCATATTAAATCTAGGACTGTTTGGAACGATACACAACTTTTATGAACCTTTATATATGTTATAAGGGAAGGTTATGATGGAAGTCCAAGCAAAAAATCAACTGAAAATAAGATTCTATGAAACTTTTTGAAATGCAAGTTTCGGTCAAAACATCATAATATATTATACACTAGTTTCGGTTAAAAAATCAAACTAAATTGGGGAGGATCGAAATGATAAGAAACTTTTCAGATCATTTATATATTTTAGGTAGGATGATTTTGATGGAAATCCATGCAAAAAATCACCTGAGAATTAGATTCTTTGAAACATTTTGAAATGCAAATTTCGGTTAAAAAATTATAATGTATTATACACTGGTTGATACTAGTTTCGTTCCAAAATCAAATTAAATCGGGGACTGTTTGAAATGATACGAAACTTTCAAGATCATTTATATATGTTAGGAGGGAAGGTTATGATGGAAGTCCATGCAAAAAATCATTTGAGAATTAGATACTATGAAACGTTTTGAAATGCAAGTTTCCGTCAAAAAATCATAATATATTATACACTAATTTATACTAGTTTCGGTAAAAAAAATCAAATTAAATCTAGGACTGTTTGGAACGATATAAAAATTTTCATGAACCTTTATATATGTTATAAGGGAAGGTTATGATGGAAGTTCATGCAAAAAATCATTTGAAAATTAGATTCAATGAATCTTTTCGAAATGCAAGTTCTGTTAAAAAAATCATAATATTATATACACTAGTTTTGATCAAAAAATCAAATTAAATCGAGGATTGTTCGAAATGATACGAAACTTATCAGATCATTTAAATATGTTACGAGGGAAGGTTATGATGGAAGTCCATGCAAAAAATCATCTGAGAATTAGATTCTGTGAAACATTTTGAAAATTCAAGTTTCAGTGTAAAAAATTATAATGTATTATGCAATAGTTTATACTATTTTCGCTCAAAAATCAAATTAAATCGGGGACTGCTTGAAATGATACGAAACTTTTTCAGATAATTTATATATGTTAGGCGGGAAGGTTATAATGGAAGTACAGGCATAAAATCAACATAGAATTAGATTCTATAAAACGTTTTGAAATATATGTTTCGGTCAAAAAATCATAATATATTATACACTAGTTTTTACTAGTTTCGGGAAAAAAATCAAATTAAATTTAGGACTGTTCGAAATAATACGAAACTTTAAAAAACATTTATATATGTTATAAGGGAAGGTTATGATGGAAGTCCAAGCAAAAAATCATCTGAAAATTAGATTCTATGAAACTTTTTGAAATGCAAGTTTCGGTCAAAAAATCATAATATATTATACACTAGTTTCGGTTAAAAAATCAAACTAAATTGGGAAGGATCGAAATGATAAGAAAATTTTCAGATCATTTATATATTTTAGGTAGGATGGTTTTGATGGAAATCCATGTAAAAAATCACCTGAGAATTAGATTCTTTGAAACATTCTGAAATGCAAATTTCGATTAAAAAATTATAATGTATTATACACTGGTTGATACTAGTTTCGTTCAAAAATCAAATTAAATCGGGGACTGTTTGAAATGATACGAAACTTTCCAGATCATTTATATATGTTAGGTGGGAAGGTTATGATGGAAGTCCATGCAAAAAATAATTTGAGAATTAGATACTATGAAACGTTTTGAAATGCAAGTTTCGGTCAAAAAATCATAATATATTATACACTAATTTATACTAGTTTCGGTAAAAAAAATCAAATTAAATATAGGACTGTTTGGAAAGATACAAAACTTTTATGAACCTTTATATATGTTATAAGGGAAGGTTATGATGGAAGTCCATGCAAATAATCATATGAAAATTAGATTCTATGAATCTTTTCGAAATGCAAGTTCTGTTAAAAAAATCATAATATATTATACACTAGTTTCGGTCAAAAAATCAAATTAAATCGAGGATTGTTTGAAATGATACGAAACTTTCCATATCATTTATATATGTTAGGAGGGAAGGTTATGATGGAAGTCCATGCAAAAAATCATCTGAGAATTAGATTCTATGAAACATTTTGAAATTCAAGTTTCGGTGTAAAAAATCATAATGTATTATAAACTAGTTTATACTATTTTCGGTCAAAATTCAAATTAAATCGGGGACAGCTTGAAATGATACGAAAATTTTTCAGATAATTTATATATGTTAGTCGGGAAGGTTATAATGGAAGTACATGCATAAAATCAATTTAGAATTAGATTCTATAAAACGTTTTAAAATGCATGTTTCGGTCAAAAAATCATAATATATTATACACTAGTTTATACTAGTTTCGGGCAAAAAATCAAATTAAATTTAGGACTGTTCGAAATAATACGAAACTTTTATGAACATTTATATATGTTATAAGGGAAGGTTATGATGGACGTCCAAGCAAAAAATCATCTGAAAATTAGATTCTATGAAACTTTTTGAAATGCAAGTTTCGGTAAAAAATCATAAAATATTATACACTAGTTTCGGTTAAAAAATCAACTTAAATTGAGGAGGATCAGAATGATACGAAACTTTTCAGATCATTTATATATTTTAGATAGGAAGTTTTTGATGGAAATCCATGCAAAAAATCACTGGAGAATTAGATTCTATGAAACATTTTGAAATTCAAATTTCGGTTAAAAAATCATAATGTATTATACACTGGTTGATACTAGTTTCGTTCAAAAATCAAATTAAATCGGGGACTGTTTGAAATTATACGAAAATTTCCATATCATTTATATATGTTAGGAGGGAAGGTTATGATGGAAGTCCATGCATAAAATCATTTGAGAATTAGATAATATGAAACGTTTTGAAATGCAAGTTTCGGTCAAAAAATCTTAAAATATTATACACTAGTTTATACTACTTATGGTAAAAAAAAATCATATTAAATCTAGGACTGTTTGGAACGATACACAACTTTTATGAACCTTTATATATGTTATAAGGGAAGGTTATGATGGAAGTCCAAGCAAAAAATCAACTGAAAATAAGATTCTATGAAACTTTTTGAAATGCAAGTTTCGGTCAAAACATCATAATATATTATACACTAGTTTCGGTTAAAAAATCAAACTAAATTGGGGAGGATCGAAATGATAAGAAACTTTTCAGATCATTTATATATTTTAGGTAGGATGATTTTGATGGAAATCCATGCAAAAAATCACCTGAGAATTAGATTCTTTGAAACATTTTGAAATGCAAATTTCGGTTAAAAAATTATAATGTATTATACACTGGTTGATACTAGTTTCGTTCCAAAATCAAATTAAATCGGGGACTGTTTGAAATGATACGAAACTTTCAAGATCATTTATATATGTTAGGAGGGAAGGTTATGATGGAAGTCCATGCAAAAAATCATTTGAGAATTAGATACTATGAAACGTTTTGAAATGCAAGTTTCCGTCAAAAAATCATAATATATTATACACTAATTTATACTAGTTTCGGTAAAAAAAATCAAATTAAATCTAGGACTGTTTGGAACGATATAAAAATTTTCATGAACCTTTATATATGTTATAAGGGAAGGTTATGATGGAAGTTCATGCAAAAAATCATTTGAAAATTAGATTCAATGAATCTTTTCGAAATGCAAGTTTTGTTAAAAAAATCATAATATTATATACACTAGTTTTGATCAAAAAATCAAATTAAATCGAGGATTGTTCGAAATGATACGAAACTTATCAGATCATTTAAATATGTTACGAGGGAAGGTTATGATGGAAGTCCATGAAAAAATCATCTGAGAATTAGATTCTGTGAAACATTTTGAAAATTCAAGTTTCAGTGTAAAAAATTATAATGTATTATGCAATAGTTTATACTATTTTCGCTCAAAAATCAAATTAAATCGGGGACTGCTTGAAATGATACGAAACTTTTTCAGATAATTTATATATGTTAGGCGGGAAGGTTATAATGGAAGTACAGGCATAAAATCAACATAGAATTAGATTCTATAAAACGTTTTGAAATATATGTTTCGGTCAAAAAATCATAATATATTATACACTAGTTTTTACTAGTGTCGGGAAAAAAATCAAATTAAATTTAGGACTGTTCGAAATAATACGAAACTTTAAAAAACATTTATATATGTTATAAGGGAAGGTTATGATGGAAGTCCAAGCAAAAAATCATCTGAAAATTAGATTCTATGAAACTTTTTGAAATGCAAGTTTCGGTCAAAAAATCATAATATATTATACACTAGTTTCGGTTAAAAAATCAAACTAAATTGGGAAGGATCGAAATGATAAGAAAATTTTCAGATCATTTATATATTTTAGGTAGGATGGTTTTGATGGAAATCCATGTAAAAAATCACCTGAGAATTAGATTCTTTGAAACATTCTGAAATGCAAATTTCGATTAAAAAATTATAATGTATTATACACTGGTTGATACTAGTTTCGTTCAAAAATCAAATTAAATCGGGGACTGTTTGAAATGATACGAAACTTTCCAGATCATTTATATATGTTAGGTGGGAAGGTTATGATGGAAGTCCATGCAAAAAATAATTTGAGAATTAGATACTATGAAACGTTTTGAAATGCAAGTTTCGGTCAAAAAATCATAATATATTATACACTAATTTATACTAGTTTCGGTAAAAAAAATCAAATTAAATATAGGACTGTTTGGAAAGATACAAAACTTTTATGAACCTTTATATATGTTATAAGGGAAGGTTATGATGGAAGTCCATGCAAATAATCATATGAAAATTAGATTCTATGAATCTTTTCGAAATGCAAGTTCTGTTAAAAAAATCATAATATATTATACACTAGTTTCGGTCAAAAAATCAAATTAAATCGAGGATTGTTGGAAATGATATGAAACTTTCCATATCAATTATATATGTTAGGAGGGAAGGTTATGATGGAAGTCCATGCAAATAATCATCTGAGAATTAGATTCTATGAAACATTTTGAAATTCAAGTTTCGGTGTAAAAAATCATAATGTATTATACACTAGTTTATACTATTTTCGCTCAAAAATCAAATTAAATCGGGGACTGCTTGAAATGATACAAAACTTTTTCAGATAATTTATATATGTTAGGCGGGAAGGTTATAATGGAAGTATAGTTATAAAATCAATATAGAATTAGATTCTATAAAACGTTTTGAAATGCATGTTTCGGTCAAAAAATCATAATATATTATACACTAGTTTTTACTAGTTTCGGGAAAAAAATCAAATTAAATTTAGGACTGTTCGAAATAATACGAAACTTTAAAAAACATTTATATATGTTATAAGGGAAGGTTATGATGGAAGTCCAAGAAAAAAATCATCTGAAAATTAGATTCTATGAAACTTTTTGAAATGCAAGTTTCGGTCAAAAAATCATAATATATTATACACTAGTTTCGGTTAAAAAATCAAACTAAATTGGGAAGGATCGAAATGATAAGAAAATTTTCAGATCATTTATATATTTTAGGTAGGATGGTTTTGATGGAAATCCATGTAAAAAATCACCTGAGAATTAGATTCTTTGAAACATTCTGAAATGCAAATTTCGATTAAAAAATTATAATGTATTATACACTGGTTGATACTAGTTTCGTTCAAAAATCAAATTAAATCGGGGACTGTTTGAAATGATACGAAACTTTCCAGATCATTTATATATGTTAGGTGGGAAGGTTATGATGGAAGTCCATGCAAAAAATAATTTGAGAATTAGATACTATGAAACGTTTTGAAATGCAAGTTTCCGTCAAAAAATCATAATATATTATACACTAATTTATACTAGTTTCGGTAAAAAAAATCAAATTAAATATAGGACTGTTTGGAAAGATACAAAACTTTTATGAACCTTTATATATGTTATAAGGGAAGGTTATGATGGAAGTCCATGCAAATAATCATATGAAAATTAGATTCTATGAATCTTTTCGAAATGCAAGTTCTGTTAAAAAAATCATAATATATTATACACTAGTTTCGGTCAAAAAATCAAATTAAATCGAGGATTGTTGGAAATGATATGAAACTTTCCATATCAATTATATATGTTAGGAGGGAAGGTTATGATGGAAGTCCATGCAAATAATCATCTGAGAATTAGATTCTATGAAACATTTTGAAATTCAAGTTTCGGTGTAAAAAATCATAATGTATTATACACGTTTATACTATTTTCGCTCAAAAATCAAATTAAATCGGGGACTGCTTGAAATGATACAAAACTTTTTCAGATAATTTATATATGTTAGGCGGGAAGGTTATAATGGAAGTATAGGCATAAAATCAATATAGAATTAGATTCTATAAAATGTTTTGAAATGCATGTTTCGGTCAAAAAATCATAATATATTATACACTAGTTTTTACTAGTTTCGGGCAAAAAATCAAATTAAATTTAGGACTGTACGAAATAATACGAAACTTTAAAGAACATTTAAATATGTTATAAGGGAAGGTTATGATGGAAGTCCAAGCAAAAAATCATCTGAAAATTAGATTCTATGAAACTTTTTGAAATGCAAGTTTCGGTCAAAAAATCATAATATATTATACACTAGTTTCGGTTAAAAAATCAAACTAAATTGGGAAGGATCGAAATGATAAGAAACTTTTCAGATCATTTATATATTTTAGATAGGATGGATTTGATGGAAATCCATGTAAAAAATCACCTGAGAATTAGATTCCTTGAAACATTCTGAAATGCAACTTTCGGTTAAAAAATTATAATGTATTATACACTGGTTGATACTAGTTTCGTTCAAAAATCAAATTAAATCGGGGACTGTTTGAAATGATACGAAACTCTCCAGATCATTTATATATGTTAGGAGGGAAGGTTATGATGGAAGTCCATGCAATAAATCATTTGAGAATTAGATACTATGAAACGTTTTGAAATGCAAGTTTCCGTCAAAAAATCATAATATATTATACACTAATTTATACTAGTTTCGGTAAAAAAATCAAATTAAATCTAGGACTGTTTGGAACGATACAAAACTTTTATGAACCTTTATATATGTTATAAGGGAAGTTTATGATGGAAGTTCATGCAAATAATCATCTGAAAATTAGATTCTATGAATCTTTTCGAAATTCAAGTTCTATTAAAAAAATCATAATATATTATACACTAGTTTCGGTCAAAAAATCAAATTAAACCGAGGATTGTTCGAAATGATACGAAACTTATCAGATCAGTTAAATATGTTACGAGGGAAGGTTATGTTGGAAGTCCATGCAAAAAATCATCAGAGAATTAGATTCTGTGAAACATTTTGAAATTCAAGTTTCGGTGTAAAAAATCATAATGTATTATACACTAGTTTATACTATTTTCGCTCAAAAATCAAATTAAATCGGGGACTCCTTGAAATGATACGAAACTTTTTCAGATAATTTATATATGTTAGGCTGGAAGGTTATAATGGAAGTACAGGCATAAAATCAATTTAGAATTAGATTCTATAAAACGTTTTGAAATGCATGTTTCGGTCCAAAAAATCATAATATATTATCCACTAGTTTTTACTAGTTTCGGGCAAAAAATCAAATTAAATTTAGGACTGTTTGAAATAATACGAAACTTTAAAGAACAGTTATATATGTTATAAGGGAAGGTTATGATGGAAGTCCAAGCAAAAAATCATCTAAAAATTAGATTCTATGAAACTTTTTGAACTGCAAGTTTCGGTCAAAAAATCATAATATATTATACACTAGTTTCGGTTAAAAAAACAAACTAAATTGAGGAGGATCGAAATGATACGAAACTTTTCAGATCATTTATATATTTTAGGTAGGAAGGTTTTGATGGAAATCCATGTAAAAAATCACCTGAGAATTAGATTCTTTGAAACATTCTGAAATGCAAATTTCGGTTAAAAAATTATAATGTATTATACACTGGTTGATACTAGTTTCGTTCAAAAATCAAATTAAATCGGGGACTGTTTGAAATGATACGAAACTCTCCAGATCATTTATATATGTTAGGAGGGAAGGTTATGATGGAAGTCCATGCAAAAAATCATTTGAGAATTAGATACTATGAAACGTTTTGAAATGCAAGTTTCCGTCAAAAAATCATAATATATTATACACTAATTTATACTAGTTTCGGTAAAAAAAATAGAATTAAATATAGGACTGTTTGGAAAGATACAAAACTTTTATGAACCTTTATATATGTTATAAGGGAAGGTTATGATGGAAGTCCATGCAAATAATCATATGAAAATTAGATTCTATGAATCTTTTCGAAATGCAAGTTATGTTAAAAAAATCATAATATATTATACACTAGTTTCGGTCAAAAAATCAAATTAAATCGAGGATTGCTGGAAATGATATGAAACTTTCCATATCAATTATATATGTTAGGAGGGAAGGTTATGATGGAAGTCCATGCAAAAAATCCACTGAGAATTAGATTCTATGAAACATTTTGAAATTCAAGTTTCGGTGTAAAAAATCATAATGTATTATACACTAGTTAATACTATTTTCGCTCAAAAATCAAATTAAATCGGGGACTGCTTGAAATGATACAAAACTTTTTCAGATAATTTATATATGTTAGGCGTGAAGGTTATAATGGAAGTATAGGCATAAAATCAATATAGAATTAGATTCTATAAAACGTTTTGAAATGCATGTTTCGGTCAAAAAATCATAATATATTATACACTAGTTTTTACTAGTTTCGGGCAAAAAATCAAATTAAATTTAGGACTGTACGAAATAATACGAAACTTTAAAGAACATTTAAATATGTTATAAGGGAAGGTTATGATGGAATTCCAAGCAAAAAATCATCTGAAAATTAAATTCTATGAAACTTTTTGAAATGCAAGTTTCGGTCAAAAAATCATAATATATTATACACTAGTTTCGGTTAAAAAATCAAACTAAATTGGGAAGGATCGAAATGATAAGAAACTTTTCAGATCATTTATATATTTTAGGTAGGATGGATTTGATGGAAATCCATGTAAAAAATCACCTGAGAATTAGATTCTTTGAAACATTCTGAAATGCAAATTTCGGTTAAAAAATTATAATGTATTATACACTGGTTGATACTAGTTTCGTTCAAAAATCAAATTAAATCGGGGACTGTTTGAAATGATACGAAACTCTCCAGATCATTTATATATGTTAGGAGGGAAGGTTATGATGGAAGTCCATGCAAAAAATCATTTGAGAATTAGATACTATGAAACGTTTTGAAATGCAAGTTTCCGTCAAAAAATCATAATATATTATACACTAATTTATACTAGTTTCGGTAAAAAAATCAAATTAAATCTAGGACTGTTTGGAACGATACAAAACTTTTATGAACCTTTATATATGTTATAAGGGAAGTTTATGATGGAAGTTCATGCAAATAATCATCTGAAAATTAGATTCTATGAATCTTTTCGAAATTCAAGTTCTATTAAAAAAATCATAATATATTATACACTAGTTTCGGTCAAAAAATCAAATTAAACCGAGGATTGTTCGAAATGATACGAAACTTATCAGATCAGTATGTTACGAGGGAAGGTTATGTTGGAAGTCCATGCAAAAAATCATCAGAGAATTAGATTCTGTGAAACATTTTGAAATTCAAGTTTCGGTGTAAAAAATCATAATGTATTATACACTAGTTTATACTATTTTCGCTCAAAAATCAAATTAAATCGGGGACTCCTTGAAATGATACGAAACTTTTTCAGATAATTTATATATGTTAGGCTGGAAGGTTATAATGGAAGTACAGGCATAAAATCAATTTAGAATTAGATTCTATAAAACGTTTTGAAATGCATGTTTCGGTCCAAAAAATCATAATATATTATCCACTAGTTTTTACTAGTTTCGGGCAAAAAATCAAATTAAATTTAGGACTGTTTGAAATAATACGAAACTTTAAAGAACAGTTATATATGTTATAAGGGAAGGTTATGATGGAAGTCCAAGCAAAAAATCATCTAAAAATTAGATTCTATGAAACTTTTTGAACTGCAAGTTTCGGTCAAAAAATCATAATATATTATACACTAGTTTCGGTTAAAAAAAAAAACTAAATTGAGGAGGATCGAAATGATACGAAACTTTTCAGATCATTTATATATTTTAGGTAGGAAGGTTTTGATGGAAATCCATGTAAAAAATCACCTGAGAATTAGATTCTTTGAAACATTCTGAAATGCAAATTTCGGTTAAAAAATTATAATGTATTATACACTGGTTGATACTAGTTTCGTTCAAAAATCAAATTAAATCGGGGACTGTTTGAAATGATACGAAACTCTCCAGATCATTTATATATGTTAGGAGGGAAGGTTATGATGGAAGTCCATGCAAAAAATCATTTGAGAATTAGATACTATGAAACGTTTTGAAATGCAAGTTTCCGTCAAAAAATCATAATATATTATACACTAATTTATACTAGTTTCGGTAAAAAAAATAGAATTAAATATAGGACTGTTTGGAAAGATACAAAACTTTTATGAACCTTTATATATGTTATAAGGGAAGGTTATGATGGAAGTCCATGCAAATAATCATATGAAAATTAGATTCTATGAATCTTTTCGAAATGCAAGTTATGTTAAAAAAATCATAATATATTATACACTAGTTTCGGTCAAAAAATCAAATTAAATCGAGGATTGCTGGAAATGATATGAAACTTTCCATATCAATTATATATGTTAGGAGGGAAGGTTATGATGGAAGTCCATGCAAAAAATCCACTGAGAATTAGATTCTATGAAACATTTTGAAATTCAAGTTTCGGTGTAAAAAATCATAATGTATTATACACTAGTTTATACTATTTTCGCTCAAAAATCAAATTAAATCGGGGACTGCTTGAAATGATACAAAACTTTTTCAGATAATTTATATATGTTAGGCGTGAAGGTTATAATGGAAGTATAGGCATAAAATCAATATAGAATTAGATTCTATAAAACGTTTTGAAATGCATGTTTCGGTCAAAAAATCATAATATATTATACACTAGTTTTTACTAGTTTCGGGCAAAAAATCAAATTAAATTTAGGACTGTACGAAATAATACGAAACTTTAAAGAACATTTAAATATGTTATAAGGGAAGGTTATGATGGAATTCCAAGCAAAAAATCATCTGAAAATTAAATTCTATGAAACTTTTTGAAATGCAAGTTTCGGTCAAAAAATCATAATATATTATACACTAGTTTCGGTTAAAAAATCAAACTAAATTGGGAAGGATCGAAATGATAAGAAACTTTTCAGATCATTTATATATTTTAGGTAGGATGGATTTGATGGAAATCCATGTAAAAAATCACCTGAGAATTAGATTCTTTGAAACATTCTGAAATGCAAATTTCGGTTAAAAAATTATAATGTATTATACACTGGTTGATACTAGTTTCGTTCAAAAATCAAATTAAATCGGGGACTGTTTGAAATGATACGAAACTCTCCAGATCATTTATATATGTTAGGAGGGAAGGTTATGATGGAAGTCCATGCAAAAAATCATTTGAGAATTAGATACTATGAAACGTTTTGAAATGCAAGTTTCCGTCAAAAAATCATAATATATTATACACTAATTTATACTAGTTTCGGTAAAAAAATCAAATTAAATCTAGGACTGTTTGGAACGATACAAAACTTTTATGAACCTTTATATATGTTATAAGGGAAGTTTATGATGGAAGTTCATGCAAATAATCATCTGAAAATTAGATTCTATGAATCTTTTCGAAATTCAAGTTCTATTAAAAAAATCATAATATATTATACACTAGTTTCGGTCAAAAAATCAAATTAAACCGAGGATTGTTCGAAATGATACGAAACTTATCAGATCAGTTAAATATGTTACGAGGGAAGGTTATGTTGGAAGTCCATGCAAAAAATCATCAGAGAATTAGATTCTGTGAAACATTTTGAAATTCAAGTTTCGGTGTAAAAAATCATAATGTATTATACACTAGTTTATACTATTTTCGCTCAAAAATCAAATTAAATCGGGGACTCCTTGAAATGATACGAAACTTTTTCAGATAATTTATATATGTTAGGCTGGAAGGTTATAATGGAAGTACAGGCATAAAATCAATTTAGAATTAGATTCTATAAAACGTTTTGAAATGCATGTTTCGGTCCAAAAAATCATAATATATTATCCACTAGTTTTTACTAGTTTCGGGCAAAAAATCAAATTAAATTTAGGACTGTTTGAAATAATACGAAACTTTAAAGAACAGTTATATATGTTATAAGGGAAGGTTATGATGGAAGTCCAAGCAAAAAATCATCTAAAAATTAGATTCTATGAAACTTTTTGAACTGCAAGTTTCGGTCAAAAAATCATAATATATTATACACTAGTTTCGGTTAAAAAAAAAACTAAATTGAGGAGGATCGAAATGATACGAAACTTTTCAGATCATTTATATATTTTAGGTAGGAAGGTTTTGATGGAAATCCATGTAAAAAATCACCTGAGAATTAGATTCTTTGAAACATTCTGAAATGCAAATTTCGGTTAAAAAATTATAATGTATTATACACTGGTTGATACTAGTTTCGTTCAAAAATCAAATTAAATCGGGGACTGTTTGAAATGATACGAAACTCTCCAGATCATTTATATATGTTAGGAGGGAAGGTTATGATGGAAGTCCATGCAAAAAATCATTTGAGAATTAGATACTATGAAACGTTTTGAAATGCAAGTTTCCGTCAAAAAATCATAATATATTATACACTAATTTATACTAGTTTCGGTAAAAAAAATAGAATTAAATATAGGACTGTTTGGAAAGATACAAAACTTTTATGAACCTTTATATATGTTATAAGGGAAGGTTATGATGGAAGTCCATGCAAATAATCATATGAAAATTAGATTCTATGAATCTTTTCGAAATGCAAGTTATGTTAAAAAAATCATAATATATTATACACTAGTTTCGGTCAAAAAATCAAATTAAATCGAGGATTGCTGGAAATGATATGAAACTTTCCATATCAATTATATATGTTAGGAGGGAAGGTTATGATGGAAGTCCATGCAAAAAATCCACTGAGAATTAGATTCTATGAAACATTTTGAAATTCAAGTTTCGGTGTAAAAAATCATAATGTATTATACACTAGTTTATACTATTTTCGCTCAAAAATCAAATTAAATCGGGGACTGCTTGAAATGATACAAAACTTTTTCAGATAATTTATATATGTTAGGCGTGAAGGTTATAATGGAAGTATAGGCATAAAATCAATATAGAATTAGATTCTATAAAACGTTTTGAAATGCATGTTTCGGTCAAAAAATCATAATATATTATACACTAGTTTTTACTAGTTTCGGGCAAAAAATCAAATTAAATTTAGGACTGTACGAAATAATACGAAACTTTAAAGAACATTTAAATATGTTATAAGGGAAGGTTATGATGGAATTCCAAGCAAAAAATCATCTGAAAATTAAATTCTATGAAACTTTTTGAAATGCAAGTTTCGGTCAAAAAATCATAATATATTATACACTAGTTTCGGTTAAAAAATCAAACTAAATTGGGAAGGATCGAAATGATAAGAAACTTTTCAGATCATTTATATATTTTAGGTAGGATGGATTTGATGGAAATCCATGTAAAAAATCACCTGAGAATTAGATTCTTTGAAACATTCTGAAATGCAAATTTCGGTTAAAAAATTATAATGTATTATACACTGGTTGATACTAGTTTCGTTCAAAAATCAAATTAAATCGGGGACTGTTTGAAATGATACGAAACTCTCCAGATCATTTATATATGTTAGGAGGGAAGGTTATGATGGAAGTCCATGCAAAAAATCATTTGAGAATTAGATACTATGAAACGTTTTGAAATGCAAGTTTCCGTAAAAAAATCATAATATATTATACACTAATTTATACTAGTTTCGGTAAAAAAATCAAATTAAATCTAGGACTGTTTGGAACGATACAAAACTTTTATGAACCTTTATATATGTTATAAGGGAATTTTATGATGGAAGTTCATGCAAATAATCATCTTAAAATTAGATTCTATGAATCTTTTCGAAATTCAAGTTCTATTAAAAAAATCATAATATATTATACACTAGTTTCGGTCAAAAAATCAAATTAAACCGAGGATTGTTCGAAATGATACGAAACTTATCAGATCAGTTAAATATGTTACGAGGGAAGGTTATGTTGGAAGTCCATGCAAAAAATCATCAGAGAATTAGATTCTGTGAAACATTTTGAAATTCAAGTTTCGGTGTAAAAAATCATAATGTATTATACACTAGTTTATACTATTTTCGCTCAAAAATCAAATTAAATCGGGGACTGCTTGAAATGATACGAAACTTTTTCAGATAATTTATATATGTTAGGCTGGAAGGTTATAATGGAAGTACAGGCATAAAATCAATTTAGAATTAGATTCTATAAAACGTTTTGAAATGCATGTTTCGGTCCAAAAAATCATAATATATTATCCACTAGTTTTTACTAGTTTCGGGCAAAAAATCAAATTAAATTTAGGACTGTTTGAAATAATACGAAACTTTAAAGAACAGTTATATATGTTATAAGGGAAGGTTATGATGGAAGTCCAAGCAAAAAATCATCTGAAAATTAGATTCTATGAAACTTTTTGAACTGCAAGTTTCGGTCAAAAAAATCATAATATATTATACAATAGTTTCGGTTAAAAAATCAAACTAAATTGAGGAGGATCGAAATGATACGAAACTTTTCAGATCATTTATATATTTTAGGTAGGAAGGTTTTGATGGAAATCCATGTAAAAAATCACCTGAGAATTAGATTCTTTGAAACATTCTGAAATGCAAATTTCGGTTAAAAAATTATAATGTATTATACACTGGTTGATACTAGTTTCGTTAAAAAATCAAATTAAATCGGGGACTGTTTGAAATGATACGAAACTCTCCAGATCATTTATATATGTTAGGAGGGAAGGTTATGATGGAAGTCCATGCAAAAAATCATTTGAGAATTAGATACTATGAAACGTTTTGAAATGCAAGTTTCCGTCAAAAAATCATAATATATTATACACTAATTTATACTAGTTTCGGTAAAAAAAATCAAATTAAATATAGGACTGTTTGGAAAGATACAAAACTTTTATGAACCTTTATATATGTTATAAGGGAAGGTTATGATGGAAGTCCATGCAAATAATCATATGAAAATTAGATTCTATGAATCTTTTCGAAATGCAAGTTCTGTTAAAAAAATCATAATATATTATACACTAGTTTCGGTCAAAAAATCAAATTAAATCGAGGATTGTTGGAAATGATATGAAACTTTCCATATCAATTATATATGTTAGGAGGGAAGGTTATGATGGAAGTCCATGCAAAAAATCATCTGAGAATTAGATTCTATGAAACATTTTGAAATTCAAGTTTCGGTGTAAAAAATCATAATGTATTATACACTAGTTTATACTATTTTCGCTCAAAAATCAAATTAAATCGGGGACTGCTTGAAATGATACAAAATTTTTTCAGATAATTTATATATGTTAGGCGGGAAGGTTATAATGGAAGTATAGGCATAAAATCAATATAGAATTAGATTCTATAAAACGTTTTGAAATGCATGTTTCGGTCAAAAAATCATAATATATTATACACTAGTTTTTACTAGTTTCGGGCAAAAAATCAAATTAAATTTAGGACTGTACGAAATAATACGAAACTTTAAAGAACATTTAAATATGTTATAAGGGAAGGTTATGATGGAATTCCAAGCAAAAAATCATCTGAAAATTAGATTCTATGAAACTTTTTGAAATGCAAGTTTCGGTCAAAAAATCATAATATATTATACACTAGTTTCGGTTAAAAAATCAAACTAAATTGGGAAGGATCGAAATGATAAGAAACTTTTCAGATCATTTATATATTTTAGGTAGGATGGATTTGATGGAAATCCATGTAAAAAATCACCTGAGAATTAGATTCTTTGAAACATTCTGAAATGCAAATTTCGGTTAAAAAATTATAATGTATTATACACTGTTTGATACTAGTTTCGTTCAAAAATCAAATTAAATCGGGGACTGTTTGAAATGATACGAAACTCTCCAGATCATTTATATATGTTAGGAGGGAAGGTTATGATGGAAGTCCATGCAAAAAATCATTTGAGAATTAGATACTATGAAACATTTTGAAATGCAAGTTTCCGTCAAAAAATCATAATATATTATACACTAATTTATACTAGTTTCGGTAAAAAAATCAAATTAAATCTAGGACTGTTTGGAACGATACAAAACTTTTATGAACCTTTATATATGTTATAAGGGAATTTTATGATGGAAGTTCATGCAAATAATCATCTTAAAATTAGATTCTATGAATCTTTTCGAAATTCAAGTTCTATTAAAAAAATCATAATATATTATACACTAGTTTCGGTCAAAAAATCAAATTAAACCGAGGATTGTTCGAAATGATACGAAACTTATCAGATCAGTTAAATATGTTACGAGGGAAGGTTATGTTGGAAGTCCATGCAAAAAATCATCAGAGAATTAGATTCTGTGAAACATTTTGAAATTCAAGTTTCGGTGTAAAAAATCATAATGTATTATACACTAGTTTATACTATTTTCGCTCAAAAATCAAATTAAATCGGGGACTCCTTGAAATGATACGAAACTTTTTCAGATAATTTATATATGTTAGGCTGGAAGGTTATAATGGAAGTACATGCATAAAATCAATTTAGAATTAGATTCTATAAAACGTTTTGAAATGCATGTTTCGGTCCAAAAAATCATAATATATTATCCACTAGTTTTTACTAGTTTCGGGCAAAAAATCAAATTAAATTTAGGACTGTTTGAAATAATACGAAACTTTAAAGAACAGTTATATATGTTATAAGGGAAGGTTATGATGGAAGTCCAAGCAAAAAATCATCTGAAAATTAGATTCTATGAAACTTTTTGAACTGCAAGTTTCGGTCAAAAAAATCATAATATATTATACAATAGTTTCGGTTAAAAAATCAAACTAAATTGAGGAGGATCGAAATGATACGAAACTTTTCAGATCATTTATATATTTTAGGTAGGAAGGTTTTGATGGAAATCCATGTAAAAAATCACCTGAGAATTAGATTCTTTGAAACATTCTGAAATGCAAATTTCGGTTAAAAAATTATAATGTATTATACACTGGTTGATACTAGTTTCGTTAAAAAATCAAATTAAATCGGGGACTGTTTGAAATGATACGAAACTCTCCAGATCATTTATATATGTTAGGAGGGAAGGTTATGATGGAAGTCCATGCAAAAAATCATTTGAGAATTAGATACTATGAAACGTTTTGAAATGCAAGTTTCCGTCAAAAAATCATAATATATTATACACTAATTTATACTAGTTTCGGTAAAAAAAATCAAATTAAATATAGGACTGTTTGGAAAGATACAAAACTTTTATGAACCTTTATATATGTTATAAGGGAAGGTTATGATGGAAGTCCATGCAAATAATCATATGAAAATTAGATTCTATGAATCTTTTCGAAATGCAAGTTCTGTTAAAAAAATCATAATATATTATACACTAGTTTCGGTCAAAAAATCAAATTAAATCGAGGATTGTTGGAAATGATATGAAACTTTCCATATCAATTATATATGTTAGGAGGGAAGGTTATGATGGAAGTCCATGCAAAAAATCATCTGAGAATTAGATTCTATGAAACATTTTGAAATTCAAGTTTCGGTGTAAAAAATCATAATGTATTATACACTAGTTTATACTATTTTCGCTCAAAAATCAAATTAAATCGGGGACTGCTTGAAATGATACAAAATTTTTTCAGATAATTTATATATGTTAGGCGGGAAGGTTATAATGGAAGTATAGGCATAAAATCAATATAGAATTAGATTCTATAAAACGTTTTGAAATGCATGTTTCGGTCAAAAAATCATAATATATTATACACTAGTTTTTACTAGTTTCGGGCAAAAAATCAAATTAAATTTAGGACTGTACGAAATAATACGAAACTTTAAAGAACATTTAAATATGTTATAAGGGAAGGTTATGATGGAATTCCAAGCAAAAAATCATCTGAAAATTAGATTCTATGAAACTTTTTGAAATGCAAGTTTCGGTCAAAAAATCATAATATATTATACACTAGTTTCGGTTAAAAAATCAAACTAAATTGGGAAGGATCGAAATGATAAGAAACTTTTCAGATCATTTATATATTTTAGGTAGGATGGATTTGATGGAAATCCATGTAAAAAATCACCTGAGAATTAGATTCTTTGAAACATTCTGAAATGCAAATTTCGGTTAAAAAATTATAATGTATTATACACTGTTTGATACTAGTTTCGTTCAAAAATCAAATTAAATCGGGGACTGTTTGAAATGATACGAAACTCTCCAGATCATTTATATATGTTAGGAGGGAAGGTTATGATGGAAGTCCATGCAAAAAATCATTTGAGAATTAGATACTATGAAACATTTTGAAATGCAAGTTTCCGTCAAAAAATCATAATATATTATACACTAATTTATACTAGTTTCGGTAAAAAAATCAAATTAAATCTAGGACTGTTTGGAACGATACAAAACTTTTATGAACCTTTATATATGTTATAAGGGAATTTTATGATGGAAGTTCATGCAAATAATCATCTTAAAATTAGATTCTATGAATCTTTTCGAAATTCAAGTTCTATTAAAAAAATCATAATATATTATACACTAGTTTCGGTCAAAAAATCAAATTAAACCGAGGATTGTTCGAAATGATACGAAACTTATCAGATCAGTTAAATATGTTACGAGGGAAGGTTATGTTGGAAGTCCATGCAAAAAATCATCAGAGAATTAGATTCTGTGAAACATTTTGAAATTCAAGTTTCGGTGTAAAAAATCATAATGTATTATACACTAGTTTATACTATTTTCGCTCAAAAATCAAATTAAATCGGGGACTCCTTGAAATGATACGAAACTTTTTCAGATAATTTATATATGTTAGGCTGGAAGGTTATAATGGAAGTACAGGCATAAAATCAATTTAGAATTAGATTCTATAAAACGTTTTGAAATGCATGTTTCGGTCCAAAAAATCATAATATATTATCCACTAGTTTTTACTAGTTTCGGGCAAAAAATCAAATTAAATTTAGGACTGTTTGAAATAATACGAAACTTTAAAGAACAGTTATATATGTTATAAGGGAAGGTTATGATGGAAGTCCAAGCAAAAAATCATCTGAAAATTAGATTCTATGAAACTTTTTGAACTGCAAGTTTCGGTCAAAAAAATCATAATATATTATACAATAGTTTCGGTTAAAAAATCAAACTAAATTGAGGAGGATCGAAATGATACGAAACTTTTCAGATCATTTATATATTTTAGGTAGGAAGGTTTTGATGGAAATCCATGTAAAAAATCACCTGAGAATTAGATTCTTTGAAACATTCTGAAATGCAAATTTCGGTTAAAAAATTATAATGTATTATACACTGGTTGATACTAGTTTCGTTAAAAAATCAAATTAAATCGGGGACTGTTTGAAATGATACGAAACTCTCCAGATCATTTATATATGTTAGGAGGGAAGGTTATGATGGAAGTCCATGCAAAAAATCATTTGAGAATTAGATACTATGAAACGTTTTGAAATGCAAGTTTCCGTCAAAAAATCATAATATATTATACACTAATTTATACTAGTTTCGGTAAAAAAAATCAAATTAAATATAGGACTGTTTGGAAAGATACAAAACTTTTATGAACCTTTATATATGTTATAAGGGAAGGTTATGATGGAAGTCCATGCAAATAATCATATGAAAATTAGATTCTATGAATCTTTTCGAAATGCAAGTTCTGTTAAAAAAATCATAATATATTATACACTAGTTTCGGTCAAAAAATCAAATTAAATCGAGGATTGTTGGAAATGATATGAAACTTTCCATATCAATTATATATGTTAGGAGGGAAGGTTATGATGGAAGTCCATGCAAAAAATCATCTGAGAATTAGATTCTATGAAACATTTTGAAATTCAAGTTTCGGTGTAAAAAATCATAATGTATTATACACTAGTTTATACTATTTTCGCTTAAAAATCAAATTAAATCGGGGACTGCTTGAAATGATACAAAACTTTTTCAGATAATTTATATATGTTAGGCGGTAAGGTTATAATGGAAGTATAGGCATAAAATCAATATAGAATTAGATTCTATAAAACGTTTTGAAATGCATGTTTCGGTCAAAAAATCATAATATATTATACACTAGTTTTTACTAGTTTCGGGCAAAAAATCAAATTAAATTTAGGACTGTACGAAATAATACGAAACTTTAAAGAACATTTAAATATGTTATAAGGGAAGGTTATGATGGAAGTCCAAGCAAAAAATCATCTGAAAATTAGATTCTATGAAACTTTTTGAAATGCAAGTTTCGGTCAAAAAATCATAATATATTATACACTAGTTTCGGTTAAAAAATCAAACTAAATTGGGAAGGATCGAAATGATAAGAAACTTTTCAGATCATTTATATATTTTAGGTAGGATGGATTTGATGGAAATCCATGTAAAAAATCACCTGAGAATTAGATTCTTTGAAACATTCTGAAATGCAAATTTCGGTTAAAAAATTATAATGTATTATACACTGGTTGATACTAGTTTCGTTCAAAAATCAAATTAAATCGGGGACTGTTTGAAATGATACGAAAGTCTCCAGATCATTTATATATGTTAGGAGGGAAGGTTATGATGGAAGTCCATGCAAAAAATCATTTGAGAATTAGATACTATGAAACGTTTTGAAATGCAAGTGTCCGTCAAAAAATCATAATATATTATACACTAATTTATACTAGTTTCGGTAAAAAAATCAAATTAAATCTAGGACTGTTTGGAACGATACAAAACTTTTATGAACCTTTATATATGTTATAAGGGAATTTTATGATGGAAGTTCATGCAAATAATCATCTTAAAATTAGATTCTATGAATCTTTTCGAAATTCAAGTTCTATTAAAAAAATCATAATATATTATACACTAGTTTCGGTCAAAAAATCAAATTAAACCGAGGATTGTTCGAAATGATACGAAACTTATCAGATCAGTTAAATATGTTACGAGGGAAGGTTATGTTGGAAGTCCATGCAAAAAATCATCAGAGAATTAGATTCTGTGAAACATTTTGAAATTCAAGTTTCGGTGTAAAAAATCATAATGTATTATACACTAGTTTATACTATTTTCGCTCAAAAATCAAATTAAATCGGGGACTCCTTGAAATGATACGAAACTTTTTCAGATAATTTATATATGTTAGGCTGGAAGGTTATAATGGAAGTACAGGCATAAAATCAATTTAGAATTAGATTCTATAAAACGTTTTGAAATGCATGTTTCGGTCCAAAAAATCATAATATATTATCCACTAGTTTTTACTAGTTTCGGGCAAAAAATCAAATTAAATTTAGGACTGTTTGAAATAATACGAAACTTTAAAGAACAGTTATATATGTTATAAGGGAAGGTTATGATGGAAGTCCAAGCAAAAAATCATCTGAAAATTAGATTCTATGAAACTTTTTGAACTGCAAGTTTCGGTCAAAAAAATCATAATATATTATACACTAGTTTCGGTTAAAAAATCAAACTAAATTGAGGAGGATCGAAATGATACGAAACTTTTCAGATCATTTATATATTTTAGGTAGGAAGGTTTTGATGGAAATCCATGTAAAAAATCACCTGAGAATTAGATTCTTTGAAACATTCTGAAATGCAAATTTCGGTTAAAAAATTATAATGTATTATACACTGGTTGATACTAGTTTCGTTAAAAAATCAAATTAAATCGAGGACTGTTTGAAATGATACGAAACTCTCCAGATCATTTATATATGTTAGGAGGGAAGGTTATGATGGAAGTCCATGCAAAAAATCATTTGAGAATTAGATACTATGAAACGTTTTGAAATGCAAGTTTCCGTCAAAAAATCATAATATATTATACACTAATTTATACTAGTTTCGGTAAAAAAAATCAAATTAAATATAGGACTGTTTGGAAAGATACAAAACTTTTATGAACCTTTATATATGTTATAAGGGAAGGTTATGATGGAAGTCCATGCAAATAATCATATGAAAATTAGATTCTATGAATCTTTTCGAAATGCAAGTTCTGTTAAAAAAATCATAATATATTATACACTAGTTTCGGTCAAAAAATCAAATTAAATCGAGGATTGTTGGAAATGATATGAAACTTTCCATATCAATTATATATGTTAGGAGGGAAGGTTATGATGGAAGTCCATGCAAAAAATCATCTGAGAATTAGATTCTATGAAACATTTTGAAATTCAAGTTTCGGTGTAAAAAATCATAATGTATTATACACTAGTTTATACTATTTTCGCTTAAAAATCAAATTAAATCGGGGACTGCTTGAAATGATACAAAACATTTTCAGATAATTTATATATGTTAGGCGGTAAGGTTATAATGGAAGTATAGGCATAAAATCAATATAGAATTAGATTCTATAAAACGTTTTGAAATGCATGTTTCGGTCAAAAAATCATAATATATTATACACTAGTTTTTACTAGTTTCGGGCAAAAAATCAAATTAAATTTAGGACTGTACGAAATAATACGAAACTTTAAAGAACATTTAAATATGTTATAAGGGAAGGTTATGATGGAAGTCCAAGCAAAAAATCATCTGAAAATTAGATTCTATGAAACTTTTTGAAATGCAAGTTTCGGTCAAAAAATCATAATATATTATACACTAGTTTCGGTTAAAAAATCAAACTAAATTGGGAAGGATCGAAATGATAAGAAACTTTTCAGATCATTTATATATTTTAGGTAGGATGGATTTGATGGAAATCCATGTAAAAAATCACCTGAGAATTAGATTCTTTGAAACATTCTGAAATGCAAATTTCGGTTAAAAAATTATAATGTATTATACACTGGTTGATACTAGTTTCGTTCAAAAATCAAATTAAATCGGGGACTGTTTGAAATGATACGAAAGTCTCCAGATCATTTATATATGTTAGGAGGGAAGGTTATGATGGAAGTCCATGCAAAAAATCATTTGAGAATTAGATACTATGAAACGTTTTGAAATGCAAGTGTCCGTCAAAAAA
Organism: Lathyrus aphaca; assembly: GCA_963966055.1. Taxonomy (NCBI): domain Eukaryota; kingdom Viridiplantae; phylum Streptophyta; class Magnoliopsida; order Fabales; family Fabaceae; genus Lathyrus; species Lathyrus aphaca. Next base: position 27,985,933 of record OZ014523.1, on the reverse strand, counting down.
TCATAATATATTATACACTAATTTATACTAGTTTCAGTAAAAAAATCAAATTAAATCTAGGACTGTTTGGAACGATACAAAACTTTTATGAACCTTTATATATGTTATAAGGGAAGTTTATGATGGAAGTTCATGCAAATAATCATCTGAAAATTAGATTCTATGAATCTTTTCGAAATTCAAGTTCTATTAAAAAAATCATAATATATTATACACTAGTTTCGGTCAAAAAATCAAATTAAACCGAGGATTGTTCGAAATGATACGAAACATATCAGATCAGTTAAATATGTTACGAGGGAAGGTTATGTTGGAAGTCCATGCAAAAAATCATCAGAGAATTAGATTCTGTGAAACATTTTGAAATTCAAGTTTCGGTGTAAAAAATCATAATGTATTATACACTAGTTTATACTATTTTCGCTCAAAAATCAAATTAAATCGGGGACTCCTTGAAATGATACGAAACTTTTTCAGATAATTTATATATGTTAGGCTGGAAGGTTATAATGGAAGTACAGGCATAAAATCAATTTAGAATTAGATTCTATAAAACGTTTTGAAATTCATGTTTCGGTCCAAAAAATCATAATATATTATACACTAGTTTTTACTAGTTTCGGGCAAAAAATCAAATTAAATTTAGGACTGTACGAAATAATACGAAACTTTAAAGAACAGTTATATATGTTATAAGGGAAGGTTATGATGGAAGTCCAAGCAAAAAATCATCTGAAAATTAGATTCTATGAAACTTTTTGAACTGCAAGTTTCGGTCAAAAAATCATAATATATTATACACTAGTTTCGGTTAAAAAATCAAACTAAATTGAGGAGGATCGAAATGATACGAAACTTTTCAGATCATTTATATATTTTAGGTAGGAAGGTTTTGATGGAAATCCATGTAAAAAATCACCTGAGAATTAGATTCTTTGAAACATTTTGAAATGCAAATTTCGGTTAAAAAATTATAATGTATTATACACTGGTTGATACTAGTTTCGTTCAAAAATCAAATTAAATCGGGGACTGTTTGAAATGATACGAAACTTTCTAGATCATTTATATATGTTAGGAAGGAAGGTTATGATGGAAGTCCATGCAAAAAATCATTTGATAATTAGATACTATGAAACGTTTTGAAATGCAATATTCGGTCAAAAAATCATAATATATTATACACTAGTTTATACTAGTTTCTATAAAAAAATCAAATTAAATCTAGGACTGTTTGAAACGATACAAAACTTTCATGAACCTTTATTTATGTTATAAGGGAAGGTTATGATGGAAGTCCATGCAAAAAATCTTCTGAAAATTAGATTCTATGAATCTTTTCGAAATGCAAGTTCTGTTAAAAAAATCATAATATATTATACACAAGTTTCGGTCAAAAAATCAAATTAAATCGAGGATTGTTCAAAATTATATGAAACTTATCAGATCATTTAAATATATTACGAGGGAAGGTTATGATTGAAGTCCATGCAAAAAATCATCTGAGAATTAGTTTCTATGAAACATTTTGAAATTCATGTTTCGGTGTAAAAAATCATAATGTATTATTCACTAGTTTATACTATTTTCGGTCAAAAATCAAATTAAATCGGGGACTGCTTGAAATGATACGAAACTTTTTCAGATAATTTATATATGTTAGGTGGGAAGGTTATAATGGAAGTAAAAACATAAGATCAATTTAGAATTAGATTCTATAATACGTTTTAAAATGCATGTTTCGGTCAAAAAATCATAATATATTATACACTAGTTTATACTAGTTTCGGGCAAAAAATCAAATTAAATTCAGGACTGTTCGAAATAATACGAAACTCTTATGAACATTTATATATGTTATAAGGGAAGTTTATGATGGAAGATCAAGCAAAAAATCATTTGAAAATTAGATTCTATGAAACTTTTTGAAATGCATGTTTCGGTCAAAAAATCATAATATATTATACACTAGTTTCGGTTAAAAAATCAAATTAAATTGAGGAGGATCGAAATGATACGAAACTTTTCAGATCATTTATATATTTTAGATAGGAAGGTTTTGATGGAAATCCATGCAAAAAATCACCTGAGAGTTAGATTCTATGAAACATTTTGAAATGCAAATTTCGGTTAAAAAATCATAATGTATTATACACTGGTTGATACTAGTTATGTTCAAAAATCAAATTAAATCGGGGACTGTTTGAAATGATACAAAACTTTCCAGATCATTTATATATGTTAGGAGGGAAGGTTATGATGGAAGTCCATGCAAAAACTAATTTGAGAATTAGATACTATGAAACGTTTTGAAATGCAAGTTTCGGTCAAAAAATCATAATATATTATACACTAGTTTATACTAGTTTCGGTAAAAAAAATCAAATTAAATCTAGGACTATTTGGAACGATACAAAACTTTTATGAACCCTTATATATGTTATAAGGGAAGGTTATGATGGAAGTCCATGCAAAAAGTCATCTGAAAATTAGATTCTATGATTCTTTTCGAAATGCAAGTTCTGTTAAAAAAATCATAATATATTATACACTAGTTTCGGTCAAAAAATTAAATTAAATCGAGGATTGTTCGAAATGATACGAAACGTATCAGATCATTTAAATATGTTATGAGGGATGGTTATGATGGAAGTCCATGCAAAAAATCATATGAGAATTAGATTCTGTGAAAAAATTTGAAATTCAAGTTTCGGTGTAAAAAATCATAATGTATTATACACTAGTTTATACTATTTTCGCTCAAAAATCAAATTAAATCGGGGACTGCTTGAAATGATACGAAACTTTTTCAGATAATTTATATATGTTAGGCGGGAAGGTTATAATGGAAGTACAGACATAAATTCAATTTAGAATTAGATTCTATCAAACGTTTTGAAATGCATGTTTCGGAAAAAAAAATCATAATATATTTTACACTAGTTTATACTAATTTCGGGCCAAAAATCAAATTAAATTTAGGACTGTTCTAAATAATACGAAACTTTTATGAACATTTATATATGTTATAAGGGAAGGTTATGATGGAAGTCCAAGCAAAAAATCATCTGAAAATTAGATTCTATGAAACTTTTTGAACTGCAAGTTTCGGTCAAAAAATCATAATATATTATACACTAGTTTCGGTTAAAAAATCAAACTAAATTGAGGAGGATCGAAATGATACGAAACTTTTCAGATCATTTATATATTTTAGGTAGGAAGGTTTTGATGGAAATCCATGTAAAAAATCACCTGAGAATTAGATTCTTTGAAACATTTTGAAATGCAAATTTCGGTTAAAAAATTATAATGTATTATACACTGGTTGATACTAGTTTCGTTCAAAAATCAAATTAAATCGGGGACTGTTTGAAATGATACGAAACTTTCTAGATCATTTATATATGTTAGGAAGGAAGGTTATGATGGAAGTCCATGCAAAAAATCATTTGATAATTAGATACTATGAAACGTTTTGAAATGCAATATTCGGTCAAAAAATCATAATATATTATACACTAGTTTATACTAGTTTCTATAAAAAAATCAAATTAAATCTAGGATTGTTTAAAACGATACAAAACTTTCATGAACCTTTATTTATGTTATAAGGGAAGGTTATGATGGAAGTCCATGCAAAAAATCATCTGAAAATTAGATTCTATGAATCTTTTCGAAATGCAAGTTCTGTTAAAAAAATCATAATATATTATACACAAGTTTCGGTCAAAAAATCAAATTAAATCGAGGATTGTTCAAAATTATATGAAACTTATCAGATCATTTAAATATATTACGAGGGAAGGTTATGATTGAAGTCCATGCAAAAAATCATCTGAGAATTAGTTTCTATGAAACATTTTGAAATTCATGTTTCGGTGTAAAAAATCATAATGTATTATTCACTAGTTTATACTATTTTCGGTCAAAAATCAAATTAAATCGGGGACTGCTTGAAATGATACGAAACTTTTTCAGATAATTTATATATGTTAGGTGGGAAGGTTATAATGGAAGTACAAACATAAGATCAATTTAGAATTAGATTCTATAATACGTTTTAAAATGCATGTTTCGGTCAAAAAATCATAATATATTATACACTAGTTTATACTAGTTTCGGGCAAAAAATCAAATTAAATTCAGGACTGTTCGAAATAATACGAAACTTTTATGAACATTTATATATGTTATAAGGGAAGTTTATGATGGAAGTCCAAGCAAAAAATCATCTGAAAATTAGATTCTATGAAACTTTTTGAAATGCATGTTTCGGTCAAAAAATCATAATATATTATACACTAGTTTCGGTTAAAAAATCAAATTAAATTGAGGAGGATCGAAATGATACGAAACTTTTCAGATCATTTATATATTTTAGATAGGATGGTTTTGATGGAAATCCATGCAAAAAATCACCTGAGAGTTAGATTCTATGAAACATTTTGAAATGCAAATTTCGGTTAAAAAATCATAATGTATTATACACTGGTTGATACTAGTTACGTTCAAAAATCAAATTAAATCGGGGACTGTTTGAAATGATACAAAACTTTCCAGATCATTTATATATGTTAGGAGGGAAGGTTATGATGGAAGTCCATGCAAAAAATCATTTGATAATTAGATACTATGAAACGTTTTGAAATGCAATATTCGGTCAAAAAATCATAATATATTATACACTAGTTTATACTAGTTTCTATAAAAAAATCAAATTAAATCTAGGATTGTTTGAAACGATACAAAACTTTCATGAACCTTTATTTATGTTATAAGGGAAGGTTATGATGGAAGTCCATGCAAAAAATCATCTGAAAATTAGATTCTATGAATCTTTTCGAAATGCAAGTTCTGTTAAAAAAATCATAATATATTATACACAAGTTTCGGTCAAAAAATCAAATTAAATCGAGGATTGTTCAAAATTATATGAAACTTATCAGATCATTTAAATATATTACGAGGGAAGGTTATGATTGAAGTCCATGCAAAAAATCATCTGAGAATTAGTTTCTATGAAACATTTTGAAATTCATGTTTCGGTGTAAAAAATCATAATGTATTATTCACTAGTTTATACTATTTTCGGTCAAAAATCAAATTAAATCGGGGACTGCTTGAAATGATACGAAACTTTTTCAGATAATTTATATATGTTAGGTGGGAAGGTTATAATGGAAGTACAAACATAAGATCAATTTAGAATTAGATTCTATAATACGTTTTAAAATGCATGTTTCGGTCAAAAAATCATAATATATTATACACTAGTTTATACTAGTTTCGGGCAAAAAATCAAATTAAATTCAGGACTGTTCGAAATAATACGAAACTTTTATGAACATTTATATATGTTATAAGGGAAGTTTATGATGGAAGTCCAAGCAAAAAATCATCTGAAAATTAGATTCTATGAAACTTTTTGAAATGCATGTTTCGGTCAAAAAATCATAATATATTATACACTAGTTTCGGTTAAAAAATCAAATTAAATTGAGGAGGATCGAAATGATACGAAACTTTTCAGATCATTTATATATTTTAGATAGGATGGTTTTGATGGAAATCCATGCAAAAAATCACCTGAGAGTTAGATTCTATGAAACATTTTGAAATGCAAATTTCGGTTAAAAAATCATAATGTATTATACACTGGTTGATACTAGTTACGTTCAAAAATCAAATTAAATCGGGGACTGTTTGAAATGATACAAAACTTTCCAGATCATTTATATATGTTAGGAGGGAAGGTTATGATGGAAGTCCATGCAAAAAATCATTTGATAATTAGATACTATGAAACGTTTTGAAATGCAATATTCGGTCAAAAAATCATAATATATTATACACTAGTTTATACTAGTTTCTATAAAAAAATCAAATTAAATCTAGGATTGTTTGAAACGATACAAAACTTTCATGAACCTTTATTTATGTTATAAGGGAAGGTTATGATGGAAGTCCATGCAAAAAATCATCTGAAAATTAGATTCTATGAATCTTTTCGAAATGCAAGTTCTGTTAAAAAAATCATAATATATTATACACAAGTTTCGGTCAAAAAATCAAATTAAATCGAGGATTGTTCAAAATTATATGAAACTTATCAGATCATTTAAATATATTACGAGGGAAGGTTATGATTGAAGTCCATGCAAAAAATCATCTGAGAATTAGTTTCTATGAAACATTTTGAAATTCATGTTTCGGTGTAAAAAATCATAATGTATTATTCACTAGTTTATACTATTTTCGGTCAAAAATCAAATTAAATCGGGGACTGCTTGAAATGATACGAAACTTTTTCAGATAATTTATATATGTTAGGTGGGAAGGTTATAATGGAAGTACAAACATAAGATCAATTTAGAATTAGATTCTATAATACGTTTTAAAATGCATGTTTCGGTCAAAAAATCATAATATATTATACACTAGTTTATACTAGTTTTGGGCAAAAAATCAAATTAAATTCAGGACTGTTCGAAATAATACGAAACTTTTATGAACATTTATATATGTTATAAGGGAAGTTTATGATGGAAGTCCAAGCAAAAAATCATCTGAAAATTAGATTCTATGAAACTTTTTGAACTGCAAGTTTCGGTCAAAAAATCATAATATATTATACACTAGTTTCGGTTAAAAAATCAAACTAAATTGAGGAGGATCGAAATGATACGAAACTTTTCAGATCATTTATATATTTTAGATAGGAAGGTTTTGATGGAAATCCATGTAAAAAATCACCTGAGAGTTAGATTCTATGAAACATTTTGAAATGCAAATTTCGGTTAAAAAATCATAATGTATTATACACTGGTTGATACTAGTTTCGTTCAAAAATCAAATTAAATCGGGGACTGTTTGAAATGATACGAAACTTTCTAGATCATTTATATATGTTAGGAGGGAAGGTTATGATGGAAGTCCATGCAAAATCTAATTTGAGAATTAGATACTATGAAACGTTTTGAAATGCAATATTCGGTCAAAAAATCATAATATATTATACACTAGTTTATACTAGTTTCTATAAAAAAATCAAATTAAATCTAGGACTGTTTGAAACGATACAACACTTTCATGAACCTTTATTTATGTTATAAGGGAAGGTTATGATGGAAGTCCATGCAAAAAATCATTTGAAAATTAGATTATATGAATCTTTTCGAAATGCAAGTTCTGTTAAAAAAATCATAATATATTATACACAAGTTTCGGTCAAAAAATCAAATTAAATCGAGGATTGTTCAAAATTATATGAAACTTATCAGATCATTTAAATATATTACGAGGGAAGGTTATGATTGAAGTCCATGCAAAAAATCATCTGAGAATTAGTTTCTATGAAACATTTTGAAATTCATGTTTCGGTGTAAAAAATCATAATGTATTATTCACTAGTTTATACTATTTTCGGTCAAAAATCAAATTAAATCGGGGACTGCTTGAAATGATACGAAACTTTTTCAGATAATTTATATATGTTGGGTGGGAAGGTTATAATGGAAGTACAGGCATAAAATCAATTTAGAATTAGATTCTATAAAACGTTTTGAAATGCATGTTTCGGTAAAAAAATCATAATATATTTTACACTACTTTATACTAATTTCGGGCCAAAAATCAAAGTAAATTTAGGACTGTTCTAAATAATACGAAACTTTTAAGAACATTTATATATGTTATATGGGAAGGTTATGATGGAAGTCCAAGCAAAAAATCATCTGAAAATTAGATTCTATGAAACTTTTTGAACTGCAAGTTTCGGTCAAAAAATCATAATATATTATACACTAGTTTCGGTTAAAAAATCAAACTAAATTGAGGAGGATCGAAATGATACGAAACTTTTCAGATCATTTATATATTTTAGGTAGGAAGGTTTTGATGGAAATCCATGTAAAAAATTCACCTGAGAATTAGATTCTTTGAATCTTTTCGAAATGCAAGTTCTGTTAAAAAAATCATTATATATTATACACTAGTTTCCGTCAAAAAATCAAATTAAATCGAGGATTGTACGAAATGATACGAAACTTATCAGCTCATTTAAATATGTTACGAGGGAAGGTTATGGTGGAAGTCCATGCAAAAAAACATCTGAGAATTAAATTCTATGAAACATTTTGATATTCAAGTTTCGGTCTAAAAAATCATAATGTATTATACACTAGTTTATACTATTTTCGGTCAAAAATCAAATTAAATCGGGGACTGTTTGAAATGATACGAAACTTTCTAGATCATTTATATATGTTAGGAGGGAAGGTTATGATGGAAGTCCATGCAAAAAATCATTTGAGAATTAGATACTATGAAACGTTTTGAAATGCAAGTTTCGGTCAAAAAATCATAATATATTATACACTGGTTTATACTAGTTTCGGTAAAAAAAATCAAATTAAATCTAGGAATGTTTGGAACGATACAAAACTTTTATGAACTTTTATATATGTTATAAGGGAAGGTTACGATGGAAGTCCATGCAAAAAATCATCTTAAAATTATATTCTACGAATCTTTTCGAAATTCAAGTTCTGTTAAAAAAATCATAATATATTATACACTTGTTTCGGTAAAAAAATCAAATTAAATCGAGGATTGTTCGAAATGATACGAAACTTACCAAATCATTTAAATATGTTACGAGGGAAGGTTATGATCGAAGTCCATGCAAAAAATCATCTGAGAATTAGATTCTATGAAACATTTTGAAATTCAAGTTTCGGTGTAAAAACTCATAATGTATTATACACTAGTTTATACTATTTTCGGTCAAAAATCAAATTAAATCGGGGACTGCTTGAAATGATACGAAACTTTTTCAGATAATTTATATATGTTAGGTGGGAAGGTTATAATGGAAGTACAAACATAAGATCAATTTAGAATTAGATTCTATAATACGTTTTAAAATGCATGTTTCGGTCAAAAAATCATAATATATTATACACTAGTTTATACTAGTTTCGGGCAAAAAATCAAATTAAATTCAGGACTGTTCGAAATAATACGAAACTTTTATGAACATTTATATATGTTATAAGGGAAGTTTATGATGGAAGTCCAAGCAAAAAATCATCTGAAAATTAGATTCTATGAAACTTTTTGAAATGCATGTTTCGGTCAAAAAATCATAATATATTATACACTAGTTTCGGTTAAAAAATCAAATTAAATTGAGGAGGATCGAAATGATACGAAACTTTTCAGATCATTTATATATTTTAGATAGGATGGTTTTGATGGAAATCCATGCAAAAAATCACCTGAGAGTTAGATTCTATGAAACATTTTGAAATGCAAATTTCGGTTAAAAAATCATAATGTATTATACACTGGTTGATACTAGTTACGTTCAAAAATCAAATTAAATCGGGGACTGTTTGAAATGATACAAAACTTTCCAGATCATTTATATATGTTAGGAGGGAAGGTTATGATGGAAGTCCATGCAAAATCTAATTTGAGAATTAGATACTATGAAACGTTTTGAAATGCAAGGTTCGGTCAAAAAATCATAATATATTATACACTAGTTTATACTAGTTTCGGTAAAAAAAAATCAAATTAAATCTAGGACTATTTGGAACGATACAAAACTTTTATGAACCCTTATATATGTTATAAGGGAAGGTTATGATGGAAGTCCATGCAAAAAATCATCTGAAAATTAGATTCTATGATTCTTTTCGAAATGCAAGTTCTGTTAAAAAAATCATAATATATTATACACTAGTTTCGGTCAAAAAATTAAATTAAATCGAGGATTGTTCGAAATGATACGAAACGTATCAGATCATTTAAATATGTTATGATGGATGGTTATGATGGAAGTCCATGCAAAAAATCATATGAGAATTATATTCTGTGAAAAAATTTGAAATTCAAGTTTCGGTGTAAAAAATCATAATGTATTATACACTAGTTTATACTATTTTCGCTCAAAAATCAAATTAAATCGGGGACTGCTTGAAATGATAAGAAACTTTTTCAGATTACTTATATGTTAGGCGGGAAGGTTATAATGGAAGTACAGGCATAAAATCAATTTAGAATTAGATTCTATCAAACGTTTTGAAATGCATGTTTCGGAAAAAAAAAATCATAATATATTTTACACTAGTTTATACTAATTTCGGGCCAAAAATCAAATTAAATTTAGGACTGTTCTAAATAATACGAAACTTTTATGAACATTTATATATATTATAAGGGAAGGTTATGATGGAAGTCCAAGCAAAAATAATCTGAAAATTAGATTCTATGAAACTTTTTGAACTGCAAGTTTCGGTCAAAAAATCATAATATATTATACACTAGTTTCGGTTAAAAAATCAAACTAAATTGAGGAGGATCGAAATGATACGAAACTTTTCAGATCATTTATATATTTTAGGTAGGAAGGTTTTGATGGAAATCCATGTAAAAAATCACCTGAGAATTAGATTCTTTGAAACATTTTGAAATGCAAATTTCAGTTAAAAAATTATAATGTATTATACACTGGTTGATACTAGTTTCGTTCAAAAATCAAATTAAATCGGGGACTGTTTGAAATGATACGAAACTTTCTAGATCATTTATATATGTTAGGAAGGAAGGTTATGATGGAAGTCCATGCAAAAAATCATTTGATAATTAGATACTATGAAACGTTTTGAAATGCAATATTCGGTCAAAAAATCAGAATATATTATACACTAGTTTATACTAGTTTCTATAAAAAAATCAAATTAAATCTAGGATTGTTTGAAACGATACAAAACTTTCATGAACCTTTATTTATGTTATAAGGGAAGGTTATGATGGAAGTCCATGCAAAAAATCATCTGAAAATTAGATTCTATGAATCTTTTCGAAATGCAAGTTCTGTTAAAAAAATCATAATATATTATACACAAGTTTCGGTCAAAAAATCAAATTAAATCGAGGATTGTTCAAAATTATATGAAACTTATCAGATCATTTAAATATATTACGAGGGAAGGTTATGATTGAAGTCCATGCAAAAAATCATCTGAGAATTAGTTTCTATGAAACATTTTGAAATTCATGTTTCGGTGTAAAAAATCATAATGTATTATTCACTAGTTTATACTATTTTCGGTCAAAAATCAAATTAAATCGGGGACTGCTTGAAATGATACGAAACTTTTTCAGATAATTTATATATGTTAGGTGGGAAGGTTATAATGGAAGTACAAACATAAGATCAATTTAGAATTAGATTCTATAATACGTTTTAAAATGCATGTTTCGGTCAAAAAATCATAATATATTATACACTAGTTTATACTAGTTTTGGGCAAAAAATCAAATTAAATTCAGGACTGTTCGAAATAATACGAAACTTTTATGAACATTTATATATGTTATAAGGGAAGTTTATGATGGAAGTCCAAGCAAAAAATCATCTGAAAATTAGATTCTATGAAACTTTTTGAACTGCAAGTTTCGGTCAAAAAATCATAATATATTATACACTAGTTTCGGTTAAAAAATCAAACTAAATTGAGGAGGATCGAAATGATACGAAACTTTTCAGATCATTTATATATTTTAGATAGGAAGGTTTTGATGGAAATCCATGTAAAAAATCACCTGAGAGTTAGATTCTATGAAACATTTTGAAATGCAAATTTCGGTTAAAAAATCATAATGTATTATACACTGGTTGATACTAGTTTCGTTCAAAAATCAAATTAAATCGGGGACTGTTTGAAATGATACGAAACTTTCTAGATCATTTATATATGTTAGGAGGGAAGGTTATGATGGAAGTCCATGCAAAATCTAATTTGAGAATTAGATACTATGAAACGTTTTGAAATGCAATATTCGGTCAAAAAATCATAATATATTATACACTAGTTTATACTAGTTTCTATAAAAAAATCAAATTAAATCTAGGACTGTTTGAAACGATACAACACTTTCATGAACCTTTATTTATGTTATAAGGGAAGGTTATGATGGAAGTCCATGCAAAAAATCATTTGAAAATTAGATTATATGAATCTTTTCGAAATGCAAGTTCTGTTAAAAAAATCATAATATATTATACACAAGTTTCGGTCAAAAAATCAAATTAAATCGAGGATTGTTCAAAATTATATGAAACTTATCAGATCATTTAAATATATTACGAGGGAAGGTTATGATTGAAGTCCATGCAAAAAATCATCTGAGAATTAGTTTCTATGAAACATTTTGAAATTCATGTTTCGGTGTAAAAAATCATAATGTATTATTCACTAGTTTATACTATTTTCGGTCAAAAATCAAATTAAATCGGGGACTGCTTGAAATGATACGAAACTTTTTCAGATAATTTATATATGTTGGGTGGGAAGGTTATAATGGAAGTACAGGCATAAAATCAATTTAGAATTAGATTCTATAAAACGTTTTGAAATGCATGTTTCGGTAAAAAAATCATAATATATTTTACACTACTTTATACTAATTTCGGGCCAAAAATCAAAGTAAATTTAGGACTGTTCTAAATAATACGAAACTCTTAAGAACATTTATATATGTTATATGGGAAGGTTATGATGGAAGTCCAAGCAAAAAATCATCTGAAAATTAGATTCTATGAAACTTTTTGAACTGCAAGTTTCGGTCAAAAAATCATAATATATTATACACTAGTTTCGGTTAAAAAATCAAACTAAATTGAGGAGGATCGAAATGATACGAAACTTTTCAGATCATTTATATATTTTAGGTAGGAAGGTTTTGATGGAAATCCATGTAAAAAATTCACCTGAGAATTAGATTCTTTGAATCTTTTCGAAATGCAAGTTCTGTTAAAAAAATCATTATATATTATACACTAGTTTCCGTCAAAAAATCAAATTAAATCGAGGATTGTACGAAATGATACGAAACTTATCAGCTCATTTAAATATGTTACGAGGGAAGGTTATGGTGGAAGTCCATGCAAAAAAACATCTGAGAATTAAATTCTATGAAACATTTTGATATTCAAGTTTCGGTCTAAAAAATCATAATGTATTATACACTAGTTTATACTATTTTCGGTCAAAAATCAAATTAAATCGGGGACTGTTTGAAATGATACGAAACTTTCTAGATCATTTATATATGTTAGGAGGGAAGGTTATGATGGAAGTCCATGCAAAAAATCATTTGAGAATTAGATACTATGAAACGTTTTGAAATGCAAGTTTCGGTCAAAAAATCATAATATATTATACACTGGTTTATACTAGTTTCGGTAAAAAAAATCAAATTAAATCTAGGAATGTTTGGAACGATACAAAACTTTTATGAACTTTTATATATGTTATAAGGGAAGGTTACGATGGAAGTCCATGCAAAAAATCATCTTAAAATTATATTCTACGAATCTTTTCGAAATTCAAGTTCTGTTAAAAAAATCATAATATATTATACACTTGTTTCGGTAAAAAAATCAAATTAAATCGAGGATTGTTCGAAATGATACGAAACTTACCAAATCATTTAAATATGTTACGAGGGAAGGTTATGATCGAAGTCCATGCAAAAAATCATCTGAGAATTAGATTCTATGAAACATTTTGAAATTCAAGTTTCGGTGTAAAAACTCATAATGTATTATACACTAGTTTATACTATTTTCGGTCAAAAATCAAATTAAATCGGGGACTGCTTGAAATGATACGAAACTTTTTCAGATAATTTATATATGTTAGGTGGGAAGGTTATAATGGAAGTACAAACATAAGATCAATTTAGAATTAGATTCTATAATACGTTTTAAAATGCATGTTTCGGTCAAAAAATCATAATATATTATACACTAGTTTATACTAGTTTCGGGCAAAAAATCAAATTAAATTCAGGACTGTTCGAAATAATACGAAACTTTTATGAACATTTATATATGTTATAAGGGAAGTTTATGATGGAAGTCCAAGCAAAAAATCATCTGAAAATTAGATTCTATGAAACTTTTTGAAATGCATGTTTCGGTCAAAAAATCATAATATATTATACACTAGTTTCGGTTAAAAAATCAAATTAAATTGAGGAGGATCGAAATGATACGAAACTTTTCAGATCATTTATATATTTTAGATAGGATGGTTTTGATGGAAATCCATGCAAAAAATCACCTGAGAGTTAGATTCTATGAAACATTTTGAAATGCAAATTTCGGTTAAAAAATCATAATGTATTATACACTGGTTGATACTAGTTACGTTCAAAAATCAAATTAAATCGGGGACTGTTTGAAATGATACAAAACTTTCCAGATCATTTATATATGTTAGGAGGGAAGGTTATGATGGAAGTCCATGCAAAATCTAATTTGAGAATTAGATACTATGAAACGTTTTGAAATGCAAGGTTCGGTCAAAAAATCATAATATATTATACACTAGTTTATACTAGTTTCGGTAAAAAAAAATCAAATTAAATCTAGGACTATTTGGAACGATACAAAACTTTTATGAACCCTTATATATGTTATAAGGGAAGGTTATGATGGAAGTCCATGCAAAAAATCATCTGAAAATTAGATTCTATGATTCTTTTCGAAATGCAAGTTCTGTTAAAAAAATCATAATATATTATACACTAGTTTCGGTCAAAAAATTAAATTAAATCGAGGATTGTTCGAAATGATACGAAACGTATCAGATCATTTAAATATGTTATGATGGATGGTTATGATGGAAGTCCATGCAAAAAATCATATGAGAATTATATTCTGTGAAAAAATTTGAAATTCAAGTTTCGGTGTAAAAAATCATAATGTATTATACACTAGTTTATACTATTTTCGCTCAAAAATCAAATTAAATCGGGGACTGCTTGAAATGATAAGAAACTTTTTCAGATTACTTATATGTTAGGCGGGAAGGTTATAATGGAAGTACAGGCATAAAATCAATTTAGAATTAGATTCTATCAAACGTTTTGAAATGCATGTTTCGGAAAAAAAAAATCATAATATATTTTACACTAGTTTATACTAATTTCGGGCCAAAAATCAAATTAAATTTAGGACTGTTCTAAATAATACGAAACTTTTATGAACATTTATATATATTATAAGGGAAGGTTATGATGGAAGTCCAAGCAAAAATAATCTGAAAATTAGATTCTATGAAACTTTTTGAACTGCAAGTTTCGGTCAAAAAATCATAATATATTATACACTAGTTTCGGTTAAAAAATCAAACTAAATTGAGGAGGATCGAAATGATACGAAACTTTTCAGATCATTTATATATTTTAGGTAGGAAGGTTTTGATGGAAATCCATGTAAAAAATCACCTGAGAATTAGATTCTTTGAAACATTTTGAAATGCAAATTTCAGTTAAAAAATTATAATGTATTATACACTGGTTGATACTAGTTTCGTTCAAAAATCAAATTAAATCGGGGACTGTTTGAAATGATACGAAACTTTCTAGATCATTTATATATGTTAGGAAGGAAGGTTATGATGGAAGTCCATGCAAAAAATCATTTGATAATTAGATACTATGAAACGTTTTGAAATGCAATATTCGGTCAAAAAATCAGAATATATTATACACTAGTTTATACTAGTTTCTATAAAAAAATCAAATTAAATCTAGGATTGTTTGAAACGATACAAAACTTTCATGAACCTTTATTTATGTTATAAGGGAAGGTTATGATGGAAGTCCATGCAAAAAATCATCTGAAAATTAGATTCTATGAATCTTTTCGAAATGCAAGTTCTGTTAAAAAAATCATAATATATTATACACAAGTTTCGGTCAAAAAATCAAATTAAATCGAGGATTGTTCAAAATTATATGAAACTTATCAGATCATTTAAATATATTACGAGGGAAGGTTATGATTGAAGTCCATGCAAAAAATCATCTGAGAATTAGTTTCTATGAAACATTTTGAAATTCATGTTTCGGTGTAAAAAATCATAATGTATTATTCACTAGTTTATACTATTTTCGGTCAAAAATCAAATTAAATCGGGGACTGCTTGAAATGATACGAAACTTTTTCAGATAATTTATATATGTTAGGTGGGAAGGTTATAATGGAAGTACAAACATAAGATCAATTTAGAATTAGATTCTATAATACGTTTTAAAATGCATGTTTCGGTCAAAAAATCATAATATATTATACACTAGTTTATACTAGTTTTGGGCAAAAAATCAAATTAAATTCAGGACTGTTCGAAATAATACGAAACTTTTATGAACATTTATATATGTTATAAGGGAAGTTTATGATGGAAGTCCAAGCAAAAAATCATCTGAAAATTAGATTCTATGAAACTTTTTGAACTGCAAGTTTCGGTCTAAAAATCATAATATATTATACACTAGTTTCGGTTAAAAAATCAAACTAAATTGAGGAGGATCGAAATGATACGAAACTTTTCAGATCATTTATATATTTTAGGTAGGAAGGTTTTGATGGAAATCCATGTAAAAAATCACCTGAGAATTAGATTCTTTGAAACATTTTGAAATGCAAATTTCGGTTAAAAAATTATAATGTATTATACACTGGTTGATACTAGTTTCGTTCAAAAATCAAATTAAATCGGGGACTGTTTGAAATGATACGAAACTTTCTAGATCATTTATATATGTTAGGAAGGAAGGTTATGATGGAAGTCCATGCAAAAAATCATTTGATAATCAGATACTATGAAACGTTTTGAAATGCAATATTCGGTCAAAAAATCATAATATATTATACACTAGTTTATACTAGTTTCTATAAAAAAATCAAATTAAATCTAGGACTGTTTGAAACGATACAACACTTTCATGAACCTTTATTTATGTTATAAGGGAAGGTTATGATGGAAGTCCATGCAAAAAATCATTTGAAAATTAGATTATATGAATCTTTTCGAAATGCAAGTTCTGTTAAAAAAATCATAATATATTATACACAAGTTTCAGTCAAAAAATCAAATTAAATCGAGGATTGTTCAAAATTATATGAAACTTATCAGATCATTTAAATATATTACGAGGGAAGGTTATGATTGAAGTCCATGCAAAAAATCATCTGAGAATTAGTTTCTATGAAACATTTTGAAATTCATGTTTCGGTGTAAAAAATCATAATGTATTATTCACTAGTTTATACTATTTTCGGTCAAAAATCAAATTAAATCGGGGACTGCTTGAAATGATACAAAACTTTTTCAGATAATTTATATATGTTAGGTGGGAAGGTTATAATGGAAGTACAAGCATACAATCAATTTAGAATTAGATTCTATAAAACGTTTTGAAATGCATGTTTCGGTCAAAAAATCATAATATATTATACACTAGTTTATACTAGTTTCGGGCTAAAAATCAAATTAAATTTAGGATTGTTCGAAATAATACGAAACTTTTATGAACATTTATATATGTTATAAGGGAAGGTTATGATGGAAGTCCAAGCAAAAAATCATCTGAAAATTAGATTCTATGAAACTTTTTGAAATGCAAGTTTCGGTCAAAAAATCATAATATATTATACACTAGTTTCGGTTAAAATATCAAATTGAATTGAGGAGGCTAGAAATGATACTAAACTTTTCAGATCGTTTATATATTTTAGATAGGAAGGTTTTGATGGAAATCCATGCAAAAAATCATCTGAAAATTAGATTCTCTGAATCTTTTCGAAATGCAAGTTCTGTTAAAAAAATCATTATATATTATACACTAGTTTCCGTCAAAAAATCAAATTAAATCGAGGATTGTACGAAATGATACGAAACTTATCAGCTCATTTAAATATGTTACGAGGGAAGGTTATGGTGGAAGTCCATGCAAAAAAACATCTGAGAATTAAATTCTATGAAACATTTTGATATTCAAGTTTCGGTCTAAAAAATCATAATGTATTATACACTAGTTTATACTATTTTCGGTCAAAAATCAAATTAAATCGGGGACTGTTTGAAATGATACGAAACTTTCTAGATCATTTATATATGTTAGGAGGGAAGGTTATGATGGAAGTCCATGCAAAAAATCATTTGAGAATTAGATACTATGAAACGTTTTGAAATGCAAGTTTCGGTCAAAAAATCATAATATATTATACACTGGTTTATAGTAGTTTCGGTAAAAAAAATCAAATTAAATCTAGGAATGTTTGGAACGATACAAAACTTTTATGAACTTTTATATATGTTATAAGGGAAGGTTATGATGGAAGTCCATGCAAAAAATCATCTTAAAATTATATTCTACGAATCTTTTCGAAATTCAAGTTCTGTTAAAAAAATCATAATATATTATACACTTGTTTCGGTAAAAAAATCAAATTAAATCGAGGATTGTTCGAAATGATACGAAACT
Source organism: Lathyrus aphaca (assembly GCA_963966055.1). Taxonomy (NCBI): domain Eukaryota; kingdom Viridiplantae; phylum Streptophyta; class Magnoliopsida; order Fabales; family Fabaceae; genus Lathyrus; species Lathyrus aphaca. The sequence continues at coordinate 27,967,579 of OZ014523.1, read as the reverse complement.
TACCAAATCATTTAAATATGTTACGAGGGAAGGTTATGATCGAAGTCCATGCAAAAAATCATCTGAGAATTAGATTCTATGAAACATTTTGAAATTCAAGTTTCGGTGTAAAAACTCATAATGTATTATACACTAGTTTATACTATTTTCGGTCAAAAATCAAATTAAATCGGGGACTGCTTGAAATGATACGAAACTTTTTCAGATAATTTATATATGTTAGGTGGGAAGGTTATAATGGAAGTACAAACATAAGATCAATTTAGAATTAGATTCTATAATACGTTTTAAAATGCATGTTTCGGTCAAAAAATCATAATATATTATACACTAGTTTATACTAGTTTCGGGCAAAAAATCAAATTAAATTCAGGACTGTTCGAAATAATACGAAACTTTTATGAACATTTATATATGTTATAAGGGAAGTTTATGATGGAAGTCCAAGCAAAAAATCATCTGAAAATTAGATTCTATGAAACTTTTTGAAATGCATGTTTCGGTCAAAAAATCATAATATATTATACACTAGTTTCGGTTAAAAAATCAAATTAAATTGAGGAGGATCGAAATGATACGAAACTTTTCAGATCATTTATATATTTTAGATAGGATGGTTTTGATGGAAATCCATGCAAAAAATCACATGAGAGTTAGATTCTATGAAACATTTTGAAATGCAAATTTCGGTTAAAAAATCATAATGTATTATACACTGGTTGATACTAGTTACGTTCAAAAATCAAATTAAATCGGGGACTGTTTGAAATGATACAAAACTTTCCAGATCATTTATATATGTTAGGAGGGAAGGTTATGATGGAAGTCCATGCAAAATCTAATTTGAGAATTAGATACTATGAAACGTTTTGAAATGCAAGTTTCGGTCAAAAAATCATAATATATTATACACTAGTTTATACTAGTTTCGGTAAAAAAAAATCAAATTAAATCTAGGACTATTTGGAACGATACAAAACTTTTATGAACCCTTATATATGTTATAAGGGAAGGTTATGATGGAAGTCCATGCAAAAAATCATCTGAAAATTAGATTCTATGATTCTTTTCGAAATGCAAGTTCTGTTAAAAAAATCATAATATATTATACACTAGTTTCGGTCAAAAAATTAAATTAAATCGAGGATTGTTCGAAATGATACGAAACGTATCAGATCATTTAAATATGTTATGATGGATGGTTATGATGGAAGTCCATGCAAAAAATCATATGAGAATTATATTCTGTGAAAAAATTTGAAATTCAAGTTTCGGTGTAAAAAATCATAATGTATTATACACTAGTTTATACTATTTTCGCTCAAAAATCAAATTAAATCGGGGACTGCTTGAAATGATAAGAAACTTTTTCAGATTACTTATATGTTAGGCGGGAAGGTTATAATGGAAGTACAGGCATAAAATCAATTTAGAATTAGATTCTATCAAACGTTTTGAAATGCATGTTTCGGAAAAAAAAATCATAATATATTTTACACTAGTTTATACTAGTTTTGGGCCAAAAATCAAATTAAATTTAGGACTGTTCTAAATAATACGAAACTTTTATGAACATTTATATATATTATAAGGGAAGGTTATGATGGAAGTCCAAGCAAAAATCATCTGAAAATTAGATTCTATGAAACTTTTTGAACTGCAAGTTTCGGTCAAAAAATCATAATATATTATACACTAGTTTCGGTTAAAAAATCAAACTAAATTGAGGAGGATCGAAATGATACGAAACTTTTCAGATCATTTATATATTTTAGGTAGGAAGGTTTTGATGGAAATCCATGTAAAAAATCACCTGAGAATTAGATTCTTTGAAACATTTCGAAATGCAAATTTCAGTTAAAAAATTATAATGTATTATACACTGGTTGATACTAGTTTCGTTCAAAAATCAAATTAAATCGGGGACTGTTTGAAATGATACGAAACTTTCTAGATCATTTATATATGTTAGGAAGGAAGGTTATGATGGAAGTCCATGCAAAAAATCATTTGATAATCAGATACTATGAAACGTTTTGAAATGCAATATTCGGTCAAAAAATCATAATATATTATACACTAGTTTATACTAGTTTCTATAAAAAAATCAAATTAAATCTAGGACTGTTTGAAATGATACAACACTTTCATGAACCTTTATTTATGTTATAAGGGAAGGTTATGATGGAAGTCCATGCAAAAAATCATTTGAAAATTAGATTATATGAATCTTTTCGAAATGCAAGTTCTGTTAAAAAAATCATAATATATTATACACAAGTTTCAGTCAAAAAATCAAATTAAATCGAGGATTGTTCAAAATTATATGAAACTTATCAGATCATTTAAATATATTACGAGGGAAGGTTATGATTGAAGTCCATGCAAAAAATCATCTGAGAATTAGTTTCTATGAAACATTTTGAAATTCATGTTTCGGTGTAAAAAATCATAATGTATTATTCACTAGTTTATACTATTTTCGGTCAAAAATCAAATTAAATTGGGGACTGCTTGAAATGATACGAAACTTTTTCAGATAATTTATATATTTTAGGTGGGAAGGTTATAATGGAAGTACAGGCATAAAATCAATTTAGAATTAGATTCTATAAAACGTTTTGAAATGCATGTTTCGGTAAAAAAATCATAATATATTTTACACTACTTTATACTAATTTCGGGCCAAAAATCAAATTAAATTTAGGACTGTTCTAAATAATACGAAACTTTTAAGAACATTTATATATGTTATATGGGAAGGTTATGATGGAAGTCCAAGCAAAAAATCATCTGAAAATTAGATTCTATGAAACTTTTTGAACTGCAAGTTTCGGTCAAAAAATCATAATATATTATACACTAGTTTCGGTTAAAAAATCAAACTAAATTGAGGAGGATCGAAATGATACGAAACTTTTCAGATCATTTATATATTTTAGGTAGGAAGGTTTTGATGGAAATCCATGTAAAAAATCACCTGAGAATTAGATTCTTTGAAACATTTTGAAATGCAAATTTCGGTTAAAAAATTATAATGTATTATACACTGGTTGATACTAGTTTCGTTCAAAAATCAAATTAAATCGGGGACTGTTTGAAATGATACGAAACTTTCTAGATCATTTATATATGTTAGGAAGGAAGGTTATGATGGAAGTCCATGCAAAAAATCATTTGATAATCAGATACTATGAAACGTTTTGAAATGCAATATTCGGTCAAAATATCATAATATATTATACACTAGTTTATACTAGTTTCTATAAAAAAATCAAATTAAATCTAGGACTGTTTGAAACGATACAACACTTTCATGAACCTTTATTTATGTTATAAGGGAAGGTTATGATGGAAGTCCATGCAAAAAATCATTTGAAAATTAGATTATATGAATCTTTTCGAAATGCAAGTTCTGTTAAAAAAATCATAATATATTATACACAAGTTTCAGTCAAAAAATCAAATTAAATCGAGGATTGTTCAAAATTATATGAAACTTATCAGATCATTTAAATATATTACGAGGGAAGGTTATGATTGAAGTCCATGCAAAAAATCATCTGAGAATTAGTTTCTATGAAACATTTTGAAATTCATGTTTCGGTGTAAAAAATCATAATGTATTATTCACTAGTTTATACTATTTTCGGTCAAAAATCAAATTAAATCGGGGACTGCTTGAAATGATACAAAACTTTTTCAGATAATTTATATATGTTAGGTGGGAAGGTTATAATGGAAGTACAAGCATACAATCAATTTAGAATTAGATTCTATAAAACGTTTTGAAATGCATGTTTCGGTCAAATAATCATAATATATTATACACTAGTTTATACTAGTTTCGGGCTAAAAATCAAATTAAATTTAGGATTGTTCGAAATAATACGAAACTTTTATGAACATTTATATATGTTATAAGGGAAGGTTATGATGGAAGTCCAAGCAAAAAATCATCTGAAAATTAGATTCTATGAAACTTTTTGAAATGCAAGTTTCGGTCAAAAAATCATAATATATTATACACTAGTTTCGGTTAAAATATCAAATTGAATTGAGGAGGCTAGAAATGATACTAAACTTTTCAGATCGTTTATATATTTTAGATAGGAAGGTTTTGATGGAAATCCATGCAAAAAATCATCTGAAAATTAGATTCTCTGAATCTTTTCGAAATGCAAGTTCTGTTAAAAAAATCATTATATATTATACACTAGTTTCCGTCAAAAAATCAAATTAAATCGAGGATTGTACGAAATGATACGAAACTTATCAGCTCATTTAAATATGTTACGAGGGAAGGTTATGGTGGAAGTCCATGCAAAAAAACATCTGAGAATTAAATTCTATGAAACATTTTGATATTCAAGTTTCGGTCTAAAAAATCATAATGTATTATACACTAGTTTATACTATTTTCGGTCAAAAATCAAATTAAATCGGGGACTGTTTGAAATGATACGAAACTTTCTAGATCATTTATATATGTTAGGAGGGAAGGTTATGATGGAAGTCCATGCAAAAAATCATTTGAGAATTAGATACTATGAAACGTTTTGAAATGCAAGTTTCGGTCAAAAAATCATAATATATTATACACTGGTTTATACTAGTTTCGGTAAAAAAAATCAAATTAAATCCAGGAATGTTTGGAACGATACAAAACTTTTATGAACTTTTATATATGTTATAAGGGAAGGTTATGATGGAAGTCCATGCAAAAAATCATCTTAAAATTATATTCTACGAATCTTTTCGAAATTCAAGTTCTGTTAAAAAAATCATAATATATTATACACTTGTTTCGGTAAAAAAATCAAATTAAATCGAGGATTGTTCGAAATGATACGAAACTTACCAAATCATTTAAATATGTTACGAGGGAAGGTTATGATCGAAGTCCATGCAAAAAATCATCTGAGAATTAGATTCTATGAAACATTTTGAAATTCAAGTTTCGGTGTAAAAACTCATAATGTATTATACACTAGTTTATACTATTTTCGGTCAAAAATCAAATTAAATCGGGGACTGTTTGAAATGATACAAAACTTTTTCAGATAATTTATATATGTTAGGCGGGAAGGTTATAATGGAAGTACAGGCATAAAATCAATTTAGAATTAGATTCTATAATACGTTTTGAAATGCATGTTTCGGTCAAAAAATCATAATATATTATGCACTAGTTTATACTAGTTTCGGGAAAAAAATCGAATTAAATTTAGGACTGTTCGAAATAATACGAAACTATTATGAACATTTATATATGTTATAAGGGAAGGTTATGATGGAAGTCCAAGCAAAAAATAATCTGAAAATTAGATTCTATGAAACTTTTTGAAATGCAAGTTTCGGTCAAAAAATCATAATATATTATACACTAGTTTCGGTTAAAAAATCAAACTAAATTGAGGAGGCTAGAAATGATACTAAACTTTTCAGATCGTTTATATATTTTAGGTAGGAAGGTTTTGATGGAAATCCATGCAAAAAATCACCTGAGAATTAGATTCTTTGAAACATTTTGAAATGCAAATTTCGGTTAAAAAATTATAATGTATTATACACTGGTTGATACTAGTTTCGTTCAAAAATCAAATTAAATCGGGGACTGTTTGAAATGATACGAAACTTTCCATATCATTTATATATGTTAGGCGGGAAGGTTATAATGGAAGTACAGGCATAAAATCAATTTAGAATTAGATTCTATAATACGTTTTGAAATGCATGTTTCAGTCAAAAAATCATAATATGTTATGCACTACTTTATACTAGTTTCGGTAAAAAAAAAAATTTAGGACTGTTTGGAACGATACAAAACTTTTATGAACCTTTATATATGTTATAAGGGAAGGTTATGATGGAAGTCCATGCAAAAAATCATCTGAAAATTAGATTCTCTGAATCTTTTCGAAATGCAAGGTCTGTTAAAAAAATCATCATATATTATACACTAGTTTACGTCAAAAAATCAAATTAAATCGAGGATTGTACGAAATGATACGAAACTTATCAGCTCATTTAAATATGTTACGAGGGAAGGTTATGGTGGAAGTCCATGCAAAAAAACATCTGAGAATTAGATTCTATGATACATTTTGATATTCAAGTTTCGGTCTAAAAAATCATAATGTATTATACACTAGTTTATACTATTTTCGGTCAAAAATCAAATTAAATCGAGGACTGTTTGAAATGATACGAAAATTTCTAGATCATTTATATATGTTAGGAGGGAAGGTTATGATGGAAGTCCATGCAAAAAATCATTTGAGAATTAGATACTATGAAACGTTTTGAAATGCAAGTTTCGGTCAAAAAATCATAATATATTATACACTGGTTTATACTAGTTTCGGTAAAAAAAATAAAATTAAATCTAGGAATGTTTGGAACGATACAAAACTTTTATGAACCTTTATATATGTTATAAGGGAAGGTTATGATGGAATCCATGCAAAAAATCATCTTAAAATTAGATTCTATGAATCTTGTCGAAATTCAAGTTCTGTTAAAAAAATCATAATATATTATACACTTGTTTCGGTCAAAAAATTAAATTAAATCGAGGATTGTTCGTAATGATACGAAACTTACCAAATCATTTAAATATGTTACGAGGGAAGGTTATGATCGAAGTCCATGCAAAAAATCATCTGAGAATAAGATTCTATGAAACATTTTGAAATTCAAGTTTCAGTGTAAAAAATCATAATGTATTATACACAAGTTTATACTATTTTCGGTCAAAAATCAAATTAAATCGGGGACTGTTTGAAATGATACAAAACTTTTTCAGATAATTTATATATGTTAGGCGGGAAGGTTATAATGGAAGTACAGGCATAAAATCAATTTAGAATTAGATTCTATAATACGTTTTGAAATGCATGTTTCAGTCAAAAAATCATAATATATTATGCACTAGTTTATACTAGTTTCGGGAAAAAAATCGAATTAAATTTAGGACTGTTCGAAATAATACGAAACTATTATGAACATTTATATATGTTATAAGGGAAGGTTATGATGGAAGTCCAAGCAAAAAATAATCTGAAAATTAGATTCTATGAAACTTTTTGAAATGCAAGTTTCGGTCAAAAAATCATAATATATTATACACTAGTTTCGGTTAAAAAATCAAACTAAATTGAGGAGGCTAGAAATGATACTAAACTTTTCAGATCGTTTATATATTTTAGGTAGGAAGGTTTTGATGGAAATCCATGCAAAAAATCACCTGAGAATTAGATTCTTTGAAACATTTTGAAATGCAAATTTCGGTTAAAAAATTATAATGTATTATACACTGGTTGATACTAGTTTCGTTCAAAAATCAAATTAAATCGGGGACTGTTTGAAATGATACGAAACTTTCCATATCATTTATATATGTTAGGCGGGAAGGTTATAATGGAAGTACAGGCATAAAATCAATTTAGAATTAGATTCTATAATACGTTTTGAAATGCATGTTTAAGTCAAAAAATCATAATATGTTATGCACTACTTTATACTAGTTTCGGTAAAAAAAAAAAATTTAGGACTGTTTGGAACGATACAAAACTTTTATGAACCTTTATATATGTTATAAGGGAAGGTTATGATGGAAGTCCATGCAAAAAATCATCTGAAAATTAGATTCTCTGAATCTTTTCGAAATGCAAGGTCTGTTAAAAAAATCATCATATATTATACACTAGTTTACGTCAAAAAATCAAATTAAATCGAGGATTGTACGAAATGATACGAAACTTATCAGCTCATTTAAATATGTTACGAGGGAAGGTTATGGTGGAAGTCCATGCAAAAAAACATCTGAGAATTAGATTCTATGATACATTTTGATATTCAAGTTTCGGTCTAAAAAATCATAATGTATTATACACTAGTTTATACTATTTTCGGTCAAAAATCAAATTAAATCGAGGACTGTTTGAAATGATACGAAAATTTCTAGATCATTTATATATGTTAGGAGGGAAGGTTATGATGGAAGTCCATGCAAAAAATCATTTGAGAATTAGATACTATGAAACGTTTTGAAATGCAAGTTTCGGTCAAAAAATCATAATATATTATACACTGGTTTATACTAGTTTCGGTAAAAAAAATAAAATTAAATCTAGGAATGTTTGGAACGATACAAAACTTTTATGAACCTTTATATATGTTATAAGGGAAGGTTATGATGGAAGTCCATGCAAAAAATCATCTTAAAATTAGATTCTATGAATCTTGTCGAAATTCAAGTTCTGTTAAAAAAATCATAATATATTATACACTTGTTTCGGTCAAAAAATTAAATTAAATCGAGGATTGTTCGTAATGATACGAAACTTACCAAATCATTTAAATATGTTACGAGGGAAGGTTATGATCGAAGTCCATGCAAAAAATCATCTGAGAATAAGATTCTATGAAACATTTTGAAATTCAAGTTTCAGTGTAAAAAATCATAATGTATTATACACAAGTTTATACTATTTTCGGTCAAAAATCAAATTAAATCGGGGACTGTTTGAAATGATACAAAACTTTTTCAGATAATTTATATATGTTAGGCGGGAAGGTTATAATGGAAGTACAGGCATAAAATCAATTTAGAATTAGATTCTATAATACGTTTTGAAATGCATGTTTCAGTCAAAAAATCATAATATATTATGCACTAGTTTATACTAGTTTCGGGAAAAAAATCGAATTAAATTTAGGACTGTTCGAAATAATACGAAACTATTATGAACATTTATATATGTTATAAGGGAAGGTTATGATGGAAGTCCAAGCAAAAAATAATCTGAAAATTAGATTCTATGAAACTTTTTGAAATGCAAGTTTCGGTCAAAAAATCATAATATATTATACACTAGTTTCGGTTAAAAAATCAAACTAAATTGAGGAGGCTAGAAATGATACTAAACTTTTCAGATCGTTTATATATTTTAGGTAGGAAGGTTTTGATGGAAATCCATGCAAAAAATCACCTGAGAATTAGATTCTTTGAAACATTTTGAAATGCAAATTTCGGTTAAAAAATTATAATGTATTATACACTGGTTGATACTAGTTTCGTTCAAAAATCAAATTAAATCGGGGACTGGTTGAAATGATACGAAACTTTCCATATCATTTATATATGTTAGGCGGGAAGGTTATAATGGAAGTACAGGCATAAAATCAATTTAGAATTAGATTCTATAATACGTTTTGAAATGCATGTTTCAGTCAAAAAATCATAATATGTTATGCACTACTTTATACTAGTTTCGGTAAAAAAAAAAAAATTAGGACTGTTTGGAACGATACAAAACTTTTATGAACCTTTATATATGTTATAAGGGAAGGTTATGATGGAAGTCCATGCAAAAAATCATCTGAAAATTAGATTCTCTGAATCTTTTCGAAATGCAAGGTCTGTTAAAAAAATCATCATATATTATACACTAGTTTACGTCAAAAAATCAAATTAAATCGAGGATTGTACGAAATGATACGAAACTTATCAGCTCATTTAAATATGTTACGAGGGAAGGTTATGGTGGAAGTCCATGCAAAAAAACATCTGAGAATTAGATTCTATGAAACATTTTGATATTCAAGTTTCGGTCTAAAAAATCATAATGTATTATACACTAGTTTATACTATTTTCGGTCAAAAATCAAATTAAATCGAGGACTGTTTGAAATGATACGAAACTTTCTAGATCATTTATATATGTTAGGAGGGAAGGTTATGATGGAAGTCCATGCAAAAAATCATTTGAGAATTAGATACTATGAAACGTTTTGAAATGCAAGTTTCGGTCAAAAAATCATAATATATTATACACTGGTTTATACTAGTTTCGGTAAAAAAAATAAAATTAAATCTAGGAATGTTTGGAACGATACAAAACTTTTATGAACCTTTATATATGTTATAAGGGAAGGTTATGATGGAAGTCCATGCAAAAAATCATCTTAAAATTAGATTCTATGAATCTTGTCGAAATTCAAGTTCTGTTAAAAAAATCATAATATATTATACACTTGTTTCGGTCAAAAAATTAAATTAAATCTAGGATTGTTCGTAATGATACGAAACTTACCAAATCATTTAAATATGTTACGAGGGAAGGTTATGATCGAAGTCCATGCAAAAAATCATCTGAGAATAAGATTCTATGAAACATTTTGAAATTCAAGTTTCAGTGTAAAAAATCATAATGTATTATACACAAGTTTATACTATTTTCGGTCAAAAATCAAATTAAATCGGGGACTGTTTGAAATGATACAAAACTTTTTCAGATAATTTATATATGTTAGGCGGGAAGGTTATAATGGAAGTACAGGCATAAAATCAATTTAGAATTAGATTCTATAATACGTTTTGAAATGCATGTTTCAGTCAAAAAATCATAATATATTATGCACTAGTTTATACTAGTTTCGGGAAAAAAATCGAATTAAATTTAGGACTGTTCGAAATAATACGAAACTATTATGAACATTTATATATGTTATAAGGGAAGGTTATGATGGAAGTCCAAGCAAAAAATAATCTGAAAATTAGATTCTATGAAACTTTTTGAAATGCAAGTTTCGGTCAAAAAATCATAATATATTATACACTAGTTTCGGTTAAAAAATCAAACTAAATTGAGGAGGCTAGAAATGATACTAAACTTTTCAGATCGTTTATATATTTTAGGTAGGAAGGTTTTGATGGAAATCCATGCAAAAAATCACCTGAGAATTAGATTCTTTGAAACATTTTGAAATGCAAATTTCGGTTAAAAAATTATAATGTATTATACACTGGTTGATACTAGTTTCGTTCAAAAATCAAATTAAATCGGGGACTGTTTGAAATGATACGAAACTTTCCATATCATTTATATATGTTAGGCGGGAAGGTTATAATGGAAGTACAGGCATAAAATCAATTTAGAATTAGATTCTATAATACGTTTTGAAATGCATGTTTCAGTCAAAAAATCATAATATGTTATGCACTACTTTATACTAGTTTCGGTAAAAAAAAAAAATTTAGGACTGTTTGGAACGATACAAAACTTTTATGAACCTTTATATATGTTATAAGGGAAGGTTATGATGGAAGTCCATGCAAAAAATCATCTGAAAATTAGATTCTCTGAATCTTTTCGAAATGCAAGGTCTGTTAAAAAAATCATCATATATTATACACTAGTTTACGTCAAAAAATCAAATTAAATCGAGGATTGTACGAAATGATACGAAACTTATCAGCTCATTTAAATATGTTACGAGGGAAGGTTATGGTGGAAGTCCATGCAAAAAAACATCTGAGAATTAGATTCTATGAAACATTTTGATATTCAAGTTTCGGTCTAAAAAATCATAATGTATTATACACTAGTTTATACTATTTTCGGTCAAAAATCAAATTAAATCGAGGACTGTTTGAAATGATACGAAACTTTCTAGATCATTTATATATGTTAGGAGGGAAGGTTATGATGGAAGTCCATGCAAAAAATCATTTGAGAATTAGATACTATGAAACGTTTTGAAATGCAAGTTTCGGTCAAAAAATCATAATATATTATACACTGGTTTATACTAGTTTCGGTAAAAAAAATAAAATTAAATCTAGGAATGTTTGGAACGATACAAAACTTTTATGAACCTTTATATATGTTATAAGGGAAGGTTATGATGGAAGTCCATGCAAAAAATCATCTTAAAATTAGATTCTATGAATCTTGTCGAAATTCAAGTTCTGTTAAAAAAATCATAATATATTATACACTTGTTTCGGTCAAAAAATTAAATTAAATCGAGGATTGTTCGTAATGATACGAAACTTACCAAATCATTTAAATATGTTACGAGGGAAGGTTATGATCGAAGTCCATGCAAAAAATCATCTGAGAATAAGATTCTATGAAACATTTTGGAATTCAAGTTTCAGTGTAAAAAATCATAATGTATTATACACAAGTTTATACTATTTTCGGTCAAAAATCAAATTAAATCGGGGACTGTTTGAAATGATACAAAACTTTTTCAGATAATTTATATATGTTAGGCGGGAAGGTTATAATGGAAGTACAGGCATAAAATCAATTTAGAATTAGATTCTATAATACGTTTTGAAATGCATGTTTCAGTCAAAAAATCATAATATATTATGCACTAGTTTATACTAGTTTCGGGAAAAAAATCGAATTAAATTTAGGACTGTTCGAAATAATACGAAACTATTATGAACATTTATATATGTTATAAGGGAAGGTTATGATGGAAGTCCAAGCAAAAAATAATCTGAAAATTAGATTCTATGAAACTTTTTGAAATGCAAGTTTCGGTCAAAAAATCATAATATATTATACACTAGTTTCGGTTAAAAAATCAAACTAAATTGAGGAGGCTAGAAATGATACTAAACTTTTCAGATCATTTATATATTTTAGGTAGGAAGGTTTTGATGGAAATCCATGCAAAAAATCACCTGAGAATTAGATTCTTTGAAACATTTTGAAATGCAAATTTCGGTTAAAAAATTAGAATGTATTATACACTGGTTGATACTAGTTTCGTTCAAAAATCAAATTAAATCGGGGACTGTTTGAAATGATACGAAACTTTCCATATCATTTATATATGTTAGGCGGGAAGGTTATAATGGAAGTACAGGCATAAAATCAATTTAGAATTAGATTCTATAATACGTTTTGAAATGCATGTTTCAGTCAAAAAATCATAATATGTTATGCACTACTTTATACTAGTTTCGGTAAAAAAAAAAAATTTAGGACTGTTTGGAACGATACAAAACTTTTATGAACCTTTATATATGTTATAAGGGAAGGTTATGATGGAAGTCCATCCAAAAATCATCTGAAAATTAGATTCTCTGAATCTTTTCGAAATGCAAGGTCTGTTAAAAAAATCATCATATATTATACACTAGTTTACGTCAAAAAATCAAATTAAATCGAGGATTGTACGAAATGATACGAAACTTATCAGCTCATTTAAATATGTTACGAGGGAAGGTTATGGTGGAAGTCCATGCAAAAAAACATCTGAGAATTAGATTCTATGAAACATTTTGATATTCAAGTTTCGGTCTAAAAAATCATAATGTATTATACACTAGTTTATACTATTTTCGGTCAAAAATCAAATTAAATCGAGGACTGTTTGAAATGATACGAAACTTTCTAGATCATTTATATATGTTAGGAGGGAAGGTTATGATGGAAGTCCATGCAAAAAATCATTTGAGAATTAGATACTATGAAACGTTTTGAAATGCAAGTTTCGGTCAAAAAATCATAATATATTATACACTGGTTTATACTAGTTTCGGTAAAAAAAATAAAATTAAATCTAGGAATGTTTGGAACGATACAAAACTTTTATGAACCTTTATATATGTTATAAGGGAAGGTTATGATGGAAGTCCATGCAAAAAATCATCTTAAAATTAGATTCTATGAATCTTGTCGAAATTCAAGTTCTGTTAAAAAAATCATAATATATTATACACTTGTTTCGGTCAAAAAATTAAATTAAATCGAGGATTGTTCGTAATGATACGAAACTTACCAAATTATTTAAATATGTTACGATGGAAGGTTATGATCGAAGTCCATGCAAAAAATCATCTGAGAATAAGATTCTATGAAACATTTTGAAATTCAAGTTTCAGTGTAAAAAATCATAATGTATTATACACTAGTTTATACTATTTTCGGTCAAAAATCAAATTAAATCGGGGACTGTTTGAAATGATACAAAACTTTTTCAGATAATTTATATATGTTAGGCGGGAAGGTTATAATGGAAGTACAGGCATAAAATCAATTTAGAATTAGACTCTATAATACGTTTTGAAATGCATGTTTCAGTCAAAAAATCATAATATATTATGCACTAGTTTATACTAGTTTCGGGCAAAAAATCAAATTAAATTTAGGACTGTTCGAAATAATACGAAACTTTTATGAACATTTATATATGTTATAAGGGAAGGTTATGATGGAAGTCCAAGCAAAAAATAATCTGAAAATTAGATTCTATGAAACTTTTTGAAATGCAAGTTTCGGTCAAAAAATCATAATATACGATACACTAGTTTCGGTTAAAAAATGAAACTAAATTGAGGAGGCTAGAAATGATACTAAACTTTTCAGATCGTTTATATATTTTAGGTAGGAAGGTTTTGATGGAAATCCATGCAAAAAATCACCTGAGAATTAGATTCTTTGAAACATTTTGAAATGCAAATTTCGGTTAAAAAATTATAATGTATTATACACTGGTTGATACTACTTTCGTTCAAAAATCAAATTAAATCGGGGACTGTTTGAAATGATACGAAACTTTCCATATCATTTATATATGTTAGGTGGGAAGGTTATAATGGAAGTACAGGCATAAAATCAATTTAGAATTAGATTCTATAATACGTTTTGAAATGCATGTTTAAGTCAAAAAATCATAATATGTTATGCACTACTTTATACTAGTTTCGGTAAAAAAAAAAAAATCTAGGACTGTTTGGAACGATACAAAACTTTTATGAACCTTTATATATGTTATAAGGGAAGGTTATGATGGAAGTCCAAGCAAAAAATCATCTGAAAATTAGATTCTCTGAATCTTTTCGAAATGTAAGTTCTGTTAAAAAAATCATCATATATTATACACTAGTTTCCGTCAAAAAATCAAATTAAATTGAGGATTGTTCGAAATGATACGAAACTTATCTGCTCATTTAAATATGTTACGAGGGAAGGTTATGATGGAAGTCCATGCAAAAAAACATCTGAGAATTAGATTCTATGAAACATTTTGAATTCAAGTTTCGGTCTAAAAAATCATAATGTATTATACACTAGTTTATAATATTTTCGGTCAAAAATCAAATTAAATCGGGGACTGTTTGAAATGATACGAAACTTTCTAGATCATTTATATATGTTAGGAGGGAAGCTTATGATGGAAGTCCATGCAAAAAATCATTTGAGAATTGGATACTATGAAACGTTTTGAAATGCAAGTTTCGGTCAAAAAATCATAATATATTATACACTGGTTTATACTAGTTTCGGTAAAAAAAAATCAAATTAAATCTAGGACTGTTTGGAACGATACAAAACTTTTATGAACCTTTATATATGTGATAAGGGAAGGTTATGATGGAAGTCCATGCAAAAAATCATCTGAAAATTAGATTCTATGAATCTTTTCGTAATTCAAGTTCTGTTAAAAAAATCATAATATATTATACACTTGTTTCGGTCAAAAAATCAAATTAAATCGAGGATTGTTAGAAATGATACGAAACTTACCAAATCATTTAAATATGTTACAAGGGAAGGTTATGATGGAAATCCATGCAAAAAAATCATCTGAGAATTAGATTCTATGAAACATTTTGAAATTCAAGTTTCGGTGTAAAAAATCATAATGTATTATACACTAGTTTATACGATTTTCGGTCAAAAATCAAATTAAATAGGGGAATGTTTGAAATGATTCGAAACTTTTTCAGATAATTTATATATGTTAGGCGGGAAGGTTATAATGGAAGTACAGGCATAAAATCAATTTAGAATTAGATTCTATAATACGTTTTGAAATGCATGTTTCAGTTAAAAAAATAATAATATATTATGCACTAGTTTATACTAGTTTCGGGCAAAAAATCAAATTAAATTTAGGACTGTTCGAAATAATACGAAACTTTTATGAACATTTATATATGTTATAAGGGAAGGTTATGATGGAAGTCCAAGAAAAAAATCATCTGAAAATTAGATTCTATGAAACTTTTTGAAATGCAAGTTTCGGTCAAAAAATCATAATATATTATACACTAGTTTCGGTTAAAAAATCAAACTAAATTGAGGAGGATCGAAATGATACAAAACTTTTCAGATCATTTATATATTTTAGGTAGGAAGGTTTTGATGGAAATCCATGCAAAAATTCACCTGAGAATTAGATTCTTTGAAACATTTTGAAATGCAAATTTCGGTTAAAAAATTATAATGTATTATACACTGGTTGATACTAGTTTCGTTCAAAAATCAAATTAAATCGGGGACTGTTTGAAATGATACGAAACTTTCCATATCATTTATATATGTTAGGCGGGAAGGTTATAATGGAAGTACAGGCATAAAATCAATTTAGAATTAGATTCTATAATACGTTTTGAAATGCATGTTTCAGTCAAAAAATCATAATATATTATGCACTAGTTTATACTAGTTTCGGTAAAAAAAATAAAATTAAATCTAGGACTGTTTGGAACGATACAAAACTTTTATGAACCTTTATATATGTTATAAGGGAAGGTTATGATGGAAGTCCATGCAAAAAATCATCTGAAAATTAGATTCTCTGAATCTTTTCGTAATTCAAGTTCTGTTAAAAAAATCATAATATATTATACACTTGTTTCGGTCAAAAAATCAAATTAAATCGAGGATTGTTAGAAATGATACGAAACTTACCAAATCATTTAAATATGTTACAAGGGAAGGTTATGATGGAAATCCATGCAAAAAAATCATCTGAGAATTAGATTCTATGAAACATTTTGAAATTCAAGTTTCGTTGTAAAAAATCATAATGTATTATACACTAGTTTATACGATTTTCGGTCAAAAATCAAATTAAATAGGGGAATGTTTGAAATGATTCGAAACTTTTTCAGATAATTTATATATGTTAGGCGGGAAGGTTATAATGGAAGTACAGGCATAAAATCAATTTAGAATTAGATTCTATAATACGTTTTGAAATGCATGTTTCAGTTAAAAAAATAATAATATATTATGCACTAGTTTATACTAGTTTCGGGCAAAAAATCAAATTAAATTTAGGACTGTTCGAAATAATACGAAACTTTTATGAACATTTATATATGTTATAAGGGAAGGTTATGATGGAAGTCCAAGAAAAAAATCATCTGAAAATTAGATTCTATGAAACTTTTTGAAATGCAAGTTTCGGTCAAAAAATCATAATATATTATACACTAGTTTCGGTTAAAAAATGAAACTAAATTGAGGAGGCTAGAAATGATACAAAACTTTTCAGATCGTTTATATATTTTAGGTAGGAAGGTTTTGATGGAAATCCATGCAAAAATTCACCTGAGAATTAGATTCTTTGAAACATTTTGAAATGCAAATTTCGGTTAAAAAATTATAATGTATTATACACTGGTTGATACTAGTTTCGTTCAAAAATCAAATTAAATCGGGGACTGTTTGAAATGATACGAAACTTTCCATATCATTTATATATGTTAGGCGGGAAGGTTATAATGGAAGTACAGGCATAAAATCAATTTAGAATTAGATTCTATAATACGTTTTGAAATGCATGTTTCAGTCAAAAAATCATAATATATTATGCACTAGTTTATACTAGTTTCGGTAAAAAAAATAAAATTAAATCTAGGACTGTTTGCAACGATACAAAACTTTTATGAACCTTTATATATGTTATAAGGGAAGGTTATG
The DNA here is from genome assembly GCA_963966055.1 of Lathyrus aphaca. Taxonomy (NCBI): domain Eukaryota; kingdom Viridiplantae; phylum Streptophyta; class Magnoliopsida; order Fabales; family Fabaceae; genus Lathyrus; species Lathyrus aphaca. Next base: position 27,950,051 of record OZ014523.1, on the reverse strand, counting down.
ATGGAAGTCCATGCAAAAAATCATCTGAAAATTAGATTCTCTGAATCTTTTCGTAATTCAAGTTCTGTTAAAAAAATCATAATATATTATACACTTGTTTCGGTCAAAAAATCAAATTAAATCGAGGATTGTTAGAAATGATACGAAACTTACCAAATCATTTAAATATGTTACAAGGGAAGGTTATGATGGAAATCCATGCAAAAAAATCATCTGAGAATTAGATTCTATGAAACATTTTGAAATTCAAGTTTCGGTGTAAAAAATCATAATGTATTATACACTAGTTTATACGATTTTCGGTCAAAAATCAAATTAAATAGGGGAATGTTTGAAATGATTCGAAACTTTTTCAGATAATTTATATATGTTAGGCGGGAAGGTTATAATGGAAGTACAGGCATAAAATCAATTTAGAATTAGATTCTATAATACGTTTTGAAATGCATGTTTCAGTTAAAAAAATAATAATATATTATGCACTAGTTTATACTAGTTTCGGGCAAAAAATCAAATTAAATTTAGGACTGTTCGAAATAATACGAAACTTTTATGAACATTTATATATGTTATAAGGGAAGGTTATGATGGAAGTCCAAGAAAAAAATCATCTGAAAATTAGATTCTATGAAACTTTTTGAAATGCAAGTTTCGGTCAAAAAATCATAATATATTATACACTAGTTTCGGTTAAAAAATCAAACTAAATTGAGGAGGATCGAAATGATACAAAACTTTTCAGATCATTTATATATTTTAGGTAGGAAGGTTTTGATGGAAATCCATGCAAAAATTCACCTGAGAATTAGATTCTTTGAAACATTTTGAAATGCAAATTTCGGTTAAAAAATTATAATGTATTATACACTGGTTGATACTAGTTTCGTTCAAAAATCAAATTAAATCGGGGACTGTTTGAAATGATACGAAACTTTCCATATCATTTATATATGTTAGGCGGGAAGGTTATAATGGAAGTACAGGCATAAAATCAATTTAGAATTAGATTCTATAATACGTTTTGAAATGCATGTTTCAGTCAAAAAATCATAATATATTATGCACTAGTTTATACTAGTTTCGGTAAAAAAAATAAAATTAAATCTAGGACTGTTTGGAACGATACAAAACTTTTATGAACCTTTATATATGTTATAAGGGAAGGTTATGATGGAAGTCCATGCAAAAAATCATCTGAAAATTAGATTCTCTGAATCTTTTCGAAATGCAAGTTTCGGTTAAAAAATCATAATATATTATACACTAGTTTCGGTTAAAAAATCAAACTAAATTGAGGAGGATCGAAATGATACGAAACTTTTCAGATCATTTATATATTTTAGGTAGGAAGGTTTTGATGGAAATCCATGCAAAAAATCACCTGAGAATTAGATTCTATGAATCTTTTCGTAATTCAAGTTCTGTTAAAAAAATCATAATATATTATACACTTGTTTCGGTCAAAAAATCAAATTAAATCGAGGATTGTTAGAAATGATACGAAACTTACCAAATCATTTAAATATGTTACAAGGGAAGGTTATGATGGAAATCCATGCAAAAAAATCATCTGAGAATTAGATTCTATGAAACATTTTGAAATTCAAGTTTCGGTGTAAAAAATCATAATGTATTATACACTAGTTTATACGATTTTCGGTCAAAAATCAAATTAAATAGGGGAATGTTTGAAATGATTCGAAACTTTTTCAGATAATTTATATATGTTAGGCGGGAAGGTTATAATGGAAGTACAGGCATAAAATCAATTTAGAATTAGATTCTATAATACGTTTTGAAATGCATGTTTCAGTTAAAAAAATAATAATATATTATGCACTAGTTTATACTAGTTTCGGGCAAAAAATCAAATTAAATTTAGGACTGTTCGAAATAATACGAAACTTTTATGAACATTTATATATGTTATAAGGGAAGGTTATGATGGAAGTCCAAGAAAAAAATCATCTGAAAATTAGATTCTATGAAACTTTTTGAAATGCAAGTTTCGGTCAAAAAATCATAATATATTATACACTAGTTTCGGTTAAAAAATCAAACTAAATTGAGGAGGATCGAAATGATACAAAACTTTTCAGATCATTTATATATTTTAGGTAGGAAGGTTTTGATGGAAATCCATGCAAAAATTCACCTGAGAATTAGATTCTTTGAAACATTTTGAAATGCAAATTTCGGTTAAAAAATTATAATGTATTATACACTGGTTGATACTAGTTTCGTTCAAAAATCAAATTAAATCGGGGACTGTTTGAAATGATACGAAACTTTCCATATCATTTATATATGTTAGGCGGGAAGGTTATAATGGAAGTACAGGCATAAAATCAATTTAGAATTAGATTCTATAATACGTTTTGAAATGCATGTTTCAGTCAAAAAATCATAATATATTATGCACTAGTTTATACTAGTTTCGGTAAAAAAAATAAAATTAAATCTAGGATTGTTTGGAACGATACAAAACTTTTATGAACCTTTATATATGTTATAAGGGAAGGTTATGATGGAAGTCCATGCAAAAAATCATCTGAAAATTAGATTCTCTGAATCTTTTCGAAATGCAAGTTTCGGTTAAAAAATCATAATATATTATACACTAGTTTCGGTTAAAAAATCAAACTAAATTGAGGAGGATCGAAATGATACGAAACTTTTCAGATCATTTATATATTTTAGGTAGGAAGGTTTTGATGGAAATCCATGCAAAAAATCACCTGAGAATTAGATTCTTTGAAACATTTTGAAATGCAAATTTCGGTTAAAAAATTATAATGTATTATACACTGGTTGATACTAGTTTCGTTCAAAAATCAAATTAAATTGGGGACTGTTGGAAATGATACGAAACTTTCCATATCATTTATATATGTTAGGCGAGAAGGTTATAATGGAAGTACATGCATAAAATCAATTTAGAATTAGATTCTATAATACATTTTGAAATGCATGTTTCAGTCGAAAAATCATAATATATTTTGCACTAGTTTATACTAGTTTCGGTAAAAAAAAAAAATTAAATCTAGGACTATTTGGAACGATACAAAACTTTTATGAACCTTTATATATGTTATAAGGGAAGGTTATGATGGAAGTCCATGCAAAAAATCATCTGAAAATTAGATTCTCTGAATCTTTTCGAAATGCAAGTTCTGTTAAAAAATCATCATATATTATACACTAGTTTCCGTCAAAAAATCAAATTAAATTTAGGATTGTTCGAAATGATACGAAACTTATCTGCTCATTTAAATATGTTACGAGGGAAGGTTATGATGGAAGTCCATACAAAAAAACATCTGAGAATTAGATTCTATGAAACATTTTGAATTCAAGTTTCGGTCTAAAAAATCATAATGTATTATACACTAGTTTATAATATTTTCGGTCAAAAATCAAATTAAATCGGGGACTGTTTGAAATGATACGAAACTTTCTAGATCATTTATATATGTTAGGAAGGAAGGTTATGATGGAAGTCCATGCAAAAAATCATTTGAGAATTAGATACTATGAAACGTTTTGAAATGCAAGTTTCGGTCAAAAAATCATAATATATTATACACTTGTTTATACTAGTTTCGGTAAAAAAAATCAAATTAAATCTAGGACTGTTTGGAACGATACAAAACTTTTATGAACCTTTATATATGTGATAAGGGAAGGTTATGATGGAAGTCCATGCAAAAAATCATCTGAAAATTAGATTCTATGAATCTTTTCGTAATTCAAGTTCTGTTATAAAAATCATAATATATTATACACTTGTTTCGGTCAAAAAATCAAATTAAATCGGGGATTGTTAGAAATGATACGAAACTTACCAAATCATTTAAATATGTTACGAGGGAAGGTTATGATGGAAATCCATGCAAAAAATCATCTGAGAATTAGATTCTATGAAACATTTTAAAATTCATGTTTCGGTGTAAAAAATCATAATGTATTATACACTAGTTTATACTATTTTCGGTCAAAAATCAAATTAAATCGGGGACTGTTTGAAATGATACGAAACTTTTTCAGATAATTTATATATGTTAGGTGGGAAGGTTATAATGGAAGTACAGACATAAAATCAATTTAGAATTAGATTCTATAATACGTTTTGAAATGCATGTTTAAGTCAAAAAATCATAATATATTATGCACTAGTTTATACTAGTTTCGGGCAAAAAATCAAATTAAATTTAGGACTGTTCGAAATAATACGAAACTTTTATGAACATTTATATATGTTATAAGGGAAGGTTATGAAGGAAGTCCAAGCAAAAAATCATCTGAAAATTAGATTCTATGAAACTTTTTGAAATGCAAGTTTCGGTCAAAAAATCATAATATATTATACACTAGTTTCGGTTAAAAAATAAAACTAAATTGAGGAGGATCGAAATGATACGAAACTTTTCAGATCATTTATATATTTTAGGTAGGAAGGTTTTGATGGAAATCCATGCAAAAAATCACCTGAGAATTAGATTCTTTGAAACATTTTGAAATGCAAATTTCGGTTAAAAAATTATAATGTATTATACACTGGTTGATACTAGTTTCGTTCAAAAATCAAATTAAATCGGGGACTATTTGAAATGATACGAAACTTTCCATATCATTTATATATGTTAGGCGGGAAGGTTATAATGGAAGTACAGGCATAAAATCAATTTAGAATTAGATTCTATAATACGTTTTAAAATGCATGTTTCAGTCAAAAAATCATATTATATTATGCACTAGTTTATACTAGTTTCGGTAAAAAAAATAAAATTAAATCTAGGACTGTTTGGAACGATACAAAACTTTTATGAACCTTTATATATGTTATAAGGGAAGGTTATGATGGAAGTCCATGCAAAAAATCATCTGAAAATTAGATTCTCTGAATCTTTTCGAAATGCAAGTTCTGTTAAAAAAATCATCATATATTATACACTAGTTTCCGTCAAAAAATCAAATTAAATCGAGGATTGTTCGAAGTGATACGAAACTTATCTGCTCATTTAAATATGTTACGAGGGAAGGTTATGATGGAAGTCCATGCAAAAAAACATCTGAGAATTAGATTCTATGAAACATTTTGAATTCAAGTTTCGGTCTAAAAAATCATAATGTATTATACACCAGTTTATAATATTTTCGGTCAAAAATCAAATTAAATCGGGGACTGTTTGAAATGATACGAAAATTTCTAGATCATTTATATATGTTAGGAGGGAAGGTTATGATGGAAGTCCATGTAAAAAATCATTTGAGAATTAGATACTATGAAACGTTTTGAAATGCAAGTTTCGGTCAAAAAATCATAATATATTATACACTGGTTTATACTAGTTTCGGTAAAAAAAATCAAATTAAATCTAGGACTGTTTGGAACGATACAAAACTTTTATGAACCTTTATATATGTGATAAGGGAAGGTTATGATGGAAGTCCATGCAAAAAATCATCTGAAAATTAGATTCTATGAATCTTTTCGTAATTCAAGTTCTGTTAAAAAAATCATAATATATTATACACTTGTTTCGGTCAAAAAATCAAATTAAATCGAGGATTGTTAGAAATGATACGAAACTTACCAAATCATTTAAATATGTAACAAGGGAAGGTTATGATGGAAATCCATGCAAAAAAATCATCTGAAAATTAGATTCTATGAAACATTTTGAAATTCAAGTTTCGGTGTAAAAAATCATAATGTATTATACACTAGTTTATACGATTTTCGGTCAAAAATCAAATTAAATCGGGGAATGTTTGAAATGATTCGAAACTTTTTCAGATAATTTATATATGTTAGGCGGGAAGGTTATAATGGAAGTACAGGCATAAAATCAATTTAGAATTAGATTCTATAATACGTTTTGAAATGCATGTTTCAGTCAAAAAATCATAATATATTATGCACTAGTTTATACTAGTTTCGGGCAAAAAATCAAATTAAATTTAGGACTGTTCGAAATAATACGAAACTTTTATGAACATTTATATATGTTATAAGGGAAGGTTATGATGGAAGTCCAAGAAAAAAATCATCTGAAAATTAGATTCTATGAAACTTTTTGAAATGCAAGTTTCGTTCAAAAAATCATAATATATTATACACTAGTTTCGGTTAAAAAATCAAACTAAATTGAGGAGGATCGAAATGATACAAAACTTTTCAGATCATTTAAATATTTTAGGTAGGAAGGTTTTGATGGAAATCCATGCAAAAATTCACCTGAGAATTAGATTCTTTGAAACATTTTGAAATGCAAATTTCGGTTAAAAAATTATAATGTATTATACACTGGTTGATACTAGTTTCGTTCAAAAATCAAATTAAATCGGGGACTGTTTGAAATGATACGAAACTTTCCATATCATTTATATATGTTGGGCGGGAAGGTTATAATGGAAGTACAGGCATAAAATCAATTTAGAATTAGATTCTATAATACGTTTTGAAATGCATGTTTCAGTCAAAAAATCATAATATATTATGCACTAGTTTATACTAGTTTCGGTAAAAAAAATAAAATTAAATCTAGGACTGTTTGGAACGATACAAAACTATTATGAACCTTTATATATGTTATAAGGGAAGGTTATGATGGAAGTCCATGCAAAAAATCATCTGAAAATTAGATTCTCTGAATCTTTTCGAAATGCAAGTTTCGGTCAAAAAATCATAATATATTATACACTAGTTTCGGTTAAAAAATCAAACTAAATTGAGGAGGATCGAAATGATACGAAACTTTTCAGATCATATATATATTTTAGGTAGGAAGGTTTTGATGGAAATCCATGCAAAAAATCACCTGAGAATTAGATTCTTTGAAACATTTTGAAATGAAAATTTCGGTTAAAAAATTATAATGTATTATACACTTGTTGATACTAGTTTCGTTCAAAAATCAAATTAAACCGGGGACTGTTTGAAATGATACGGAACTTTCCATATCATTTATATATGTTAGGCGGGAAGGTTATAATGGAAGTACAGGCATAAAATCAATTTAGAATTAGATTCTATAATACGTTTTGAAATGCATGTTTCAGTCAAAAAATCATAATATATTATGCACTAGTTTATACTAGTTTCGGTAAAAAAAAAATTAAATCTAGGACTGTTTGGAATGATACAAAACTTTTATGAACCTTTATATATGTTATAAGGGAAGGTTATGATGGAAGTCCATGCAAAAAATCATCTGAAAATTAGATTCTATGAAACTTTTCGAAATTCAAGTTTCGGTGTAAAAAATCATAATATATTATCACTAGTTTATACTATTTTCGGTCAAAAATCAAATTAAATCGGGGACTGTTTGAAATGATACGAGACTTACCAAATCATATAAATATGTTACGAGGGAAGGTTATGATGGAAGTCCATGCAAAAAATCATCTGAGAATTAGATTCTAAGAAACATTTTGAAATTCAAGTTTCGGTTTAAAAAATCATAATATATTATGCACGAGTTTATACTAGTTTCGGGCAAAAAATCAAATTAAATTTAGGACTGTTCGAAATAATACGAAACTTTTATGAATATTTATATATGTTATAAGGGAAGGTTATGATGGAAGTCCAAGCAAAAAATCATCTGAAAATTAGATTCTATGAAACTTTTTGAAATGCAAGTTTCGGTCAAAAAATCATAATATATTATACACTAGATTCGGTTAAAAAATCAAACTAAATTGGGGAGGATCGAAATGATACGAAACTTTTCAGATCATTTATATATTTTAGGTAGGAAGGTTTTGATGGAAATCCATGCAAAAATTCACCTGAGAATTAGATTCTTTGAAACATTTTGAAATGCAAATTTCGGTTAAAAAATTATAATGTATTATACACTGGTTGATACTAGTTTCGTTCAAAAATCAAATTAAATCGGGGACTGTTTGAAATGATACGAAACTTTCCATATCATTTATATATGTTAGGCGGGAAGGTTATAATGGAAGTACATGCATAAAATTAATTTAGAATTAGATTCTATAATACGTTTTGAAATGCATGTTTCAGTAAAAAAATCATAATATATTATGCACTAGTTTATACTAGTTTCGGTAAAAAAAATAAAATTAAATCTAGGACTGTTTGGAACGATACAAAACTTTTATGAACCTTTATATATGTTATAAGGGAAGGTTATGATGGAAGTCCAAGCAAAAAATCATCTGAAAATTAGATTCTATGAAACTTTTTGAAATGCAAGTTTCGGTCAAAAAATCATAATATATTATACACTAGTTTCGGTTAAAAAATCAAACTAAATTGAGGAGGATCGAAATGATACGAAACTTTTCAGATCATTTATATATTTTAGGTAGGAAGGTTTTGATGGAAATCCATGCAAAAAATCACCTGAGAATTAGATTCTTTGAAACATATTGAAATGCAAATTTCGGTTTAAAAATTATAATGTATTATACACTGGTTGATACTAGTTTCGTTCAAAAATCAAATTAAACCGGGGACTGTTTGAAATGATACGGAACTTTCCATATCATTTATATATGTTAGGCGGGAAGGTTATAATGGAAGTACAGGCATAAAATCAATTTAGAATTAGATTCTATAATACGTTTTGAAATGCATTTTTGAGTCAAAAAATCATAATATATTATGCACTAGTTTATACTAGTTTCGGTAAAAAAAAAATTAAATCTAGGACTGTTTGGAACGATACAAAACTTTTATGAACCTTTATATATGTTATAAGGGAAAGTTATGATGGAAGTCCATGCAAAAAATCATCTGAAAATTAGATTCTCTGAATCTTTTCGAAATGCAAGTTTCGGTCAAAAAATCATAATATATTATCACTAGTTTATACTATTTTCGGTCAAAAATCAAATTAAATCGGGGACTGTTTGAAATCATACGAAACTTTTTCAGATAATTTATATATGTTAGGAGGGAAGGTTATAATGGAAGTACAGGCATAAAATCAATTTAGAATTAGATTCTATAATACGTTTTGAAATGCATGTTTCAGTCAAAAAATCATAATATATTATGCACTAGTTTATACTAGTTTCGGGCAAAAAATCAAATTAAATTTAGGACTGTTCGAAATAATACGAAACTTTTATGAACATTTATATATGTTATAAGGGAAGGTTATGATGGAAGTCCAAGCAAAAAATCATCTGAAAATTAGATTCTATGAAACTTTTTGAAATGCAAGTTTCGGTCAAAAAATCATAATATATTATACACTAGTTTCGGTTAAAAAATCAAACTAATTTGAGGAGGATCGAAATGATACAAAACTTTTCAGATCATTTATATATTTTAGGTAGGAAGGTTTTGATGGAAATCCATGCAAAAATTCACCTGAGAATTAGATTCTTTGAAACATTTTGAAATGCAAATTTCGGTTAAAAAATTATAATGTATTATACACTGGTTGATACTAGTTTCGTTCAAAAATCAAATTAAATCGGGGACTGTTTGAAATGATACGAAACTTTCCATATCATTTGTATATGTTAGGCGGGAAGGTTATAATGGAAGTACATGCATAAAATTAATTTAGAATTAGATTCTATAATACGTTTTGAAATGCATGTTTCAGTAAAAAAATCATAATATATTATGCACTAGTTTATACTAGTTTCGGTAAAAAAATAAATAAATTAAATCTAGGACTGTTTGGAACGATACAAAACTTTTATGAACCTTTATATATGTTATAAGGGAAGGTTATGATGGAAGTCCATGCAAAAAATCATCTAAAAATTAGATTCTCTGAATCTTTTGGAAATGCAAGTTTCGGTCAAAAAATCATAGTATATTATACACTAGTTTCGGTTAAAAAGTCAAACTAAATTGAGGAGGATCGAAATGATACGAAACTTTTCAGATCATTTATATATTTTTGGTAGGAAGGTTTTGATGGAAATCCATGCAAAAAATCACCTGAGAATTAGATTCTTTGAAACATTTTGAAATGCAAAATTCGGTTAAAAAATTATAATGTATTATACACTGGTTTATACTATTTTCGTTCAAATATCAAATTAAATCGGGGACTGTTTGAAATGATACGAAACTTTCCATATCATTTATATATGTTAGGAGGGAAGGTTATAATGGAAGTACATGCATAAAATCAATTTAGAATTAGATTCTATAATACGTTTTGAAATGCATGTTTCAGTCAAAAAATTATAATATATTATGCACTAGTTTATACTAGTTTCGGTAAAAAAAAAATTAAATCTAGGACTGTTTGGAACGATACAAAACTTTTATGAACCTTTATATATGTTATAAGGGAAGGTTATGATGGAAGTCCATGCAAAAAATCATCTGAAAATTAGATTCTATGAAACTTTTCGAAATTCAAGTTTTGTTAAAAAAATCATAATATATTATACACTTATTTCGGTCAAAAAATCAAATTAAATCGAGGATTGTTCGAAATGATACGAGACTTACCAAATCATTTAAATATGTTACGAGGGAAGGTTATGATGGAAGTCCATGCAAAAAATCATCTGAGAATTAGATTCTAAGAAACATTTTGAAATTCAAGTTTCGGTTTAAAAAATCATAATATATTATACACTAGTTTATACTATTTTCGGTCAAAAATCAAATTAAATCGGGGACTGTTTGAAATGATACGAAACTTTTTCAAATAATTTATATATGTTAGGCGGGAAGGTTATAATGGAAGTACAAGCATAAAATCAATTTAGAATTAGATTCTATAATACGTTTTGAAATGCATGTTTCAGTCAAAAAATCATAATATATTATGCACTAGTTTATACTAGTTTCGGGCAAAAAATCAAATTAAATTTAGGACTGTTCGAAATAATACGAAACTTTTATGAACATTTATATATGTTATAAGGGAAGGTTATGATGGAAGTCCAAGCAAAAAATCATCTGAAAATTAGATTCTATGAAACTTTTTGAAATGCAAGTTTCGGTCAAAAAATCATAATATATTATACACTAGTTTCGGTTAAAAAATCAAACTAAATTGAGGAGGATCGAAATGATACGAAACTTTTCAGATCATTTATATATTTTTGGTAGGAAGGTTTTGATGGAAATCCATGCAAAAAATCACCTGAGAATTAGATTCTTTGAAACATTTTGAAATGCAAAATTCGGTTAAAAAATTATAATGTATTATACACTGGTTGATACTAGTTTCGTTCAAATATCAAATTAAATCGGGGACTGTTTGAAATGATACGAAACTTTCCATATCATTTATATATGTTAGGAGGGAAGGTTATAATGGAAGTACATGCATAAAATCAATTTAGAATTAGATTCTATAATACGTTTTGAAATGCATGTTTCAGTCAAAAAATTATAATATATTATGCACTAGTTTATACTAGTTTCGGTAAAAAAAAAAATTAAATCTAGGACTGTTTGGAACGATACAAAACTTTTATGAACCTTTATATATGTTATAAGGGAAGGTTATGATGGAAGTCCATGCAAAAAATCATCTGAAAATTAGATTCTATGAAACTTTTCGAAATTCAAGTTTTGTTAAAAAAATCATAATATATTATACACTTATTTCGGTCAAAAAATCAAATTAAATCGAGGATTGTTCGAAATGATACGAGACTTACCAAATCATTTAAATATGTTACGAGGGAAGGTTATGATGGAAGTCCATGCAAAAAATCATCTGAGAATTAGATTCTAAGAAACATTTTGAAATTCAAGTTTCGGTTTAAAAAATCATAATATATTATACACTAGTTTATACTATTTTCGGTCAAAAATCAAATTAAATCGGGGACTGTTTGAAATGATACGAAACTTTTTCAAATAATTTATATATGTTAGGCGGGAAGGTTATAATGGAAGTACAAGCATAAAATCAATTTAGAATTAGATTCTATAATACGTTTTGAAATGCATGTTTCAGTCAAAAAATCATAATATATTATGCACTAGTTTATACTAGTTTCGGGCAAAAAATCAAATTAAATTTAGGACTGTTCGAAATAATACGAAACTTTTATGAACATTTATATATGTTATAAGGGAAGGTTATGATGGAAGTCCAAGCAAAAAATCATCTGAAAATTAGATTCTATGAAACTTTTTGAAATGCAAGTTTCGGTCAAAAAATCATAATATATTATACACTAGTTTCGGTTAAAAAATCAAACTAAATTGAGGAGGATCGAAATGATACGAAACTTTTCAGATCATTTATATATTTTTGGTAGGAAGGTTTTGATGGAAATCCATGCAAAAAATCACCTGAGAATTAGATTCTTTGAAACATTTTGAAATGCAAAATTCGGTTAAAAAATTATAATGTATTATACACTGGTTGATACTAGTTTCGTTCAAATATCAAATTAAATCGGGGACTGTTTGAAATGATACGAAACTTTCCATATCATTTATATATGTTAGGAGGGAAGGTTATAATGGAAGTACATGCATAAAATCAATTTAGAATTAGATTCTATAATACGTTTTGAAATGCATGTTTCAGTCAAAAAATTATAATATATTATGCACTAGTTTATACTAGTTTCGGTAAAAAAAAAAATTAAATCTAGGACTGTTTGGAACGATACAAAACTTTTATGAACCTTTATATATGTTATAAGGGAAGGTTATGATGGAAGTCCATGCAAAAAATCATCTGAAAATTAGATTCTATGAAACTTTTCGAAATTCAAGTTCTGTTAAAAAAATCATAATATATTATACACTTATTTCGGTCAAAAAATCAAATTAAATCGAGGATTGTTCGAAATGATACGAGACTTACCAAATCATTTAAATATGTTACGAGGGAAGGTTATGATGGAAGTCCATGCAAAAAATCATCTGAGAATTAGATTCTAAGAAACATTTTGAAATTCAAGTTTCGGTTTAAAAAATCATAATATATTATACACTAGTTTATACTATTTTCGGTCAAAAATCAAATTAAATCGGGGACTGTTTGAAATGATACGAAACTTTTTCAAATAATTTATATATGTTAGGCGGGAAGGTTATAATGGAAGTACAAGCATAAAATCAATTTAGAATTAGATTCTATAATACGTTTTGAAATGCATGTTTCAGTCAAAAAATCATAATATATTATGCACTAGTTTATACTAGTTTCGGGCAAAAAATCAAATTAAATTTAGGACTGTTCGAAATAATACGAAACTTTTATGAACATTTATATATGTTATAAGGGAAGGTTATGATGGAAGTCCAAGCAAAAAATCATCTGAAAATTAGATTCTATGAAACTTTTTGAAATGCAAGTTTCGGTCAAAAAATCATAATATATTATACACTAGTTTCGGTTAAAAAATCAAACTAAATTGAGGAGGATCGAAATGATACGAAACTTTTCAGATCATTTATATATTTTAGGTAGGAAGGTTTTGATGGAAATGCATGCAAAAAATCACCTGAGAATTAGATTCTTTGAAACATATTGAAATGTAAATTTCGGTTAAAAAATTATAATGTATTATACACTGGTTGATACTAGTTTCGTTCAAAAATCAAATTAAACCGGGGACTGTTTGAAATGATATGGAACTTTCCATATCATTTATATATGTTAGGCGGGAAGGTTATAATGGAAGTACAGGCATAAAATCAATTTAGAATTAGATTCTATAATACGTTTTGAAATGCATGTTTCAGTCAAAAAATCATAATATATTATGCACTAGTTTATACTAGTTTCGGTAAAAAAAAAATTAAATCTAGGACTGTTTGGAACGATACAAAACTTTTATGAACCTTTATATATGTTATAAGGGAAGGTTATTATGGAAGTCCATGCAAAAAATCATCTGAAAATTAGATTCTATGAAACTTTTCGAAATTCAAGTTCTGTTAAAAAAATCATAATATATTATACACTTGTTTCGGTCAAAAAATCAAATTAAATCGAGGATTGTTCGAAATGATACGAAACTTACCAAATCATTTAAATATGTTACGAGGGAAGGTTATGATGGAAGTCCATGCAAAAAATCATCTGAGAATTAGATTCTATGAAACATTTTGACATTCAAGTTTCGGTGTAAAAAATCATAATATATTATCACTAGTTTATACTATTTTCGGTCAAAAATCAAATTAAATCGGGGACTGTTTGAAATGATACGAAACTTTTTCAGATAATTTATATATGTTAGGAGGGAAGGTTATAATGGAAGTACAGGCATAAAATCAATTTAGAATTAGATTCTATAATACGTTTTGAAATGCATGTTTCAGTCAAAAAATCATAATATATTATGCACTAGTTTATACTAGTTTCGGGCAAAAAATCAAATTAAATTTAGGACTGTTCGAAATAATACGAAACTTTTATGAACATTTATATATGTTATAAGGGAAGGTTATGATGGAAGTCCAAGCAAAAAATCATCTGAAAATTAGATTCTATGAAACTTTTTGAAATGCAAGTTTCGGTCAAAAAATCATAATATATTATACACTAGTTTCGGTTAAAAAATCAAACTAATTTGAGGAGGATCGAAATGATACAAAACTTTTCAGATCATTTATATATTTTAGGTAGGAAGGTTTTGATGGAAATCCATGCAAAAATTCACCTGAGAATTAGATTCTTTGAAACATTTTGAAATGCAAATTTCGGTTAAAAAATTATAATGTATTATACACTGGTTGATACTAGTTTCGTTCAAAAATCAAATTAAATCGGGGACTGTTTGAAATGATACGAAACTTTCCCTATCATTTATATATGTTAGGCGGGAAGGTTATAATGGAAGTACATGCATAAAATCAATTTAGAATTAGATTCTATAATACGTTTTGAAATGCATGTTTCAGTCAAAAAATCATAATATATTATGCACTAGTTTATACTAGTTTCGGTAAAAAAAAAAAAAATTAAATCTAGGACTGTTTGGAACGATACAAAACTTTTATGAACCTTTATATATGTTATAAGGGAAGGTTATGATGGAAGTCCATGCAAAAAATCATCTGAAAATTAGATTCTTTCAATCTTTTCGAAATGCAAGTTTCGGTCAAAAAATCATAATATATTATACACTAGTTTTGGTTAAAAAATCAAACTAAATTGAGGAGGATCGAAATGATACGAAACTTTTCAGATCATTTATATATTTTAGGTAGGAAGGTTTTGATGCAAATCCATGCAAAAAATCACCTGAGAATTAGATTCTTTGAAACATTTTGAAATGCAAATTTCGGTTAAAAAATTATAATGTATTATACACTGGTTGATACTAGTTTCGTTCAAAAATCAAATTAAATCGGGGACTGTTTGAAATGATACGAAACTTTCCATATCATTTATATATGTTAGGCGGGAAGGTTATAATGGAAGTACATGCATAAAATTAATTTAGAATTAGATTCTATAATACGTTTTGAAATGCATGTTTTAGTAAAAAAATCATAATATATTATGCACTAGTTTATACTAGTTTCGGTAAAAAAAAAAAAAATTAAATCTAGGACTGTTTGGAACGATACAAAACTTTTATGAACCTTTATATATGTTATAAGGGAAGGTTATGATGGAAGTCCATGCAAAAAATCATCTAAAAATTAGATTCTCTGAATCTTTTCGAAATGCAAGTTTCGGTCAAAAAATCATAGTATATTATACACTAGTTTCGGTTAAAAAATCAAACTAAATTGAGGAGGATCGAAATGATACGAAACTTTTCAGATCATTTATATATTTTTGGTAGGAAGGTTTTGATGGAAATCCATGCAAAAAATCACCTGAGAATTAGATTCTTTGAAACATTTTGAAATGCAAAATTCAGTTAAAAAATTATAATGTATTATACACTGGTTGATACTAGTTTCGTTCAAATATCAAATTAAATCGGGGACTGTTTGAAATGATACGAAACTTTCCATATCATTTATATATGTTAGGAGGGAAGGTTATAATGGAAGTACATGCATAAAATCAATTTAGAATTAGATTCTATAATACGTTTTGAAATGCATGTTTCAGTCAAAAAATTATAATATATTATGCACTAGTTTATACTAGTTTCGGTAAAAAAAAAATTAAATCTAGGACTGTTTGGAACGATACAAAACTTTTATGAACCTTTATATATGTTATAAGGGAAGGTTATGATGGAAGTCCATGCAAAAAATCATCTGAAAATTAGATTCTATGAAACTTTTCGAAATTCAAGTTCTGTTAAAAAAATCATAATATATTATACACTTGTTTCGGTCAAAAAATCAAATTAAATCGAGGATTGTTCGAAATGATACGAGACTTACCAAATCATTTAAATATGTTACGAGGGAAGGTTATGATGGAAGTCCATGCAAAAAATCATCTGAGAATTAGATTCTAAGAAACATTTTGAAATTCAAGTTTCGGTTTAAAAAATCATAATATATTATACACTAGTTTATACTATTTTCGGTCAAAAATCAAATTAAATCGGGGACTGTTTGAAATGATACGAAACTTTTTCAAATAATTTATATATGTTAGGCGGGAAGGTTATAATGGAAGTACAAGCATAAAATCAATTTAGAATTAGATTCTATAATACGTTTTGAAATGCATGTTTCAGTCAAAAAATCATAATATATTATGCACTAGTTTATACTAGTTTCGGGCAAAAAATCAAATTAAATTTAGGACTGTTCGAAATAATACGAAACTTTTATGAACATTTATATATGTTATAAGGGAAGGTTATGATGGAAGTCCAAGCAAAAAATCATCTGAAAATTAGATTCTATGAAACTTTTTGAAATGCAAGTTTCGGTCAAAAAATCATAATATATTATACACTAGTTTCGGTTAAAAAATCAAACTAAATTGAGGAGGATCGAAATGATACGAAACTTTTCAAATCATTTATATATTTTAGGTAGGAAGGTTTTGATGGAAATCCATGCAAAAAATCACCTGAGAATTAGATTCTTTGAAACATATTGAAATGCAAATTTCGGTTAAAAAATTATAATGTATTATACACTGGTTGATACTAGTTTCGTTCAAAAATCAAATTAAACCGGGGACTGTTTGAAATGATACGGAACTTTCCATATCATTTATATATGTTAGGCGGGAAGGTTATAATGGAAGTACAGGCATAAAATCAATTTAGAATTAGATTCTATAATACGTTTTGAAATGCATGTTTCAGTCAAAAAATCATAATATATTATGCACTAGTTTATACTAGTTTCGGTAAAAAAAATAATTAAATCTAGGACTGTTTGGAACGATACAAAACTTTTATGAACCTTTATATATGTTATAAGGGAAGGTTATTATGGAAGTCCATGCAAAAAATCATCTGAAAATTAGATTCTATGAAACTTTTCGAAATTCAAGTTCTGTTAAAAAAATCATAATATATTATACACTTGTTTCGGTCAAAAAATCAAATTAAATCGAGGATTGTTCGAAATGATACGAGACTTACCAAATCATTTAAATATGTTACGAGGGAAGGTTATGATGGAAGTCCATGCAAAAAATCATCTGAGAATTAGATTCTAAGAAACATTTTGAAATTCAAGTTTCGGTTTAAAAAATCATAATATATTATACACTAGTTTATACTATTTTCGGTCAAAAATCAAATTAAATCGGGGACTGTTTGAAATGATACGAAACTTTTTCAAATAATTTATATATGTTAGGCGGGAAGGTTATAATGGAAGTACAGGCATAAAATCAATTTAGAATTAGATTCTATAATACGTTTTGAAATGCATGTTTCAGTCAAAAAATCATAATATATTATGCACTAGTTTATACTAGTTTCGGGCAAAAAATCAAATTAAATTTAGGACTGTTCGAAATAATACGAATCTTTTATGAACATTTATATATGTTATAAGGGAAGGTTATGATGGAAGTCCAAGCAAAAAATCATCTGAAAATTAGATTCTATGAAACTTTTTGAAATGCAAGTTTCGGTCAAAAAATCATAATATATTATACACTAGTTTCGGTTAAAAAATCAAACTAAATTGAGGAGGATCGAAATGATACGAAACTTTTCAAATCATTTATATATTTTAGGTAGGAAGGTTTTGATGGAAATCCATGCAAAAAATCACCTGAGAATTAGATTCTTTGAAACATATTGAAATGCAAATTTCGGTTAAAAAATTATAATGTATTATACACTGGTTGATACTAGTTTCGTTCAAAAATCAAATTAAACCGGGGACTGTTTGAAATGATACGGAACTTTCCATATCATTTATATATGTTAGGCGGGAAGGTTATAATGGAAGTACAGGCATAAAATCAATTTAGAATTAGATTCTATAATACGTTTTGAAATGCATGTTTCAGTCAAAAAATCATAATATATTATGCACTAGTTTATACTAGTTTCGGTAAAAAAAATAATTAAATCTAGGACTGTTTGGAACGATACAAAACTTTTATGAACCTTTATATATGTTATAAGGGAAGGTTATTATGGAAGTCCATGCAAAAAATCATCTGAAAATTAGATTCTATGAAACTTTTCGAAATTCAAGTTCTGTTAAAAAAATCATAATATATTATACACTTGTTTCGGTCAAAAAATCAAATTAAATCGAGGATTGTTCGAAATGATACGAGACTTACCAAATCATTTAAATATGTTACGAGGGAAGGTTATGATGGAAGTCCATGCAAAAAATCATCTGAGAATTAGATTCTAAGAAACATTTTGAAATTCAAGTTTCGGTTTAAAAAATCATAATATATTATACACTAGTTTATACTATTTTCGGTCAAAAATCAAATTAAATCGGGGACTGTTTGAAATGATACGAAACTTTTTCAAATAATTTATATATGTTAGGCGGGAAGGTTATAATGGAAGTACAGGCATAAAATCAATTTAGAATTAGATTCTATAATACGTTTTGAAATGCATGTTTCAGTCAAAAAATCATAATATATTATGCACTAGTTTATACTAGTTTCGGGCAAAAAATCAAATTAAATTTAGGACTGTTCGAAATAATACGAATCTTTTATGAACATTTATATATGTTATAAGGGAAGGTTATGATGGAAGTCCAAGCAAAAAATCATCTGAAAATTAGATTCTATGAAACTTTTTGAAATGCAAGTTTCGGTCAAAAAATCATAATATATTATACACTAGTTTCGGTTAAAAAATCAAACTAAATTGAGGAGGATCGAAATGATACGAAACTTTTCAAATCATTTATATATTTTAGGTAGGAAGGTTTTGATGGAAATCCATGCAAAAAATCACCTGAGAATTAGATTCTTTGAAACATATTGAAATGCAAATTTCGGTTAAAAAATTATAATGTATTATACACTGGTTGATACTAGTTTCGTTCAAAAATCAAATTAAACCGGGGACTGTTTGAAATGATACGGAACTTTCCATATCATTTATATATGTTAGGCGGGAAGGTTATAATGGAAGTACAGGCATAAAATCAATTTAGAATTAGATTCTATAATACGTTTTGAAATGCATGTTTCAGTCAAAAAATCATAATATATTATGCACTAGTTTATACAAGTTTCGGTAAAAAAAAAATTAAATCTAGGACTGTTTGGAACGATACAAAACTTTTATGAACCTTTATATATGTTATAAGGGAAGGTTATTATGGAAGTCCATGCAAAAAATCATCTGAAAATTAGATTCTATGAAACTTTTCGAAATTCAAGTTCTGTTAAAAAAATCATAATATATTATACACTTGTTTCGGTCAAAATATCAAATTAAATCGAGGATTGTTCGAAATGATACGAAACTTACCAAATCATTTAAATATGTTACGAGGGAAGGTTATGATGGAAGTCCATGCAAAAAATCATCTGAGAATTAGATTCTATGAAACATTTTGACATTCAAGTTTCGGTGTAAAAAATCATAATATATTATCACTAGTTTATACTATTTTCGGTCAAAAATCAAATTAAATCGGGGACTGTTTGAAATGATACGAAACTTTTTCAGATAATTTATATATGTTAGGAGGGAAGGTTATAATGGAAGTACAGGCATAAAATCAATTTAGAATTAGATTCTATAATACGTTTTGAAATGCATGTTTCAGTCAAAAAATCATAATATATTATGCACTAGTTTATACTAGTTTCGGGCAAAAAATCAAATTAAATTTAGGACTGTTCGAAATAATACGAAACTTTGATGAACATTTATATATGTTATAAGAGAAGGTTATGATGGAAGTCCAAGCAAAAAATCATCTGAAAATTAGATTCTATGAAACTTTTTGAAATGCAAGTTTCGGTCAAAAAATCATAATATATTATACACTAGTTTCGGTTAAAAAATCAAACTAATTTGAGGAGGATCGAAATGATACAAAACTTTTCAGATCATTTATATATTTTAGGTAGGAAGGTTTTGATGGAAATCCATGCAAAAATTCACCTGAGAATTAGATTCTTTGAAACATTTTGAAATGCAAATTTCGGTTAAAAAATTATAATGTATTATACACTGGTTGATACTAGTTTCGTTCAAAAATCAAATTAAATCGGGGACTGTTTGAAATGATACGAAACTTTCGCTATCATTTATATATGTTAGGCGGGAAGGTTATAATGGAAGTACATGCATAAAATCAATTTAGAATTAGATTCTATAATACGTTTTGAAATGCATGTTTCAGTCAAAAAATCATAATATATTATGCACTAGTTTATACTAGTTTCGGTAAAAAAAAAAAAATTAAATCTAGGACTGTTTGGAACGATACAAAACTTTTATGAACCTTTATATATGTTATAAGGGAAGGTTATGATGGAAGTCCATGCAAAAAATCATCTGAAAATTAGATTCTTTCAATCTTTTCGAAATGCAAGTTTCGGTCAAAAAATCATAATATATTATACACTAGTTTCGGTTAAAAAATCAAACTAAATTGAGGAGGATCGAAATGATACGAAACTTTTCAGATCATTTATATATTTTAGGTAGGAAGGTTTTGATGCAAATCCATGCAAAAAATCACCTGAGAATTAGATTCTTTGAAACATTTTGAAATGCAAATTTCGGTTAAAAAATTATAATGTATTATACACTGGTTGATACTAGTTTCGTTCAAAAATCAAATTAAATCGGGGACTGTTTGAAATGATACGAAACTTTCCATATCATTTATATATGTTAGGAGGGAAGGTTATAATGGAAGTACAGGCATAAAATCAATTTAGAATTAGATTCTATAATACGTTTTGAAATGCATTTTTCAGTCAAAAAATCATAATATATTATGCACTAGTTTATACTAGTTTCGGTAAAAAAAAAATTAAATCTAGGACTGTTTGGAACGATACAAAACTTTTATGAACCTTTATATATGTTATAAGGGAAGGTTATGATGGAAGTCCATGCAAAAAATCATCTGAAAATTAGATTCTATGAAACTTTTCGAAATTCAAGTTCTGTTAAAAAAATCATAATATATTATACACTTGTTTCGGTCAAAAAATCAAATTAAATTGAGGATTGTTCGAAATGATACGAAACTTACCAAATCATTTAAATATGTTACGAGGGAAGGTAATGATGGAAGTCCATGCAAAAAATCATCTGAGAATTAGATTCTATGAAACATTTTGAAATTCAAGTTTCGGTTTAAAAAATCATAATATATTATACACTAGTTTATACTATTTTCGGTAAAAAATCAAATTAAATCGGGGACTGTTTGAAATGATACGAAACTTTTTCAAATAATTTATATATGTTAGGCGGGAAGGTTATAATGGAAGTACAGGCATAAAATCAATTTAGAATTAGATTCTATAATACGTTTTGAAATGCATGTTTCAGTCAAAAAATCATAATATATTATGCACTAGTTTATACTAGTTTCGGTAAAAAAAAAAAATTAAATCTAGGATTGTTTGGAACGATACAAAACTTTTATGAACCTTTATATATGTTATAAGGGAAGGTTATGATGGAAGTCCATGCAAAAAATCATCTGAAAATTAGATTCTTTGAATCTTTTCGAAATGCAAGTTTCGGTCAAAAAATCATAATATATTATACACTAGTTTCGGTTAAAAAATCAAACTAAATTGAGGAGGATCGAAATGATACGAAACTTTTCAGATCATTTATATATTTTAGGTAGGAAGGTTTTGATGCAAATCCATGCAAAAAATCACCTGAGAATTAGATTCTTTGAAACATTTTGAAATGCAAATTTTCGTTTAAAAAATTATAATGTATTATACACTGGTTGATACTAGTTTCGTTCAAAAATCAAATTAAATCGGGGACTGTTTGAAATGATACGAAACTTTCCATATCATTTATATATGTTAGGAGGGAAGGTTATAATGGAAGTACAGGCATAAAATCAATTTAGAATTAGATTCTATAATACGTTTTGAAATGCATGTTTCAGTCAAAAAATCATAATATATTATGCACTAGTTTATACTAGTTTCGGTAAAAAAAAAAATTAAATCTAGGACTGTTTGGAACGATACAAAACTTTTATGAACCTTTATATATGTTATAAGGGAAGGTTATGATGGAAGTCCATGCAAAAAATAGTCTGAAAATTAGATTCTATGAAAATTTTCGAAATTCAAGTTCTGTTAAAAAAATCATAATATATTATACACTTGTTTCGGTCAAAAAATCAAATTAAATTGAGGATTGTTCGAAATGATACGAAACTTACCAAATCATTTAAATATGTTACGAGGGAAGGTTATGATGGAAGTCCATGCAAAAAATCATCTGAGAATTAGATTCTATGAAACATTTTGAAATTCAAGTTTCGGTTTAAAAAATCATAATATATTATAAACTAGTTTATACTATTTTCGGTCAAAAATCAAATTAAATCGGGGACTGTTTGAAATGATACGAAACTTTTTCAAATAATTTATATATGTTAGGCGGGAAGGTTATAATGGAAGTACAGGCATAAAATCAATTTAGAATTAGATTCTATAATACGTTTTGAAATGCATGTTTCAGTCAAAAAATCATAATATATTATGCACTAGTTTATACTAGTTTCGGTAAAAAAAAAAAAAAATTAAATCTAGGATTGTTTGGAACGATACAAAACTTTTATGAACCTTTATATATGTTATAAGGGAAGGTTATGATGGAAGTCCATGCAAAAAATCATCTGAAAATTAGATTCTTTGAATCTTTTCGAAATGCAAGTTTCGGTCAAAAAATCATAATATATTATACACTAGTTTCGGTTAAAAAATCAAACTAAATTGAGGAGGATCGAAATGATACGAAACTTTTCAGATCATTTATATATTTTAGGTAGGAAGGTTTTGATGCAAATCCATGCAAAAAAAAACCTGAGAATTAGATTCTTTGAAACATTTTGAAATGCAAATTTCGGTTAAAAAATTATAATGTATTATACACTGGTTGATACTAGTTTCGTTCAAAAATCAAATTAAATCGGGGACTGTTTGAAATGATACGAAACTTTCCATATCATTTATATATGTTAGGAGGGAAGGTTATAATGGAAGTACAGGCATAAAATCAATTTAGAATTAGATTCTATAATACGTTTTGAAATGCATGTTTCAGTCAAAAAATCATAATATATTATGCACTAGTTTATACTAGTTTCGGTAAAAAAAAAAAATTAAATCTAGGACTGTTTGGAACGATACAAAACTTTTATGAACCTTTATATATGTTATAAGGGAAGGTTATGATGGAAGTCCATGCAAAAAATCATCTGAAAATTAGATTCTATGAAACTTTTCGAAATTCAAGTTCTGTTGAAAAAATCATAATATATTATACACTTGTTTCGGTCAAAAAATCAAATTAAATTGAGGATTGTTCGAAATGATACGAAACTTACCAAATCATTTAAATATGTTACGAGGGAAGGTTATGATGGAAGTCCATGCAAAAAATCATCTGAGAATTAGATTCTATGAAACATTTTGAAATTCAAGTTTCGGTTTAAAAAATCATAATATTTTATACACTAGTTTATACTATTTTCGGTCAAAAATCAAATTAAATCGGGGACTGTTTGAAATGATACGAAACTTTTTCAAATAATTTATATATGTTAGGCGGGAAGGTTATAATGGAAGTACAGGCATAAAATCAATTTAGAATTAGATTCTATAATACGTTTTGAAATGCATGTTTCAGTCAAAAAATCATAATATATTATGCACTAGTTTATACTAGTTTCGGGCAAAAAATCAAATTAAATTTAGGACTGTTCGAAATAATACGAAACTTTTATGAACATTTATATATGTTATAAGGGAAGGTTATGATGGAAGTCCAAGCAAAAAATCATCTGAAAATTAGATTCTATGAAACTTTTTGAAATGCAAGTTTCGGTCAAAAAATCATAATATATTATACACTAGTTTCGGTTATAAAATCAAACTAAATTGAGGAGGATCGAAATGTTACAAAACTTTCAGATCATTTATATATTTTAGGTAGGAAGGTTTTGATGGAAATCCATGCAAAAACTCACCTGAGAATTAGATTCTTTGAAACATTTTGAAATGCAAATTTCGGTTAAAAAATTATAATGTATTATACACTGGTTGATACTAGTTTCGTTCAAAAATCAAATTAAATCGGGGACTGTTTGAAATGATACGAAACTTTCCATATCATTTATATATGTTAGGCGGGAAGGTTATAATGGAAGTACAGGCATAAAATCAATTTAGAATAAGATTCTATAATACGTTTTGAAATGCATGTTTCAGTCAAAAAATCATAATATATTATGCACTAGTTTATACTAGTTTCGGTAAAAAAAAAAATTAAATCTAGGACTGTTTGGAACGATACAAAACTTTTATGAACCTTTATATATGTTATAACGGAAGGTTATGATGGAAGTCCATGCAAAAAATCATCTGAAAATTAGATTCTCTGAATCTTTTCGAAATGCAAGTTCTGTTAAAAAAATCATCATATATTATACACTAGTTTCCGTCAAAAAATCAAATTAAATTGAGGATTGTTCGAAATGATACGAAACTTATCTGCTCATTTAAATATGTTACGAGGGAAGGTTATGATGGAAGTCCATGCAAAAAAACATCTGAGAATTAGATTCTATGAAACATTTTGAGTTCAAGTTTCGGTCTAAAAAATCATAATGTATTATACACTAGTTTATAATATTTTCGGTCAAAAATCAAATTAAATCGGGGACTGTTTGAAATGATACGAAACTTTCTAGATCATTTATATATGTTAGGATGGAAGGTTATGATGGAAGTCCATGCAAAAAATCATTTGAGAATTAGATACTATGAAACGTTTTGAAATGCAAGTATCGGTCAAAAAATCATAATATATTATACACTTGTTTATACTAGTTTCGGTAAAAAAAATCAAATTAAATCTAGGACTGTTTGGAACGATACAAAACTTTTATGAACCTTTATATATGTTATAAGGGAAGGTTATGATGGAAGTCCATGCAAAAAATCATCTGAAAATTAGATTATATGAATCTTTTCGAAATACAAGTTCTGTTAAAAAAATTATAATATATTATACACTTGTTTCGGTCAAAAAATCAAATTAAATCGAGGATTGTTCGAAATGATACGAAACTTACCAAATCATTTAAATATGTTACGAGGGAAGGTTATGATGGAAGTCCATGCAAAAAATCATCTGAGAATTAGATTCTATGAAACATTTTGAAATTTAAGTTTCGGTTTAAAAAATCATAATATATTATACACTAGTTTATACTATTTTCGGTCAAAAATCAAATTAAATCGTGGACTGTTTGAAATGATACGAAACTTTTTCAAATAATTTATATATGTTAGGCGGGAAGGTTATAATGGAAGTACAGGCATAAAATCAATTTAGAATTAGATTCTATAATACGTTTTGAAATGCATGTTTCAGTCAAAAAATCATAATATATTATACACTAGTTTATACTAGTTTCGGGCAAAAAATCAAATTAAATTTAGGACTGTTCGAAATAATACGAAACTTTTATGAACATTTATATATGTTATAAGGGAAGGTTATGATGGAAGTCCAAGCAAAAAATCATCTGAAAATTAGATTCTATGAAACTTTTTGAAATGCAAGTTTCGGTCAAAAAATCATAATATATTATACACTAGTTTCGGTTATAAAATCAAACTAAATTGAGGAGGATCGAAATGATACGAAACTTTTCAGATCATTTATATATTTTAGGTAGGAAGGTTTTGATGGAAATCCATGAAAAAAAATCACCTGAGAATTAGATTCTTTGAAACATTTTGAAATGCAAATTTCGGTTAAAAAATTATAATGTATTATACACTGGTTGATACTAGTTTCGTTCAAAAATCAAATTAAATCGGGGACTGTTTGAAATGATACGAAACTTTCCATATCATTTATATATGTTAGGCGGGAAGGTTATAATGGAAGTACAGGCATAAAATCAATTTAGAATTAGATTCT
The DNA here is from genome assembly GCA_963966055.1 of Lathyrus aphaca. Taxonomy (NCBI): domain Eukaryota; kingdom Viridiplantae; phylum Streptophyta; class Magnoliopsida; order Fabales; family Fabaceae; genus Lathyrus; species Lathyrus aphaca. The sequence goes on along the minus strand of OZ014523.1, from coordinate 27,923,570 downwards.
ATAATACGTTTTGAAATGCATGTTTCAGTCAAAAAATCATAATATATTATGCACTAGTTTATACTAGTTTCGGTAAAAAAAAAATTAAATCTAAGACTGTTTGGAACGATACAAAACTTTTATGAACCTTTATATATGTTATAAGGGAAGGTTATGATGGAAGTCCATGCAAAAAATCATCTGAAAATTAGATTCTCTGAATCTTTTCGAAATGCAAGTTCTGTTAAAAAAATCATCATATATTATACACTAGTTTCCGTCAAAAAATCAAATTAAATTGAGGATTGTTCGAAATGATACAAAACTTATCAGCTCATTTAAATATGTTACGAGGGAAGGTTATGATGGAAGTCCATGCAAAAAAACATCTGAGAATTAGATTCTATGAAACATTTTGATATTCAAGTTTCGGTCTAAAAAATCATAATGTATTATACACTAGTTTATACTATTTTCGGTCAAAAATCAAATTAAATCGGGGACTGTTTGAAATGATACGAAACTTTCTAGGTCATTTATATATGTTAGGAGGGAAGGTTATGATGGAAGTCCATGCAAAAAATCATCTGAAAATTAGATTATATGAATCTTTTCGAAATTCAAGTTCTGTTAAAAAAATTATAATATATTATACACTTGTTTCGGTCAAAAAATCAAATTAAATCGAGGATTGTTCGAAATGATACGAAACTTACCAAATCATTTAAATATGTTACGAGGGAAGGTTATGATGGAAGTCAATGCAAAAAATCATCTGAGAATTAGATTCTATGAAACATTTTGAAATTCATGTTTCGGTGTAAAAAATCATAATGTATTATACACTAGTTTATACTATTTTCGGTCAAAAATAAAATTAAATCGGGGACTGTTTGAAATGATATGAAACTTTTTCAGATAACTTATATATGTTAGGCGGGAATGTTATAATGGAAGTACAGTCATAAAATCAATTTAGAATTAGATTCTATAATACGTTTTGAAATGCATGTTTCAGTCAAAAAATCATAATATATTATGCACTAGTTTACACTAGTTTCGGGCAAAAAATCAAATTAAATTTAGGACTGTTTGAAATAATACGAAACTTTTATGAACATTTATATATGTTATAAGGGAAGGTTATGATGGAAGTCCAATCAAAAAATCATCTGAAAATTAGATTCTATGAAACTTTTTGAAATGCAAGTTTCGGTCAAAAAATCATAATATATTATACACTAGTTTCGGTTAAAAAATCAAACTAAATTGGGGAGGATCGAAATGATACGAAACTTTTCAGATCATTTATATATTTTAGGTAGGAAGGTTTTGATGGAAATCGATGCAAAAAATCACTTGAGAATTAGATTCTTTGAAACATTTTGAAATGCAAATTTCGGTTAAAAAATTATAATGTATTATACACTGGTTGATACTAGTTTCGTTCAAAAATCAAAATAAATCGGGGACTGTTTGAAATGATACGAAACTTTCCATATCATTTATATATGTTAGGCGGGAAGGTTATAATGGAAGTACAGGCATAAAATCAATTTAGAATTAGATTCTATAATACATTTTGAAATGCATGTTTCAGTCAAAAAATCATAATATATTATGCCCTAGTTTATACTAGTTTCGGTAAAAAAAATAATTAAATCTAAGACTGTTTGGAACGATACAAAACTTTTATGAACCTTTATATATGTTATAAGGGAAGGTTATGATGGAAGTCCATGCAAAAAATCATCTGAAAATTAGATTCTCTGAATCTTTTCGAAATGCAAGTTCTGTTAAAAAAATCATCATATATTATACACTAGTTTCCGTCAAAAAATCAAATTAAATTGAGGATTGTTCGAAATGATACGAAACTTATCTGCTCATTTAAATATGTTACGAGGGAAGGTTATGATGGAAGTCCATGCAAAAAAACATCTGAGAATTAGATTCTATGAAACATTTTGAATTCAAGTTTCGGTCTAAAAAATCTTAATGTATTATACACTAGTTTATAATATTTTCGGTCAAAAATCAAATTAAATCGGGGACTGTGTGAAATGATACGAAACTTTCTAGATCATTTGTATATGTTAGGAGGGAAGGTTATGATGGAAGTCCATGCAAAAAATCATTTGAGAATTAGATACTATGAAACGTTTTGAAATGCAAGTTTCGGTCAAATAATCATAATATATTATACACTTGTTTATACTAGTTTCGGTAAAAAAAATCAAATTAAATCTAGGACTGTTTGGTACGATACAAAACTGTTATGAACCTTTATATATGTTATAAGGGAAGGTTATGATGGAAGTCCATGCAAAAAATCATCTGAAAATTAGATTATATGAATCTTTTCGAAATTCAAGTTCTGTTAAAAAAATCATAATATATTATACACTTGTTTCGGTCAAAAAATCAAATTAAATCGAGGATTGTTCGAAATGATACGAAACTTATCAGCTCATTTAAATATGTTACGAGGGAAGTTTATGATGGAAGTCCATGCAAAAAAACATATGAGAATTAGATTCTATGAAACATTTTGAAATTCAAGTTTCGGTGTAAAAAATCATAATGTATTATACACTAGTTTATACTATTTTCGGTCAAAAATCAAATTAAATCGGGGACTGTTTGAAATGATACGAAACTTTTTCAGATAATTTATATATGTTAGGCAGGAAGGTTATAATGGAAGTACAGGCATAAAATCAATTTAGAATTAGATTCTATAATACGTTTTGAAATGCATGTTTCAGTCAAAAAATCATAATATATTATGCACTAGTTTACACTAGTTTCGGGCAAAAAATCAAATTAAATTTAGGACTGTTTGAAATAATACGAAACTTTTATGAACATTTATATATGTTATAAGGGAAGGTTATGATGGAAGTCCAATCAAAAAATCATCTGAAAATTAGATTCTATGAAACTTTTTGAAATGCAAGTTTCGGTCAAAAAATCATAATATATTATACACTAGTTTCGGTTAAAAAATCAAACTAAATTGGGGAGGATCGAAATGATACGAAACTTTTCAGATCATTTATATATTTTAGGTAGGAAGGTTTTGATGGAAATCGATGCAAAAAATCACCTGAGAATTAGATTCTTTGAAACATTTTGAAATGCAAATTTCGGTTAAAAAATTATAATGTATTATACACTGGTTGATACTAGTTTCGTTCAAAAATCAAAATAAATCGGGGACTGTTTGAAATGATACGAAACTTTCCATATCATTTATATATGTTAGGCGGGAAGGTTATAATGGAAGTACAGGCATAAAATCAATTTAGAATTAGATTCTATAATACATTTTGAAATGCATGTTTCAGTCAAAAAATCATAATATATTATGCCCTAGTTTATACTAGTTTTTGTAAAAAAAATAATTAAATCTAAGACTGTTTGGAACGATACAAAACTTTTATGAACCTTTATATATGTTATAAGGGAAGGTTATGATGGAAGTCCATGCAAAAAATCATCTGAAAATTAGATTCTCTGAATCTTTTCGAAATGCAAGTTCTGTTAAAAAAATCATCATATATTATACACTAGTTTCCGTCAAAAAATCAAATTAAATTGAGGATTGTTCGAAATGATACGAAACTTATCTGCTCATTTAAATATGTTACGAGGGAAGGTTATGATGGAAGTCCATGCAAAAAAACATCTGAGAATTAGATTCTATGAAACATTTTGAATTCAAGTTTCGGTCTAAAAAATCTTAATGTATTATACACTAGTTTATAATATTTTCGGTCAAAAATCAAATTAAATCGGGGACTGTGTGAAATGATACGAAACTTTCTAGATCATTTGTATATGTTAGGAGGGAAGGTTATGATGGAAGTCCATGCAAAAAATCATTTGAGAATTAGATACTATGAAACGTTTTGAAATGCAAGTTTCGGTCAAATAATCATAATATATTATACACTTGTTTATACTAGTTTCGGTAAAAAAAATCAAATTAAATCTAGGACTGTTTGGTACGATACAAAACTGTTATGAACCTTTATATATGTTATAAGGGAAGGTTATGATGGAAGTCCATGCAAAAAATCATCTGAAAATTAGATTATATGAATCTTTTCGAAATTCAAGTTCTGTTAAAAAAATCATAATATATTATACACTTGTTTCGGTCAAAAAATCAAATTAAATCGAGGATTGTTCGAAATGATACGAAACTTATCAGCTCATTTAAATATGTTACGAGGGAAGTTTATGATGGAAGTCCATGCAAAAAAACATATGAGAATTAGATTCTATGAAACATTTTGAAATTCAAGTTTCGGTGTAAAAAATCATAATGTATTATACACTAGTTTATACTATTTTCGGTCAAAAATCAAATTAAATCGGGGACTGTTTGAAATGATACGAAACTTTTTCAGATAATTTATATATGTTAGGCAGGAAGGTTATAATGGAAGTACAGGCATAAAATCAATTTAGAATTAGATTCTATAATACGTTTTGAAATGCATGTTTCAGTCAAAAAATCATAATATATTATGCACTAGTTTACACTAGTTTCGGGCAAAAAATCAAATTAAATTTAGGACTGTTTGAAATAATACGAAACTTTTATGAACATTTATATATGTTATAAGGGAAGGTTATGATGGAAGTCCAATCAAAAAATCATCTGAAAATTAGATTCTATGAAACTTTTTGAAATGCAAGTTTCGGTCAAAAAATCATAATATATTATACACTAGTTTCGGTTAAAAAATCAAACTAAATTGGGGAGGATCGAAATGATACGAAACTTTTCAGATCATTTATATATTTTAGGTAGGAAGGTTTTGATGGAAATCGATGCAAAAAATCACCTGAGAATTAGATTCTTTGAAACATTTTGAAATGCAAATTTCGGTTAAAAAATTATAATGTATTATACACTGGTTGATACTAGTTTCGTTCAAAAATCAAAATAAATCGGGGACTGTTTGAAATGATACGAAACTTTCCATATCATTTATATATGTTAGGCGGGAAGGTTATAATGGAAGTACAGGCATAAAATCAATTTAGAATTAGATTCTATAATACATTTTGAAATGCATGTTTCAGTCAAAAAATCATAATATATTATGCCCTAGTTTATACTAGTTTTTGTAAAAAAAATAATTAAATCTAAGACTGTTTGGAACGATACAAAACTTTTATGAACCTTTATATATGTTATAAGGGAAGGTTATGATGGAAGTCCATGCAAAAAATCATCTGAAAATTAGATTCTCTGAATCTTTTCGAAATGCAAGTTCTGTTAAAAAAATCATCATATATTATACACTAGTTTCCGTCAAAAAATCAAATTAAATTGAGGATTGTTCGAAATGATACGAAACTTATCTGCTCATTTAAATATGTTACGAGGGAAGGTTATGATGGAAGTCCATGCAAAAAAACATCTGAGAATTAGATTCTATGAAACATTTTGAATTCAAGTTTCGGTCTAAAAAATCTTAATGTATTATACACTAGTTTATAATATTTTCGGTCAAAAATCAAATTAAATCGGGGACTGTGTGAAATGATACGAAACTTTCTAGATCATTTGTATATGTTAGGAGGGAAGGTTATGATGGAAGTCCATGCAAAAAATCATTTGAGAATTAGATACTATGAAACGTTTTGAAATGCAAGTTTCGGTCAAATAATCATAATATATTATACACTTGTTTATACTAGTTTCGGTAAAAAAAATCAAATTAAATCTAGGACTGTTTGGTACGATACAAAACTGTTATGAACCTTTATATATGTTATAAGGGAAGGTTATGATGGAAGTCCATGCAAAAAATCATCTGAAAATTAGATTATATGAATCTTTTCGAAATTCAAGTTCTGTTAAAAAAATCATAATATATTATACACTTGTTTCGGTCAAAAAATCAAATTAAATCGAGGATTGTTCGAAATGATACGAAACTTATCAGCTCATTTAAATATGTTACGAGGGAAGTTTATGATGGAAGTCCATGCAAAAAATCATCTGAGAATTAGATTCTATGAAACATTTTGAAATTCAAGTTTCGGTTTAAAAAATCATAATATATTATACACTAGTTTATACTATTTTCGGTCAAAAATCAAATTAAATCGGGGACTGTTTGAAATGATACGAAACTTTTTCAAATAATTTATATATGTTAGGCGGGAAGGTTATAATGGAAGTACAGGCATAAAATCAATTTAGAATTAGATTCTATAATACGTTTTGAAATGCATGTTTCAGTCAAAAAATCATAATATATTATGCACTAGTTTATACTAGTTTCGGGCAAAAAATCAAATTAAATTTAGGACTGTTCGAAATAATACGAAACTTTTATGAACATTTATATATGTTATAAGGGAAGGTTATGATGGAAGTCCAAGCAAAAAATCATCTGAAAATTAGATTCTATGAAACTTTTTGAAATGCAAGTTTCGGTCAAAAAATCATAATATATTATACACTAGTTTCGGTTATAAAATCAAACTAAATTGAGGAGGATCGAAATGTTAAAAAACTTTCAGATCATTTATATATTTTAGGTAGGAAGGTTTTGATGGAAATCCATGCAAAAACTCACCTGAGAATTAGATTCTTTGAAACATTTTGAAATGCAAATTTCGGTTAAAAAATTATAATGTATTATACACTGGTTGATACTAGTTTCGTTCAAAAATCAAATTAAATCGGGGACTGTTTGAAATGATACGAAACTTTCCATATCATTTATATATGTTAGGCGGGAAGGTTATAATGGAAGTACAGGCATAAAATCAATTTAGAATAAGATTCTATAATACGTTTTGAAATGCATGTTTCAGTCAAAAAATCATAATATATTATGCACTAGTTTATACTAGTTTCGGTAAAAAAAAAAATTAAATCTAGGACTGTTTGGAACGATACAAAACTTTTATGAACCTTTATATATGTTATAACGGAAGGTTATGATGGAAGTCCATGCAAAAAATCATCTGAAAGTTAGATTCTCTGAATCTTTTCGAAATGCAAGTTCTGTTAAAAAAATCATCATATATTATACACTAGTTTCCGTCAAAAAATCAAATTAAATTGAGGATTGTTCGAAATGATACGAAACTTATCTGCTCATTTAAATATGTTACGAGGGAAGGTTATGATGGAAGTCCATGCAAAAAAACATCTGAGAATTAGATTCTATGAAACATTTTGAGTTCAAGTTTCGGTCTAAAAAATCATAATGTATTATACACTAGTTTATAATATTTTTGGTCAAAAATCAAATTAAATCGGGGACTGTTTGAAATGATACGAAACTTTCTAGATCATTTATATATGTTAGGATGGAAGGTTATGATGGAAGTCCATGCAAAAAATCATTTGAGAATTAGATACTATGAAACGTTTTGAAATGCAAGTATCGGTCAAAAAATCATAATATATTATACACTTGTTTATACTAGTTTCGGTAAAAAAAATCAAATTAAATCTAGGACTGTTTGGAACGATACAAAACTTTTATGAACCTTTATATATGTTATAAGGGAAGGTTATGATGGAAGTCCATGCAAAAAATCATCTGAAAATTAGATTATATGAATCTTTTCGAAATTCAAGTTCTGTTAAAAAAATTATAATATATTATACACTTGTTTCGGTCAAAAAATCAAATTAAATCGAGGATTGTTCGAAATGATACGAAACTTACCAAATCATTTAAATATGTTACGAGGGAAGGTTATGATGGAAGTCCATGCAAAAAATCATCTGAGAATTAGATTCTATGAAACATTTTGAAATTCAAGTTTCGGTTTAAAAAATCATAATATATTATACACTAGTTTATACTATTTTCGGTCAAAAATCAAATTAAATCGGGGACTGTTTGAAATGATACGAAACTTTTTCAAATAATTTATATATGTTAGGCGGGAAGGTTATAATGGAAGTACAGGCATAAAATCAATTTAGAATTAGATTCTATAATACGTTTTGAAATGCATGTTTCAGTCAAAAAATCATAATATATTATACACTAGTTTATACTAGTTTCGGGCAAAAAATCAAATTAAATTTAGGACTGTTCGAAATAATACGAAACTTTTATGAACATTTATATATGTTATAAGGGAAGGTTATGATGGAAGTCCAAGCAAAAAATCATCTGAAAATTAGATTCTATGAAACTTTTTGAAATGCAAGTTTCGGTCAAAAAATCATAATATATTATACACTAGTTTCGGTTATAAAATCAAACTAAATTGAGGAGGATCGAAATGATACGAAACTTTTCAGATCATTTATATATTTTAGGTAGGAAGGTTTTGATGGAAATCCATGAAAAAAAATCACCTGAGAATTAGATTCTTTGAAACATTTTGAAATGAAAATTTCGGTTAAAAAATTATAATGTATTATACACTGGTTGATACTAGTTTCGTTCAAAAATCAAATTAAATCGGGGACTGTTTGAAATGATACGAAACTTTCCATATCATTTATATATGTTAGGCGGGAAGGTTATAATGGAAGTACAGGCATAAAATCAATTTAGAATTAGATTCTATAATACGTTTTGAAATGCATGTTTCAGTCAAAAAATCATAATATATTATGCACTAGTTTATACTAGTTTCGGTAAAAAAAAAATTCAATCTAAGACTGTTTGGAACGATACAAAACTTTTATGAACCTTTATATATGTTATAAGGGAAGGTTATGATGGAAGTCCATGCAAAAAATCATCTGAAAATTAGATTCTCTGAATCTTTTCGAAATGCAAGTTCTGTTAAAAAAATCATCATATATTATACACTAGTTTCCGTCAAAAAATCAAATTAAATTGAAGATTGTTCGAAATGATACAAAACTTATCAGCTCATTTAAATATGTTACGAGGGAAGGTTATGATGGAAGTCCATGCAAAAAAACATCTGAGAATTAGATTCTATGAAACATTTTGATATTCAAGTTTCGGTCTAAAAAATCATAATGTATTATACACTAGTTTATACTATTTTCGGTCAAAAATCAAATTAAATCGGGGACTGTTTGAAATGATACGAAACTTTCTAGGTCATTTATATATGTTAGGAGGGAAGGTTATGATGGAAGTCCATGCAAAAAATCATCTGAAAATTAGATTATATGAATCTTTTCGAAATTCAAGTTCTGTTAAAAAAATTATAATATATTCTACACTTGTTTCGGTCAAAAAATCAAATTAAATCGAGGATTGTTCGAAATGATACGAAACTTACCAAATCATTTAAATATGTTACGAGGGAAGGTTATGATGGAAGTCAATGCAAAAAATCATCTGAGAATTAGATTCTATGAAACATTTTGAAATTCATGTTTCGGTGTAAAAAATCATAATGTATTATACACTAGTTTATACTATTTTCGGTCAAAAATAAAATTAAATCGGGGACTGTTTGAAATGATATGAAACTTTTTCAGATAACTTATATATGTTAGGCGGGAATGTTATAATGGAAGTACAGTCATAAAATCAATTTAGAATTAGATTCTATAATACGTTTTGAAATGCATGTTTCAGTCAAAAAATCATAATATATTATGCACTAGTTTACACTAGTTTCGGGCAAAAAATCAAATTAAATTTAGGACTGTTTGAAATAATACGAAACTTTTATGAACATTTATATATGTTATAAGGGAAGGTTATGATGGAAGTCCAATCAAAAAATCATCTGAAAATTAGATTCTATTAAACTTTTTGAAATGCAAGTTTCGGTCAAAAAATCATAATATATTATACACTAGTTTCGGTTAAAAAATCAAACTAAATTGGGGAGGATCGAAATGATACGAAACTTTTCAGATCATTTATATATTTTAGGTAGGAAGGTTTTGATGGAAATCGATGCAAAAAATCACTTGAGAATTAGATTCTTTGAAACATTTTGAAATGCAAATTTCGGTTAAAAAATTATAATGTATTATACACTGGTTGATACTAGTTTCGTTCAAAAATCAAAATAAATCGGGGACTGTTTGAAATGATACGAAACTTTCCATATCATTTATATATGTTAGGCGGGAAGGTTATAATGGAAGTACAGGCATAAAATCAATTTAGAATTAGATTCTATAATACATTTTGAAATGCATGTTTCAGTCAAAAAATCATAATATATTATGCCCTAGTTTATACTAGTTTCGGTAAAAAAAATAATTAAATCTAAGACTGTTTGGAACGATACAAAACTTTTATGAACCTTTATATATGTTATAAGGGAAGGTTATGATGGAAGTCCATGCAAAAAATCATCTGAAAATTAGATTCTCTGAATCTTTTCGAAATGCAAGTTCTGTTAAAAAAATCATCATATATTATACACTAGTTTCCGTCAAAAAATCAAATTAAATTGAGGATTGTTCGAAATGATACGAAACTTATCTGCTCATTTAAATATGTTACGAGGGAAGGTTATGATGGAAGTCAGTGCAAAAAAACATCTGAGAATTAGATTCTATGAAACATTTTGAATTCAAGTTTCAGTCTAAAAAATCTTAATGTATTATACACTAGTTTATAATATTTTCGGTCAAAAATCAAATTAAATCGGGGACTGTGTGAAATGATACGAAACTTTCTAGATCATTTGTATATGTTAGGAGGGAAGGTTATGATGGAAGTCCATGCAAAAAATCATTTGAGAATTAGATACTATGAAACGTTTTGAAATGCAAGTTTCGGTCAAATAATCATAATATATTATACACTTGTTTATACTAGTTTCGGTAAAAAAAATCAAATTAAATCTAGGACTGTTTGGTACGATACAAAACTGTTATGAACCTTTATATATGTTATAAGGGAAGGTTATGATGGAAGTCCATGCAAAAAATCATCTGAAAATTAGATTATATGAATCTTTTCGAAATTCAAGTTCTGTTAAAAAAATCATAATATATTATACACTTGTTTCGGTCAAAAAATCAAATTAAATCGAGGATTGTTCGAAATGATACGAAACTTATCAGCTCATTTAAATATGTTACGAGGGAAGTTTATGATGGAAGTCCATGCAAAAAAACATATGAGAATTAGATTCTATGAAACATTTTGAAATTCAAGTTTCGGTGTAAAAAATCATAATGTATTATACACTAGTTTATACTATTTTCGGTCAAAAATCAAATTAAATCGGGGACTGTTTGAAATGATACGAAACTTTTTCAGATAATTTATATATGTTAGGCAAGAAGGTTATAATGGAAGTACAGGCATAAAATCAATTTAGAATTAGATTCTATAATACGTTTTGAAATGCATGTTTCAGTCAAAAAATCATAATATATTATGCACTAGTTTACACTAGTTTCGGTCAAAAAATCAAATTAAATTTAGGACTGTTTGAAATAATACGAAACTTTTATGAACATTTATATATGTTATAAGGGAAGGTTATGATGGAAGTCCAATCAAAAAATCATCTGAAAATTAGATTCTATGAAACTTTTTGAAATGCAAGTTTCGGTCAAAAAATCATAATATATTATACACTAGTTTCGGTTAAAAAATCAAACCAAATTGGGGAGGATCGAAATGATACGAAACTTTTCAGATCATTTATATATTTTAGGTAGGAAGGTTTTGATGGAAATCGATGCAAAAAATCACCTGAGAATTAGATTCTTTGAAACATTTTGAAATGCAAATTTCGGTTAAAAAATTATAATGTATTATACACTGGTTGATACTAGTTTCGTTCAAAAATCAAAATAAATCGGGGACTGTTTGAAATGATACGAAACTTTCCATATCATTTATATATGTTAGGCGGGAAGGTTATAATGGAAGTACAGGCATAAAATCAATTTAGAATTAGATTCTATAATACATTTTGAAATGCATGTTTCAGTCAAAAAATCATAATATATTATGCCCTAGTTTATACTAGTTTTTGTAAAAAAAATAATTAAATCTAAGACTGTTTGGAACGATACAAAACTTTTATGAACCTTTATATATGTTATAAGGGAAGGTTATGATGGAAGTCCATGCAAAAAATCATCTGAAAATTAGATTCTCTGAATCTTTTCGAAATGCAAGTTCTGTTAAAAAAATCATCATATATTATACACTAGTTTCCGTCAAAAAATCAAATTAAATTGAGGAATGTTCGAAATGATACGAAACTTATCTGCTCATTTAAATATGTTACGAGGGAAGGTTATGATGGAAGTCCATGCAAAAAAACATCTGAGAATTAGATTCTATGAAACATTTTGAATTCAAGTTTCAGTCTAAAAAATCTTAATGTATTATACACTAGTTTATAATATTTTCGGTCAAAAATCAAATTAAATCGGGGACTGTGTGAAATGATACGAAACTTTCTAGATCATTTGTATATGTTAGGAGGGAAGGTTATGATGGAAGTCCATGCAAAAAATCATTTGAGAATTAGATACTATGAAACGTTTTGAAATGCAAGTTTCGGTCAAATAATCATAATATATTATACACTTGTTTATACTAGTTTCGGTAAAAAAAATCAAATTAAATCTAGGACTGTTTGGTACGATACAAAACTGTTATGAACCTTTATATATGTTATAAGGGAAGGTTATGATGGAAGTCCATGCAAAAAATCATCTGAAAATTAGATTATATGAATCTTTTCGAAATTCAAGTTCTGTTAAAAAAATCATAATATATTATACACTTGTTTCGGTCAAAAAATCAAATTAAATCGAGGATTGTTCGAAATGATACGAAACTTATCAGCTCATTTAAATATGTTACGAGGGAAGTTTATGATGGAAGTCCATGCAAAAAAACATATGAGAATTAGATTCTATGAAACATTTTGAAATTCAAGTTTCGGTGTAAAAAATCATAATGTATTATACACTAGTTTATACTATTTTCGGTCAAAAATCAAATTAAATCGGGGACTGTTTGAAATGATACGAAACTTTTTCAGATAATTTATATATGTTAGGCAGGAAGGTTATAATGGAAGTACAGGCATAAAATCAATTTAGAATTAGATTCTATAATACGTTTTGAAATGCATGTTTCAGTCAAAAAATCATAATATATTATGCACTAGTTTACACTAGTTTCGGGCAAAAAATCAAATTAAATTTAGGACTGTTTGAAATAATACGAAACTTTTATGAACATTTATATATGTTATAAGGGAAGGTTATGATGGAAGTCCAATCAAAAAATCATCTGAAAATTAGATTCTATGAAACTTTTTGAAATGCAAGTTTCGGTCAAAAAATCATAATATATTATACACTAGTTTCGGTTAAAAAATCAAACCAAATTGGGGAGGATCGAAATGATACGAAACTTTTCAGATCATTTATATATTTTAGGTAGGAAGGTTTTGATGGAAATCGATGCAAAAAATCACCTGAGAATTAGATTCTTTGAAACATTTTGAAATGCAAATTTCGGTTAAAAAATTATAATGTATTATACACTGGTTGATACTAGTTTCGTTCAAAAATCAAAATAAATCGGGGACTGTTTGAAATGATACGAAACTTTCCATATCATTTATATATGTTAGGCGGGAAGGTTATAATGGAAGTACAGGCATAAAATCAATTTAGAATTAGATTCTATAATACATTTTGAAATGCATGTTTCAGTCAAAAAATCATAATATATTATGCCCTAGTTTATACTAGTTTTTGTAAAAAAAATAATTAAATCTAAGACTGTTTGGAACGATACAAAACTTTTATGAACCTTTATATATGTTATAAGGGAAGGTTATGATGGAAGTCCATGCAAAAAATCATCTGAAAATTAGATTCTCTGAATCTTTTCGAAATGCAAGTTCTGTTAAAAAAATCATCATATATTATACACTAGTTTCCGTCAAAAAATCAAATTAAATTGAGGAATGTTCGAAATGATACGAAACTTATCTGCTCATTTAAATATGTTACGAGGGAAGGTTATGATGGAAGTCCATGCAAAAAAACATCTGAGAATTAGATTCTATGAAACATTTTGAATTCAAGTTTCGGTCTAAAAAATCTTAATGTATTATACACTAGTTTATAATATTTTCGGTCAAAAATAAAATTAAATCGGGGACTATGTGAAATGATACGAAACTTTCTAGATCATTTGTATATGTTAGGAGGGAAGGTTATGATGGAAGTCCATGCAAAAAATCATTTGAGAATTAGATACTATGAAACGTTTTGAAATGCAAGTTTCGGTCAAATAATCATAATATATTATACACTTGTTTATACTAGTTTCGGTAAAAAAAATCAAATTAAATCTAGGACTATTTGGAACGATACAAAACTGTTATGAACCTTTATATATGTTATAAGGGAAGGTTATGATGGAAGTCCATGCAAAAAATCATCTGAAAATTAGATTATATGAATCTTTTCGAAATTCAAGTTCTGTTAAAAAAATCATAATATATTATACACTTGTTTCGGTCAAAAAATCAAATTAAATCGAGGATTGTTCGAAATGATACGAAACTTATCAGCTCATTTAAATATGTTACGAGGGAAGTTTATGATGGAAGTCCATGCAAAAAAACATATGAGAATTAGATTCTATGAAACATTTTGAAATTCAAGTTTCGGTGTAAAAAATCATAATGTATTATACACTAGTTTATACTATTTTCGGTCAAAAATCAAATTAAATCGGGGACTGTTTGAAATGATACGAAACTTTTTCAGATAATTTATATATGTTAGGCAGGAAGGTTATAATGGAAGTACAGGCATAAAATCAATTTAGAATTAGATTCTATAATACGTTTTGAAATGCATGTTTCAGTCAAAAAATCATAATATATTATGCACTAGTTTATACTAGTTTCGGGCAAAAAATTAAATTAAATTTAGGACTGTTCGAAATAATACGAAACTTTATGAACATTTATATATGTTATAAGGGAAGGTTATGATGGAAGTCCAAGCAAAAAATCATCTGAAAATTAGATTCTATGAAACTTTTTGAAATGCAAGTTTCGGTCAAAAAATCATAATATATTATACACTAGTTTCGGTTAAAAAATCAAACTAAATTGAGGAGGATCGAAATGATACGAAACTTTTCAGATCATTTATATATTTTAGATAGGAAGGTTTTGATGGAAATCCATGCAAAAAATCACCCGAGAATTAGATTCTTTGAAACATTTTGAAATGCAAATTTCGGTTAAAAAATTATAATGTATTATACACTGGTTGATACTAGTTTCGTTCAAAAATCAAATTAAATTGGGGACTGTTTGAAATGATACGAAACTTTCCATATCATTTATATATGTTAGGCGGGAAGGTTATAATGGAAGTACAGGCATAAAATCAATTTAGAATTAGATTCTATAATACGTTTGAAATGCATGTTTCAGTCAAAAAATCATAATATATTATGCACTAGTTTATACTAGTTTCGGTAAAATAAAATAAAATTAAATCTAGGACTGTTTGGAATGATACAAAGCTTTTATGAACCGTTATATATGTTATAAGGGAAGGTTATAATGGAAGTCCATGCAAAAAAAAATCTGAAAATTAGATTCTCTGAATCTTTTCGAAATGCAAGTTCTGTTAAAAAAATCATCATATATTATACACTAGTTTCCGTCAAAAAATCAAATTAAATCGAGGATTGTTTGAAATGATACGTAACTTATCAGATCATTTAAATATGTTACGAGGGAAGGTTATGATGGAAGTCCATGCAAAAAAACATCAAAGAATTAGATTCTATGAAACATTTTGAAATTCAAGTTTCGGTGTAAAAAATCATCATGTATTATACACTAGTTTATACTATTTTCGGTCAAAAATCAAATTAAATCGGGGACTGTTTGAAATGATACGAAACTATTTAAAATAATTTATATATGTTAGGCGGGAAGGTTATAATGGAAGTACAGGCATAAAATCAATTTAGAATTAGATTCTATAATACGTTTTGAAATGCATGTTTCAGTCAAAAAATCATAATATATTATGCACTAGTTTATACTAGTTTCGGGCAAAAAATCAAATTAAATTTAGGACTGTTCGAAATAATACAAAACTTTTATGAACATCTATATATGTTATAAGGGAAGGTTATGATGGAAGTCCAAGAAAAAAATCATCTGAAAATTAGATTCTATGAAACTTTTTGAAATGCAAGTTTCGGTCAAAAAATCATAATATATTATACACTAGTTTCGGTTAAAAATCAAACTAAATTGAGGAGGATCGAAATGATACGAAACTTTTCAGATCATTTATATATTTTAGGTAGGAAGGTTTTGATGGAAATCCATGCAAAAAATCACCTGAGAATTAGATTCTTTGAAACATTTTGAAATGCAAATTTCGGATAAAAAATTATAATGTATTATACACTGGTTGATACTAGTTTCGTTCAAAAATCAAATTAAATTGGGGACTGTTTAAAATGATACGAAACTTTCCATATCATTTATATATGTTAGGCGAGAAGGTTATAATGGAAGTACAGGCATAAAATCAATTTAGAATTAGATTCTATAATACGTTTTGAAATGCATGTTTCAGTCAAAAAATCATAATATATTATGCACTAGTTTATACTATTTTCGGTAAAATAAAATTAAATTAAATCTAGGACTGTTTGGAATGATACAAAGCTTTTATGAACCGTTATATATGTTATAAGGGAAGGTTATAATGGAAGTCCATGCAAAAAATCATCTGAAAATTAGATTCTCTGAATCTTTTCGAAATGCAAGTTCTGTTAAAAAAATCATCATATATTATACACTAGTTTCCGTCAAAAAATCAAATTAAATCGAGGATTGTTTGAAATGATACGTAACTTATCAGATCATTTAAATATATTACGAGGGAAGGTTATGATGGAAGTCCATGCAAAAAAACATCAAAGAATTAGATTCTATGAAACATTTTGAAATTCAAGTTTCGGTGTAAAAAATCATCATGTATTATACACTAGTTTATACTATTTTCGGTCAAAAATCAAATTAAATCGGGGACTGTTTGAAATGATACGAAACTATTTAAAATAATTTATATATGTTAGGCGGGAAGGTTATAATGGAAGTACAGGCATAAAATCAATTTAGAATTAGATTCTATAATACGTTTTGAAATGCATGTTTCAGTCAAAAAATCATAATATATTATGCACTAGTTTATACTAGTTTCGGGCAAAAAATCAAATTAAATTTAGGACTGTTCGAAATAATACAAAACTTTTATGAACATCTATATATGTTATAAGGGAAGGTTATGATGGAAGTCCAAGAAAAAAATCATCTGAAAATTAGATTCTATGAAACTTTTTGAAATGCAAGTTTCGGTCAAAAAATCATAATATATTATACACTAGTTTCGGTTAAAAATCAAACTAAATTGAGGAGGATCGAAATGATACGAAACTTTTCAGATCATTTATATATTTTAGGTAGGAAGGTTTTGATGGAAATCCATGCAAAAAATCACCTGAGAATTAGATTCTTTGAAACATTTTGAAATGCAAATTTCGGATAAAAAATTATAATGTATTATACACTGGTTGATACTAGTTTCGTTCAAAAATCAAATTAAATTGGGGACTGTTTAAAATGATACGAAACTTTCCATATCATTTATATATGTTAGGCGAGAAGGTTATAATGGAAGTACAGGCATAAAATCAATTTAGAATTAGATTCTATAATACGTTTTGAAATGCATGTTTCAGTCAAAAAATCATAATATATTATGCACTAGTTTATACTATTTTCGGTAAAATAAAATTAAATTAAATCTAGGACTGTTTGGAATGATACAAAGCTTTTATGAACCGTTATATATGTTATAAGGGAAGGTTATAATGGAAGTCCATGCAAAAAATCATCTGAAAATTAGATTCTCTGAATCTTTTCGAAATGCAAGTTCTGTTAAAAAAATCATCATATATTATACACTAGTTTCCGTCAAAAAATCAAATTAAATCGAGGATTGTTTGAAATGATACGTAACTTATCAGATCATTTAAATATATTACGAGGGAAGGTTATGATGGAAGTCCATGCAAAAAAACATCAAAGAATTAGATTCTATGAAACATTTTGAAATTCAAGTTTCGGTGTAAAAAATCATCATGTATTATACACTAGTTTATACTATTTTCGGTCAAAAATCAAATTAAATCGGGGACTGTTTGAAATGATACGAAACTATTTAAAATAATTTATATATGTTAGGCGGGAAGGTTATAATGGAAGTACAGGCATAAAATCAATTTAGAATTAGATTCTATAATACGTTTTGAAATGCATGTTTCAGTCAAAAAATCATAATATATTATGCACTAGTTTATACTAGTTTCGGGCAAAAAATCAAATTAAATTTAGGACTGTTCGAAATAATACAAAACTTTAATGAACATCTATATATGTTATAAGGGAAGGTTATGATGGAAGTCCAAGAAAAAAATCATCTGAAAATTAGATTCTATGAAACTTTTTGAAATGCAAGTTTCGGTCAAAAAATCATAATATATTATACACTAGTTTCGGTTAAAAATCAAACTAAATTGAGGAGGATCGAAATGATACGAAACTTTTCAGATCATTTATATATTTTAGGTAGGAAGGTTTTGATGGAAATCCATGCAAAAAATCACCTAAGAATTAGATTCTTTGAAACATTTTGAAATGCAAATTTCGGATAAAAAATTATAATGTATTATACACTGGTTGATACTAGTTTCGTTCAAAAATCAAATTAAATTGGGGACTGTTTAAAATGATACGAAACTTTCCATATCATTTATATATGTTAGGCGAGAAGGTTATAATGGAAGTACAGGCATAAAATCAATTTAGAATTAGATTCTATAATACGTTTTGAAATGCATGTTTCAGTCAAAAAATCATAATATATTATGCACTAGTTTATACTAGTTTCGGTAAAATAAAATTAAATTAAATCTAGGACTGTTTGGAATGATACAAAGCTTTTATGAACCGTTATATATGTTATAAGGGAAGGTTATGATGGAAGTCCATGCAAAAAATCATCTGAAAATTAGATTCTCTGAATCTTTTCGAAATGCAAGTTCTATTTATAAAATAATCATATATTATACACTAGTTTCCGTCAAAAAACCAAATTAAATCGAGGATTGTTCGAAATGATACGAAACTTATCAGCTCATTTAAATATGTTACGAGGGAAGGTTATGATGGAAGTCTATGCAAAAAAACATCTGAGAATTAGATTCTATGAAACATTTTGAAATTCAAGTTTCGGTGTAAAAAATCATAATGTATTATACACTAGTTTATACTATTTTCGGTCAAAAATCAAATTAAATCGGGGACTGTTTGAAATGATACGAAACTTTTTCAGATAATTTAAATATATGTTAGGCGGGAAGGTTATAATGGAAGTACAGGCATAAAATCAATTTAGAATTAGATTCTATAATACGTTTGAAATGCATGTTTCAGTCAAAAAATCATAATATATTATGCACTAGTTTATACTAGTTTCGGTAAAATAAAATAAAATTAAATCTAGGACTGTTTGGAATGATACAAAGCTTTTATGAACCGTTATATATGTTATAAGGGAAGGTTATAATGGAAGTCCATGCAAAAAATCATCTGAAAATTAGATTCTCTGAATCTTTTCGAAATGCAAGTTCTGTTAAAAAAATCATCATATATTATACACTAGTTTCCGTCAAAAAATCAAATTAAATCGAGGATTGTTCGAAATGATACGTAACTTATCAGATCATTTAAATATGTTACGAGGGAAGGTTATGATGGAAGTCCATGCAAAAAAACATCAAAGAATTAGATTCTATGAAACATTTTGAAATTCAAGTTTCGGTGTAAAAAATCATCATGTATTATACACTAGTTTATACTATTTTCGGTAAAAAATCAAATTAAATCGGGGACTGTTTGAAATGATACGAAACTATTTAAAATAATTTATATATGTTAGGCGGGAAGGTTATAATGGAAGTACAGGCATAAAATCAATTTAGAATTAGATTCTATAATACGTTTTGAAATGCATGTTTCAGTCAAAAAATCATAATATATTATGCACTAGTTTATACTAGTTTCGGGCAAAAAATCAAATTAAATTTAGGACTGTTCGAAATAATACAAAACTTTTATGAACATCTATATATGTTATAAGGGAAGGTTATGATGGAAGTCCAAGAAAAAAATCATCTGAAAATTAGATTCTATGAAACTTTTTGAAATGCAAGTTTCGGTCAAAAAATCATAATATATTATACACTAGTTTCGGTTAAAAATCAAACTAAATTGAGGAGGATCGAAATGATACGAAACTTTTCAGATCATTTATATATTTTAGGTAGGAAGGTTTTGATGGAAATCCATGCAAAAAATCACCTGAGAATTAGATTCTTTGAAACATTTTGAAATGCAAATTTCGGATAAAAAATTATAATGTATTATACACTGGTTGATACTAGTTTCGTTCAAAAATCAAATTAAATTGGGGACTGTTTAAAATGATACGAAACTTTCCATATCATTTATATATGTTAGGCGAGAAGGTTATAATGGAAGTACAGGCATAAAATCAATTTAGAATTAGATTCTATAATACGTTTTGAAATGCATGTTTCAGTCAAAAAATCATAATATATTATGCACTAGTTTATACTAGTTTCGGTAAAATAAAATTAAATTAAATCTAGGACTGTTTGGAATGATACAAAGCTTTTATGAACCGTTATATATGTTATAAGGGAAGGTTATGATGGAAGTCCATGCAAAAAATCATCTGAAAATTAGATTCTCTGAATCTTTTCGAAATGCAAGTTCTATTAAAAAAATAATCATATATTATACACTAGTTTCCGTCAAAAATTCAAATTAAATCGAGGATTGTTCGAAATGATACGAAACTTATCAGCTCATTTAAATATGTTACGAGGGAAGGTTATGATGGAAGTCTATGCAAAAAAACATCTGAGAATTAGATTCTATGAAACATTTTGAAATTCAAGTTTCGGTGTAAAAAATCATAATGTATTATACACTAGTTTATACTATTTTCGGTCAAAAATCAAATTAAATCGGGGACTGTTTGAAATGATACGAAACTTTTTCAGATAATTTATATATGTTAGGCGGGAAGGTTATAATGGAAGTACAGGCATAAAATCAATTTAGAATTAGATTCTATAATACGTTTGAAATGCATGTTTCAGTCAAAAAATCATAATATATTATGCACTAGTTTATACTAGTTTCGGTAAAATAAAATAAAATTAAATCTAGGACTGTTTGGAATGATACAAAGCTTTTATGAACCGTTATATATGTTATAAGGGAAGGTTATAATGGAAGTCCATGCAAAAAATCATCTGAAAATTAGATTCTCTGAATCTTTTCGAAATGCAAGTTCTGTTAAAAAAATCATCATATATTATACACTAGTTTCCGTCAAAAAATCAAATTAAATCGAGGATTGTTCGAAATGATACGTAACTTATCAGATCATTTAAATATGTTACGAGGGAAGGTTATGATGGAAGTCCATGCAAAAAAACATCAAAGAATTAGATTCTATGAAACATTTTGAAATTCAAGTTTCGGTGTAAAAAATCATCATGTATTATACACTAGTTTATACTATTTTCGGTAAAAAATCAAATTAAATCGGGGACTGTTTGAAATGATACGAAACTATTTAAAATAATTTATATATGTTAGGCGGGAAGGTTATAATGGAAGTACAGGCATAAAATCAATTTAGAATTAGATTCTATAATACGTTTTGAAATGCATGTTTCAGTCAAAAAATCATAATATATTATGCACTAGTTTATACTAGTTTCGGGCAAAAAATCAAATTAAATTTAGGACTGTTCGAAATAATACAAAACTTTTATGAACATCTATATATGTTATAAGGGAAGGTTATGATGGAAGTCCAAGAAAAAAATCATCTGAAAATTAGATTCTATGAAACTTTTTGAAATGCAAGTTTCGGTCAAAAAATCATAATATATTATACACTAGTTTCGGTTAAAAATCAAACTAAATTGAGGAGGATCGAAATGATACGAAACTTTTCAGATCATTTATATATTTTAGGTAGGAAGGTTTTGATGGAAATCCATGCAAAAAATCACCTGAGAATTAGATTCTTTGAAACATTTTGAAATGCAAATTTCGGATAAAAAATTATAATGTATTATACACTGGTTGATACTAGTTTCGTTCAAAAATCAAATTAAATTGGGGACTGTTTAAAATGATACGAAACTTTCCATATCATTTATATATGTTAGGCGAGAAGGTTATAATGGAAGTACAGGCATAAAATCAATTTAGAATTAGATTCTATAATACGTTTTGAAATGCATGTTTCAGTCAAAAAATCATAATATATTATGCACTAGTTTATACTAGTTTCGGTAAAATAAAATTAAATTAAATCTAGGACTGTTTGGAATGATACAAAGCTTTTATGAACCGTTATATATGTTATAAGGGAAGGTTATGATGGAAGTCCATGCAAAAAATCATCTGAAAATTAGATTCTCTGAATCTTTTCGAAATGCAAGTTCTATTAAAAAAATAATCATATATTATACACTAGTTTCCGTCAAAAAATCAAATTAAATCGAGGATTGTTCGAAATGATACGAAACTTATCAGCTCATTTAAATATGTTACGAGGGAAGGTTATGATGGAAGTCTATGCAAAAAAACATCTGAGAATTAGATTCTATGAAACATTTTGAAATTCAAGTTTCGGTGTAAAAAATCATAATGTATTATACACTAGTTTATACTATTTTCGGTCAAAAATCAAATTAAATCGGGGACTGTTTGAAATGATACGAAACTTTTTCAGATAATTTATATATGTTAGGCGGGAAGGTTATAATGGAAGTACAGGCATAAAATCAATTTAGAATTAGATTCTATAATACGTTTGAAATGCATGTTTCAGTCAAAAAATCATAATATATTATGCACTAGTTTATACTAGTTTCGGTAAAATAAAATAAAATTAAATCTAGGACTGTTTGGAATGATACAAAGCTTTTATGAACCGTTATATATGTTATAAGGGAAGGTTATAATGGAAGTCCATGCAAAAAATCATCTGAAAATTAGATTCTCTGAATCTTTTCGAAATGCAAGTTCTGTTAAAAAAATCATCATATATTATACACTAGTTTCCGTCAAAAAATCAAATTAAATCGAGGATTGTTCGAAATGATACGTAACTTATCAGATCATTTAAATATGTTACGAGGGAAGGTTATGATGGAAGTCCATGCAAAAAAACATCAAAGAATTAGATTCTATGAAACATTTTGAAATTCAAGTTTCGGTGTAAAAAATCATCATGTATTATACACTAGTTTATACTATTTTCGGTAAAAAATCAAATTAAATCGGGGACTGTTTGAAATGATACGAAACTATTTAAAATAATTTATATATGTTAGGCGGGAAGGTTATAATGGAAGTACAGGCATAAAATCAATTTAGAATTAGATTCTATAATACGTTTTGAAATGCATGTTTCAGTCAAAAAATCATAATATATTATGCACTAGTTTATACTAGTTTCGGGCAAAAAATCAAATTAAATTTAGGACTGTTCGAAATAATACAAAACTTTTATGAACATCTATATATGTTATAAGGGAAGGTTATGATGGAAGTCCAAGAAAAAAATCATCTGAAAATTAGATTCTATGAAACTTTTTGAAATGCAAGTTTCGGTCAAAAAATCATAATATATTATACACTAGTTTCGGTTAAAAATCAAACTAAATTGAGGAGGATCGAAATGATACGAAACTTTTCAGATCATTTATATATTTTAGGTAGGAAGGTTTTGATGGAAATCCATGCAAAAAATCACCTGAGAATTAGATTCTTTGAAACATTTTGAAATGCAAATTTCGGATAAAAAATTATAATGTATTATACACTGGTTGATACTAGTTTCGTTCAAAAATCAAATTAAATTGGGGACTGTTTAAAATGATACGAAACTTTCCATATCATTTATATATGTTAGGCGAGAAGGTTATAATGGAAGTACAGGCATAAAATCAATTTAGAATTAGATTCTATAATACGTTTTGAAATGCATGTTTCAGTCAAAAAATCATAATATATTATGCACTAGTTTATACTAGTTTCGGTAAAATAAAATTAAATTAAATCTAGGACTGTTTGGAATGATACAAAGCTTTTATGAACCGTTATATATGTTATAAGGGAAGGTTATGATGGAAGTCCATGCAAAAAATCATCTGAAAATTAGATTCTCTGAATCTTTTCGAAATGCAAGTTCTATTAAAAAAATAATCATATATTATACACTAGTTTCCGTCAAAAAATCAAATTAAATCGAGGATTGTTCGAAATGATACGAAACTTATCAGCTCATTTAAATATGTTACGAGGGAAGGTTATGATGGAAGTCTATGCAAAAAAACATCTGAGAATTAGATTCTATGAAACATTTTGAAATTCAAGTTTCGGTGTAAAAAATCATAATGTATTATACACTAGTTTATACTATTTTCGGTCAAAAATCAAATTAAATCGGGGACTGTTTGAAATGATACGAAACTTTTTCAGATAATTTATATATGTTAGGCGGGAAGGTTATAATGGAAGTACAGGCATAAAATCAATTTAGAATTAGATTCTATAATACGTTTTGAAATGCATGTTTCAGTCAAAAAATCATAATATATTATGCACTAGTTTATACTAGTTTTGGGCAAAAAATCAAATTAAATTTAGGACTGTTCGAAATAATACGAAACTTTATGAACATTTATATATGTTATAAGGGAAGGTTATGATGGAAGTCCAAGAAAAGAATCATCTGAAAATTAGTTTCTATGAAACTTTTTGAAATGCAAGTTTCGGTCAAAAAATCATAATATATTATACACTAGTTTCGGTTAAAAATCAAACTAAATTGAGGAGGATCGAAATGATACGAAACTTTTCAGATCATTTATATATTTTAGGTAGGAAGGTTTTGATGGAAATCCATGCAAAAAATCACCTGAGAATTAGATTCTTTGAAACATTTTGAAATGCAAATTTCGGATAAAAAATTATAATGTATTATACACTGGTTGATACTAGTTTCGTTCAAAAATCAAATTAAATTGGGGACTGTTTAAAATGATACGAAACTTTCCATATCATTTATATATGTTAGGCGAGAAGGTTATAATGGAAGTACAGGCATAAAATCAATTTAGAATTAGATTCTATAATACGTTTTGAAATGCATGTTTCAGTCAAAAAATCATAATATATTATGCACTAGTTTATACTATTTTCGGTAAAATAAAATTAAATTAAATCTAGGACTGTTTGGAATGATACAAAGCTTTTATGAACCGTTATATATGTTATAAGGGAAGGTTATAATGGAAGTCCATGCAAAAAATCATCTGAAAATTAGATTCTCTGAATCTTTTCGAAATGCAAGTTCTGTTAAAAAAATCATCATATATTATACACTAGTTTCCGTCAAAAAATCAAATTAAATCGAGGATTGTTTGAAATGATACGTAACTTATCAGATCATTTAAATATATTACGAGGGAAGGTTATGATGGAAGTCCATGCAAAAAAACATCAAAGAATTAGATTCTATGAAACATTTTGAAATTCAAGTTTCGGTGTAAAAAATCATCATGTATTATACACTAGTTTATACTATTTTCGGTCAAAAATCAAATTAAATCGGGGACTGTTTGAAATGATACGAAACTATTTAAAATAATTTATATATGTTAGGCGGGAAGGTTATAATGGAAGTACAGGCATAAAATCAATTTAGAATTAGATTCTATAATACGTTTTGAAATGCATGTTTCAGTCAAAAAATCATAATATATTATGCACTAGTTTATACTAGTTTCGGGCAAAAAATCAAATTAAATTTAGGACTGTTCGAAATAATACAAAACTTTTATGAACATCTATATATGTTATAAGGGAAGGTTATGATGGAAGTCCAAGAAAAAAATCATCTGAAAATTAGATTCTATGAAACTTTTTGAAATGCAAGTTTCGGTCAAAAAATCATAATATATTATACACTAGTTTCGGTTAAAAATCAAACTAAATTGAGGAGGATCGAAATGATACGAAACTTTTCAGATCATTTATATATTTTAGGTAGGAAGGTTTTGATGGAAATCCATGCAAAAAATCACCTGAGAATTAGATTCTTTGAAACATTTTGAAATGCAAATTTCGGATAAAAAATTATAATGTATTATACACTGGTTGATACTAGTTTCGTTCAAAAATCAAATTAAATTGGGGACTGTTTAAAATGATACGAAACTTTCCATATCATTTATATATGTTAGGCGAGAAGGTTATAATGGAAGTACAGGCATAAAATCAATTTAGAATTAGATTCTATAATACGTTTTGAAATGCATGTTTCAGTCAAAAAATCATAATATTTTATGCACTAGTTTATACTAGTTTCGGTAAAATAAAATTAAATTAAATCTAGGACTTTTTGGAATGATACAAAGCTTTTATGAACCGTTATATATGTTATAAGGGAAGGTTATGATGGAAGTCCATGCAAAAAATCATCTAAAAATTAGATTCTCTGAATCTTTTCGAAATGCAAGTTCTATTTATAAAATAATCATATATTATACACTAGTTTCCGTCAAAAAACCAAATTAAATCGAGGATTGTTCGAAATGATACGAAACTTATCAGCTCATTTAAATATGTTACGAGGGAAGGTTATGATGGAAGTCTATGCAAAAAAACATCTGAGAATTAGATTCTATGAAACATTTTGAAATTCAAGTTTCGGTGTAAAAAATCATAATGTATTATACACTAGTTTATACTATTTTCGGTCAAAAATCAAATTAAATCGGGGACTGTTTGAAATGATACGAAACTTTTTCAGATAATTTATATATGTTAGGCGGGAAGGTTATAATGGAAGTACAGGCATAAAATCAATTTAGAATTAGATTCTATAATACGTTTGAAATGCATGTTTCAGTCAAAAAATCATAATATATTATGCACTAGTTTATACTAGTTTCGGTAAAATAAAATAAAATTAAATCTAGGACTGTTTGGAATGATACAAAGCTTTTATGAACCGTTATATATGTTATAAGGGAAGGTTATAATGGAAGTCCATGCAAAAAATCATCTGAAAATTAGATTCTCTGAATCTTTTCGAAATGCAAGTTCTGTTAAAAAAATCATCATATATTATACACTAGTTTCCGTCAAAAAATCAAATTAAATCGAGGATTGTTTGAAATGATACGTAACTTATCAGATCATTTAAATATATTACGAGGGAAGGTTATGATGGAAGTCCATGCAAAAAAACATCAAAGAATTAGATTCTATGAAACATTTTGAAATTCAAGTTTCGGTGTAAAAAATCATCATGTATTATACACTAGTTTATACTATTTTCGGTCAAAAATCAAATTAAATCGGGGACTGTTTGAAATGATACGAAACTATTTAAAATAATTTATATATGTTAGGCGGGAAGGTTATAATGGAAGTACAGGCATAAAATCAATTTAGAATTAGATTCTATAATACGTTTTGAAATGCATGTTTCAGTCAAAAAATCATAATATATTATGCACTAGTT
Source organism: Lathyrus aphaca (assembly GCA_963966055.1). NCBI lineage: Eukaryota > Viridiplantae > Streptophyta > Magnoliopsida > Fabales > Fabaceae > Lathyrus > Lathyrus aphaca. Next base: position 27,895,885 of record OZ014523.1, on the reverse strand, counting down.
TATACTAGTTTCGGGCAAAAAATCAAATTAAATTTAGGACTGTTCGAAATAATACAAAACTTTTATGAACATCTATATATGTTATAAGGGAAGGTTATGATGGAAGTCCAAGAAAAAAATCATCTGAAAATTAGATTCTATGAAACTTTTTGAAATGCAAGTTTCGGTCAAAAAATCATAATATATTATACACTAGTTTCGGTTAAAAATCAAACTAAATTGAGGAGGATCGAAATGATACGAAACTTTTCAGATCATTTATATATTTTAGGTAGGAAGGTTTTGATGGAAATCCATGCAAAAAATCACCTGAGAATTAGATTCTTTGAAACATTTTGAAATGCAAATTTCGGATAAAAAATTATAATGTATTATACACTGGTTGATACTAGTTTCGTTCAAAAATCAAATTAAATTGGGGACTGTTTAAAATGATACGAAACTTTCCATATCATTTATATATGTTAGGCGAGAAGGTTATAATGGAAGTACAGGCATAAAATCAATTTAGAATTAGATTCTATAATACGTTTTGAAATGCATGTTTCAGTCAAAAAATCATAATATTTTATGCACTAGTTTATACTAGTTTCGGTAAAATAAAATTAAATTAAATCTAGGACTGTTTGGAATGATACAAAGCTTTTATGAACCGTTATATATGTTATAAGGGAAGGTTATGATGGAAGTCCATGCAAAAAATCATCTAAAAATTAGATTCTCTGAATCTTTTCGAAATGCAAGTTCTATTTATAAAATAATCATATATTATACACTAGTTTCCGTCAAAAAACCAAATTAAATCGAGGATTGTTCGAAATGATACGAAACTTATCAGCTCATTTAAATATGTTACGAGGGAAGGTTATGATGGAAGTCTATGCAAAAAAACATCTGAGAATTAGATTCTATGAAACATTTTGAAATTCAAGTTTCGGTGTAAAAAATCATAATGTATTATACACTAGTTTATACTATTTTCGGTCAAAAATCAAATTAAATCGGGGACTGTTTGAAATGATACGAAACTTTTTCAGATAATTTATATATGTTAGGCGGGAAGGTTATAATGGAAGTACAGGCATAAAATCAATTTAGAATTAGATTCTATAATACGTTTGAAATGCATGTTTCAGTCAAAAAATCATAATATATTATGCACTAGTTTATACTAGTTTCGGTAAAATAAAATAAAATTAAATCTAGGACTGTTTGGAATGATACAAAGCTTTTATGAACCGTTATATATGTTATAAGGGAAGGTTATAATGGAAGTCCATGCAAAAAATCATCTGAAAATTAGATTCTCTGAATCTTTTCGAAATGCAAGTTCTGTTAAAAAAATCATCATATATTATACACTAGTTTCCGTCAAAAAATCAAATTAAATCGAGGATTGTTCGAAATGATACGTAACTTATCAGATCATTTAAATATGTTACGAGGGAAGGTTATGATGGAAGTCCATGCAAAAAAACATCAAAGAATTAGATTCTATGAAACATTTTGAAATTCAAGTTTCGGTGTAAAAAATCATCATGTATTATACACTAGTTTATACTATTTTCGGTAAAAAATCAAATTAAATCGGGGACTGTTTGAAATGATACGAAACTATTTAAAATAATTTATATATGTTAGGCGGGAAGGTTATAATGGAAGTACAGGCATAAAATCAATTTAGAATTAGATTCTATAATACGTTTTGAAATGCATGTTTCAGTCAAAAAATCATAATATATTATGCACTAGTTTATACTAGTTTCGGGCAAAAAATCAAATTAAATTTAGGACTGTTCGAAATAATACAAAACTTTTATGAACATCTATATATGTTATAAGGGAAGGTTATGATGGAAGTCAAAGAAAAAAATCATCTGAAAATTAGATTCTATGAAACTTTTTGAAATGCAAGTTTCGGTCAAAAAATCATAATATATTATACACTAGTTTCGGTTAAAAATCAAACTAAATTGAGGAGGATCGAAATGATACGAAACTTTTCAGATCATTTATATATTTTAGGTAGGAAGGTTTTGATGGAAATCCATGCAAAAAATCACCTGAGAATTAGATTCTTTGAAACATTTTGAAATGCAAATTTCGGATAAAAAATTATAATGTATTATACACTGGTTGATACTAGTTTCGTTCAAAAATCAAATTAAATTGGGGACTGTTTAAAATGATACGAAACTTTCCATATCATTTATATATGTTAGGCGAGAAGGTTATAATGGAAGTACAGGCATAAAATCAATTTAGAATTAGATTCTATAATACGTTTTGAAATGCATGTTTCAGTCAAAAAATCATAATATATTATGCACTAGTTTATACTAGTTTCGGTAAAATTAAATTAAATTAAATCTAGGACTATTTGGAATGATACAAAGCTTTTATGAACCGTTATATATGTTATAAGGGAAGGTTATGATGGAAGTCCATGCAAAAAATCATCTGAAAATTAGATTCTCTGAATCTTTTCGAAATGCAAGTTCTATTTATAAAATAATCATATATTATACACTAGTTTCCGTCAAAAAACCAAATTAAATCGAGGATTGTTCGAAATGATACGAAACTTATCAGCTCATTTAAATATGTTACGAGGGAAGGTTATGATGGAAGTCTATGCAAAAAAACATCTGAGAATTAGATTCTATGAAACATTTTGAAATTCAAGTTTCGGTGTAAAAAATCATAATGTATTATACACTAGTTTATACTATTTTCGGTCAAAAATCAAATTAAATCGGGGACTGTTTGAAATGATACGAAACTTTTTCAGATAATTTATATATGTTAGGCGGGAAGGTTATAATGGAAGTACAGGCATAAAATCAATTTAGAATTAGATTCTATAATACGTTTTGAAATGCATGTTTCAGTCAAAAAATCATAATATATTATGCACTAGTTTATACTAGTTTCGGGCAAAAAATCAAATTAAATTTAGGACTGTTCGAAATAATACGAAACTTTATGAACATTTATATATGTTATAAGGGAAGGTTATGATGGAAGTCCAAGAAAAGAATCATCTGAAAATTAGTTTCTATGAAACTTTTTGAAATGCAAGTTTCGGTCAAAAAATCATAATATATTATACACTAGTTTCGGTTAAAAATCAAACTAAATTGAGGAGGATCGAAATGATACGAAACTTTTCAGATCATTTATATATTTTAGGTAGGAAGGTTTTGATGGAAATCCATGCAAAAAATCACCTGAGAATTAGATTCTTTGAAACATTTTGAAATGCAAATTTCGGATAAAAAATTATAATGTATTATACACTGGTTGATACTAGTTTCGTTCAAAAATCAAATTAAATTGGGGACTGTTTAAAATGATACGAAACTTTCCATATCATTTATATATGTTAGGCGAGAAGGTTATAATGGAAGTACAGGCATAAAATCAATTTAGAATTAGATTCTATAATACGTTTTGAAATGCATGTTTCAGTCAAAAAATCATAATATATTATGCACTAGTTTATACTAGTTTCGGTAAAATAAAATTAAATTAAATCTAGGACTGTTTGGAATGATACAAAGCTTTTATGAACCGTTATATATGTTATAAGGGAAGGTTATGATGGAAGTCCATGCAAAAAATCATCTGAAAATTAGATTCTCTGAATCTTTTCGAAATGCAAGTTCTATTTATAAAATAATCATATATTATACACTAGTTTCCGTCAAAAAACCAAATTAAATCGAGGATTGTTCGAAATGATACGAAACTTATCAGCTCATTTAAATATGTTACGAGGGAAGGTTATGATGGAAGTCTATGCAAAAAAACATCTGAGAATTAGATTCTATGAAACATTTTGAAATTCAAGTTTCGGTGTAAAAAATCATAATGTATTATACACTAGTTTATACTATTTTCGGTCAAAAATCAAATTAAATCGGGGACTGTTTGAAATGATACGAAACTTTTTCAGATAATTTATATATGTTAGGCGGGAAGGTTATAATGGAAGTACAGGCATAAAATCAATTTAGAATTAGATTCTATAATACGTTTGAAATGCATGTTTCAGTCAAAAAATCATAATATATTATGCACTAGTTTATACTAGTTTCGGTAAAATAAAATAAAATTAAATCTAGGACTGTTTGGAATGATACAAAGCTTTTATGAACCGTTATATATGTTATAAGGGAAGGTTATAATGGAAGTCCATGCAAAAAATCATCTGAAAATTAGATTCTCTGAATCTTTTCGAAATGCAAGTTCTGTTAAAAAAATCATCATATATTATACACTAGTTTCCGTCAAAAAATCAAATTAAATCGAGGATTGTTCGAAATGATACGTAACTTATCAGATCATTTAAATATGTTACGAGGGAAGGTTATGATGGAAGTCCATGCAAAAAAACATCAAAGAATTAGATTCTATGAAACATTTTGAAATTCAAGTTTCGGTGTAAAAAATCATCATGTATTATACACTAGTTTATACTATTTTCGGTAAAAAATCAAATTAAATCGGGGACTGTTTGAAATGATACGAAACTATTTAAAATAATTTATATATGTTAGGCGGGAAGGTTATAATGGAAGTACAGGCATAAAATCAATTTAGAATTAGATTCTATAATACGTTTTGAAATGCATGTTTCAGTCAAAAAATCATAATATATTATGCACTAGTTTATACTAGTTTCGGGCAAAAAATCAAATTAAATTTAGGACTGTTCGAAATAATACAAAACTTTTATGAACATCTATATATGTTATAAGGGAAGGTTATGATGGAAGTCCAAGAAAAAAATCATCTGAAAATTAGATTCTATGAAACTTTTTGAAATGCAAGTTTCGGTCAAAAAATCATAATATATTATACACTAGTTTCGGTTAAAAATCAAACTAAATTGAGGAGGATCGAAATGATACGAAACTTTTCAGATCATTTATATATTTTAGGTAGGAAGGTTTTGATGGAAATCCATGCAAAAAATCACCTGAGAATTAGATTCTTTGAAACATTTTGAAATGCAAATTTCGGATAAAAAATTATAATGTATTATACACTGGTTGATACTAGTTTCGTTCAAAAATCAAATTAAATTGGGGACTGTTTAAAATGATACGAAACTTTCCATATCATTTATATATGTTAGGCGAGAAGGTTATAATGGAAGTACAGGCATAAAATCAATTTAGAATTAGATTCTATAATACGTTTTGAAATGCATGTTTCAGTCAAAAAATCATAATATATTATGCACTAGTTTATACTAGTTTCGGTAAAATAAAATTAAATTAAATCTAGGACTGTTTGGAATGATACAAAGCTTTTATGAACCGTTATATATGTTATAAGGGAAGGTTATGATGGAAGTCCATGCAAAAAATCATCTGAAAATTAGATTCTCTGAATCTTTTCGAAATGCAAGTTCTATTAAAAAAATAATCATATATTATACACTAGTTTCCGTCAAAAAATCAAATTAAATCGAGGATTGTTCGAAATGATACGAAACTTATCAGCTCATTTAAATATGTTACGAGGGAAGGTTATGATGGAAGTCTATGCAAAAAAACATCTGAGAATTAGATTCTATGAAACATTTTGAAATTCAAGTTTCGGTGTAAAAAATCATAATGTATTATACACTAGTTTATACTATTTTCGGTCAAAAATCAAATTAAATCGGGGACTGTTTGAAATGATACGAAACTTTTTCAGATAATTTATATATGTTAGGCGGGAAGGTTATAATGGAAGTACAGGCATAAAATCAATTTAGAATTAGATTCTATAATACGTTTTGAAATGCATGTTTCAGTCAAAAAATCATAATATATTATGCACTAGTTTATACTAGTTTTGGGCAAAAAATCAAATTAAATTTAGGACTGTTCGAAATAATACGAAACTTTATGAACATTTATATATGTTATAAGGGAAGGTTATGATGGAAGTCCAAGAAAAGAATCATCTGAAAATTAGTTTCTATGAAACTTTTTGAAATGCAAGTTTCGGTCAAAAAATCATAATATATTATACACTAGTTTCGGTTAAAAATCAAACTAAATTGAGGAGGATCGAAATGATACGAAACTTTTCAGATCATTTATATATTTTAGGTAGGAAGGTTTTGATGGAAATCCATGCAAAAAATCACCTGAGAATTAGATTCTTTGAAACATTTTGAAATGCAAATTTCGGATAAAAAATTATAATGTATTATACACTGGTTGATACTAGTTTCGTTCAAAAATCAAATTAAATTGGGGACTGTTTAAAATGATACGAAACTTTCCATATCATTTATATATGTTAGGCGAGAAGGTTATAATGGAAGTACAGGCATAAAATCAATTTAGAATTAGATTCTATAATACGTTTTGAAATGCATGTTTCAGTCAAAAAATCATAATATATTATGCACTAGTTTATACTATTTTCGGTAAAATAAAATTAAATTAAATCTAGGACTGTTTGGAATGATACAAAGCTTTTATGAACCGTTATATATGTTATAAGGGAAGGTTATAATGGAAGTCCATGCAAAAAATCATCTGAAAATTAGATTCTCTGAATCTTTTCGAAATGCAAGTTCTGTTAAAAAAATCATCATATATTATACACTAGTTTCCGTCAAAAAATCAAATTAAATCGAGGATTGTTTGAAATGATACGTAACTTATCAGATCATTTAAATATATTACGAGGGAAGGTTATGATGGAAGTCCATGCAAAAAAACATCAAAGAATTAGATTCTATGAAACATTTTGAAATTCAAGTTTCGGTGTAAAAAATCATCATGTATTATACACTAGTTTATACTATTTTCGGTCAAAAATCAAATTAAATCGGGGACTGTTTGAAATGATACGAAACTATTTAAAATAATTTATATATGTTAGGCGGGAAGGTTATAATGGAAGTACAGGCATAAAATCAATTTAGAATTAGATTCTATAATACGTTTTGAAATGCATGTTTCAGTCAAAAAATCATAATATATTATGCACTAGTTTATACTAGTTTCGGGCAAAAAATCAAATTAAATTTAGGACTGTTCGAAATAATACAAAACTTTTATGAACATCTATATATGTTATAAGGGAAGGTTATGATGGAAGTCCAAGAAAAAAATCATCTGAAAATTAGATTCTATGAAACTTTTTGAAATGCAAGTTTCGGTCAAAAAATCATAATATATTATACACTAGTTTCGGTTAAAAATCAAACTAAATTGAGGAGGATCGAAATGATACGAAACTTTTCAGATCATTTATATATTTTAGGTAGGAAGGTTTTGATGGAAATCCATGCAAAAAATCACCTGAGAATTAGATTCTTTGAAACATTTTGAAATGCAAATTTCGGATAAAAAATTATAATGTATTATACACTGGTTGATACTAGTTTCGTTCAAAAATCAAATTAAATTGGGGACTGTTTAAAATGATACGAAACTTTCCATATCATTTATATATGTTAGGCGAGAAGGTTATAATGGAAGTACAGGCATAAAATCAATTTAGAATTAGATTCTATAATACGTTTTGAAATGCATGTTTCAGTCAAAAAATCATAATATTTTATGCACTAGTTTATACTAGTTTCGGTAAAATAAAATTAAATTAAATCTAGGACTGTTTGGAATGATACAAAGCTTTTATGAACCGTTATATATGTTATAAGGGAAGGTTATGATGGAAGTCCATGCAAAAAATCATCTAAAAATTAGATTCTCTGAATCTTTTCGAAATGCAAGTTCTATTTATAAAATAATCATATATTATACACTAGTTTCCGTCAAAAAACCAAATTAAATCGAGGATTGTTCGAAATGATACGAAACTTATCAGCTCATTTAAATATGTTACGAGGGAAGGTTATGATGGAAGTCTATGCAAAAAAACATCTGAGAATTAGATTCTATGAAACATTTTGAAATTCAAGTTTCGGTGTAAAAAATCATAATGTATTATACACTAGTTTATACTATTTTCGGTCAAAAATCAAATTAAATCGGGGACTGTTTGAAATGATACGAAACTTTTTCAGATAATTTATATATGTTAGGCGGGAAGGTTATAATGGAAGTACAGGCATAAAATCAATTTAGAATTAGATTCTATAATACGTTTGAAATGCATGTTTCAGTCAAAAAATCATAATATATTATGCACTAGTTTATACTAGTTTCGGTAAAATAAAATAAAATTAAATCTAGGACTGTTTGGAATGATACAAAGCTTTTATGAACCGTTATATATGTTATAAGGGAAGGTTATAATGGAAGTCCATGCAAAAAATCATCTGAAAATTAGATTCTCTGAATCTTTTCGAAATGCAAGTTCTGTTAAAAAAATCATCATATATTATACACTAGTTTCCGTCAAAAAATCAAATTAAATCGAGGATTGTTCGAAATGATACGTAACTTATCAGATCATTTAAATATGTTACGAGGGAAGGTTATGATGGAAGTCCATGCAAAAAAACATCAAAGAATTAGATTCTATGAAACATTTTGAAATTCAAGTTTCGGTGTAAAAAATCATCATGTATTATACACTAGTTTATACTATTTTCGGTAAAAAATCAAATTAAATCGGGGACTGTTTGAAATGATACGAAACTATTTAAAATAATTTATATATGTTAGGCGGGAAGGTTATAATGGAAGTACAGGCATAAAATCAATTTAGAATTAGATTCTATAATACGTTTTGAAATGCATGTTTCAGTCAAAAAATCATAATATATTATGCACTAGTTTATACTAGTTTCGGGCAAAAAATCAAATTAAATTTAGGACTGTTCGAAATAATACAAAACTTTTATGAACATCTATATATGTTATAAGGGAAGGTTATGATGGAAGTCAAAGAAAAAAATCATCTGAAAATTAGATTCTATGAAACTTTTTGAAATGCAAGTTTCGGTCAAAAAATCATAATATATTATACACTAGTTTCGGTTAAAAATCAAACTAAATTGAGGAGGATCGAAATGATACGAAACTTTTCAGATCATTTATATATTTTAGGTAGGAAGGTTTTGATGGAAATCCATGCAAAAAATCACCTGAGAATTAGATTCTTTGAAACATTTTGAAATGCAAATTTCGGATAAAAAATTATAATGTATTATACACTGGTTGATACTAGTTTCGTTCAAAAATCAAATTAAATTGGGGACTGTTTAAAATGATACGAAACTTTCCATATCATTTATATATGTTAGGCGAGAAGGTTATAATGGAAGTACAGGCATAAAATCAATTTAGAATTAGATTCTATAATACGTTTTGAAATGCATGTTTCAGTCAAAAAATCATAATATATTATGCACTAGTTTATACTAGTTTCGGTAAAATAAAATAAAATTAAATCTAGGACTGTTTGGAATGATACAAAGCTTTTATGAACCGTTATATATGTTATAAGGGAAGGTTATGATGGAAGTCCATGCAAAAAATCATCTAAAAATTAGATTCTCTGAATCTTTTCGAAATGCAAGTTCTATTAAAAAAATAATCATATATTATACACTAGTTTCCGTCAAAAAATCAAATTAAATCGAGGATTGTTCGAAATGATACGAAACTTATCAGCTCATTTAAATATGTTACGAGGGAAGGTTATGATGGAAGTCTATGCAAAAAAACATCTGAGAATTAGATTCTATGAAACATTTTGAAATTCAAGTTTCGGTGTAAAAAATCATAATGTATTATACACTAGTTTATACTATTTTCGGTCAAAAATCAAATTAAATCGGGGACTGTTTGAAATGATACGAAACTTTTTCAGATAATTTATATATGTTAGGCGGGAAGGTTATAATGGAAGTACAGGCATAAAATCAATTTAGAATTAGATTCTATAATATGTTTTGAAATGCATGTTTCAGTCAAAAAATCATAATATATTATGCACTAGTTTATACTAGTTTTGGGCAAAAAATCAAATTAAATTTAGGACTGTTCGAAATAATACGAAACTTTATGAACATTTATATATGTTATAAGGGAAGGTTATGATGGAAGTCCAAGAAAAGAATCATCTGAAAATTAGTTTCTATGAAACTTTTTGAAATGCAAGTTTCGGTCAAAAAATCATAATATATTATACACTAGTTTCGGTTAAAAATCAAACTAAATTGAGGAGGATCGAAATGATACGAAACTTTTCAGATCATTTATATATTTTAGGTAGGAAGGTTTTGATGGAAATCCATGCAAAAAATCACCTGAGAATTAGATTCTTTGAAACATTTTGAAATGCAAATTTCGGATAAAAAATTATAATGTATTATACACTGGTTGATACTAGTTTCGTTCAAAAATCAAATTAAATTGGGGACTGTTTAAAATGATACGAAACTTTCCATATCATTTATATATGTTAGGCGAGAAGGTTATAATGGAAGTACAGGCATAAAATCAATTTAGAATTAGATTCTATAATACGTTTTGAAATGCATGTTTCAGTCAAAAAATCATAATATATTATGCACTAGTTTATACTATTTTCGGTAAAATTAAATTAAATTAAATCTAGGACTGTTTGGAATGATACAAAGCTTTTATGAACCGTTATATATGTTATAAGGGAAGGTTATAATGGAAGTCCATGCAAAAAATCATCTGAAAATTAGATTCTCTGAATCTTTTCGAAATGCAAGTTCTGTTAAAAAAATCATCAGATATTATACACTAGTTTCCGTCAAAAAATCAAATTAAATCGAGGATTGTTTGAAATGATACGTAACTTATCAGATCATTTAAATATATTACGAGGGAAGGTTATGATGGAAGTCCATGCAAAAAAACATCAAAGAATTAGATTCTATGAAACATTTTGAAATTCAAGTTTCGGTGTAAAAAATCATCATGTATTATACACTAGTTTATACTATTTTCGGTCAAAAATCAAATTAAATCGGGGACTGTTTGAAATGATACGAAACTATTTAAAATAATTTATATATGTTAGGCGAGAAGGTTATAATGGAAGTACAGGCATAAAATCAATTTTGAATTAGATTCTATAATACGTTTTGAAATGCATGTTTCAGTCAAAAAATCATAATATATTATGCACTAGTTTATACTAGTTTCGGGCAAAAAATCAAATTAAATTTAGGACTGTTCGAAATAATACAAAACTTTTATGAACATCTATATATGTTATAAGGGAAGGTTATGATGGAAGTCCAAGAAAAAAATCATCTGAAAATTAGATTCTATGAAACTTTTTGAAATGCAAGTTTCGGTCAAAAAATCATAATATATTATACACTAGTTTCGGTTAAAAATCAAACTAAATTGAGGAGGATCGAAATGATACGAAACTTTTCAGATCATTTATATATTTTAGGTAGGAAGGTTTTGATGGAAATCCATGCAAAAAATCACCTGAGAATTAGATTCTTTGAAACATTTTGAAATGCAAATTTCGGATAAAAAATTATAATGTATTATACACTGGTTGATACTAGTTTCGTTCAAAAATCAAATTAAATTGGGGACTGTTTAAAATGATACGAAACTTTCCATATCATTTATATATGTTAGGCGAGAAGGTTATAATGGAAGTACAGGCATAAAATCAATTTAGAATTAGATTCTATAATACGTTTTGAAATGCATGTTTCAGTCAAAAAATCATAATATTTTATGCACTAGTTTATACTAGTTTCGGTAAAATAAAATTAAATTAAATCTAGGACTGTTTGGAATGATACAAAGCTTTTATGAACCGTTATATATGTTATAAGGGAAGGTTATGATGGAAGTCCATGCAAAAAATCATCTAAAAATTAGATTCTCTGAATCTTTTCGAAATGCAAGTTCTATTTATAAAATAATCATATATTATACACTAGTTTCCGTCAAAAAACCAAATTAAATCGAGGATTGTTCGAAATGATACGAAACTTATCAGCTCATTTAAATATGTTACGAGGGAAGGTTATGATGGAAGTCTATGCAAAAAAACATCTGAGAATTAGATTCTATGAAACATTTTGAAATTGAAGTTTCGGTGTAAAAAATCATAATGTATTATACACTAGTTTATACTATTTTCGGTCAAAAATCAAATTAAATCGGGGACTGTTTGAAATGATACGAAACTTTTTCAGATAATTTATATATGTTAGGCGGGAAGGTTATAATGGAAGTACAGGCATAAAATCAATTTAGAATTAGATTCTATAATACGTTTGAAATGCATGTTTCAGTCAAAAAATCATAATATATTATGCACTAGTTTATACTAGTTTCGGTAAAATAAAATAAAATTAAATCTAGGACTGTTTGGAATGATACAAAGCTTTTATGAACCGTTATATATGTTATAAGGGAAGGTTATAATGGAAGTCCATGCAAAAAATCATCTGAAAATTAGATTCTCTGAATCTTTTCGAAATGCAAGTTCTGTTAAAAAAATCATCATATATTATACACTAGTTTCCGTCAAAAAATCAAATTAAATCGAGGATTGTTCGAAATGATACGTAACTTATCAGATCATTTAAATATGTTACGAGGGAAGGTTATGATGGAAGTCCATGCAAAAAAACATCAAAGAATTAGATTCTATGAAACATTTTGAAATTCAAGTTTCGGTGTAAAAAATCATCATGTATTATCCACTAGTTTATACTATTTTCGGTAAAAAATCAAATTAAATCGGGGACTGTTTGAAATGATACGAAACTATTTAAAATAATTTATATATGTTAGGCGGGAAGGTTATAATGGAAGTACAGGCATAAAATCAATTTAGAATTAGATTCTATAATACGTTTTGAAATGCATGTTTCAGTCAAAAAATCATAATATATTATGCACTAGTTTATACTAGTTTCGGGCAAAAAATCAAATTAAATTTAGGACTGTTCGAAATAATACAAAACTTTTATGAACATCTATATATGTTATAAGGGAAGGTTATGATGGAAGTCAAAGAAAAAAATCATCTGAAAATTAGATTCTATGAAACTTTTTGAAATGCAAGTTTCGGTCAAAAAATCATAATATATTATACACTAGTTTCGGTTAAAAATCAAACTAAATTGAGGAGGATCGAAATGATACGAAACTTTTCAGATCATTTATATATTTTAGGTAGGAAGGTTTTGATGGAAATCCATGCAAAAAATCACCTGAGAATTAGATTCTTTGAAACATTTTGAAATGCAAATTTCGGATAAAAAATTATAATGTATTATACACTGGTTGATACTAGTTTCGTTCAAAAATCAAATTAAATTGGGGACTGTTTAAAATGATACGAAACTTTCCATATCATTTATATATGTTAGGCGAGAAGGTTATAATGGAAGTACAGGCATAAAATCAATTTAGAATTAGATTCTATAATACGTTTTGAAATGCATTTTTCAGTCAAAAAATCATAATATATTATGCACTAGTTTATACTAGTTTCGGTAAAATAAAATTAAATTAAATCTAGGACTGTTTGGAATGATACAAAGCTTTTATGAACCGTTATATATGTTATAAGGGAAGGTTATGATGGAAGTCCATGCAAAAAATCATCTGAAAATTAGATTCTCTGAATCTTTTCGAAATGCAAGTTCTATTAAAAAAATAATCATATATTATACACTAGTTTCCGTCAAAAAATCAAATTAAATCGAGGATTGTTCGAAATGATACGAAACTTATCAGCTCATTTAAATATGTTACGAGGGAAGGTTATGATGGAAGTCTATGCAAAAAAACATCTGAGAATTAGATTCTATGAAACATTTTGAAATTCAAGTTTCGGTGTAAAAAATCATAATGTATTATACACTAGTTTATACTATTTTCGGTCAAAAATCAAATTAAATCGGGGACTGTTTGAAATGATACGAAACTTTTTCAGATAATTTATATATGTTAGGCGGGAAGGTTATAATGGAAGTACAGGCATAAAATCAATTTAGAATTAGATTCTATAATACGTTTTGAAATGCATGTTTCAGTCAAAAAATCATAATATATTATGCACTAGTTTATACTAGTTTCGGGCAAAAAATCAAATTAAATTTAGGACTGTTCGAAATAATACGAAACTTTATGAACATTTATATATGTTATAAGGGAAGGTTATGATGGAAGTCCAAGAAAAGAATCATCTGAAAATTAGTTTCTATGAAACTTTTTGAAATGCAAGTTTCGGTCAAAAAATCATAATATATTATACACTAGTTTCGGTTAAAAATCAAACTAAATTGAGGAGGATCGAAATGATACGAAACTTTTCAGATCATTTATATATTTTAGGTAGGAAGGTTTTGATGGAAATCCATGCAAAAAATCACCTGAGAATTAGATTCTTTGAAACATTTTGAAATGCAAATTTCGGATAAAAAATTATAATGTATTATACACTGGTTGATACTAGTTTCGTTCAAAAATCAAATTAAATTGGGGACTGTTTAAAATGATACGAAACTTTCCATATCATTTATATATGTTAGGCGAGAAGGTTATAATGGAAGTACAGGCATAAAATCAATTTAGAATTAGATTCTATAATACGTTTTGAAATGCATGTTTCAGTCAAAAAATCATAATATATTATGCACTAGTTTATACTAGTTTCGGTAAAATTAAATTAAATTAAATCTAGGACTGTTTGGAATGATACAAAGCTTTTATGAACCGTTATATATGTTATAAGGGAAGGTTATGATGGAAGTCCATGCAAAAAATCATCTGAAAATTAGATTCTCTGAATCTTTTCGAAATGCAAGTTCTATTTATAAAATAATCATATATTATACACTAGTTTCCGTCAAAAAATCAAATTAAATCGAGGATTGTTCGAAATGATACGTAACTTATCAGATCATTTAAATATGTTACGAGGGAAGGTTATGATGGAAGTCCATGCAAAAAAACATCAAAGAATTAGATTCTATGAAACATTTTGAAATTCATGTTTCGGTGTAAAAAATCATCATGTATTATACACTAGTTTATACTATTTTCGGTCAAAAATCAAATTAAATCGGGGACTGTTTGAAATGATACGAAACTATTTCAGATAATTTATATATATTAGGCGGGTAGGTTATAATGGAAGTACAGGCATAAAATCAATTTAGAATTAGATTCTATAATACGTTTTGAAATGCATGTTTCAGTCAAAAAATCATAATATATTATGCACTAGTTTATACTAGTTTCGGGCAAAAAATCAAATTAAATTTAGGACTGTTCGAAATAATACAAAACTTTTATGAACATCTATATATGTTATAAGGGAAGGTTATGATGGAAGTCCAAGAAAAAAATCATCTGAAAATTAGATTCTATGAAACTTTTTGAAATGCAAGTTTCGGTCAAAAAATCATAATATATTATACACTAGTTTCGGTTAAAAATCAAACTAAATTGAGGAGGATCGAAATGATATGAAACTTTTCAGATCATTTATATATTTTAGGTAGGAAGGTTTTGATGGAAATCCATGCAAAAAATCACCTGAGAATTAGATTCTTTGAAACATTTTGAAATGCAAATTTCGGATAAAAAATTATAATGTATTATACACTGGTTGATACTAGTTTCGTTCAAAAATCAAATTAAATCGGGGACTGTTTGAAATGATACGAAACTTTCCATATCATTTATATATGTTAGGCGGGAAGGTTATAATGGAAGTACAGGCATAAAATCAATTTAGAATTAGATTCTATAATACGTTTGAAATGCATGTTTCAGTCAAAAAATCATAATATATTATGCACTAGTTTATACTAGTTTCGGTAAAATAAAATAAAATTAAATCTAGGACTGTTTGGAATGATACAAAGCTTTTATGAACCGTTATATATGTTATAAGGGAAGGTTATAATGGAAGTCCATGCAAAAAATCATCTGAAAATTAGATTCTCTGAATCTTTTCGAAATGCAAGTTCTGTTAAAAAAATCATCATATATTATACACTAGTTTCCGTCAAAAAATCAAATTAAATCGAGGATTGTTCGAAATGATACGTAACTTATCAGATCATTTAAATATGTTACGAGGGAAGGTTATGATGGAAGTCCATGCAAAAAAACATCAAAGAATTAGATTCTATGAAACATTTTGAAATTCAAGTTTCGGTGTAAAAAATCATCATGTATTATACACTAGTTTATACTATTTTCGGTCAAAAATCAAATTAAATCGGGGACTGTTTGAAATGATACGAAACTATTTAAAATAATTTATATATGTTAGGCGGGAAGGTTATAATGGAAGTACAGGCATAAAATCAATTTAGAATTAGATTCTATAATACGTTTTGAAATGCATGTTTCAGTCAAAAAATCATAATATATTATGCACTAGTTTATACTAGTTTCGGGCAAAAAATCAAATTAAATTTAGGACTGTTCGAAATAATACAAAACTTTTATGAACATCTATATATGTTATAAGGGAAGGTTATGATGGAAGTCCAAGAAAAAAATCATCTGAAAATTAGATTCTATGAAACTTTTTGAAATGCATGTTTCGGTCAAAAAATCATAATATATTATACACTAGTTTCGGTTAAAAATCAAACTAAATTGAGGAGGATCGAAATGATACGAAACTTTTCAGATCATTTATATATTTTAGGTAGGAAGGTTTTGATGGAAATCCATGCAAAAAATCACCTGAGAATTAGATTCTTTGAAACATTTTGAAATGCAAATTTCGGATAAAAAATTATAATGTATTATACACTGGTTGATACTAGTTTCGTTCAAAAATCAAATTAAATCGGGGACTGTTTGAAATGATACGAAACTTTCCATATCATTTATATATGTTAGGCGGGAAGGTTATAATGGAAGTACAGGCATAAAATCAATTTAGAATTAGATTCTATAATACGTTTGAAATGCATGTTTCAGTCAAAAAATCATAATATATTATGCACTAGTTTATACTAGTTTCGGTAAAATAAAATAAAATTAAATCTAGGACTGTTTGGAATGATACAAAGCTTTTATGAACCGTTATATATGTTATAAGGGAAGGTTATTATGGAAGTCCATGCAAAAAATCATCTGAAAATTAGATTCTCTGAATCTTTTCGAAATGCAAGTTCTGTTAAAAAAATCATCATATATTATACACTAGTTTCCGTCAAAAAATCAAATTAAATCGAGGATTGTTCGAAATAATACGTAACTTATCAGATCATTTAAATATGTTACGAGGGAAGGTTATGATGGAAGTCCATGCAAAAAAACATCAAAGAATTAGATTCTATGAAACATTTTGAAATTCATGTTTCGGTGTAAAAAATCATCATGTATTATACACTAGTTTATACTATTTTCGGTCAAAAATCAAATTAAATCGGGGACTGTTTGAAATGATACGAAACTATTTCAGATAATTTATATATATTAGGCGGGTAGGTTATAATGGAAGTACAGGCATAAAATCAATTTAGAATTAGATTCTATAATACGTTTTGAAATGCATGTTTCAGTCAAAAAATCATAATATATTATGCACTAGTTTATACTAGTTTCGGGCAAAAAATCAAATTAAATTTAGGACTGTTCGAAATAATACAAAACTTTTATGAACATCTATATATGTTATAAGGGAAGGTTATGATGGAAGTCCAAGAAAAAAATCATCTGAAAATTAGATTCTATGAAACTTTTTGAAATGCAAGTTTCGGTCAAAAAATCATAATATATTATACACTAGTTTCGGTTAAAAATCAAACTAAATTGAGGAGGATCGAAATGATATGAAACTTTTCAGATCATTTATATATTTTAGGTAGGAAGGTTTTGATGGAAATCCATGCAAAAAATCACCTGAGAATTAGATTCTTTGAAACATTTTGAAATGCAAATTTCGGATAAAAAATTATAATGTATTATACACTGGTTGATACTAGTTTCGTTCAAAAATCAAATTAAATCGGGGACTGTTTGAAATGATACGAAACTTTCCATATCATTTATATATGTTAGGCGGGAAGGTTATAATGGAAGTACAGGCATAAAATCAATTTAGAATTAGATTCTATAATACGTTTGAAATGCATGTTTCAGTCAAAAAATCATAATATATTATGCACTAGTTTATACTAGTTTCGGTAAAATAAAATAAAATTAAATCTAGGACTGTTTGGAATGATACAAAGCTTTTATGAACCGTTATATATGTTATAAGGGAAGGTTATTATGGAAGTCCATGCAAAAAATCATCTGAAAATTAGATTCTCTGAATCTTTTCGAAATGCAAGTTCTGTTAAAAAAATCATCATATATTATACACTAGTTTCCGTCAAAAAATCAAATTAAATCGAGGATTGTTCGAAATGATACGTAACTTATCAGATCATTTAAATATGTTACGAGGGAAGGTTATGATGGAAGTCCATGCAAAAAAACATCAAAGAATTAGATTCTATGAAACATTTTGAAATTCATGTTTCGGTGTAAAAAATCATCATGTATTATACACTAGTTTATACTATTTTCGGTCAAAAATCAAATTAAATCGGGGACTGTTTGAAATGATACGAAACTATTTCAGATAATTTATATATATTAGGCGGGTAGGTTATAATGGAAGTACAGGCATAAAATCAATTTAGAATTAGATTCTATAATACGTTTTGAAATGCATGTTTCAGTCAAAAAATCATAATATATTATGCACTAGTTTATACTAGTTTCGGGCAAAAAATCAAATTAAATTTAGGACTGTTCGAAATAATACAAAACTTTTATGAACATCTATATATGTTATAAGGGAAGGTTATGATGGAAGTCCAAGAAAAAAATCATCTGAAAATTAGATTCTATGAAACTTTTTGAAATGCAAGTTTCGGTCAAAAAATCATAATATATTATACACTAGTTTCGGTTAAAAATCAAACTAAATTGAGGAGGATCGAAATGATATGAAACTTTTCAGATCATTTATATATTTTAGGTAGGAAGGTTTTGATGGAAATCCATGCAAAAAATCACCTGAGAATTAGATTCTTTGAAACATTTTGAAATGCAAATTTCGGATAAAAAATTATAATGTATTATACACTGGTTGATATTAGTTTCGTTCAAAAATCAAATTAAATCGGGGACTATTTGAAATGATACGAAACTTTCCATATCATTTATATATGTTAGGCGGGAAGGTTATAATGGAAGTACAAGCATAAAATCAATTTAGAATTAGATTCTATAATACGTTTTGAAATGCATGTTTCAGTCAAAAAATCATAATATATTATGCACTAGTTTATACTAGTTTCGGTAAAAAAAAATATTAAATCTAGGACTGTTTGGAATGATACAAAGCTTTTATGAACTGTTATATATGTTATAAGGGAAGGTTATGATGGAAGTCCATGCAAAAAATCATATGAAAATTAGATTCACTGACTCTTTTCGAAATGCAAGTTCTATTAAAAAAATAATCATATATTATACACTAGTTTCCGTCAAAAAATCAAATTAAATCGAGGATTGTTCGAAATGATACGAAACTTATCCGCTCATTTAAATATGTTACGAGGGAAGGTTATGATGGAAGTCTATGCAAAAAAAACATCTGAGAATTAGATTCTATGAAACATTTTGAAATTCAAGTTTCGGTGTAAAAAATCATAATGTATTATACACTAGTTTATACTATTTTCGGTCAAAAATCAAATTAAATCGGGGACTGTTTGAAATGATACGAAACTTTTTCAGATAATTTATATATGTTAGGCGGGAAGGTTATAATGGAAGTACAGGCTTAAAATCAATTTAGAATTAGATTCTATAATACGTTTTGAAATGCATGTTTCAGTCAAAAATTCATAATATATTATGCACTAGTTTATACTAGTTTCGGGCAAAAAATCAAATTTAAATTTAGGACTGTTCGAAATAATACGAAACTTTTATGAACATCTATATATGTTATAAGGGAAGGTTATGATGGAAGTCCAAGCAAAAAATCATCTGAAAATTAGATTCTATGAAACTTTTTGAAATGCAAGTTTCGGTCAAAAAATCATAATATATTATACACTAGTTTCGGTTAAAAAATCAAACTAAATTGAGGAGGATCGAAATGATACGAAACTTTTCAGATCATTTATATATTTTAGGTAGGAAGTTTTTGATGGAAATCCATGCAAAAAATCACCTGAGAATTAGATTCTTTGAAACATTTTGAAATGCAAATTTCGGTTAAAAAATTATAATGTATTATACACTGGTTGATATTAGTTTCATTCAAAAATCAAATTAAATCGGGGACTGTTTGAAATGATACGATACTTTCTATATCATTTATACATGTTAGGCGGGAAGGTTATAATGGAAGTACAAGCATAAAATCAATTTAGAATTAGATTCTATAATACGTTTTGAAATGCATGTTTCAGTCAAAAAATCATAATATATTATGCACTAGTTTATACTAGTTTCGGTAAAATAAAACTAAATTAAATCTAGGACTGTTTGGAATGATACAAAGCTTTTATGAACCGTTATATATGTTATAAGGGAAGGTTATGATGGAAGTCCATGCAAAAAATCATCTGAAAATTAGATTCTTTGAATCTTTTCGAAATGCAAGTTCTGTTAAAAAAATCATCATATATTATACACTAGTTTCCGTCAAAAAATCGAATTAAATCGAGGATTGTTCGAAATGATATGTAACTTATCAGATCATTTAAATATGTTACGAGGGAAGGTTATGATGGAAGTCCATGCAAAAAAAACATCTGAGAATTAGATTCTATTAAACATTTTGATATTCAAGTTTCGGTCTAAAAAATCATAATGTATTATACACTAGTTTATACTATTTTCGGTCAAAAATAAAATTAAATCGGGGACTGTTTGAAATGATACGAAACTTTTTCAGATAATTTATATATGTTAGGCGGGAAGGTTATAATGGAAGTACAGGCATAAAATCAATTTAGAATTAGATTCTATAATACGTTTTGAAATGCATGTTTCAGTCAAAAATTCATAATATATTATGCACTAGTTTATACTAGTTTCTGGCAAAAAATCAAATTAAATTTAGGACTGTTCGAAATAATACGAAACTTTATGAACATTTATATATGTTATAAGGGAAGGTTATGATGGAAGTCCAAGCAAAAAATCATCTGAAAATTAGATTCTATATAACTTTTTGAAATGCAAATTTCGGTCAAAAAATCATAATATATTATACACTAGTTTCGGTTAAAAAATCAAACTAAATTGAGGAGGATCGAAATGATACGAAACTTTTCAGATCATTTATATATTTTAGGTAGGAAGGTTTTGATGGAAATCCATGCAAAAAATCACCTGAGAATTAGATTCTTTGAAACATTTTGAAATGCAAATTTCGGTTAAAAAATTATAATGTATTATACACTGGTTGATACTAGTTTCGTTCAAAAATCAAATTAAATCGGGGACTATTTGAAATGATACGAAACTTTCTATATCATTTATATATGTTATGCGGGAAGGTTATAATGGAAGTACAGGCATAAAATCAATTTAGAATTAGATTCTATAATACGTTTTGAAATGCATGTTTCAGTCAAAAAATCATAATATATTATGCACTAGTTTATACTAGTTTCGGTAAAAAAAAAAATTAAATCTAGGACTGTTTGGAATGATACAAAGCTTTTATGAACTGTTATATATGTTATAAGGGAAGGTTATGATGGAAGTCCATGCAAAAAATCATATGAAAATTAGATTCACTGACTCTTTTCGAAATGCAAGTTCTATTAAAAAAATAATCATATATTATACACTAGTTTCCGTCAAAAAATCAAATTAAATCGAGGATTGTTCGAAATGATACGAAACTTATCCGCTCATTTAAATATGTTACGAGGGAAGGTTATGATGGAAGTCTATGCAAAAAAAACATCTGAGAATTAGATTCTATGAAACATTTTGAAATTCAAGTTTCGGTGTAAAAAATCATAATGTATTATACACTAGTTTATACTATTTTCGGTCAAAAATCAAATTAAATCGGGGACTGTTTGAAATGATACGAAACTTTTTCAGATAATTTATATATGTTAGGCGGGAAGGTTATAATGGAAGTACAGGCATAAAATCAATTTAGAATTAGATTCTATAATACGTTTTGAAATGCATGTTTCAGTCAAAAATTTATAATATATTATGCACTAGTTTATACTAGTTTCGGGCAAAAAATCAAATTTAAATTTAGGACTGTTCGAAATAATACGAAACTTTTATGAACATTTATATATGTTATAAGGGAAGGTTATGATGGAAGTCCAAGCAAAAAATCATCTGAAAATTAGATTCTATGAAACTTTTTGAAATGCAAGTTTCGGTCAAAAAATCATAATATATTATACACTAGTTTCGGTTAAAAAATCAAACTAAATTGAGGAGGATCGAAATGATACGAAACTTTTCAGATCATTTATATATTTTAGGTAGGAAGTTTTTGATGGAAATCCATGCAAAAAATCACCTGAGAATTAGATTCTTTGAAACATTTTGAAATGCAAATTTCGGTTAAAAAATTATAATGTATTATACACTGGTTGATATTAGTTTCGTTCAAAAATCAAATTAAATCGGGGACTGTTTGAAATGATACGATACTTTCTATATCATTTATACATGTTAGGCGGGAAGGTTATAATGGAAGTACAAGCATAAAATCAATTTAGAATTAGATTCTATAATACGTTTTGAAATGCATGTTTCAGTCAAAAAATCATAATATATTATGCACTAGTTTATACTAGTTTCGGTAAAAAAAAAAATTAAATCTAGGACTGTTTGGAATGATACAAAGCTTTTATGAACTATTATATATGTTATAAGGGAAGGTTATGATGGAAGTCCATGCAAAAAATCATATGAAAATTAGATTCACTGAATCTTTTCGAAATGCAAGTTCTATTAAAAAAATAATCATATATTATACACTAGTTTCCGTCAAAAAATCAAATTAAATCGAGGATTGTTCGAAATGATACGAAACTTATCCGCTCATTTAAATATGTTACGAGGGAAGGTTATGATGGAAGTCTATGCAAAAAAAACATCTGAGAATTAGATTCTATGAAACATTTTGAAATTCAAGTTTCGGTGTAAAAAATCATAATGTATTATACACTAGTTTATACTATTTTCGGTCAAAAATCAAATTAAATCGGGGACTGTTTGAAATGATACGAAACTTTTTCAGATAATTTATATATGTTAGGCGGGAAGGTTATAATGGAAGTACATGCATAGAATCAATTTAGAATTAGATTCTATAATACGTTTTGAAATGCATGTTTCAGTCAAAAAATCATAATATATTATGCACTAGTTTATACTAGTTTCGGGCAAAAAATTAAATTAAATTTAGGACTGTTCGAAATAATACGAAACTTTTATGAACATTTATATATGTTATAAGGGAAGGTTATGATGGAAGTCCAAGAAAAAAATCATCTGAAAATTAGATTCTATGAAACTTTTTGAAAGGCAAGTTTCGGTCAAAAAATCATAATATATTATACACTAGTTTCGGTTAAAAAATCAAACTAAATTGAGGAGGATCGAAATGATACGAAACTTTTCAGATCATTTATATATTTTAGGTAGGAAGGTTTTGATGGAAATCCATGCAAAAAATCACCTGAGAATTAGATTCTTTGAAACATTTTGAAATGCAAATTTCGGTTAAAAAATTATAATGTATTATACACTGGTTGATACTAGATTCGTTCAAAAATCAAATTAAATTGGGGACTGTTTGAAATGATACGAAACTTTCCATATCATTTATATATGTTAGGCGGGAAGGTTATAATGGAAGTACAGGCATAAAATCAATTTAGAATTAGATTCTATAATACGTTTTGAAATGCATGTTTCAGTCAATAAATTATAATATATTATGCACTAGTTTATACTAGTTTCGGGCAAAAAATCAAATTAAATTTAGGACTGTTCGAAATAATACGAAACTTTTATGAACATTTATATATGTTATAAGGGAAGGTTATGATGGAAGTTCAAGCAAAAAATCATCTGAAAATTAGATTCTATGAAACTTTTTGAAATGCAAGTTTCGGTCAAAAAATCATAATATATTATACACTAGTTTCGGTTAAAAAATCAAACTAAATTGAGGAGGATCGAAATGATACGAAACTTTTCAGATCATTTATATATTTTAGGTAGGAAGTTTTTGATGGAAATCCATGCAAAAAATCACCTGAGAATTAGATTCTTTGAAACATTTTGAAATGCAAATTTCGGTTAAAAAATTATAATGTATTATACACTGGTTGATATTAGTTTCGTTCAAAAATCAAATTAAATCGGGGACTGTTTGAAATGATACGATACTTTCTATATCATTTATACATGTTAGGCGGGAAGGTTATAATGGAAGTACAAGCATAAAATCAATTTAGAATTAGATTCTATAATACGTTTTGAAATGCATGTTTCAGTCAAAAAATCATAATATATTATGCACTAGTTTATACTAGTTTCGGTAAAAAAAAAAATTAAATCTAGGACTGTTTGGAATGATACAAAGCTTTTATGAACTGTTATATATGTTATAAGGGAAGGTTATGATGGAAGTCCATGCAAAAAATCATATGAAAATTAGATTCACTGAATCTTTTCGAAATGCAAGTTCTATTAAAAAAATAATCATATATTATACACTAGTTTCCGTCAAAAAATCAAATTAAATCGAGGATTGTTCGAAATGATATGAAACTTATCCGCTCATTTAAATATGTTACGAGGGAAGGTTATGATGGAAGTCTATGCAAAAAAAACATCTGAGAATTAGATTCTATGAAACATTTTGAAATTCAAGTTTCGGTGTAAAAAATCATAATGTATTATACACTAGTTTATACTATTTTCGGTCAAAAATCAAATTAAATCGGGGACTGTTTGAAATGATACGAAACTTTTTCAGATAATTTATATATGTTAGGCGGGAAGGTTATAATGGAAGTACAGGCATAAAATCAATTTAGAATTAGATTCTATAATACGTTTTGAAATGCATGTTTCAGTCAAAAATTCATAATATATTATGCACTAGTTTATACTAGTTTCTGGCAAAAAATCAAATTAAATTTAGGACTGTTCGAAATAATACGAAACTTTATGAACATTTATATATGTTATAAGGGAAGGTTATGATGGAAGTCCAAGCAAAAAATCATCTGAAAATTAGATTCTATATAACTTTTTGAAATGCAAATTTCGGTCAAAAAATCATAATATATTATACACTAGTTTCGGTTAAAAAATCAAACTAAATTGAGGAGGATCGAAATGATACGAAACTTTTCAGATCATTTATATATTTTAGGTAGGAAGGTTTTGATGGAAATCCATGCAAAAAATCACCTGAGAATTAGATTCTTTGAAACATTTTGAAATGCAAATTTCGGTTAAAAAATTATAATGTATTATACACTGGTTGATACTAGTTTCGTTCAAAAATCAAATTAAATCGGGGACTATTTGAAATGATACGAAACTTTCTATATCATTTATATATGTTATGCGGGAAGGTTATAATGGAAGTACAGGCATAAAATCAATTTAGAATTAGATTCTATAATACGTTTTGAAATGCATGTTTCAGTCAAAAAATCATAATATATTATGCACTAGTTTATACTAGTTTCGGTAAAAAAAAAAATTAAATCTAGGACTGTTTGGAATGATACAAAGCTTTTATGAACTGTTATATATGTTATAAGGGAAGGTTATGATGGAAGTCCATGCAAAAAATCATATGAAAATTAGATTCACTGAATCTTTTCGAAATGCAAGTTCTATTAAAAAAATAATCATATATTATACACTAGTTTCCGTCAAAAAATCAAATTAAATCGAGGATTGTTCGAAATGATATGAAACTTATCCGCTCATTTAAATATGTTACGAGGGAAGGTTATGATGGAAGTCTATGCAAAAAAAACATCTGAGAATTAGATTCTATGAAACATTTTGAAATTCAAGTTTCGGTGTAAAAAATCATAATGTATTATACACTAGTTTATACTATTTTCGGTCAAAAATCAAATTAAATCGGGGACTGTTTGAAATGATACGAAACTTTTTCAGATAATTTATATATGTTAGGCGGGAAGGTTATAATGGAAGTACAAGCATAAAATCAATTTAGAATTAGATTCTATAATACGTTTTGAAATGCATGTTTCAGTCAAAAATTCATAATATATTATGCACTAGTTTATACTAGTTTCTGGCAAAAAATCAAATTAAATTTAGGACTGTTCGAAATAATACGAAACTTTATGAACATTTATATATGTTATAAGGGAAGGTTATGATGGAAGTCCAAGCAAAAAATCATCTGAAAATTAGATTCTATATAACTTTTTGAAATGCAAATTTCGGTCAAAAAATCATAATATATTATACACTAGTTTCGGTTAAAAAATCAAACTAAATTGAGGAGGATCGAAATGATACGAAACTTTTCAGATCATTTATATATTTTAGGTAGGAAGGTTTTGATGGAAATCCATGCAAAAAATCACCTGAGAATTAGATTCTTTGAAACATTTTGAAATGCAAATTTCGGTTAAAAAATTATAATGTATTATACACTGGTTGATACTAGTTTCGTTCAAAAATCAAATTAAATCGGGGACTATTTGAAATGATACGAAACTTTCTATATCATTTATATATGTTATGCGGGAAGGTTATAATGGAAGTACAGGCATAAAATCAATTTAGAATTAGATTCTATAATACGTTTTGAAATGCATGTTTCAGTCAAAAAATCATAATATATTATGCACTAGTTTATACTAGTTTCGGTAAAAAAAAAAATTAAATCTAGGACTGTTTGGAATGATACAAAGCTTTTATGAACTGTTATATATGTTATAAGGGAAGGTTATGATGGAAGTCCATGCAAAAAATCATATGAAAATTAGATTCACTGACTCTTTTCGAAATGCAAGTTCTATTAAAAAACTAATCATATATTATACACTAGTTTCCGTCAAAAAATCAAATTAAATCGAGGATTGTTCGAAATGATACGAAACTTATCCGCTCATTTAAATATGTTACGAGGGAAGGTTATGATGGAAGTCTATGCAAAAAAAACATCTGAGAATTAGATTCTATGAAACATTTTGAAATTCAAGTTTCGGTGTAAAAAATCATAATGTATTATACACTAGTTTATACTATTTTCGGTCAAAAATCAAATTAAATCGGGGACTGTTTGAAATGATACGAAACTTTTTCAGATAATTTATATATGTTAGGCGGGAAGGTTATAATGGAAGTACAGGCATAAAATCAATTTAGAATTAGATTCTATAATACGTTTTGAAATGCATGTTTCAGTCAAAAATTTATAATATATTATGCACTAGTTTATACTAGTTTCGGGCAAAAAATCAAATTTAAATTTAGGACTGTTCGAAATAATACGAAACTTTTATGAACATTTATATATGTTATAAGGGAAGGTTATGATGGAAGTCCAAGCAAAAAATCATCTGAAAATTAGATTCTATGAAACTTTTTGAAATGCAAGTTTCGGTCAAAAAATCATAATATATTATACACTAGTTTCGGTTAAAAAATCAAACTAAATTGAGGAGGATCGAAATGATACGAAACTTTTCAGATCATTTATATATTTTAGGTAGGAAGTTTTTGATGGAAATCCATGCAAAAAATCACCTGAGAATTAGATTCTTTGAAACATTTTGAAATGCAAATTTCGGTTAAAAAATTATAATGTATTATACACTGGTTGATATTAGTTTCGTTCAAAAATCAAATTAAATCGGGGACTGTTTGAAATGATACGATACTTTCTATATCATTTATACATGTTAGGCGGGAAGGTTATAATGGAAGTACAAGCATAAAATCAATTTAGAATTAGATTCTATAATACGTTTTGAAATGCATGTTTCAGTCAAAAAATCATAATATATTATGCACTAGTTTATACTAGTTTCGGTAAAAAAAAAAATTAAATCTAGGACTGTTTGGAATGATACAAAGCTTTTATGAACTGTTATATATGTTATAAGGGAAGGTTATGATGGAAGTCCATGCAAAAAATCATATGAAAATTAGATTCACTGAATCTTTTCGAAATGCAAGTTCTATTAAAAAAATAATCATATATTATACACTAGTTTCCGTCAAAAAATCAAATTAAATCGAGGATTGTTCGAAATGATACGAAACTTATCCGCTCATTTAAATATGTTACGAGGGAAGGTTATGATGGAAGTCTATGCAAAAAAAACATCTGAGAATTAGATTCTATGAAACATTTTGAAATTCAAGTTTCGGTGTAAAAAATCATAATGTATTATACACTAGTTTATACTATTTTCGGTCAAAAATCAAATTAAATCGGGGACTGTTTGAAATGATACGAAACTTTTTCAGATAATTTATATATGTTAGGCGGGAAGGTTATAATGGAAGTACAGGCATAAAATCAATTTAGAATTAGATTCTATAATACGTTTTGAAATGCATGTTTCAGTCAATAATTCATAATATATTATGCACTAGTTTATACTAGTTTCGGGCAAAAAATCAAATTAAATTTAGGACTGTTCGAAATAATACGAAACTTTATGAACATTTATATATGTTATAAGGGAAGGTTATGATGGAAGTTCAAGCAAAAAATCATCTGAAAATTAGATTCTATGAAACTTTTTGAAATGCAAGTTTCGGTCAAAAAATCATAATATATTATACACTAGTTTCGGTTAAAAAATCAAACTAAATTGAGGAGGATCGAAATGATACGAAACTTTTCAGATCATTTATATATTTTAGGTAGGAAGGTTTTGATGGAAATCTATGCAAAAAATCACCTGAGAATTAGATTCTTTGAAACATTTTGAAATGCAAATTTCGGTTAAAAAATTATAATGTATTATACACTGGTTGATACTAGTTTCGTTCAAAAATCAAATTAAATCGGGGACTGTTTTAAATGATACGAAACTTTCCATATCATCTATATATGTTAGGAAGGAAGGTTATTATGGAAGTACATGCATAAAATCAATTTAGAATTAGATTCTATAATACGTTTTGAAATGCATGTTTCAATAAAAAAATCAAAATATATTATGCACTAGTTTATACTAGTTTCGGTAAAATAAAATAAAATTAAATCTAGGACTGTTTGGAATGATACAAAGCTTTTATGAACCGTTATATATGTTATAAGGGAAGGTTATGATGGAAGTCCATGCAAAAAATCATCTGAAAATTAGATTCTCTGAATCTTTTCGAAATGCAAGTTATGTTAAAAAAATAATCATATATTATACACTAGTTCCTGTCAAAAAATCAAATTAAATCGAGGATTGTTCGAAATGATACGAAACTTATCAGCTCATTTAAATATGTTACGAGGGAAGATTATGATGGAAGTCCTTGCAAAAAAAACATCTGAGAATTAGATTCTATGAAACATTTTGAAATTCAAGTTTCGGTGTAAAAAATCATAATGTATTATACACTAGTTTATACTATTTTCGGTCAAAAATCAAATTAAATCGGGGACTGTTTGAAATGATACGAAACTTTTTCAGATAATTTATATATGTTAGGCGGGAAGGTTATAATGGAAGTACATGCATAGAATCAATTTAGAATTAGATTCTATAATACGTTTTGAAATGCATGTTTCAGTCAAAAAATCATAATATATTATGCACTAGTTTATACTAGTTTCGGGCAAAAAATTAAATTAAATTTAGGACTGTTCGAAATAATACGAAACTTTTATGAACATTTATATATGTTATAAGGGAAGGTTATGATGGAAGTCCAAGCAAAAAATCATCTGAAAATTAGATTCTATGAAACTTTTTGAAAGGCAAGTTTCGGTCAAAAAATCATAATATATTATACACTAGTTTCGGTTAAAAAATCAAACTAAATTGAGGAGGATCGAAATGATACGAAACTTTTCAGATCATTTATATATTTTAGGTAGGAAGGTTTTGATGGAAATCCATGCAAAAAATCACCTGAGAATTAGATTCTTTGAAACATTTTGAAATGCAAATTTCGGTTAAAAAATTATAATGTATTATACACTGGTTGATACTAGATTCGTTCAAAAATCAAATTAAATTGGGGACTGTTTGAAATGATACGAAACTTTCCATATCATTTATATATGTTAGGCGGGAAGGTTATAATGGAAGTACAGGCATAAAATCAATTTAGAATTAGATTCTATAATACGTTTTGAAATGCATGTTTCAGTCAATAAATTATAATATATTATGCACTAGTTTATACTAGTTTCGGGCAAAAAATCAAATTAAATTTAGGACTGTTCGAAATAATACGAAACTTTTATGAACATTTATATATGTTATAAGGGAAGGTTATGATGGAAGTTCAAGCAAAAAATCATCTGAAAATTAGATTCTATGAAACTTTTTGAAATGCAAGTTTCGGTCAAAAAATCATAATATATTATACACTAGTTTCGGTTAAAAAATCAAACTAAATTGAGGAGGATCGAAATGATACGAAACTTTTCAGATCATTTATATATTTTAGGTAGGAAGGTTTTGATGGAAATCCATGCAAAAAATCACCTGAGAATTAGATTCTTTGAAACATTTTGAAATACAAATTTTGGTTAAAAAATTATAATGTATTATACACTGGTTGATACTAGTTTCGTTCAAAAATCAAATTAAATCGGGGACTATTTGAAATGATACGAAACTTTCCATATCATTTATATATGTTAGGCGGGAAGGTTATAATGGAAGTACAAGCATAAAATCAATTTAGAATTAGATTCTATAATACGTTTTGAAATGCATGTTTCAGTCAAAAAATCATAATATATTATGCACTAGTTTATACTAGTTTCGGTAAAAAAAAATATTAAATCTAGGACTGTTTGGAATGATACAAAGCTTTTATGAACTGTTATATATGTTATAAGGGAAGGTTATGATGGAAGTCCATGCAAAAAATCATATGAAAATTAGATTCACTGACTCTTTTCGAAATGCAAGTTCTATTAAAAAAATAATCATATATTATACACTAGTTTCCGTCAAAAAATCAAATTAAATCGAGGATTGTTCGAAATGATACGAAACTTATCCGCTCATTTAAATATGTTACGAGGGAAGGTTATGATGGAAGTCTATACAAAAAAAACATCTGAGAATTAGATTCTATGAAACATTTTGAAATTCAAGTTTCGGTGTAAAAAATCATAATGTATTATACACTAGTTTATACTATTTTCGGTCAAAAATCAAATTAAATCGGGGACTGTTTGAAATGATACGAAACTTTTTCAGATAATTTATATATGTTAGGCGGGAAGGTTATAATGGAAGTACAGGCATAAAATCAATTTAGAATTAGATTCTATAATACGTTTTGAAATGCATGTTTCAGTCAAAAATTCATAATATATTATGCACTAGTTTATACTAGTTTCGGGCAAAAAATCAAATTTAAATTTAGGACTGTTCGAAATAATACGAAACTTTTATGAACATCTATATATGTTATAAGGGAAGGTTATGATGGAAGTCCAAGCAAAAAATCATCTGAAAATTAGATTCTATGAAACTTTTTGAAATGCAAGTTTCGGTCAAAAAATCATAATATATTATACACTAGTTTCGGTTAAAAAATCAAACTAAATTGAGGAGGATCGAAATGATACGAAACTTTTCAGATCATTTATATATTTTAGGTAGGAAGTTTTTGATGGAAATCCATGCAAAAAATCACCTGAGAATTAGATTCTTTGAAACATTTTGAAATGCAAATTTCGGTTAAAAAATTATAATGTATTATACACTGGTTGATATTAGTTTCGTTCAAAAATCAAATTAAATCGGGGACTGTTTGAAATGATACGATACTTTCTATATCATTTATACATGTTAGGCGGGAAGGTTATAATGGAAGTACAAGCATAAAATCAATTTAGAATTAGATTCTATAATACGTTTTGAAATGCATGTTTCAGTCAAAAAATCATAATATATTATGCACTAGTTTATACTAGTTTCGGTAAAAAAAAAAATTAAATCTAGGACTGTTTGGAATGATACAAAGCTTTTATGAACTGTTATATATGTTATAAGGGAAGGTTATGATGGAAGTCCATGCAAAAAATCATATGAAAATTAGATTCACTGAATCTTTTCGAAATGCAAGTTCTATTAAAAAAATAATCATATATTATACACTAGTTTCCGTCAAAAAATCAAATTAAATCGAGGATTGTTCGAAATGATACGAAACTTATCCGCTCATTTAAATATGTTACGAGGGAAGGTTATGATGGAAGTCTATGCAAAAAAAACATCTGAGAATTAGATTCTATGAAACATTTTGAAATTCAAGTTTCGGTGTAAAAAATCATAATGTATTATACACTAGTTTATACTATTTTCGGTCAAAAATCAAATTAAATCGGGGACTGTTTGAAATGATACGAAACTTTTTCAGATAATTTATATATGTTAGGCGGGAAGGTTATAATGGAAGTACAGGCATAAAATCAATTTAGAATTAGATTCTATAATACGTTTTGAAATGCATGTTTCAGTCAAAAATTCATAATATATTATGCACTAGTTTATACTAGTTTCGGGCAAAAAATCAAATTTAAATTTAGGACTGTTCGAAATAATACGAAACTTTTATGAACATCTATATATGTTATAAGGGAAGGTTATGATGGAAGTCCAAGCAAAAAATCATCTGAAAATTAGATTCTATGAAACTTTTTGAAATGCAAGTTTCGGTCAAAAAATCATAATATATTATACACTAGTTTCGGTTAAAAAATCAAACTAAATTGAGGAGGATCGAAATGATACGAAACTTTTCAGATCATTTATATATTTTAGGTAGGAAGTTTTTGATGGAAATCCATGCAAAAAATCACCTGAGAATTAGATTCTTTGAAACATTTTGAAATGCAAATTTCGGTTAAAAAATTATAATGTATTATACACTGGTTGATATTAGTTTCGTTCAAAAATCAAATTAAATCGGGGACTGTTTGAAATGATACGATACTTTCTATATCATTTATACATGTTAGGCGGGAAGGTTATAATGGAAGTACAAGCATAAAATCAATTTAGAATTAGATTCTATAATACGTTTTGAAATGCATGTTTCAGTCAAAAAATCATAATATATTATGCACTAGTTTATACTAGTTTCGGTAAAAAAAAAAATTAAATCTAGGACTGTTTGGAATGATACAAAGCTTTTATGAACTGTTATATATGTTATAAGGGAAGGTTATGATGGAAGTCCATGCAAAAAATCATATGAAAATTAGATTCACTGAATCTTTTCGAAATGCAAGTTCTATTAAAAAAATAATCATATATTATACACTAGTTTCCGTCAAAAAATCAAATTAAATCGAGGATTGTTCGAAATGATACGAAACTTATCCGCTCATTTAAATATGTTACGAGGGAAGGTTATGATGGAAGTCTATGCAAAAAAAACATCTGAGAATTAGATTCTATGAAACATTTTGAAATTCAAGTTTCGGTGTAAAAAATCATAATGTATTATACACTAGTTTATACTATTTTCGGTCAAAAATCAAATTAAATCGGGGACTGTTTGAAATGATACGAAACTTTTTCAGATAATTTATATATGTTAGGCGGGAAGGTTATAATGGAAGTACAGGCATAAAATCAATTTAGAATTAGATTCTATAATACGTTTTGAAATGCATGTTTCAGTCAAAAATTCATAATATATTATGCACTAGTTTATACTAGTTTCGGGCAAAAAATCAAATTTAAATTTAGGACTGTTCGAAATAATACGAAACTTTTATGAACATCTATATATGTTATAAGGGAAGGTTATGATGGAAGTCCAAGCAAAAAATCATCTGAAAATTAGATTCTATGAAACTTTTTGAAATGCAAGTTTCGGTCAAAAAATCATAATATATTATACACTAGTTTCGGTTAAAAAATCAAACTAAATTGAGGAGGATCGAAATGATACGAAACTTTTCAGATCATTTATATATTTTAGGTAGGAAGTTTTTGATGGAAATCCATGCAAAAAATCACCTGAGAATTAGATTCTTTGAAACATTTTGAAATGCAAATTTCGGTTAAAAAATTATAATGTATTATACACTGGTTGATATTAGTTTCGTTCAAAAATCAAATTAAATCGGGGACTGTTTGAAATGATACGATACTTTCTATATCATTTATACATGTTAGGCGGGAAGGTTATAATGGAAGTACAAGCATAAAATCAATTTAGAATTAGATTCTATAATACGTTTTGAAATGCATGTTTCAGTCAAAAAATCATAATATATTATGCACTAGTTTATACTAGTTTCGGTAAAAAAAAAAATTAAATCTAGGACTGTTTGGAATGATACAAAGCTTTTATGAACTGTTATATATGTTATAAGGGAAGGTTATGATGGAAGTCCATGCAAAAAATCATATGAAAATTAGATTCACTGAATCTTTTCGAAATGCAAGTTCTATTAAAAAAATAATCATATATTATACACTAGTTTCCGTCAAAAAATCAAATTAAATCGAGGATTGTTCGAAATGATACGAAACTTATCCGCTCATTTAAATATGTTACGAGGGAAGGTTATGATGGAAGTCTATGCAAAAAAAACATCTGAGAATTAGATTCTATGAAACATTTTGAAATTCAAGTTTCGGTGTAAAAAATCATAATGTATTATACACTAGTTTATACTATTTTCGGTCAAAAATCAAATTAAATCGGGGACTGTTTGAAATGATACGAAACTTTTTCAGATAATTTATATATGTTAGGCGGGAAGGTTATAATGGAAGTACAGGCATAAAATCAATTTAGAATTAGATTCTATAATACGTTTTGAAATGCATGTTTCAGTCAATAATTCATAATATATTATGCACTAGTTTATACTAGTTTCGGGCAAAAAATCAAATTAAATTTAGGACTGTTCGAAATAATACGAAACTTTATGAACATTTATATATGTTATAAGGGAAGGTTATGATGGAAGTTCAAGCAAAAAATCATCTGAAAATTAGATTCTATGAAACTTTTTGAAATGCAAGTTTCGGTCAAAAAATCATAATATATTATACACTAGTTTCGGTTAAAAAATCAAACTAAATTGAGGAGGATCGAAATGATACGAAACTTTTCAGATCATTTATATATTTTAGGTAGGAAGGTTTTGATGGAAATCTATGCAAAAAATCACCTGAGAATTAGATTCTTTGAAACATTTTGAAATGCAAATTTCGGTTAAAAAATTATAATGTATTATACACTGGTTGATACTAGTTTCGTTCAAAAATCAAATTAAATCGGGGACTGTTTTAAATGATACGAAACTTTCCATATCATCTATATATGTTAGAAAGGAAGGTTATTATGGAAGTACATGCATAAAATCAATTTAGAATTAGATTCTATAATACGTTTTGAAATGCATGTTTCAATAAAAAAATCAAAATATATTATGCACTAGTTTATACTAGTTTCGGTAAAATAAAATAAAATTAAATCTAGGACTGTTTGGAATGATACAAAGCTTTTATGAACCGTTATATATGTTATAAGGGAAGGTTATGATGGAAGTCCATGCAAAAAATCATCTGAAAATTAGATTCTCTGAATCTTTTCGAAATGCAAGTTATGTTAAAAAAATAATCATATATTATACACTAGTTCCTGTCAAAAAATCAAATTAAATCGAGGATTGTTCGAAATGATACGAAACTTATCAGCTCATTTAAATATGTTACGAGGGAAGATTATGATGGAAGTCCTTGCAAAAAAAACATCTGAGAATTAGATTCTATGAAACATTTTGAAATTCAAGTTTCGGTGTAAAAAATCATAATGTATTATACACTAGTTTATACTATTTTCGGTCAAAAATCAAATTAAATCGGGGACTGTTTGAAATGATACGAAACTTTTTCAGATAATTTATATATGTTAGGCGGGAAGGTTATAATGGAAGTACATGCATAGAATCAATTTAGAATTAGATTCTATAATACGTTTTGAAATGCATGTTTCAGTCAAAAAATCATAATATATTATGCACTAGTTTATACTAGTTTCGGGCAAAAAATTAAATTAAATTTAGGACTGTTCGAAATAATACGAAACTTTTATGAACATTTATATATGTTATAAGGGAAGGTTATGATGGAAGTCCAAGCAAAAAATCATCTGAAAATTAGATTCTATGAAACTTTTTGAAAGGCAAGTTTCGGTCAAAAAATCATAATATATTATACACTAGTTTCGGTTAAAAAATCAAACTAAATTGAGGAGGATCGAAATGATACGAAACTTTTCAGATCATTTATATATTTTAGGTAGGAAGGTTTTGATGGAAATCCATGCAAAAAATCACCTGAGAATTAGATTCTTTGAAACATTTTGAAATGCAAATTTCGGTTAAAAAATTATAATGTATTATACACTGGTTGATACTAGATTCGTTCAAAAATCAAATTAAATTGGGGACTGTTTGAAATGATACGAAACTTTCCATATCATTTATATATGTTAGGCGGGAAGGTTATAATGGAAGTACAGGCATAAAATCAATTTAGAATTAGATTCTATAATACGTTTTGAAATGCATGTTTCAGTCAATAAATTATAATATATTATGCACTAGTTTATACTAGTTTCGGGCAAAAAATCAAATTAAATTTAGGACTGTTCGAAATAATACGAAACTTTTATGAACATTTATATATGTTATAAGGGAAGGTTATGATGGAAGTTCAAGCAAAAAATCATCTGAAAATTAGATTCTATGAAACTTTTTGAAATGCAAGTTTCGGTCAAAAAATCATAATATATTATACACTAGTTTCGGTTAAAAAATCAAACTAAATTGAGGAGGATCGAAATGATACGAAACTTTTCAGATCATTTATATATTTTAGGTAGGAAGGTTTTGATGGAAATCTATGCAAAAAATCACCTGAGAATTAGATTCTTTGAAACATTTTGAAATGCAAATTTCGGTTAAAAAATAATAATGTATTATACACTGGTTGATACTAGTTTCGTTCAAAAATCAAATTAAATCGGGGACTGTTTGAAATGATACGAAACTTTCCATATCATCTATATATGTTAGGCAGGAAGGTTATTATGGAAGTACATGCATAAAATCAATTTAGAATTAGATTCTATAATACGTTTTGAAATGCATGTTTCAATAAAAAAATCATAATATATTATGCACTAGTTTATACTAGTTTCGGTAAAATAAAATAAAATTAAATCTAGGACTGTTTGGAATGATACAAAGCTTTTATGAACCGTTATATATGTTATAAGGGAAGGTTATGATGGAAGTCCATGCAAAAAATCATATGAAAATTAGATTCTCTGAATCTTTTCGAAATGCAAGTTATGTTAAAAAAATAATCATATATTATACACTAGTTCCTGTCAAAAAATCAAATTAAATCGAGGATTGTTCGAAATGATACGAAACTTATCAGCTCATTTAAATATGTTACGAGGGAAGATTATGATGGAAGTCCTTGCAAAAAAAACATCTGAGAATTAGATTCTATGAAACATTTTGAAATTCAAGTTTCGGTGTAAAAAATCATAATGTATCTATACACTAGTTTATACTATTTTCGGTCAAAAATCAAATTAAATCGGGGACTGTTTGAAATGATACGAAACTTTTTCAGATAATTTATATATGTTAGGCGGGAAGGTTATAATGGAAGTACATGCATAGAATCAATTTAGAATTAGATTCTATAATACGTTTTGAAATGCATGTTTCAGTAAAAAAATCATAATATATTATGCACTAGTTTATACTAGTTTCGGGCAAAAAATAAAATTAAATTTAGGACTGTTCGAAATAATACGAAACTTTTATGAACATTTATATATGTTATAAGGGAAGGTTATGATGGAAGTCCAAGCAAAAAATCATCTGAAAATTAGATTCTATGAAACTTTTTGAAATGCAAGTTTCGGTCAAAAAATCATAATATATTATACACTAGTTTCGGTTAAAAAATCAAACTAAATTGAGGAGGATCGAAATGATACGAAACTTTTCAGATCATTTATATATTTTAGGTAGGAAGGTTTTGATGGAAATCCATGCAAAAAATCACCTGAGAATTAGATTCTTTGAAACATTTTGAAATGCAAATTTCGGTTAAAAAATTATAATGTATTATACACTGGTTGATACTAGTTTCGTTCAAAAATCAAATTAAATTGGGGACTGCTTGAAATGATACGAAACTTTCCATATCATTTATATATGTTAGGCGGGAAGGTTATAATGGAAGTACAGGCATAAAATCAATTTAGAATCAGATTCTATAATACGTTTTGAAATGCATGTTTCAGTCAAAAAATCATAATATATTATGCACTAGTTTATACTAGTTTCAGTAAAAAAAAAATCTAGGACTGTTTGGAATGATACAAAGCTTTTATGAACCGTTATATATGTTATAAGGGAAGGTTATGATGGAAGTCCATGCAAAAAATCATCTGAAAATTAGATTCTCTGAATCTTTTCGAAATGCAAGTTTTGTTAAAAAAATCATCATATATTATACACTAGTTTCTGTCAAAAAATCAAATTAAATCGAGGATTGTTCGAAATGATACGAAACTTATCAGATCATTTAAATATGCTACGAGGGAAGGTTATGGTGGAAGTCCATGTAAAAAAACATCTGAGAATTAGATTCAATGAAACATTTTGATATTCAAGTTTCGGTCTAAAAAATCATAATGTATTATACACTAGTTTATACTATTTTCGGTCAAAAATCAAATTAAATCGAGGACTGTTTGAAATGATACGAAACTTTTTCAAATAATTTATATATGTTAGGCGGGATGGTTATAATGGAAGTACAGGCATAAAATCAATTTAGAATTAGATTCTATAATACGTTTTGAAATGCATGTTTCAGTCAAAAAATCATAATATATTACACACTAGTTTATACTAGTTTCAGGCAAAAAATCATATTAAATTTAGGACTGTTCGAAATAATACGAAACTTTTATGAACATTTATATATGTTATAAGGGAAGATTATGATGGAAGTCCAAACAAAAAATCATCTGAAAATTAGATTCTATGAAACTTTTTGAAATGCAAGTTTCGGTCAAAAAATCATAATATATTATACACTAGTTTCGGTTAAAAAATCAAACTAAATTGAGGAGGATCGAAATGATACGAAACTTTTCAGATCATTTATATATTTTAGATAGGAAGGTTTTGATGGAAATCCATGCAAAAAATCACCTGAGAATTAGATTCTTTGAAACATTTTGAAATGCAAATTTCGGTTAAAAAATTATAATGTATTATACACTGGTTGATACTAGTTTCGTTCAAAAATCAAATTAAATTGGGGACTGTTTGAAATGATACGAAACTTTCCATATCATTTATATATGTTAGGCGGGAAGGTTATAATGGAAGTACAGGCATAAAATCAATTTAGAATTAGATTCTATAATACGTTTTGAAATGCATGTTTCAGTCAAAAAATCATAATATATTATGCACTAGTTTATACTAGTTTCGATAAAAAAAAAATCTAGGACTGTTTGGAATGATACAAAGCTTTTATGAACCATTATATATGTTATAAGGGAAGGTTATGATGGAAGTCCATGCAAAAAATCATCTGAAAATTAGATTCTCTGAATCTTTTCGAAATGCAAGTTTTGTTAAAAAAATCATCATATATTATACACTAGTTTTTGTCAAAAAATCAAATTAAATCGAGGATTGTTCGAAATGATACGAAACTTATCAGATCATTTAAATATGCTACGAGGGAAGGTTATGGTGGAAGTCCATGCAAAAAAACATCTGAGAATTAGATTCAATGAAACATTTTGATATTCAAGTTTCGGTCTAAAAAATCATAATGTATTATACACTAGTTTATACTATTTTCGGTCAAAAATCAAATTAAATCGGGGACTGTTTGAAATGATACGAAACTTTTTCAGATAATTTATATATGTTAGGCGGGATGGTTATAATGGAAGTACAGGCATAAAATCAATTTAGAATTAGATTCTATAATACGTTTTGAAATGCATGTTTCAGTCAAAAAATCATAATATCTTACACACTAGTTTATACTAGTTTCAGGCAAAAAATCATATTAAATTTAGGACTGTTCGAAATAATACGAAACTTTTATGAACATTTATATATGTTATAAGGGAAGGTTATGATGGAAGTCCAAACAAAAAATCATCTGAAAATTAGATTCTATGAAACTTTTTGAAATGCAAGTTTCGGTCAAAAAATCATAATATATTATACACTAGTTTCGGTTAAAAAATCAAACTAAATTGAGGAGGATCGAAATGATACGAAACTTTTCAGATCATTTATATATTTTAGATAGGAAGGTTTTGATGGAAATCCATGCAAAAAATCACCTGAGAATTAGATTCTTTGAAACATTTTGAAATGCAAATTTCGGTTAAAAAATTATAATGTATTATACACTGGTTGATACTAGTTTCGTTCAAAAATCAAATTAAATTGGGGACTGCTTGAAATGATACGAAACTTTCCATATCATTTATATATGTTAGGCGGGAAGGTTATAATGGAAGTACAGGCATAAAATCAATTTAGAATCAGATTCTATAATACGTTTTGAAATGCATGTTTCAGTCAAAAAATCATAATATATTATGCACTAGTTTATACTAGTTTCGGTAAAAAAAAAATCTAGGACTGTTTGGAATGATACAAAGCTTTTATGAACCGTTATATATGTTTTAAGGGAAGGTTATGATGGAAGTCCATGCAAAAAATCATCTGAAAATTAGATTCTCTGAATCTTTTCGAAATGCAAGTTTTGTTAAAAAAATCATCATATATTATACACTAGTTTCTGTCAAAAAATCAAATTAAATCGAGGATTGTTCGAAATGATACGAAACTTATCAGATCATTTAAATATGCTACGAGGGAAGGTTATGGTGGAAGTCCATGCAAAAAAACATCTGAGAATTAGATTCAATGAAACATTTTGATATTCAAGTTTCGGTCTAAAAAATCATAATGTATTATACACTAGTTTATACTATTTTCGGTCAAAAATCAAATTAAATCGGGGACTGTTTGAAATGATACGAAACTTTTTCAGATAATTTATATATGTTAGGCGGGATGGTTATAATGGAAGTACAGGCATAAAATCAATTTAGAATTAGATTCTATAATACGTTTTGAAATGCATGTTTCAGTCAAAAAATCATAATATATTACACACTAGTTTATACTAGTTTCAGGCAAAAAATCATATTAAATTTAGGACTGTTCGAAATAAAACGAAACTTTTATGAACATTTATATATGTTATAAGGGAAGGTTATGATGGAAGTCCAAACAAAAAATCATCTGAAAATTAGATTCTATGAAACTTTTTGAAATGCAAGTTTCGGTCAAAAAATCATAATATATTATACACTAGTTTCGGTTAAAAAATCAAACTAAATTGAGGAGGATCGAAATGATACGAAACTTTTCAGATCATTTATATATTTTAGATAGGAAGGTTTTGATGGAAATCCATGCAAAAAATCACCTGAGAATTAGATTCTTTGAAACATTTTGAAATGCAAATTTCGGTTAAAAAATTATAATGTATTATACACTAGTTGATACTAGTTTCGTTCAAAAATCAAATTAAATTGGGGACTGCTTGAAATGATACGAAACTTTCCATATCATTTATATATGTTAGGCGGGAAGGTTATAATGGAAGTACAGGCATAAAATCAATTTAGAATCAGATTCTATAATACGTTTTGAAATGCATGTTTCAGTCAAAAAATCATAATATATTATGCACTAGTTTATACTAGTTTCGGTAAAAAAAAAATCTAGGACTGTTTGGAATGATACAAAGCTTTTATGAACCGTTATATATGTTATAAGGGAAGGTTATGATGGAAGTCCATGCAAAAAATCATCTGAAAATTAGATTCTCTGAATCTTTTCGAAATGCAAGTTTTGTTAAAAAAATCATCATATATTATACACTAGTTTCTGTCAAAAAATCAAATTAAATCGAGGATTGTTCGAAATGATACGAAACTTATCAGATCATTTAAATATGCTACGAGGGAAGGTTATGGTGGAAGTCCATGCAAAAAAACATCTGAGAATTAGATTCAATGAAACATTTTGATATTCAAGTTTCGGTCTAAAAAATCATAATGTATTATACACTAGTTTATACTATTTTCGGTCAAAAATCAAATTAAATCGGGGACTGTTTGAAATGATACGAAACTTTTTCAGATAATTTATATATGTTAGGCGGGATGGTTATAATGGAAGTACAGGCATAAAATCAATTTAGAATTAGATTCTATAATACGTTTTGAAATGCATGTTTCAGTCAAAAAATCATAATATATTACACACTAGTTTATACTAGTTTCAGGCAAAAAATCATATTAAATTTAGGACTGTTCGAAATAATACGAAACTTTTATGAACATTTATATATGTTATAAGGGAAGATTATGATGGAAGTCCAAACAAAAAATCATCTGAAAATTAGATTCTATGAAACTTTTTGAAATGCAAGTTTCGGTCAAAAAATCATAATATATTATACACTAGTTTCGGTTAAAAAATCAAACTAAATTGAGGAGGATCGAAATGATACGAAACTTTTCAGATCATTTATATATTTTAGATAGGAAGGTTTTGATGGAAATCCATGCAAAAAATCACCTGAGAATTAGATTCTTTGAAACATTTTGAAATGCAAATTTCGGTTAAAAAATTATAATGTATTATACACTGGTTGATACTAGTTTCGTTCAAAAATCAAATTAAATTGGGGACTGCTTGAAATGATACGAAACTTTCCATATCATTTATATATGTTAGGCGGGAAGGTTATAATGGAAGTACAGGC
This sequence comes from Lathyrus aphaca, assembly GCA_963966055.1. NCBI lineage: Eukaryota > Viridiplantae > Streptophyta > Magnoliopsida > Fabales > Fabaceae > Lathyrus > Lathyrus aphaca. The sequence goes on along the minus strand of OZ014523.1, from coordinate 27,852,795 downwards.
ATAAAATCAATTTAGAATCAGATTCTATAATACGTTTTGAAATGCATGTTTCAGTCAAAAAATCATAATATATTATGCACTAGTTTATACTAGTTTCGGTAAAAAAAAAATCTAGGACTGTTTGGAATGATACAAAGCTTTTATGAACCGTTATATATGTTTTAAGGGAAGGTTATGATGGAAGTCCATGCAAAAAATCATCTGAAAATTAGATTCTCTGAATCTTTTCGAAATGCAAGTTCTGTTAAAATAATCATCATATATTATACACTAGTTTCCGTCAAAAAATCAAATTAAATCGAGGATTGTTCGAAATGATACGAAACTTATCAGATCATTTAAATATGCTACGAGGGAAGGTTATGGTGGAAGTCCATGCAAAAAAACATCTGAGAATTAGATTCTATGAAACATTTTGATATTCAAGTTTCGGTCTAAAAAATCATAATGTATTATACACTAGTTTATACTATTTTTCAGTCAAAAATCAAATTAAATCGGGGACTGTTTGAAATGATACGAAACTTTTTCAGATAATTATATATGTTAGGCGGGATGGTTATAATGGAAGTACAGGCATAAAATCAATTTAGAATTAGATTCTATAATACGTTTTGAAATGCATGTTTCAGTCAAAAAATCATAATATATTACACACTAGTTTATACTAGTTTCAGGCAAAAAATCATATTAAATTTAGGACTGTTCGAAATAAAACGAAACTTTTATGAACATTTATATATGTTATAAGGGAAGGTTATGATGGAAGTCCAAACAAAAAATCATCTGAAAATTAGATTCTATGAAACTTTTTGAAATGCAAGTTTCGGTCAAAAAATCATAATATATTATACACTAGTTTCGGTTAAAAAATCAAACTAAATTGAGGAGGATCGAAATGATACGAAACTTTTCAGATCATTTATATATTTTAGATAGGAAGGTTTTGATGGAAATCCATGCAAAAAATCACCTGAGAATTAGATTCTTTGAAACATTTTGAAATGCAAATTTCGGTTAAAAAATTATAATGTATTATACACTGGTTGATACTAGTTTCGTTCAAAAATCAAATTAAATTGGGGACTGCTTGAAATGATACGAAACTTTCCATATCATTTATATATGTTAGGCGGGAAGGTTATAATGGAAGTACAGGCATAAAATCAATTTAGAATCAGATTCTATAATACGTTTTGAAATGCATGTTTCAGTCAAAAAATCATAATATATTATGCACTAGTTTATACTAGTTTCGGTAAAAAAAAAATCTAGGACTGTTTGGAATGATACAAAGCTTTTATGAACCGTTATATATGTTATAAGGGAAGGTTATGATGGAAGTCCATGCAAAAAATCATCTGAAAATTAGATTCTCTGAATCTTTTCGAAATGCAAGTTTTGTTAAAAAAATCATCATATATTATACACTAGTTTCTGTCAAAAAATCAAATTAAATCGAGGATTGTTCGAAATGATACGAAACTTATCAGATCATTTAAATATGCTACGAGGGAAGGTTATGGTGGAAGTCCATGCAAAAAAACATCTGAGAATTAGATTCAATGAAACATTTTGATATTCAAGTTTCGGTCTAAAAAATCATAATGTATTATACACTAGTTTATACTATTTTCGGTCAAAAATCAAATTAAATCGGGGACTGTTTCAAATGATACGAAACATTTTCAGATAATTTATATATGTTAGGCGGGATGGTTATAATGGAAGTACAGGCATAAAATCAATTTAGAATTATATTCTATAATACGTTTTGAAATGCATGTTTCAGTCAAAACATCATAATATATTATGCACTAGTTTATACTAGTTTCGGGCAAAAAATCAAACTAAATTTAGGACTGTTCGAAATAATACGAAACTTTTATGAACATTTATATATGTTATAAGGGAAGGTTATGATGGAAGTCCAAGCAAAAAATCATCTGAAAATTAGATACTATGAAACTTTTTGAAATGCAAGTTTCGGTCAAAAAATCATAATATATTATACACTAGTTTCGGTTAAAAAATCAAACTAAATTGAGGAGGATCGAAATGATACGAAACTTTTCAGATCATTTATATATTTTAGGTAGGAAGGTTTTGATGGAAATCCATGCAAAAAATCACCTGAGAATTAGATTCTTTGAAACATTTTGAAATACAAATTTCGGTTAAAAAATTATAATGTATTATACACTGGTTGATACTAGTTTCGTTCAAAAATCAAATTAAATCGGGGACTGTTTGAAATGATACGAAACTTTCCATATCATTTATATATGTTAGGCGGGAAGTTTATAATGGAAGTACAGGTATAAAATCAATTTAGAATTAGATTCTATAATACGTTTTGAAATGCATGTTTCAGTCAAAAAATCATAATATATTATGCACTAGTTTATACTAGTTTCGGTAAAAAAAATAAAATTAAATCTAGGACTGTTTGGAATGATACAAAGCTTTTATGAACCGTTATATATGTTATAAGGGAAGGTTATGATGGAAGTCCATGCAAAAAATCATCTGAAAATTAGATTCTCTGAATCTTTTCGTAATGCAAGTTTTGTTAAAAAAATCATCATATATTATACACTAGTTTCCGTCAAAAAATCAAATTAAATCGAGGATTGTTCGAAATGATACGAAACTTATCAGATCATTTAAATATGCTACGAGGGAAGGTTATGGTGGAAGTCCATGCAAAAAAACATCTGAGAATTAGATTCAATGAAACATTTTGAAATTGAAGTTTCGGTGTAAAAAATCATAATGTATTATACACTAGTTTATACTATTTTCGGTCAAAAATCAAATTAAATCGGGGACTGTTTGAAATGATACGAAACTTTTTCAGATAATTTATATATGTTAGGCGGGATGGTTATAATGGAAGTACAGGCATAAAATCAATTTAGAATTAGATTCTATAATACGTTTTGAAATGCATGTTTCAGTCAAAAAATCATAATATATTACACACTAGTTTATACTAGTTTCAGGCAAAAAATCATATTAAATTTAGGACTGTTCGAAATAATACGAAACTTTTATGAACATTTATATATGTTATAAGGGAAGGTTATGATGGAAGTCCAAACAAAAAATCATCTGAAAATTAGATTCTATGAAACTTTTTGAAATGCAAGTTTCGGTCAAAAAATCATAATATATTATACACTAGTTTCGGTTAAAAAATCAAACTAAATTGAGGAGGATCGAAATGATACGAAACTTTTCAGATCATTTATATATTTTAGATAGGAAGGTTTTGATGGAAATCCATGCAAAAAATCACCTGAGAATTAGATTCTTTGAAACATTTTGAAATGCAAATTTCGGTTAAAAAATTATAATGTATTATACACTGGTTGATACTAGTTTCGTTCAAAAATCAAATTAAATTGGGGACTGCTTGAAATGATACGAAACTTTCCATATCATTTATATATGTTAGGCGGGAAGGTTATAATGGAAGTAGAGGCATAAAATCAATTTAGAATCAGATTCTATAATACGTTTTGAAATGCATGTTTCAGTCAAAAAATCATAATATATTATGCACTAGTTTATACTAGTTTCGGTAAAAAAAAAATCTAGGACTGTTTGGAATGATACAAAGCTTTTATGAACCGTTATATATGTTATAAGGGAAGGTTATGATGGAAGTCCATGCAAAAAATCATCTGAAAATTAGATTCTCTGAATCTTTTCGAAATGCAAGTTTTGTTAAAAAAATCATCATATATTATACACTAGTTTCTGTCAAAAAATCAAATTAAATCGAGGATTGTTCGAAATGATACGAAACTTATCAGATCATTTAAATATGCTACGAGGGAAGGTTATGGTGGAAGTCCATGCAAAAAAACATCTGAGAATTAGATTCAATGAAACATTTTGTTATTCAAGTTTCGGTCTAAAAAATCATAATGTATTATACACTAGTTTATACTATTTTCGGTCAAAAATCAAATTAAATCGGGGACTATTTGAAATGATACGAAACTTTTTCAGATAATTTATATATGTTAGGCGGGATGGTTATAATGGAAGTACAGGCATAAAATCAATTTAGAATTAGATTCTATAATACGTTTTGAAATGCATGTTTCAGTCAAAAAATCATATTATATTATACACTAGTTTATACTAGTTTCGGGCAAAAAATCAAATTAAATTTAGGACTGTTCGAAATAATACGAAACTTTTATGAACATTTATATATGTTATAAGGGAAGGTTATGATGGAAGTCCAAGCAAAAAATCATTTGAAAATTAGATTCTATGAAACTTTTTGAAATGCAAGTTTCGGTCAAAAAATCATAATATATTATACACTAGTTTCGGTTAAAAAATCAAACTAAATTGAGGAGGATCGAAATGATACGAAACATTTCAGATCATTTATATATTTTAGGTAGGAAGGTTTTGATGGAAATCCATGCAAAAAATCACCTGAGAATTAGATTCTTTGAAACATTTTGAAATACAAATTTCGGTTAAAAAATTATAATGTATTATACACTAGTTGATACTAGTTTCGTTCAAAAATCAAATTAAATCGGGGACTGTTTGAAATGATACGAAACTTTCCATATCATTTATATATGTTAGGCGGGAAGGTTATAATGGAAGTACAAGCATAAAATCAATTTAGAATTAGATTCTATAATACGTTTTGAAATGCATGTTTCAGTCAAAAAATCATAATATATTATGCACTAGTTTATACTAGTTTCGGTAAAAAACATAAAATTAAATCTAGGACTGTTTGGAATGATACAAAGCTTTTATGAACCGTTATATATGTTATAAGGGAAGATTATAATGGAAGTCCATGCAAAAAATCATCTGAAAATTAGATTCTCTGAATCTTTTCGAAATGCAAGTTTTGTTAAAAAAATCATCATATATTATACACTAGTTTCTGTCAAAAAATCAAATTAAATCGAGGATTGTTCGAAATGATACGAAACTTATCAGATCATTTAAATATGCTACGAGGGAAGGTTATGGTGGAAGTCCATGCAAAAAAACATCTGAGAATTAGATTCAATGAAACATTTTGATATTCAAGTTTCGGTCTAAAAAATCATAATGTATTATACACTAGTTTATACTATTTTCGGTCAAAAATCAAATTAAATCGGGGACTATTTGAAATGATACGAAACTTTTTCAGATAATTTATATATGTTAGGCGGGATGGTTATAATGGAAGTACAGGCATAAAATCAATTTAGAATTAGATTCTATAATACGTTTTGAAATGCATGTTTCAGTCAAAAAATCATATTATATTATACACTAGTTTATACTAGTTTCGTGCAAAAAATCAAATTAAATTTAGGACTGTTCGAAATAATACGAAACTTTTATGAACATTTATATATGTTATAAGGGAAGGTTATGATGGAAGTCCAAGCAAAAAATCATTTGAAAATTAGATTCTATGAAACTTTTTGAAATGCAAGTTTCGGTCAAAAAATCATAATATATTATACACTAGTTTCGGTTAAAAAATCAAACTAAATTGAGGAGGATCGAAATGATACGAAACATTTCAGATCATTTATATATTTTAGGTAGGAAGGTTTTGATGGAAATCCATGCAAAAAATCACCTGAGAATTAGATTCTTTGAAACATTTTGAAATACAAATTTCGGTTAAAAAATTATAATGTATTATACACTAGTTGATACTAGTTTCGTTCAAAAATCAAATTAAATCGGGGACTGTTTGAAATGATACGAAACTTTCCATATCATTTATATATGTTAGGCGGGAAGTTTATAATGGAAGTACAGGCATAAAATCAATTTAGAATTAGATTCTATAATACGTTTTGAAATGCATGTTTCAGTCAAAAAATAATAATATATTATGCACTAGTTTATACTAGTTTCGGTAAAAAACATAAAATTAAATCTAGGACTGTTTGGAATGATACAAAGCTTTTATGAACCGTTATATATGTTATAAGGGAAGGTTATAATGGAAGTCCATGCAAAAAATCATCTGAAAATTAGATTCTCTGAATCTTTTCGAAATGCAAGTTTTGTTAAAAAAATCATCATATATTATACACTAGTTTCTGTCAAAAAATCAAATTAAATCGAGGATTGTTCGAAATGATACGAAACTTATCAGATCATTTAAATATGCTACGAGGGAAGGTTATGGTGGAAGTCCATGCAAAAAAACATCTGAGAATTAGATTCAATGAAACATTTTGATATTCAAGTTTCGGTCTAAAAAATCATAATGTATTATACACTAGTTTATACTATTTTCGGTCAAAAATCAAATTAAATCGGGGACTATTTGAAATGATACGAAACTTTTTCAGATAATTTATATATGTTAGGCGGGATGGTTATAATGGAAGTACAGGCATAAAATCAATTTAGAATTAGATTCTATAATACGTTTTGAAATGCATGTTTCAGTCAAAAAATCATATTATATTATACACTAGTTTATACTAGTTTCGGGCAAAAAATCAAATTAAATTTAGGACTGTTCGAAATAATACGAAACTTTTATGAACATTTATATATGTTATAAGGGAAGGTTATGATGGAAGTCCAAGCAAAAAATCATTTGAAAATTAGATTCTATGAAACTTTTTGAAATGCAAGTTTCGGTCAAAAAATCATAATATATTATACACTAGTTTCGGTTAAAAAATCAAACTAAATTGAGGAGGATCGAAATGATACGAAACATTTCAGATCATTTATATATTTTAGGTAGGAAGGTTTTGATGGAAATCCATGCAAAAAATCACCTGAGAATTAGATTCTTTGAAACATTTTGAAATACAAATTTCGGTTAAAAAATTATAATGTATTATACACTGGTTGATACTAGTTTCGTTCAAAAATCAAATTAAATCGGGGACTGTTTGAAATGATACGAAACTTTCCATATCATTTATATATTTTAGGCGGGAAGTTTATAATGGAAGTACAGGCATAAAATCAATTTAGAATTAGATTCTATAATACGTTTTGAAATGCATGTTTCAGTCAAAAAATCATAATATATTATGCACTAGTTTATACTAGTTTCGGTAAAAAACATAAAATTAAATCTAGGACTGTTTGGAATGATACAAAGCTTTTATGAACCGTTATATATGTTATAAGGGAAGGTTATAATGGAAGTCCATGCAAAAAATCATCTGAAAATTAGATTCTCTGAATCTTTTCGAAATGCAAGTTTTGTTAAAAAAATCATCATATATTATACACTAGTTTCTGTCAAAAAATCAAATTAAATCGAGGATTGTTCGAAATGATACGAAACTTATCAGATCATTTAAATATGCTACAAGAGAAGGTTATGGTGGAAGTCCATGCAAAAAAACATCTGAGAATTAGATTCAATGAAACATTTTGATATTCAAGTTTCGGTCTAAAAAATCATAATGTATTATACACTAGTTTATACTATTTTCGGTCAAAAATCAAATTAAATCGGGGACTGTTTGAAATGATACGAAACTTTTTCAGATAATTTATATATGTTAGGCGGGATGGTTATAATGGAAGTACAGGCATAAAATCAATTTAGAATTAGATTCTATAATACGTTTTGAAATGCATGTTTCAGTCAAAAAATCATAATTATACACTAGTTTATACTAGTTTCGGGCAAAAAATCAAATTAAATTTAGGACTGTTCGAAATAATACGAAACTTTTATGAACATTTATATATGTTATAAGGGAAGGTTATGATGGAAGTCCAAGCAAAAAATCATCTGAAAATTAGATTCTATGAAACTTTTTGAAATGCAAGTTTCGGTCTAAAAATCATAATATATTATACACTAGTTTCGGTTAAAAAATCAAACTAAATTGAGGAGGATCGAAATGATACGAAACTTTTCAGATCATTTATATATTTTAGTTAGGAAGGTTTTGATGGAAATCCATGCAAAAAATCACCTGAGAATTAGATTCTTTGAAACATTTTGAAATGCAAATTTCGGTTAAAAAATTATAATAAATTATACACTGGTTGATACTAGTTTCGTTCAAAAATCAAATTAAATTGGGGACTGCTTGAAATGATACGAAACTTTCCATATCATTTATATATGTTAGGCGGGAAGGTTATAATGGAAGTACATGCATAAAATCAATTTAGAATCAGATTCTATAATACGTTTTGAAATGCATGTTTCAGTCAAAAAATCATAAAATATTATGCACTAGTTTATACTAGTTTCGGTAAAAAAAAATCTAGGACTGTTTGGAATGATACAAAGCTTTTATGAACCGTTATATATGTTATAAGGGAAGGTTATGATGGAAGTCCATGCAAAAAATCATCTGAAAATTAGATTCTCTGAATCTTTTCGAAATGCAAGTTTTGTTAAAAAAATCATCATATATTATACACTAGTTTCTGTCAAAAAATCAAATTAAATCGAGGATTGTTCGAAATGATACGAAACTTATCAGATCATTTAAATATGCTACGAGGGAAGGTTATGGTGGAAGTCCATGCAAAAAAACATCTGAGAATTAGATTCAATGAAACATTTTGATATTCAAGTTTCGGTCTAAAAAATCATAATGTATTATACACTAGTTTATACTATTTTCGGTCAAAAATCAAATTAAATCGGGGACTGTTTGAAATGATACGAAACTTTTTCAGATAATTTATATATGTTAGGCGGGATGGTTATAATGGAAGTACAGGCATAAAATCAATTTAGAATTATATTCTATAATACGTTTTGAAATGCATGTTTCAGTCAAAAAATCATAATATATTATGCACTAGTTTATACTAGTTTCGGGCAAAAAATCAAATTAAATTTAGGACTGTTCGAAATAATACGAAACTTTTATGAACATTTATATATGTTATAAGGGAAGGTTATTATGGAAGTCCAAGCAAAAAATCATCTGAAAATTAGATTCTATGAAACTTTTTGAAATGCAAGTTTCGGTCAAAAAATCATAATATATTATACACTAGTTTCGGTTAAAAAATCAAACTAAATTGAGGAGGATCGAAATGATACGAAACTTTTCAGATCATTTATATATTTTAGTTAGGAAGGTTTTGATGGAAATCCATGCAAAAAATCACCTGAGAATTAGATTCTTTGAAACATTTTGAAATGCAAATTTCGGTTAAAAAATTATAATAAATTATACACTGGTTGATACTAGTTTCGTTCAAAAATCAAATTAAATTGGGGACTGCTTGAAATGATACGAAACTTTCCATATCATTTATATATGTTAGGCGGGAAGGTTATAATGGAAGTACATGCATAAAATCAATTTAGAATCAGATTCTATAATACGTTTTGAAATGCATGTTTCAGTCAAAAAATCATAAAATATTATGCACTAGTTTATACTAGTTTCGGTAAAAAAAAATCTAGGACTGTTTGGAATGATACAAAGCTTTTATGAACCGTTATATATGTTATAAGGGAAGGTTATGATGGAAGTCCATGCAAAAAATCATCTGAAAATTAGATTCTCTGAATCTTTTCGAAATGCAAGTTTTGTTAAAAAAATCATCATATATTATACACTAGTTTCTGTCAAAAAATCAAATTAAATCGAGGATTGTTCGAAATGATACGAAACTTATCAGATCATTTAAATATGCTACGAGGGAAGGTTATGGTGGAAGTCCATGCAAAAAAACATCTGAGAATTAGATTCAATGAAACATTTTGATATTCAAGTTTCGGTCTAAAAAATCATAATGTATTATACACTAGTTTATACTATTTTCGGTCAAAAATCAAATTAAATCGGGGACTGTTTGAAATGATACGAAACTTTTTCAGATAATTTATATATGTTAGGCGGGATGGTTATAATGGAAGTACAGGCATAAAATCAATTTAGAATTATATTCTATAATACGTTTTGAAATGCATGTTTCAGTCAAAAAATCATAATATATTATGCACTAGTTTATACTAGTTTCGGGCAAAAAATCAAATTAAATTTAGGACTGTTCGAAATAATACGAAACTTTTATGAACATTTATATATGTTATAAGGGAAGGTTATTATGGAAGTCCAAGCAAAAAATCATCTGAAAATTAGATTCTATGAAACTTTTTGAAATGCAAGTTTCGGTCAAAAAATCATAATATATTATACACTAGTTTCGGTTAAAAAATCAAACTAAATTGAGGAGGATCGAAATGATACGAAACATTTCAGATCATTTATATATTTTAGGTAGGAAGGTTTTGATGGAAATCCATGAAAAAAATCACCTGAGAATTAGATTCTTTGAAACATTTTGAAATACAAATTTCGGTTAAAAAATTATAATGTATTATACACTGGTTGATACTAGTTTCGTTCAAAAATCAAATTAAATCGGGGACTGTTTGAAATGATACGAAACTTTCCATATCATTTATATATGTTAGGCGGGAAGTTTATAATGGAAGTACAGGCATAAAATCAATTTAGAATTAGATTCTATAATACGTTTTGAAATGCATGTTTCAGTCAAAAAATCATAATATATTATGCACTAGTTTATACTAGTTTCGGTAAAAAACATAAAATTAAATCTAGGACTGTTTGGAATGATACAAAGCTTTTATGAACCGTTATATATGTTATAAGGGAAGGTTATAATGGAAGTCCATGCAAAAAATCATCTGAAAATTAGATTCTCTGAATCTTTTCGAAATGCAAGTTTTGTTAAAAAAATCATCATATATTATACACTAGTTTCTGTCAAAAAATCAAATTAAATCGAGGATTGTTCGAAATGATACGAAACTTATCAGATCATTTAAATATGCTACAAGAGAAGGTTATGGTGGAAGTCCATGCAAAAAAACATCTGAGAATTAGATTCAATGAAACATTTTGATATTCAAGTTTCGGTCTAAAAAATCATAATGTATTATACACTAGTTTATACTATTTTCGGTCAAAAATCAAATTAAATCGGGGACTGTTTGAAATGATACGAAACTTTTTCAGATAATTTATATATGTTAGGCGGGATGGTTATAATGGAAGTACAGGCATAAAATCAATTTAGAATTAGATTCTATAATACGTTTTGAAATGCATGTTTCAGTCAAAAAATCATAATTATACACTAGTTTATACTAGTTTCGGGCAAAAAATCAAATTAAATTTAGGACTGTTCGAAATAATACGAAACTTTTATGAACATTTATATATGTTATAAGGGAAGGTTATGATGGAAGTCCAAGCAAAAAATCATCTGAAAATTAGATTCTATGAAACTTTTTGAAATGCAAGTTTCGGTCTAAAAATCATAATATATTATACACTAGTTTCGGTTAAAAAATCAAACTAAATTGAGGAGGATCGAAATGATACGAAACTTTTCAGATCATTTATATATTTTAGTTAGGAAGGTTTTGATGGAAATCCATGCAAAAAATCACCTGAGAATTAGATTCTTTGAAACATTTTGAAATGCAAATTTCGGTTAAAAAATTATAATAAATTATACACTGGTTGATACTAGTTTCGTTCAAAAATCAAATTAAATTGGGGACTGCTTGAAATGATACGAAACTTTCCATATCATTTATATATGTTAGGCGGGAAGGTTATAATGGAAGTACAAGCATAAAATCAATTTAGAATCAGATTCTATAATACGTTTTGAAATGCATGTTTCAGTCAAAAAATCATAAAATATTATGCACTAGTTTATACTAGTTTCGGTAAAAAAAAATCTAGGACTGTTTGGAATGATACAAAGCTTTTATGAACCGTTATATATGTTATAAGGGAAGGTTATGATGGAAGTCCATGCAAAAAATCATCTGAAAATTAGATTCTCTGAATCTTTTCGAAATGCAAGTTTTGTTAAAAAAATCATCATATATTATATACTAGTTTCTGTCAAAAAATCAAATTAAATCGAGGATTGTTCGAAATGATACGAAACTTATCAGATCATTTAAATATGCTACGAGGGAAGGTTATGGTGGAAGTCCATGCAAAAAAACATCTGAGAATTAGATTCAATGAAACATTTTGATATTCAAGTTTCGGTCTAAAAAATCATAATGTATTATACACTAGTTTATACTATTTTCGGTCAAAAATCAAATTAAATCGGGGACTGTTTGAAATGATACGAAACTTTTTCAGATAATTTATATATGTTAGGCGGGATGGTTATAATGGAAGTACAGGCATAAAATCAATTTAGAATTATATTCTATAATACGTTTTGAAATGCATGTTTCAGTCAAAAAATCATAATATATTATGCACTAGTTTATACTAGTTTCGGGCAAAAAATCAAATTAAATTTAGGACTGTTCGAAATAATACGAAACTTTTATGAACATTTATATATGTTATAAGGGAAGGTTATTATGGAAGTCCAAGCAAAAAATCATCTGAAAATTAGATTCTATGAAACTTTTTGAAATGCAAGTTTCGGTCAAAAAATCATAATATATTATACACTAGTTTCGGTTAAAAAATCAAACTAAATTGAGGAGGATCGAAATGATACGAAACATTTCAGATCATTTATATATTTTAGGTAGGAAGGTTTTGATGGAAATCCATGCAAAAAATCACCTGAGAATTAGATTCTTTGAAACATTTTGAAATACAAATTTCGGTTAAAAAATTATAATGTATTATACACTGGTTGATACTAGTTTCGTTCAAAAATCAAATTAAATCGGGGACTGTTTGAAATGATACGAAACTTTCCATATCATTTATATATGTTAGGCGGGAAGTTTATAATGGAAGTACAGGCATAAAATCAATTTAGAATTAGATTCTATAATACGTTTTGAAATGCATGTTTCAGTCAAAAAATCATAATATATTATGCACTAGTTTATACTAGTTTCGGTAAAAAACATAAAATTAAATCTAGGACTGTTTGGAATGATACAAAGCTTTTATGAACCGTTATATATGTTATAAGGGAAGGTTATAATGGAAGTCCATGCAAAAAATCATCTGAAAATTAGATTCTCTGAATCTTTTCGAAATGCAAGTTTTGTTAAAAATATCATCATATATTATACACTAGTTTCTGTCAAAAAATCAAATTAAATCGAGGATTGTTCGAAATGATACGAAACTTATCAGATCATTTAAATATGCTACAAGAGAAGGTTATGGTGGAAGTCCATGCAAAAAAACATCTGAGAATTAGATTCAATGAAACATTTTGATATTCAAGTTTCGGTCTAAAAAATCATAATGTATTATACACTAGTTTATACTATTTTCGGTCAAAAATCAAATTAAATCGGGGACTGTTTGAAATGATACGAAACTTTTTCAGATAATTTATATATGTTAGGCGGGATGGTTATAATGGAAGTACAGGCATAAAATCAATTTAGAATTAGATTCTATAATACGTTTTGAAATGCATGTTTCAGTCAAAAAATCATAATTATACACTAGTTTATACTAGTTTCGGGCAAAAAATCAAATTAAATTTAGGACTGTTCGAAATAATACGAAACTTTTATGAACATTTATATATGTTATAAGGGAAGGTTATGATGGAAGTCCAAGCAAAAAATCATCTGAAAATTAGATTCTATGAAACTTTTTGAAATGCAAGTTTCGGTCTAAAAATCATAATATATTATACACTAGTTTCGGTTAAAAAATCAAACTAAATTGAGGAGGATCGAAATGATACGAAACTTTTCAGATCATTTATATATTTTAGATAGGAAGGTTTTGATGGAAATCCATGCAAAAAATCACCTGAGAATTAGATTCTTTGAAACATTTTGAAATGCAAATTTCGGTTAAAAAATTATAATGTATTATACACTGGTTGATACTAGTTTCGTTCAAAAATCAAATTAAATTGGGGACTGCTTGAAATGATACGAAACTTTCCATATCATTTATATATGTTAGGCGGGAAGGTTATAATGGAAGTACAGGCATAAAATCAATTTAGAATCAGATTCTATAATACGTTTTGAAATGCATGTTTCAGTCAAAAAATCATAATATATTATGCACTAGTTTATACTAGTTTCGGTAAAAAAAAATCTAGGACTGTTTGGAATGATACAAAGCTTTTATGAACCGTTATATATGTTATAAGGGAAGGTTATGATGGAAGTCCATGCAAAAAATCATCTGAAAATTAGATTCTCTGAATCTTTTCGAAATGCAAGTTTTGTTAAAAAAATCATCATATATTATATACTAGTTTCTGTCAAAAAATCAAATTAAATCGAGGATTGTTCGAAATGATACGAAACTTATCAGATCATTTAAATATGCTACGAGGGAAGGTTATGGTGGAAGTCCATGCAAAAAAACATCTGAGAATTAGATTCAATGAAACATTTTGATATTCAAGTTTCGGTCTAAAAAATCATAATGTATTATACACTAGTTTATACTATTTTCGGTCAAAAATCAAATTAAATCGGGGACTGTTTGAAATGATACGAAACTTTTTCAGATAATTTATATATGTTAGGCGGGATGGTTATAATGGAAGTACAGGCATAAAATCAATTTAGAATTATATTCTATAATACGTTTTGAAATGCATGTTTCAGTCAAAAAATCATAATATATTATGCACTAGTTTATACTAGTTTCGGGCAAAAAATCAAATTAAATTTAGGACTGTTCGAAATAATACGAAACTTTTATGAACATTTATATATGTTATAAGGGAAGGTTATGATGGAAGTCCAAGCAAAAAATCATCTGAAAATTAGATACTATGAAACTTTTTGAAATGCAAGTTTCGGTCAAAAAATCATAATATATTATACACTAGTTTCGGTTAAAAAATCAAACTAAATTGAGGAGGATCGAAATGATACGAAACTTTTCAGATCATTTATATATTTTAGGTAGGAAGGTTTTGATGGAAATCCATGCAAAAAATCACCTGAGAATTAGATTCTTTGAAACATTTTGAAATACAAATTTCGGTTAAAAAATTATAATGTATTATACACTGGTTGATACTAGTTTCGTTCAAAAATCAAATTAAATCGGGGACTGTTTGAAATGATACGAAACTTTCCATATCATTTATATATGTTAGGCGGGAAGTTTATAATGGAAGTACAGGCATAAAATCAATTTAGAATTAGATTCTATAATACGTTTTGAAATGCATGTTTCAGTCAAAAAATCATAATATATTATGCACTAGTTTATACTAGTTTCGGTAAAAAACATAAAATTAAATCTAGGACTGTTTGGAATGATACAAAGCTTTTATGAACCGTTATATATGTTATAAGGGAAGGTTATAATGGAAGTCCATGCAAAAAATCATCTGAAAATTAGATTCTCTGAATCTTTTCGAAATGCAAGTTTTGTTAAAAATATCATCATATATTATACACTAGTTTCTGTCAAAAAATCAAATTAAATCGAGGATTGTTCGAAATGATACGAAACTTATCAGATCATTTAAATATGCTACAAGAGACGGTTATGGTGGAAGTCCATGCAAAAAAACATCTGAGAATTAGATTCAATGAAACATTTTGATATTCAAGTTTCGGTCTAAAAAATCATAATGTATTATACACTAGTTTATACTATTTTCGGTCAAAAATCAAATTAAATCGGGGACTGTTTGAAATGATACGAAACTTTTTCAGATAATTTATATATGTTAGGCGGGATGGTTATAATGGAAGTACAGGCATAAAATCAATTTAGAATTATATTCTATAATACGTTTTGAAATGCATGTTTCAGTCAAAAAATCATAATATATTATGCACTAGTTTATACTAGTTTCGGGCAAAAAATCAAATTAAATTTAGGACTGTTCGAAATAATACGAAACTTTTATGAACATTTATATATGTTATAAGGGAAGGTTATGATGGAAGTCCAAGCAAAAAATCATCTGAAAATTAGATACTATGAAACTTTTTGAAATGCAAGTTTCGGTCAAAAAATCATAATATATTATACACTAGTTTCGGTTAAAAAATCAAACTAAATTGAGGAGGATCGAAATGATACGAAACTTTTCAGATCATTTATATATTTTAGGTAGGAAGGTTTTGATGGAAATCCATGCAAAAAATCACCTGAGAATTAGATTCTTTGAAACATTTTGAAATACAAATTTCGGTTAAAAAATTATAATGTATTATACACTGGTTGATACTAGTTTCGTTCAAAAATCAAATTAAATCGGGGACTGTTTGAAATGATACGAAACTTTCCATATCATTTATATATGTTAGGCGGGAAGTTTATAATGGAAGTACAGGCATAAAATCAATTTAGAATTAGATTCTATAATACGTTTTGAAATGCATGTTTCAGTCAAAAAATCATAATATATTATGCACTAGTTTATACTAGTTTCGGTAAAAAACATAAAATTAAATCTAGGACTGTTTGGAATGATACAAAGCTTTTATGAACCGTTATATATGTTATAAGGGAAGGTTATAATGGAAGTCCATGCAAAAAATCATCTGAAAATTAGATTCTCTGAATCTTTTCGAAATGCAAGTTTTGTTAAAAATATCATCATATATTATACACTAGTTTCTGTCAAAAAATCAAATTAAATCGAGGATTGTTCGAAATGATACGAAACTTATCAGATCATTTAAATATGCTACAAGAGAAGGTTATGGTGGAAGTCCATGCAAAAAAACATCTGAGAATTAGATTCAATGAAACATTTTGATATTCAAGTTTCGGTCTAAAAAATCATAATGTATTATACACTAGTTTATACTATTTTCGGTCAAAAATCAAATTAAATCGGGGACTGTTTGAAATGATACGAAACTTTTTCAGATAATTTATATATGTTAGGCGGGATGGTTATAATGGAAGTACAGGCATAAAATCAATTTAGAATTAGATTCTATAATACGTTTTGAAATGCATGTTTCAGTCAAAAAATCATAATATATTATACACTAGTTTATACTAGTTTCGGGCAAAAAATCAAATTAAATTTAGGACTGTTCGAAATAATACGAAACTTTTATGAACATTTATATATGTTATAAGGGAAGGTTATGATGGAAGTCCAAGCAAAAAATCATCTGAAAATTAGATTCTATGAAACTTTTTGAAATGCAATTTTCGGTCAAAAAATCATAATATATTATACACTAGTTTCGGTTAAAAAATCAAACTAAATTGAGGAGGATCGAAATGATACGAAACTTTTCAGATCATTTATATATATTAGATAGGAAGGTTTTGATGGAAATCCATGCAAAAAATCACCTGAGAATTAGATTCTTTGAAACATTTTGAAATGCAAATTTCGGTTAAAAAATTATAATGTATTATACACTGGTTGATACTAGTTTCGTTCAAAAATCAAATTAAATTGGGGACTGCTTGAAATGATACGAAACTTTCCATATCATTTATATATGTTAGGCGGGAAGGTTATAATGGAAGTACAGGCATAAAATCAATTTAGAATCAGATTCTATAATACGTTTTGAAATGCATGTTTCAGTCAAAAAATCATAATATATTATGCACTAAATTATACTAGTATCGGTAAAAAAAATCTAGGACTGTTTGGAATGATACAAAGCTTTTATGAACCGTTATATATGTTATAAGGGAAGGTTATGATGGAAGTCCATGCAAAAAATCATCTGAAAATTAGATTCTCTGAATCTTTTCGAAATGCAAGTTTTGTTAAAAAAATCATCATATATTATATACTAGTTTCTGTCAAAAAATCAAATTAAATCGAGGATTGTTCGAAATGATACGAAACTTATCAGATCATTTAAATATGCTACGAGGGAAGGTTATGGTGGAAGTCCATGCAAAAAAACATCTGAGAATTAGATTCAATGAAACATTTTGATATTCAAGTTTCGGTCTAAAAAATCATAATGTATTATACACTAGTTTATACTATTTTCGGTCAAAAATCAAATTAAATCGGGGACTGTTTGAAATGATACGAAACTTTTTCAGATAATTTATATATGTTAGGCGGGATGGTTATAATGGAAGTACAGGCATAAAATCAATTTAGAATTATATTCTATAATACGTTTTGAAATGCATGTTTCAGTCAAAAAATCATAATATATTATGCACTAGTTTATACTAGTTTCGGGCAAAAAATCAAATTAAATTTAGGACTGTTCGAAATAATACGAAACTTTTATGAACATTTATATATGTTATAAGGGAAGGTTATGATGGAAGTCCAAGCAAAAAATCATCTGAAAATTAGATACTATGAAACTTTTTGAAATGCAAGTTTCGGTCAAAAAATCATAATATATTATACACTAGTTTCGGTTAAAAAATCAAACTAAATTGAGGAGGATCGAAATGATACGAAACTTTTCAGATCATTTATATATTTTAGGTAGGAAGGTTTTGATGGAAATCCATGCAAAAAATCACCTGAGAATTAGATTCTTTGAAACATTTTGAAATACAAATTTCGGTTAAAAAATTATAATGTATTATACACTGGTTGATACTAGTTTCGTTCAAAAATCAAATTAAATCGGGGACTGTTTGAAATGATACGAAACTTTCCATATCATTTATATATGTTAGGCGGGAAGTTTATAATGGAAGTACAGGCATAAAATCAATTTAGAATTAGATTCTATAATACGTTTTGAAATGCATGTTTCAGTCAAAAAATCATAATATATTATGCACTAGTTTATACTAGTTTCGGTAAAAAACATAAAATTAAATCTAGGACTGTTTGGAATGATACAAAGCTTTTATGAACCGTTATATATGTTATAAGGGAAGGTTATAATGGAAGTCCATGCAAAAAATCATCTGAAAATTAGATTCTCTGAATCTTTTCGAAATGCAAGTTTTGTTAAAAAAATCATCATATATTATACACTAGTTTCTGTCAAAAAATCAAATTAAATCGAGGATTGTTCGAAATGATACGAAACTTATCAGATCATTTAAATATGCTACAAGAGAAGGTTATGGTGGAAGTCCATGCAAAAAAACATCTTAGAATTAGATTCAATGAAACATTTTTATATTCAAGTTTCGGTCTAAAAAATCATAATGTATTATACACTAGTTTATACTATTTTCGGTCAAAAATCAAATTAAATCGGGGACTGTTTGAAATGATACGAAACTTTTTCAGATAATTTATATATGTTAGGCGGGATGGTTATAATGGAAGTACAGGCATAAAATCAATTTAGAATTAGATTCTATATTACGTTTTGAAATGCATGTTTCAGTCAAAAAATCATAATATATTATACACTAGTTTATACTAGTTTCGGGCAAAAAATCAAATTAAATTTAGGACTGTTCGAAATAATACGAAACTTTTATGAACATTTATATATGTTATAAGGGAAGGTTATGATGGAAGTCCAAGCAAAAAATAATCTGAAAATAAGATTCTATGAAACTTTTTGAAATGCAAGTTTCGGTCTAAAAATCATAATATATTATACACTAGTTTCGGTTAAAAAATCAAACTAAATTGAGGAGGATCGAAATGATACGAAACTTTTCAGATCATTTATATATTTTAGATAGGAAGGTTTTGATGGAAATCCATGCAAAAAATCACCTGAGAATTAGATTCTTTGAAACATTTTGAAATGCAAATTTCGGTTAAAAAATTATAATGTATTATACACTGGTTGATACTAGTTTCGTTTAAAAAATCAAATTAAATTGGGGACTGCTTGAAATGATACGAATCTTTCCATATCATTTATATATGTTAGGCGGGAAGGTTATAATGGAAGTACAGGCATAAAATCAATTTAGAATCAGATTCTATAATACGTTTTGAAATGCATGTTTCAGTCAAAAAATCATAATATATTATGCACTAGTTTATACTAGTTTCGGTAAAAAAAAATCTAGGACTGTTTCGAATGATACAAAGCTTTTATGAACCGTTATATATGTTATAAGGGAAGGTTATGATGGAAGTCCATGCAAAAAATCATCTGAAAATTAGATTCTCTGAATCTTTTCGAAATGCAAGTTTTGTTAAAAAAATCATCATATATTATATACTAGTTTCTGTCAAAAAATCAAATTAAATCGAGGATTGTTCGAAATGATACGAAACTTATCAGATCATTTAAATATGCTACGAGGGAAGGTTATGGTGGAAGTCCATGCAAAAAAACATCTGAGAATTAGATTCAATGAAACATTTTGATATTCAAGTTTCGGTCTAAAAAATCATAATGTATTATACACTAGTTTATACTATTTTCGGTCAAAAATCAAATTAAATCGGGGACTGTTTGAAATGATACGAAACTTTTTCAGATAATTTATATATGTTAGGCGGGATGGTTATAATGGAAGTACAGGCATAAAATCAATTTAGAATTATATTCTATAATACGTTTTGAAATGCATGTTTCAGTCAAAAAATCATAATATATTATACACTAGTTTATACTAGTTTCGGGCAAAAAATCAAATTAAATTTAGGACTGTTCGAAATAATACGAAACTTTTATGAACATTTATATATGTTATAAGGGAAGGTTATGATGGAAGTCCAAGCAAAAAATCATCTGAAAATTAGATTCTATGAAACTTTTTGAAATGCAAGTTTCGGTCTAAAAATCATAATATATTATACACTAGTTTCGGTTAAAAAATCAAACTAAATTGAGGAGGATCGAAATGATACGAAACTTTTCAGATCATTTATATATTTTAGATAGGAAGGTTTTGATGGAAATCCATGCAAAAAATCACCTGAGAATTAGATTCTTTGAAACATTTTGAAATGCAAATTTCGGTTAAAAAATTATAATGTATTATACACTGGTTGATACTAGTTTCGTTCAAAAATCAAATTAAATTGGGGACTGCTTGAAATGATACGAAACTTTCCATATCATTTATATATGTTAGGCGGGAAGGTTATAATGGAAGTACAGGCATAAAATCAATTTAGAATCAGATTCTATAATACGTGTTGAAATGCATGTTTCAGTCAAAAAATCATAATATATTATGCACTAGTTTATACTAGTTTCGGTAAAAAAAAATCTAGGACTGTTTGGAATGATACAAAGCTTTTATGAACCGTTATATATGTTATAAGGGAAGGTTATGATGGAAGTCCATGCAAAAAATCATCTGAAAATTAGATTCTCTGAATCTTTTCGAAATGCAAGTTTTGTTAAAAAAATCATCATATATTATATACTAGTTTCTGTCAAAAAATCAAATTAAATCGAGGATTGTTCGAAATGATACGAAACTTATCAGATCATTTAAATATGCTACGAGGGAAGGTTATGGTGGAAGTCCATGCAAAAAAACATCTGAGAATTAGATTCAATGAAACATTTTGATATTCAAGTTTCGGTCTAAAAAATCATAATGTATTATACACTAGTTTATACTATTTTCGGTCAAAAATCAAATTAAATCGGGGACTGTTTGAAATGATACGAAACTTTTTCAGATAATTTATATATGTTAGGCGGGATGGTTATAATGGAAGTACATGCATAAAATCAATTTAGAATTATATTCTATAATACGTTTTGAAATGCATGTTTCAGTCAAAAAATCATAATATATTATGCACTAGTTTATACTAGTTTCGGGCAAAAAATCAAATTAAATTTAGGACTGTTCGAAATAATACGAAACTTTTATGAACATTTATATATGTTATAAGGGAAGGTTATGATGGAAGTCCAAGCAAAAAATCATCTGAAAATTAGATTCTATGAAACTTTTTGAAATGCAAGTTTCGGTCTAAAAATCATAATATATTATACACTAGTTTCGGTTAAAAAATCAAACTAAATTGAGGAGGATCGAAATGATACGAAACTTTTCAGATCATTTATATATTTTAGATAGGAAGGTTTTGATGGAAATCCATGCAAAAAATCACCTGAGAATTAGATTCTTTGAAACATTTTGAAATGCAAATTTTGGTTAAAAAATTATAATGTATTATACACTGGTTGATACTAGTTTCGTTCAAAAATCAAATTAAATTGGGGACTGCTTGAAATGATACGAAACTTTCCATATCATTTATATATGTTAGGCGGGAAGGTTATAATGGAAGTACAGGCATAAAATCAATTTAGAATCAGATTCTATAATACGTGTTGAAATGCATGTTTCAGTCAAAAAATCATAATATATTATGCACTAGTTTATACTAGTTTCGGTAAAAAAAAATCTAGGACTGTTTGGAATGATACAAAGCTTTTATGAACCGTTATATATGTTATAAGGGAAGGTTATGATGGAAGTCCATGCAAAAAATCATCTGAAAATTAGATTCTCTGAATCTTTTCGAAATGCAAGTTTTGTTAAAAAAATCATCATATATTATATACTAGTTTCTGTCAAAAAATCAAATTAAATCGAGGATTGTTCGAAATGATACGAAACTTATCAGATCATTTAAATATGCTACGAGGGAAGGTTATGGTGGAAGTCCATGCAAAAAAACATCTGAGAATTAGATTCAATGAAACATTTTGATATTCAAGTTTCGGTCTAAAAAATCATAATGTATTATACACTAGTTTATACTATTTTCGGTCAAAAATCAAATTAAATCGGGGACTGTTTGAAATGATACGAAACTTTTTCAGATAATTTATATATGTTAGGCGGGATGGTTATAATGGAAGTACATGCATAAAATCAATTTAGAATTATATTCTATAATACGTTTTGAAATGCATGTTTCAGTCAAAAAATCATAATATATTATGCACTAGTTTATACTAGTTTCGGGCAAAAAATCAAATTAAATTTAGGACTGTTCGAAATAATACGAAACTTTTATGAACATTTATATATGTTATAAGGGAAGGTTATGATGGAAGTCCAAGCAAAAAATAATCTGAAAATTAGATACTATGAAACTTTTTGAAATGCAAGTTTCGGTCAAAAAATCATAATATATTATACACTAGTTTCGGTTAAAAAATCAAACTAAATTGAGGAGGATCGAAATGATACGAAACTTTTCAGATCATTTATATATTTTAGGTAGGAAGGTTTTGATGGAAATCCATGCAAAAAATCACCTGAGAATTAGATTCTTTGAAACATTTTGAAATACAAATTTCGGTTAAAAAATTATAATGTATTATACACTGGTTGATACTAGTTTCGTTCAAAAATCAAATTAAATCGGGGACTGTTTGAAATGATACGAAACTTTCCATATCATTTATATATGTTAGGCGGGAAGTTTATAATGGAAGTACAGGCATAAAATCAATTTAGAATTAGATTCTATAATACGTTTTGAAATGCATGTTTCAGTCAAAAAATCATAATATATTATGCACTAGTTTATACTAGTTTCGGTAAAAAACATAAAATTAAATCTAGGACTGTTTGGAATGATACAAAGCTTTTATGAACCGTTATATATGTTATAAGGGAAGGTTATAATGGAAGTCCATGCAAAAAATCATCTGAAAATTAGATTCTCTGAATCTTTTCGAAATGCAAGTTTTGTTAAAAAAATCATCATATATTATACACTAGTTTCTGTCAAAAAATCAAATTAAATCGAGGATTGTTCGAAATGATACGAAACTTATCAGATCATTTAAATATGCTACAAGAGAAGGTTATGGTGTAAGTCCATGCAAAAAAACATCTGAGAATTAGATTCAATGAAACATTTTGATATTCAAGTTTCGGTCTAAAAAATCATAATGTATTATACACTAGTTTATACTATTTTCGGTCAAAAATCAAATTAAATCGGGGACTGTTTGAAATGATACGAAACTTTTTCAGATAATTTATATATGTTAGGCGGGATGGTTATAATGGAAGTACAGGCATAAAATCAATTTAGAATTAGATTCTATAATACGTTTTGAAATGCATGTTTCAGTCAAAAAATCATAATATATTATACACTAGT
Organism: Lathyrus aphaca; assembly: GCA_963966055.1. Lineage (NCBI taxonomy): Eukaryota > Viridiplantae > Streptophyta > Magnoliopsida > Fabales > Fabaceae > Lathyrus > Lathyrus aphaca. Next base: position 27,828,873 of record OZ014523.1, on the reverse strand, counting down.
TTATACTAGTTTCGGGCAAAAAATCAAATTAAATTTAGGACTGTTCGAAATAATACGAAACTTTTATGAACATTTATATATGTTATAAGGGAAGGTTATGATGGAAGTCCAAGCAAAAAATCATCTGAAAATTAGATTCTATGAAACTTTTTGAAATGCAAGTTTCTGTCTAAAAATCATAATATATTATACACTAGTTTCGGTTAAAAAATCAAACTAAATTGAGGAGGATCGAAATGATACGAAACTTTTCAGATCATTTATATATTTTAGATAGGAAGGTTTTGATGGAAATCCATGCAAAAAATCACCTGAGAATTAGATTCTTTGAAACATTTTGAAATGCAAATTTCGGTTAAAAAATTATAATGTATTATACACTGGTTGATACTAGTTTCGTTCAAAAATCAAATTAAATTGGGGACTGCTTGAAATGATACGAAACTTTCCATATCATTTATATATGTTAGGCGGGAAGGTTATAATGGAAGTACAGGCATAAAATCAATTTAGAATCAGATTCTATAATACGTTTTGAAATGCATGTTTCAGTCAAAAAATCATAATATATTATGCACTAGTTTATACTAGTTTCGGTAAAAAAAAATCTAGGACTGTTTGGAATGATACAAAGCTTTTATGAACCGTTATATATGTTATAAGGGAAGGTTATGATGGAAGTCCATGCAAAAAATCATCTGAAAATTAGATTCTCTGAATCTTTTCGAAATGCAAGTTTTGTTAAAAAAATCATCATATATTATATACTAGTTTCTGTCAAAAATTCAAATTAAATCGAGGATTGTTCGAAATGATACGAAACTTATCAGATCATTTAAATATGCTACGAGGGAAGGTTATGGTGGAAGTCCATGCAAAAAAACATCTGAGAATTAGATTCAATGAAACATTTTGATATTCAAGTTTCGGTCTAAAAAATCATAATGTATTATACACTAGTTTATACTATTTTTGGTCAAAAATCAAATTAAATCGGGGACTGTTTGAAATGATACGAAACTTTTTCAGATAATTTATATATGTTAGGCGGGATGGTTATAATGGAAGTACAGGCATAAAATCAATTTAGAATTATATTCTATAATACGTTTTGAAATGCATGTTTCAGTCAAAAAATCATAATATATTATGCACTAGTTTATACTAGTTTCGGGCATAAAATCAAATTAAATTTAGGACTGTTCGAAATAATACGAAACTTTTATGAACATTTATATATGTTATAAGGGAAGGTTATGATGGAAGTCCAAGCAAAAAATAATCTGAAAATTAGATACTATGAAACTTTTTGAAATGCAAGTTTCGGTCAAAAAATCATAATATATTATACACTAGTTTCGGTTAAAAAATCAAACTAAATTGAGGAGGATCGAAATGATACGAAACTTTTCAGATCATTTATATATTTTAGGTAGGAAGGTTTTGATGGAAATCCATGCAAAAAATCACCTGAGAATTAGATTCTTTGAAACATTTTGAAATACAAATTTCGGTTAAAAAATTATAATGTATTATACACTGGTTGATACTAGTTTCGTTCAAAAATCAAATTAAATCGGGGACTGTTTGAAATGATACGAAACTTTCCATATCATTTATATATGTTAGGCGGGATGGTTATAATGGAAGTACAGGCATAAAATCAATTTAGAATTATATTCTATAATACGTTTTGAAATGCATGTTTCAGTCAAAAAATCATAATATATTATGCACTAGTTTATACTAGTTTCGGGCATAAAATCAAATTAAATTTAGGACTGTTCGAAATAATACGAAACTTTTATGAACATTTATATATGTTATAAGGGAAGGTTATGATGGAAGTCCAAGCAAAAAATAATCTGAAAATTAGATACTATGAAACTTTTTGAAATGCAAGTTTCGGTCAAAAAATCATAATATATTATACACTAGTTTCGGTTAAAAAATCAAACTAAATTGAGGAGGATCGAAATGATACGAAACTTTTCAGATCATTTATATATTTTAGGTAGGAAGGTTTTGATGGAAATCCATGCAAAAAATCACCTGAGAATTAGATTCTTTGAAACATTTTGAAATACAAATTTCGGTTAAAAAATTATAATGTATTATACACTGGTTGATACTAGTTTCGTTCAAAAATCAAATTAAATCGGGGACTGTTTGAAATGATACGAAACTTTCCATATCATTTATATATGTTAGGCGGGAAGTTTATAATGGAAGTACAGGCATAAAATCAATTTAGAATTAGATTCTATAATACGTTTTGAAATGCATGTTTTAGTCAAAAAATCATAATATATTATGCACTAGTTTATACTAGTTTCGGTAAAAAACATAAAATTAAATCTAGGACTGTTTGGAATGATACAAAGCTTTTATGAACCGTTATATATGTTATAAGGGAAGGTTATAATGGAAGTCCATGCAAAAAATCATCTGAAAATTAGATTCTCTGAATCTTTTCGAAATGCAAGTTTTGTTAAAAAAATCATCATATATTATACACTAGTTTCTGTCAAAAAATCAAATTAAATCGAGGATTGTTCGAAATGATACAAAACTTATCAGATCATTTAAATATGCTACAAGAGAAGGTTATGGTGGAAGTCCATGCAAAAAAACATCTGAGAATTAGATTCAATGAAACATTTTGATATTCAAGTTTCGGTCTAAAAAATCATAATGTATTATACACTAGTTTATACTATTTTCGGTCAAAAATCAAATTAAATCGGGGACTGTTTGAAATGATACGAAACTTTTTCAGATAATTTATATATGTTAGGCGGGATGGTTATAATGGAAGTACAGGCATAAAATCAATTTAGAATTAGATTCTATAATACGTTTTGAAATGCATGTTTCAGTCAAAAAATCATAATATATTATACACTATTTTATACTAATTTCGGGCAAAAAATCAAATTAAATTTAGGACTGTTCGAAATAATACGAAACTTTTATGAACATTTATATATGTTATAAGGGAAGGTTATGATGGAAGTCCAAGCAAAAAATCATCTGAAAATTAGATTCTATGAATCTTTTTGAAATGCAAGTTTCGGTCTAAAAATCATAATATATTATACACTAGTTTCGGTTAAAAAATCAAACTAAATTGAGGAGGATCGAAATGATACGAAACTTTTCAGATCATTTATATATTTTAGATAGGAAGGTTTTGATGGAAATCCATGCAAAAAATCACCTGAGAATTAGATTCTTTGAAACATTTTGAAATGCAAATTTCGGTTAAAAAATTATAATGTATTATACACTGGTTGATACTAGTTTCGTTCAAAAATCAAATTAAATTGGGGACTGCTTGAAATGATACGAAACTTTCCATATCATTTATATATGTTAGGCGGGAAGGTTATAATGGAAGTACAGGCATAAAATCAATTTAGAATTAGATTCTATAATACGTTTTGAAATGCATGTTTTAGTCAAAAAATCATAATATATTATGCACTAGTTTATACTAGTTTCGGTAAAAAAAATAAAATTAAATCTAGGACTGTTTGGAATGATACAAAGCTTTTATGAACCGTTATATATGTTATAAGGGAAGGTTATGATGGAAGTCCATGCAAAAAATCATCTGAAAATTAGATTCTCTGAATCTTTTCGAAATGCAAGTTTTGTTAAAAAAATCATCATATATTATATACTAGTTTCTGTCAAAAAATCAAATTAAATCGAGGATTGTTCGAAATGATACGAAACTTATCAGATCATTTAAATATGCTACGAGGGAAGGTTATGGTGGAAGTCCATGCAAAAAAACATCTGAGAATTAGATTCAATGAAACATTTTGATATTCAAGTTTCGGTCTAAAAAATCATAATGTATTATACACTAGTTTATACTATTTTCGGTCAAAAATCAAATTAAATCGGGGACTGTTTGAAATGATACGAAACTTTTTCAGATAATTTATATATGTTAGGCGGGATGGTTATAATGGAAGTACAGGCATAAAATCAATTTAGAATTAGATTCTATAATACGTTTTGAAATGCATGTTTCAGTCAAAAAATCATAATATATTATACACTAGTTTATACTAGTTTCGGGCAAAAAATCAAATTAAATTTAGGACTGTTCGAAATAATACGAAACTTTTATGAACATTTATATATGTTATAAGGGAAGGTTATGATGGAAGTCCAAGCAAAAAATCATCTGAAAATTAGATTCTATGAATCTTTTTGAAATGCAAGTTTCGGTCTAAAAATCATAATATATTATACACTAGTTTCGGTTAAAAAATCAAACTAAATTGAGGAGGATCGAAATGATACGAAACTTTTCAGATCATTTATATATTTTAGATAGGAAGGTTTTGATGGAAATCCATGCAAAAAATCACCTGAGAATTAGATTCTTTGAAACATTTTGAAATGCAAATTTCGGTTAAAAAATTATAATGTATTATACACTGGTTGATACTAGTTTCGTTCAAAAATCAAATTAAATTGGGGACTGCTTGAAATGATACGAAACTTTCCATATCATTTATATATGTTAGGCGGGAAGGTTATAATGGAAGTAGAGGCATAAAATCAATTTAGAATCAGATTCTATAATACGTTTTGAAATGCATGTTTCAGTCAAAAAATCATAATATATTATGCACTAGTTTATACTAGTTTCGGTAAAAAAAAATCTAGGACTGTTTGGAATGATACAAAGCTTTTATGAACCGTTATATATGTTATAAGGGAAGGTTATGATGGAAGTCCATGCAAAAAATCATCTGAAAATTAGATTCTCTGAATCTTTTCGAAATGCAAGTTTTGTTAAAAAAATCATCATATATTATATACTAGTTTCTGTCAAAAAATCAAATTAAATCGAGGATTGTTCGAAATGATACGAAACTTATCAGATCATTTAAATATGCTACGAGGGAAGGTTATGGTGGAAGTCCATGCAAAAAAACATCTGAGAATTAGATTCAATGAAACATTTTGATATTCAAGTTTCGGTCTAAAAAATCATAATGTATTATACACTAGTTTATACTATTTTCGGTCAAAAATCAAATTAAATCGGGGACTGTTTGAAATGATACGAAACTTTTTCAGATAATTTATATATGTTAGGCGGGATGGTTATAATGGAAGTACAGGCATAAAATCAATTTAGAATTATATTCTATAATACGTTTTGAAATGCATGTTTCAGTCAAAAAATCAAAATATATTATGCACTAGTTTATACTAGTTTCGGGCAAAAAATCAAATTAAATTTAGGACTGTTCGAAATAATACGAAACTTTTATGAACATTTATATATGTTATAAGGGAAGGTTATGATGGAAGTCCAAGCAAAAAATAATCTGAAAATTAGATACTATGAAACTTTTTGAAATGCAAGTTTCGGTCAAAAAATCATAATATATTATACACTAGTTTCGGTTAAAAAATCAAACTAAATTGAGGAGGATCGAAATGATACGAAACTTTTCAGATCATTTATATATTTTAGGTAGGAAGGTTTTGATGGAAATCCATGCAAAAAATCACCTGAGAATTAGATTCTTTGAAACATTTTGAAATACAAATTTCGGTTAAAAAATTATAATGTATTATACACTGGTTGATACTAGTTTCGTTCAAAAATCAAATTAAATCGGGGACTGTTTGAAATGATACGAAACTTTCCATATCATTTATATATGTTAGGCGGGAAGTTTATAATGGAAGTACAGGCATAAAATCAATTTAGAATTAGATTCTATAATACGTTTTGAAATGCATGTTTTAGTCAAAAAATCATAATATATTATGCACTAGTTTATACTATTTTCGGTAAAAAAACATAAAATTAAATCTAGGACTGTTTGGAATGATACAAAGCTTTTATGAACCGTTATATATGTTATAAGGGAAGGTTATAATGGAAGTCCATGCAAAAAATCATCTGAAAATTAGATTCTCTGAATCTTTTCGAAATGCAAGTTTTGTTAAAAAAATCATCATATATTATACACTAGTTTCTGTCAAAAAATCAAATTAAATCGAGGATTGTTCGAAATGATACGAAACTTATCAGATCATTTAAATATGCTACAAGAGAAGGTTATGGTGGAAGTCCATGCAAAAAAACATCTGAGAATTAGATTCAATGAAACATTTTGATATTCAAGTTTCGGTCTAAAAAATCATAATGTATTATACACTAGTTTATACTATTTTCGGTCAAAAATCAAATTAAATCGGGGACTGTTTGAAATGATACGAAACTTTTTCAGATAATTTATATATGTTAGGCGGGATGGTTATAATGGAAGTACAGGCATAAAATCAATTTAGAATTAGATTCTATAATACGTTTTGAAATGCATGTTTCAGTCAAAAAATCATAATATATTATACACTAGTTTATACTAGTTTCGGGCAAAAAATCAAATTAAATTTAGGACTGTTCGAAATAATACGAAACTTTTATGAACATTTATATATGTTATAAGGGAAGGTTATGATGGAAGTCCAAGCAAAAAATCATCTGAAAATTAGATTCTATGAATCTTTTTGAAATGCAAGTTTCGGTCTAAAAATCATAATATATTATACACTAGTTTCGGTTAAAAAATCAAACTAAATTGAGGAGGATCGAAATGATACGAAACTTTTCAGATCATTTATATATTTTAGATAGGAAGGTTTTGATGGAAATCCATGCAAAAAATCACCTGAGAATTAGATTCTTTGAAACATTTTGAAATGCAAATTTCGGTTAAAAAATTATAATGTATTATACACTGGTTGATACTAGTTTCGTTCAAAAATCAAATTAAATTGGGGACTGCTTGAAATGATACGAAACTTTCCATATCATTTATATGTGTTAGGCGGGAAGGTTATAATGGAAGTACAGGCATAAAATCAATTTAGAATCAGATTCTATAATACGTTTTGAAATGCATGTTTCAGTCAAAAAATCATAATATATTATGCACTAGTTTATACTAGTTTCGGTAAAAAAAATAAAATTAAATCTAGGACTGTTTGGAATGATACAAAGCTTTTATGAACCGTTATATATGTTATAAGGGAAGGTTATGATGGAAGTCCATGCAAAAAATCATCTGAAAATTAGATTCTATGAATCTTTTCGAAATGCAAGTTTTGTTAAAAAAATCATCATATATTATATACTAGTTTCTGTCAAAAAATCAAATTAAATCGAGGATTGTTCGAAATGATACGAAACTTATCAGATCATTTAAATATGCTACGAGGGAAGGTTATGGTGGAAGTCCATGCAAAAAAACATCTGAGAATTAGATTCAATGAAACATTTTGATATTCAAGTTTCGGTCTAAAAAATCATAATGTATTATACACTAGTTTATACTATTTTCGGTCAAAAATCAAATTAAATCGGGGACTGTTTGAAATGATACGAAACTTTTTCAGATAATTTATATATGTTAGGCGGGATGGTTATAATGGAAGTACAGGCATAAAATCAATTTAGAATTAGATTCTATAATACGTTTTGAAATGCATGTTTCAGTCAAAAAATCATAATATATTATACACTAGTTTATACTAGTTTCGGGCAAAAAATCAAATTAAATTTAGGACTGTTCGAAATAATACGAAACTTTTATGAACATTTATATATGTTATAAGGGAAGGTTATGATGGAAGTCCAAGCAAAAAATCATCTGAAAATTAGATTCTATGAATCTTTTTGAAATGCAAGTTTCGGTCTAAAAATCATAATATATTATACACTAGTTTCGGTTAAAAAATCAAACTAAATTGAGGAGGATCGAAATGATACGAAACTTTTCAGATCATTTATATATTTTAGATAGGAAGGTTTTGATGGAAATCCATGCAAAAAATCACCTCAGAATTAGATTCTTTGAAACATTTTGAAATGCAAATTTCGGTTAAAAAATTATAATGTATTATACACTGGTTGATACTAGTTTCGTTCAAAAATCAAATTAAATTGGGGACTGCTTGAAATGATACGAAACTTTCCATATCATTTATATATGTTAGGCGGGAAGGTTATAATGGAAGTACAGGCATAAAATCAATTTAGAATCAGATTCTATAATACGTTTTGAAATGCATGTTTCAGTCAAAAAATCATAATATATTATGCACTAGTTTATACTAGTTTCGGTAAAAAAAATAAAATTAAATCTAGGACTGTTTGGAATGATACAAAGCTTTTATGAACCGTTATATATGTTATAAGGGAAGGTTATGATGGAAGTCCATGCAAAAAATCATCTGAAAATTAGATTCTATGAATCTTTTCGAAATGCAAGTTTTGTTAAAAAAATCATCATATATTATATACTAGTTTCTGTCAAAAAATCAAATTAAATCGAGGATTGTTCGAAATGATACGAAACTTATCAGATCATTTAAATATGCTACGAGGGAAGGTTATGGTGGAAGTCCATGCAAAAAAACATCTGAGAATTAGATTCAATGAAACATTTTGATATTCAAGTTTCGGTCTAAAAAATCATAATGTATTATACACTAGTTTATACTATTTTCGGTCAAAAATCAAATTAAATCGGGGACTGTTTGAAATGATACGAAACTTTTTCAGATAATTTATATATGTTAGGCGGGATGGTTATAATGGAAGTACAGGCATAAAATCAATTTAGAATTAGATTCTATAATACGTTTTGAAATGCATGTTTCAGTCAAAAAATCATAATATATTATGCACTAGTTTATACTAGTTTCGGGCAAAAAATCAAATTAAATTTAGGACTGTTCCAAATAATACGAAACTTTTATGAACATTTATATATGTTATAAGGGAAGGTTATGATGGAAGTCCAAGCAAAAAATCATCTGAAAATTAGATACTATGAAACTTTTTGAAATGCAAGTTTCGGTCAAAAAATCATAATATATTATACACTAGTTTCGGTTAAAAAATCAAACTAAATTGAGGAGGATCGAAATGATACGAAACATTTCAGATCATTTATATATTTTAGGTAGGAAGGTTTTGATGGAAATCCATGCAAAAAATCACCTGAGAATTAGATTCTTCGAAACATTTTGAAATACAAATTTCGGTTAAAAAATTATAATGTATTATACACTGGTTGATACTAGTTTCGTTCAAAAATCAAATTAAATCGGGGACTGTTTGAAATGATACGAAACTTTCCATATCATTTATATATGTTAGGCGGGAAGTTTATAATGGAAGTACAGGCATAAAATCAATTTAGAATTAGATTCTATAATACGTTTTGAAATGCATGTTTCAGTCAAAAAATCATAATATATTATGCACTAGTTTATACTAGTTTCGGTAAATAAAATAAAATTAAATCTAGGACTGTTTGGAATGATACAAAGCTTTTATGAACCGTTATATATGTTATAAGGGAAGGTTATGATGGAAGTCCATGCAAAAAATCATCTGAAAATTAGATTCTCTGAATCTTTTCGAAATGCAAGTTTTGTTAAAAAAATCATCATATATTATACACTAGTTTCTGTCAAAAAATATAATTAAATCGAGGATTGTTCGAAATGATACGAAACTTATTAGATCATTTAAATATGCTACAAGAGAAAGTTATGGTGGAAGTCCATGCAAAAAAACATCTAAGAATTAGATTCAATGAAACATTTTGATATTCAAGTTTCGGTCTAAAAAATCATAATGTATTATACACTAGTTTATACTATTTTCGGTCAAAAATCAAATTAAATCGGGGACTGTTTGAAATGATACGAAACTTTTTCAGATAATTTATATATGTTAGGCGGGATGGTTATAATGGAAGTACAGGCATAAAATCAATTTAGAATTAGATTCAATAATACGTTTTGAAATGCATGTTTCAGTCAAAAAATCATAATATATTATGCACTAGTTTATACTAGTTTCGGGCAAAAAATCAAATTAAATTTAGGACTGTTCGAAATAATACGAAACTTTTATGAACATTTATATATGTTATAAGGGAAGGTTATGATGGAAGTCCAAGCAAAAAATCATCTGAAAATTAGATTCTATGTAACTTTTTGAAATGCAAGTTTCGGTCAAAAAATCATAATATATTATACACTAGTTTCGGTTAAAAAATCAAACTAAATTGAGGAGAATCGAAATGATACGAAACTTTTCAGATCATTTATATATTTTAGATAGGAAGGTTTTGATGGAAATCCATGCAAAAAATCACCTGAGAATTAGATTCTTTGAAACATTTTGAAATGCAAATTTCGGTTAAAAAATTATAATGTATTATACACTGGTTGATACTAGTTTCGTTCAAAAATCAAATTAAATTGGGGACTGCTTGAAATGATACGAAACTTTCCATATCATTTATATATGTTAGGCGGGAAGGTTATAATGGAAGTACAGGCATAAAATCAATTTAGAATTAGATTCTATAATACGTTTTGAAATGCATGTTTCAGTCAAAAAATCATAATATATTATGCACTAGTTTATACTAGTTTCGGTAAAAACAAAATCTAGGACTGTTTGGAATGATACAAAACTTTTATGAACCGTTATATATGTTATAAGGGAAGGTTATGATGGAAGTCCATGCAAAAAATCATCTGAAAATTAGATTCTCTGAATCTTTTCGAAATGCAAGTTCTGTTAAAAAAATCATCATATATTATACACTAGTTTCCGTCAAAAAATCAAATTAAATCGAGGATTGTTCGAAATGATACGAAACTTATCAGATCATTTAAATATGTTACGAGGGAAGGTTATGATGGAAGTCCATGCAAAAAAACATCTGAGAATTAGATTCTATGAAACATTTTGATATTCAAGTTTCGGTCTAAAAAATCATAATGTATTATACACTAGTTTATACTATTTTCGGTCAAAAATCAAATTAAATCGGGGAATGTTTGAAATGATACGAAACTTTTTCAGATAATTTATATATGTTAGGCGGGAAGGTTATAATGGAAGTACAGGCATAAAATCAATTTAGAATTATATTCTATAATACGTTTTGAAATGCATGTTTTAGTCAAAAAATCATAATATATTATGCACTAGTTTATACTAGTTTCGGGCAAAAAATCAAATTAAATTTAGGACTGTTCGAAATAATACGAAACTTTCATGAACATTTGATATATGTTATAAGGGAAGGTTATGATGGAAGTCCAAGCAAAAAATCATCTGAAAATTAGATTCTATGAAACTTTTTGAAATGCAAGTTTCGGTCAAAAAATCATAATATATTATACACTAGTTTCGGTTACAAAATCAAACTAAATTGAGGAGGATCGAAATGATACGAAACTTTTCAGATCATTTATATATTTTAGGTAGGAAGGTTTTGATGGAAATCCATGCAAAAAATCACCTGAGAATTAGATTCTTTGAAACATTTTGAAATGCAAATTTCGGTTAAAAAATTATAATGTATTATACACTGGTTGATACTAGTTTCGTTCAAAAATCAAATTAAATTGGGGACTGCTTGAAATGATACGAAACTTTCCATATCATTTATATATGTTAGGCGGGAAGGTTATAATGGAAGTACAGGCATAAAATAAATTTAGAATTAGATTCTATAATACGTTTTGAAATGCATGTTTCAGTCAAAAAATCATAATATATTATGCACTAGTTTATACTAGTTTCGGTAAAAAAAAAAAAATTAAATCTAGGACTGTTTGGAATGATACAAAGCTTTTATGAACCGTTATATATGTTATAAGGGAAGGTTATGATGGAAGTCCATGCAAAAAATCATCTGAAAATTAGATTCTCTGAATCTTTTCGAAATGCAAGTTTTGTTAAAAAAATCATCATATATTATACACTAGTTTCTGTCAAAAAATATAATTAAATCGAGGATTGTTCGAAATGATACGAAACTTATCAGATCATTTAAATATGCTACAAGAGAAAGTTATGGTGGAAGTCCATGCAAAAAAACATCTGAGAATTAGATTCAATGAAACATTTTGATATTCAAGTTTCGGTCTAAAAAATCATAATGTATTATACACTAGTTTATACTATTTTCGGTCAAAAATCAAATTAAATCGGGGACTGTTTGAAATGATACGAAACTTTTTCAGATAATTTTTATATGTTAGGCGGGATGGTTATAATGGAAGTACAGGCATAAAATCAATTTAGAATTAGATTCTATAATACGTTTTGAAATGCATGTTTCAGTCAAAAAATCATAATATATTACACACTAGTTTATACTAGTTTCGGGCAAAAAATCAAATTAAATTTAGGACTGTTCGAAATAATACGAAACTTTTATGAACATTTATATATGTTATAAGGGAAGGTTATGATGGAAGTCAAAGCAAAAAATCATCTGAAAATTAGATTCTATGTAACTTTTTGAAATGCAAGTTTCGGTCAAAAAATCATAATATATTATACACTAGTTTCGGTTAAAAAATCAAACTAAATTGAGGAGGATCGAAATGATACGAAACTTTTCAGATCATTTATATATTTTAGATAGGAAGGTTTTGATGGAAATCCATGCAAAAAATCACCTGAGAATTAGATTCTTTGAAACATTTTGAAATGCAAATTTCGGTTAAAAAATTATAATGTAATATACACTGGTTGATACTAGTTTCGTTCAAAAATCAAATTAAATTGGGGACTGCTTGAAATGATACGAAACTTTCCATATCATTTATATATGTTAGGCGGGAAGGTTATAATGGAAGTACAGGCATAAAATCAATTTAGAATTAGATTCTATAATACGTTTTGAAATGCATGTTTCAGTCAAAAAATCATAATATATTATGCACTAGTTTATACTAGTTTCGGTAAAAAAAAAAATCTAGGACTGTTTGGAATGATACAAAGCTTTTATGAACCGTTATATATGTTATAAGGGAAGGTTATGATGGAAGTCCATGCAAAAAATCATCTGAAAATTAGATTCTCTGAATCTTTTCGAAATGCAAGTTTTGTTAAAAAAATCATCATATATTATACACTAGTTTCTGTCAAAAAATCAAATTAAATCGAGGATTGTTCGAAATGATACGAAACTTATCAGATCATTTAAATATGTTACGAGGGAAGGTTATGATGGAAGTCCATGCAAAAAAACATCTGAGAATTAGATTCTATGAAACATTTTGATATTCAAGTTTCGGTCTAAAAAATCATAATGTATTATACACTAGTTTATACTATTTTCGGTCAAAAATCAAATTAAATCGGGGACTGTTTGAAATGATACGAAACTTTTTCAGATAATTTATATATGTTAGGCGGGAAGGTTATAATGGAAGTACAGGCATAAAATCAATTTAGAATTATATTCTATAATACGTTTTGAAATGCATGTTTTAGTCAAAAAATCATAATATATTATGCACTAGTTTATACTAGTTTCGGGCAAAAAATCAAATTAAATTTAGGACTGTTCGAAATAATACGAAACTTTTATGAACATTTATATATGTTATAAGGGAAGGTTATGATGGAAGTCCAAGCAAAAAATCATCTGAAAATTAGATTCTATGAAACTTTTTGAAATGCAAGTTTCGGTCAAAAAATCATAATATATTATACACTAGTTTCGGTTACAAAATCAAACTAAATTGAGGAGGATCGAAATGATACGAAACTTTTCAGATCATTTATATATTTTAGGTAGGAAGGTTTTGATGGAAATCCATGCAAAAAATCACCTGAGAATTAGATTCTTTGAAACATTTTGAAATGCAAATTTCGGTTAAAAAATTATAATGTATTATACACTGGTTGATACTAGTTTCGTTCAAAAATCAAATTAAATTGGGGACTGCTTGAAATGATACGAAACTTTCCATATCATTTATATATGTTAGGCGGGAAGGTTATAATGGAAGTACAGGCATAAAATCAATTTAGAATTAGATTCTATAATACGTTTTGAAATGCATGTTTCAGTCAAAAAATCATAATATATTATGCACTAGTTTATACTAGTTTCGGTAAAAAAAAAAATTAAATCTAGGACTGTTTGGAATGATACAGAGCTTTTATGAACCGTTATATATGTTATAAGGGAAGGTTTTGACGGAAGTCCATGCAAAAAATCATCTGAAAATTAGATTCTCTGAATCTTTTCGAAATGCAAGTTCTGTTAAAAAAATCATCATATATTATACACTAGTTTCCGTCAAAAAATCAAATTAAATCGAGGATTGTTCGAAATGATACGAAACTTATCAGATCATTTAAATATGTTACGAGGGAAGGTTATGATGGAAGTCCATGCAAAAAAACATCTGAGAATTAGATTCTATGAAACATTTTGATATTCAAGTTTCGGTCTAAAAAATCATAATGTATTATACACTAGTTTATACTATTTTCGGTCAAAAATCAAATTAAATTGGGGACTGTTTGAAATGATACGAAACTTTTTCAGATAATTTATATATGTTAGGCGGGAAGGTTATAATGGAAGTACAGGCATAAAATCAATTTAGAATTATATTCTATAATACGTTTTGAAATGCATGTTTTAGTCAAAAAATCATAATATATTATGCACTAGTTTATACTAGTTTCGGGCAAAAAATCAAATTAAATTTAGGACTGTTCGAAATAATACGAAACTTTTATGAACATTTATATATGTTATAAGGGAAGGTTATGATGGAAGTCCAAGCAAAAAATCATCTGAAAATTAGATTCTATGAAACTTTTTGAAATGCAAGTTTCGGTCAAAAAATCATAATATATTACACACTAGTTTCGGTTACAAAATCAAACTAAATTGAGGAGGATCGAAATGATACGAAACTTTTCAGATCATTTATATATTTTCGGTAGGAAGGTTTTGATGGAAATCCATGCAAAAAATCACCTGAGAATTAGATTCTTTGAAACATTTTGAAATGCAAATTTCGGTTAAAAAATTATAATGTATTATACACTGGTTGATACTAGTTTCGTTCAAAAATCAAATTAAATTGGGGACTGCTTGAAATGATACGAAACTTTTCATATCATTTATATATGTTAGGCGGGAAGGTTATAATGGAAGTACAGGCATAAAATCAATTTAGAATTAGATTCTATAATACGTTTTGAAATGCATGTTTCAGTCAAAAAATCATAATATATTATGCACTAGTTTATACTAGTTTCGGTAAAAAAAAAAATTAAATCTAGGACTGTTTGGAATGATACAGAGCTTTTATGAACCGTTATATATGTTATAAGGGAAGGTTTTGATGGAAGTCCATGCAAAAAATCATCTGAAAATTAGATTCTCTGAATCTTTTCGAAATGCAAGTTCTGTTAAAAAAATCATCATATATTATACACTAGTTTCCGTCAAAATATCAAATTAAATCGAGGATTGTTCGAAATGATAAGAAACTTATCAGATCATTTAAATATGTTACGAGGGAAGGTTATGATGGAAGTCCATGCAAAAAAACATCTGAGAATTAGATTCTATGAAACATTATGATATTCAAGTTTCGGTCTAAAAAATCATAATGTATTATACACTAGTTTATACTATTTTCGGTCAAAAATCAAATTAAATCGAGGACTGTTTGAAATGATACGAAACTTTTTCAGATAATTTATATATGTTAGGCGGGAAGGTTATAATGGAAGTACAGGCATAAAATCAATTTAGAATTATATTCTATAATACGTTTTGAAATGCATGTTTCAGTCAAAAAATCATAATATATTATGCACTAGTTTATACTAGTTTCGGGCAAAAAATCAAATTAAATTTAGGACTGTTCGAAATAATACGAAACTTTTATGAACATTTATATATGTTATAAGGGAAGGTTATGATGGAAGTCCAAGCAAAAAATCATCTGAAAATTAGATTCTATGAAACTTTTTGAAATGCAAGTTTCGGTCAAAAAATCATAATATATTATACACTAGTTTCGGTTAAAAAATCAAACTAAATTGAGGAGGATCGAAATGATACGAAACTTTTCAGATCATTTATATATTTTAGGTAGGAAGGTTTTGATGGAAATCCATGCAAAAAATCACCTGAGAATTAGATTCTTTGAAACATTTTGAAATGCAAATTTCGGTTAAAAAATTATAATGTATTATACACTGGTTGATACTAGTTTTGTTCAAAAATTAAATTAAATCGTGGACTGTTTGAAATGATACAAAACTTTCCATATCATCTATATATGTTAGGCGGGAAGGTTATAATGGAAGTACAGGCATAAAATCAATTTAGAATTAGATTCTATAATACGTTTTGAAATGCATGTTTCAGTCAAAAAATCATAATATATTATGCACTAGTTTATACTAATTTCGGGCAAAAAATCAAATTAAATTTAGGACTGTTCGAAATAATACGAAACTTTTATGAACATTTATATATGTTATAAGGGAAGGTTATGATGGAAGTCCAAGCAAAAAATCATCTGAAAATTAGATTCTATGAAACTTTTTGAAATGCAAGTTTCGGTCAAAAAATCATAATATATTATACACTAGTTTCGGTTAAAAAATCAAACTAAATTGAGGAGGATCGAAATGATACGAAACTTTTCAGATCATTTATATATTTTAGATAGGAAGGTTTTGATGGAAATCCATGCAAAAAATCACCTGAGAATTAGATTCTTTGAAACATTTTGAAATGCAAATTTCGGTTAAAAAATTATAATGTATTATACACTGGTTGATACTAGTTTCGTTCAAAAATCAAATTAAATTGGGGACTGCTTGAAATGATACGAAACTTTCCATATCATTTATATATGTTAGGCGGGAAGGTTATAATGGAAGTACAGGCATAAAATCAATTTAGAATTAGATTCTATAATACGTTTTGAAATGCATGTTTCAGTCAAAAAATCATGATATATTATGCACTAGTTTATACTAGTTTCGGTAAAAAAAAAAAATCTAGGACTGTTTGGAATGATACAAAGCTTTTATGAACCGTTATATATGTTATAATGGAAGGTTATGATGGAAGTCCATGCAAAAAATCATCTGAAAATTAGATTCTCTGAATCTTTTCGAAATGCAAGTTCTGTTAAAAAAATCATCATATATTATACACTAGTTTCCGTCAAAAAATCAAATTAAATCGAGGATTGTTCGAAATGATACGAAACTTATCAGATCATTTAAATATGTTACGAGGGAAGGTTATGATGGAAGTCCATGCAAAAAAACATCTGAGAATTAGATTCTATGAAACATTTTGATATTCAAGTTTCGGTCTAAAAAATCATAATGTATTATACACTAGTTTATACTATTTTCGGTCAAAAATCAAATTAAATCGGGGACTGTTTGAAATGATACGAAACTTTTTCAGAAAATTTATATATGTTAGGCGGGAAGGTTATAATGGAAGTACAGGCATAAAATCAATTTAGAATTATATTCTATAATACGTTTTGAAATGCATGTTTCAGTCAAAAAATCATAATATATTATGCACTAGTTTATACTAATTTCGGGCAAAAAATCAAATTAAATTTAGGACTGTTCGAAATAATACGAAACTTTTATGAACATTTATATATGTTATAAGGGAAGGTTATGATGGAAGTCCAAGCAAAAAATCATCTGAAAATTAGATTCTATGAAACTTTTTGAAATGCAAGTTTCGGTCAAAAAATCATAATATATTACACACTAGTTTCGGTTAAAAAATCAAACTAAATTGAGGAGGATCGAAATGATACGAAACTTTTCAGATCATTTATATATTTTAGGTAGGAAGGTTTTGATGGAAATCCATGCAAAAAATCACCTGAGAATTAGATTCTTTGAAACATTTTGAAATGCAAATTTCGGTTAAAAAATTATAATGTATTATACACTGGTTGATACTAGTTTCGTTCAAAAATCAAATTAAATTGGGGACTGCTTGAAATGATACGAAACTTTCCATATCATTTATATATGTAAGGCGGGAAGGTTATAATGGAAGTACATGCATAAAATCAATTTAGAATTAGATTCTATAATACGTTTTGAAATGCATGTTTCAGTCAAAAAATCATAATATATTATGCACTAGTTTATACTAGTTTCGGTATAAAAAAAATTAAATCTAGGACTGTTTGGAATGATACAAAGCTTTTATGAACCGTTATATATGTTATAAGGGAAGGTTATGATGGAAGTCCATGTAAAAAATCATCTGAAAATTAGATTCTCTGAATCTTTTCGAAATGCAAGTTCTGTTAAAAAAATCATCATATATTATACACTAGTTTCCGTCAAAAAATCAAATTAAATCGAGGATTGTTCGAAATGATAAGAAACTTATCAGATCATTTAAATATGTTACGAGGGAAGGTTATGATGGAAGTCCATGCAAAAAAACATCTGAGAATTAGATTCTATGAAACATTATGATATTCAAGTTTCGGTCTAAAAAATCATAATGTATTATACACTAGTTTATACTATTTTCGGTCAAAAATCAAATTAAATCGGGGACTGTTTGAAATGATACGAAACTTTTTCAGATAATTTATATATGTTAGTTGGGAAGGTTATAATGGAAGTACAGGCATAAAATCAATTTAGAATTATATTCTATAATACGTTTTGAAATGCATGTTTCAGTCAAAAAATCATAATATATTATGCACTAGTTTATACTAGTTTCGGGCAAAAAATCAAATTAAATTTAGGACTGTTCGAAATAATACGAAACTTTTATGAACATTTATATATGTTATAAGGGAAGGTTATGATGGAAGTCCAAGCAAAAAATCATCTGAAAATTAGATTCTATGAAACTTTTTGAAATGCAAGTTTCGGTCAAAAAATCATAATATATTATACACTAGTTTCGGTTAAAAAATCAAACTAAATTGAGGAGGATCGAAATGATACGAAACTTTTCAGATCATTTATATATTTTAGGTAGGAAGGTTTTGATGGAAATCCATGCAAAAAATCACCTGAGAATTAGATTCTTTGAAACATTTTGAAATGCAAATTTCGGTTAAAAAATTATAATGTATTATACACTGGTTGATACTAGTTTTGTTCAAAAATTAAATTAAATCGTGGACTGTTTGAAATGATACAAAACTTTCCATATCATCTATATATGTTAGGCGGGAAGGTTATAATGGAAGTACAGGCATAAAATCAATTTAGAATTAGATTCTATAATACGTTTTGAAATGCATGTTTCAGTCAAAAAATCATAATATATTATGCACTAGTTTATACTAATTTCGGGCAAAAAATCAAATTAAATTTAGGACTGTTCGAAATAATACGAAACTTTTATGAACATTTATATATGTTATAAGGGAAGGTTATGATGGAAGTCCAAGCAAAAAATCATCTGAAAATTAGATTCTATGAAACTTTTTGAAATGCAAGTTTCGGTCAAAAAATCATAATATATTATACACTAGTTTCGGTTAAAAAATCAAACTAAATTGAGGAGGATCGAAATGATACGAAACTTTTCAGATCATTTATATATTTTAGATAGGAAGGTTTTGATGGAAATCCATGCAAAAAATCACCTGAGAATTAGATTCTTTGAAACATTTTGAAATGCAAATTTCGGTTAAAAAATTATAATGTATTATACACTGGTTGATACTAGTTTCGTTCAAAAATCAAATTAAATTGGGGACTGCTTGAAATGATACGAAACTTTCCATATCATTTATATATGTTAGGCGGGAAGGTTATAATGGAAGTACAGGCATAAAATCAATTTAGAATTAGATTCTATAATACGTTTTGAAATGCATGTTTCAGTCAAAAAATCATGATATATTATGCACTAGTTTATACTAGTTTCGGTAAAAAAAAAAAAATCTAGGACTGTTTGGAATGATACAAAGCTTTTATGAACCGTTATATATGTTATAATGGAAGGTTATGATGGAAGTCCATGCAAAAAATCATCTGAAAATTAGATTCTCTGAATCTTTTCGAAATGCAAGTTCTGTTAAAAAAATCATCATATATTATACACTAGTTTCCGTCAAAAAATCAAATTAAATCGAGGATTGTTCGAAATGATACGAAACTTATCAGATCATTTAAATATGTTACGAGGGAAGGTTATGATGGAAGTCCATGCAAAAAAACATCTGAGAATTAGATTCTATGAAACATTTTGATATTCAAGTTTCGGTCTAAAAAATCATAATGTATTATACACTAGTTTATACTATTTTCGGTCAAAAATCAAATTAAATCGGGGACTGTTTGAAATGATACGAAACTTTTTCAGAAAATTTATATATGTTAGGCGGGAAGGTTATAATGGAAGTACAGGCATAAAATCAATTTAGAATTATATTCTATAATACGTTTTGAAATGCATGTTTCAGTCAAAAAATCATAATATATTATGCACTAGTTTATACTAATTTCGGGCAAAAAATCAAATTAAATTTAGGACTGTTCGAAATAATACGAAACTTTTATGAACATTTATATATGTTATAAGGGAAGGTTATGATGGAAGTCCAAGCAAAAAATCATCTGAAAATTAGATTCTATGAAACTTTTTGAAATGCAAGTTTCGGTCAAAAAATCATAATATATTATACACTAGTTTCGGTTAAAAAATCAAACTAAATTGAGGAGGATCGAAATGATACGAAACTTTTCAGATCATTTATATATTTTAGATAGGAAGGTTTTGATGGAAATCCATGCAAAAAATCACCTGAGAATTAGATTCTTTGAAACATTTTGAAATGCAAATTTCGGTTAAAAAATTATAATGTATTATACACTGGTTGATACTAGTTTCGTTCAAAAATCAAATTAAATTGGGGACTGCTTGAAATGATACGAAACTTTCCATATCATTTATATATGTTAGGCGGGAAGGTTATAATGGAAGTACAGGCATAAAATCAATTTAGAATTAGATTCTATAATACGTTTTGAAATGCATGTTTCAGTCAAAAAATCATGATATATTATGCACTAGTTTATACTAGTTTCGGTAAAAAAAAAAATCTAGGACTGTTTGGAATTATACAAAGCTTTTATGAACCGTTATATATGTTATAAGGGAAGGTTATGATGGAAGTCCATG
The DNA here is from genome assembly GCA_963966055.1 of Lathyrus aphaca. NCBI lineage: Eukaryota > Viridiplantae > Streptophyta > Magnoliopsida > Fabales > Fabaceae > Lathyrus > Lathyrus aphaca. The sequence continues at coordinate 27,807,799 of OZ014523.1, read as the reverse complement.
CAAAAAATCATCTGAAAATTAGATTCTCTGAATCTTTTCGAAATGCAAGTTCTGTTAAAAAAATCATCATATATTATACACTAGTTTCCGTCAAAAAATCAAATTAAATCGAGGATTGTTCGAAATGATACGAAACTTATCAGATCATTTAAATATGTTACGAGGGAAGGTTATGATGGAAGTCCATGCAAAAAAACATCTGAGAATTAGATTCTATGAAACATTTTGATATTCAAGTTTCGGTCTAAAAAATCATAATGTATTATACACTAGTTTATACTATTTTCGGTCAAAAATCAAATTAAATCGGGGACTATTTGAAATGATACGAAACTTTTTCAGATAATTTATATATGTTAGGCGGGAAGGTTATAATGGAAGTACATGCATAAAATCAATTTAGAATTATATTCTATAATACGTTTTGAAATGCATGTTTTAGTCAAAAAATCATAATATATTATGCACTAGTTTATACTAGTTTCGGGCAAAAAATCAAATTAAATTTAGGACTGTTCGAAATAATACGAAACTTTTATGAACATTTATATATGTTATAAGGGATGGTTATGATGGAAGTCCAAGCAAAAAATCATCTGAAAATTAGATTCTATGAAACATTTTGAAATGCAAGTTTCGGTCAAAAAATCATAATATATTATACACTAGTTTCGGTTAAAAAATCAAACTAAATTGAGGAGGATCGAAATGATACGAAACTTTTCAGATCATTTATATATTTTAGATAGGAAGGTTTTGATGGAAATCCATGCAAAAAATCACCTGAGAATTAGATTCTTTGAAACATTTTGAAATGCAAATTTCGGTTAAAAAATTATAATGTATTATACACTGGTTGATACTAGTTTCGTTCAAAAATCAAATTAAATTGGGGACTGCTTGAAATGATACGAAACTTTCCATATCATTTATATATGTTAGGCGGGAAGGTTATAATGGAAGTACAGGCATAAAATCAATTTAGAATTAGATTCTATAATACGTTTTGAAATGCATGTTTCAGTCAAAAAATCATGATATATTATGCACTAGTTTATACTAGTTTCGGTAAAAAAAAAAAAATCTAGGACTGTTTGGAATGATACAAAGCTTTTATGAACCGTTATATATGTTATAATGGAAGGTTATGATGGAAGTCCATGCAAAAAATCATCTGAAAATTAGATTCTCTGAATCTTTTCGAAATGCAAGTTCTGTTAAAAAAATCATCATATATTATACACTAGTTTCCGTCAAAAAATCAAATTAAATCGAGGATTGTTCGAAATGATACGAAACTTATCAGATCATTTAAATATGTTACGAGGGAAGGTTATGATGGAAGTCCATGCAAAAAAACATCTGAGAATTAGATTCTATGAAACATTTTGATATTCAAGTTTCGGTCTAAAAAATCATAATGTATTATACACTAGTTTATACTATTTTCGGTCAAAAATCAAATTAAATCGGGGACTGTTTGAAATGATACGAAACTTTTTCAGAAAATTTATATATGTTAGGCGGGAAGGTTATAATGGAAGTACAGGCATAAAATCAATTTAGAATTATATTCTATAATACGTTTTGAAATGCATGTTTCAGTCAAAAAATCATAATATATTATGCACTAGTTTATACTAATTTCGGGCAAAAAATCAAATTAAATTTAGGACTGTTCGAAATAATACGAAACTTTTATGAACATTTATATATGTTATAAGGGAAGGTTATGATGGAAGTCCAAGCAAAAAATCATCTGAAAATTAGATTCTATGAAACTTTTTGAAATGCAAGTTTCGGTCAAAAAATCATAATATATTATACACTAGTTTCGGTTAAAAAATCAAACTAAATTGAGGAGGATCGAAATGATACGAAACTTTTCAGATCATTTATATATTTTAGATAGGAAGGTTTTGATGGAAATCCATGCAAAAAATCACCTGAGAATTAGATTCTTTGAAACATTTTGAAATGCAAATTTCGGTTAAAAAATTATAATGTATTATACACTGGTTGATACTAGTTTCGTTCAAAAATCAAATTAAATTGGGGACTGCTTGAAATGATACGAAACTTTCCATATCATTTATATATGTTAGGCGGGAAGGTTATAATGGAAGTACAGGCATAAAATCAATTTAGAATTAGATTCTATAATACGTTTTGAAATGCATGTTTCAGTCAAAAAATCATGATATATTATGCACTAGTTTATACTAGTTTCGGTAAAAAAAAAAATCTAGGACTGTTTGGAATTATACAAAGCTTTTATGAACCGTTATATATGTTATAAGGGAAGGTTATGATGGAAGTCCATGCAAAAAATCATCTGAAAATTAGATTCTCTGAATCTTTTCGAAATGCAAGTTCTGTTAAAAAAATCATCATATATTATACACTAGTTTCCGTCAAAAAATCAAATTAAATCGAGGATTGTTCGAAATGATACGAAACTTATCAGATCATTTAAATATGTTACGAGGGAAGGTTATGATGGAAGTCCATGCAAAAAAACATCTGAGAATTAGATTCTATGAAACATTTTGATATTCAAGTTTCGGTCTAAAAAATCATAATGTATTATACACTAGTTTATACTATTTTCGGTCAAAAATCAAATTAAATCGGGGACTATTTGAAATGATACGAAACTTTTTCAGATAATTTATATATGTTAGGCGGGAAGGTTATAATGGAAGTACATGCATAAAATCAATTTAGAATTATATTCTATAATACGTTTTGAAATGCATGTTTTAGTCAAAAAATCATAATATATTATGCACTAGTTTATACTAGTTTCGGGCAAAAAATCAAATTAAATTTAGGACTGTTCGAAATAATACGAAACTTTTATGAACATTTATATATGTTATAAGGGATGGTTATGATGGAAGTCCAAGCAAAAAATCATCTGAAAATTAGATTCTATGAAACATTTTGAAATGCAAGTTTCGGTCAAAAAATCATAATATATTATACACTAGTTTCGGTTAAAAAATCAAACTAAATTGAGGAGGATCGAAATGATACGAAACTTTTCAGATCATTTATATATTTTAGATAGGAAGGTTTTGATGGAAATCCATGCAAAAAATCACCTGAGAATTAGATTCTTTGAAACATTTTGAAATGCAAATTTCGGTTAAAAAATTATAATGTATTATACACTGGTTGATACTAGTTTCGTTCAAAAATCAAATTAAATTGGGGACTGCTTGAAATGATACGAAACTTTCCATATCATTTATATATGTTAGGCGGGAAGGTTATAATGGAAGTACAGGCATAAAATCAATTTAGAATTAGATTCTATAATACGTTTTGAAATGCATGTTTCAGTCAAAAAATCATGATATATTATGCACTAGTTTATACTAGTTTCGGTAAAAAAAAAAATCTAGGACTGTTTGGAATTATACAAAGCTTTTATGAACCGTTATATATGTTATAAGGGAAGGTTATGATGGAAGTCCATGCAAAAAATCATCTGAAAATTAGATTCTCTGAATCTTTTCGAAATGCAAGTTCTGTTAAAAAAATCATCATATATTATACACTAGTTTCCGTCAAAAAATCAAATTAAATCGAGGATTGTTCGAAATGATACGAAACTTATCAGATCATTTAAATATGTTACGAGGGAAGGTTATGATGGAAGTCCATGCAAAAAAACATCTGAGAATTAGATTCTATGAAACATTTTGATATTCAAGTTTCGGTCTAAAAAATCATAATGTATTATACACTAGTTTATACTATTTTCGGTCAAAAATCAAATTAAATCTGGGACTGTTTGAAATGATACGAAACTTTTTCAGATAATTTATATATGTTAGGCGGGAAGGTTATAATGGAAGTACATGCATAAAATCAATTTAGAATTATATTCTATAATACGTTTTGAAATGCATGTTTCAGTCAAAAAATCATAATATATTATGCACTAGTTTATACTAGTTTCGGGCAAAAAATCAAATTAAATTTAGGACTGTTCGAAATAATACGAAACTTTTATGAACATTTATATATGTTATAAGGGATGGTTATGATGGAAGTCCAAGCAAAAAATCATCTGAAAATTAGATTCTATGAAACTTTTTGAAATGCAAGTTTCGGTCAAAAAATCATAATATATTATACACTAGTTTCGGTTACAAAATCAAACTAAATTGAGGAGGATCGAAATGATACGAAACTTTTCAGATCATTTATATATTTTAGGTCGGAAAGTTTTGATGGAAATCCATGCAAAAAATCACCTGAGAATTAGATTCTTTGAAACATTTTGAAATGCAAATTTCGGTTAAAAAATTATAATGTATTATACACTGGTTGATACTAGTTTCGTTCAAAAATCAAATTAAATTGGGGACTGCTTGAAATGATACGAAACTTTCCATATCATTTATATATGTTAGGCGGGAAGGTTATAATGGAAGTACAGGCATAAAATCAATTTAGAATTAGATTCTATAATACGTTTTGAAATGCATGTTTCAGTCAAAAAATCATAATATATTATGCACTAGTTTATACTAGTTTCGGTAAAAAAATAAATTAAATCTAGGATTGTTTGGAATAATACGAAACTTTTATGAACATTTATATATGTTATAAGGGAAGGTTATGATGGAAGTCCAAGCAAAAAATCATCTGAAAATTAGATTCTATGAAACTTTTTGAAATGCAAGTTTCGGTCAAAAAATCATATTATATTATACACTAGTTTCGGTTAAAAAATCAAACTAAATTGTGGAGGATCGAAATGATACGAAACTTTTCAGATTATTTATATATTTTAGGTAGGAAGGTTTTGATGGAAATCCATGCAAAAAATCACCTGAGAATTAGATTATTTAAAACATTTTGAAATGCAAATTTCGGTTAAAAAATTATAATGTATTATACACTGGTTGATACTAGTTTCGTTCAAAAATCAAATTAAATTGGGGACTGCTTGAAATGATACAAAACTTTCCATATCATTTATATATGTTAGGCGGGAAGGTTATAATGGAAGTACAGGCATAAAATCAATTTAGAATTAGATTCTATAATAAGTTTTGAAATGCATGTTTCAGTCAAAAAATCATAATATATTATGCACTAGTTTATACTAGTTTCGGTAAAAAAAAATTAAATCTAGGACTGTTTGGAATGATACAAAGCTTTTATGAACCGTTATATATGTTATAAGGGAAGGTTATGATGGAAGTCCATGCAAAAAATCATCTGAAAATTAGATTCTCTGAATCTTTTCGAAATGCAAGTTCTGTTAAAAAAATTATCATATATTATACACTAGTTTCCGTCAAAAATCAAATTAAATCGAGGTTTGTTCGAAATGATAAGAAACTTATCAGATCATTTAAATATGTTACGAGGGAAGGTTATGATGGAAGTCCATGCAAAAAAACATCTGAGAATTAGATTCTATGAAACATTATGATATTCAAGTTTCGGTCTAAAAAATCATAATGTATTATACACTAGTTTATACTATTTTCGGTCAAAAATCAAATTAAATCGGGGACTGTTTGAAATGATACGAAACTTTTTCAGATAATTTATATATGTTAGGCGGGAAGGTTATAATGGAAGTACAGGCATAAAATCAATTTAGAATTATATTCTATAATACGTTTTGAAATGCATGTTTCAGTCAAAAAATCATAATATATTATGCACTAGTTTATACTAGTTTCGGGCAAAAAATCAAATTAAATTTAGGACTGTTCGAAATAATACGAAACTTTTATGAACATTTATATATGTTATAAGGGAAGGTTATGATGGAAGTCCAAGCAAAAAATCATCTGAAAATTAGATTCTATGAAACTTTTTGAAATGCAAGTTTCGGTCAAAAAATCATAATATATTATACACTAGTTTCGGTTAAAAAATCAAACTAAATTGAGGAGGATCGAAATGATACGAAACTTTTCAGATCATTTATATATTTTAGGTAGGAAGGTTTTGATGGAAATCCATGCAAAAAATCACCTGAGAATTAGATTCTTTGAAACATTTTGAAATGCAAATTTCGGTTAAAAAATTATAATGTATTATACACTGGTTGATACTAGTTTCGTTCAAAAATCAAATTAAATCGGGGACTGTTTGAAATGATACGAAACTTTCCATATCATCTATATATGTTAGGCGGGAAGGTTATAATGGAAGTACAGGCATAAAATCAATTTAGAATTAGATTCTATAATACGTTTTGAAATGCATGTTTCAGTCAAAAAATCATAATATATTATGCACTAGTTTATACTAGTTTCGGGCAAAAAATCAAATTAAATTTATGACTGTTCGAAATAATACGAAACTTTTATGAACATTTATATATGTTATAAGAGAAGGTTATGATGGAAGTCCAAGCAAAAAATCATCTGAAAATTAGATTCTATGAAACTTTTTGAAATGCAAGTTTCGGTCAAAAAATCATATTATATTATACACTAGTTTCGGTTAAAAAATCAAACTAAATTGTGGAGGATCGAAATGATACGAAACTTTTCAGATTATTTATATATTTTAGGTAGGAAGGTTTTGATGGAAATCCATGCAAAAAATCACCTGAGAATTAGATTCTTTGAAACATTTTGAAATGCAAATTTCGGTTAAAAAATTATAATGTATTATACACTGGTTGATACTAGTTTCGTTCAAAAATCAAATTAAATTGGGGACTGCTTGAAATGATACAAAACTTTCCATATCATTTATATATGTTAGGCGGGAAGGTTATAATGGAAGTACAGGCATAAAATCAATTTAGAATTAGATTCTATAATACGTTTTGAAATGCATGTTTCAGTCAAAAAATCATAATATATTATGCACTAGTTTATACTAGTTTCGGTAAAAAAAAATTAAATCTAGGACTGTTTGGAATGATACAAAGCTTTTATGAACCGTTATATATGTTATAAGGGAAGGTTATGATGGAAGTCCATGCAAAAAATCATCTGAAAATTAGATTCTCTGAATCTTTTCGAAATGCAAGTTCTGTTAAAAAAATCATCATATATTATACACTAGTTTCCGTCAAAAAATCAAATTAAATCGAGGATTGTTCGAAATGATAAGAAACTTATCAGATCATTTAAATATGTTACGAGGGAAGGTTATGATGGAAGTCCATGCAAAAAAACATCTGAGAATTAGATTCTATGAAACATTATGATATTCTAGTTTCGGTCTAAAAAATCATAATGTATTATACACTAGTTTATACTATTTTCGGTCAAAAATCAAATTAAATCCGGGACTGTTTGAAATGATACGAAACTTTTTCAGATAATTTATATATGTTAGGCGGGAAGGTTATAATGGAAGTACAGGCATAAAATCAATTTAGAATTATATTCTATAATACGTTTTGAAATGCATGTTTTAGTCAAAAAATCATAATATATTATGCACTAGTTTATACTAGTTTCGGGCAAAAAATTAAATTAAATTTAGGACTGTTCGAAATAATACGAAACTTTTATGAACATTTATATATGTTATAAGGGAAGGTTATGATGGAAGTCCAAGCAAAAAATCATCTGAAAATTAGATTCTATGAAACTTTTTGAAATGCAAGTTTCGGTCAAAAAATCATAATATATTACACACTAGTTTCGGTTAAAAAATCAAACTAAATTGAGGAGGATCGAAATGATACGAAACTTTTCAGATCATTTATATATTTTAGGTAGGAAGGTTTTGATGGAAATCCATGCAAAAAATCACCTGAGAATTAGATTCTTTGAAACATTTTGAAATGCAAATTTCGGTTAAAAAATTATAATGTATTATACACTGGTTGATACTAGTTTCGTTCAAAAATCAAATTAAATCGGGGACTGTTTGAAATGATACGAAACTTTCCATATCATCTATATATGTTAGGCGGGAAGGTTATAATGGAAGTACATGCATAAAATCAATTTAGAATTAGATTCTATAATACGTTTTGAAATGCATGTTTCAGTCAAAAAATCATAATATATTATGCACTAGTTTATACTAGTTTCGGGCAAAAAATCAAATTAAATTTATGACTGTTCGAAATAATACGAAACTTTTATGAACATTTATATATGTTATAAGAGAAGGTTATGATGGAAGTCCAAGCAAAAAATCATCTGAAAATTAGATTCTATGAAACTTTTTGAAATGCAACTTTCGGTCAAAAAATCATATTATATTATACACTAGTTTCTGTTAAAAAATCAAACTAAATTGTGGAGGATCGAAATGATACGGAACTTTTCAGATTATTTATATATTTTAGGTAGGAAGGTTTTGATGGAAATCCATGCAAAAAATCACCTGAGAATTAGATTCTTTGAAACATTTTGAAATGCAAATTTCGGTTAAAAAATTATAATGTATTATACACTGGTTGATACTAGTTTCGTTCAAAAATCAAATTAAATTGGGGACTGCTTGAAATGATACAAAACTTTCCATATCATTTATATATGTTAGGCGGGAAGGTTATAATGGAAGTACAGGCATAAAATCAATTTAGAATTAGATTCTATAATACGTTTTGAAATGCATGTTTCAGTCAAAAAATCATAATATATTATGCACTAGTTTATACTAGTTTCGGTAAAAAAAAATTAAATCTAGGACTGTTTGGAATGATACAAAGCTTTTATGAACCGTTATATATGTTATAAGGGAAGGTTATGATGGAAGTCCATGCAAAAAATCATCTGAAAATTAGATTCTCTGAATCTTTTCGAAATGCAAGTTCTGTTAAAAAAATCATCATATATTATACACTAGTTTCCGTCAAAAAATCAAATTAAATCGAGGATTGTTCGAAATGATAAGAAACTTATCAGATCATTTAAATATGTTACGAGGGAAGGTTATGATGGAAGTCCATGCAAAAAAACATCTGAGAATTAGATTCTATGAAACATTTTGATATTCAAGTTTCGGTCTAAAAAATCATAATGTATTATACACTAGTTTATACTATTTTCGGTCAAAAATCAAATTAAATCCGGGACTGTTTGAAATGATACGAAACTTTTTCAGATAATTTATATATGTTAGGCGGGAAGGTTATAATGGAAGTACAGGCATAAAATCAATTTAGAATTATATTCTATAATACGTTTTGAAATGCATGTTTTAGTCAAAAAAATCATAATATATTATGCACTAGTTTATACTAGTTTCGGGCAAAAAATTAAATTAAATTTAGGACTGTTCGAAATAATACGAAACTTTTATGAACATTTATATATGTTATAAGGGAAGGTTATGATGGAAGTCCAAGCAAAAAATCATCTGAAAATTAGATTCTATGAAACTTTTTGAAATGCAAGTTTCGGTCAAAAAATCATAATATATTACACACTAGTTTCGGTTAAAAAATCAAACTAAATTGAGGAGGATCGAAATGATACGAAACTTTTCAGATCATTTATATATTTTAGGTAGGAAGGTTTTGATGGAAATCCATGCAAAAAATCACCTGAGAATTAGATTCTTTGAAACATTTTGAAATGCAAATTTCGGTTAAAAAATTATAATGTATTATACACTGGTTGATACTAGTTTCGTTCAAAAATCAAATTAAATTGGGGACTGCTTGAAATGATACGAAACTTTCCATATCATTTATATATGTAAGGCGGGAAGGTTATAATGGATGTACATGCATAAAATCAATTTAGAATTAGATTCTATAATACGTTTTGAAATGCATGTTTCAGTCAAAAAATCATAATATATTATGCACTAGTTTATACTAGTTTCGGTAAAAAAAAATTAAATCTAGGACTGTTTGGAATGATACAAAGCTTTTATGAACCGTTATATATGTTATAAGGGAAGGTTATGATGGAAGTCCATGTAAAAAATCATCTGAAAATTAGATTCTCTGAATCTTTTCGAAATGCAAGTTCTGTTAAAAAAATCATCATATATTATACACTAGTTTCCGTCAAAAAATCAAATTAAATCGAGGATTGTTCGAAATGATAAGAAACTTATCAGATCATTTAAATATGTTACGAGGGAAGGTTATGATGGAAGTCCATGCAAAAAAACATCTGAGAATTAGATTCTATGAAACATTATGATATTCAAGTTTCGGTCTAAAAAATCATAATGTATTATACACTAGTTTATACTATTTTCGGTCAAAAATCAAATTAAATCGGGGACTGTTTGAAATGATACGAAACTTTTTCAGATAATTTATATATGTTAGGCGGGAAGGTTATAATGGAAGTACAGGCATAAAATCAATTTAGAATTAGATTCTATAATACGTTTTGAAATGCATGTTTCAGTCAAAAAATTATAATATATTATGCACTAGTTTATACTAGTTTCGGGCAAAAAATCAAATTAAATTTAGGACTGTTCGAAATAATACGAAACTTTTATGAAGATTTATATATGTTATAAGGGAAGGTTATGATGGAAGTCCAAGCAAAAAATCATCTGAAAATTAGATTCTATGAAACTTTTTGAAATGCAAGTTTCGGTCAAAAAATCATAATATATTATACACTAGTTTCGGTTAAAAAATCAAACTAAATTGAGGAGGATCGAAATGATACGAAACTTTTCAGATCATTTATATATTTTAGGTAGGAAGGTTTTGATGGAAATCCATGCAAAAAATCACCTGAGAATTAGATTCTTTGAAACATTTTGAAATGCAAATTTCGGTTAAAAAATTATAATGTATTATACACTGGTTGATACTAGTTTCGTTCAAAAATCAAATTAAATTGGGGACTGCTTGAAATGATACGAAACTTTCCATATCATTTATATATGTAAGGCGGGAAGGTTATAATGGAAGTACATGCATAAAATCAATTTAGAATTAGATTCTATAATACGTTTTGAAATGCATGTTTCAGTCAAAAAATCATAATATATTATGCACTAGTTTATACTAGTTTCGGTATAAAAAAAATTAAATCTAGGACTGTTTGGAATGATACAAAGCTTTTATGAACCGTTATATATGTTATAAGGGAAGGTTATGATGGAAGTCCATGTAAAAAATCATCTGAAAATTAGATTCTCTGAATCTTTTCGAAATGCAAGTTCTGTTAAAAAAATCATCATATATTATACACTAGTTTCCGTCAAAAAATCAAATTAAATCGAGGATTGTTCGAAATGATAAGAAACTTATCAGATCATTTAAATATGTTACGAGGGAAGGTTATGATGGAAGTCCATGCAAAAAAACATCTGAGAATTAGATTCTATGAAACATTATGATATTCAAGTTTCGGTCTAAAAAATCATAATGTATTATACACTAGTTTATACTATTTTCGGTCAAAAATCAAATTAAATCGGGGACTGTTTGAAATGATACGAAACTTTTTCAGATAATTTATATATGTTAGGCGGGAAGGTTATAATGGAAGTACAGGCATAAAATCAATTTAGAATTATATTCTATAATACGTTTTGAAATGCATGTTTCAGTCAAAAAATCATAATATATTATGCACTAGTTTATACTAGTTTCGGGCAAAAAATCAAATTAAATTTAGGACTGTTCGAAATAATACGAAACTTTTATGAACATTTATATATGTTATAAGGGAAGGTTATGATGGAAGTCCAAGCAAAAAATCATCTGAAAATTAGATTCTATGAAACTTTTTGAAATGCAAGTTTCGGTCAAAAAATCATAATATATTATACACTAGTTTCGGTTAAAAAATCAAACTAAATTTAGGAGGATCGAAATGATACGAAACTTTTCAGATCATTTATATATTTTAGGTAGGAAGTTTTTGATGGAAATCCATGCAAAAAATCACCTGAGAATTAGATTCTTTGAAACATTTTGAAATGCAAATTTCGGTTAAAAAATTATAATGTATTATACACTGGTTGATACTAGTTTCGTTCAAAAATCAAATTAAATCGGGGACTGTTTGAAATGATACGAAACTTTCCATATCATTTATATATGTTAGGCGGGAAGGTTATAATGGAAGTACATGCATAAAATCAATTTTGAATTAATTCTATAATACGTTTTGAAATGCATGTTTCAGTCAAAAAATCATAATATATTATGCACTAGTTTATACTAGTTTCAGTAAAAAAAAAAAAAATCTACGACTGTTTTGAATGATACAAAGCTTTTATGAACCGTTATATATGTTATAAGGGAAGGTTATGATGGAAGTCCATTCAAAAAATCATCTGAAAATTAGATTCTCTGAATCTTTTCGAAATGCAAGTTCTGTTAAAAAAATCATCATATATTATACACTAGTTTCTGTCAAAAAATCAAATTAAATCGAGGATTGTTTGAAATGATAAGAAACTTATCAGATCATTTAAATATGCTACGAGGGAAGGTTATGATGGAAGTCCATGCAAAAAAACATCTGAGAATTAGATTCAATGAAACATTATGATATTCAAGTTTCGGTCTAAAAAATCATAATGTATTATACACTAGTTTATACTATTTTCGGTCAAAAATCAAATTAAATCGGGGACTGTTTGAAATGATACGAAACTTTTTCAGATAATTTATATATGTTAGGCGGGAAGGTTATAATGGAAGTACAGGCATAAAATCAATTTAGAATTATATTCTATAATACGTTTTGAAATGCATGTTTCAGTCAAAAAATCATAATATATTATGCACTAGTTTATACTAGTTTCGGGCAAAAAATCAAATTAAATTTAGGACTGTTCGAAATAATACGAAACTTTTATGAACATTTATATATGTTATAAGGGAAGGTTATGATGGAAGTCCAAGCAAAAAATCATATGAAAATTAGATTCTATGAAACTTTTTGAAAAGCAAGTTTCGGTCAAAAAATCATAATATATTATACACTAGTTTCGGTTAAAAAATCAAACTAAATTGAGGAGGATCGAAATGATACGAAACTTTTCAGATCATTTATATATTTTAGGTAGGAAGTTTTTGATGGAAATCCATGCAAAAAATCACCTGAGAATTAGATTCTTTGAAACATTTTGAAATGCAAATTTCGGTTAAAAAATTATAATGTATTATACACTAGTTGATACTAGTTTCGTTCAAAAATCAAATTAAATCGGGGACTGTTTGAAATGATACGAAACTTTCCATATCATTTATATATGTAAGGCGGGAAGGTTATAATGGAAGTACATGCATAAAATCAATTTTGAATTAATTCTATAATACATTTTGAAATGCATGTTTCAGTCAAAAAATCATAATATATTATGCACTAGTTTATACTAGTTTCAGTAAAAAAAAAAAATCTACGACTGTTTTGAATGATACAAAGCTTTTATGAACCGTTATATATGTTATAAGGGAAGGTTATGATGGAAGTCCATTCAAAAAATCATCTGAAAATTAGATTCTCTGAATCTTTTCGAAATGCAAGTTCTGTTAAAAAAATCATCATATATTATACACTAGTTTCTGTCAAAAAATCAAATTAAATCGAGGATTGTTCGAAATGATACGAAACTTATCAGATCATTTAAATATGCTACGAGGGAAGGTTATGATGGAAGTCCATGCAAAAAAACATCTGAGAATTAGATTCAATGAAACATTTTGATATTCAAGTTTCGGTCTAAAAAATCATAATGTATTATACACTAGTTTATACTATTTTCGGTCAAAAATCAAATTAAATCGGGGACTGTTTGAAATGATACGAAACTTTTTCAGATAATTTATATATGTTAGGCGGGAAGGTTATAATGGAAGTACAGGCATAAAATCAATTTAGAATTATATTCTATAATACGTTTTGAAATGCATGTTTCAGTCAAAAAATCATAATATATTATGCACTAGTTTATACTAGTTTCGGGCAAAAAATCAAATTAAATTTAGGACTGTTCGAAATAATACGAAACTTTTATGAACATTTATATATGTTATAAGGGAAGGTTATGATGGAAGTCCAAGCAAAAAATCATCTGAAAATTAGATTCTATGAAACTTTTTGAAATGCAAGTTTCGGTCAAAAAATCATAATATATTATACACTAGTTTCGGTTAAAAAATCAAACTAAATTGAGGAGGATCGAAATGATACGAAACTTTTCAGATCATTTATATATTTTAGGTAGGAAGGTTTTGATGGAAATCCATGCAAAAAATCACCTGAGAATTAGATTCTTTGAAACATTTTGAAATGCAAATTTCGGTTAAAATATTATAATGTATTATACACTGGTTGATACTAGTTTCGTTCAAAAATCAAATTAAATCGGGAACTTTTTGAAATGATACGAAACTTTCCATATCATCTATATATGTTAGGCGGGAAGGTTATAATGGAAGTACAGGCATAAAATCAATTTAGAATTAGATTCTATAATACGTTTTGAAATGCATGTTTCAGTCAAAAAATCATAATATATTATGCACTAGTTTATACTAGTTTCGGGCAAAAAATCAAATTAAATTTATGACTGTTCGAAATAATACGAAACTTTTATGAACATTTATATATGTTATAAGGGAAGGTTATGATGGAAGTCCAAGCAAAAAATCATCTGAAAATTAGATTCTATGAAACTTTTTGAAATGCAAGTTTCGGTCAAAAAATCATATTATATTATACACTAGTTTCGGTTAAAAAATCAAACTAAATTGAGGAGGATCGAAATGATACGAAACTTTTCAGATCATTTATATATTTTAGGTAGGAAGGTTTTGATGGAAATCCATGCAAAAAATCACATGAGAATTAGATTCTTTGAAACATTTTGAAATGCAAATTTCGGTTAAAAAATTATAATGTATTATACACTGGTTGATACTAGTTTCGTTCAAAAATCAAATTAAATCGGGGACTGTTTGAAATGATACGAAACTTTCCATATCATTTATATATGTAAGGCGGGAAGGTTATAATGGAAGTACATGCATAAAATCAATTTTGAATTAATTCTATAACACGTTTTGAAATGCATGTTTCAGTCAAAAAATCATAATATATTATGCACTAGTTTATACTAGTTTCAGTAAAAAAAAAAAAATCTACGACTGTTTGGAATGATACAAAGCTTTTATGAACCGTTATATATGTTATAAGGGAAGGTTATGATGGAAGTCCATGCAAAAAATCATCTGAAAATTAGATTCTCTGAATCTTTTCGAAATGCAAGTTCTGTTAAAAAAATCATCATATATTATACACTAGTTTCTGTCAAAAAATCAAATTAAATCGAGGATTGTTCGAAATGATACGAAACTTATCAGATCATTTAAATATGCTACGAGGGAAGGTTATGATGGAAGTCCATGCAAAAAAACATCTGAGAATTAGATTCAATGAAACAGTTTGATATTCAAGTTTCGGTCTAAAAAATCATAATGTATTATACACTAGTTTATACTATTTTCGGTCAAAAATCAAATTAAATCGGGGACTGTTTGAAATGATACGAAACTTTTTCAGATAATTTATATATGTTAGGCGGGATGGTTATAATGGAAGTACAGGCATAAAATCAATTTAGAATTAGATTCTATAATACGTTTTGAAATGCATGTTTCAGTCAAAAAATCATAATATATTATACACTAGTTTATACTAGTTTCGGGCAAAAAATCAAATTAAATTTAGGACTCTTCGAAATAATACGAAACTTTTATGAACATTTATATATGTTATAAGGGAAGGTTATGATGGAAGTCCAAGCAAAAAATCATCTGAAAATTAGATTCTATGAAACTTTTTGAAATGCAAGTTTCGGTCAAAAAATCATAATATATTATACACTAGTTTCGGTTAAAAAATCAAACTAAATTGAGGAGGATCGAAATGATACGAAACTTTTCAGATCATTTATATATTTTAGGTAGGAAGGTTTTGATGGAAATCGATGCAAAAAATCACCTGAGAATTAGATTCTTTGAAACATTTTGAAATGCAAATTTCGGTTAAAAAATTATAATGTATTATACACTGGTTGATACTAGTTTCGTTCAAAAATCAAATTAAATTGGGGACTGCTTGAAATGATACGAAACTTTCCATATCATTTATATATGTTAGGCAGGAAGGTTATAATGGAAGTACAGGCATAAAATCAATTTAGAATTAGATTCTATAATACGTTTTGAAATGCATGTTTCAATCAAAAAATCATAATATATTATGCACTAGTTTATACTAGTTTCGGTAAAAAAAAATTAAATCTAGGACTGTTTGGAATGATACAAAGCTTTTATGAACCGTTATATATGTTAAAAGGGAAGGTTATGATGGAAGTCCATGCAAAAAATCATCTGAAAATTAGATTCTCTGAATCTTTTCGAAATGCAAGTTCTGTTAAAAAAATCATCATATATTATACACTAGTTTCCGTCAAAAAATCAAATTAAATCGAGGATTGTTCGAAATGATACGAAACTTATCATATCATTTAAATATGTTACGAGGGAAGGTTATGATGGAAGTCCATGCAAAAAAACATCTGAGAATTAGATTCTATGAAACATTTTGATATTCAAGTTTCGGTCTAAAAAATCATAATGATTTATACACTAGTTTATACTATTTTCGGTCAAAAATCAAATTAAATCGGGGACTGTTTGAAATGATACGAAACTTTTTCAGATGATTTATATATGTTAGGTGGGAAGGTTATAATGAAAGTACAGGCATAAAATCAATTTAGAATTAGATTCTATAATACGATTTGAAATGCATGTTTCAGTCAAAAAATCATAATATATTATGCACTAGTTTATACTAGTTTCGGGCAAAAAATCAAATTAAATTTATGACTGTTCGAAATAATACGAAACTTTTATGAACATTTATATATGTTATAAGGGAAGGTTATGATGAAAGTCCAAGCAAAAAATCATCAGAAAATTAGATTCTATGAAACTTTTTGAAATGCAAGTTTCGGTCAAAAAATCATATTATATTATACACTAGTTTCGGTTAAAAAATCAAACTAAATTGAGGAGGATTGAAATGATACGAAACTTTTCAGATCATTTATATATTTTAGGTAGGATGGTTTTGATGGAAATCCATGCAAAAAATCACCTGAGAATTAGATTCTTTGAAACATTTTGAAATGCAAATTTCGGTTAAAAAATTATAATGTATTATACACTGGTTTATACTAGTTTCGTTCAAAAATCAAATTAAATCGGGGACTGTTTGAAATGATACGAAACTTTCCATATCATTTATATATGTTAGGCGGGAAGGTTATAATGGAAGTATAGGCATAAAATCAATTTAGAATTAATTCTATAATACGTTTTGAAATGCATGTTTCAGTCAAAAAATCATAATATATTATGCACTAGTTTATACTAGTTTCGGTAAAAAAAAAAATTAAATCTAGGACTGTTTGGAATGATAGAAAGCTTTTATGAACCGTTATATATGTTATAAGGGAAGGTTATGATGGAAGTCCATGCAAAAAATCATCTGAAAATTAGATTCTCTGAATCTTTTCGAAATGCAAGTTCTGTTAAAAAATCATCATATATTATACACTAGTTTCCGTCAAAAAATCAAATTAAATCGAGGATTCTTCGAAATGATACGAAACTTATCAGATCATTTAAATATGTTACGAGGGAAGGTTATGATGGAAGTCCATGCAAAAAAACATCTGAGAATTAGATTCTATGAAACATTTTGATATTCAAGTTTCGGTCTAAAAAATCATAATGTATTATACACTAGTTTATACTATTTTCGGTCAAAAATCAAATTAAATTGGGGACTGTTTGAAATGATACGAAACTTTTTCAGATAATTTATATATGTTAGGCGGGAAGGTTATAATGGAAGTACAAGCATAAAATCAATTTAGAATTAGATTTTATAATACGTTTTGAAATGCATGTTTCAGTCAAAAAATCATAATATATTATGCACTAGTTTATACTAGTTTCGGGCAAAAAATCAAATTAAATTTATGACTGTTCGAAATAATACGAAACTTTTATGAACATTTATGTATGTTATAAGGGAAGGTTATGATGGAAGTCCAAGCAAAAAATCATCTGAATATTAGATTCTATGAAACTTTTTGAAATGCAAGTTTCGGTCAAAAAATCATATTATATTATACACTAGTTTCGGTTAAAAAATCAAACTAAATTGAGGAGGATCGAAATGATACGAAACTTTTCAGATCATTTATATATTTTAGGTAGGAAGGTTTTGATGGAAATCCATGCAAAAAATCACCTGAGAATTAGATTCTTTGAAACATTTTGAAATGCAAATTTTGGTTAAAAAATTATAATGTATTATACACTGGTTGATACTAGTTTCGTTCAAAAATCAAATTAAATCGGGGACTGTTTGAAATGATACGAAACTTTTCATATCATTTATATATGTTAGGCGGGAAGGTTATAATGGAAGTACAGGCATAAAATCAATTTAGAATTAGATTCTATAATACGTTTTGAAATGCATGTTTCAGTCAAAAAATCATAATATATTATGCACTAGTTTATACTAGTTTCGGTAAAAAAAATAAAATTAAATCTAGGACTGTTTGGAATGATACAAAGCTTTTATGAACCGTTATATAGGTTATAAGGGAAGGTTATGATGCAAGTCCATGCAAAAAATCGTCTGAAAATTAGATTCTCTGAATCTTTTCGAAATGCAAGTTCTGTTTAAAAAATCATCATATATTATACACTAGTTTCTGTCAAAAAATCAAATTAAATCGAGGATTATTCAAAATGATACGAAACTTATCAGATCATTTAAATATGCTACGAGGGAAGGTTATGATGGAAGTCCATGCAAAAAAACATTTGAAAATTAGATTCTATGAAACTTTTTGAAATGCAAGTTTCGGTCAAAAAATCATATTATATTATACACTAGTTTCGGTTAAAAAATCAAACCAAATTTGAGGAGGATCGAAATGATACGAAACTTTTCAGATCATTTATATATTTTAGGTAGGAAGGTTTTGATGGAAATCCATGCAAAAAATCACATGAGAATTAGATTCTTTGAAACATTTTGAAATGCAAATTTCGGTTAAAAAATTATAATGTATTATACACTGGTTGATACTAGTTTCGTTCAAAAATCAAATTAAATCGGGGACTGTTTGAAATGATACGAAACTTTCCATATCATTTATATATGTAAGGCGGGAAGGTTATAATGGAAGTACATGCATAAAATCAATTTTGAATTAATTCTATAACACGTTTTGAAATGCATGTTTCAGTCAAAATATCATAATATATTATGCACTAGTTTATACTAGTTTCAGTAAAAAAAAAAAAAATCTACGACTGTTTGGAATGATACAAAGCTTTTATGAACCGTTATATATGTTATAAGGGAAGGTTATGATGGAAGTCCATGCAAAAAATCATCTGAAAATTAGATTCTCTGAATCTTTTCGAAATGCAAGTTCTGTTAAAAAAATCATCATATATTATACACTAGTTTCTGTCAAAAAATCAAATTAAATCGAGGATTGTTCGAAATGATACGAAACTTATCAGATCATTTAAATATGCTACGAGGGAAGGTTATGATGGAAGTCCATGCAAAAAAACATCTGAGAATTAGATTCAATGAAACAGTTTGATATTCAAGTTTCGGTCTAAAAAATCATAATGTATTATACACTAGTTTATACTATTTTCGGTCAAAAATCAAATTAAATCGGGGACTGTTTGAAATGATACGAAACTTTTTCAGATAATTTATATATGTTAGGCGGGATGGTTATAATGGAAGTACAGGCATAAAATCAATTTAGAATTAGATTCTATAATACGTTTTGAAATGCATGTTTCAGTCAAAAAATCATAATATATTATACACTAGTTTATACTAGTTTCGGGCAAAAAATCAAATTAAATTTAGGACTCTTCGAAATAATACGAAACTTTTATGAACATTTATATATGTTATAAGGGAAGGTTATGATGGAAGTCCAAGCAAAAAATCATCTGAAAATTAGATTCTATGAAACTTTTTGAAATGCAAGTTTCGGTCAAAAAATCATAATATATTATACACTAGTTTCGGTTAAAAAATCAAACTAAATTGAGGAGGATCGAAATGATACGAAACTTTTCAGATCATTTATATATTTTAGGTAGGAAGGTTTTGATGGAAATCGATGCAAAAAATCACCTGAGAATTAGATTCTTTGAAACATTTTGAAATGCAAATTTCGGTTAAAAAATTATAATGTATTATACACTGGTTGATACTAGTTTCGTTCAAAAATCAAATTAAATTGGGGACTGCTTGAAATGATACGAAACTTTCCATATCATTTATATATGTTAGGCAGGAAGGTTATAATGGAAGTACAGGCATAAAATCAATTTAGAATTAGATTCTATAATACGTTTTGAAATGCATGTTTCAATCAAAAAATCATAATATATTATGCACTAGTTTATACTAGTTTCGGTATAAAAAAAATTAAATCTAGGACTGTTTGGAATGATACAAAGCTTTTATGAACCGTTATATATGTTAAAAGGGAAGGTTATGATGGAAGTCCATGCAAAAAATCATCTGAAAATTAGATTCTCTGAATCTTTTCGAAATGCAAGTTCTGTTAAAAAAATCATCATATATTATACACTAGTTTCCGTCAAAAAATCAAATTAAATCGAGGATTGTTCGAAATGATACGAAACTTATCATATCATTTAAATATGTTACGAGGGAAGGTTATGATGGAAGTCCATGCAAAAAAACATCTGAGAATTAGATTCTATGAAACATTTTGATATTCAAGTTTCGGTCTAAAAAATCATAATGATTTATACACTAGTTTATACTATTTTCGGTCAAAAATCAAATTAAATCGGGGACTGTTTGAAATGATACGAAACTTTTTCAGATGATTTATATATGTTAGGTGGGAAGGTTATAATGAAAGTACAGGCATAAAATCAATTTAGAATTAGATTCTATAATACGATTTGAAATGCATGTTTCAGTCAAAAAATCATAATATATTATGCACTAGTTTATACTAGTTTCGGGCAAAAAATCAAATTAAATTTATGACTGTTCGAAATAATACGAAACTTTTATGAACATTTATATATGTTATAAGGGAAGGTTATGATGAAAGTCCAAGCAAAAAATCATCAGAAAATTAGATTCTATGAAACTTTTTGAAATGCAAGTTTCGGTCAAAAAATCATATTATATTATACACTAGTTTCGGTTAAAAAATCAAACTAAATTGAGGAGGATTGAAATGATACGAAACTTTTCAGATCATTTATATATTTTAGGTAGGATGGTTTTGATGGAAATCCATGCAAAAAATCACCTGAGAATTAGATTCTTTGAAACATTTTGAAATGCAAATTTCGGTTAAAAAATTATAATGTATTATACACTGGTTTATACTAGTTTCGTTCAAAAATCAAATTAAATCGGGGACTGTTTGAAATGATACGAAACTTTCCATATCATTTATATATGTTAGGCGGGAAGGTTATAATGGAAGTATAGGCATAAAATCAATTTAGAATTAATTCTATAATACGTTTTGAAATGCATGTTTCAGTCAAAAAATCATAATATATTATGCACTAGTTTATACTAGTTTCGGTAAAAAAAAAAATTAAATCTAGGACTGTTTGGAATGATAGAAAGCTTTTATGAACCGTTATATATGTTATAAGGGAAGGTTATGATGGAAGTCCATGCAAAAAATCATCTGAAAATTAGATTCTCTGAATCTTTTCGAAATGCAAGTTCTGTTAAAAAATCATCATATATTATACACTAGTTTCCGTCAAAAAATCAAATTAAATCGAGGATTCTTCGAAATGATACGAAACTTATCAGATCATTTAAATATGTTACGAGGGAAGGTTATGATGGAAGTCCATGCAAAAAAACATCTGAGAATTAGATTCTATGAAACATTTTGATATTCAAGTTTCGGTCTAAAAAATCATAATGTATTATACACTAGTTTATACTATTTTCGGTCAAAAATCAAATTAAATTGGGGACTGTTTGAAATGATACGAAACTTTTTCAGATAATTTATATATGTTAGGCGGGAAGGTTATAATGGAAGTACAGGCATAAAATCAATTTAGAATTAGATTCTATAATACGTTTTGAAATGCATGTTTCAGTCAAAAAATCATAATATATTATGCACTAGTTTATACTAGTTTCGGGCAAAAAATCAAATTAAATTTAGGACTGTTCGAAATAATACGAAACTTTTATGAACATTTATATATGTTATAAGGGAAGGTTATGATGGAAGTCCAAGCAAAAAATCATCTGAAAATTAGATTCTATGAAACTTTTTGAAATGCAAGTTTCGGTCAAAAAATCATAATATATTATACACTAGTTTCGGTTAAAAAATCAAACTAAATTGAGGAGGATCGAAATGATACGAAACTTTTCAGATCATTTATATATTTTAGGTAGGAAGGTTTTGATGGAAATCGATGCAAAAAATCACCTGAGAATTAGATTCTTTGAAACATTTTGAAATGCAAATTTCGGTTAAATAATTATAATGTATTATACACTGGTTGATACTAGTTTCGTTCAAAAATCAAATTAAATCGGGGACTGTTTGAAATGATACGAAACTTTCCATATCATCTATATATGTTAGGCGGGAAGGTTATAATGGAAGTACAGGCATAAAATCAATTTAGAATTAGATTTTATAATACGTTTTGAAATGCATGTTTCAGTCAAAAAATCATAATATATTATGCACTAGTTTATACTAGTTTCGGGCAAAAAATCAAATTAAATTTATGACTGTTCGAAATAATACGAAACTTTTATGAACATTTATGTATGTTATAAGGGAAGGTTATGATGGAAGTCCAAGCAAAAAATCATCTGAAAATTAGATTCTATGAAACTTTTTGAAATGCAAGTTTCGGTCAAAAAATCATATTATATTATACACTAGTTTCGGTTAAAAAATCAAACTAAATTGAGGAGGATCGAAATGATACGAAACTTTTCAGATCATTTATATATTTTAGGTAGGAAGGTTTTGATGGAAATCCATGCAAAAAATCACCTGAGAATTAGATTCTTTGAAACATTTTGAAATGCAAATTTTGGTTAAAAAATTATAATGTATTATACACTGGTTGATACTAGTTTCGTTCAAAAATCAAATTAAATCGGGGACTGTTTGAAATGATAAGAAACTTTTCATATCATTTATATATGTTAGGCGGGAAGGTTATAATGGAAGTACAGGCATAAAATCAATTTAGAATTAGATTCTATAATACGTTTTGAAATGCATGTTTCAGTCAAAAAATCATAATATATTATGCACTAGTTTATACTAGTTTCGGTAAAAAAAATAAAATTAAATCTAGGACTGTTTGGAATGATACAAAGCTTTTATGAACCGTTATATAGGTTATAAGGGAAGGTTATGATGCAAGTCCATGCAAAAAATCGTCTGAAAATTAGATTCTCTGAATCTTTTCGAAATGCAAGTTCTGTTTAAAAAATCATCATATATTATACACTAGTTTCTGTCAAAAAATCAAATTAAATCGAGGATTATTCAAAATGATACGAAACTTATCAGATCATTTAAATATGCTACGAGGGAAGGTTATGATGGAAGTCCATGCAAAAAAACATCTGAGAATTAGATTCTATGAAACATTTTGATATTCAAGTTTCGGTCTAAAAAATCATAATGTATTATACACTAGTTTATACTATTTTCGGTCAAAAATCAAATTAAATCGGGGACTGTTTGAAATGATACGAAACTTTTTCAGATAATTTATATATGTTAGGCGGGATGGTTATAATGGAAGTACAAGCATAAAATCAATTTAGAATTAGATTCTATAATACGTTTTGAAATGCATGTTTCAGTCAAAAAATCATAATATATTATACACTAGTTTATACTAGTTTCGGGCAAAAAATCAAATTAAATTTAGGACTGTTCGAAATAATACGAAACTTTTATGAACATTTATAGATGTTATAAGGGAAGGTTCTGATTTAAGTCCAAGAAAAAAATCATCTGAAAATTAGATTCTATGAAACGTTTTGAAATGCAAGTTTCGGTCAAAAAATCATAATATATTGTACACAAGTTTCGGTTAAAAAATCAAATTAACTTGAGGAGGATCAGAATGATACAAAACTTTTCAGATCATTTATATATTTTCGGTAGGAAGGTTTTGATGGATATCCATGCAAAAAATAATCTGAGAATTAGATTCTCTGAAACATTTTGAAATGCAAATTTCGGTTAAAAAATCATAATGTATTATACTCTGGTTGATACTAGTTTCGTTCAAAAATCAAATTAAATAGGGGACTGTTTGAAATGATACGAAACTTTCCAGATCATTTATAGATGTTAGGGGGGAAGGTTATGATAGAAGTCCATGCAAAAAATCATTTGAGAATTAGATACTATGAAACGTTTTGAGATGCATGTTTCGGTCAAAAAATCATAATATATTATACACTAGTTTATACTAGTTTCGATAAAATAAAAATCAAATTAAATCTAGGACTGTTTGGAACGATACAAAACTTTTATGAACCTTTATATATGTTATAAGGGAAGGTTATGATGGAAGTCCATGCTAAAAATAATCTGAAAAATTAGATTGTATGAATCTTTTCGAAATGCAAGTTCTGTTAAAAAAATCATAATATATTATACACTAGTTTCGGTCAAAAAATCAAATTAAATCGAGAATTGTTCGAAATGATATGAAACTTATCAAATCATTTAAATATGTTACAAGGGAAGGTTATGATGGAAGTCCATGCAAAAAAACATCTGAGAATTAGATTCTATGAAACATTTTGAAATTCAAGTTTCGGTGTAAAAAATCATAATGTATTATACACTAGTTTATACTATTTTCGGTCAAAAATCAAATTAAATCGGGGACTGTTTGAAATGATACGAAACTTTTTCAGATAATTTATATATGTTAGGCGGGAAGGTTATAATGGAAGTACAGGCATAAAATCAATTTAGAATTAGATTCTATAATACGTTTTGAAATGCATGTTTCAGTCAAAAAATCATAATATATTATGCACTAGTTTATACTAGTTTCGGGCAAAAAATCAAATTAAATTTAGGACTGTTCGAAATAATACGAAACTTTTATGAACATTTATATATGTTATAAGGGAAGGTTATGATGGAAGTCCAAGCAAAAAATCATCTGAAAATTAGATTCTATGAAACTTTTTGAAATGCAAGTTTCGGTCAAAAAATCATATTATATTATACACTAGTTTCGGTTAAAAAATCAAACTAAATTGAGGAGGATCGAAATGATACGAAACTTTTCAGATCATTTATATATTTTAGGTAGGAAGGTTTTGATGGAAATCCATGCAAAAAATCACCTGAGAATTAGATTCTTTGAAACATTTTGAAATGCAAATTTCGGTTAAAAAATTATAATGTATTATACACTAGTTTATACTATTTTCGGTCAAAAATCAAATTAAATCGGGGACTGTTTGAAATGATACGAAACTTTCCATATCATTTATATATGTTAGGCGGGAAGGTTATAATGGAAGTACAGGCATAAAATCAATTTAGAATTAGATTCTATAATATGTTTTGAAATGCATGTTTCAGTCAAAAAATCATAATATATTATACACTAGTTTATACTAGTTTCGGGCAAAAAATCAAATTAAATTTAGGACTGTTCGAAATAATACGAAACTTTTATGAACATTTATAGATGTTATAAGGGAAGGTTCTAATTTAAGTCGAAGAAAAAAATCATCTGAAAATTAGATTCTATGAAACGTTTTGAAATGCAAGTTTCGGTCAAAAAATCATAATATATTGTACACAAGTTTCGGTTAAAAAATCAAATTAACTTGAGAAGGATCAGAATGATACGAAACTTTTCAGATCATTTATATATTTTCGGTAGGAAGGTTTTGATGGATATCCATGCAAAAAATAATCTGAGAATTAGATTCTCTGAAACATTTTGAAATGCAAATTTCGGTTAAAAAATCATAATGTATTATACTCTGGTTGATACTAGTTTCGTTCAAAAATCAAATTAAATAGGGGACTGTTTGAAATGATACGAAACTTTCCAGATCATTTATAGATGTTAGGGGGGAAGGTTATGATAGAAGTCCATGCAAAAAATCATTTGAGAATTAGATACTATGAAACGTTTTGAGATGCATGTTTCGGTCAAAAAATCATAATATATTATACACTAGTTTATACTAGTTTCGATAAAAAAAAATCAAATTAAATATAGGACTGTTTGGAACGATACAAAACTTTTATGAACCTTTATATATGTTATAAGGGAAGGTTATGATGGAAGTCCATGCTAAAAATAATCTGAAAATTAGATTGTATGAATCTTTTTGAAATGCAAGTTCTGTTAAAAAAATCATAATATATTATACACTAGTTTCGGTCAAAAAATCAAATTAAATCGAGGATTGTTCGAAATGATACGAAACTTATCAAATCATTTAAATATGTTACAAGGGAAGGTTATGACGGAAGTCCATGCAAAAAAACATCTGAGAATTAGATTCTATGAAACATTTTGAAATTCAAGTTTCGGTGTAAAAAATCATAATGTATTATACACTAGTTTATACTATTTTCGGTCAAAAATCAAATTAAATCGGGGACTGTTTGAAATGATACGAAACTTTTTCAGATAATTTATATATGTTAGGCGGGAAGGTTATAATGGAAGTACAGGCATAAAATCAATTTAGAATTAGATTCTATAATACGTTTTGAAATGCATGTTTCAGTCAAAAAATCATAATATATTATGCACTAGTTTATACTAGTTTCGGGCAAAAAATCAAATTAAATTTAGGACTGTTCGAAATAATACGAAACTTTTATGAACATTTATATATGTTATAAGGGAAGGTTATGATGGAAGTCCAAGCAAAAAATCATCTGAAAATTAGATTCTATGAAACTTTTTGAAATGCAAGTTTCGGTCAAAAAATCATAATATATTATACACTAGTTTCGGTTAAAAAATCAAACTAAATTGAGGAGGATCGAAATGATACGAAACTTTTCAGATCATTTATATATTTTAGGCAGGAGGGTTTTGATGGAAATCCATGCAAAAAATCACCTGAGAATTAGATTCTTTGAAACATTTTGAAATGAAAATTTCGGTTAAAAAATTATAATGTATTATACACTGGTTGATACTAGTTTCGTTCAAAAATTAAATTAAATCGGGGACTGTTTGAAATGATACGAAACTTTCCATATCATTTATATTTGTTAGGCGGGAAGGTTATAATGGAAGTACAGGCATAAAATCAATTTAGAATTAGATTCTATAATACATTTTGAAATGCATGTTTCAGTCAAAAAATCATAATATATTATGCACTAGTTTATACTAGTTTCGGTAAAAAAAAATAAAATTAAATCTAGGACTATTTGGAATGATACAAAGCTTTTATGAACCGTTATATATGTTATAAGGGAACGTTATGATGCAAGTCCATGCAAAAAATCATCTGAAAATTAGATTCTCTGAATCTTTTCGAAATGCAAGTTCTGTTAAAAAAATCATCATATATTATACACTAGTTTCTGTCAAAAAATTAAATTAAATCGAGGATTGTTCGAAATGATACGAAACTTATCAGATCATTTAAATATGCTACGAGGGAAGGTTATGATGGAAGTCCATGCAAAAAAACATCTGAGAATTAGATTCAATGAAACATTTTGATATTCAAGTTTCGGTCTAAAAAATCATAATGTATTATACACTAGTTTATACTATTTTCGGTCAAAAATCATATTAAATCGGGGACTGTTTGAAATGATACGAAACTTTTTCAGATAATTTATATATGTTAGGCGGGATGGTTATAATGGAAGTACAGGCATAAAATCAATTTAGAATTAGATTCTATAATACGTTTTGAAATGCATGTTTCAGTAAAAAAATCATAATATATTATACACTAGTTTATACTAGTTTCCGGTAAAAAATTAAATTAAATTTAGGACTGTTCGAAATAATACGAAACTTTTATGACCATTTATAGATGTTATAAGGGAAGGTTCTGATTTAAGTCCAAGAAAAAAATCATCTGAAAATTAGATTCTATGAAACGTTTTGAAATGCAAGTTTCGGTCAAAAAATCATAATATATTGCACAAGTTTCGGTTAAAAAATCAAATTAACTTGAGGAGGATCGGAATGATACGAAACTTTTCAGATCATTTATATATTTTCGGTAGGAAGGTTTTGATTGATATCCATGCAAAAAATCATCTGAGAATTAGATTCTCTGAAACATTTTGAAATGCAAATTTCGGTTAAAAAATCATAATGTATTATACTCTGGTTGATACTAGTTTCGTTCAAAAATTAAATTAAATAGGGGACTGTTTGAAATGATACGAAACTTTCCAGATCATTTATAGATGTTAGGGGGGAAGGTTATGATAGAAGTCCATGCAAAAAATCATTTGAGAATTAGATACTATGAAACGTTTTGAAATGAAAGTTTCGGTCAAAAAATCATAATATATTATACACTAGTTTATACTAGTTTCGATAAAAAAAATCAAATTAAATCTAGGACTGTTTGGAACGATACTAAACTTTTATGACCCTTTATATATATTATAAGGGAAGGTTATGATGGAAGTCCATGCTAAAAATCATCTGAAAATTAGATTGTATGAATCTTTTCGAAATGCAAGTTCTGTTAAAAAAATCATAATATATTATACACTAGTTTCGGTCAAAAAATCAAATTAAATCGAGGATTGTTCGAAATGATACGAAACTTATCAAATCATTTAAATATGTTACAATGGAAGGTTATGATGGAAGTCCATGCAAAAAAACATCTGAGAATTAGATTCTATGAAACTTTTTGAAATGCAAGTTTCGGTCAAAAAATCATTATATATTATACACTAGTTTCGGTTAAAAAATCAAATTAAATTGAGGACGGATCGAAATGATACGAAACTTTTCAGATCATTTATATATTTTAGGTAGGAAGGTTTTGATTGAAATCCATGCAAAAAATCATCTGAGAATTAGATTCTATAAAATATTTTGAAATGTAAAATTCGGTTAAAAAATCATAATGTATTATACACTGGTTGATACTAGTTTCGTTCAAAAATCAAATTAAATCGGGGACTGTTTGAAATGATACGAAACTTTCCAGATCATTTATATATGTTAGAAGGGAAGGTTATGATGGAAGTCCATGCAAAAAAACATTTGAGAATTAGATACTGTAGCGGTAAAATCGTGAGTGTAAGCTATTGATTAACTTAACTCAAGGTAAACAGAGTCGCCACCACGCTTTTATTTTATTCCAAATAGAAAGGGAAAAAGAGCGAATAAAACCTAATGAATCTAAAAGCAAAAGCTAAAGAAACAAACAGAGAACAGGTAAGGGGATAGGTTACAAATTGGGAAGGTTTTACGCACCCAAAATGTCTGTAGTACTCCACGGGAGCCCTTTGACATATTTATTGCTTTTTTGGTTTGAAATTGGTTTGCTTGAAAAAGATTTAAGGGATGAGAAGAAGAATGTTTTTTAATGATTTTGTGTTTGATGAGGTTTTAACGCCTCATGCCTACGTACCCACAATGTGCAATGCGAGATCAAAACCTCGTAGTTCGTGGTACAAAATTTGAAAAGAAACAATGAGTTGCATTAAGTTTAAAATGTAGAGATAAGTCGTCATTCTTAAGCGAATAATTCCGCTAGAAAGAATGAATCATATCTAAACATATGAAAAGCAAAAGTGCACAAAGGCACAAAAAAAACAATTGAGTGAGTTTTGGATTTTTTTTTTTAAGTATTTAAGAAAAGAATTTTGATATATTTACATGGATTAACATTTATTAAGAAAATAAAATGAAAAGGATGACATCACTTGACCTAAGTCAAGGTTTGATTGCAAAAGCGTTTGAAGTTTGAAAACCAAGAAGATTTGAAAATAGGGAGAAGATTTGAAAATTTAAGAAGTGGGAGGAGATGAAGGGACTATCCTAATACTTGAATTAAAAAGTTAAAAGAAGAGCGATCAAACCATATTATGAACATTTCTTCAAGGTAACCGGAGTTCCATCTTCAAAGACAAATGAAGTTAATTCGAGGCCAAGGTCTTCAATCGATCACAACTTGAGCAAAGGGAGAGATCCTAAAATCTAAGTCCAAACTCCAATGCTAAGGATAGTAACCATAGTCTGAAAGTAAAGTCACCAATCTTTTTTATGATGTTTAATCCTTTATTAATGTTTTGTGTCCAAATGGACAAAAGAAAAATCACAAGCAACAATATAAACATAAACAATATGATAGATGATATAATATGATAATAGCATAATAAAAGAGATAAGGAGCGAGAAATTGAAATAAAGAGGATAAGGTGCGAGAGATTGAATTTAAATGGTTAGTATATTAATATTATTATAATATTTACATATAAATGGTATGATGAACTTAATCAAACACAACCACAAAAGATATCAAAGATCGAGGCAACCGGATCCGAGTGGATCTTATTCCGAATCGGGACAAATTTAGGTCTATGTTAAGCAATCGCCGAGTGATTTACGAAGTAATTACCCTACAAATGAGGCCGGCACCACCAATTAAGGTGCATAATGTTAGTGCTAATGCATGCGAGATAAACGATATGTAAATCGTTATCCGAACGCGATACCGCACAAAACTAAAGATGAATACCAAATTGAGCCGTACTTATGGTATTCTTCCATCCTAAAGTTCAATCACTCATTTTGGTGGATTCAAGCATGAAAATGTATCACTAATGCAAAGTACCTTAAATGAATTGAATAATCCACTTAAAGGTAGTTTTGAATTAATGAACATTAACTACTCTAATCTACACCCAAAGTCCATTGAAATTAAAGAGGAATTACTCCCAAAAATGCTTCCCAAAGTAAAAATAAAAAAAGGGGGAAGAAGAAGAAGAAAGAGGAACCACAAAGGGGCTTGAAACAAGCCAAAAACACCATTCTGACTTGTGTTAACCGGTTAACGCAAGCAGATTTTGAATAATCTGCGCTGTTTTTAAACTGGTTAACCGGTTAACGCTGTACCAGAAGCTAAAAAATGCAGAAAATTCAGCATGATCCATTTTGATACCTTTTCTCAAACATTGGATGATCATGATCTGAATTTGCACGAATTTTAAAACCAAAATACAGTGGAATCCCTGCAATCAAACAACAAATAAAGATGCAAAGGATCTAGAAACAAAAGCACCAAAGATCTACATCTTGAATGTTGATGGTGAATATGGGTTTATGGAGGAAGATGAATTACCAAAAGCTTTTCTTCAAATTGAACCAACACAAGCTTAGATTTACTGAAAATGATGAGCAAGAGAATGAAAGAATGAAGGTTTAGCTCAAGTTAATCAAGAATTCAACGTGAATTCTTGATAACTTCAAAAGAAAGAAAGATGAGCTTTGGAGAATTTTGGTGTTGGGGGAGTAATTTGCAAGAGGTTTTGTGGCTATCAAAAGCTTGTCAAATGAATGAAATTGAGGTCCTATTTAAAGGCCTTAGGTATGGAAATTTGGTGGAATGGAGCTTGCTTTGGTAATTTGAATTTAGGTTTGGTAATTGAAAATTTGGTGGGAAATGGAAAAGAGTGGTGATTAGTGAGGGTTTATGGTAGGAAATGATCAAAGTGATGTAGAGAAATCAGAAACCAAGGGATATAGAATATTCCAATTAAATCAATGATCTAAGGGTGCTGAATTTAAACAAAAAATTCAAATTTTGCACAGGTTAACCGGTTAACCATTTGGGTAACTGGTTAACCAAGCTGAATTTTGAATTTTTTTGTTCAAAAAAAAAAGAAAACTTGCTTGGTTGTTTCAGCCCGATTCTTGTGTACGTCGAAGAAATAAACACGTGAACCTTGGAGATCCTTTGAATGAATCAATTAACTTGGGAAATCCTTGCTCTGATAATTTTGGATTATTTGCGGATCGTCTTCGACTCCTTTTTTTTGTGAAATTTACTCGAGCTGCAGGACTGCTATTTTTTGGCATTTTTATATGGTTCCTCTTCCTGAAAAAAAAATTAGCAAAAGGAAACAAAATATTTTTGGATTTTTATTAATGGTTAGTAAACACAATCAAATAGAACAATTAAAAACAACGCTGATTCCCCACGAGGCAAAATCCTAACCCGAGAATAACCGTGCAACTAGTGCGATCTTGTTTGTATGCAAAATGCAGATGAAATGCGAAGAAATCTTAGGGCAAAAATTAGGGTGTTACAGCTGCTCCTATTTAAGTTTCTTGAATCCGGAGATATGAAGATTGACATCTTCGTCTCTACAAGATGGGAGAGACTTAAATACAGAATACCCAATTTTTGTCCTAAGAGAACATGATATGCAAGCCCAAGATCTCTGTGGGGAAAATATGACCACCAGAGGAAAGCAAAACTTGGGGACACAGAAGAAAATCCCGCTGGGGAAACAAAAACAGACAACCAAAGAGTTTACCAGGAAAATAAATCACTGGATAGCTGACTCCACTTGGGAAAAGGTATGATATAATCAAGGAACAAAATTCAACCAGGGAAAGTAAACACTCTGCCAGGAACTTTCAAACAAACAAAGTATTCGAGTCAAAAAATGGAGAAATACTGAGTTGGAAAAGAATCATCAACTACCTGTTTACTGGGTAGGAAAAATAAAGGTCTCGACTATTGATTTACTAGATAGGAGCAAAATAAAGAGGGATAACCTCCACTACCTTTTTACTGGGTAGAAAAATTCTCAACTACCTGATTTACTGGGTAGGAGCTCAATCAAAGGGAAACGACTTCTATTACCTTTTTATTGGGTAAGAAGAAATCTCAACTACCGGATTTACTGGGTAGGAGTACAAGTAAAAGAACTTGATCAATTTGGTAATATTACCCACTATCAAATAACTGATAGCTTAATTCCAAAGTAATATACTCAAACTGGAGAAAATGTTGCCCACTATCAAACAATGATAGCTTAATTCCAAAGCAATATATCCACAAAAGGGGACCAAAGTTCAATCCAAGAATAAATTGGAGAGAAACGGTCAAACAAGACTCATCCCGAAGAGGAAATATCTCAACTGGGGAAAATTCCATCCAGATAATAAACTTGGGAGGAAACTGAATCAAAATCATCCACGAGAAACAAACTCAGTGGGGAATTAGAAAGGATTAACACTTTCTTCTTAATGGTCGACACTCTAAACTTGAGAGGAAGACAACACACACACTCTGTGGGGAAAACTCCACACCAAAGAGTAGAGAACAATGATAAATGCAAGAATGCAAGAAAACGATGCTATGCTTATGCGTAATGAATATGCTTATGAATATGCTGACAAAACAGACATAGAGATAAGAAACGGGTGACACGAACACCACAACAACCAGATACTCGGCTAATCCCAAGGCAATAATGCAGGGAAATATGCTGGAGATTCAACTTGAAATCTTTCAGGGGAATATCATAAGCCATCAAAGTAATAAAATCCTACTTCAAGGCTTAACTCATGATGAGACAACATCTGCTAAGGATATCATCCGGCTGAGGAAAGGTGATAATCTGCTAAGGATGGAAGTATTCTTGATAAAATTGAACTTCACGAGGAATAACTGTCATACCGCTCCTGCTCCACCTGGGGATAGAGTGCAAGACCTGCTGAAAATCACATAGGAATCTGTTGGAAACCAACACATACAGACCTACTGGGGATTCACATGGAATATCAGAAGCTAACACCATAGCCAAAACACAGTTACGAGGGATTTTAAATTGATACCCACCATCGGGTAAAAGAAAAACCTCTAAACTGACTGCTATATCAATACTTCTATTCAAGGATGCAAACAAATCAAGCTGAGGAACAAGAGCTCAGCTGGGGATTCCCAATGCTTCTCAATTTAAAGATAATTTGCTGAAGAAGGGATCAAAACTCAGCTAGGGATTCTTAAAAATATTCTTTCCAACAATTCTTCTGGAGAAAACATGGGAACTCAGAACAAACACCTCCATTCAACATCATTAACATCAACTTGTCAAGATTATCCAGGAACTTCGTATGGACACAACTGAATCAAACCCTTCTTTGGGAGAGACGAGTTACACACATCCAGACTTTACCATCCTTGGAGGCACCATTAATATCCTTTCTTTGTTCATATATCAAAAGAAAAAATGTTTTTTAAAATCTTCAAAGATTAAATTTATTAAATTTGTTTCAAAAATCATCATCATCAATGAATTGAAATTTTGTAAACAGAAACAATATAAAGAATTGCAAACAATTGGATAAAAGCTCAAATTCATTGATAGAATGGTATTCAGCAAATGGCATGACTCCATGGATCATTACAAGTTTGAAAAAATGGTAAATACATGGAAAAGGGCTACATTGAAATACAATGATCACTATTCTCCCTATCAACTTTGAACTCCGCTGTATCCGAAACTTCAATCAAGGATGAGTGAATAAGAATCTTTGATGGGAAATTCTTCTGAGGGATAGAATCTGAAATCCTCGGTTGCTACAAGTGATCCATTCTGTCGACGCAGTTACTTGCCATGATCCCTAACTTTTGCCTAGATTGCCCTTTCGGGTTTTCAATCTACCGGGATAATTATTTCTGTTTATGTCTCTAATTTTTTCCTGGACCGCCCTTTTGGGTTTTCAATCCACCGAGACGCTCATTTTTGCCTAAGCCGCCCTTTCGGGTTTTCAACTTAGCGAGCTGTTCTTTTATTTTTTTAGGCGAAGTATTTCTTGACTGCATCCGCATTCACAGGGCGAGTGATCTCCTCACTATCCATAGTTGCAAGAATTAATGAACCGCCAGATAAGGCTTTCTTGACAACATATGGGCCATCATAGTTCAGAGTCCACTTACCCCGAGAATCTTTAAGGAAAGACTGAATCTTTTTTAGCACGAGGTCACCTTCTCTGAATACACGAGGTTTGACCTTCTTGTCAAAAGCTTTCTTCATTCTTTGCTGGTACAACCGACCATGACACAAAGCTGTTATTCTCTTTTCCTCAATCAAATTCAACTGATCAAATCTACTCTGACACCATTCAGCCTCAGTCAACTTGGCTTCCATCAGAACTCTCATTGATGGGATCTCAACTTCGACGGGGAGCACTGCTTCTGTACCATAAACAAGTGAGAAAGGGGTTTCCCCTGTTGAAGTGCGGACAGATGTACGATACCCATGCAAAGCAAAAGGGAGCATCTCATGCCAGTCCTTGTATGTCACAACCATCTTCTGAATGATCTTCTTAATGTTCTTGTTCGCAGCTTCAACAACCCCATTCATCTTCGGTCTATAAGGAGAAGAATTATGGTGTTGAATCTTGAATTCTTCACAAAGCTCTTTCATCATCTTATTGTTCAAGTTCGAACCATTATCAGTAATGATTCTATTCGGAACACCATATCTGCAGATAATGTTATTCTTGATAAACCGAATCACAACTTGCTTGGTCACATTAACATACGATGTCGCTTCCACCCACTTGGTGAAGTAGTCAATTGCCACAAGAATAAAACGATGTCCATTCGAAGCCTTGGGTTCAATCATACCAATCATATCAATTCCCCACATAGAGAAAGGCCATGGGGAAGAAATCACATTGAGATAAGCTGGTGGCACATGAATCTTATCGGCATACACTTGACACTTATGGCACTTTTTCACATACTTGCAACAATCAGATTCCATTGTCAACCAATAGTAACCTGCTCTCAACATATTTTTAGCCATTGCATGCCCATTAGCATGAGTACCAAAAGATCCTTCATGAATTTCTTTCATCAACATGTCTGCTTCGTGTCTATCCACGCATCTGAGCAAGACCATGTCAAAATTTCTCTTATAAAGCACATTTCCATTCAGGAAGAAATTTCCTGCCAATCTCCTCAAAGTCCTCTTATCTTTATCAGATGCCCCAAGTGGGTATTCTTGACTCTGGAGGAAACATTTAATATCATGATACCAAGGCTTGTCATCATGGACCTCTTCAACTGCAGACACATGAGCTGGTCTTTCAAGTCGCATCACACTGATCATGGGCACATCATTCCACTGGTGCACTTTTATCATAGAAGCTATAGTTGCCAAAGCATCTGCCATCTGATTCTCATCACGAGGAACATAATGGAACTCAACTTTAGTGAAGAAAGTTGATATCTTTCTGGCATAATCTCTATAAGGGATCAAGTGGGGTTGATGAGTTACCCACGTACCCTGGATCTGATTGATTACCAAGGCGGAATCTCCATACACATCAAGATGCTTAATCCTCAGATCAATAGCTTCCTCAAGACCCATAATACAGGCTTCATACTCAGCTTCATTATTGGTATAAGGAAAAGTCAACCTTGCGGCAAAAGGAATATGTGAACCATGGGGAGTTATGATCATTGCCCCAATTCCTCTTCCGCGTGCATTCACAGCACCATAAAAACTAAACCCCATCGAGATCCAGGCTCCGGCCCTTCCTCAATCAAAGGTTCATAACAAT
Source organism: Lathyrus aphaca (assembly GCA_963966055.1). Classification (NCBI taxonomy): domain Eukaryota; kingdom Viridiplantae; phylum Streptophyta; class Magnoliopsida; order Fabales; family Fabaceae; genus Lathyrus; species Lathyrus aphaca. The sequence goes on along the minus strand of OZ014523.1, from coordinate 27,771,168 downwards.
CTTTCACTTTCAAAAACATCACATCCTCATTTGGAAAATCAAACTTGATAGGTTGGTAATCATCAATTGGTTGATGTGCCAAATGGTCAGCTAAGATACTACCTTTTATAGCTTTTTGAGCTCGGTACTCAATATCATATTCTGATAACAACATTTGCCAACGAGCAATCCTCCCAGTCAAAGCAGGCTTTTCAAATATATACTTAATCAGATCCATTTTAGAGATCAACCAAGTTGTATGGTTCAGCATATACTGGCGAAGACGCTTTGCAGCCCAAGCTAAGGCACAACAAGTTTTTTCAAGCATGGAGTACCGAGACTCACAATAGGTGAATTTCTTACTCAAGTAGTAAATTGCATATTCTTTTCTTCCAGATTCATCTTGCTGACCAAGCACACAACCCATGGAATCTTCCAACACAGTCAAGTACATGATCATCGGTCTACCTTCCACCGGAGGAGACAAAATAGGATGTTCAAGCAGATATTCTTTGATACTTTCGAATGCCTTCTGACAATCATCTGTCCAGACACAACCTTTGTCTTTCCGAAGCAACTTGAAAATCGGAGCACATGTGGCAGTCATGTGAGAGATAAACCTCGAAATATAATTCAAACGGCCCAAGAATCCTCTTACTTGCTTTTCAGTTCTTGGAGCAGGCATTTCGTGAATAGCTTTCACTTTTTCAGGATCAACTTCAATGCCTCTTTGGCTGACAATGAAACCTAACAACTTTCCAGAACGTACACCAAATGTGCATTTGTTCGGATTCAAACGAAGCTTAAACTTCCTTAACCTTTGAAACAACTTCAGCAAATGTTCAACATGATCCTCTTCAGTCTTCGACTTAGCGATCATATCATCAACATATACCTCGATTTCTTTGTGCATCATATCATGGAAAAGTGTGGTCATAGCTCTTTGGTACGTCGCACCAGCATTCTTCAATCCAAAGGGCATCACTCTATAGCAGAATATTCCCCATGGTGTAATAAATGTGGTCTTTTCCATGTCCTCGGGTGCCATCTTTATTTGATTATAACCGGAAAATCCGTCCATAAAAGAGAACACATCAAACTTAGCCGTATTATCTACCAACATATCAATGTGTGGCAATGGAAAATCATCTTTCAGACTGGATTTGTTCAAATCTCTGTAATCAACGCACATTCGGACTTTTCCGTCTTTCTTCGGAACAGGCACAATATTGGCCACCCATTCAGGATAATTTGATGTCACAAGAAAACCTGCATCTATCTGCTTTTGAACCTCCTCCTTGATCTTTATTGCCATGTCGGGATGAGTTCTTCTCAGCTTTTTCTTTATAGGTGGACACTCAGGCTTCAACGGCAATCTATGCTCCACAATATCAGTATCAAGATCTGGCATGTCTTGATAAGACCAAGCAAATATATCAACATATTCTCTGAGAAGCTCTACAATCCTCTTCTTAACATCAGGACCAAGCAATGCTCCAACTTTGACTTCTTTCTTATCATCTTCAGAACCCAAGTTGACCATATCTATAGACTCTCCATGAGGCTGAATAATCTTCTCCTCGTGCTCAAGCAACCGGGAAATCTCGTCAGGAATCTCTTCAACATCCTCTTCCTCAACTTCAAACACAGGGAATTCAAAGTTGGGAGAGGGCATAGGATCATTTTTTTCAATGGGTTTATCAATCAATCTGCACAATGATTTTATTTTTATTTTAGAGTATGAACAAAAGTGCAAATATTATGCAGATAAACAATTATTATTATTTTTGGGTTTTTTATGTTACCATTTTTCAGAATAAAGCAAAAAGGAAAAACACATATGGAAATAACAAAATAACATTTTATTGATGATAAAAGTTGAAACAATAAAAGGAAATAAAACAAATTACTTTGAAGAATGAACAATAAAAGGAACATCAACAACAATCCATTTCTGACAAATCTTTCCGCGCGTAACAAAGTCAGGCATTTCTTCATCTTCATCATCTTCAATGATGGCAGCAGCGGAATGATCGTTGATAAATCCAGCACTTCGGAAACCTTCCTGAATAGTCTTCGGGTCATTAAGAACCACGCCTGGTGTAAAACCGATACCAAAACCTTCCTTGTTGTCGACAACATCAATAACTCGTCCCCAACCGTCAGATTGTCCAGTTTCAAGCACGCGCAGAGCATCCTTGAAAGAAGACATAGGCATGGCGTTCTTCTTAGAAACATTATCCACAACAAACAGAGCTTGAAATGAAGTTCCCACCTCTTCTTCAGCATCGATATAGGAGAAAGAAGACAAATTGCTCACAAGCACCGCTCTTTCACCTCCAATGGTCACCAATTTCCCCTCTCTCACAAACTTCAACTTCTGATGAAGAGTGGATGTCACAGCTCCTGCCTCATGAATCCAGGGTCTTCCGAGGAGATAACTGTAAGCGGGACTAATATCCATTACTTGAAAAGTAATCTTGAATATAAACGGTCCAATAAGAATAGGAAGATCCACTTCACCAATCACTGTCTTCTTCGACCCGTCAAACGCTTTCACAATAATCCCACTATGCCTCATGGGAGCACCGGTCAAACTATCCTGGAAATAGTGAATCAGCAGCTTATCATTATCTGTCTGAGCAAACATCTTTCTAGCATACATAGTTAGATGACTCAACGGACAAGTGTTGCCTTTGTACTTCTCAAACTCAGGCAACTTGAACTTGTAAGGAACTTTAACATTAGGAACCAAACAAAGGTCATAGGCATCTTTTCCAAACAAATCCTTATGCTTCAAGGCTCTCATCTCCCTCTGTATCTCAACAAAGCGTCCTTGGAAATCATCAACTCTTTCAGCTACTCCAGCGCCTTCACTGGGCTCAGCATGGTAAATCATTTCATCATGGTGCGGAATAGTGTGCACCACAGGCGGTGCAGTAGTCACAACTGGAGGAAGAGTAGTCCACGCTGGTGGGAGAGTATTAACTGCAGCAGTCTCAGGAGGAGGAGGACGATAACCAGCAGGAACAAAATCAACCGGCATGCCCCAAGGTGTGCTAGCAGGCATACGATAGCAAGGAGAAATAACAATTTCAACAGGGATTGATGCAGTAACAATCTCGGATATGACGGTATTCTGAACAGGAGAATTAGGAGGAGGTGGCTGATTCTGAGCAGCCACCAAACTTTCCATCATAGCAGAAACTCTTTCCAAGCTTTCCCTCAGATAAGTAACCTCTTCGCGCAGCTCGCGATTCTCTTGTTGTAAAGTTTCCATCACCTTCTTCTGATTAGCTCGAGTATCAAATCAGTGAGTCAGCTTGACAGGAGAACTGAATGAAGACCAAGAAACAACATAAGATCCCTGGAGAACACTCAAAAAGCAAGACAAATGCGGATATGATGCATGGTATGCGTATGCAAATGCAAAGATTTCAAAGGACTATAAGATAACTTGCAATATTTATAAAGAAAACACTTTTGAAGTACTTAAAAAACTCATTCTCATTAAAATCAAAGTAAGGATTACAAGTGAAGTACAAGCCTCAATATCCCTAATACATGAGAGAAAAAGTAAACTAGGCCTAGGATATCATATCCGAAGAGGTTCCGAATCCTGGCTGATACTTCATGCGAATCCTCTTGATCTCTTTCTTGTATCGATCTTCCATATCTTCCTTATCCTTCACCAACTTGTCAACAATGGCCTTCCAAGCTCCATATTTAGGAGGAATAGTAGATGGAGTAATAGAGGGAAGTAAATCTTCTCTTGGCCTCTTTGTAACACGTTGCTCAAGTAGCTCAATGAGATCATCCTTCTCCTTTAGCTTCTCTTGCATCGTAGTCTTCTCAAGTAGCCATTCTTCTTTCTCTTTCTTCATCTTGTCCAACTCTTCTTAAAGAGCCACCTTCTCATCAACGGGAGGTAGAAAAGAGGACAATGGTAATATGGGAAACAAAGGCTCCTCAGGTGGATAAGGCATCTTGAGCTTGGAAGCCCTAGATCGAACCCACTGGATATAACATTCGGAAGGAGCAAGGTGTTGTCTTCCCAATTGACCTTTCTCTTTCCGATGAACCGCATGCCATGAATGAGCAATCCTTTTCTTCATTTCTACCTGATCTGCACCATTAAGAAAGAAGAAACGGGATAAGGAAAGATTGTTTGGTATGTCCTTCAAACAATATCCCAACTATCGCCTAGCAAGAATAGGGTTGTAGCTAATTCCCCCACGTGTACCAAGAAGAGGTACATTAGGAAATTCTCCACAACTATCAATAAGCACTCCAGTATCATAATGAGAACAATACCATGTCATATCCTTATGAGAAAGTGACATCATCCTTTGAGACCATCTTCGATTCTCTCTATTATCTTTGAAGACATCGGACTTTGGTAGGTGCGAAATAAACCACCTATAGAGAAGAGGCGCACAACACACAATCTCCCCATCACCTTTGGAGGTCCTATAATGAAAAGCATGATACATATCTCCAAGCAAAGTAGGCACCAGATTCTTCTTCAAGAAAATCTGAATAGCATTCTCATCCACAATACCATCTAAGTTCGGAAACAAGACAATCCCATAAATGAGCAAAGAAATAATAGCCTCAAATGCATCCTTATGACCCAAAGTAAGTGAAGTAGAAGCCTTTCCTATCAAGAACTTAGCATTAATACCACGAACACTCCCCTTTGGAAGAAACTTCCCATTAAGATCGGACTCCTTAAGAAAAAGTGCTTTGGCGATGACCTTGATAGTAAGTTCCTTCTCTAGACCACTGAAAAGAAATTCCTTGTCCAAAATAGGTAAACCTATCTAATGAGAATACTCCTCCAAAGTCGGCATAAGCTGATAATCAGGAAAGGTGAAACAATGATGCAACGGATCATAAAATTGAGCCAAGGTAGGGAGAATCCCCTCAGGTACATCGGTATCCAACATATACAAAGCTTCCCATGACATTTCCGGAACTCCTGGGTATCAACAACCAATGCTCCTAGCTTTCTCAACTTTACAACATTAGGATTCTTGAAAGTGTACTTCTTTGTGTTCCTCCTTTCAAAATTCGTAGCCATGGACATCTGAAATTTTGCAAAAGTTCCTTATAAGTCCCTTGAAATCTTAAACACAATGCTCATGAATGCATGATGGCATGTATGCAACAACCACAAACAAGATCACACAAGGCACACGGGCTTAGGTTCCGAGTCACGAGCATGAAGTCAAGGTAACAGAACACCAACCCACACAGGTAAGTACTACGGTTTTGTTTTCATTGTACCTGCAGAAAACCAAAAGGGTGCTAACAGAGGTTCCCGGAGTTAACAACCATCTTTAGGATATCATCGGTACATTGGATTACTCCCCAACCGATAACATTCTTAAAATAGACCTCGTCCGAGTGTAGTATCACGTGACAACCACCTTAGGTTTACACCCAGATAGTTTCGGCACTACGTTCCTAAATTGGCTTAGATGGGTTAAGGGTTCTATGGTCCTCAGTATGATCAGCTCAAGGTCGGAAAATAATGCCACGTATGATTACTCATCATGAAATTGATAGTCCAAGAGAGCCTAACCGAGTGGAGATTATCAAATTGATATAGCTTTGGACTACTCCATCGCTTATCGCTTCGAATATCGCCGTCCTATCATAAGTTCCACTCAGATCCGGGTTAGAATCTATCTCACACAGAGGATCACCAAAACAAAAACAGAACAACCAAATAACAAAGAAATCAAACCAAAGCAGTAAAAAAATCAAAGTAGGCTGAATCCACTTAGAGATTACTCCCCAGCAGAGTCGCCACTTTTCTGTAGCGGTAAAATCGTGAGTGTAAGCTATTGATTAACTTAACTCAAGGTAAATAGAGTCGCCAACGCGCTTTTATTTTATTCCAAATGGAAAAGGAAAAATAGCGAATAAAACCTAATGAATCTAAAAGCAAAAGCTAAAGAAACAAACAGAGAACGGGTAAGGGGATATGTTACAAATTGGGAAGGTTTTACGCACCCAAAATGTCTGTGGTACTCCACGGGAGCCCTTTGACATATTTATTGCTTTTTTGGTTTGAAATTTGTTTGCTTGAAAAAGATTGAAGGGATGAGAAGAAGAATGTTTTTTAATGATTTTGTGTTTGATGAGGTTTTAACGCCTCATGCCTACGTACCCACAAAGTGCAATGCAAGATCAAAACCTCGTAGTTCGTGGTACAAAATTTGAAAAGAAACAATGAGTTGCATTAATTTTAAAATGTAGAGAAAAGTCGTCATTCTTTAGCGAATAATTCCGCTAGAAAGAATGAATCATATCTAAACATATGAAAAGCAAAAGTGCACAAAGGCACAAAAGAAACAATTGAGTGAGTTTTGGATTTTTTTTTAAAGTATTTAAGAAAAGAATTTCGATATATTTACATGGATTAACATTTATTAATAAAATAAAATGAAAAGGATAAAATCACTTGACCTAAGTCAAGGTTTGATTGCAAAAGCGTTTGAAGTTTGAAAACCAATAAGATTTGAAAATAGGGAGTAGATTTGAAAATTTAAGAAGTGGGAGGAGATGAAGGTACTATCCTAATACTTGAATTAAAAAGTTAAAAGAAGAGCGATCAAACCATATTATGAACATTTCTTCAAGGTAACCGGAATTCCATCTTCAAAGACAAATGAAGTTAATTCAAGGCCAAGGTCTTCAATCGATCACAACTTGAGAAAAGGGAGAGATCCTAAAATCTAAGTCCAAACTCCAATGCTAAGGATAGTAACCATAGTCCGAAAGTAAAGTCACCAATCTTTTTTATGATGTTTAATCCTTTATTAATGTTTTGTGTCCAAATTGACAAAAGAAAAATCACAAGCAACAATATAAACATAAACAATATGATAGATGATATAATATGATAATAGCATAATAAAAGAGATAAGGAGCGAGAAATGGAAATAAAGAGGATAAGGTGCGAGAGATTGAATTTAAATGGTTAGTATATTAATATTATTATAATATTTACATATAAATGGTATGATGAACTTAATCAAACACAACCACAAAAGATATCAAAGATCGAGGCAACCGGATCCGAGTGGATCTTATTCCGAATCGGGACAAATTTAGGTCTATATTAAGTAATCGCCGAGTAATATTACGAAGTAATTACCCTACAAATGAGGCCGGCCACCACCAATTAAGGTGCATAATGTTAGTGCTAATGCATGCGAGATAAACGATATGTAAATCGTTATCCGAACGCGATACCGTACAAAACTAAAGATGAATACCAAATTGAGCCGTACTTATGGTATTCTTCCATCCTTAAGTTCAATCACTCATTTTGGTGGATTCAAGCATGAAAATGTATCACTAATGCAAAGTACCTTAAATGAATTGAATAATCCACTTAAAGGTAGTTTTGAATTAATGAACATTAACTACTCTAATCTACACCCAAAGTCCATTGAAATTAAAGAGGAATTACTCCCAAAAATGCTTCCCAAGGTAAAAATAAAAAAAGGGGGAAGAAGAAGAAGAAAGAGGAACCACAAAGGGGCTTGAAACAAGCCAAAAACACCATTCTGACTTGTGTTAACCGGTTAACAAATTGGTTAACCGGTTAACGCAAGAAGATTTTGAATAATCTGCGCTGTTTTTAAACTGGTTAATCGGTTAACCAAATGGTTAACCGGTTAACGCTGTACCAGAAGCTGATAAATGCAGAAAATTCAGCATGATCCATTTTGAAACCTTTTCTCAAACATTGGATGATCATGATCTGAATTTGCACGAATTTTAAAACCAAAATACAGTGGAATCCCTGCAATCAAACAACAAATAAAGATCCAAAGGATCTAGAAACAAAAGCACCAAAGATCTACATCTTGAATGTTGATGGTGAATATGGGATTATGGAGGAAGATGAATTACCAAAAGCTTTTCTTCAAATTGAACCAACACAAGCTTAGATTTACTGAAAATGATGAGCAAGAGAATGAAAGAATGAAGGTTTAGCTCAAGTTAATCAAGAATTCAATGTTAATTCTTGATAACTTCAAAAGAAAGAAAGATGAGCTTTGGAGAATTTTGGTGTTGGGGGAGTAATTTGCAAGAGGTTTTGTGGCTATCAAAAGCTTGTCAAATGAATGAAATTGAGGTCCTATTTAAAGGCCTTAGGTATGGAAATTTGGTGGAATGGAGCTTGCTTTGGTAATTTGAATTTAGGTTTGGTAATTGAAAATTTGGTGGGAAATGGAAAAGAGTGGTGATTAGTGAGGGTTTATGGTAGGAAATGATCAAAGTGATGTAGAGAAATCAGAAACCAATGGATATAGAATATTCCAATTAAATCAATGACCTAAGGGTGCTGAATTTGAACAAAAAATTCAAATTTCGCACTGGTTAACCGGTTAACCAAGCTGAATTTTGAATTTTTTTGTTCAAAAAAAAAAAAGTTGCTTGGTTGTTTCGGCCCGATTCTTGTGTACGTCGAAGAAATAAACACGTGAACCTTGGAGATCCTTTGAATGAATCAATTAACTTGGGAAATCCTTGCTCTGATAATTTTGGATTATTTGCGGATCGTCTTTGACTCTTTTTTTTTGTGAAATTTACTCGAGCTGCAGGACTGCTATTTTTTGGCATTTTTATATGGTTCCTCTTCTTGAAAAAAAAATTAGCAAAAGGAAACAAAATATTTTTGGATTTTGATTAATGGTTAGTAAACACAATCAAATAGAACAATTAAAAACAACGGTGATTCCCCGCGAGGTAAAATCCTAACCCGAGAATAACCGTGCAACCAGTGCGATCTTGTTTGTATGCAAAATGCAGATGAAATGCGAAGAAATCTTAGGGAAAAAATTAGGGTGTTACAGATACTATGAAACGTTTTGAAATGCAAGTTTCCGTCAAAAAATCATAATATATTATACACTAATTTATACTAGTTTCGGTAAAAAAAATCAAATTAAATCTAGGACTGTTTGGAAAGATACAAAACTTTTATGAACCGTTATATATGTTATAAGGGAAGGTTATGATGGAAGTCCATGCAAAAAATCATTTGAGAATTAGATACTATGAAACGTTTTGAAATGCAAGTTTCCGTCAAAAAATCATAATATATTATACACTAATTTATACTAGTTTCGGTAAAAAAATAAAATTAAATCTAGGACTGTTTGGAATGATACAAAACTTTTATGAACCGTTATATATGTTATAAGGGAAGGTTATGATGGAAGTCCATGCAAAAAATCATCTGAAAATTAGATTCTCTGAATCTTTTCGAAATGCAAGTTCTGTTAAAAAAATCATCATATATTATACACTAGTTTCGGTCAAAAAATCAAATTAAATCGAGGATTGTTCGAAATGATACGAAAGTTATCAGATCATTTAAATATGTTACGAGGGAAGGTTATGATGGAAGTCCTTGCAACAAAACATATGAGAATTAGATTCTATGAAACATTTTGATATTCAAGTTTCGGTCTAAAAAATCATATTGTATTATACACTAGTTTATACTATTTTCGGTCAAAAATCAAATTAAATCGGGGACTGTTTGAAATGATACGCAACTTTTTCAGATCATTTATATATGTTAGGCGGTAAGGTTATAATGGAAGTACAGGAAAAAAATCAATTTATAATTAGATTATATAAAACGTTTTGAAATGCATGATTCGGTCAAAAGATCATAATACATTATACACTAGTTTATACTAGTTTCGGGCAAAAAATCAAATTAAATTTAGGACAGTTCGAAATAATACGAAACTTTTATGAACATTTATATATGTTATAAGGGAAGGTTATGATGGAAGTCCAAGCAAAAACTCATCTGAAAATCATATTCTATCAAAAATTTTGAAATGCAAGTTTCGGTCAAAAATCATAATATATTATACTCTAGTTTCGGTTAAAAAATCAAATTAAATCGAGGACGGATCGAAATGATACGAAACTTTTCAGATATTTTATATATTTTAGGTAGGAAGGTTTTGATTGAAATCCATGCAAAAAATCATCTAAGAATTAGATTCTCTGAAACATTTTGAAATGCAAATTTCGGTTAAAAAATCATAATGTATTATACACTGGTTGATACTAGTTTCGTTCAAAAATCAAATTAAATTGGGGACTGTTTGAAATGAAACGAAACTTTCCATATCATTTATATATGTTAGGAGGGAAGGTTATGATGGAAGTCCATGCAAAAAATCATTTGAGAATTAGATACTATGAAACGTTTTGAAATGCAAGTTTCCGTCAAAAAATCATAATATGTTATACACTAATTTATACTAGTTTTGGTATAAAAAAAAAATTAAATCTAGGACTGTTTTGAACGATACAAAACTTTTATGAACCGTTATATATGTTATAAGGGAAGGTTATGATGGAAGTCCATGCAAAAAATCATCTGAAAATTAGATTCTCTGAATCTTTTCGAAATGCAAGTTCTGTTAAAAAAATCATCATATATTATACACTAGTTTCGGTCAAAAAATAAAATTAAATCGAGGATTGTTTGAAATGATACGAAACTTATTAGATCATTTAAATATGTTACGAGGGAAGGTTATGATGGAAGTCCATGTAAAAAAACATCTGAGAATTAGATTCTATGAAACATTTTGATATTCAAGTTTCGGTCTAAAAAATCATAATGTATTATACACTAGTTTATACTATTTTCGGTCAAAAATCAAATTAAATCTGGGACTGTTTGAAATGATAGGCAACTTTTTCAGATCATTTATATATGTTAGGCGGGAAGGTTATAATGGAAGTACAGGTAAAAAATCAATTTTGAATTAGATTCTATAAAACGTTTTGAAATACATGATTCGGTCAAAAAATCATAATATATTATACACTAGTTACGGTTAAAAAATCAAATTAAATTGAGGACGGATCGAAATGATACAAAACTTTTTAGATCATTTATATATTTTAGGTAGGAAGGTTTTGATTGAAATCCATGCAAAAAATCATTTGTGAATTAGATTCTATGAAACATTTTTAAATGCAAAATTCGGTTAAAAAATCATAATGTATTATAAGCTGGTTGATACTAGTTTCGTTCAAAAATAAAATTAAATCGGGGACTGTTTGAAATGATATGAAACTTTCCAGATCATTTATACATGTTAGGAGGGAAGGTTATGATGGAAGTCCATGCAAAAAATCGTTTGAGAATTAGATACTATGAAACGTTTTGAAATGCAAGTTTCCGTCAAAAATTCATAATATATTATACACTAATTTATACTAGTTTCGTTAAAAAAAATCAAATTAAATCTAGGACTGTTTGGAACGATACAAAACTTTTATGAACCTTTATATATGTTATAAGGGAAGGTTATGATGGAAGACATTGCTAAAAATCATCTGAAAATTAGATTGTATGAATCTTTTCGAAATGCAAGTTCTGTTAAAAAAATCATAATATACTGTACACTAGTTTCCGTCAAAAAATCAAATTAAATCCAGGATTGTTCGAAATGATACAAATCATATCAGATCATTTAAATATGTTACGAGGGAAGGTTATGATGGAAGTCCATGCAAAAAATCCTCTGAGAATTAGATTCTATGAAACATTTTGAAATTCAAGTTTCGGTGTAAAAAATCATAATGTATTATACACTAATTTATACTATTTTCGGTCAAAAATCAAATTAAATCCGGGATTGTTTGAAATGATACGAAACTTTTTTAGATCATTTATATATGTTAGGCGGTAAGGTTATAATGGAAGTACATGCATAATGGAAGTACAGGCAAAAAAATCAATTTAGAATTAGATTCTATAAAATGTTTTGAAATGCATGTTTCGGTCAAAAAATCATAATATATTATACACTTGTTTATACTAGTTTCGGGCAAAAAATCAAATTAAATTTAGGACTATTCGAAATAATACAAAACTTTTATGAATATTTATATATGTTATAAGGGAAGGTTATGAAGGAAGTCCAAGCAAAAACTCATCTAAAAATTAGATTCTATGAAATTTTTGAAATGCAAGTTTCGGTCAAAAAATCATAATATATTATACACTAGTTTCGGTTAAAAAATCAAATTAAATTGAGGACGAATCGAAATGATACGAAACTTTTCAGATCATTTATATATTTTAGGTAGGAAGGTTTTGATTGAAATCCATGCAAAAAATCATCTGAGAATTAGATTCTATGAAACATTTTGAAATGCAAAATTCGGTTAAAAAATCATAATGTATTATACACTGGTTGATACTAGTTTCGTTCAAAAATCAAATTAAATCGGGGACTATTTGAAATGATACGAAACTTTCCAGATCATTTATATATGTTAGGATGGAAGGTTATGATGGAAGTCCATGCAAAAAATCATTTGAGAATTAGATACTATGAAACGTTTTGAAATGCAAGTTTCCGTCAAAAAATCATAATATATTATACACTAATTTATACTAGTTTCGGTAAAAAAAAATCAAATTAAATCTAGGACTGTTTGGAATGATACAAAACTTTTATGAACCTTTATATATGTTATAAGGGAAGGTTATGATGGAAGTCAATGCTAAAAATTATCTGAAAAATAGTTTGTATGAATCTTTTCGAAATGCAAGTTTTGTTAAAAAAATCATAATATATTATACACTAGTTTCCGTCAAAAAATCAAATTAAATCGAGGATTGTTCGAAATGATATGAAACGTATCAGATCATTTAAATATGTTACGAGGGAAGGTTATGATGGAAGTCCATGTAAAAAAACATCTGAGAATTAGATTCTATGAAACATTTTGAAATTCATGTTTCGGTGTAAAAAATCATAATGTATTATACATTAATTTATACTATTTTCGGTCAAAAATCAAATTAAATCGGGGACTGTTTGAAATGATACGAAACTTTTTTAGATCATTTATATATTTTAGGCGGTAAGGTTATAATGGAAGTACAGGAAAAAAATAAATTTATAATTAGATTCAATAAAACGTTTTGAAATGCATGTTTCAGTCAAAAGATCATAATACATTATACACTAGTTTATACTAGTTTCGGGCAAAAAATCAAATTAAATTTAGGAGTGTTCGAAATAATATGAAACTTTAATGAACATTTATATATGTTATAAGAGAAGGTTATGATGGAAGTCCAAGAAAAAACTCATCTGAAAATCAGATTCTATGAAACTTTTTGAAATGCAAGTTTCGGTCAAAAATTCATAATATATTATACACTAGTTTCGGTTAAAAAATCAAATTAAATTGAGGACGAATCGAAATGATACGAAAATTTTCAGATCATTTATATATTTTAGGTAGGAAGGTTTTGATTGAAATCCATGCAAAAAATCATCTGAGAATTAGATTCTATGAAACATTTTGAACAAAATTCGGTTAAAAAATCATAATGTATTATACACTGGTTGATACTAGTTTCATTCAAAAATCAAATTAAATCGGGGACTATTTGAAATGATACGAAACTTTCCAGATCATTTATATATGTTAGGATGGAATGTTATGATGGAAGTCCATGCAAAAAATCATTTGAGAATTAGATACTTTGAAACGTTTTGAAATGCAAGTTTCCGTCAAAAAATCATAATATATTATACACTAATTTATACTAGTTTCGGTAAAAAAAATCAAATTAAATCTAGGACTGTTTGGAACGATACAAAACTTTTATGAACCTTTATATATGTTATAAGGGAAGGTTATGATGGAAGACATTGCTAAAAATCATCTTAAAATTAGATTGTATGAATCTTTTCGAAATGCAAGTTCTGTTAAAAAAATCATAATATATTGTACACTAGTTTCCGTCAAAAAATCAAATTAAATCCAGGATTGTTCGAAATGATACAAAACGTATCAGATCATTTAAATATGTTACGAGGGAAGGTTATGATGGAAGTCCATGCAAAAAAACCTCTGAGAATTAGATTCTATGAAACATTTTGAAATTCAAGTTTCGGTGTAAAAAATCATAATGTATTATACACTAATTTATACTATTTTCGGTCAAAAATCAAATTAAATCCGGGACTGTTTGAAATGATACGAAACTTTTTTAGATCATTTATATATGTTAGGCGGTAAGGTTATAATGGAAGTACATGCATAATGGAAGTACAGGCAAAAAATCAATTTAGAATTAGATTCTATAAAATGTTTTGAAATGCATGTTTCAGTCAAAAAATCATAATATATTATACACTTGTTTATACTAGTTTCGGGCAAAAAATCAAATTAAATTTAGGAGTGTTCGAAATAATATGAAACTTTAATGAACATTTATATATGTTATAAGAGAAGGTTATGATGGAAGTCCAAGAAAAAAGTCATCTGAAAATCAGATTCTATGAAACTTTTTGAAATGCAAGTTTCGGTCAAAAATTCATAATATATTATACACTAGTTTCGGTTAAAAAATCAAATTAAATTGAGGACGAATCGAAATGATACGAAACTTTTCAGATCATTTATATATTTTAGGTAGGAAGGTTTTGATTGAAATCCATGCAAAAAATCATCTGAGAATTAGATTCTATGAAACATTTTGAAATGCAAAATTCGGTTAAAAAATCATAATGTATTATACACTGGTTGATACTAGTTTCGTTCAAAAATGAAATTAAATCGGGGACTATTTGAAATGATACGAAACTTTCCAGATCATTTATATATGTTAGGATGGAAGGTTATGATGGAAGTCCATGCAAAAAATCATTTGAGAATTAGATACTATGAAACGTTTTGAAATGCAAGTTTCCGTCAAAAAATCATAATATATTATACACTAATTTATACTAGTTTCGGTAAAAAAAAATCAAATTAAATCTAGGACTGTTTGGAATGATACAAAACTTTTATGAACCTTTATATATGTTATAAGGGAAGGTTATGATGGAAGTCAATGCTAAAAATTATCTGAAAAATAGTTTGTATGAATCTTTTCGAAATGCAAGTTTTGTTAAAAAAATCATAATATATTATACACTAGTTTCCGTCAAAAAATCAAATTAAATCGAGGATTGTTCGAAATGATATGAAACGTATCAGATCATTTAAATATGTTACGAGGGAAGGTTATGATGGAAGTCCATGTAAAAAAACATCTGAGAATTAGATTCTATGAAACATTTTGAAATTCAAGTTTCGGTGTAAAAAATCATAATGTATTATACATTAATTTATACTATTTTCGGTCAAAAATCAAATTAAATCGGGGACTGTTTGAAATGATACGAAACTTTTTTAGATCATTTATATATTTTAGGCGGTAAGGTTATAATGGAAGTACAGGAAAAAAATAAATTTATAATTAGATTCAATAAAACGTTTTGAAATGCATGTTTCAGTCAAAAGATCATAATACATTATACACTAGTTTATACTAGTTTCGGGCAAAAAATCAAATTAAATTTAGGAGTGTTCGAAATAATATGAAACTTTAATGAACATTTATATATGTTATAAGAGAAGGTTATGATGGAAGTCCAAGAAAAAACTCATCTGAAAATCAGATTCTATGAAAATTTTTGAAATGCAAGTTTCGGTCAAAAATTCATAATATATTATACACTAGTTTCGGTTAAAAAATCAAATTAAATTGAGGACGAATCGAAATGATACGAAAATTTTCAAATCATTTATATATTTTAGGTAGGAAGGTTTTGATTGAAATCCATGCAAAAAATCATCTGAGAATTAGATTCTATGAAACATTTTGAAATGCAAAATTCGGTTAAAAAATCATAATGTATTATACACTGGTTGATACTAGTTTCATTCAAAAATCAAATTAAATCGGGGACTATTTGAAATGATACGAAACTTTCCAGATCATTTATATATGTTAGGATGGAATGTTATGATGGAAGTCCATGCAAAAAATCATTTGAGAATTAGATACTTTGAAACGTTTTGAAATGCAAGTTTCCGTCAAAAAATCATAATATATTATACACTAATTTATACTAGTTTCGGTAAAAAAAATCAAATTAAATCTAGGACTGTTTGGAACGATACAAAACTTTTATGAACCTTTATATATGTTATAAGGGAAGGTTATGATGGAAGACATTGCTAAAAATCATCTTAAAATTAGATTGTATGAATCTTTTCGAAATGCAAGTTCTGTTAAAAAAATCATAATATATTGTACACTAGTTTCCGTCAAAAAATCAAATTAAATCCAGGATTGTTCGAAATGATACAAAACGTATCAGATCATTTAAATATGTTACGAGGGAAGGTTATGATGGAAGTCCATGCAAAAAAACCTCTGAGAATTAGATTCTATGAAACATTTTGAAATTCAAGTTTCGGTGTAAAAAATCATAATGTATTATACACTAATTTATACTATTTTCGGTCAAAAATCAAATTAAATCCGGGACTGTTTGAAATGATACGAAACTTTTTTAGATCATTTATATATGTTAGGCGGTAAGGTTATAATGGAAGTACATGCATAATGGAAGTACAGGCAAAAAATCAATTTAGAATTAGATTCTATAAAATGTTTTGAAATGCATGTTTCAGTCAAAAAATCATAATATATTATACACTTGTTTATACTAGTTTCGGGCAAAAAATCAAATTAAATTTAGGAGTGTTCGAAATAATATGAAACTTTAATGAACATTTATATATGTTATAAGAGAAGGTTATGATGGAAGTCCAAGAAAAAACTCATCTGAAAATCAGATTCTATGAAACTTTTTGAAATGCAAGTTTCGGTCAAAAATTCATAATATATTATACACTAGTTTCGGTTAAAAAATCAAATTAAATTGAGGACGAATCGAAATGATACGAAACTTTTCAGATCATTTATATATTTTAGGTAGGGAGGTTTTGATTGAAATCCATGCAAAAAATCATCTGAGAATTAGATTCTATGAAACATTTTGAAATGCAAAATTCGGTTAAAAAATCATAATGTATTATACACTGGTTGATACTAGTTTCGTTCAAAAATCAAATTAAATCGGGGACTATTTGAAATGATACGAAACTTTCCAGATCATTTATATATGTTAGGATGGAAGGTTATGATGGAAGTCCATGCAAAAAATCATTTGAGAATTAGATACTATGAAACGTTTTGAAATGCAAGTTTCCGTCAAAAAATCATAATATATTATACACTAATTTATACTAGTTTCGGTAAAAAAAAATCAAATTAAATCTAGGACTGTTTGGAATGATACAAAACTTTTATGAACCTTTATATATGTTATAAGGGAAGGTTATGATGGAAGTCAATGCTAAAAATTATCTGAAAAATAGTTTGTATGAATCTTTTCGAAATGCAAGTTTTGTTAAAAAAATCATAATATATTATACACTAGTTTCCGTCAAAAAATCAAATTAAATCGAGGATTGTTCGAAAAGATATGAAACGTATCAGATCATTTAAATATGTTACGAGGGAAGGTTATGATGGAAGTCCATGTAAAAAAACATCTGAGAATTAGATTCTATGAAACATTTTGAAATTCAAGTTTCGGTGTAAAAAATCATAATGTATTATACATTAATTTATACTATTTTCGGTCAAAAATCAAATTAAATCGGGGACTGTTTGAAATGATACGAAACTTTTTTAGATCATTTATATATGTTAGGCGGTAAGGTTATAATGGAAGTACAGGAAAAAAATAAATTTATAATTAGATTCAATAAAACGTTTTGAAATGCATGTTTCAGTCAAAAGATCATAATACATTATACACTAGTTTATACTAGTTTCGGTCAAAAAATCAAATTAAATTTAGGAGTGTTCGAAATAATATGAAACTTTAATGAACATTTATATATGTTATAAGAGAAGGTTATGATGGAAGTCCAAGAAAAAACTCATCTGAAAATCAGATTCTATGAAACTTTTTGAAATGCAAGTTTCGGTCAAAAATTCATAATATATTATACACTAGTTTCGGTTAAAAAATCAAATTAAATTGAGGACGAATCGAAATGATACGAAACTTTTCAGATCATTTATATATTTTAGGTAGGGAGGTTTTGATTGAAATCCATGCAAAAAATCATCTGAGAATTAGATTCTATGAAACATTTTGAAATGCAAAATTCGGTTAAAAAATCATAATGTATTATACACTGGTTGATACTAGTTTCGTTCAAAAATGAAATTAAATCGGGGACTATTTGAAATGATACGAAACTTTCCAGATCATTTATATATGTTAGGATGGAAGGTTATGATGGAAGTCCATGCAAAAAATCATTTGAGAATTAGATACTATGAAACGTTTTGAAATGCAAGTTTCCGTCAAAAAATCATAATATATTATACACTAATTTATACTAGTTTCGGTAAAAAAAAATCAAATTAAATCTAGGACTGTTTGGAATGATACAAAACTTTTATGAACCTTTATATATGTTATAAGGGAAGGTTATGATGGAAGTCAATGCTAAAAATTATCTGAAAAATAGTTTGTATGAATCTTTTCGAAATGCAAGTTTTGTTAAAAAAATCATAATATATTATACACTAGTTTCCGTCAAAAAATCAAATTAAATCGAGGATTGTTCGAAAAGATATGAAACGTATCAGATCATTTAAATATGTTACGAGGGAAGGTTATGATGGAAGTCCATGTAAAAAAACATCTGAGAATTAGATTCTATGAAACATTTTGAAATTCAAGTTTCGGTGTAAAAAATCATAATGTATTATACATTAATTTATACTATTTTCGGTCAAAAATCAAATTAAATCGGGGACTGTTTGAAATGATACGAAACTTTTTTAGATCATTTATATATGTTAGGCGGTAAGGTTATAATGGAAGTACAGGAAAAAAATAAATTTATAATTAGATTCAATAAAACGTTTTGAAATGCATGTTTCAGTCAAAAGATCATAATACATTATACACTAGTTTATACTAGTTTCGGTCAAAAAATCAAATTAAATTTAGGAGTGTTCGAAATAATATGAAACTTTAATGAACATTTATATATGTTATAAGAGAAGGTTATGATGGAAGTCCAAGAAAAAACTCATCTGAAAATCAGATTCTATGAAACTTTTTGAAATGCAAGTTTCGGTCAAAAATTCATAATATATTATACACTAGTTTCGGTTAAAAAATCAAATTAAATTGAGGACGAATCGAAATGATACGAAAATTTTCAGATCATTTATATATTTTAGGTAGGAAGGTTTTGATTGAAATCCATGCAAAAAATCATCTGAGAATTAGATTCTATGAAACATTTTGAACAAAATTCGGTTAAAAAATCATAATGTATTATACACTGGTTGATACTAGTTTCATTCAAAAATCAAATTAAATCGGGGACTATTTGAAATGATACGAAACTTTCCAGATCATTTATATATGTTAGGATGGAATGTTATGATGGAAGTCCATGCAAAAAATCATTTGAGAATTAGATACTTTGAAACGTTTTGAAATGCAAGTTTCCGTCAAAAAATCATAATATATTATACACTAATTTATACTAGTTTCGGTAAAAAAAATCAAATTAAATCTTGGACTGTTTGGAACGATACAAAACTTTTATGAACCTTTATATATGTTATAAGGGAAGGTTATGATGGAAGACATTGCTAAAAATCATCTGAAAATTAGATTGTATGAATCTTTTCGAAATGCAAGTTCTGTTAAAAAAATCATAATATATTGTACACTAGTTTCCGTCAAAAAATCAAATTAAATCCAGGATTGTTCGAAATGATACAAAACGTATCAGATCATTTAAATATGTTACGAGGGAAGGTTATGATGGAAGTCAATGCAAAAAAACCTCGGAGAATTAGATTCTATGAAACATTTTGAAATTCAAGTTTCGGTGTAAAAAATCATAATGTATTATACACTAATTTATACTATTTTCGGTCAAAAATTAAATTAAATCCGGGACTGTTTGAAATGATACGAAACTTTTTTAGATCATTTATATATGTTAGGCGGTAAGGTTATAATGGAAGTACATGCATAATGGAAGTACAGGCAAAAAATCAATTTAGAATTAGATTCTATAAAATGTTTTGAAATGCATGTTTCAGTCAAAAAATCATAATATATTATACACTTGTTTATACTAGTTTCGGGCAAAAAATCAAATTAAATTTAGGACTATTCGAAATAATACAAAACTTTTATGAATATTTATATATGTTATAAGGGAAGGTTATGAAGGAAGTCCTAGCAAAAACTCATCTGAAAATTAGATTCTATGAAACTTTTTGAAATGCAAGTTTCGGTCAAAAAATCATAATATATTATACACTAGTTTCGGTTAAAAAATCAAATTAAATTGAGGACGAATCGAAATGATACGAAACTTTTCAGATCATTTATATATTTTAGGTAGGAAGGTTTTGATTGAAATCCATGCAAAAAATCATCTGAGAATTAGATTCTATGAAACATTTTGAAATGCAAAATTCGGTTAAAAAATCATAATGTATTATACACTGGTTGAAACTAGTTTCATTCAAAAATCAAATTAAATCGGGGACTATTTGAAATGATACGAAACTTTCCAGATCATTTATATATGTTAGGATGGAAGGTTATGATGGAAGTCCATGCAAAAAATCATTTGAGAATTAGATACTATGAAACGTTTTGAAATGCAAGTTTCCGTAAAAAAATCATAATATATTATACACTAATTTATACTAGTTTCGTTAAAAAAATCAAATTAAATCTAGGACTGTTTGGAACGATACAAAACTTTTATGAACCTTTATATATGTTATAAGGGAAGGTTATGATGGAAGTCAATGCTAAAAATTATCTGAAAAATAGTTTGTATGAATCTTTTCGAAATGCAAGTTTTGTTAAAAAAATCATAATATATTATACACTAGTTTCCGTCAAAAAATCAAATTAAATCGAGGATTGTTCGAAATGATATGAAACGTATCAGATCATTTAAATATGTTACGAGGGAAGGTTATGATGGAAGTCCATGTAAAAAAACATCTGAGAATTAGATTCTATGAAACATTTTGAAATTCAAGTTTCGGTGTAAAAAATCATAATGTATTATACATTAATTTATACTATTTTCGGTCAAAAATCAAATTAAATCGGGGACTGTTTGAAATGATACGAAACTTTTTTAGATCATTTATATATTTTAGGCGGTAAGGTTATAATGGAAGTACAGGAAAAAAATAAATTTATAATTAGATTCAATAAAACGTTTTGAAATGCATGTTTCAGTCAAAAGATCATAATACATTATACACTAGTTTATACTAGTTTCGGGCAAAAAATCAAATTAAATTTAGGAGTGTTCGAAATAATATGAAACTTTAATGAACATTTATATATGTTATAAGAGAAGGTTATGATGGAAGTCCAAGAAAAAACTCATCTGAAAATCAGATTCTATGAAACTTTTTGAAATGCAAGTTTCGGTCAAAAATTCATAATATATTATACACTAGTTTCGGTTAAAAAATCAAATTAAATTGAGGACGAATCGAAATGATACGAAAATTTTCAGATCATTTATATATTTTAGGTAGGAAGGTTTTGATTGAAATCCATGCAAAAAATCATCTGAGAATTAGATTCTATGAAACATTTTGAAATGCAAAATTCGGTTAAAAAATCATAATGTATTATACACTGGTTGATACTAGTTTCATTCAAAAATCAAATTAAATCGGGGACTATTTGAAATGATACGAAACTTTCCAGATCATTTATATATGTTAGGATGGAATGTTATGATGGAAGTCCATGCAAAAAATCATTTGAGAATTAGATACTTTGAAACGTTTTGAAATGCAAGTTTCCGTCAAAAAATCATAATATATTATACACTAATTTATACTAGTTTCGGTAAAAAAAATCAAATTAAATCTAGGACTGTTTGGAACGATACAAAACTTTTATGAACCTTTATATATGTTATAAGGGAAGGTTATGATGGAAGACATTGCTAAAAATCATCTTAAAATTAGATTGTATGAATCTTTTCGAAATGCAAGTTCTGTTAAAAAAATCATAATATATTGTACACTAGTTTCCGTCAAAAAATCAAATTAAATCCAGGATTGTTCGAAATGATACAAAACGTATCAGATCATTTAAATATGTTACGAGGGAAGGTTATGATGGAAGTCCATGCAAAAAAACCTCGGAGAATTAGATTCTATGAAACATTTTGAAATTCAAGTTTCGGTGTAAAAAATCATAATGTATTATACACTAATTTATACTATTTTCGGTCAAAAATCAAATTAAATCCGGGACTGTTTGAAATGATACGAAACTTTTTTAGATCATTTATATATGTTAGGCGGTAAGGTTATAATGGAAGTACATGCATAATGGAAGTACAAGCAAAAAATCAATTTAGAATTAGATTCTATAAAATGTTTTGAAATGCATGTTTCAGTCAAAAAATCATAATATATTATACACTTGTTTATACTAGTTTCGGGCAAAAAATCAAATTAAATTTAGGAGTGTTAGAAATAATATGAAACTTTAATGAACATTTATATATGTTATAAGAGAAGGTTATGATGGAAGTCCAAGAAAAAACTCATCTGAAAATCAGATTCTATGAAACTTTTTGAAATGCAAGTTTCGGTCAAAAATTCATAATATATTATACACTAGTTTCGGTTAAAAAATCAAATTAAATTGAGGACGAATCGAAATGATACGAAACTTTTCAGATCATTTATATATTTTAGGTAGGAAGGTTTTGATTGAAATCCATGCAAAAAATCATCTGAGAATTAGATTCTATGAAACATTTTGAAATGCAAAATTCGGTTAAAAAATCATAATGTATTATACACTGGTTGATACTAGTTTCATTCAAAAATCAAATTAAATCGGGGACTATTTGAAATGATACGAAACTTTCCAGATCATTTATATATGTTAGGATGGAATGTTATGATGGAAGTCCATGCAAAAAATCATTTGAGAATTAGATACTTTGAAACGTTTTGAAATGCAAGTTTCCGTCAAAAAATCATAATATATTATACACTAATTTATACTAGTTTCGGTAAAAAAAATCAAATTAAATCTAGGACTGTTTGGAACGATACAAAACTTTTATGAACCTTTATATATGTTATAAGGGAAGGTTATGATGGAAGACATTGCTAAAAATCATCTTAAAATTAGATTGTATGAATCTTTTCGAAATGCAAGTTCTGTTAAAAAAATCATAATATATTGTACACTAGTTTCCGTCAAAAAATCAAATTAAATCCAGGATTGTTCGAAATGATACAAAACGTATCAGATCATTTAAATATGTTACGAGGGAAGGTTATGATGGAAGTCCATGCAAAAAAACCTCGGAGAATTAGATTCTATGAAACATTTTGAAATTCAAGTTTCGGTGTAAAAAATCATAATGTATTATACACTAATTTATACTATTTTCGGTCAAAAATCAAATTAAATCCGGGACTGTTTGAAATGATACGAAACTTTTTTAGATCATTTATATATGTTAGGCGGTAAGGTTATAATGGAAGTACATGCATAATGGAAGTACAAGCAAAAAATCAATTTAGAATTAGATTCTATAAAATGTTTTGAAATGCATGTTTCAGTCAAAAAATCATAATATATTATACACTTGTTTATACTAGTTTCGGGCAAAAAATCAAATTAAATTTAGGAGTGTTAGAAATAATATGAAACTTTAATGAACATTTATATATGTTATAAGAGAAGGTTATGATGGAAGTCCAAGAAAAAACTCATCTGAAAATCAGATTCTATGAAACTTTTTGAAATGCAAGTTTCGGTCAAAAATTCATAATATATTATACACTAGTTTCGGTTAAAAAATCAAATTAAATTGAGGACGAATCGAAATGATACGAAACTTTTCAGATCATTTATATATTTTAGGTAGGAAGGTTTTGATTGAAATCCATGCAAAAAATCATCTGAGAATTAGATTCTATGAAACATTTTGAAATGCAAAATTCGGTTAAAAAATCATAATGTATTATACACTGGTTGATACTAGTTTCGTTCAAAAATCAAATTAAATCGGGGACTATTTGAAATGATACGAAACTTTCCAGATCATTTATATATGTTAGGATGGAAGGTTATGACGGAAGTCCATGCAAAAAATCATTTGAGAATTAGATACTATGAAACGTTTTGAAATGCAAGTTTCCGTCAAAAAATCATAATATATTATACACTAATTTATACTAGTTTCGGTAAAAAAAAATCAAATTAAATCTAGGACTGTTTGGAATGATACAAAACTTTTATGAACCTTTATATATGTTATAAGGGAAGGTTATGATGGAAGTCAATGCTAAAAATTATCTGAAAAATAGTTTGTATGAATCTTTTCGAAATGCAAGTTTTGTTAAAAAAATCATAATATATTATACACTAGTTTCCGTCAAAAAATCAAATTAAATCGAGGATTGTTCGAAATGATATGAAACGTATCAGATCATTTAAATATGTTACGAGGGAAGGTTATGATGGAAGTCCATGTAAAAAAACATCTGAGAATTAGATTCTATGAAACATTTTGAAATTCAAGTTTCGGTGTAAAAAATCATAATGTATTATACATTAATTTATACTATTTTCGGTCAAAAATCAAATTAAATCGGGGACTGTTTGAAATGATACGAAACTTTTTTAGATCATTTATATATTTTAGGCGGTAAGGTTATAATGGAAGTACAGGAAAAAAATAAATTTATAATTAGATTCAATAAAACGTTTTGAAATGCATGTTTCAGTCAAAAGATCATAATACATTATACACTAGTTTATACTAGTTTCGGGCAAAAAATCAAATTAAATTTAGGAGTGTTCGAAATAATATGAAACTTTAATGAACATTTATATATGTTATAAGAGAAGGTTATGATGGAAGTCCAAGAAAAAACTCATCTGAAAATCAGATTCTATGAAACTTTTTGAAATGCAAGTTTCGGTCAAAAATTCATAATATATTATACACTAGTTTCGGTTAAAAAATCAAATTAAATTGAGGACGAATCGAAATGATACGAAAATTTTCAGATCATTTATATATTTTAGGTAGGAAGGTTTTGATTGAAATCCATGCAAAAAATCATCTGAGAATTAGATTCTATGAAACATTTTGAACAAAATTCGGTTAAAAAATCATAATGTATTATACACTGGTTGATACTAGTTTCATTCAAAAATCAAATTAAATCGGGGACTATTTGAAATGATACGAAACTTTCCAGATCATTTATATATGTTAGGATGGAATGTTATGATGGAAGTCCATGCAAAAAATCATTTGAGAATTAGATACTTTGAAACGTTTTGAAATGCAAGTTTCCGTCAAAAAATCATAATATATTATACACTAATTTATACTAGTTTCGGTAAAAAAAATCAAATTAAATCTAGGACTGTTTGGAACGATACAAAACTTTTATGAACCTTTATATATGTTATAAGGGAAGGTTATGATGGAAGACATTGCTAAAAATCATCTTAAAATTAGATTGTATGAATCTTTTCGAAATGCAAGTTCTGTTAAAAAAATCATAATATATTGTACACTAGTTTCCGTCAAAAAATCAAATTAAATCCAGGATTGTTCGAAATGATACAAAACGTATCAGATCATTTAAATATGTTACGAGGGAAGGTTATGATGGAAGTCCATGCAAAAAAACCTCTGAGAATTAGATTCTATGAAACATTTTGAAATTCAAGTTTCGGTGTAAAAAATCATAATGTATTATACACTAATTTATACTATTTTCGGTCAAAAATCAAATTAAATCCGGGACTGTTTGAAATGATACGAAACTTTTTTAGATCATTTATATATGTTAGGCGGTAAGGTTATAATGGAAGTACATGCATAATGGAAGTACAGGCAAAAAATCAATTTAGAATTAGATTCTATAAAATGTTTTGAAATGCATGTTTCAGTCAAAAAATCATAATATATTATACACTTGTTTATACTAGTTTCGGGCAAAAAATCAAATTAAATTTAGGAGTGTTCGAAATAATATGAAACTTTAATGAACATTTATATATGTTATAAGAGAAGGTTATGATGGAAGTCCAAGAAAAAACTCATCTGAAAATCAGATTCTATGAAACTTTTTGAAATGCAAGTTTCGGTCAAAAATTCATAATATATTATACACTAGTTTCGGTTAAAAAATCAAATTAAATTGAGGACGAATCGAAATGATACGAAACTTTTCAGATCATTTATATATTTTAGGTAGGAAGGTTTTGATTGAAATCCATGCAAAAAATCATCTGAGAATTAGATTCTATGAAACATTTTGAAATGCAAAATTCGGTTAAAAAATCATAATGTATTATACACTGGTTGATACTAGTTTCATTCAAAAATCAAATTAAATCGGGGACTATTTGAAATGATACGAAACTTTCCAGATCATTTATATATGTTAGGATGGAAGGTTATGATGGAAGTCCATGCAAAAAATCATTTGAGAATTAGATACTATGAAACGTTTTGAAATGCAAGTTTCCGTAAAAAAATCATAATATATTATACACTAATTTATACTAGTTTCGTTAAAAAAATCAAATTAAATCTAGGACTGTTTGGAACGATACAAAACTTTTATGAACCTTTATATATGTTATAAGGGAAGGTTATGATGGAAGTCAATGCTAAAAATTATCTGAAAAATAGTTTGTATGAATCTTTTCGAAATGCAAGTTTTGTTAAAAAAATCATAATATATTATACACTAGTTTCCGTCAAAAAATCAAATTAAATCGAGGATTGTTCGAAATGATATGAAACGTATCAGATCATTTAAATATGTTACGAGGGAAGGTTATGATGGAAGTCCATGTAAAAAAACATCTGAGAATTAGATTCTATGAAACATTTTGAAATTCAAGTTTCGGTGTAAAAAATCATAATGTATTATACATTAATTTATACTATTTTCGGTCAAAAATCAAATTAAATCGGGGACTGTTTGAAATGATACGAAACTTTTTTAGATCATTTATATATTTTAGGCGGTAAGGTTATAATGGAAGTACAGGAAAAAAATAAATTTATAATTAGATTCAATAAAACGTTTTGAAATGCATGTTTCAGTCAAAAGATCATAATACATTATACACTAGTTTATACTAGTTTCGGGCAAAAAATCAAATTAAATTTAGGAGTGTTCGAAATAATATGAAACTTTAATGAACATTTATATATGTTATAAGAGAAGGTTATGATGGAAGTCCAAGAAAAAACTCATCTGAAAATCAGATTCTATGAAACTTTTTGAAATGCAAGTTTCGGTCAAAAATTCATAATATATTATACACTAGTTTCGGTTAAAAAATCAAATTAAATTGAGGACGAATCGAAATGATACGAAAATTTTCAGATCATTTATATATTTTAGGTAGGAAGGTTTTGATTGAAATCCATGCAAAAAATCATCTGAGAATTAGATTCTATGAAACATTTTGAACAAAATTCGGTTAAAAAATCATAATGTATTATACACTGGTTGATACTAGTTTCATTCAAAAATCAAATTAAATCGGGGACTATTTGAAATGATACGAAACTTTCCAGATCATTTATATATGTTAGGATGGAATGTTATGATGGAAGTCCATGCAAAAAATCATTTGAGAATTAGATACTTTGAAACGTTTTGAAATGCAAGTTTCCGTCAAAAAATCATAATATATTATACACTAATTTATACTAGTTTCGGTAAAAAAAATCAAATTAAATCTAGGACTGTTTGGAACGATACAAAACTTTTATGAACCTTTATATATGTTATAAGGGAAGGTTATGATGGAAGACATTGCTAAAAATCATCTTAAAATTAGATTGTATGAATCTTTTCGAAATGCAAGTTCTGTTAAAAAAATCATAATATATTGTACACTAGTTTCCGTCAAAAAATCAAATTAAATCCAGGATTGTTCGAAATGATACAAAACGTATCAGATCATTTAAATATGTTACGAGGGAAGGTTATGATGGAAGTCCATGCAAAAAAACCTCTGAGAATTAGATTCTATGAAACATTTTGAAATTCAAGTTTCGGTGTAAAAAATCATAATGTATTATACACTAATTTATACTATTTTCGGTCAAAAATCAAATTAAATCCGGGACTGTTTGAAATGATACGAAACTTTTTTAGATCATTTATATATGTTAGGCGGTAAGGTTATAATGGAAGTACATGCATAATGGAAGTACAGGCAAAAAATCAATTTAGAATTAGATTCTATAAAATGTTTTGAAATGCATGTTTCAGTCAAAAAATCATAATATATTATACACTTGTTTATACTAGTTTCGGGCAAAAAATCAAATTAAATTTAGGAGTGTTCGAAATAATATGAAACTTTAATGAACATTTATATATGTTATAAGAGAAGGTTATGATGGAAGTCCAAGAAAAAACTCATCTGAAAATCAGATTCTATGAAACTTTTTGAAATGCAAGTTTCGGTCAAAAATTCATAATATATTATACACTAGTTTCGGTTAAAAAATCAAATTAAATTGAGGACGAATCGAAATGATACGAAACTTTTCAGATCATTTATATATTTTAGGTAGGAAGG
The DNA here is from genome assembly GCA_963966055.1 of Lathyrus aphaca. Classification (NCBI taxonomy): domain Eukaryota; kingdom Viridiplantae; phylum Streptophyta; class Magnoliopsida; order Fabales; family Fabaceae; genus Lathyrus; species Lathyrus aphaca. Next base: position 27,742,549 of record OZ014523.1, on the reverse strand, counting down.
TTTTGATTGAAATCCATGCAAAAAATCATCTGAGAATTAGATTCTATGAAACATTTTGAAATGCAAAATTCGGTTAAAAAATCATAATGTATTATACACTGGTTGATACTAGTTTCGTTCAAAAATCAAATTAAATCGGGGACTATTTGAAATGATACGAAACTTTCCAGATCATTTATATATGTTAGGATGGAAGGTTATGATGGAAGTCCATGCAAAAAATCATTTGAGAATTAGATACTATGAAACGTTTTGAAATGCAAGTTTCCGTCAAAAAATCATAATATATTATACACTAATTTATACTAGTTTCGGTAAAAAAAAATCAAATTAAATCTAGGACTGTTTGGAATGATACAAAACTTTTATGAACCTTTATATATGTTATAAGGGAAGGTTATGATGGAAGTCAATGCTAAAAATTATCTGAAAAATAGTTTGTATGAATCTTTTCGAAATGCAAGTTTTGTTAAAAAAATCATAATATATTATACACTAGTTTCCGTCAAAAAATCAAATTAAATCGAGGATTGTTCGAAATGATATGAAACGTATCAGATCATTTAAATATGTTACGAGGGAAGGTTATGATGGAAGTCCATGTAAAAAAACATCTGAGAATTAGATTCTATGAAACATTTTGAAATTCAAGTTTCGGTGTAAAAAATCATAATGTATTATACATTAATTTATACTATTTTCGGTCAAAAATCAAATTAAATCGGGGACTGTTTGAAATGATACGAAACTTTTTTAGATCATTTATATATTTTAGGCGGTAAGGTTATAATGGAAGTACAGGAAAAAAATAAATTTATAATTAGATTCAATAAAACGTTTTGAAATGCATGTTTCAGTCAAAAGATCATAATACATTATACACTAGTTTATACTAGTTTCGGGCAAAAAATCAAATTAAATTTAGGAGTGTTCGAAATAATATGAAACTTTAATGAACATTTATATATGTTATAAGAGAAGGTTATGATGGAAGTCCAAGAAAAAACTCATCTGAAAATCAGATTCTATGAAACTTTTTGAAATGCAAGTTTCGGTCAAAAATTCATAATATATTATACACTAGTTTCGGTTAAAAAATCAAATTAAATTGAGGACGAATCGAAATGATACGAAAATTTTCAGATCATTTATATATTTTAGGTAGGAAGGTTTTGATTGAAATCCATGCAAAAAATCATCTGAGAATTAGATTCTATGAAACATTTTGAACAAAATTCGGTTAAAAAATCATAATGTATTATACACTGGTTGATACTAGTTTCATTCAAAAATCAAATTAAATCGGGGACTATTTGAAATGATACGAAACTTTCCAGATCATTTATATATGTTAGGATGGAATGTTATGATGGAAGTCCATGCAAAAAATCATTTGAGAATTAGATACTTTGAAACGTTTTGAAATGCAAGTTTCCGTCAAAAAATCATAATATATTATACACTAATTTATACTAGTTTCGGTAAAAAAAATCAAATTAAATCTAGGACTGTTTGGAACGATACAAAACTTTTATGAACCTTTATATATGTTATAAGGGAAGGTTATGATGGAAGACATTGCTAAAAATCATCTTAAAATTAGATTGTATGAATCTTTTCGAAATGCAAGTTCTGTTAAAAAAATCATAATATATTGTACACTAGTTTCCGTCAAAAAATCAAATTAAATCCAGGATTGTTCGAAATGATACAAAACGTATCAGATCATTTAAATATGTTATGAGGGAAGGTTATGATGGAAGTCCATGCAAAAAAACCTCTGAGAATTAGATTCTATGAAACATTTTGAAATTCAAGTTTCGGTGTAAAAAATCATAATGTATTATACACTAATTTATACTATTTTCGGTCAAAAATCAAATTAAATCCGGGACTGTTTGAAATGATACGAAACTTTTTTAGATCATTTATATATGTTAGGCGGTAAGGTTATAATGGAAGTACATGTATAATGGAAGTACAGGCAAAAAATCAATTTAGAATTAGATTCTATAAAATGTTTTGAAATGCATGTTTCAGTCAAAAAATCATAATATATTATACACTTGTTTATACTAGTTTCGGGCAAAAAATCAAATTAAATTTAGGAGTGTTCGAAATAATATGAAACTTTAATGAACATTTATATATGTTATAAGAGAAGGTTATGATGGAAGTCCAAGAAAAAACTCATCTGAAAATCAGATTCTATGAAACTTTTTGAAATGCAAGTTTCGGTCAAAAATTCATAATATATTATACACTAGTTTCGGTTAAAAAATCAAATTAAATTGAGGACGAATCGAAATGATACGAAACTTTTCAGATCATTTATATATTTTAGGTAGGAAGGTTTTGATTGAAATCCATGCAAAAAATCATCTGAGAATTAGATTCTATGAAACATTTTGAAATGCAAAATTCGGTTAAAAAATCATAATGTATTATACACTGGTTGATACTAGTTTCGTTCAAAAATCAAATTAAATCGGGGACTATTTGAAATGATACGAAACTTTCCAGATCATTTATATATGTTAGGATGGAAGGTTATGATGGAAGTCCATGCAAAAAATCATTTGAGAATTAGATACTATGAAACGTTTTGAAATGCAAGTTTCCGTCAAAAAATCATAATATATTATACACTAATTTATACTAGTTTCGGTAAAAAAAAATCAAATTAAATCTAGGACTGTTTGGAATGATACAAAACTTTTATGAACCTTTATATATGTTATAAGGGAAGGTTATGATGGAAGTCAATGCTAAAAATTATCTGAAAAATAGTTTGTATGAATCTTTTCGAAATGCAAGTTTTGTTAAAAAAATCATAATATATTATACACTAGTTTCCGTCAAAAAATCAAATTAAATCGAGGATTGTTCGAAATGATATGAAACGTATCAGATCATTTAAATATGTTACGAGGGAAGGTTATGATGGAAGTCCATGTAAAAAAACATCTGAGAATTAGATTCTATGAAACATTTTGAAATTCAAGTTTCGGTGTAAAAAATCATAATGTATTATACATTAATTTATACTATTTTCGGTCAAAAATCAAATTAAATCGGGGACTGTTTGAAATGATACGAAACTTTTTTAGATCATTTATATATGTTAGGCGGTAAGGTTATAATGGAAGTACAGGAAAAAAATAAATTTATAATTAGATTCAATAAAACGTTTTGAAATGCATGTTTCAGTCAAAAGATCATAATACATTATACACTAGTTTATACTAGTTTCGGGCAAAAAATCAAATTAAATTTAGGAGTGTTCGAAATAATATGAAACTTTAATGAACATTTATATATGTTATAAGAGAAGGTTATGATGGAAGTCCAAGAAAAAACTCATCTGAAAATCAGATTCTATGAAACTTTTTGAAATGCAAGTTTCGGTCAAAAATTCATAATATATTATACACTAGTTTCGGTTAAAAAATCAAATTAAATTGAGGACGAATCGAAATGATACGAAAATTTTCAGATCATTTATATATTTTAGGTAGGAAGGTTTTGATTGAAATCCATGCAAAAAATCATCTGAGAATTAGATTCTATGAAACATTTTGAACAAAATTCGGTTAAAAAATCATAATGTATTATACACTGGTTGATACTAGTTTCATTCAAAAATCAAATTAAATCGGGGACTATTTGAAATGATACGAAACTTTCCAGATCATTTATATATGTTAGGATGGAATGTTATGATGGAAGTCCATGCAAAAAATCATTTGAGAATTAGATACTTTGAAACGTTTTGAAATGCAAGTTTCCGTCAAAAAATCATAATATATTATACACTAATTTATACTAGTTTCGGTAAAAAAAATCAAATTAAATCTAGGACTGTTTGGAACGATACAAAACTTTTATGAACCTTTATATATGTTATAAGGGAAGGTTATGATGGAAGACATTGCTAAAAATCATCTTAAAATTAGATTGTATGAATCTTTTCGAAATGCAAGTTCTGTTAAAAAAATCATAATATATTGTACACTAGTTTCCGTCAAAAAATCAAATTAAATCCAGGATTGTTCGAAATGATACAAAACGTATCAGATCATTTAAATATGTTACGAGGGAAGGTTATGATGGAAGTCCATGCAAAAAAACCTCTGAGAATTAGATTCTATGAAACATTTTGAAATTCAAGTTTCGGTGTAAAAAATCATAATGTATTATACACTAATTTATACTATTTTCGGTCAAAAATCAAATTAAATCCGGGACTGTTTGAAATGATACGAAACTTTTTTAGATCATTTATATATGTTAGGCGGTAAGGTTATAATGGAAGTACATGCATAATGGAAGTACAGGCAAAAAATCAATTTAGAATTAGATTCTATAAAATGTTTTGAAATGCATGTTTCAGTCAAAAAATCATAATATATTATACACTTGTTTATACTAGTTTCGGGCAAAAAATCAAATTAAATTTAGGAGTGTTCGAAATAATATGAAACTTTAATGAACATTTATATATGTTATAAGAGAAGGTTATGATGGAAGTCCAAGAAAAAACTCATCTGAAAATCAGATTCTATGAAACTTTTTGAAATGCAAGTTTCGGTCAAAAATTCATAATATATTATACACTAGTTTCGGTTAAAAAATCAAATTAAATTGAGGACGAATCGAAATGATACGAAACTTTTCAGATCATTTATATATTTTAGGTAGGAAGGTTTTGATTGAAATCCATGCAAAAAATCATCTGAGAATTAGATTCTATGAAACATTTTGAAATGCAAAATTCGGTTAAAAAATCATAATGTATTATACACTGGTTGATACTAGTTTCGTTCAAAAATCAAATTAAATCGGGGACTATTTGAAATGATACGAAACTTTCCAGATCATTTATATATGTTAGGATGGAAGGTTATGACGGAAGTCCATGCAAAAAATCATTTGAGAATTAGATACTATGAAACGTTTTGAAATGCAAGTTTCCGTCAAAAAATCATAATATATTATACACTAATTTATACTAGTTTCGGTAAAAAAAAATCAAATTAAATCTAGGACTGTTTGGAATGATACAAAACTTTTATGAACCTTTATATATGTTATAAGGGAAGGTTATGATGGAAGTCAATGCTAAAAATTATCTGAAAAATAGTTTGTATGAATCTTTTCGAAATGCAAGTTTTGTTAAAAAAATCATAATATATTATACACTAGTTTCCGTCAAAAAATCAAATTAAATCGAGGATTGTTCGAAATGATATGAAACGTATCAGATCATTTAAATATGTTACGAGGGAAGGTTATGATGGAAGTCCATGTAAAAAAACATCTGAGAATTAGATTCTATGAAACATTTTGAAATTCAAGTTTCGGTGTAAAAAATCATAATGTATTATACATTAATTTATACTATTTTCGGTCAAAAATCAAATTAAATCGGGGACTGTTTGAAATGATACGAAACTTTTTTAGATCATTTATATATTTTAGGCGGTAAGGTTATAATGGAAGTACAGGAAAAAAATAAATTTATAATTAGATTCAATAAAACGTTTTGAAATGCATGTTTCAGTCAAAAGATCATAATACATTATACACTAGTTTATACTAGTTTCGGGCAAAAAATCAAATTAAATTTAGGAGTGTTCGAAATAATATGAAACTTTAATGAACATTTATATATGTTATAAGAGAAGGTTATGATGGAAGTCCAAGAAAAAACTCATCTGAAAATCAGATTCTATGAAACTTTTTGAAATGCAAGTTTCGGTCAAAAATTCATAATATATTATACACTAGTTTCGGTTAAAAAATCAAATTAAATTGAGGACGAATCGAAATGATACGAAAATTTTCAGATCATTTATATATTTTAGGTAGGAAGGTTTTGATTGAAATCCATGCAAAAAATCATCTGAGAATTAGATTCTATGAAACATTTTGAACAAAATTCGGTTAAAAAATCATAATGTATTATACACTGGTTGATACTAGTTTCATTCAAAAATCAAATTAAATCGGGGACTATTTGAAATGATACGAAACTTTCCAGATCATTTATATATGTTAGGATGGAATGTTATGATGGAAGTCCATGCAAAAAATCATTTGAGAATTAGATACTTTGAAACGTTTTGAAATGCAAGTTTCCGTCAAAAAATCATAATATATTATACACTAATTTATACTAGTTTCGGTAAAAAAAATCAAATTAAATCTAGGACTGTTTGGAACGATACAAAACTTTTATGAACCTTTATATATGTTATAAGGGAAGGTTATGATGGAAGACATTGCTAAAAATCATCTTAAAATTAGATTGTATGAATCTTTTCGAAATGCAAGTTCTGTTAAAAAAATCATAATATATTGTACACTAGTTTCCGTCAAAAAATCAAATTAAATCCAGGATTGTTCGAAATGATACAAAACGTATCAGATCATTTAAATATGTTACGAGGGAAGGTTATGATGGAAGTCCATGCAAAAAAACCTCTGAGAATTAGATTCTATGAAACATTTTGAAATTCAAGTTTCGGTGTAAAAAATCATAATGTATTATACACTAATTTATACTATTTTCGGTCAAAAATCAAATTAAATCCGGGACTGTTTGAAATGATACGAAACTTTTTTAGATCATTTATATATGTTAGGCGGTAAGGTTATAATGGAAGTACATGCATAATGGAAGTACAGGCAAAAAATCAATTTAGAATTAGATTCTATAAAATGTTTTGAAATGCATGTTTCAGTCAAAAAATCATAATATATTATACACTTGTTTATACTAGTTTCGGGCAAAAAATCAAATTAAATTTAGGAGTGTTCGAAATAATATGAAACTTTAATGAACATTTATATATGTTATAAGAGAAGGTTATGATGGAAGTCCAAGAAAAAACTCATCTGAAAATCAGATTCTATGAAACTTTTTGAAATGCAAGTTTCGGTCAAAAATTCATAATATATTATACACTAGTTTCGGTTAAAAAATCAAATTAAATTGAGGACGAATCGAAATGATACGAAAATTTTCAGATCATTTATATATTTTAGGTAGGAAGGTTTTGATTGAAATCCATGCAAAAAATCATCTGAGAATTAGATTCTATGAAACATTTTGAACAAAATTCGGTTAAAAAATCATAATGTATTATACACTGGTTGATACTAGTTTCATTCAAAAATCAAATTAAATCGGGGACTATTTGAAATGATACGAAACTTTCCAGATCATTTATATATGTTAGGATGGAATGTTATGATGGAAGTCCATGCAAAAAATCATTTGAGAATTAGATACTTTGAAACGTTTTGAAATGCAAGTTTCCGTCAAAAAATCATAATATATTATACACTAATTTATACTAGTTTCGGTAAAAAAAATCAAATTAAATCTAGGACTGTTTGGAACGATACAAAACTTTTATGAACCTTTATATATGTTATAAGGGAAGGTTATGATGGAAGACATTGCTAAAAATCATCTTAAAATTAGATTGTATGAATCTTTTCGAAATGCAAGTTCTGTTAAAAAAATCATAATATATTGTACACTAGTTTCCGTCAAAAAATCAAATTAAATCCAGGATTGTTCGAAATGATACAAAACGTATCAGATCATTTAAATATGTTACGAGGGAAGGTTATGATGGAAGTCCATGCAAAAAAACCTCTGAGAATTAGATTCTATGAAACATTTTGAAATTCAAGTTTCGGTGTAAAAAATCATAATGTATTATACACTAATTTATACTATTTTCGGTCAAAAATCAAATTAAATCCGGGACTGTTTGAAATGATACGAAACTTTTTTAGATCATTTATATATGTTAGGCGGTAAGGTTATAATGGAAGTACATGCATAATGGAAGTACAGGCAAAAAATCAATTTAGAATTAGATTCTATAAAATGTTTTGAAATGCATGTTTCAGTCAAAAAATCATAATATATTATACACTTGTTTATACTAGTTTCGGGCAAAAAATCAAATTAAATTTAGGAGTGTTCGAAATAATATGAAACTTTAATGAACATTTATATATGTTATAAGAGAAGGTTATGATGGAAGTCCAAGAAAAAACTCATCTGAAAATCAGATTCTATGAAACTTTTTGAAATGCAAGTTTCGGTCAAAAATTCATAATATATTATACACTAGTTTCGGTTAAAAAATCAAATTAAATTGAGGACGAATCGAAATGATACGAAACTTTTCAGATCATTTATATATTTTAGGTAGGAAGGTTTTGATTGAAATCCATGCAAAAAATCATCTGAGAATTAGATTCTATGAAACATTTTGAAATGCAAAATTCGGTTAAAAAATCATAATGTATTATACACTGGTTGATACTAGTTTCGTTCAAAAATCAAATTAAATCGGGGACTATTTGAAATGATACGAAACTTTCCAGATCATTTATATATGTTAGGATGGAAGGTTATGATGGAAGTCCATGCAAAAAATCATTTGAGAATTAGATACTATGAAACGTTTTGAAATGCAAGTTTCCGTCAAAAAATCATAATATATTATACACTAATTTATACTAGTTTCGGTAAAAAAAAATCAAATTAAATCTAGGACTGTTTGGAATGATACAAAACTTTTATGAACCTTTATATATGTTATAAGGGAAGGTTATGATGGAAGTCAATGCTAAAAATTATCTGAAAAATAGTTTGTATGAATCTTTTCGAAATGCAAGTTTTGTTAAAAAAATCATAATATATTATACACTAGTTTCCGTCAAAAAATCAAATTAAATCGAGGATTGTTCGAAATGATATGAAACGTATCAGATCATTTAAATATGTTACGAGGGAAGGTTATGATGGAAGTCCATGTAAAAAAACATCTGAGAATTAGATTCTATGAAACATTTTGAAATTCAAGTTTCGGTGTAAAAAATCATAATGTATTATACATTAATTTATACTATTTTCGGTCAAAAATCAAATTAAATCGGGGACTGTTTGAAATGATACGAAACTTTTTTAGATCATTTATATATTTTAGGCGGTAAGGTTATAATGGAAGTACAGGAAAAAAATAAATTTATAATTAGATTCAATAAAACGTTTTGAAATGCATGTTTCAGTCAAAAGATCATAATACATTATACACTAGTTTATACTAGTTTCGGGCAAAAAATCAAATTAAATTTAGGAGTGTTCGAAATAATATGAAACTTTAATGAACATTTATATATGTTATAAGAGAAGGTTATGATGGAAGTCCAAGAAAAAACTCATCTGAAAATCAGATTCTATGAAACTTTTTGAAATGCAAGTTTCGGTCAAAAATTCATAATATATTATACACTAGTTTCGGTTAAAAAATCAAATTAAATTGAGGACGAATCGAAATGATACGAAAATTTTCAGATCATTTATATATTTTAGGTAGGAAGGTTTTGATTGAAATCCATGCAAAAAATCATCTGAGAATTAGATTCTATGAAACATTTTGAAATGCAAAATTCGGTTAAAAAATCATAATGTATTATACACTGGTTGATACTAGTTTCGTTCAAAAATCAAATTAAATCGGGGACTATTTGAAATGATACAAAACTTTCCAGATCATTTATATATGTTAGGATGGAATGTTATGATGGAAGTCCATGCAAAAAATCATTTGAGAATTAGATACTTTGAAACGTTTTGAAATGCAAGTTTCCGTCAAAAAATCATAATATATTATACACTAATTTATACTAGTTTCGGTAAAAAAAATCAAATTAAATCTAGGACTGTTTGGAACGATACAAAACTTTTATGAACCTTTATATATGTTATAAGGGAAGGTTATGATGGAAGACATTGCTAAAAATCATCTTAAAATTAGATTGTATGAATCTTTTCGAAATGCAAGTTCTGTTAAAAAAATCATAATATATTGTACACTAGTTTCCGTCAAAAAATCAAATTAAATCCAGGATTGTTCGAAATGATACAAAACGTATCAGATCATTTAAATGTTACGAGGGAAGGTTATGATGGAAGTCCATGCAAAAAAACCTCTGAGAATTAGATTCTATGAAACATTTTGAAATTCAAGTTTCGGTGTAAAAAATCATAATGTATTATACACTAATTTATACTATTTTCGGTCAAAAATCAAATTAAATCTGGGACTGTTTGAAATGATACGAAACTTTTTTAGTTCATTTATATATGTTAGGCGGTAAGGTTATAATGGAAGTACATGCATAATGGAAGTACAGGCAAAAAATCAATTTAGAATTAGATTCTATAAAATGTTTTGAAATGCATGTTTAAGTCAAAAAATCATAATATATTATACACTTGTTTCTACTAGTTTCGGGCAAAAAATCAAATTAAATTTAGGAGTGTTCGAAATAATATGAAACTTTAATGAACATTTATATATGTTATAAGAGAAGGTTATGATGGAAGTCCAAGAAAAAACTCATCTGAAAATCAGATTCTATGAAACTTTTTGAAATGCAAGTTTCGGTCAAAAATTCATAATATATTATACACTAGTTTCGGTTAAAAAATCAAATTAAATCGAGGACGAATCGAAATGATACGAAAATTTTCAGATCATTTATATATTTTAGGTAGGAAGGTTTTGATTGAAATCCATGCAAAAAATCATCTGAGAATTAGATTCTATGAAACATTTTGAAATGCAAAATTCGGTTAAAAAATCATAATGTATTATACACTGGTTGATACTAGTTTCATTCAAAAATCAAATTAAATCGGGGACTATTTGAAATGATACGAAACTTTCCAGATCATTTATATATGTTAGGATGGAATGTTATGATGGAAGTCCATGCAAAAAATCATTTGAGAATTAGATACTTTGAAACGTTTTGAAATGCAAGTTTCCGTCAAAAAATCATAATATATTATACACTAATTTATACTAGTTTCGGTAAAAAAAATCAAATTAAATCTAGGACTGTTTGGAACGATACAAAACTTTTATGAACCTTTATATATGTTATAAGGGAAGGTTATGATGGAAGACATTGCTAAAAATCATCTTAAAATTAGATTGTATGAATCTTTTCGAAATGCAAGTTCTGTTAAAAAAATCATAATATATTGTACACTAGTTTCCGTCAAAAAATCAAATTAAATCCAGGATTGTTCGAAATGATACAAAACGTATCAGATCATTTAAATATGTTACGAGGGAAGGTTATGATGGAAGTCCACGCAAAAAAACCTCGGAGAATTAGATTCTATGAAACATTTTGAAATTCAAGTTTCGGTGTAAAAAATCATAATGTATTATACACTAATTTATACTATTTTCGGTCAAAAATTAAATTAAATCCGGGACTGTTTGAAATGATACGAAACTTTTTTAGATCATTTATATATGTTAGGCGGTAAGGTTATAATGGAAGTACATGCATAATGGAAGTACAAGCAAAAAATCAATTTAGAATTAGATTCTATAAAATGTTTTGAAATGCATGTTTCAGTCAAAAAATCATAATATATTATACACTTGTTTATACTAGTTTCGGGCAAAAAATAAAATTAAATTTAGGACTATTCGAAATAATACAAAACTTTTATGAATATTTATATATGTTATAAGGGAAGGTTATGAAGGAAGTCCTAGCAAAAACTCATCTGAAAATTAGATTCTATGAAACTTTTTGAAATGCAAGTTTCGGTCAAAAAATCATAATATATTATACACTAGTTTCGGTTAAAAAATCAAATTAAATTGAGGATGAATCGAAATGATACGAAACTTTTCAGATCATTTATATATTTTAGGTAGGAAGGTTTTGATTGAAATCCATGCAAAAAATCATCTGAGAATTAGATTCTATGAAACATTTTGAAATGCAAAATTCGGTTAAAAAATCATAATGTATTATACACTGGTTGATACTAGTTTCATTCAAAAATCAAATTAAATCGGGGACTATTTGAAATGATACGAAACTTTCCAGATCATTTATATATGTTAGGATGGAAGGTTATGATGGAAGTCCATGCAAAAAATCATTTGAGAATTAGATACTATGAAACGTTTTGAAATGCAAGTTTCCGTCAAAAAATCATAATATATTATACACTAATTTATACTAGTTTCGTTAAAAAAAATCAAATTAAATCTAGGACTGTTTGGAACGATACAAAACTTTTATGAACCTTTATATATGTTATAAGGGAAGGTTATGATGGAAGACATTGCTAAATATCATCTGAAAATTAGATTGTATGAATCTTTTCGAAATGCAAGTTCTGTTAAAAAAATCATAATATACTGTACACTAGTTTCCGTCAAAAAATCAAATTAAATCCAGGATTGTTCGAAATGATATGAATCGTATCAGATCATTTAAATATGTTACGGGGGAAGGTTATGATGGAAGTCCATGCAAAAAAACCTCTGAGAATTAGAATCTATGAAACATTTTGAAATTCAAGTTTCGGTGTAAAAAATCATAATGTATTATACACTAATTTATACTATTTTCGGTCAAAAATCAAATTAAATCCGGGACTGTTAGAAATGATACGAAACGTTTTTAGATCATTTATATATGTTAGGCGGTAAGGTTATAATGGAAGTACATGCATAATGGAAGTACAGGCAAAAAATCAATTTAGAATTAGATTCTATAAAATGTTTTGAAATGCATGTTTTGGTCAAAAAATCATAATATATTATACACTTGTTTATACTAGTTTCGGGCAAAAAATCAAATTAAATTTAGGACTATTCGAAATAATACAAAACTTTTATGAATATTTATATATGTTATAAGGGAAGGTTATGAAGGAAGTCCTAGCAAAAACTCATCTGAAAATTAGTTTCTATGAAACTTTTTGAAATGCAAGTTTCGGTCAAAAAATCATAATATATTATACACTAGTTTCGGTTAAAAAATCAAATTAAATTGAGGACGAATCGAAATGATACGAAACTTTTCAGATCATTTATATATTTTAGGTAGGAAGGTTTTGATTGAAATCCATGCAAAAAATCATCTGAGAATTAGATTCTATGAAACATTTTGAAATGCAAAATTCGGTTAAAAAATCATAATGTATTATACACTGGTTGATACTAGTTTCGTTCAAAAATCAAATTAAATCGGGGACTATTTGAAATGATACGAAACTTTCCAGATCATTAATATATGTTAGGATGGAAGGTTATGATGGAAGTCCATGCAAAAAATCATTTGAGAATTAGATACTATGAAACGTTTTGAAATGCAAGTTTCCGTCAAAAAATCATAATATATTATAGACTAATTTATACTAGTTTCGGTAAAAAAAATCAAATTAAATCTAGGACTGTTTGGAACGATACAAAACTTTTATGAACCTTTATATATGTTATAAGGGAAGGTTATGATGGAAGTCAATGCTAAAAATCATCTGAAAAATAGTTTGTATGAATCTTTTCGAAATGCAAGTTCTGTTAAAAAAATCATAATATATTATACACTAGTTATCGTCAAAAAATCAAATTATATCGAGGATTGTTCGAAATGATACGAAACATATCAGATCATTTAAATATGTTACGAGGGAAGGTTATGATGGAAGTCCATGCAAAAAAACATCTGAGAATTAGATTCTATGAAACATTTTGAAATTCAAGTTTCGGTGTAAAAAATCATAATGTATTATACACTAATTTATACTATTTTCGGTCAAAAATCAAATTAAATCGGGGACTGTTTGAAATGATACGAAACTTTTTTAGATCATTTATATATGTTAGGCGGTAAGGTTATAATGGAAGTACAGGCAAAATATCAATTTATAATTAGATTCTATAAAACGTTTTGAAATGCATGTTTCAGTTAAAAGATCATAATACATTATACACTAATTTATACTAGTTTCGGGCAAAAAATCAAATTAAATTTAGGACTGTTCGAAATAATACGAAACTTTTATGAACATTTATATATGTTATAAGGGAAGGTTATGATGGAAGTCCAAGCAAAAACTCATCTGAAAATCATATTCTATGAAACTTTTTGAAATGCAAGTTTCGGTCAAAAAATCATAATATATTATAAACTAGTTTCGGTTAAAAAATCAAATTAAATTGAGGAAGGATCGAAATGATACGAAACTTTTCAGATCATTTATATATTTTAGGTAGGAAGGTTTTGATTGAAATCCATGCAAAAAATCATCTGGGAATTAGATTCTATGAAACATTTTGAAATGCAAATTTCGGTTAAAAAATCATAATGTATTATACACTGGTTGATACTAGTTTCGTTCAAAAATCAAATTAAATCGGGGACTGTTTGAAATGATACGAAACATTCCAGATCATTTATATATGTTAGAAGGGAAGGTTATGATGGAAGTCCATGCAAAAAATCATTTTAGAATTAGATACTATGAAACGTTTTGAAATGCAAGTTTCGGTCAAAAAATCATAATATATTATACACTAGTTTATACTAGTTTCGGTTAAAAAAAATCAAATTAAATCTAGGACTGTTTGGAACGATACAAAACTTTTATGAACCTTTATATATGTTATAAGGAAAGGTTATGATGGAAGTCAATGCAAAAAATCATCTGAAAATTAGATTGTATGAATCTTTTCGAAATGCAAGTTCTGTTAAAGAAATCAAAATATATTATACAATAGTTTCGGTCAAAAAATCAAATTAAATCGAAGATTGTTCGAAATGATAAGAAACTTATCAGATCATTTAAATATGTTACGAGGGAAGGTTTTGATGGAAGTCCATGCAAAAAAATTCTGAGAATTAGACTCTATGAAGCATTTTGAAATTCAATTTTCGGTGTAAAAAATCATAATGTATTATACACTAGATTATACTATTTTAGGTCAAAAATCAAATTAAATCTGGGACTGTTTGAAATGATACGAAACTTTTTCGAATCATTTATATATGTTAGGCGGGAAGGTTATAATGGAAGTACAGGTAAAAAATCAATTTAGAATTAGATTCTATAAAAAGTTTTGTAATGCATGTTTCAATCAAAAAATCATAATATATTATACACTAGTTTATACTAGTTTCGGGCAAAAAATCAAATTAAATTTAGGACTGTTCGAAATTATACGAAAATTTTATGAACATTTATAGATGTTATAATGGAAATTTCTGATGGAAGTCCAAGCAAAAAGTCATCTGAAAATTAGATTCTATGAAACTTTTTGAAATGCAAGTTTCGGTCAAAAAATCATAATTTATTATACACTAGTTTCGGTTAAAAAATCAAATTAAATTGAGGACGGATCGAAATGATACGAAACTTTTCAGATCATTTATATATTTTTGTTAGGATGGTTTTGATGGAAATCCATGCAAAAAATCATCTGAGAATTAGATTCTATGAAACATTTTGAAATACAAATTTCGGTTAAAAAATCATAATGTATTATACACTTGTTGATACTAGTTTCGTTCAAAAATCAAATTAAATCGGGGACTGTTTGAAATAATACGAAACTTTCCAAATCATTTATATATGTTAGGAGGGAAGGTTATGATGGAAGTCCATGCAAAAAATCATTTGAGAATTTGATACTATGAAACGTTTGAAATGCAAGTTTCGGTCAAAATATCATAATATATTATACACTAGTTTATTCGGTAAAAAAAATCAAATTAAATCTAAGACAGTTTGGAACGATACAAAACTTTTATTAACCTTTATATATGTTTTAAGGGAAGGTTATGATGGAAGTCAATGCTAAAAATCATCTGAAAATTAGATTGTATGAATCTTTTCGAAATGCAAGTTCTGTTAAAAAAATCAAAATATATTATACACTAGTTTCGGTCAAAAAATCAAATTAAATCGAGGGTTGTTCGAAATGATATGAAACTTATCAGATCATTTAAATATGTTACGAGGGAAGGTTATGATGTAAGTCCATGTAATAAATCATCTGAGAATTAGATTCGATGAAGCATTTTGAATTTCAAGTTTCGGTGTAAAAAATAATAATGTATTATAAACTAGTTTATACTATTTTCGGTCAAAAATCAAATTAAATCGGGGATTGTTTGAAATGATACCAAACTTTTTTAGATCATTTATATATGTTAGGCGGTAAGGTTATAATGGAAGTACAGGTAAAATATCAATTTATAATTAGATTCTATAAAACGTTTTGAAATGCATGTTTCAGTTAAAAGATCATAATACATTATACACTAATTTATACTAGTTTCGGACAAAAAATTAAATTAAATTTAGGACTGTTCGAAATAATACGAAACTTTTATAAACATTTATATATGTTATAATGGAAGGTTATGATGGAAGTCCAAGAAAAAACTCATCTGAAAATCAGATTCTATGAAACTTTTTGAAATGCAAGTTTCGGTCAAAAAATCATAATATATTATACACTAGTTTCGGTTAAAAAATCAAATTAAATTGAGGACGGATCGAAATGATACGAAACTTTTCAGATCATTTATATATTTTAGGTAGGAAGGTTTTGATTGAAATCCATGCAAAAAATCATCTGGGATTTAGATTCTATGAAACATTTTGAAATGCAAATTTCGGTTAAAAAAATCATAATGTATTATACACTGGTTGATACTAGTTTCGTTCAAAACTCAAATTAAATCGGGGACTGTTTGAAATGATACGAAACATTCCAGATCATTTATATATGTTAGAAGGGAAGGTTATGATGGAAGTCCATGCAAAAAATCATTTTAGAATTAGATACTATGAAACGTTTTGAAATGCAAGTTTCGGTCAAAAAATCATAATATATTATACACTAGTTTATACTAGATTCGGTAAAAAAAATCAAATTAAATCTAGGACTGTTTGGAATGATACAAAACTTTTATGAACCTTTATATATGTTATAAGGGAAGGTTATGATGGAAGTCAATGCAAAAAATCATCTGAAAATTAGATTGTATGAATCTTTTCGAAATGCAAGTTCTGTTAAAGAAATCAAAATATATTATACAATAGTTTCGGTCAAAAAATCAAATTAAATCGAAGATTTTTCGAAATGATAAGAAACTTATCAGATCATTTAAATATGTTACGAGGGAAGGTTATGATGGAAGTCCATGCAAAAAAAATCTGAGAATTAGACTCTATGAAGCATTTTGAAATTCAATTTTCGGTGTAAAAAATCATAATGTATTATACACTAGATTATACTATTTTCGGTCAAAAATCAAATTAAATCGGGGACTGTTTGAAATGATACGAAACTTTTTCAGATCATTTATATATGTTAGGCGGGAAGGTTATAATGGAAGTACAGGCAAAAAATCAATTTAGAATTAGATTCTATAAAACGTTTTGAAATGCATGTTTCAGTCAAAAAATCATAATATATTATACACTGGTTTATACTAGTTTCGGGCAAAAAATCAAATTAAATTTAGGACTGTTCGAAATTATACGAAAATTTTATGCACATTTATAGATGTGATAATGGAAATTTCTGATGGAAGTCCAAGCAAAAAGTCATCTGAAAATTAGATTCTATGAAACTTTTTGAAATGCAAGTTTCGGTCAAAAAATCATAATATATTATACACTAGTTTCGGTTAAAAAATCAAATTAAATTGAGGACGGATCGAAATGATACGAAACTTTTCAGATCATTTATATATTTTAGGTAGGATGGTTTTGATGGAAATCCATGCAAAAAATCATCTGAGAATTAGATTCTATGAAACATTTTGAAATGAAAATTTCGGTTAAAAAATCATAATGTATTATACACTTGTTGATACTAGTTTCGTTCAAAAATCAAATTAAATCAGGGACTGTTTGAAATAATACGAAACTTTCCAGATCATTTATATATGTTAGGAGGGAAGGTTATGATGGAAGTCCATGCAAAAAATCATTTGAGAATTTGATACTATGAAACGTTTGAAATGCAAGTTTCGGTCAAAATATCGTAATATATTATACACTAGTTTATTCGGTAAAAAAAATCAAATTAAATCTAAGACAGTTTGGAACGATACAAAACTTTTATTAACCTTTATATATGTTATAAGGGAAGGTTATGATGGAAGTCAATGCTAAAAATCATCTGAAAATTAGATTGTATGAATCTTTTCGAAATGCAAGTTCTGTTAAAAAAATCAAAATATATTATACACTAGTTTCGGTCAAAAAATCAAATTAAATCGAGGGTTGTTCGAAATGATATGAAACATATCAGATTATTTAAATATGTTACGAGGGAAGGTTATGATGTAAGTCCATGTAATAAATCATCTGAGAATTAGATTCGATGAAGCATTTTGAATTTCAAGTTTCGGTGTAAAAAATCATAATGTATTATAAACTAGTTTATACTATTTTCGGTCAAAAATCAAATTAAATCGGGGATTGTTTGAAATGATACGAAACTTTTTTAGATCATTTATATATGTTAGGCGGTAAAGTTATAATGGAAGTACAGGCAAAATATCAATCTATAATTAGATTCTATAAAACGTTTTGAAATGCATGTTTCAGTTAAAAGATCATAATACATTATACACTAATTTATACTAGTTTCAGGAAAAAAATTAAATTAAATTTAGGACTGTTCGAAATAATACGAAACTTTTATGAACATTTATATATGTTATAAGGGAAGGTTATGATGGAAGTCCAAGAAAAAACTCATCTGAAAATCAGATTCTATGAAACTTTTTGAAATGCAAGTTTCGGTCAAAAAATCATAATATATTATACACTAGTTTCGGTTAAAAAATCAAATTAAATTGAGGACGAATCGAAATGATACGAAACTTTTCAGATCATTTATATATTTTAGGTAGGAAGGTTTTGATTGAAATCCATGCAAAAAATCATCTGGGATTTAGATTCTATGAAACATTTTGAAATGCAAATTTCGGTTAAAAAATCATAATGTATTATACACTGGTTGATACTAGTTTCGTTCAAAAATCAAATTAAATCGGGGACTGTTTGAAATGATACGAAACATTCCAGATCATTTATATATGTTAGAAGGGAAGGTTATGATGGAAGTCCATGCAAAAAATAATTTTAGAATTAGATACTATGAAACGTTTTGAAATGCAAGTTTCGGTCAAAAAATCATAATATATTATACACTAGTTTATACTAGATTCGGTAAAAAAAATCAAATTAAATCTAGGACTGTTTGGAACGATACAAAACTTTTATGAACCTTTATATATGTTATAAGGGAAGGTTATGATGGAAGTCAATGCAAAAAATCATCTGAAAATTAGATTGTATGAATCTTTTCGAAATGCAAGTTCTGTTAAAGAAATCAAAATATATTATACAATAGTTTCGGTCAAAAAATCAAATTAAATCGAAGATTGTTCGAAATGATAAGAAACTTATCAGATCATTTAAATATGTTACGAGGGAAGGTTATGATGGAAGTCCATGCAAAAAAAATCTGAGAATTAGACTCTATGAAGCATTTTGAAATTCAATTTTCGGTGTAAAAAATCATAATGTATTATACACTAGATTATACTATTTTCGGTCAAAAATCAAATTAAATCGGGGACTATTTGAAATGATACGAAACTTTTTCAGATCATTTATATATGTTAGGCGGGAAGGTTATAATGGAAGTACAGGCAAAAAATCAATTTAGAATTAGATTCTATAAAACGTTTTGAAATGCATGTTTCAATCAAAAAATCATAATATATTATACACTAGTTTATACTAGTTTCGGGCAAAAAATCAAATTAAATTTAGGACTGTTCGAAATTATACGAAAATTTTATGAACATTTATAGATGTTATAATGTAAATTTCTGATGGAAGTCCAAGCAAAAAGTCATCTGAAAATTAGATTCTATGAAACTTTTTGAAATGCAAGTTTCGGTCAAAAAATCATAATATATTATACACTAGTTTCGGTTAAAAAATCAAATTAAATTGAGGACGGATCGAAATGATACGAAACTTTTCAGATCATTTATATATTTTAGGTAGGATGGTTTTGATGGAAATCCATGCAAAAAATCATCAGAGAATTAGATTCTATGAAACATTTTGAAATGAAAATTTCGGTTAAAAAATCATAATGTATTATACACTTGTTGATACTAGTTTCGTTCAAAAATCAAATTAAATCAGGGACTGTTTGAAATAATACGAAACTTTCCAGATCATTTATATATGTTAGGAGGGAAGGTTATGATGGAAGTCCATGCAAAAAATCATTTGAGAATTTGATACTATGAAACGTTTGAAATGCAAGTTTCGGTCAAAATATCGTAATATATTATACACTAGTTTATTCGGTAAAAAAAATCAAATTAAATCTAAGACAGTTTGGAACGATACAAAACTTTTATTAACCTTTATATATGTTATAAGGGAAGGTTATGATGGAAGTCAATGCTAAAAATCATCTGAAAATTAGATTGTATGAATCTTTTCGAAATGCAAGTTCTGTTAAAAAAATCAAAATATATTATACACTAGTTTCGGTCAAAAAATCAAATTAAATCGAGGGTTGTTCGAAATGATATGAAACATATCAGATCATTTAAATATGTTACGAGGGAAGGTTATGATGTAAGTCCATGTAATAAATCATCTGAGAATTAGATTCGATGAAGCATTTTGAATTTCAAGTTTCGGTGTAAAAAATAATAATGTATTATAAACTAGTTTATACTATTTTCGGTCAAAAATCAAATTAAATCGGGGATTGTTTGAAATGATACCAAACTTTTTTAGATCATTTATATATGTTAGGCGGTAAGGTTATAATGGAAGTACAGGTAAAATATCAATTTATAATTAGATTCTATAAAACGTTTTGAAATGCATGTTTCAGTTAAAAGATCATAATACATTATACACTAATTTATACTAGTTTCGGACAAAAAATTAAATTAAATTTAGGACTGTTCGAAATAATACGAAACTTTTATAAACATTTATATATGTTATAAGGGAAGGTTATGATGGAAGTCCAAGAAAAAACTCATCTGAAAATCAGATTCTATGAAACTTTTTGAAATGCAAGTTTCGGTCAAAAAATCATAATATATTATACACTAGTTTCGGTTAAAAAATCAAATTAAATTGAGGACGGATCGAAATGATACGAAACTTTTCAGATCATTTATATATTTTAGGTAGGAAGGTTTTGATTGAAATCCATGCAAAAAATCATCTGGGATTTAGATTCTATGAAACATTTTGAAATGCAAATTTCGGTTAAAAAAATCATAATGTATTATACACTGGTTGATACTAGTTTCGTTCAAAACTCAAATTAAATCGGGGACTGTTTGAAATGATACGAAACATTCCAGATCATTTATATATGTTAGAAGGGAAGGTTATGATGGAAGTCCATGCAAAAAATCATTTTAGAATTAGATACTATGAAACGTTTTGAAATGCAAGTTTCGGTCAAAAAATCATAATATATTATACACTAGTTTATACTAGATTCGGTAAAAAAAATCAAATTAAATCTAGGACTGTTTGGAATGATACAAAACTTTTATGAACCTTTATATATGTTATAAGGGAAGGTTATGATGGAAGTCAATGCAAAAAATCATCTGAAAATTAGATTGTATGAATCTTTTCGAAATGCAAGTTCTGTTAAAGAAATCAAAATATATTATACAATAGTTTCGGTCAAAAAATCAAATTAAATCGAAGATTTTTCGAAATGATAAGAAACTTATCAGATCATTTAAATATGTTACGAGGGAAGGTTATGATGGAAGTCCATGCAAAAAAAATCTGAGAATTAGACTCTATGAAGCATTTTGAAATTCAATTTTCGGTGTAAAAAATCATAATGTATTATACACTAGATTATACTATTTTCGGTCAAAAATCAAATTAAATCGGGGACTGTTTGAAATGATACGAAACTTTTTCAGATCATTTATATATGTTAGGCGGGAAGGTTATAATGGAAGTACAGGCAAAAAATCAATTTAGAATTAGATTCTATAAAACGTTTTGAAATGCATGTTTCAGTCAAAAAATCATAATATATTATACACTAGTTTATACTAGTTTCGGGCAAAAAATCAAATTAAATTTAGGACTGTTCGAAATTATACGAAAATTTTATGAACATTTATAGATGTGATAATGGAAATTTCTGATGGAAGTCCAAGCAAAAAGTCATCTGAAAATTAGATTCTATGAAACTTTTTGAAATGCAAGTTTCGGTCAAAAAATCATAATATATTATACACTAGTTTCGGTTAAAAAATCAAATTAAATTGAGGACGGATCGAAATGATACGAAACTTTTCAGATCATTTATATATTTTAGGTAGGATGGTTTTGATGGAAATCCATGCAAAAAATCATCTGAGAATTAGATTCTATGAAACATTTTGAAATGAAAATTTCGGTTAAAAAATCATAATGTATTATACACTTGTTGATACTAGTTTCGTTCAAAAATCAAATTAAATCAGGGACTGTTTGAAATAATACGAAACTTTCCAGATCATTTATATATGTTAGGAGGGAAGGTTATGATGGAAGTCCATGCAAAAAATCATTTGAGAATTTGATACTATGAAACGTTTGAAATGCAAGTTTCGGTCAAAATATCGTAATATATTATACACTAGTTTATTCGGTAAAAAAAATCAAATTAAATCTAAGACAGTTTGGAACGATACAAAACTTTTATTAACCTTTATATATGTTATAAGGGAAGGTTATGATGGAAGTCAATGCTAAAAATCATCTGAAAATTAGATTGTATGAATCTTTTCGAAATGCAAGTTCTGTTAAAAAAATCAAAATATATTATACACTAGTTTCGGTCAAAAAATCAAATTAAATCGAGGGTTGTTCGAAATGATATGAAACATATCAGATTATTTAAATATGTTACGAGGGAAGGTTATGATGTAAGTCCATGTAATAAATCATCTGAGAATTAGATTCGATGAAGCATTTTGAATTTCAAGTTTCTGTGTAAAAAATCATAATGTATTATAAACTAGTTTATACTATTTTCGGTCAAAAATCAAATTAAATCGGGGATTGTTTGAAATGATACGAAACTTTTTTAGATCATTTATATATGTTAGGCGGTAAAGTTATAATGGAAGTACAGGCAAAATATCAATCTATAATTAGATTCTATAAAACGTTTTGAAATGCATGTTTCAGTTAAAAGATCATAATACATTATACACTAATTTATACTAGTTTCAGGAAAAAAATTAAATTAAATTTAGGACTGTTCGAAATAATACGAAACTTTTATGAACATTTATATATGTTATAAGGGAAGGTTATGATGGAAGTCCAAGAAAAAACTCATCTGAAAATCAGATTCTATGAAACTTTTTGAAATGCAAGTTTCGGTCAAAAAATCATAATATATTATACACTAGTTTCGGTTAAAAAATCAAATTAAATTGAGGACGAATCGAAATGATACGAAACTTTTCAGATCATTTATATATTTTAGGTAGGAAGGTTTTGATTGAAATCCATGCAAAAAATCATCTGGGATTTAGATTCTATGAAACATTTTGAAATGCAAATTTCGGTTAAAAAATCATAATGTATTATACACTGGTTGATACTAGTTTCGTTCAAAAATCAAATTAAATCGGGGACTGTTTGAAATGATACGAAACATTCCAGATCATTTATATATGTTAGAAGGGAAGGTTATGATGGAAGTCCATGCAAAAAATCATTTTAGAATTAGATACTATGAAACGTTTTGAAATGCAAGTTTCGGTCAAAAAATCATAATATATTATACACTAGTTTATACTAGATTCGGTAAAAAAAATCAAATTAAATCTAGGACTGTTTGGAACGATACAAAACTTTTATGAACCTTTATATATGTTATAAGGGAAGGTTATGATGGAAGTCAATGCAAAAAATCATCTGAAAATTAGATTGTATGAATCTTTTCGAAATGCAAGTTCTGTTAAAGAAATCAAAATATATTATACAATAGTTTCGGTCAAAAAATCAAATTAAATCGAAGATTGTTCGAAATGATAAGAAACTTATCAGATCATTTAAATATGTTACGAGGGAAGGTTATGATGGAAGTCCATGCAAAAAAAATCTGAGAATTAGACTCTATGAAGCATTTTGAAATTCAATTTTCGGTGTAAAAAATCATAATGTATTATACACTAGATTATACTATTTTCGGTCAAAAATCAAATTAAATCGGGGACTATTTGAAATGATACGAAACTTTTTCAGATCATTTATATATGTTAGGCGGGAAGGTTATAATGGAAGTACAGGCAAAAAATCAATTTAGAATTAGATTCTATAAAACGTTTTGAAATGCATGTTTCAATCAAAAAATCATAATATATTATACACTAGTTTATACTAGTTTCGGGCAAAAAATCAAATTAAATTTAGGACTGTTCGAAATTATACGAAAATTTTATGAACATTTATAGATGTTATAATGTAAATTTCTGATGGAAGTCCAAGCAAAAAGTCATCTGAAAATTAGATTCTATGAAACTTTTTGAAATGCAAGTTTCGGTCAAAAAATCATAATATATTATACACTAGTTTCGGTTAAAAAATCAAATTAAATTGAGGACGGATCGAAATGATACGAAACTTTTCAGATCATTTATATATTTTAGGTAGGATGGTTTTGATGGAAATCCATGCAAAAAATCATCAGAGAATTAGATTCTATGAAACATTTTGAAATGAAAATTTCGGTTAAAAAATCATAATGTATTATACACTTGTTGATACTAGTTTCGTTCAAAAATCAAATTAAATCAGGGACTGTTTGAAATAATACGAAACTTTCCAGATCATTTATATATGTTAGGAGGGAAGGTTATGATGGAAGTCCATGCAAAAAATCATTTGAGAATTTGATACTATGAAACGTTTGAAATGCAAGTTTCGGTCAAAATATCGTAATATATTATACACTAGTTTATTCGGTAAAAAAAATCAAATTAAATCTAAGACAGTTTGGAACGATACAAAACTTTTATTAACCTTTATATATGTTATAAGGGAAGGTTATGATGGAAGTCAATGCTAAAAATCATCTGAAAATTAGATTGTATGAATCTTTTCGAAATGCAAGTTCTGTTAAAAAAATCAAAATATATTATACACTAGTTTCGGTCAAAAAATCAAATTAAATCGAGGGTTGTTCGAAATGATATGAAACATATCAGATCATTTAAATATGTTACGAGGGAAGGTTATGATGTAAGTCCATGTAATAAATCATCTGAGAATTAGATTCGATGAAGCATTTTGAATTTCAAGTTTCGGTGTAAAAAATCATAATGTATTATAAACTAGTTTATACTATTTTCGGTCAAAAATCAAATTAAATCGGGGATTGTTTGAAATGATACGAAACTTTTTTAGATCATTTATATATGTTAGGCGGTAAGGTTATAATGGAAGTACAGGCAAAATATCAATCTATAATTAGATTCTATAAAACGTTTTGAAATGCATGTTTCAGTTAAAAGATCATAATACATTATACACTAATTTATACTAGTTTCAGGAAAAAAATTAAATTAAATTTAGGACTGTTCGAAATAATACGAAACTTTTATGAACATTTATATATGTTATAAGGGAAGGTTATGATGGAAGTCCAAGAAAAAACTCATCTGAAAATCAGATTCTATGAAACTTTTTGAAATGCAAGTTTCGGTCAAAAAATCATAATATATTATACACTAGTTTCGGTTAAAAAATCAAATTAAATTGAGGACGAATCGAAATGATACGAAACTTTTCAGATCATTTATATATTTTAGGTAGGAAGGTTTTGATTAAAATCCATGCAAAAAATCATCTGGGATTTAGATTCTATGAAACATTTTGAAATGCAAATTTCGGTTAAAAAATCATAATGTATTATACACTGGTTGATACTAGTTTCGTTCAAAAATCAAATTAAATCGGGGACTGTTTGAAATGATACGAAACATTCCAGATCATTTATATATGTTAGAAGGGAAGGTTATGATGGAAGTCCATGCAAAAAATCATTTTAGAATTAGATACTATGAAACGTTTTGAAATGCAAGTTTCGGTCAAAAAATCATAATATATTATACACTAGTTTATACTAGATTCGGTAAAAAAAATCAAATTAAATCTAGGACTGTTTGGAACGATACAAAACTTTTATGAACCTTTATATATGTTATAAGGGAAGGTTATGATGGAAGTCAATGCAAAAAATCATCTGAAAATTAGATTGTATGAATCTTTTCGAAATGCAAGTTCTGTTAAAGAAATCAAAATATATTATACAATAGTTTCGGTCAAAAAATCAAATTAAATCGAAGATTGTTCGAAATGATAAGAAACTTATCAGATCATTTAAATATGTTACGAGGGAAGGTTATGATGGAAGTCCATGCAAAAAAAATCTGAGAATTAGACTCTATGAAGCATTTTGAAATTCAATTTTCGGTGTAAAAAATCATAATGTATTATACACTAGATTATACTATTTTCGGTCAAAAATCAAATTAAATCGGGGACTATTTGAAATGATACGAAACTTTTTCAGATCATTTATATATGTTAGGCGGGAAGGTTATAATGGAAGTACAGGCAAAAAATCAATTTAGAATTAGATTCTATAAAACGTTTTGAAATGCATGTTTCAATCAAAAAATCATAATATATTATACACTAGTTTATACTAGTTTCGGGCAAAAAATCAAATTAAATTTAGGACTGTTCGAAATTATACGAAAATTTTATGAACATTTATAGATGTTATAATGTAAATTTCTGATGGAAGTCCAAGCAAAAAGTCATCTGAAAATTAGATTCTATGAAACTTTTTGAAATGCAAGTTTCGGTCAAAAAATCATAATATATTATACACTAGTTTCGGTTAAAAAATCAAATTAAATTGAGGACGGATCGAAATGATACGAAACTTTTCAGATCATTTATATATTTTAGGTAGGATGGTTTTGATGGAAATCCATGCAAAAAATCATCTGAGAATTAGATTCTATGAAACATTTTGAAATGCAAATTTCGGTTAAAAAATCATAATGTATTATACACTTGTTGATACTAGTTTCGTTCAAAAATCAAATTAAATCGGGGTCTGTTTGAAATAATACGAAACTTTCCAGATCATTTATATATGTTAGGAGGGAAGGTTATGATGGAAGTCCATGCAAAAAATCATTTGAGAATTTGATACTATGAAACGTTTGAAATGCAAGTTTCGGTCAAAATATCATAATATATTATACACTAGTTTATTCGGTAAAAAAATCAAATTAATTCTAAGACAGTTTGGAACGATACAAAACTTTTATTAACCTTTATATATGTTATAAGGGAAGGTTATGATGGAAGTCAATGCTAAAAATCATCTGAAAATTAGATTGTATGAATCTTTTCGAAATGCAAGTTCTGTTAAAAAAATCAAAATATATTATACACTAGTTTCGGTCAAAAAATCAAATTAAATCGAGGGTTGTTCGAAATGATATGAAACTTATCAGATCATTTAAATATGTTACGAGGGAAGGTTATGATGTAAGTCCATGTAATAAATCATCTGAGAATTAGATTCGATGAAGCATTTTGAATGTCAAGTTTCGGTGTAAAAAATCATAATGTATTATAAACTAGTTTATACTATTTTCGGTCAAAAATCAAATTAAATCGGGGATTGTTTGAAATGATACGAAACTTTTTTAGATCATTTATATATGTTAGGCGGTAAGGTTATAATGGAAGTACAGGCAAAATATCAATTTATAATTAGATTCTATAAAACGTTTTGAAATGCATGTTTCAGTTAAAAGATCATAATACATTATACACTAATTTATACTAGTTTCGGGCAAAAAATCAAATTAAATTTAGGACTGTTCGAAATAATACGAAACTTTTATGAACATTTATATATGTTATAAGGGAAGGTTATGATGGAAGTCCAAGAAAAAACTCATCTGAAAATCAGATTCTATGAAGTTTTTTGAATTGCATGTTTCGGTCAAAAAATCATAATATATTATACACTACTTTCGGTTAAAAAATCAAATTAAATTGAGGACGGATCGAAATGATACGAAACTTTTCAGATCATTTATATATTTTAGGTAGGAAGGTTTTGATTGAAATCCATGCAAAAAATCATCTGGGATTTAGATTCTATGAAACATTTTGAAATGCAAATTTCGGTTAAAAAATCATAATGTATTATACACTGGTTGATACTAGTTTCGTTCAAAAATCAAATTAAATCGGGGACTGTTTGAAATGATACGAAACATTCCAGATCATTTATATATGTTAGAAGGGAAGGTTATGATGGAAGTCCATGCAAAAAATCATTTTAGAATTAGATACTATGAAACGTTTTGAAATGCAAGTTTCGGTCAAAAAATCATAATATATTATACACTAGTTTATACTAGATTCGGTAAAAAAAATCAAATTAAATCTAGGACTGTTTGGAACGATACAAAACTTTTATGAACCTTTATATATGTTATAAGGGAAGGTTATGATGGAAGTCAATGCAAAAAATCATCTGAAAATTAGATTGTATGAATCTTTTCGAAATGCAAGTTCTGTTAAAGAAATCAAAATATATTATACAATAGTTTCGGTCAAAAAATCAAATTAAATCGAAGATTGTTCGAAATGATAAGAAACTTATCAGATCATTTAAATATGTTACGAGGGAAGGTTATGATGGAAGTCCATGCAAAAAAAATCTGAGAATTAGACTCTATGAAGCATTTTGAAATTCAATTTTCGGTGTAAAAAATCATAATGTATTATACACTAGATTATACTATTTTCGGTCAAAAATCAAATTAAATCGGGGACTATTTGAAATGATACGAAACTTTTTCAGATCATTTATATATGTTAGGCGGGAAGGTTATAATGGAAGTACAGGCAAAAAATCAATTTAGAATTAGATTCTATAAAACGTTTTGAAATGCATGTTTCAATCAAAAAATCATAATATATTATACACTAGTTTATACTAGTTTCGGGCAAAAAATCAAATTAAATTTAGGACTGTTCGAAATTATACGAAAATTTTATGAACATTTATAGATGTTATAATGTAAATTTCTGATGGAAGTCCAAGCAAAAAGTCATCTGAAAATTAGATTCTATGAAACTTTTTGAAATGCAAGTTTCGGTCAAAAAATCATAATATATTATACACTAGTTTCGGTTAAAAAATCAAATTAAATTGAGGACGGATCGAAATGATACGAAACTTTTCAGATCATTTATATATTTTAGGTAGGATGGTTTTGATGGAAATCCATGCAAAAAATCATCTGAGAATTAGATTCTATGAAACATTTTGAAATGCAAATTTCGGTTAAAAAATCATAATGTATTATACACTTGTTGATACTAGTTTCGTTCAAAAATCAAATTAAATCGGGGTCTGTTTGAAATAATACGAAACTTTCCAGATCATTTATATATGTTAGGAGGGAAGGTTATGATGGAAGTCCATG
Source organism: Lathyrus aphaca (assembly GCA_963966055.1). Lineage (NCBI taxonomy): Eukaryota > Viridiplantae > Streptophyta > Magnoliopsida > Fabales > Fabaceae > Lathyrus > Lathyrus aphaca. Next base: position 27,713,053 of record OZ014523.1, on the reverse strand, counting down.
CAAAAAATCATTTGAGAATTTGATACTATGAAACGTTTGAAATGCAAGTTTCGGTCAAAATATCATAATATATTATACACTAGTTTATTCGGTAAAAAAATCAAATTAATTCTAAGACAGTTTGGAACGATACAAAACTTTTATTAACCTTTATATATGTTATAAGGGAAGGTTATGATGGAAGTCAATGCTAAAAATCATCTGAAAATTAGATTGTATGAATCTTTTCGAAATGCAAGTTCTGTTAAAAAAATCAAAATATATTATACACTAGTTTCGGTCAAAAAATCAAATTAAATCGAGGGTTGTTCGAAATGATATGAAACTTATCAGATCATTTAAATATGTTACGAGGGAAGGTTATGATGTAAGTCCATGTAATAAATCATCTGAGAATTAGATTCGATGAAGCATTTTGAATGTTAAGTTTCGGTGTAAAAAATCATAATGTATTATAAACTAGTTTATACTATTTTCGGTCAAAAATCAAATTAAATCGGGGATTGTTTGAAATGATACGAAACTTTTTTAGATCATTTATATATGTTAGGCGGTAAGGTTATAATGGAAGTACAGGCAAAATATCAATTTATAATTAGATTCTATAAAACGTTTTGAAATGCATGTTTCAGTTAAAAGATCATAATACATTATACACTAATTTATACTAGTTTCGGGCAAAAAATCAAATTAAATTTAGGACTGTTCGAAATAATACGAAACTTTTATGAACATTTATATATGTTATAAGGGAAGGTTATGATGGAAGTCCAAGAAAAAACTCATCTGAAAATCAGATTCTATGAAGTTTTTTGAATTGCATGTTTCGGTCAAAAAATCATAATATATTATACACTACTTTCGGTTAAAAAATCAAATTAAATTGAGGACGGATCGAAATGATACGAAACTTTTCAGATCATTTATATATTTTAGGTAGGAAGGTTTTGATTGAAATCCATGCAAAAAATCATCTGGGAATTAGATTCTATGAAACATTTTGAAATGCAAATTTCGGTTAAAAAATCATAATGTATTATACACTGGTTGATACTAGTTTCGTTCAAAAATCAAATTCAATCGGGGACTGTTTGAAATAATACGAAACATTCCAGATCATTTATATATGTTAGAAGGGAAGGTTATGATGGAAGTCCATGCAAAAAATCATTTTAGAATTAGATACTATGAAACGTTTTGAAATGCAAGTTTCGGTCAAAAAATCATAATATATTATACACTAGTTTATACTAGTTTCGGTAAAAAAATCAAATTAAATCTAGGACTCTTTGGAACGATACAAAACTTTTATGAACCTTTATATATGTTATAAGGGAAGGTTATGATGGAAGTCAATGCAAAAAATCATCTGAAAATTAGATTGTATGAATCTTTTCGAAATGCAAGTTCTGTTAAAGAAATCAAAATATATTATACAATAGTTTCGGTCAAAAAATCAAATTAAATCGAAGATTGTTCGAAATGATAAGAAACTTATCAGATCATTTAAATATGTTACGAGGGAAGGTTATTATGGAAGTCCATGCAAAAAAAATCTGAGAATTAGACTCTATGAAGCATTTTGAAATTCAATTTTCGGTGTAAAAAATCATAATGTATTATACACTAGATTATACTATTTTCGGTCAAAAATCAAATTAAATCGGGGACTGTTTGAAATGATACGAAACTTTTTCAGATCATTTATATATGTTAGGCGGGAAGGTTATAATGGAAGTACAGGCAAGAAATCAATTTAGAATTAGATTCTATAAAACGTTTTGAAATGCATGTTTCAATCAAAAAATCATAATATATTATACACTAGTTTATACTAGTTTCGGGTAAAAAATCAAATTAAATTTAGGACTGTTCGAAATTATACGAAAATTTTATGAACACTTATAGATGTTATAATGGAAATTTCTGATGGAAGTCCAAGCAAAAAGTCATCTGAAAATTAGATTCTATGAAACTTTTTGAAATGCAAGTTTCGGTCAAAATATCATAATATATTATACACTAGTTTCGGTTAAAAAATCAAATTAAATTGAGGACGGATCGAAATGATACGAAACTTTTCAGATCATTTATATATTTTAGGTAGGATGGTTTTGATGGAAATCCATGCAAAAAATCATCTGAGAATTAGATTCTATGAAACATTTTGAAATGCAAATTTCGGTTAAAAAATCATAATGTATTATACACTTGTTGATACTAGTTTCGTTCAAAAATCAAATTAAATCGGGGTCTGTTTGAAATAATACGAAACTTTCCAGATCATTTATATATGTTAGGAGGGAAGGTTATGATGAAAGTCCATGCAAAAAATCATTTGAGAATTTGATACTATGAAACGTTTGAAATGCAAGTTTCGGTCAAAATATCATAATATATTATACACTAGTTTATTCGGTAAAAAAATCAAATTAATTCTAAGACAGTTTGGAACGATACAAAACTTTTATTAACCTTTATATATGTTATAAGGGAAGGTTATGATGGAAGTCAATGCTAAAAATCATCTGAAAATTAGATTGTATGAATCTTTTCGAAATGCAAGTTCTGTTAAAAAAATCAAAATATATTATACACTAGTTTCGGTCAAAAAATCAAATTAAATCGAGGGTTGTTCGAAATGATATGAAACTTATCAGATCATTTAAATATGTTACGAGGGAAGGTTATGATGTAAGTCCATGTAATAAATCATCTGAGAATTAGATTCGATGAAGCATTTTGAATGTCAAGTTTCGGTGTAAAAAATCATAATGTATTATAAACTAGTTTATACTATTTTCGGTCAAAAATCAAATTAAATCGGGGATTGTTTGAAATGATACGAAACTTTTTTAGATCATTTATATATGTTAGGCGGTAAGGTTATAATGGAAGTACAGGCAAAATATCAATTTATAATTAGATTCTATAAAACGTTTTGAAATGCATGTTTCAGTTAAAAGATCATAATACATTATACACTAATTTATACTAGTTTCGGGCAAAAAATCAAATTAAATTTAGGACTGTTCGAAATAATACGAAACTTTTATGAACATTTATATATGTTATAAGGGAAGGTTATGATGGAAGTCCAAGAAAAAACTCATCTGAAAATCAGATTCTATGAAGTTTTTTGAATTGCATGTTTCGGTCAAAAAATCATAATATATTATACACTACTTTCGGTTAAAAAATCAAATTAAATTGAGGACGGATCGAAATGATACGAAACTTTTCAGATCATTTATATATTTTAGGTAGGAAGGTTTTGATTGAAATCCATGCAAAAAATCATCTGGGAATTAGATTCTATGAAACATTTTGAAATGCAAATTTCGGTTAAAAAATCATAATGTATTATACACTGGTTGATACTAGTTTCGTTCAAAAATCAAATTCAATCGGGGACTGTTTGAAATAATACGAAACATTCCAGATCATTTATATATGTTAGAAGGGAAGGTTATGATGGAAGTCCATGCAAAAAATCATTTTAGAATTAGATACTATGAAACGTTTTGAAATGCAAGTTTCGGTCAAAAAATCATAATATATTATACACTAGTTTATACTAGTTTCGGTAAAAAAATCAAATTAAATCTAGGACTATTTGGAACGATACAAAACTTTTATGAACCTTTATATATGTTATAAGGGAAGGTTATGATGGAAGTCAATGCAAAAAATCATCTGAAAATTAGATTGTATGAATCTTTTCGAAATGCAAGTTCTGTTAAAGAAATCAAAATATATTATACAATAGTTTCGGTCAAAAAATCAAATTAAATCGAAGATTGTTCGAAATGATAAGAAACTTATCAGATCATTTAAATATGTTACGAGGGAAGGTTATTATGGAAGTCCATGCAAAAAAAATCTGAGAATTAGACTCTATGAAGCATTTTGAAATTCAATTTTCGGTGTAAAAAATCATAATGTATTATACACTAGATTATACTATTTTCGGTCAAAAATCAAATTAAATCGGGGACTGTTTGAAATGATACGAAACTTTTTCAGATCATTTATATATGTTAGGCGGGAAGGTTATAATGGAAGTACAGGCAAGAAATCAATTTAGAATTAGATTCTATAAAACGTTTTGAAATGCATGTTTCAATCAAAAAATCATAATATATTATACACTAGTTTATACTAGTTTCGGGCAAAAAATCAAATTAAATTTAGGACTGTTCGAAATTATACGAAAATTTTATGAACACTTATAGATGTTATAATGGAAATTTCTGATGGAAGTCCAAGCAAAAAGTCATCTGAAAATTAGATTCTATGAAACTTTTTGAAATGCAAGTTTCGGTCAAAATATCATAATATATTATACACTAGTTTCGGTTAAAAAATCAAATTAAATTGAGGACGGATCGAAATGATACGAAACTTTTCAGATCATTTATATATTTTAGGTAGGATGGTTTTGATGGAAATCCATGCAAAAAATCATCTGAGAATTAGATTCTATGAAACATTTTGAAATGCAAATTTCGGTTAAAAAATCATAATGTATTATACACTTGTTGATACTAGTTTCGTTCAAAAATCAAATTAAATCGGGGTCTGTTTGAAATAATACGAAACTTTCCAGATCATTTATATATGTTAGGAGGGAAGGTTATGATGAAAGTCCATGCAAAAAATCATTTGAGAATTTGATACTATGAAACGTTTGAAATGCAAGTTTCGGTCAAAATATCATAATATATTATACACTAGTTTATTCGGTAAAAAAATCAAATTAATTCTAAGACAGTTTGGAACGATACAAAACTTTTATTAACCTTTATATATGTTATAAGGGAAGGTTATGATGGAAGTCAATGCTAAAAATCATCTGAAAATTAGATTGTATGAATCTTTTCGAAATGCAAGTTCTGTTAAAAAAATCAAAATATATTATACACTAGTTTCGGTCAAAAAATCAAATTAAATCGAGGGTTGTTCGAAATGATATGAAACTTATCAGATCATTTAAATATGTTACGAGGGAAGGTTATGATGTAAGTCCATGTAATAAATCATCTGAGAATTAGATTCGATGAAGCATTTTGAATGTCAAGTTTCGGTGTAAAAAATCATAATGTATTATAAACTAGTTTATACTATTTTCGGTCAAAAATCAAATTAAATCGGGGATTGTTTGAAATGATACGAAACTTTTTTAGATCATTTATATATGTTAGGCGGTAAGGTTATAATGGAAGTACAGGCAAAATATCAATTTATAATTAGATTCTATAAAACGTTTTGAAATGCATGTTTCAGTTAAAAGATCATAATACATTATACACTAATTTATACTAGTTTCGGGCAAAAAATCAAATTAAATTTAGGACTGTTCGAAATAATACGAAACTTTTATGAACATTTATATATGTTATAAGGGAAGGTTATGATGGAAGTCCAAGAAAAAACTCATCTGAAAATTAGATTCTATGAAGTTTTTTGAATTGCATGTTTCGGTCAAAAAATCATAATATATTATACACTACTTTCGGTTAAAAAATCAAATTAAATTGAGGACGGATCGAAATGATACGAAACTTTTCAGATCATTTATATATTTTAGGTAGGAAGGTTTTGATTGAAATCCATGCAAAAAATCATCTGGGAATTAGATTCTATGAAACATTTTGAAATGCAAATTTCGGTTAAAAAATCATAATGTATTATACACTGGTTGATACTAGTTTCGTTCAAAAATCAAATTCAATCGGGGACTGTTTGAAATAATACGAAACATTCCAGATCATTTATATATGTTAGAAGGGAAGGTTATGATGGAAGTCCATGCAAAAAATCATTTTAGAATTAGATACTATGAAACGTTTTGAAATGCAAGTTTCGGTCAAAAAATCATAATATATTATACACTAGTTTATACTAGTTTCGGTAAAAAAATCAAATTAAATCTAGGACTATTTGGAACGATACAAAACTTTTATGAACCTTTATATATGTTATAAGGGAAGGTTATGATGGAAGTCAATGCAAAAAATCATCTGAAAATTAGATTGTATGAATCTTTTCGAAATGCAAGTTCTGTTAAAGAAATCAAAATATATTATACAATAGTTTCGGTCAAAAAATCAAATTAAATCGAAGATTGTTCGAAATGATAAGAAACTTATCAGATCATTTAAATATGTTACGAGGGAAGGTTATTATGGAAGTCCATGCAAAAAAAATCTGAGAATTAGACTCTATGAAGCATTTTGAAATTCAATTTTCGGTGTAAAAAATCATAATGTATTATACACTAGATTATACTATTTTCGGTCAAAAATCAAATTAAATCGGGGACTGTTTGAAATGATACGAAACTTTTTCAGATCATTTATATATGTTAGGCGGGAAGGTTATAATGGAAGTACAGGCAAGAAATCAATTTAGAATTAGATTCTATAAAACGTTTTGAAATGCATGTTTCAATCAAAAAATCATAATATATTATACACTAGTTTATACTAGTTTCGGGCAAAAAATCAAATTAAATTTAGGACTGTTCGAAATTATACGAAAATTTTATGAACACTTATAGATGTTATAATGGAAATTTCTGATGGAAGTCCAAGCAAAAAGTCATCTGAAAATTAGATTCTATGAAACTTTTTGAAATGCAAGTTTCGGTCAAAATATCATAATATATTATACACTAGTTTCGGTTAAAAAATCAAATTAAATTGAGGACGGATCGAAATGATACGAAACTTTTCAGATCATTTATATATTTTAGGTAGGATGGTTTTGATGGAAATCCATGCAAAAAATCATCTGAGAATTAGATTCTATGAAACATTTTGAAATGCAAATTTCGGTTAAAAAATCATAATGTATTATACACTTGTTGATACTAGTTTCGTTCAAAAATCAAATTAAATCGGGGTCTGTTTGAAATAATACGAAACTTTCCAGATCATTTATATATGTTAGGAGGGAAGGTTATGATGAAAGTCCATGCAAAAAATCATTTGAGAATTTGATACTATGAAACGTTTGAAATGCAAGTTTCGGTCAAAATATCATAATATATTATACACTAGTTTATTCGGTAAAAAAATCAAATTAATTCTAAGACAGTTTGGAACGATACAAAACTTTTATTAACCTTTATATATGTTATAAGGGAAGGTTATGATGGAAGTCAATGCTAAAAATCATCTGAAAATTAGATTGTATGAATCTTTTCGAAATGCAAGTTCTGTTAAAAAAATCAAAATATATTATACACTAGTTTCGGTCAAAAAATCAAATTAAATCGAGGGTTGTTCAAAATGATATGAAACTTATCAGATCATTTAAATATGTTACGAGGGAAGGTTATGATGTAAGTCCATGTAATAAATCATCTGAGAATTAGATTCGATGAAGCATTTTGAATGTCAAGTTTCGGTGTAAAAAATCATAATGTATTATAAACTAGTTTATACTATTTTCGGTCAAAAATCAAATTAAATCGGGGATTGTTTGAAATGATACGAAACTTTTTTAGATCATTTATATATGTTAGGCGGTAAGGTTATAATGGAAGTACAGGCAAAATATCAATTTATAATTAGATTCTATAAAACGTTTTGAAATGCATGTTTCAGTTAAAAGATCATAATACATTATACACTAATTTATACTAGTTTCGGGCAAAAAATCAAATTAAATTTAGGACTGTTCGAAATAATACGAAACTTTTATGAACATTTATATATGTTATAAGGGAAGGTTATGATGGAAGTCCAAGAAAAAACTCATCTGAAAATCAGATTCTATGAAGTTTTTTGAATTGCATGTTTCGGTCAAAAAATCATAATATATTATACACTACTTTCGGTTAAAAAATCAAATTAAATTGAGGACGGATCGAAATGATACGAAACTTTTCAGATCATTTATATATTTTAGGTAGGAAGGTTTTGATTGAAATCCATGCAAAAAATCATCTGGGAATTAGATTCTATGAAACATTTTGAAATGCAAATTTCGGTTAAAAAATCATAATGTATTATACACTGGTTGATACTAGTTTCGTTCAAAAATCAAATTCAATCGGGGACTGTTTGAAATAATACGAAACATTCCAGATCATTTATATATGTTAGAAGGGAAGGTTATGATGGAAGTCCATGCAAAAAATCATTTTAGAATTAGATACTATGAAACGTTTTGAAATGCAAGTTTCGGTCAAAAAATCATAATATATTATACACTAGTTTATACTAGTTTCGGTAAAAAAATCAAATTAAATCTAGGACTATTTGGAACGATACAAAACTTTTATGAACCTTTATATATGTTATAAGGGAAGGTTATGATGGAAGTCAATGCAAAAAATCATCTGAAAATTAGATTGTATGAATCTTTTCGAAATGCAAGTTCTGTTAAAGAAATCAAAATATATTATACAATAGTTTCGGTCAAAAAATCAAATTAAATCGAAGATTGTTCGAAATGATAAGAAACTTATCAGATCATTTAAATATGTTACGAGGGAAGGTTATTATGGAAGTCCATGCAAAAAAAATCTGAGAATTAGACTCTATGAAGCATTTTGAAATTCAATTTTCGGTGTAAAAAATCATAATGTATTATACACTAGATTATACTATTTTCGGTCAAAAATCAAATTAAATCGGGGAATGTTTGAAATGATACGAAACTTTTTCAGATCATTTATATATGTTAGGCGGGAAGGTTATAATGGAAGTACAGGCAAAAAATCAATTTAGAATTAGATTCTATAAAACGTTTTGAAATGCATGTTTCAATCAAAAAATCATAATATATTATACACTAGTTTATACTAGTTTCGGGCAAAAAATCAAATTAAATTTAGGACTGTTCGAAATTATACGAAAATTTTATGAACATTTATAGATGTTATAATGGAAATTTCTGATGGAAGTCCAAGCAAAAAGTCATCTGAAAATTAGATTCTATGAAACTTTTTGAAATGCAAGTTTCGGTCAAAATATCATAATATATTATACACTAGTTTCGGTTAAAAAATCAAATTAAATTGAGGACAGATCGAAATGATACGAAACTTTTCAGATCATTTATATATTTTAGGTAGGATGGTTTTGATGGAAATCCATGCAAAAAATCATCTGAGAATTAGATTCTATGAAACATTTTGAAATGCAAATTTCGGTTAAAAAATCATAATGTATTATACACTTGTTGATACTAGTTTCGTTCAAAAATCAAATTAAATCGGGGTCTGTTTGAAATAATACGAAACTTTCCAGATCATTTATATATGTTAGGAGGGAAGGTTATGATGGAAGTCCATGCAAAAAATCATTTGAGAATTTGATACTATGAAACGTTTGAAATGCAAGTTTCGGTCAAAATATCATAATATATTATACACTAGTTTATTCGGTAAAAAAATCAAATTAATTCTAAGACAGTTTGGAACGATACAAAACTTTTATTAACCTTTATATATGTTATAAGGGAAGGTTATGATGGAAGTCAATGCTAAAAATCATCTGAAAAATAGATTGTATGAATCTTTTCGAAATGCAAGTTCTGTTAAAAAAATCAAAATATATTATACACTAGTTTCGGTCAAAAACTCAAATTAAATCAAGGGTTGTTCGAAATGATATGAAACTTATCAGATCATTTAAATATGTTACGAGGGAAGGTTATGATGTAAGTCCATGTAATAAATCATCTGAGAATTAGATTCGATGAAGCATTTTGAATTTCAAGTTTCGGTGTAAAAATCATAATGTATTATAAACTAGTTTATACTATTTTCGGTCAAAAATCAAATTAAATCGGGGATTGTTTGAAATGATACGAAACTTTTTTAGATCATTTATATATGTTAGGCGGTAAGGTTATAATGGAAGTACAGGCAAAATATCAATTTATAATTAGATTCTATAAAACGTTTTGAAATGCATGTTTCAGTTAAAAGATCATAATACATTATACACTAATTTATACTAGTTTCGGGCAAAAAATCAAATTAAATTTAGGACTGTTCGAAATAATACGAAACTTTTATGAACATTTATATATGTTATAAGGGAATGTTATGATGGAAGTCCAAGAAAAAACTCATCTGAAAATCAGATTCTATGAAGTTTTTTGAAATGCAAGTTTCGGTCAAAAAATCATAATATATTATACACTACTTTCGGTTAAAAAATATAATTAAATTGAGGACGGATCGAAATGATACGAAACTTTTCAGATCATTTACATATTTTAGGTAGGAAGGTTTTGATTGAAATCCATGCAAAAAATCATCTGGGAATTAGATTCTATGAAACATTTTGAAATGCAAATGTCGGTTAAAAAATCATAATGTATTATACACTGGTTGATACTAGTTTCGTTTAAAAATCAAATTCAATCGGGGACTGTTTGAAATAATACGAAGCATTCCAGATCATTTTTATATTTTTGAAGGGAAGGTTATGATGGAAGTCCATGCAAAAAATCATTTTAGAATTAGATACTATGAAACGTTTTGAAATGCAAGTTTCGGTCAAAAAATCATAATATATTATACACTAGTTTATACTAGTTTCGGTAAAAAAATCAAATTAAATCTAGGACTGTTTGGAACGATACAAAACTTTTATGAACCTTTATGTATGTTATAAGGGAAGGTTATGATGGAAGTCAATGCAAAAAATCATCTGAAAATTAGATTGTATGAATCTTTTCGAAATGCAAGTTCTGTTAAAGAAATCAAAATATATTATACAATAGTTTCGGTCAAAAAATCAAATTAAATCAAAGATTGTTCGAAATGATAAGAAACTTATTAGATCATTTATATATGTTACGAGGGAAGGTTATTATGGAAGTCCATGCAAAAAAAATCTGAGAATTAGACTCTATGAAGCATTTTGAAATTCAATTTTCGGTGTAAAAAATCATAATGTATTATACACTAGATTATACTATTTTCGGTCAAAAATCAAATTAAATCGGGGACTGTTTGAAATGATACGAAACTTTTTCAGATCATTTATATATGTTAGGCGGGAAGGTTATAATGGAAGTACAGGCAAAAAATCAATTTAGAATTAGATTCTATAAAACGTTTTGAAATGCATGTTTCAATCAAAAAATCATAATATATTATACACTAGTTTATACTAGTTTCGGGCAAAAAATCAAATTAAATTTAGGACTGTTCGAAATTATATGAAAAATTTATGAACATTTATAGATGTTATAATGGAAATTTCTAATGGAAGTCCAAGCAAAAAGTCATCTGAAAATTAGATTCTATGAAACTTTTTGAAATGCAAGTTTCGGTCAAAAAATCATAATATATTATACACTAGTTTCGGTTAGAAAATCAAATTAAATTGAGGACGGATCGAAATGATACGAAACTTTTCAGATCATTTATATATTTTAGGTAGGATGGTTTTGATGGAAATCCATGCAAAAAATCATCTGAGAATTAGATTCTATGAAACATTTTGAAATGCAAATTTCGGTTAAAAAATCATAATGTATTATACACTTGTTGATACTAGTTTCGTTCAAAAATCAAATTAAATCGGGGACTGTTTGAAATAATACGAAACTTTCCAGATCATTTATATATGTTAGGAGGGAAGGTTATGATGGAAGTCCATGCAAAAAATCATTTGAGAATTTGATACTATGAAACGTTTGAAATGCAAGTTTCGGTCAAATTATCATAATATATTATACACTAGTTTATTCGGTAAAAAAATCAAATTAATTCTAAGACAGTTTGGAATGATACAAAACTTTTATTAACCTTTATATATGTTATAGGGGAAGGTTATGATGGAAGTCAATGCTAAAAATCAACTGAAAATTAGATTGTATGAATCTTTTCGAAATGCAAGTTCTGTTAAAAAAATCAAAATATATTATACACTAGTTTCGGTCAAAAAATCAAATTAAATCGAGGGTTGTTCGAAATGATATGAAACTTATCAGATCATTTAAATATGTTACGAGGGAAGGTTATGATGTAAGTCCATGTAATAAATCATCTGAGAATTAGATTCGATGAAGCATTTTGAATTTCAAGTTTCGGTGTAAAAAATCATAATGTATTATAAACTAGTTTATACTATTTTCGGTGAAAAATCAAATTAAATCGGGGATTGTTTGAAATGATACGAAACTTTTTTAGATCATTTATATATGTTAGGCGGTAAGGTTATAATGGAAGTACAGGCAAAATATCAATTTATAATTAGATTCTATAAAACGTTTTGAAATGCATGTTTCAGTTAAAAGATCATAATACATTATACACTAATTTATACTAGTTTCGGGCAAAAAATCAAATTAAATTTAGGACTGTTCGAAATAATACGAAACTTTTATGAACATTTATATATATTATAAGGGAAGGTTATGATGGAAGTCCAAGAAAAAACTCATCTGAAAATCAGATTCTAGGAAGTTTTTTGAAATGCAAGTTTCGGTCAAAAAATCATAATATATTATACACTACTTTCGGTTAAAAAATCAAATTAAATTGAGGACGGATCGAAATGATACGAAACTTTTCAGATCATTTATATATTTTAGGTAGGAAGGTTTTGATTGAAATCCATGCAAAAAATCATCTGGGAATTAGATTCTATGAAACATTTTGAAATGCAAATTTCGGTTAAAAAATCATAATGTATTATACACTGGTTGATACTAGTTTCGTTCAAAAATCAAATTCAATCGGGGACTGTTCGAAATAATACGAAACATTCCAGATCATTTATATATGTTAGAAGGGAAGGTTATGATGGAAGTCCATGCAAAAAATCATTTTAGAATTAGATACTATGAAACGTTTTGAAATGCAAGTTTCGGTCAAAAACTCATAATATATTATACACTAGTTTATACTAGTTTCGGTAAAAAAATCAAATTAAATCTAGGACTGTTTGGAACAATACAAAACTTTTATGAACCTTTATATATGTTATAAGGGAAGGTTATGATGGAAGTCAATGCAAAAAATCATCTGAAAATTAGATTGTATGAATCTTTTCGAAATGCAAGTTCTGTTAAAGAAATCAAAATATATTATACAATAGTTTCGGTCAAAAAATCAAATTAAATCGAAGATTGTTCGAAATGATAAGAAACTTATCAGATCATTTAAATATGTTACGAGGGAAGGTTATGATGTAAGTCCATGTAATAAATCATCTGAGAATTAGATTCGATGAAGCATTTTGAATTTCAAGTTTCGGTGTAAAAAATCATAATGTATTATAAACTAGTTTATACTATTTTCGGTCAAAAATCAAATTAAATCGGGGATTGTTTGAAATGATACGAAACTTTTTTAGATCATTTATATATGTTAGGCGGTAAGGTTATAATAGAAGTACAGGCAAAATATCAATTTATAATTAGATTCTATAAAACGTTTTGAAATGCATGTTTCAGTTAAAAGATCATAATACATTATACACTAATTTATACTAGTTTCGGGCAAAAAATCAAATTAAATTTAGGACTGTTCGAAATAATACGAAACTTTTATGAACATTTATATATGTTATAAGGGAAGGTTATGATGGAAGTCCAAGAAAATACTCATCTGAAAATTAGATTCTATGAAACTTTTTGAAATGCAAGTTTCGGTCAAAAAATCATAATATATTATACACTAGTTTCGGTTAAAAAATCAAATTAAATTGAGGACGGATCGAAATGATACGAAACTTTTCAGATCATTTATATATTTTAGGTAGGAAGGTTTTGATTGAAATCCATGCAAAAAATCATCTGGGAATTAAATTCTATGAAACATTTTGAAATGCAAATTTCGGTTAAAAAATCATAATGTATTATACACATGTTGATACTAGTTTCGTTCAAAAATCAAATTAAATCGGGGACTGTTTGAAATAATACGAAACTTTCCAGATCATTTATATATGTTAGGAGGGAAGGTTATGATGGAAGTCCATGCAAAAAATCATTTGAGAATTTGATACTATGAAACGTTTGAAATGCAAGTTTCGGTCAAAATATCATAATATATTATACACTAGTTTATTCGGTAAAAAAATCAAATTAATTCTAAGACAGTTTGGAACGATACAAAACTTTTATTAACCTTTATATATGTTATAAGGGAAGGTTATGATGGAAGTCAATGCTAAAAATCATCTGAAAAATAGATTGTATGAATCTTTTCGAAATGCAAGTTCTGTTAAAGAAATCAAAATATATTATACAATAGTTTCGGTCAAAAAATCAAATTAAATCGAAGATTGTTCGAAATGATAAGAAACTTATCAGATCATTTAAATATGTTACGAGGGAAGGTTATGATGTAAGTCCATGTAATAAATCATCTGAGAATTAGATTCGATGAAGCATTTTGAATTTCAAGTTTCGGTGTAAAAAATCATAATGTATTATAAACTAGTTTATACTATTTTCGGTCAAAAATCAAATTAAATCGGGGATTGTTTGAAATGATACGAAACTTTTTTAGATCTTTTATATATGTTAGGCGGTAAGGTTATAATAGAAGTACAGGCAAAATATCAATTTATAATTAGATTCTATAAAACGTTTTGAAATGCATGTTTCAGTTAAAAGATCATAATACATTATACACTAATTTATACTAGTTTCGGGCAAAAAATCAAATTAAATTTAGGACTGTTCGAAATAATACGAAACTTTTATGAACATTTATATATGTTATAAGGGAAGGTTATGATGGAAGTCCAAGAAAATACTCATCTGAAAATTAGATTCTATGAAACTTTTTGAAATGCAAGTTTCGGTCAAAAAATCATAATATATTATACACTAGTTTCGGTTAAAAAATCAAATTAAATTGAGGACGGATCGAAATGATACGAAACTTTTCAGATCATTTATATATTTTAGGTAGGAAGGTTTTGATTGAAATCCATGCAAAAAATCATCTGGGAATTAGATTCTATGAAACATTTTGAAATGCAAATTTCGGTTAAAAAATCATAATGTATTATACACATGTTGATACTAGTTTCGTTCAAAAATCAAATTAAATCGGGGACTGTTTGAAATAATACGAAACTTTCCAGATCATTTATATATGTTAGGAGGGAAGGTTATGATGGAAGTCCATGCAAAAAATCATTTGAGAATTTGATACTATGAAACGTTTGAAATGCAAGTTTCGGTCAAAATATCATAATATATTATACACTAGTTTATTCGGTAAAAAAATCAAATTAATTCTAAGACAGTTTGGAACGATACAAAACTTTTATTAACCTTTATATATGTTATAAGGGAAGGTTATGATGGAAGTCAATGCTAAAAATCATCTGAAAAATAGATTGTATGAATCTTTTCGAAATGCAAGTTCTGTTAAAAAAATCAAAATATATTATACACTAGTTTCGGTCAAAAAATCAAATTAAATCGAGGGTTGTTCGAAATGATATGAAACTTATCAAATCATTTAAATATGTTACGAGGGAAGGTTATGATGTAAGTCCATGTAATAAATCATCTTAGAATTAGATTCGATGAAGCATTTTGAATTTCATGTTTCGGTGTAAAAAATCATAATGTATTATAAACTAGTTTATACTATTTTCGGTCAAAAATCAAATTAAATCGGGGATTGTTTGAAATGATACGAAACTTTTTTAGATCATTTATATATGTTAGGCGGTAAGGTTATAATAGAAGTACAGGCAAAATATCAATTTATAATTAGATTCTATAAAACGTTTTGAAATGCATGTTTCAGTTAAAAGATCATAATACATTATACACTAATTTATACTAGTTTCGGGCAAAAAATCAAATTAAATTTAGGACTGTTCGAAATAATACGAAACTTTTATGAACATTTATATATGTTATAAGGGAAGGTTATGATGGAAGTCCAAGAAAAAACTCATCTGCAAATCAGATTCTATGAAACTTTTTGAAATGCAAGTTTCGGTCAAAAAATCATAATATATTATACACTAGTTTCGGTTAAAATATCAAATTAAATTGAGGACGGATCGAAATGATACGAAACTTTTCAGATCATTTATATATTTTAGGTAGGAAGGTTTTGATTGAAATCCATGCAAAAAATCATCTGGGAATTAGATTCTATGAAACATTTTGAAATGCAAATTTCGGTTAAAAAATCATAATGTATTATACACTGGTTGATACTAGTTTCGTTCAAAAATCAAATTCAATCGGGGACTGTTTGAAATAATACGAAACATTCCAGATCATTTATATATGTTAGAAGGGAAGGTTATGATGGAATTTCATGCAAAAAATCATTTTAGAATTAGATACTATGAAACGTTTTGAAATGCAAGTTTCGGTCAAAAAATCATAATATATTATACACTAGTTTATACTAGTTTCGGTAAAAAAATCAAATTAAATCTAGGACTGTTTGGAACAATACAAAACTTTTATGAACCTTTATATATGTTATAAGGGAAGGTTATGATGGAAGTCAATGCAAAAAATCATCTGAAAATTAGATTGTATGAATCTTTTCGAAATGCAAGTTCTGTTAAAGAAATCAAAATATATTATACAATAGTTTCGGTCAAAAAATCAAATTAAATCGAAGATTGTTCGAAATGATAAGAAACTTATCAGATCATTTAAATATGTTACGAGGGAAGGTTATGATGTAAGTCCATGTAATAAATCATCTGAGAATTAGATTCGATGAAGCATTTTGAATTTCAAGTTTCGGTGTAAAAAATCATAATGTATTATAAATTAGTTTATACTATTTTCGGTCAAAAATCAAATTAAATCGGGGATTGTTTGAAATGATACGAAACTTTTTTAGATCATTTATATATGTTAGGCGGTAAGGTTATAATAGAAGTACAGGCAAAATATCAATTTATAATTAGATTCTATAAAACGTTTTGAAATGCATGTTTCAGTTAAAAGATCATAATACATTATACACTAATTTATACTAGTTTCGGGCAAAAAATCAAATTAAATTTAGGACTGTTCGAAATAATACGAAACTTTTATGAACATTTATATATGTTATAAGGGAAGGTTATGATGGAAGTCCAAGAAAATACTCATCTGAAAATTAGATTCTATGAAACTTTTTGAAATGCAAGTTTCGGTCAAAAAATCATAATATATTATACACTAGTTTCGGTTAAAAAATCAAATTAAATTGAGGACGGATCGAAATGATACGAAACTTTTCAGATCATTTATATATTTTAGGTAGGAAGGTTTTGATTGAAATCCATGCAAAAAATCATCTGGGAATTAGATTCTATGAAACATTTTGAAATGCAAATTTCGGTTAAAAAATCATAATGTATTATACACATGTTGATACTAGTTTCGTTCAAAAATCAAATTAAATCGGGGACTGTTTGAAATAATACGAAACTTTCCAGATCATTTATATATGTTAGGAGGGAAGGTTATGATGGAAGTCCATGCAAAAAATCATTTGAGAATTTGATACTATGAAACGTTTGAAATGCAAGTTTCGGTCAAAATATCATAATATATTATACACTAGTTTATTCGGTAAAAAAATCAAATTAATTCTAAGACAGTTTGGAACGATACAAAACTTTTATTAACCTTTATATATGTTATAAGGGAAGGTTATGATGGAAGTCAATGCTAAAAATCATCTGAAAAATAGATTGTATGAATCTTTTCGAAATGCAAGTTCTGTTAAAAAAATCAAAATATATTATACACTAGTTTCAGTTAAAAAATCAAATTAAATCGAGGGTTGTTCGAAATGATATGAAACTTATCAAATCGTTTAAATATGTTACGAGGGAAGGTTATGATGTAAGTCCATGTAATAAATCATCTTAGAATTAGATTCGATGAAGCATTTTGAATTTCATGTTTCGGTGTAAAAAATCATAATGTATTATAAACTAGTTTATACTATTTTCGGTCAAAAATCAAATTAAATCGGGGATTGTTTGAAATGATACGAAACTTTTTTAGATCATTTATATATGTTAGGCGGTAAGGTTATAATGGAAGTACAGGCAAAATATCAATTTATAATTAGATTCTATAAAAAGTTTTGAAATGCATGTTTCAGTTAAAAGATCATAATACATTATACACTAATTTATACTAGTTTCGGGCAAAAAATCAAATTAAATTTAGGACTGTTCGAAATAATACGAAATTTTATGAACATTTATATATGTTATAAGGGAAGGTTATGATGGAAGTCCAAGAAAATACTCATCTGAAAATCAGATTCTATGAAACTTTTTGAAATGCATGTTTCGGTCAAAAAATCATAATATATTATACTCTACTTTCGGTTAAAAAATCAAATTAAATTGAGGACGGATCGAAATGATACGAAACTTTTCAGATCATTTATATATTTTAGGTAGGAAGGTTTTGATTGAAATTCATGCAAAAAATCATCTGGGAATTAGATTCTATGAAACATTTTGAAATGCAAATTTCGGTTAAAAAATCATAATGTATTATACACTGGTTGATACTAGTTTCGTTCAAAAATCAAATTCAATCGGGGACTGTTTGAAATGATACGAAACATTCCAGATCATTTATATATGTTAGAAGGGAAGGTTATGATGGAAGTCCATGCAAAAAATCATTTTAGAATTAGATACTATGAAACGTTTTGAAATGCAAGTTTCGGTCAAAAAATCATAATATATTATACACTAGTTTATACTAGTTTCCGTAAAAAAAATCAAATTAAATCTAGGACTGTTTGGAACGATACAAAACTTTTATGAACCTTTATATATGTTTTAAGGGAAGGTTATGATGGAAGTCAATGCAAAAAATCATCTGAAAATTAGATTGTATGAATCTTTTCGAAATGCAAGTTCTGTTAAAGAAATCAAAATATATTATACAATAGTTTCGGTCAAAAAATCAAATTAAATCGAAGATTGTTCGAAATGATAAGAAACTTATCAGATCATTTAAATATGTTACGAGGGAAGGCTATTATGGAAGTCCATGCAAAAAAAATCTGAGAATTAGACTCTATGAAGCATTTTGAAATTCAATTTTCGGTGTAAAAAATCATAATGTATTATACACTAAATTATACTATTTTCGGTCAATAATCAAATTAAATCGGGGACTGTTTGAAATGATACGAAAATTTTTCAGATCATTTATATATGTTAGGCGGGAAGTTTATAATGGAAGTACAGGCTAAAAATCAATTTAGAATTAGATTCTATAAAACGTTTTGAAATGCATGTTTCAATCAAAAAATCATAATATATTATACACTAGTTTATACTAGTTTCGGGCAAAAAATCAAATTAAATTTAGGACTGTTCGAAATTATACGAAAATTTTATGAACATTTATAGATGTTATAATGGAAATTTCTGATGGAAGTCCAAGCAAAAAGTCATCTGAAAATTAGATTCTATGAAACTTTTTGAAATGCAAGTTTCGGTCAAAAAATCATAATATATTATACACTAGTTTCGGTTAAAATATCAAATTAAATTGAGGACGGATCGAAATGATACGAAACTTTTCAGATCATTTATATATTTTAGGTAGGATGGTTTTGATGGAAATCCATGCAAAAAATCATCTGAGAATTAGATTCTATGAAACATTTTGAAATGCAAATTTTGGTTAAAAAATCATAATGTATTATACACTTGTTGATACAAGTTTCGTTCAAAAATCAAATTAAATCGGGGACTGTTTGAAATAATACGAAACTTTCCAGATCATTTATATATGTTAGGAGGGAAGGTTATGATGGAAGTCCATGCAAAAAATCATTTGAGAATTTGATACTATGAAACGTTTGAAATGCAAGTTTCGGTCAAAATATCATAATATATTATACACTAGTTTATTCGGTAAAAAAAATCAAATTAAATCTAAGACAGTTTGGAACGATACAAAACTTTTATTAACCTTTATATATGTTATAAGGGAAGGTTATGATGGAAGTCAATGCTAAAAATCATCTGAAAATTAAATTGTATGAATCTTTTCGAAATGCAAGTTCTGTTAAAAAAATCAAAATATATTATACACTAGTTTCGGTCAAAAAATCAAATTAAATCGAGGGTTGTTCGAAATGATATGAAACTTATCAGATCATTTAAATATGTTACGGGGGAAGGTTATGATGTAAGTCCATGTAATAAATCATCTGAGAATTAGATTCGATGAAGCATTTTGAATTTCAAGTTTCGGTGTAAAAAATCATAATGTATTATATATTAGTTTATACTATTTTCGGTCAAAAATCAAATTAAATCGGGGATTGTTTGAAATGATACGAAACTTTTTTAGATCATTTATATATGTTAGGCGGTAAGGTTATAATAGAAGTACAGGCAAAATATCAATTTATAATTAGATTCTATAAAACGTTTTGAAATGCATGTTTCAGTTAAAAGATCATAATACATTATACACTAATTTATACTAGTTTCGGGCAAAAAATCAAATTAAATTTAGGACTGTTCGAAATAATACGAAACTTTTATGACATTTATATATGTTATAAGGGAAGGTTATGATGGAAGTCCAAGAAAATACTCATCTGAAAATCAGATTCTATGAAACTTTTTGAAATGCATGTTTCGGTCAAAAAATCATAATATATTATACACTACTTTCGGTTAAAAAATCAAATTAAATTGAGGACGGATCGAAATGATACGAAACTTTTCAGATCATTTATATATTTTAGGTAGGAAGGTTTTGATTGAAATTCATGCAAAAAATCATCAGGGAATTAGATTCTATGAAACATTTTGAAATGCAAATTTCGGTTAAAAAATCATAATGTATTATACACTGGTTGATACTAGTTTCGTTCAAAAATCAAATTCAATCGGGGACTGTTTGAAATGATACGAAACATTCCAGATCATTTATATATGTTAGAAGGGAAGGTTATGATGGAAGTCCATGCAAAAAATCATTTTAGAATTAGATACTATGAAACGTTTTGAAATGCAAGTTTCGGTCAAAAAATCATAATATATTATACACTAGTTTATACTAGTTTCCGTAAAAAAAATCAAATTAAATCTAGGACTGTTTGGAACGATACAAAACTTTTATGAACCTTTATATATGTTTTAAGGGAAGGTTATGATGGAAGTCAATGCAAAAAATCATCTGAAAATTAGATTGTATGAATCTTTTCGAAATGCAAGTTCTGTTAAAGAAATCAAAATATATTATACAATAGTTTCGGTCAAAAAATCAAATTAAATCGAAGATTGTTCGAAATGATAAGAAACTTATCAGATTATTTAAATATGTTACGAGGGAAGGCTATTATGGAAGTCCATGCAAAAAAAATCTGAGAATTAGACTCTATGAAGTATTTTGAAATTCAATTTTCGGTGTAAAAAATCATAATGTATTATACACTAAATTATACTATTTTCGGTCAAAAATCAAATTAAATCGGGGACTGTTTGAAATGATACGAAAATTTTTCAGATCATTTATATATGTTAGGCGGGAAGTTTATAATGGAAGTACAGGCTAAAAATCAATTTAGAATTAGATTCTATAAAACGTTTTGAAATGCATGTTTCAATCAAAAAATCATAATATATTATACACTAGTTTATACTAGTTTCGGGCAAAAAATCAAATTAAATTTAGGACTGTTCGAAATTATACGAAAATTTTATGAACATTTATAGATGTTATAATGGAAATTTCTGATGGAAGTCCAAGCAAAAAGTCATCTGAAAATTAGATTCTATGAAACTTTTTGAAATGCAAGTTTCGGTCAAAAAATCATAATATATTATACACTAGTTTCGGTTAAAATATCAAATTAAATTGAGGACGGATCGAAATGATACGAAACTTTTCAGATCATTTATATATTTTAGGTAGGATGGTTTTGATGGAAATCCATGCAAAAAATCATCTGAGAATTAGATTCTATGAAACATTTTGAAATGCAAATTTCGGTTAAAAAATCATAATGTATTATACACTTGTTGATACAAGTTTCGTTCAAAAATCAAATTAAATCGGGGACTGTTTGAAATAATACGAAACTTTCCAGATCATTTATATATGTTAGGAGGGAAGGTTATGATGGAAGTCCATGCAAAAAATCATTTGAGAATTTGATACTATGAAACGTTTGAAATGCAAGTTTCGGTCAAAATATCATAATATATTATACACTAGTTTATTCGGTAAAAAAAATCAAATTAAATCTAAGACAGTTTGGAACGATACAAAACTTTTATTAACCTTTATATATGTTATAAGGGAAGGTTATGATGGAAGTCAATGCTAAAAATCATCTGAAAATTAAATTGTATGAATCTTTTCGAAATGCAAGTTCTGTTAAAAAAATCAAAATATATTATACACTAGTTTCGGTCAAAAAATCAAATTAAATCGAGGGTTGTTCGAAATGATATGAAACTTATCAGATCATTTAAATATGTTACGGGGGAAGGTTATGATGTAAGTCCATGTAATAAATCATCTGAGAATTAGATTCGATGAAGCATTTTGAATTTCAAGTTTCGGTGTAAAAAATCATAATGTATTATATATTAGTTTATACTATTTTCGGTCAAAAATCAAATTAAATCGGGGATTGTTTGAAATGATACGAAACTTTTTTAGATCATTTATATATGTTAGGCGGTAAGGTTATAATAGAAGTACAGGCAAAATATCAATTTATAATTAGATTCTATAAAACGTTTTGAAATGCATGTTTCAGTTAAAAGATCATAATACATTATACACTAATTTATACTAGTTTCGGGCAAAAAATCAAATTAAATTTAGGACTGTTCGAAATAATACGAAACTTTTATGACATTTATATATGTTATAAGGGAAGGTTATGATGGAAGTCCTAGAAAATACTCATCTGAAAATCAGATTATATGAAACTTTTTGAAATGCAAGTTTCGGTCAAAAAATCATAATATATTATACACTACTTTCGGTTAAAAAATCAAATTAAATTGAGGACGGATCGAAATGATACGAAACTTTTTAGATCATTTATATATTTTAGGTAGGAAGGTTTTGATTGAAATCCATGCAAAAAATCATCTGGGAATTAGATTCTATGAAACATTTTGAAATGCAAATTTCGGTTAAAAAATCATAATGTATTATACACTGGTTGATACTAGTTTCGTTCAAAAATCAAATTCAATCGGGGACTGTTTGAAATGATACGAAACATTCCAGATCATTTATATATGTTAGAAGGGAAGGTTATGATGGAAGTCCATGCAAAAAATCATTTTAGAATTAGATACTATGAAACGTTTTGAAATGCAAGTTTCGGTCAAAAAATCATAATATATTATACACTAGTTTATACTAGTTTCGGTAAAAAAAATCAAATTAAATCTAGGACTGTTTGGAACGATACAAAACTTTTATGAACCTTTATATATGTTATAAGGGAAGGTTATGATGGAAGTCAATGCAAAAAATCATCTGAAAATTAGATTGTATGAATCTTTTCGAAATGCAAGTTCTGTTAAAGAAATCAAAATATATTATACAATAGTTTCGGTCAAAAAATCAAATTAAATCGAAGATTGTTCGAAATGATAAGAAACTTATCAGATAATTTAAATATGTTACGAGGGAAGGTTATTATGGAAGTCCATTCAAAAAAAATCTGAGAATTAGACTCTATGAAGCATTTTGAAATTCAATTTTCGGTGTAAAAAATCATAATGTATTATACACTAAATTATATTATTTTCGGTCAAAAATCAAATTAAATCGGGGACTGTTTGAAATGATACGAAAATTTTTCAGATCATTTATATATGTTAGGCGGGAAGGTTATAATGGAAGTACAGGCAAAAAATCAATTTAGAATTAGATTCTATAAAACGTTTTGAAATGCATGTTTCAATCAAAAAATCATAATATATTATATACTAGTTTATACTAGTTTCAGGCAAAAAATCAAATTAAATTTAGGACTGTTCGAAATTATACGAAAATTTTATGAACATTTATAGATGTTATAATGGAAATTTCTGATGGAAGTCCAAGCAAAAAGTCATCTGAAAATTAGATTCTATGAAACTTTTTGAAATGCAAGTTTCGGTCAAAAAATCATAATATATTATACACTAGTTTCAGTTAAAATATCAAATTAAATTGAGGACGGATCGAAATGATACGAAACTTTTCAGATCATTTATATATTTTAGGTAGGATGGTTTTGATGGAAATCCATGCAAAAAATCATCTGAGAATTAGATTCTATGAAACATTTTGAAATGCAAATTTCGGTTAAAAAATCATAATGTATTATACACTTGTTGATACTAGTTTCGTTCAAAAATCAAATTAAATCGGGGACTGTTTGAAATAATACGAAACTTTCCAGATCATTTATATATGTTAGGAGGGAAGGTTATGATGGAAGTCCATGCAAAAAATCATTTGAGAATTTGATACTATGAAACGTTTGAAATGCAAGTTTCGGTCAAAATATCATAATATATTATACACTAGTTTATTCGGTAAAAAAATCAAATTAAATCTAAGACAGTTTGGAACGATACAAAACTTTTATTAACCTTTATATATGTTATAAGGGAAGGTTATGATGGAAGTCAATGCTAAAAATCATCTGAAAATTAGATTGTATGAATCTTTTCGAAATGCAAGTTCTGTTAAAAATATCAAAATATATTATACACTAGTTTCGGTCAAAAAATCAATTAAATCGAGGGTTGTTCGAAATGATATGAAATTATCAGATCATTTAAATATGTTACGAGGGAAGGTTATGATGTAAGTCCATGTAATAAATCATCTGAGAATTAGATTCGATGAAGCATTTTGAATTTCAAGTTTCGGTGTAAAAAATCATAATGTATTATAAACTAGTTTATACTATTTTCGGTCAAAAATGAAACTAAATCGGGGATTGTTTGAAATGATACGAAACTTTTTTAGATCATTTATATATGTTAGGCGGTAAGGTTATAATGGAAGTACAGGCAAAATATCAATTTATAATTAGATTCTATAAAACGTTTTAAAATGCATGTTTCAGTTAAAAGATCATAATACATTTTACACTAATTTATACTAGTTTCGGGCAAAAAATCAAATTAAATTTAGGACTGTTCGAAATAATACGAAACTTTTATGAACATTTATATATGTTATAAGGGAAGGTTTTGATGGAATTCCAAGAAAATACTCATCTGAAAATCAGATTCTATGAAACTTTTTGAAATGCAAGTTTCGGTCAAAAAATCATAATATATTATACACTACTTTCGGTTAAAAAATCAAATTAAATTGAGGACGAATCGAAATGATACGAAACTTTTCAGATCATTTATATATTTTAGGTAGGAAGGTTTTGATTGAAATCCATGCAAAAAATCATCTGGGAATTAGATTCTATGAAACATTTTGAAATGCAAATTTCGGTTAAAAAATCATAATGTATTATACACTGGTTGATACTAGTTTCGTTCAAAAATCAAATTCAATCGGGGACTGTTTGAAATGATACGAAACATTCCAGATCATTTATATATGTTAGAAGGGAAGGTTATGATGGAAGTCCATGCAAAAAATCATTTTAGAATTAGATACTATGAAACGTTTTGAAATGCAAGTTTCGGTCAAAAAATCATAATATATTATACACTAGTTTATACTAGTTTCGGTTAAAAAAAATCAAATTAAATCTAGGACTGTTTGGAACGATACAAAACTTTTATGAACCTTTATATATGTTATAAGGGAAGGTTATGATGGAAGTCAATGCAAAAAATCATCTGAAAATTAGATTGTATGAATCTTTTCGAAATGCAAGTTCTGTTAAAGAAATCAAAATATATTATACAATAGTTTCGGTCAAAAAATCAAATTAAATCGAAGATTGTTCGAAATGATAAGAAACTTATCAGATAATTTAAATATGTTACGAGGGAAGGTTATTATGGAAGTCCATGCAAAAAAAATCTGAGAATTAGACTCTATGAAGCATTTTGAAATTCAATTTTCGGTGTAAAAAATCATAATGTATTATACACTAAATTATACTATTTTCGGTCAAAAATCAAATAATATCGGGGACTGTTTGAAATGATACGAAAATTTTTCAGATCATTTATATATGTTAGGCGGGAAGGTTATAATGGAAGTACAGGCAAAAAATCAATTTAGAATTAGATTCTATAAAACGTTTTGAAATGCATGTTTCAATCAAAAAATCATAATATATTATACACTAGTTTATACTAGTTTCGGGCAAAAAATCAAATTAAATTTAGGACTGTTCGAAATTATACGAAAATTTTATGAACATTTATAGATGTTATAATGGAAATTTCTGATGGAAGTCCAAGCAAAAAGTCATCTGAAAATTAGATTCTATGAAACTTTTTGAAATGCAAGTTTCGGTCAAAAAATCATAATATATTTTACACTAGTTTCGGTTAAAATATCAAATTAAATTGAGGACGGATCGAAATGATACGAAACTTTTCAGATCATTTATATATTTTAGGTAGGATGGTTTTGATGGAAATCCATGCAAAAAATCATCTGAGAATTAGATTCTATGAAACATTTTGAAATGCAAATTTCGGTTAAAAAATCATAATGTATTATACACTTGTTGATACTAGCTTCGTTCAAAAATCAAATTAAATCGGGGACTGTTTGAAATAATACGAAACAATCCAGATCATTTATATATGTTAGGAGGGAAGGTTATGATGGAAGTCCATGCCAAAAATCATTTGAGAATTTGATACTATGAAACGTTTGAAATGCAAGTTTCGGTCAAAATATCATAATATATTATACACTAGTTTATTCGGTAAAAAAAATCAAATTAAATCTAAGACAGTTTGGAACGATACAAAACTTTTATTAACCTTTATATATGTTATAAGGGAAGGTTATGATGGAAGTCAATGCTAAAAATCATCTGAAAATTAGATTGTATGAATCTTTTCGAAATGCAAGTTCTGTTAAAAAAATCAAAATATATTATACACTAGTTTCGGTCAAAAAATCAAATTAAATCGAGGGTTGTTCGAAATGATATGAAATTATCAGATCATTTAAATATGTTACGAGGGAAGGTTATGATGTAAGTCCATGTAATAAATCATCTGAGAATTAGATTCGATGAAGCATTTTGAATTTCAAGTTTCGGTGTAAAAAATCATAATGTATTATAAACTAGTTTATACTATTTTCGGTCAAAAATCAAATTAAATCGGCGATTGTTTGAAATGATACGAAACTCTTTTAGATCATTTATATATGTTAGGCGGTAAGGTTATAATGGAAGTACAGGCAAAATATCAATTTATAATTAGATTCTATAAAACGTTTTGAAATGCATGTTTCAGTTAAAAGATCATAATACATTATACACTAATTTATACTAGTTTCGGGAAAAAAATCAAATTAAATTTAGGACTGTTCGAAATAATACGAAACTTTTATGAACATTTATATATGTTATAAGGGAAGGTTATGATGGAAGTCCAAGAAAATACTCATCTGAAAATCAGATTCTATGAAACTTTTTGAAATGCAAGTTTCGGTCAAAAAATCATAATATATTATACACTACTTTCGGTTAAAAAATCAAATTAAATTGAGGACGGATCAAAATGATACGAAACTTTTCAGATCATTTATATATTTTAGGTAGGAAGGTTTTGATTGAAATCCATGCAAAAAATCATCTGGGAATTAGATTCTATGAAACATTTTGAAATTCAAATTTCGGTTAAAAAATCATAATGTATTATACACTGGTTGATACTAGTTTCGTTCAAAAATCAAATTCAATCGGGGACTGTTTGAAATGATACGAAACATTCCAGATCATTTATATATGTTAGAAGGGGAGGTTATGATGGAAGTCCATGCAAAAAATCATTTTAGAATTAGATACTATGAAACGTTTTGAAATGCAAGTTTCCGTCAAAAAATCATAATATATTATACACTAGTTTATACTAGTTTCGGTAAAAAAAATCAAATTAGATCCAGGACTGTTTGGAACGATACAAAACTTTTATGAACCTTTATACATGTTATAAGGGAAGGTTATGATGGAAGTCAATGCAAAAAATCATATGAAAATTAGATTGTATGAATCTTTTCGAAATGCAAGTTCTGTTAAATAAATCAAAATATATTATACACTAGTTTCGGTCAAAAAATCAAATTAAATCGAAGATTGTTCGAAATGATAAGAAACTTATCAGATCATTTAAATATGTTACGAGGGAAGGTTATTATGGAAGTCCATGCAAAAAAAATCTGAGAATTAGACTCTATGAAGCATTTTGAAATTCAATTTTCGGTGTAAAAAATCATAATGTATTATACACTAAATTATACTATTTTCGGTCAAAAATCAAATAATATCGGGGACTGTTTGAAATGATACGAAAATTTTTCAGATCATTTATATATGTTAGGCGGGAAGGTTATAATGGAAGTACAGGCAAAAAATCAATTTAGAATTAGATTCTATAAAACGTTTTGAAATGCATGTTTCAATCAAAAAATCATAATATATTATACACTAGTTTATACTAGTTTCGGGCAAAAAATCAAATTAAATTTAGGACTGTTCGAAATTATACGAAAATTTTATGAACATTTATAGATGTTATAATGGAAATTTCTGATGGAAGTCCAAGCAAAAAGTCATCTGAAAATTAGATTCTATGAAACTTTTTGAAATGCAAGTTTCGGTCAAAAAATCATAATATATTTTACACTAGTTTCGGTTAAAATATCAAATTAAATTGAGGACGGATCGAAATGATACAAAACTTTTCAGATCATTTATATATTTTAGGTAGGATGGTTTTGATGGAAATCCATGCAAAAAATCATCTGAGAATTAGATTCTATGAAACATTTTGAAATGCAAATTTCGGTTAAAAAATCATAATGTATTATACACTTGTTGATACTAGTTTCGTTCAAAAATCAAATTAAATCAGGGACTGTTTGAAATAATACGAAACAATCCAGATCATTTATATATGTTAGGAGGGAAGGTTATGATGGAAGTCCATGCAAAAAATCATTTGAGAATTTGATACTATGAAACGTTTGAAATGCAAGTTTCGGTCAAAATATCATAATATATTATACACTAGTTTATTTGGTAAAAAAAATCAAATTAAATCTAAGACAGTTTGGAACGATACAAAACTTTTATTAACCTTTATATATGTTATAAGGGAAGGTTATGATGGAAGTCAATGCTAAAAATCATCTGAAAATTAGATTGTATGAATCTTTTCGAAATGCAAGTTCTGTTAAAAAAATCAAAATATATTATACACTAGTTTCGGTCAAAAAATCAAATTAAATCGAGGGTTGTTCGAAATGATATGAAATTATCAGATCATTTAAATATGTTACGAGGGAAGGTTATGATGTAAGTCCATGTAATAAATCATCTGAGAATTAGATTCGATGAAGCATTTTGAATTTCAAGTTTCGGTGTAAAAAATCATAATGTATTATAAACTAGTTTATACTATTTTCGGTCAAAAATCAAATTAAATCGGCGATTGTTTGAAATGATACGAAACTCTTTTAGATCATTTATATATGTTAGGCGGTAAGGTTATAATGGAAGTACAGACAAAATATCAATTTATAATTAGATTCTATAAAACGTTTTGAAATGCATGTTTCAGTTAAAAGATCATAATACATTATACACTAATTTATACTAGTTTCGGGCAAAAAATCAAATTAAATTTAGGACTGTTCGAAATAATACGAAACTTTTATGAACATTTATATATGTTATAAGGGAAGGTTATGATGGAAGTCCAAGAAAATACTCATCTGAAAATCAGATTCTATGAAACTTTTTGAAATGCAAGTTTCGGTCAAAAAATCATAATATATTATACACTACTTTCGGTTAAAAAATCAAATTAAATTGAGGACGGATCAAAATGATACGAAACTTTTCAGATCATTTATATATTTTAGGTAGGAAGGTTTTGATTGAAATCCATGCAAAAAATCATCTGGGAATTAGATTCTATGAAACATTTTGAAATTCAAATTTCGGTTAAAAAATCATAATGTATTATACACTGGTTGATACTAGTTTCGTTCAAAAATCAAATTCAATCGGGGACTGTTTGAAATGATACGAAACATTCTAGATCATTTATATATGTTAGAAGGGGAGGTTATGATGGAAGTCCATGCAAAAAATCATTTTAGAATTAGATACTATGAAACGTTTTGAAATGCAAGTTTCCGTCAAAAAATCATAATATATTATACACTAGTTTATACTAGTTTCGGTAAAAAAAATCAAATTAGATCTAGGACTGTTTGGAACGATACAAAACTTTTATGAACCTTTATACATGTTATAAGGGAAGGTTATGATGGAAGTCAATGCAAAAAATCATATGAAAATTAGATTGTATGAATCTTTTCGAAATGCAAGTTCTGTTAAATAAATCAAAATATATTATACACTAGTATCGGTCAAAAAATCAAATTAAATCGAAGATTGTTCGAAATGATAAGAAACTTATCAGATCATTTAAATATGTTACGAGGGAAGGTTATTATGGAAGTCCATGCAAAAAAAATCTGAGAATTAGACTCTATGAAGCATTTTGAAATTCAATTTTCGGTGTAAAAAATCATAATGTATTATACACTAGATTATACAATTTTCGGTCAAAAATCAAATTAAATCGGGGACTGTTTGAAATGATACGAAACTTTTTCAGATCATTTATATATGTTAGGCGGGAAGGTTATAATGGAAGTACAGGCAAAAAATCAATTTAGAATTAGATTCTATAAAACGTTTTGAAATGCATGTTTCAATCAAAAAATCATAATATATTATACACTAGTTTATACTAGTTTCGGGCAAAAAATCAAATTAAATTTAGGACTGTTCGAAATTATACGAAAATTTTATGAACATTTATAGATGTTATAATGGAAATTTCTGATGGAAGTCCAAGCAAAAAGTCATCTGAAAATTAGATTCTATGAAACTTTTTGAAATGCAAGTTTCGGTCAAAAAATCATAATATATTATACACTAGTTTCGGTTAAAAAATCAAATTAAATTGAGGACGGATCGAAATGATACGAAACTTTTCAGATCATTTATATATTTTAGGTAGGATGGTTTTGATGGAAATCCATGCAAAAATTCATCTGAGAATTAGATTCTATGAAACATTTTGAAATGCAAATTTCGGTTAAAAAATCATAATGTATTATACACTTGTTGATACTAGTTTCGTTCATAAATCATATTAAATCGGGAACTGTTTGAAATAATACGAAACTTTCCAGATCATTTATATATGTTAGGAGGGAAGGTTATGATGCAAGTCCATGCAAAAAACCATTTGAGAATTTGATACTATGAAACGTTTGAAATGCAAGTTTCGGTCAAAATATCATAATATATTATACACTAGTTTATTCGGTAAAAAAAATCAAATTAAATCTAAGACAGTTTGGAACGATACAAAACTTTTATTAACCTTTATATATGTTATAAGGGAAGGTTATGATGGAAGTCAATGCTAAAAATCATCTGAAAATTAGATTGTATGAATCTTTTCGAAATGCAAGTTCTGTTAAATAAATCAAAATATATTATACACTAGTTTCGGTCAAAAAATCAAATTAAATCGAGGGTTGTTCGAAATGATATGAAATTATCAGATCATTTAAATATGTTACGAGGGAAGGTTATGATGTAAGTCCATGTAATAAATAATCTGAGAATTAGATTCGATGAAGCATTTTGAATTTCAAGTTTCGGTGTAAAAAATCATAATGTATTATAAACTAGTTTATACTATTTTCGGTCAAATATCAAATTAA
Organism: Lathyrus aphaca; assembly: GCA_963966055.1. Taxonomy (NCBI): domain Eukaryota; kingdom Viridiplantae; phylum Streptophyta; class Magnoliopsida; order Fabales; family Fabaceae; genus Lathyrus; species Lathyrus aphaca. The sequence continues at coordinate 27,681,142 of OZ014523.1, read as the reverse complement.
ATCGGCGATTGTTTGAAATGATACGAAACTTTTTTAGATCATTTATATATGTTAGGCGGTAAGGTTATAATGGAAGTACAGGCAAAATATCAATTTATAATTAGATTCTATAAAACGTTTTGAAATGCATGTTTCAGTTAAAAGATCATAATACATTATACACTAATTTATACTAGTTTCGGGCAAAAAATCAAATTAAATTTAGGACTGTTCGAAATAATACGAAACTTTTATGAACATTTATATATGTTATAAGGGAAGGTTATGATGGAAGTCCAAGAAAATACTCATTTGAAAATCAGATTCTATGAAACTTTTTGAAATGCAAGTTTCGGTCAAAAAATCATAATATATTATACACTACTTTCGGTTAAAAAATCAAATTAAATTGAGGACGGATCAAAATGATACGAAACTTTTCAGATCATTTATATATTTTAGGTAGGAAGGTTTTGATTGAAATCCATGCAAAAAATCATCTGGGAATTAGATTCTATGAAACATTTTGAAATTCAAATTTCGGTTAAAAAATCATAATGTATTATACACTGGTTGATACTAGTTTCGTTCAAAAATCAAATTCAATCGGGGACTATTTGAAATGATACGAAACATTCTAGATCATTTATATATGTTAGAAGGGGAGGTTATGATGGAAGTCCATGCAAAAAATCATTTTAGAATTAGATACTATGAAACGTTTTGAAATGCAAGTTTCCGTCAAAAAATCATAATATATTATACACTAGTTTATACTAGTTTCGGTAAAAAAAATCAAATTAAATCTAGGACTGTTTGGAACGATACAAAACTTTTATGAACCTTTGTACATGTTATAAGGGAAGGTTATGATGGAAGTCAATGCAAAAAATCATATGAAAATTAGATTGTATGAATCTTTTCGAAATGCAAGTTCTGTTAAATAAATCAAAATATATTATACACTAGTTTCGGTCAAAAAATCAAATTAAATCGAAGATTGTTCGAAATGATAAGAAACTTATCAGATCATTTAAATATGTTACGAGGGAAGGTTATTATGGAAGTCCATGCAAAAAAAATCTGAGAATTAGACTCTATGAAGCATTTTGAAATTCAATTTTCGGTGTAAAAAATCATAATGTATTATACACTAGATTATACTATTTTCGGTCAAAAATCAAATTAAATCGGGGACTGTTTGAAATGATACGAAACTTTTTCAGATCATTTATATATGTTAGGCGGGAAGGTTATAATGGAAGTACAGGCAAAAAATCAATTTAGAATTAGATTCTATAAAACGTTTTGAAATGCATGTTTCAATCAAAAAATCATAATATATTATACACTAGTTTATACTAGTTTCGGGCAAAAAATCAAATTAAATTTAGGACTGTTCGAAATTATACGAAAATTTTATGAACATTTATAGATGTTATAATGGAAATTTCTGATGGAAGTCCAAGCAAAAAGTCATCTGAAAATTAGATTCTATGAAACTTTTTGAAATGCAAGTTTCGGTAAAAAAATCATAATATATTATACACTAGTTTCGGTTAAAAAATCAAATTAAATTGAGGACGGATCGAAATGATACGAAACTTTTCAGATCATTTATATATTTTAGGTAGGATGGTTTTGATGGAAATCCATGCAAAAATTCATCTGAGAATTAGATTCTATGAAACATTTTGAAATGCAAATTTCGGTTAAAAAATCATAATGTATTATACACTTGTTGATACTAGTTTCGTTCAAAAATCATATTAAATCGGGAACTGTTTGAAATAATACGAAACTTTCCAGATCATTTATATATGTTAGGAGGGAAGGTTATGATGGAAGTCCATGCAAAAAACCATTTGAGAATTTGATACTATGAAACGTTTGAAATGCAAGTTTCGGTCAAAATATCATAATATATTATACACTAGTTTATTCGGTAAAAAAAATCAAATTAAATCTAAGACAGTTTGGAACGATACAAAACTTTTATTAACCTTTATATATGTTATAAGGGAAGGTTATGATGGAAGTCAATGCTAAAAATCATCTGAAAATTAGATTGTATGAATCTTTTCGAAATGCAAGTTCTGTTAAATAAATCAAAATATATTATACACTAGTTTCGGTCAAAAATTCAAATTAAATCGAGGGTTGTTCGAAATGATATGAAATTATCAGATCATTTAAATATGTTACGAGGGAAGGTTATGATGTAAGTCCATGTAATAAATAATCTGAGAATTAGATTCGATGAAGCATTTTGAATTTCAAGTTTCGGTGTAAAAAATCATAATGTATTATAAACTAGTTTATACTATTTTCGGTCAAATATCAAATTAAATCGGCGATTGTTTGAAATGATACGAAACTTTTTTAGATCATTTATATATGTTAGGCGGTAAGGTTATAATGGAAGTACAGGCAAAATATCAATTTATAATTAGATTCTATAAAACGTTTTGAAATGCATGTTTCAGTTAAAAGATCATAATACATTATACACTAATTTATACTAGTTTCGGGCAAAAAATCAAATTAAATTTAGGACTGTTCGAAATAATACGAAACTTTTATGAACATTTATATATGTTATAAGGGAAGGTTATGATGGAAGTCCAAGAAAATACTCATCTGAAAATCAGATTCTATGAAACTTTTTGAAATGCAAGTTTCGGTCAAAAAATCATAATATATTATACACTACTTTCGGTTAAAAAATCAAATTAAATTGAGGACGGATCAAAATGATACGAAACTTTTCAGATCATTTATATATTTTAGGTAGGAAGGTTTTGATTGAAATCCATGCAAAAAATCATCTGGGAATTAGATTCTATGAAACATTTTGAAATTCAAATTTCGGTTAAAAAATCATAATGTATTATACACTGGTTGATACTAGTTTCGTTCAAAAATCAAATTCAATCGGGGACTGTTTGAAATGATACGAAACATTCTAGATCATTTATATATGTTAGAAGGGGAGGTTATGATGGAAGTCCATGCAAAAAATCATTTTAGAATTAGATACTATGAAACGTTTTGAAATGCAAGTTTCCGTCAAAAAATCATAATATATTATACACTAGTTTATACTAGTTTCGGTAAAAAAAATCAAATTAAATCTAGGACTGTTTGGAATGATACAAAACTTTTATGAACCTTTATACATGTTATAAGGGAAGGTTATGATGGAAGTCAATGCAAAAAATCATATGAAAATTAGATTGTATGAATCTTTTCGAAATGCAAGTTCTGTTAAATAAATCAAAATATATTATACACTAGTTTCGGTCAAAAAATCAAATTAAATCGAAGATTGTTCGAAATGATAAGAAACTTATCAGATCATTTAAATATGTTACGAGGGAAGGTTATTATGGAAGTCCATGCAAAAAAAATCTGAGAATTAGACTCTATGAAGCATTTTGAAATTCAATTTTCGGTGTAAAAAATCATAATGTATTATACACTAGATTATACTATTTTCGGTCAAAAATCAAATTAAATCGGGGACTGTTTGAAATGATACGAAACTTTTTCAGATCATTTATATATGTTAGGCGGGAAGGTTATAATGGAAGTACAGGCAAAAAATCAATTTAGAATTAGATTCTATAAAACGTTTTGAAATGCATGTTTCAATCAAAAAATCATAATATATTATACACTAGTTTATACTAGTTTCGGGCAAAAAATCAAATTAAATTTAGGACTGTTCGAAATTATACGAAAATTTTATGAACATTTATAGATGTTATAATGGAAATTTCTGATGGAAGTCCAAGCAAAAAGTCATCTGAAAATTAGATTCTATGAAACTTTTTGAAATGCAAGTTTCGGTCAAAAAATCATAATATATTATACACTAGTTTCGGTTAAAAAATCAAATTAAATTGAGGACGGATCGAAATGATACGAAACTTTTCAGATCATTTATATATTTTAGGTAGGATGGTTTTGATGGAAATCCATGCAAAAATTCATCTGAGAATTAGATTCTATGAAACATTTTGAAATGCAAATTTCGGTTAAAAAATCATAATGTATTATACACTTGTTGATACTAGTTTCGTTCAAAAATCATATTAAATCGGGAACTGTTTGAAATAATACGAAACTTTCCAGATCATTTATATATGTTAGGAGGGAAGGTTATGATGGAAGTCCATGCAAAAAACCATTTGAGAATTTGATACTATGAAACGTTTGAAATGCAAGTTTCGGTCAAAATATCATAATATATTATACACTAGTTTATTCGGTAAAAAAAATCAAATTAAATCTAAGACAGTTTGGAACGATACAAAACTTTTATTAACCTTTATATATGTTATAAGGGAAGGTTATGATGGAAGTCAATGCTAAAAATCATCTGAAAATTAGATTGTATGAATCTTTTCGAAATGCAAGTTCTGTTAAATAAATCAAAATATATTATACACTAGTTTCGGTCAAAAATTCAAATTAAATCGAGGGTTGTTCGAAATGATATGAAATTATCAGATCATTTAAATATGTTACGAGGGAAGGTTATGATGTAAGTCCATGTAATAAATCATCTGAGAATTAGATTCGATGAAGCATTTTGAATTTCAAGTTTCGGTGTAAAAAATCATAATGTATTATAAACTAGTTTATACTATTTTCGGTCAAAAATCAAATTAAATCGGCGATTGTTTGAAATGATACGAAACTTTTTTAGATCATTTATATATGTTAGGCGGTAAGGTTATAATGGAAGTACAGGCAAAATATCAATTTATAATTAGATTCTATAAAACGTTTTGAAATGCATGTTTCAGTTAAAAGATCATAATACATTATACACTAATTTATACTAGTTTCGGGCAAAAAATCAAATTAAATTTAGGACTGTTCGAAATAATACGAAACTTTTCTGAACATTTATATATGTTATAAGGGAAGGTTATGATGGAAGTCCAAGAAAATACTCATCTGAAAATCAGATTCTATGAATCTTTTTGAAATGCAAGTTTCGGTCAAAAAATCATAATATATTATACACTACTTTCGGTTAAAAAATCAAATTAAATTGAGGACGGATCGAAATGATACGAAACTTTTCAGATCATTTATATATTTTAGGTAGGAAGGTTTTGATTGAAATCCATGCAAAAAATCATCTTGGAATTAGATTCTATGAAACATTTTGAAATTCAAATTTCGGTTAAAAAATCATAATGTATTATACACTGGTTGATACTAGTTTCGTTCAAAAATCAAATTCAATCGGGGACTGTTTGAAATGATACGAAACATTCCAGATCATTTATATATGTTAGAAGGGAAGGTTATGATGGAAGTCCATGCAAAAAATCATTTTAGAATTAGATACTATGAAACGTTTTGAAATGCAAGTTTCGTTCAAAAAATCATAATATATTATACACTAGTTTATACTTGTTTCGGTAAAAAAAATCAAATTAAATCTAGGACTGTTTGGAACGATACAAAACTTTTATGAACCTTTATATATGTTATAAGGGAAGGTTATGATGGAAGTCAATGCAAAAAATCATCTGAAAATTAGATTGTATGAATCTTTTCGAAATGCAAGTTCTGTTAAAGAAATCAAAATATATTATACAATAGTTTCGGTCAAAAAATCAAATTAAATCGAAGATTGTTCGAAATGATAAGAAACTTATCAGATCATTTAAATATGTTACGAGGGAAGGTTATTATGGAAGTCCATGCAAAAAAAATCTGAGAATTTGACTCTATGAAGCATTTTGAAATTCAATTTTCGGTGTAAAAAATCATAATGTATTATACACTAGATTATACTATTTTGGGTCAAAAATCAAATTAAATCGGGGACTGTTTGAAATGATACGAAACTTTTTCAGATCATTTATATATGTTAGGCGGGAAGGTTATAATGGAAGTACAGGCAAAAAATCAATTTAGAATTAGATTCTATAAAACGTTTTGAAATTCATGTTTCAATCAAAAAATCATAATATATTATACACTATTTTATACTAGTTTCGGGCAAAAAATCAAATTAAATTTAGGACTGTTCGAAATTATACGAAAATTTTATGAACATTTATAGATGTTATAATGGAAATTTCTGATGGAAGTCCAAGCAAAAAGTCATCTGAAAATTAGATTCTATGAAACTTTTTGAAATGCAAGTTTCGGTCAAAAAATCATAATATATTATACACTAGTTTCTGTTAAAAAATCAAATTAAATTGAGGACGGATCGAAATGATACGAAACTTTTCAGATCATTTATATATTTTAGGTAGGATGGTTTTGATGGAAATCCATGCAAAAAATCATCTGAGAATTAGATTCTATGAAACATTTTGAAATGCAAATTTCGGTTAAAAAATCATAATGTATTATACACTTGTTGATACTAGTTTCGTTCAAAAATCAAATTAAATCGGGGACTGTTTGAAATAATACGAAACTTTCCAGATCATTTATATATGTTAGGAGGGAAGGTTATGATGGAAGTCCATGCAAAAAATCATTTGAGAATTTGATACTATGAAACGTTTGAAATGCAAGTTTCGGTCAAAATATCATAATATATTATACACTAGTTTATTCGGTAAAAAAAATCAAATTAAATCTAAGACAGTTTGGAACGATACAAAACTTTTATTAACCTTTATATATGTTATAAGGGAAGGTTATGATGGAAGTCAATGCTAAAAATCATCTGAAAATTAGATTGTATGAATCTTTTCAAAATGCAAGTTCTGTTAAAAAAATCAAAATATATTATACACTAGTTTCGGTCAAAAAATCAAATTAAATCGAGGGTTGTTCGAAATGATATGAAATTATCAGATCATTTAAATATGTTACGAGGGAAGGTTATGATGTAAGTCCATGTAATAAATCATCTGAGAATTAGATTCGATGAAGCATTTTGAATTTCAAGTTTCGGTGTAAAAAATCATAATGTATTATAAACTAGTTTATACTATTTTCGGTCAAAAATCAAATTAAATCGGCGATTGTTTGAAATGATACGAAACTTTTTTAGATCATTTATATATGTTAGGCGGTAAGGTTATAATGGAAGTACAGGCAAAATATCAATTTATAATTAGATTCTATAAAACGTTTTGAAATGCATGTTTCAGTTAAAAGATCATAATACATTATACACTAATTTATACTAGTTTCGGGCAAAAAATCAAATTAAATTTAGGACTGTTCGAAATAATACGAAACTTTTCTGAACATTTATATATGTTATAAGGGAAGGTTATGATGGAAGTCCAAGAAAATACTCATCTGAAAATCAGATTCTATGAAACTTTTTGAAATGCAAGTTTCGGTCAAAAAATCATAATATATTATACACTACTTTCGGTTAAAAAATCAAATTAAATTGAGGACGGATCAAAATGATACGAAACTTTTCAGATCATTTATATATTTTAGGTAGGAAGGTTTTGATTGAAATCCATGCAAAAAATCATCTTGGAATTAGATTCTATGAAACATTTTGAAATGCAAATTTCGGTTAAAAAATCATAATGTATTATACACTTGTTGATACTAGTTTCGTTCAAAAATCAAATTAAATCGGGGACTGTTTGAAATAATACGAAACTTTCCAGATCATTTATATATGTTAGGAGGGAAGGTTATGATGGAAGTCCATGCATAAAATCATTTGAGAATTTGATACTATGAAACGTTTGAAATGCAAGTTTCGGTCAAAATATCATAATATATTATACACTAGTTTATTCGGTAAAAAAAATCAAATTAAATCTAAGACAGTTTGGAACGATACAAAACTTTTATTAACCTTTATATATGTTATAAGGGAAGGTTATGATGGAAGTCAATGCTAAAAATCATCTGAAAATTAGATTGTATGAATCTTTTCAAAATGCAAGTTCTGTTAAAAAAATCAAAATATATTATACACTAGTTTCGGTCAAAAAATCAAATTAAATCGAGGGTTGTTCGAAATGATATGAAATTATCAGATCATTTAAATATGTTACGAGGGAAGGTTATGATGTAAGTCCATGTAATAAATCATCTGAGAATTAGATTCGATGAAGCATTTTGAATTTCAAGTTTCGGTGTAAAAAATCATAATGTATTATAAACTAGTTTATACTATTTTCGGTCAAAAATCAAATTAAATCGGCGATTGTTTGAAATGATACGAAACTTTTTTAGATCATTTATATATGTTAGGCGGTAAGGTTATAATGGAAGTACAGGCAAAATATCAATTTATAATTAGATTCTATAAAACGTTTTGAAATGCATGTTTCAGTTAAAAGATCATAATACATTATACACTAATTTATACTAGTTTCGGGCAAAAAATCAAATTAAATTTAGGACTGTTCGAAATAATACGAAACTTTTCTGAACATTTATATATGTTATAAGGGAAGGTTATGATGGAAGTCCAAGAAAATACTCATCTGAAAATCAGATTCTATGAAACTTTTTGAAATGCAAGTTTCGGTCAAAAAATCATAATATATTATACACTACTTTCGGTTAAAAAATCAAATTAAATTGAGGACGGATCAAAATGATACGAAACTTTTCAGATCATTTATATATTTTAGGTAGGAAGGTTTTGATTGAAATCCATGCAAAAAATCATCTTGGAATTAGATTCTATGAAACATTTTGAAATTCAAATTTCGGTTAAAAAATCATAATGTATTATACACTGGTTGATACTAGTTTCGTTCAAAAATCAAATTCAATCGGGGACTGTTTGAAATGATACGAAACATTCCAGATCATTTATATATGTTAGAAGGGAAGGTTATGATGGAAGTCCATGCAAAAAATCATTTTAGAATTAGATACTATGAAACGTTTTGAAATGCAAGTTTCGTTCAAAAAATCATAATATATTATACACTAGTTTATACTAGTTTCGGTAAAAAAAATCAAATTAAATCTAGGACTGTTTGGAACGATACAAAACTTTTATGAACCTTTATATATGTTATAAGGGAAGGTTATGATGGAAGTCAATGCAAAAAATCATCTGAAAATTAGATTGTATGAATCTTTTCGAAATGCAAGTTCTGTTAAAGAAATCAAAATATATTATACAATAGTTTCGGTCAAAAAATCAAATTAAATTGAAGATTGTTCGAAATGATAAGAAACTTATCAGATCATTTAAATATGTTACGAGGGAAGGTTATTATGGAAGTCCATGCAAAAAAAATCTGAGAATTTGACTCTATGAAGCATTTTGAAATTCAATTTTCGGTGTAAAAAATCATAATGTATTATACACTAGATTATACTATTTTCGGTCAAAAATCAAATTAAATCGGGGACTGTTTGAAATGATACGAAACTTTTTCAGATCATTTATATATGTTAGGCGGGAAGGTTATAATGGAAGTACAGGCAAAAAATCAATTTAGAATTAGATTCTATAAAACGTTTTGAAATTCATGTTTCAATCAAAAAATCATAATATATTATACACTAGTTTATACTAGTTTCGGGCAAAAAATCAAATTAAATTTAGGACTGTTCGAAATTATACGAAAATTTTATGAACATTTATAGATGTTATAATGGAAATTTCTGATGGAAGTCCAAGCAAAAAGTCATCTGAAAATTAGATTCTATGAAACTTTTTGAAATGCAAGTTTCGGTCAAAAAATCATAATATATTATACACTAGTTTCGGTTAAAAAATCAAATTAAATTGAGGACGGATCGAAATGATACGAAACTTTTCAGATCATTTATATATTTTAGGTAGGATGGTTTTGATGGAAATCCATGCAAAAAATCATCTGAGAATTAGATTCTATGAAACATTTTGAAATGCAAATTTCGGTTAAAAAATCATAATGTATTATACACTTGTTGATACTAGTTTCGTTCAAAAATCAAATTAAATCGGGGACTGTTTGAAATAATACGAAACTTTCCAGATCATTTATATATGTTAGGAGGGAAGGTTATGATGGAAGTCCATGCATAAAATCATTTGAGAATTTGATACTATGAAACGTTTGAAATGCAAGTTTCGGTCAAAATATCATAATATATTATACACTAGTTTATTCGGTAAAAAAAATCAAATTAAATCTAAGACAGTTTGGAACGATACAAAACTTTTATTAACCTTTATATATGTTATAAGGGAAGGTTATGATGGAAGTCAATGCTAAAAATCATCTGAAAATTAGATTGTATGAATCTTTTCAAAATGCAAGTTCTGTTAAAAAAATCAAAATATATTATACACTAGTTTCGGTCAAAAAATCAAATTAAATCGAGGGTTGTTCGAAATGATATGAAATTATCAGATCATTTAAATATGTTACGAGGGAAGGTTATGATGTAAGTCCATGTAATAAATCATCTGAGAATTAGATTCGATGAAGCATTTTGAATTTCAAGTTTCGGTGTAAAAAATCATAATGTATTATAAACTAGTTTATACTATTTTCGGTCAAAAATCAAATTAAATCGGCGATTGTTTGAAATGATACGAAACTTTTTTAGATCATTTATATATGTTAGGCGGTAAGGTTATAATGGAAGTACAGGCAAAATATCAATTTATAATTAGATTCTATAAAACGTTTTGAAATGCATGTTTCAGTTAAAAGATCATAATACATTATACACTAATTTATACTAGTTTCGGGCAAAAAATCAAATTAAATTTAGGACTGTTCGAAATAATACGAAACTTTTCTGAACATTTATATATGTTATAAGGGAAGGTTATGATGGAAGTCCAAGAAAATACTCATCTGAAAATCAGATTCTATGAAACTTTTTGAAATGCAAGTTTCGGTCAAAAAATCATAATATATTATACACTACTTTCGGTTAAAAAATCAAATTAAATTGAGGACGGATCAAAATGATACGAAACTTTTCAGATCATTTATATATTTTAGGTAGGAAGGTTTTGATTGAAATCCATGCAAAAAATCATCTTGGAATTAGATTCTATGAAACATTTTGAAATTCAAATTTCGGTTAAAAAATCATAATGTATTATACACTGGTTGATACTAGTTTCGTTCAAAAATCAAATTCAATCGGGGACTGTTTGAAATGATACGAAACATTCCAGTCATTTATATATGTTAGAAGGGAAGGTTATGATGGAAGTCCATGCAAAAAATCATTTTAGAATTAGATACTATGAAACGTTTTTAAATGCAAGTTTCGTTCAAAAAATCATAATATATTATACACTAGTTTATACTAGTTTCGGTAAAAAAAATCAAATTAAATCTAGGACTGTTTGGAACGATACAAAACTTTTATGAACCTTTATATATGTTATAAGGGAAGGTTATGATGGAAGTCAATGCAAAAAATCATCTGAAAATTAGATTGTATGAATCTTTTCGAAATGCAAGTTCTGTTAAAGAAATCAAAATATATTATACAATAGTTTCGGTCAAAAAATCAAATTAAATCGAAGATTGTTCGAAATGATAAGAAACTTATCAGATCATTTAAATATGTTACGAGGGAAGGTTATTATGGAAGTCCATGCAAAAAAAATCTGAGAATTTGACTCTATGAAGCATTTTGAAATTCAATTTTCGGTGTAAAAAATCATAATGTATTATACACTAGATTATACTATTTTCGGTCAAAAATCAAATTAAATCGGGGACTGTTTGAAATGATACGAAACTTTTTCAGATCATTTATATATGTTAGGCGGGAAGGTTATAATGGAAGTACAGGCAAAAAATCAATTTAGAATTAGATTCTATAAAACGTTTTGAAATTCATGTTTCAATCAAAAAATCATAATATATTATACACTAGTTTATACTAGTTTCGGGCAAAAAATCAAATTAAATTTAGGACTGTTCGAAATTATACGAAAATTTTATGAACATTTATAGATGTTATAATGGAAATTTCTGATGGAAGTCCAAGCAAAAAGTCATCTGAAAATTAGATTCTATGAAACTTTTTGAAATGCAAGTTTCGGTCAAAAAATCATAATATATTATACACTAGTTTCGGTTAAAAAATCAAATTAAATTGAGGACGGATCGAAATGATACGAAACTTTTCAGATCATTTATATATTTTAGGTAGGATGGTTTTGATGGAAATCCATGCAAAAAATCATCTGAGAATTAGATTCTATGAAACATTTTGAAATGCAAATTTCCGTTAAAAAATCATAATGTATTATACACTTGTTGATACTAGTTTCGTTCAAAAATCAAATTAAATCGGGGACTGTTTGAAATAATACGAAACTTTCCAGATCATTTATATATGTTAGGAGGGAAGGTTATGATGGAAGTCCATGCAAAAAATCATTTGAGAATTTGATACTATGAAACGTTTGAAATGCAAGTTTCGGTCAAAATATCATAATATATTATACACTAGTTTATTCGGTAAAAAAAATCAAATTAAATCTAAGACAGTTTGGAACGATACAAAACTTTTATTAACCTTTATATATGTTATAAGGGAAGGTTATGATGGAAGTCAATGCTAAAAATCATCTGAAAATTAGATTGTATGAATCTTTTCAAAATGCAAGTTCTGTTAAAAAAATCAAAATATATTATACACTAGTTTCGGTCAAAAAATCAAATTAAATCGAGGGTTGTTCGAAATGATATGAAATTATCAGATCATTTAAATATGTTACGAGGGAAGGTTATGATGTAAGTCCATGTAATAAATCATCTGAGAATTAGATTCGATGAAGCATTTTGAATTTCAAGTTTCGGTGTAAAAAATCATAATGTATTATAAACTAGTTTATACTATTTTCGGTCAAAAATCAAATTAAATCGGCGATTGTTTGAAATGATACGAAACTTTTTTAGATCATTTATATATGTTAGGCGGTAAGGTTATAATGGAAGTACAGGCAAAATATCAATTTATAATTAGATTCTATAAAACGTTTTGAAATGCAAGTTTCAGTTAAAAGATCATAATACATTATACACTAATTTATACTAGTTTCAGGCAAAAAATCAAATTAAATTTAGGACTGTTCGAAATAATACGAAACTTTTCTGAACATTTATATATGTTATAAGGGAAGGTTATGATGGAAGTCCAAGAAAATACTCATCTGAAAATCAGATTCTATGAAACTTTTTGAAATGCAAGTTTCGGTCAAAAAATCATAATATATTATACACTACTTTCGGTTAAAAAATCAAATTAAATTGAGGACGGATCGAAATGATACGAAACTTTTCAGATCATTTATATATTTTAGGTAGGAAGGTTTTGATTGAAATCCATGCAAAAAATCATCTGGGAATTAGATTCTATGAAACATTTTGAAATGCAAATTTCGGTTAAAAAATTATAATGTATTATACACTGGTTGATACTAGTTTCGTTCAAAAATCAAATTCAATCGGGGACTGTTTGAAATGATACGAAACATTCCAGATCATTTATATATGTTAGAAGGGAAGGTTATGATGGAAGTCCATGCAAAAAATCATTTTAGAATTAGATACTATGAAACGTTTTGAAATGCAAGTTTCGTTCAAAAAATCATAATATATTATACACTAGTTTATACTAGTTTCGGTAAAAAAAATCAAATTAAATCTAGGACTGTTTGGAACGATACAAACCTTTATGAACCTTTATATATGTTATAAGGGAAGGTTATGATGGAAGTCAATGCAAAAAATCATCTGAAAATTAGATTGTATGAATCTTTTCGAAATGCAAGTTCTGTTAAAGAAATCAAAATATATTATACAATAGTTTCGGTCAAAAAATCAAATTAAATCGAAGATTGTTCGAAATGATAAGAAACTTACCAGATCATTTATATATGTTACGAGGGAAGGTTATTATGGAAGTCCATGCAAAAAAAATCTGAGAATTAGACTCTATGAAGCATTTTGAAATTCAATTTTCGGTGTAAAAAATCATAATGTATTATACACTAGATTATACTATTTTCGGTCAAAAATCAAATTAAATCGGGGACTGTTTGAAATGATACGAAACTTTTTCAGATCATTTATATATGTTAGGCGGGAAGGTTATAATGGAAGTACAGGCAAAAAATCAATTTAGAATTAGATTCTATAAAACGTTTTGAAATGCATGTTTCAATCAAAAAATCATAATATATTATACACTTGTTTATACTAGTTTCGGGCAAAAAATCAAATTATATTTAGGACTGTTCGAAATTATACTAAAATTTTATGAACATTTATAGATGTTATAATGGAAATTTCTGATGGAAGTCCAAGCAAAAAGTCATCTGAAAATTAGATTCTATGAAACTTTTTGAAATGCAAGTTTCGGTCAAAAAATCATAATATATTATACACTAGTTTCGGTTAAAAAATCAAATTAAATTGAGGACGGATCGAAATGATACGAAACTTTTCAGATCATTTATATATTTTAGGTAGGATGGTTTTGATGGAAATCCATGCAAAAAATCATCTGAGAATTAGATTCTATGAAACATTTTGAAATGCAAATTTCGGTTAAAAAATCATAATGTATTATACACTTGTTGATACTAGTTTCGTTCAAAAATCAAATTAAATCGGGGACTGTTTGAAATAATACGAAACTTTCCAGATCATTTATATATATTAGGAGGGAAGGTTATGATGGAAGTCCATGCAAAAAATCATTTGAGAATTTGATACTATGAAACGTTTGAAATGCAAGTTTCGGTCAAAATATCATAATATATTATACACTAGTTTATTCGGTAAAAAAAATCAAATTAAATCTAAGACAGTTTGGAACGATACAAAACTTTTATTAACCTTTATATTTGTTATAAGGGAAGGTTATGATGGAAGTCAATGCTAAAAATCATCTGAAAATTATATTGTATGAATCTTTTCGAAATGCAAGTTCTGTTAAAAAAATCAAAATATATTATACACTAGTTTCGGTCAAAAAATCAAATTAAATTGAGGGTTGTTCGAAATGATATGAAATTATCAGATCATTTAAATATGTTACGAGGGAAGGTTATGATGTAAGTCCATGTAATAAATCATCTGAGAATTAGATTCGATGAAGCATTTTGAATTTCAAGTTTCGGTGTAAAAAATCATAATGTATTATAAACTAGTTTATACTATTTTCGGTCAAAAATCAAATTAAATCGGCGATTGTTTGAAATGATACGAAACTTTTTTAGATCATTTATATATGTTAGGCGGTAAGGTTATAATGGAAGTACAGGCAAAATATCAATTTATAATTAGATTCTATAAAACGTTTTGAAATGCATGTTTCAGTTAAAAGATCATAATACATTATACACTAATTTATACTAGTTTCGGGCAAAAAATCAAATTAAATTTAGGACTATTCGAAATAATACGAAACTTTTATGAACATTTATATATGTTATAAGGGAAGGTTATGATGGAAGTCCAAGAAAATACTCATCTGAAAATCAGATTCTATGAAACTTTTTGAAATGCAAGTTTCGGTCAAAAAATCATAATATATTATACACTACTTTCGGTTAAAAAATCAAATTAAATTGAGGACGGATTGAAATGATACGAAACTTTTCAGATCATTTATATATTTTAGGTAGGAAGGTTTTGATTGAAATCCATGCAAAAAATCATCTGGGAATTAGATTCTATGAAACATTTTGAAATTCAAATTTCGTTTAAAAAATCATAA
This sequence comes from Lathyrus aphaca, assembly GCA_963966055.1. Taxonomy (NCBI): domain Eukaryota; kingdom Viridiplantae; phylum Streptophyta; class Magnoliopsida; order Fabales; family Fabaceae; genus Lathyrus; species Lathyrus aphaca. The sequence continues at coordinate 27,665,479 of OZ014523.1, read as the reverse complement.
TGTATTATACACTGGTTGATACTAGTTTCGTTCAAAAATCAAATTCAATCGGGGACTGTTTGAAATGATACGAAACATTCCAGATCATTTATATATGTTAGAAGGGAAAGTTATGATGGAAGTCCATGCAAAAAATCATTTTAGAATTAGATACTATGAAACGTTTTGAAATGCAAGTTTCGGTCAAAAAATCATAATATATTATACACTAGTTTATACTAGTTTCGGTAAAAAAAATCAAATTAAATCTAGGACTGTTTGGAACGATACAAAACTTTTATGAACCTTTATATATGTTATAAGGGAAGGTTATGATGGAAGTCAATGCAAAAAATCATATGAAAATTAGATTGTATGAATCTTTTCGAAATGCAAGTTCTGTTAAAGAAATCAAAATATATTATACAATAGTTTCGGTCAAAAAATCAAATTAAATCGAAGATTGTTCGAAATGATAAGAAACTTATCAGATCATTTAAATATGTTACGAGAGAAGGTTATTATGGAAGTCCATGCAAAAAAAATCTTAGAATTAGACTCTATGAAGCATTTTGAAATTCAATTTTCGGTGTAAAAAATCATAATGTATTATACACTAGATTATACTATTTTCGGTCAAAAATCAAATTAAATCGGGGACTGTTTGAAATGATACGAAACTTTTTCAGATCATTTATATATGTTAGGCGGGAAGGTTATAATGGAAGTACAGGCAAAAAATCAATTTAGAATTAGATTCTATAAAACGTTTTGAAATGCATGTTTCAATCAAAAAATCATAATATATTATACACTAGTTTATACTAGTTTCGGGCAAAAAATCAAATTATATTTAGGACTGTTCGAAATTATACGAAAATTTTATGAACATTTATAGATGTTATAATGGAAATTTCTGATGGAAGTCCAAGCAAAAAGTCATCTGAAAATTAGATTCTATGAAACTTTTTGAAATGCAAGTTTCGGTCAAAAAATCATAATATATTATACACTAGTTTCGGTTAAAATATCAAATTAAATTGAGGACGGATCGAAATGATACGAAACTTTTCAGATCATTTATATATTTTAGGTAGGATGGTTTTGATGGAAATCCATGCAAAAAATCATCTGAGAATTAGATTCTATGAAACATTTTGAAATGCAAATTTCGGTTAAAAAATCATAATGTATTATACACTTGTTGATACTAGTTTCGTTCAAAAATCAAATTAAATCGGGGACTGTTTGAAATAATACGAAACTTTCCAGATCATTTATATATGTTAGGAGGGAAGGTTATGATGGAAGTCCATGCAAAAAATCATTTGAGAATTTGATACTATGAAACGTTTGAAATGCAAGTTTCGGTCAGAATATCATAATATATTATACACTAGTTTATTCGGTAAAAAAAATCAAATTAAATCTAAGACAGTTTGGAACGATACAAAACTTTTATTAACCTTTATATATGTTATAAGGGAAGGTTATGATGGAAGTCAATGCTAAAAATCATCTGAAAATTAGATTGTATGAATCTTTTCGAAATGCAAGTTCTGTTAAAATAATCAAAATATATTATACACTAGTTTCGGTCAAAAAATCAAATTAAATCGAGGGTTGTTCGAAATGATATGAAATTATCAGATCATTTAAATATGTTACGAGGGAAGGTTATGATGTAAGTCCATGTAATAAATCATCTGAGAATTAGATTCGATGAAGCATTTTGAATTTCAAGTTTCGGTGTAAAAAATCATAATGTATTATAAACTAGTTTATACTATTTTCGGTCAAAAATCAAATTAAATCGGCGATTGTTTGAAATGATACGAAACTTTTTTAGATCATTTATATATGTTAGGCGGTAAGGTTATAATGGAAGTACAGGGAAAATATCAATTTATAATTAGATTCTATAAAACGTTTTGAAATGCATGTTTCAGTTAAAAGATCATAATACATTATACACTAATTTATACTAGTTTCGGGCAGAAAATCAAATTAAATTTAGGACTGTTCGAAATAATACGAAACTTTTATGAACATTTATATATGTTATAAGGGAAGGTTATGATGGAAGTCCAAGAAAATACTCATCTGAAAATTAGATTCTATGAAACTTTTTGAAATGCAAGTTTCGGTAAAAAAATCATAATATATTATACACTACTTTCAGTTAAAAAATCAAATTAAATTGAGGACGGATCGAAATGATACGAAACTTTTCAGATCATCTATATATTTTAGGTAGGAAGGTTTTGATTGAAATCCATGCAAAAAATCATCTGGGAATTAGATTCTATGAAACATTTTGAAATGCAAATTTCGGTTAAAAAATCATAATGTATTATACACTTGTTGATACTAGTTTCGTTCAAAAATCAAATTAAATCGGGGACTGTTTGAAATGATACGAAACATTCCAGATCATTTATATATGTTAGAAGGGAAGGTTATGATGGAAGTCCATGCAAAAAATCATTTTAGAATTAGATACTATGAAACGTTTTGAAATGCAAGTTTCGGTCAAAAAATCATAATATATTATACACTAGTTTATACTAGTTTCGGTAAAAAAAATCAAATTAAATCTAGGACTGTTTGGAACGATACAAAACTTTTATGAACCTTTATATATGTTATAAGGGAAGGTTATGATGGAAGCCAATGCAAAAAATCATCTGAAAATTAGATTGTATGAATCTTTTCGAAATGCAAGTTCTGTTAAAGAAATCAAAATATATTATACAATAGTTTCGGTCAAAAAATCAAATTAAATCGAAGATTGTTCGAAATGATAAGAAACTTATCAGATCATTTAAATATGTTACGAGGGAAGGTTATTATGGAAGTCCATGCAAAAAAAATCTGAGAATTAGACTCTATGAAGCATTTTGAAATTCAATTTTCGGTGTAAAAAATCATAATGTATTATACACTAGATTATACTATTTTCGGTCAAAAATCAAATTAAATCGGGGACTGTTTGAAATGATACGAAACTTTTTCAGATCATTTATATATGTTAGGCGGGAAGGTTATAATGGAAGTACAGGCAAAAAATCAATTTAGAAATAGATTCTATAAAACGTTTTGAAATGCATGTTTCAATCAAAAAATAAAAATATATTATACACTAGTTTATACTAGTTTCGGGCAAAAAATCAAATTAAATTTAGCACTGTTCGAAATTATACGAAAATTTTATGAACATTTATAGATGTTATAATGGAAATTTCTGATGGAAGTCCAAGCAAAAAGTCATCTGAAAATTAGATTCTATGAAACTTTTTGAAATGCAAGTTTCGGTCAAAAAATCATAATATATTATACACTAGTTTCGGTTAAAAAATCAAATTAAATTGAGGACGGATCGAAATGATACGAAACTTTTCAGATCATTTATATATTTTAGGTAGGATGGTTTTGATGGAAATACATGCAAAAAATCATCTGAGAATTAGATTCTATGAAACATTTTGAAATGCAAATTTCGGTTAAAAAAGTATAATGTATTATACACTTGTTGATACTAGTTTCGTTCAAAAATCAAATTAAATCGGGGACTGTTTGAAATGATACGAAACATTTCAGATCATTTATATATGTTAGAAGGGAAGGTTATGATGGAAGTCCATGCAAAAAATCATTTTAGAATTAGATACTATGAAACGTTTTGAAATGCAAGTTTCGGTCAAAAAATCATAATATATTATACACTAGTTTATTCGGTAAAAAAAATCAAATTAAATCTAAGACAGTTTGGAACGATACAAAACTTTTATTAACCTTTATATATGTTATAAGGGAAGGTTATGATGGAAGTCAATGCTAAAACTCATCTGAAAATTAGATTGTATGAATCTTTTCGAAATGCAAGTTCTGTTAAAAAAATTAAAATATATTATACACTAGTTTCGGTCAAAAAATCAAATTAAATCGAGGGTTGTTCGAAATGATATGAATCTTATCAGATCATTTAAATATGTTACGAGGGAAGGTTATGATTTAAGTCCATGTAATAAATCATCTGAGAATTAGATTCGATGAAGCATTCTGAATTTCAAGTTTCGGTGTAAAAAATCATAATGTATTATAAACTAGTTTATACTATTTTCGGTCAAAAATCAAATTAAATCGGGGATTGTTTGAAATGATACGAAACTTTTTTAGATCATTTATATATGTTAGGCGGTAAGGTTATAATGGAAGTACAGGCAAAATATCAATTTATAATTAGATTCTATAAAACGTTTTGAAATGCATGTTTCAGTTAAAAGATCATAATACATTATACACTAATTTATACTAGTTTCGGGCAGAAAATCAAATTAAATTTAGGACTGTTCGAAATAATACGAAACTTTTATGAACATTTATATATGTTATAAGGGAAGGTTATGATGGAAGTCCAAGAAAATACTCATCTGAAAATTAGATTCTATGAAACTTTTTGAAATGCAAGTTTCGGTAAAAAAATCATAATATATTATACACTACTTTCGGTTAAAAAATCAAATTAAATTGAGGACGGATCGAAATGATACGAAACTTTTCAGATCATTTATATATTTTAGGTAGGAAGGTTTTGATTGAAATCCATGCAAAAAATCATCTGGGAATTAGATTCTATGAAACATTTTGAAATGCAAATTTCGGTTAAAAAATCATAATGTATTATACACTTGTTGATACTAGTTTCGTTCAAAAATCAAATTAAATCGGGGACTGTTTGAAATGATACGAAACATTCCAGATCATTTATATATGTTAGAAGGGAAGGTTATGATGGAAGTCCATGCAAAAAATCATTTTAGAATTAGATACTATGAAACGTTTTGAAATGCAAGTTTCGGTCAAAAAATCATAATATATTATACACTAGTTTATACTAGTTTCGGTAAAAAAAATCAAATTAAATCTAGGACTGTTTGGAACGATACAAAACTTTTATGAACCTTTATATATGTTATAAGGGAAGGTTATGATGGAAGCCAATGCAAAAAATCATCTGAAAATTAGATTGTATGAATCTTTTCGAAATGCAAGTTCTGTTAAAGAAATCAAAATATATTATACAATAGTTTCGGTCAAAAAATCAAATTAAATCGAAGATTGTTCGAAATGATAAGAAACTTATCAGATCATTTAAATATGTTACGAGGGAAGGTTATTATGGAAGTCCATGCAAAAAAAATCTGAGAATTAGACTCTATGAAGCATTTTGAAATTCAATTTTCGGTGTAAAAAATCATAATGTATTATACACTAGATTATACTATTTTCGGTCAAAAATCAAATTAAATCGGGGACTGTTTGAAATGATACGAAACTTTTTCAGATCATTTATATATGTTAGGCGGGAAGGTTATAATGGAAGTACAGGCAAAAAATCAATTTAGAAATAGATTCTATAAAACGTTTTGAAATGCATGTTTCAATCAAAAAATAAAAATATATTATACACTAGTTTATACTAGTTTCGGGCAAAAAATCAAATTAAATTTAGCACTGTTCGAAATTATACGAAAATTTTATGAACATTTATAGATGTTATAATGGAAATTTCTGATGGAAGTCCAAGCAAAAAGTCATCTGAAAATTAGATTCTATGAAACTTTTTGAAATGCAAGTTTCGGTCAAAAAATCATAATATATTATACACTAGTTTCGGTTAAAAAATCAAATTAAATTGAGGACGGATCGAAATGATACGAAACTTTTCAGATCATTTATATATTTTAGGTAGGATGGTTTTGATGGAAATACATGCAAAAAATCATCTGAGAATTAGATTCTATGAAACATTTTGAAATGCAAATTTCGGTTAAAAAAGTATAATGTATTATACACTTGTTGATACTAGTTTCGTTCAAAAATCAAATTAAATCGGGGACTGTTTGAAATGATACGAAACATTCCAGATCATTTATATATGTTAGAAGGGAAGGTTATGATGGAAGTCCATGCAAAAAATCATTTTAGAATTAGATACTATGAAACGTTTTGAAATGCAAGTTTCGGTCAAAAAATCATAATATATTATACACTAGTTTATACTAGTTTCGGTAAAAAAAATCAAATTAAATCTAGGAATGTTTGGAACGATACAAAACTTTTATGAACCTTTATATATGTTATAAGGGAAGGTTATGATGGAAGCCAATGCAAAAAATCATCTGAAAATTAGATTGTATGAATCTTTTCGAAATGCAAGTTCTGTTAAAGAAATCAAAATATATTATACAATAGTTTCGGTCAAAAAATCAAATTAAATCGAAGATTGTTCGAAATGATAAGAAACTTATCAGATCATTTAAATATGTTACGAGGGAAGGTTATTATGGAAGTCCATGCAAAAAAAATCTGAGAATTAGACTCTATGAAGCATTTTGAAATTCAATTTTCGGTGTAAAAAATCATAATGTATTATACACTAGATTATACTATTTTCGGTCAAAAATCAAATTAAATCGGGGACTGTTTGAAATGATACGAAACTTTTTCAGATCATTTATATATGTTAGGCGGGAAGGTTATAATGGAAGTACAGGCAAAAAATCAATTTAGAAATAGATTCTATAAAACGTTTTGAAATGCATGTTTCAATCAAAAAATAAAAATATATTATACACTAGTTTATACTAGTTTCGGGCAAAAAATCAAATTAAATTTAGCACTGTTCGAAATTATACGAAAATTTTATGAACATTTATAGATGTTATAATGGAAATTTCTGATGGAAGTCCAAGCAAAAAGTCATCTGAAAATTAGATTCTATGAAACTTTTTGAAATGCAAGTTTCGGTCAAAAAATCATAATATATTATACACTAGTTTCGGTTAAAAAATCAAATTAAATTGAGGACGGATCGAAATGATACGAAACTTTTCAGATCATTTATATATTTTAGGTAGGATGGTTTTGATGGAAATACATGCAAAAAATCATCTGAGAATTAGATTCTATGAAACATTTTGAAATGCAAATTTCGGTTAAAAAAGTATAATGTATTATACACTTGTTGATACTAGTTTCGTTCAAAAATCAAATTAAATCGGGGACTGTTTGAAATGATACGAAACATTTCAGATCATTTATATATGTTAGAAGGGAAGGTTATGATGGAAGTCCATGCAAAAAATCATTTTAGAATTAGATACTATGAAACGTTTTGAAATGCAAGTTTCGGTCAAAAAATCATAATATATTATACACTAGTTTATTCGGTAAAAAAATTCAAATTAAATCTAAGACAGTTTGGAACGATACAAAACTTTTATTAACCTTTATATATGTTATAAGGGAAGGTTATGATGGAAGTCAATGCTAAAACTCATCTGAAAATTAGATTGTATGAATCTTTTCGAAATGCAAGTTCTGTTAAAAAAATTAAAATATATTATACACTAGTTTCGGTCAAAAAATCAAATTAAATCGAGGGTTGTTCGAAATGATATGAATCTTATCAGATCATTTAAATATGTTACGAGGGAAGGTTATGATTTAAGTCCATGTAATAAATCATCTGAGAATTAGATTCGATGAAGCATTCTGAATTTCAAGTTTCGGTGTAAAAAATCATAATGTATTATAAACTAGTTTATACTATTTTCGGTCAAAAATCAAATTAAATCGGGGATTGTTTGAAATGATACGAAACTTTTTTAGATCATTTATATATGTTAGGCGGTAAGGTTATAATGGAAGTACAGGCAAAATATCAATTTATAATTAGATTCTATAAAACGTTTTGAAATGCATGTTTCAGTTAAAAGATCATAATACATTATACACTAATTTATACTAGTTTCGGGCAGAAAATCAAATTAAATTTAGGACTGTTCGAAATAATACGAAACTTTTATGAACATTTATATATGTTATAAGGGAAGGTTATGATGGAAGTCCAAGAAAATACTCATCTGAAAATTAGATTCTATGAAACTTTTTGAAATGCAAGTTTCGGTAAAAAAATCATAATATATTATACACTACTTTCGGTTAAAAAATCAAATTAAATTGAGGACGGATCGAAATGATACGAAACTTTTCAGATCATTTATATATTTTAGGTAGGAAGGTTTTGATTGAAATCCATGCAAAAAATCATCTGGGAATTAGATTCTATGAAACATTTTGAAATGCAAATTTCGGTTAAAAAAGTATAATGTATTATACACTTGTTGATACTAGTTTCGTTCAAAAATCAAATTAAATCGGGGACTGTTTGAAATGATACGAAACATTCCAGATCATTTATATATGTTAGAAGGGAAGGTTATGATGGAAGTCCATGCAAAAAATCATTTTAGAATTAGATACTATGAAACGTTTTGAAATGCAAGTTTCGGTCAAAAAATCATAATATATTATACACTAGTTTATACTAGTTTCGGTAAAAAAAATCAAATTAAATCTAGGACTGTTTGGAACGATACAAAACTTTTATGAACCTTTATATATGTTATAAGGGAAGGTTATGATGGAAGCCAATGCAAAAAATCATCTGAAAATTAGATTGTATGAATCTTTTCGAAATGCAAGTTCTGTTAAAGAAATCAAAATATATTATACAATAGTTTCGGTCAAAAAATCAAATTAAATCGAAGATTGTTCGAAATGATAAGAAACTTATCAGATCATTTAAATATGTTACGAGGGAAGGTTATTATGGAAGTCCATGCAAAAAAAATCTGAGAATTAGACTCTATGAAGCATTTTGAAATTCAATTTTCGGTGTAAAAAATCATAATGTATTATACACTAGATTATACTATTTTCGGTCAAAAATCAAATTAAATCGGGGACTGTTTGAAATGATACGAAACTTTTTCAGATCATTTATATATGTTAGGCGGGAAGGTTATAATGGAAGTACAGGCAAAAAATCAATTTAGAAATAGATTCTATAAAACGTTTTGAAATGCATGTTTCAATCAAAAAATAAAAATATATTATACACTAGTTTATACTAGTTTCGGGCAAAAAATCAAATTAAATTTAGCACTGTTCGAAATTATACGAAAATTTTATGAACATTTATAGATGTTATAATGGAAATTTCTGATGGAAGTCCAAGCAAAAAGTCATCTGAAAATTAGATTCTATGAAACTTTTTGAAATGCAAGTTTCGGTCAAAAAATCATAATATATTATACACTAGTTTCGGTTAAAAAATCAAATTAAATTGAGGACGGATCGAAATGATACGAAACTTTTCAGATCATTTATATATTTTAGGTAGGATGGTTTTGATGGAAATACATGCAAAAAATCATCTGAGAATTAGATTCTATGAAACATTTTGAAATGCAAATTTCGGTTAAAAAAGTATAATGTATTATACACTTGTTGATACTAGTTTCGTTCAAAAATCAAATTAAATCGGGGACTGTTTGAAATGATACGAAACATTTCAGATCATTTATATATGTTAGAAGGGAAGGTTATGATGGAAGTCCATGCAAAAAATCATTTTAGAATTAGATACTATGAAACGTTTTGAAATGCAAGTTTCGGTCAAAAAATCATAATATATTATACACTAGTTTATTCGGTAAAAAAATTCAAATTAAATCTAAGACAGTTTGGAACGATACAAAACTTTTATTAACCTTTATATATGTTATAAGGGAAGGTTATGATGGAAGTCAATGCTAAAACTCATCTGAAAATTAGATTGTATGAATCTTTTCGAAATGCAAGTTCTGTTAAAAAAATTAAAATATATTATACACTAGTTTCGGTCAAAAAATCAAATTAAATCGAGGGTTGTTCGAAATGATATGAATCTTATCAGATCATTTAAATATGTTACGAGGGAAGGTTATGATGTAAGTCCATGTAATAAATCATCTGAGAATTAGATTCGATGAAGCATTCTGAATTTCAAGTTTCGGTGTAAAAAATCATAATGTATTATAAACTAGTTTATACTATTTTCGGTCAAAAATCAAATTAAATCGGGGATTGTTTGAAATGATACGAAACTTTTTTAGATCATTTATATATGTTAGGCGGTAAGGTTATAATAGAAGTACAGGCAAAATATCAATTTATAATTAGATTCTGTAAAACGTTTTGAAATGCATGTTTCAGTTAAAAGATCATAATACATTATACACTAATTTATACTAGTTTCGGGCAAAAAATCAAATTAAATTTAGGACTGTTCGAAATAATACGAAACTTTTATGAATATTTATATATGTTATAAGGGAAGGTTATGATGGAAGTCCAAGAAAATACTCATCTGAAAATCAGATTCTATGAAACTTTTTGAAATGCAAGTTTCGGTCAAAAAATCATAATATATTATACACTACTTTCGGTTAAAAAATCAAATTAAATTGAGGACGGATCGAAATGATACGAAACTTTTCAGATCATTTATATATTTTAGGTAGGAAGGTTTTGATTGAAATCCATGCAAAAAATCATCTGGGAATTAGATTCTATGAAACATTTTGAAATGCAAATTTCGGTTAAGAAATCATAATGTATTATACACTGGTTGATACTAGTTTCGTTCAAAAATCAAATTCAATCGGGGAATGTTTGAAATGATACGAAACATTCCAGATCATTTATATATGTTAGAAGGGAAGGTTATGATGGAAGTCCATGCAAAAAATCATTTTAGAATTAGATACTATGAAACGTTTTGAAATGCAAGTTTCGGTCAAAAAATCATAATATATTATACACTAGTTTATACTAGTTTCGGTAAAAAAAATCAAATTAAATCTAGGACTGTTTGGAACGATACAAAACTTTTATGAACCTTTATATATGTTATAAGGGAAGGTTATGATGGAAGTCAATGCAAAAAATCATCTGAAAATTAGATTGTATGAATCTTTTCGAAATGCAAGTTCTGTTAAAGAAATCAAAATATATTATACAATAGTTTCGGTCAAAAAATCAAATTAAATCAAAGATTGTTCGAAATGATAAGAAACTTATTAGATCATTTAAATATGTTACGAGGGAAGGTTATTATGGAAGTCCATGCAAAAAAAATCTGAGAATTAGACTCTATGAAGCATTTTGAAATTCAATTTTCGGTGTAAAAAATCATAATGTATTATACACTAGATTATACTATTTTCGGTCAAAAATCAAATTAAATCGGGGACTGTTTGAAATGATACGAAACTTTTTCAGATCATTTATATATGTTAGGCGGGAAGGTTATAATGGAAGTACAGGCAAAAAATCAATTTAGAAATAGATTCTATAAAACGTTTTGAAATGCATGTTTCAATCAAAAAATAAAAATATATTATACACTAGTTTATACTAGTTTCGGGCAAAAAATCAAATTAAATTTAGCACTGTTCGAAATTATACGAAAATTTTATGAACATTTATAGATGTTATAATGGAAATTTCTGATGGAAGTCCAAGCAAAAATTCATCTGAAAATTAGATTCTATGAAACTTTTTGAAATGCAAGTTTCGGTCAAAAAATCATAATATATTATACACTAGTTTCGGTTAAAAAATCAAATTAAATTGAGGACGGATCGAAATGATACGAAACTTTTCAGATCATTTATATATTTTAGGTAGGATGGTTTTGATGGAATCCATGCAAAAAATCATCTGAGAATTAGATTCTATGAAACATTTTGAAATGAAAATTTCGGTTAAAAAATCATAATGTATTATACACTTGTTGATACTAGTTTCGTTCAAAAATCAAATTAAATCGGGGACTGTTTGAAATAATACGAAACTTTCCAGATCATTTATATATGTTAGGAGGGAAGGTTATGATGGAAGTCCATGCAAAAAATCATTTGAGAATTTGATATTATGAAACGTTTGAAATGCAAGTTTCGGTCAAAATATCATAATATATTATACACTAGTTTATTCGGTAAAATAAATCAAATTAAATCTAAGACAGTTTGGAACGATACAAAACTTTTATTAACCTTTATATATGTTATAAGGGAAGGTTATGATGGAAGTCAATGCTAAAAATCATCTGAAAATTAGATTGTATGAATCTTTTCGAAATGCAAGTTCTGTTAAAAAAATTAAAATATATTATACACTAGTTTCGGTCAAAAAATCAAATTAAATCGAGGGTTGTTCGAAATGATATGAAACTTATCAGATCATTTAAATATGTTACGAGGGAAGGTTATGATGTAAGTCCATGTAATAAATCATCTGAGAATTAGATTCGATGAAGCATTCTGAATTTCATGTTTCGGTGTAAAAAATCATAATGTATTATAAACTAGTTTATACTATTTTCGGTCAAAAATCAAATTAAATCGGGGATTGTTTGAAATGATACGAAACTTTTTTAGATCATTTATATATGTTAGGCAGTAAGGTTATAATAGAAGTACAAGCAAAATATCAATTTATAATTAGATTCTATAAAACGTTTTGAAATGCATGTTTCAGTTAAAAGATCATAATACATTATACACTAATTTATACTAGTTTCGGGAAAAAAATCAAATTAAATTTAGGACTGTTCGAAATAATACGAAACTTTTATGAACATTTATATATGTTATAAGGGAAGGTTATGATGGAAGTCCAAGAAAATACTCATCTGAAAATCAGATTCTATGAAACTTTTTGAAATGCAAGTTTCGGTCAAAAAATCATAATATATTATACACTATTTTCGGTTAAAAAATCAAATTAAATTGAGGACGGATCGAAATGATACGAAACTTTTCAGATCATTTATATATTTTAGGTAGGATGGTTTTGATGGAATCCATGCAAAAAATCATCTGAGAATTAGATTCTATGAAACATTTTGAAATGAAAATTTCGGTTAAAAAATCATAATGTATTATACACTTGTTGATACTAGTTTCGTTCAAAAATCAAATTAAATCGGGGACTGTTTGAAATAATACGAAACTTTCCAGATCATTTATATATGTTAGGAGGGAAGGTTATGATGGAAGTCCATGCAAAAAATCATTTGAGAATTTGATATTATGAAACGTTTGAAATGCAAGTTTCGGTCAAAATATCATAATATATTATACACTAGTTTATTCGGTAAAATAAATCAAATTAAATCTAAGACAGTTTGGAACGATACAAAACTTTTATTAACCTTTATATATGTTATAAGGGAAGGTTATGATGGAAGTCAATGCTAAAAATCATCTGAAAATTAGATTGTATGAATCTTTTCGAAATGCAAGTTCTGTTAAAAAAATTAAAATATATTATACACTAGTTTCGGTCAAAAAATCAAATTAAATTGAGGGTTGTTCGAAATGATATGAATCTTATCAGATCATTTAAATATGTTACGAGGGAAGGTTATGATGTAAGTCCATGTAATAAATCATCTGAGAATTAGATTCGATGAAGCATTCTGAATTTCAAGTTTCGGTGTAAAAAATCATAATGTATTATAATCTAGTTTATACTATTTTCGGTCAAAAATCAAATTAAATCGGGGATTGTTTGAAATGATACGAAACTTTTTTAGATCATTTATATATGTTAGGCGGTAAGGTTATACTAGAAGTACAGGCAAAATATCAATTTATAATTAGATTCTGTAAAACGTTTTGAAATGCATGTTTCAGTTAAAAGATCATAATACATTATACACTAATTTATACTAGTTTCGGGCAAAAAATCAAATTAAATTTAGGACTGTTCGAAATAATACGAAACTTTTATGAACATTTATATATGTTATAAGGGAAGGTTATGATGGAAGTCCAAGAAAATACTCATCTGAAAATCAGATTCTATGAAACTTTTTGAAATGCAAGTTTCGGTCAAAAAATCATAATATATTATACACTACTTTCGGTTAAAAAATCAAATTAAATTGAGGACGGATCGAAATGATATGAAACTTTTCAGATCATTTATATATTTTAGGTAGGAAGGTTTTGATTGAAATCCATGCAAAAATCATCTGGGAATTAGATTCTATGAAACATTTTGAAATGAAAATTTCGGTTAAGAAATCATAATGTATTATACACTGGTTGATACTAGTTTCGTTCAAAAATCAAATTCAATCGGGGAATGTATGAAATGATACGAAACATTCCAGATCATTTATATATGTTAGAAGGGAAGGTTATGATGGAAGTCCATGCAAAAAATCATTTTAGAATTAGATACTATGAAACGTTTTGAAATGCAAGTTTCGGTCAAAAAATCATAATATATTATACACTAGTTTATACTAGTTTCGGTAAAAAAAATCAAATTAAATCTAGGACTGTTTGGAACGATACAAAACTTTTATGAACCTTTATATATGTTATAAGGGAAGGTTATGATGGAAGCCAATGCAAAAAATCATCTGAAAATTAGATTGTATGAATCTTTTCGAAATGCAAGTTCTGTTAAAGAAATCAAAATATATTATACAATAGTTTCGGTCAAAAAATCAAATTAAATCGAAGATTGTTCGAAATGATAAGAAACTTATTAGATCATTTAAATATGTTACGAGGGAAGGTTATTATGGAAGTCCATGCAAAAAAAAAATCTGAGAATTAGACTCTATGAAGCATTTTGAAATTCAATTTTCGGTGTAAAAAATCATAATGTATTATACACTAGATTATACTATTTTCGGTCAAAAATCAAATTAAATCGGGGACTGTTTGAAATGATACGAAACTTTTTCAGATCATTTATATATGTTAGGCGGGAAGGTTATAATGGAAGTACAGGCAAAAAATCAATTTAGAAATAGATTCTATAAAACGTTTTGAAATGCATGTTTCAATCAAAAAATAAAAATATATTATACACTAGTTTATACTAGTTTCGGGCAAAAAATCAAATTAAATTTAGCACTGTTCGAAATTATACGAAAATTTTATGAACATTTATAGATGTTATAATGGAAATTTCTGATGGAAGTCCAAGCAAAAAGTCATCTGAAAATTAGATTCTATGAAACTTTTTGAAATGCAAGTTTCGGTCAAAAAATCATAATATATTATACACTAGTTTCGGTTAAAAAATCAAATTAAATTGAGGACGGATCGAAATGATACGAAACTTTTCAGATCATTTATATATTTTAGGTAGGATGGTTTTGATGGAATCCATGCAAAAAATCATCTGAGAATTAGATTCTATGAAACATTTTGAAATGAAAATTTCGGTTAAAAAATCATAATGTATTATACACTTGTTGATACTAGTTTCGTTCAAAAATCAAATTAAATCGGGGACTGTTTGAAATAATACGAAACTTTCCAGATCATTTATATATGTTAGGAGGGAAGGTTATGATGGAAGTCCATGCAAAAAATCATTTGAGAATTTGATATTATGAAACGTTTGAAATGCAAGTTTCGGTCAAAATATCATAATATATTATACACTAGTTTATTCGGTAAAATAAATCAAATTAAATCTAAGACAGTTTGGAACGATACAAAACTTTTATTAACCTTTATATATGTTATAAGGGAAGGTTATGATGGAAGTCAATGCTAAAAATCATCTGAAAATTAGATTGTATGAATCTTTTCGAAATGCAAGTTCTGTTAAAAAAATTAAAATATATTATACACTAGTTTCGGTCAAAAAATCAAATTAAATCGAGGGTTGTTCGAAATGATATGAAACTTATCAGATCATTTAAATATGTTACGAGGGAAGGTTATGATGTAAGTCCATGTAATAAATCATCTGAGAATTAGATTCGATGAAGCATTCTGAATTTCAAGTTTCGGTGTAAAAAATCATAATGTATTATAAACTAGTTTATACTATTTTCGGTCAAAAATCAAATTAAATCGGGGATTGTTTGAAATGATACGAAACTTTTTTAGATCATTTATATATGTTAGGCGGTAAGGTTATAATAGAAGTACAGGCAAAATATCAATTCATAATTAGATTCTATAAAACGTTTTGAAATGCATGTTTCAGTTAAAAGATCATAATACATTATACACTAATTTATACTAGTTTCGGGCAAAAAATCAAATTAAATTTAGGACTGTTCGAAATAATACGAAACTTTTATGAACATTTATATATGTTATAAGGGAAGGTTATGATGGAAGTCCAAGAAAATACTCATCTGAAAATCAGATTCTATGAAACTTTTTGAAATGCAAGTTTCGGTCAAAAAATCATAATATATTATACACTACTTTCGGTTAAAAAATCAAATTAAATTGAGGACGGATCGAAATGATACGAAACTTTTCAGATCATTTATATATTTTAGGTAGGAAGGTTTTGATTGAAATCCATGCAAAAAATCATCTGGGAATTAGATTCTATGAAACATTTTGAAATGCAAATTTCGGTTAAGAAATCATAATGTATTATACACTGGTTGATACTAGTTTCGTTCAAAAATCTAATTCAATCGGGGAATGTTTGAAATGATACGAAACATTCCAGATCATTTATATATGTTAGAAGGGAAGGTTATGATGGAAGTCCATGCAAAAAATCATTTTAGAATTAGATACTATGAAACGTTTTGAAATGCAAGTTTCGGTCAAAAAATCATAATATATTATACACTAGTTTATACTAGTTTCGGTAAAAAAAATCAAATTAAATCTAGGACTGTTTGGAATGATACAAAACTTTTATGAACCTTTATATATGTTATAAGGGAAGGTTATGATGGAAGTCAATGCAAAAAAAATCATCTGAAAATTAGATTGTATGAATCTTTTCGAAATGCAAGTTCTGTTAAAGAAATCAAAATATATTATACAATAGTTTCGGTCAAAAAATCAAATTAAATCGAAGATTGTTCGAAATGATAAGAAACTTATCAGATCATTTAAATATGTTACGAGGGAAGGTTATTATGGAAGTCCATGCAAAAAAAATCTGAGAATTAGACTCTATGAAGCATTTAGAAATTCAATTTTCGGTGTAAAAAATCATAATGTATTATACACTAGATTATACTATTTTCGGTCAAAAATCAAATTAAATCGGGGACTGTTTGAAATGATACGAAACTTTTTCAGATCATTTATATATGTTAGGCGGGAAGGTTATAATGGAAGTACAGGCAAAAAATCAATTTAGAATTAGATTCTATAAAAGATTTTGAAATGCATGTTTCAATCAAAAAATCATAATATATTATACACTAGTTTATACTAGTTTCGGGCAAAAAATCAAATTAAATTTAGGACTGTTCGAAATTATACGAAAATTTTATGAACATTTATAGATGTTATAATGGAAATTTCTGATGGAAGTCCAAGCAAAAAGTCATCTGAAAATTAGATTCTATGAAACTTTTTGAAATGCAAGTTTCGGTCAAAAAATCATAATATATTATACACTAGTTTCGGTTAAAAAATCAAATTAAATTGAGGACGGATCGAAATGATACGAAACTTTTCAGATCATTTATATATTTTAGGTAGGATGGTTTTGATGGAAATCCATGCAAAAATCATCTGAGAATTAGATTCTAAGAAACATTTTGAAATGCAAATTTCGGTTAAAAAATCATAATGTATTATACACTTGTTGATACTAGTTTCGTTCAAAAATCAAATTAAATCGGGGACTGTTTGAAATAATATGAAACTTTCCAGATCATTTATATATGTTAGGAGGGAAGGTTATGATGGAAGTCCATGCAAAAAATCATTTGAGAATTTGATACTATGAAACGTTTGAAATGCAAGTTTCGGTCAAAATATCATAATATATTATACACTAGTTTATTCGGTAAATAAATCAAATTAAATCTAAGACAGTTTGGAACGATACAAAACTTTTATTAACCTTTATATATGTTATAAGGGAAGGTTATGATGGAAGTCAATGCTAAAAATCATCTGAAAATTAGATTGTATGAATCTTTTCGAAATGCAAGTTCTGTTAAAAAAATCAAAATATATTATACACTAGTTTCGGTCAAAAAATCAAATTAAATCGAGGGTTGTTCGAAATGATATGAAACTTATCAGATCATTTAAATATGTTACGAGGGAAGGTTATGATGTAAGTCCATGTAATAAATCATCTGAGAATTAGATTCGATGGAGCATTTTGAATTTCAAGTTTCGGTGTAAAAAATCATAATGTATTATAAACTAGTTTATACTATTTTCGGTCAAAAATCAAATTAAATCGGGGATTGTTTGAAATGATACGAAACTTTTTTAGATCATTTATATATGTTAGGCGGTAAGGTTATAATAGAAGTACAGGCAAAATATCAATTTATAATTAGATTCTATAAAACGTTTTGAAATGCATGTTTCAGTTAAAAGATCATAATACATTATACACTAATTTATACTAGTTTCGGGCAAAAAATCAAATTAAATTTAGGACTGTTCGAAATAATACGAAACTTTTATGAACATTTATATATGTTATAAGGGAAGGTTATGATGGAAGTCCAAGAAAATACTCATCTGAAAATCAGATTCTATGAAACTTTTTGAAATGCAAGTTTCGGTCAAAAAATCATAATATATTATACACGACTTTCAGTTAAAAAATCAAATTAAATTGAGGACGGATCGAAATGATACGAAACTTTTCAGATCATTTATATATTTTAGGTAGGAAGGTTTTGATTGAAATCCATGCAAAAAATCATCTGGGAATTAGATTCTATGAAACATTTTGAAATGCAAATTTCGGTTAAGAAATCATAATGTATTATACACTGGTTGATACTAGTTTCGTTCAAAAATCAAATTCAATCGGGGAATGTTTGAAATGATACGAAACATTCCAGATCATTTATATATGTTAGAATGGAAGGTTATGATGGAAGTCCATGCAAAAAATCATTTTAGAATTAGATACTATGAAACGTTTTGAAATGCAAGTTTCGGTCAAAAAATCATAATATATTATACACTAGTTTATACTAGTTTCGGTAAAAAAAATCAAATTAAATCTAGGACTGTTTGGAACGATACAAAACTTTTATGAACCTTTATATATGTTATAAGGGAAGGTTATGATGGAAGTCAATGCAAAAAAATCATCTGAAAATTAGATTGTATGAATCTTTTCGAAATGCAAGTTCTGTTAAAGAAATCAAAATATATTATACAATAGTTTCGGTCAAAAAATCAAATTAAATCGAAGATTGTTCGAAATGATAAGAAACTTATCAGATCATTTAAATATGTTACGAGGGAAGGTTATTATGGAAGTCCATGCAAAAAATATCTGAGAATTAGACTCTATGAAGCATTTTGAAATTCAATTTTCGGTGTAAAAAATCATAATGTATTATACACTAGATTATACTATTTTCGGTCAAAAATCAAATTAAATCGGGGACTGTTTGAAATGATATGAAACTTTTTCAGATCATTTATATATGTTAGGCGGGAAGGTTATAATGGAAGTACAGGCAAAAAATCAATTTAGAATTAGATTCTATAAAAGATTTTGAAATGCATGTTTCAATCAAAAAATCATAATATATTATACACTAGTTTATACTAGTTTCGGGCAAAAAATCAAATTAAATTTAGGACTGTTCAAAATTATACGAAAATTTTATGAACATTTATAGATGTTATAAAGGAAATTTCTGATGGAAGTCCAAGCAAAAAGTCATCTGAAAATTAGATTCTATGAAACTTTTTGAAATGCAAGTTTCGGTCAAAAAATCATAATATATTATACACTAGTTTCGGTTAAAAAATCAAATTAAATTGAGGACGGATCGAAATGATACGAAACTTTTCAGATCATTTATATATTTTAGGTAGGATGGTTTTGATGGAAATCCATGCAAAAATCATCTGAGAATTAGATTCTAAGAAACATTTTGAAATGCAAATTTCGGTTAAAAAATCATAATGTATTATAAACTAGTTTATACTATTTTCGGTCAAAAATCAAATTAAATCGGGGATTGTTTGAAATGATACGAAACTTTTTTAGATCATTTATATATGTTAGGCGGTAAGGTTATAATAGAAGTACAGGCAAAATATCAATTCATAATTAGATTCTATAAAACGTTTTGAAATGCATGTTTCAGTTAAAAGATCATAATACATTATACACTAATTTATACTAGTTTCGGGCAAAAAATCAAATTAAATTTAGGACTGTTCGAAATAATACGAAACTTTTATGAACATTTATATATGTTATAAGGGAAGGATATGATGGAAGTCCAAGAAAATATTCATTTGAAAATCAGATTCTATGAAACTTTTTGAAATGCAAGTTTCGGTCAAAAAATCATAATATATTATACACTACTTTCGGTTAAAAAATCAAATTAAATTGAGGACGGATCGAAATGATACGAAACTTTTCAGATCATTTATATATTTTAGGTAGGAAGGTTTTGATTGAAATCCATGCAAAAAATCATCTGGGAATTAGATTCTATGAAACATTTTGAAATGCAAATTTCGGTTAAGAAATCATAATGTATTATACACTGGTTGATACTAGTTTCGTTCAAAAATCTAATTCAATCGGGGAATGTTTGAAATGATACGATACATTCCAGATCATTTATATATGTTAGAAGGGAAGGTTATGATGGAAGTCCATGCAAAAAATCATTTTAGAATTAGATACTATGAAACGTTTTGAAATGCAAGTTTCGGTCAAAAAATCATAATATATTATACACTAGTTTATACTAGTTTCGGTAAAAAAAATCAAATTAAATCTAGGACTGTTTGGAACGATACAAAACTTTTATGAACCTTTATATATGTTATAAGGGAAGGTTATGATGGAAGTCAATGCAAAAAAAATCATCTGAAAATTAGATTGTATGAATCTTTTCGAAATGCAAGTTCTGTTAAAGAAATCAAAATATATTATACAATAGTTTCGGTCAAAAAATCAAATTAAATCGAAGATTGTTCGAAATGATAAGAAACTTATCAGATCATTTAAATATGTTACGAGGGAAGGTTATTATGGAAGTCCATGCAAAAAAAATCTGAGAATTAGACTCTATGAAGCATTTTTAAATTCAATTTTCGGTGTAAAAAATCATAATGTATTATACACTAGATTATACTATTTTTGGTCAAAAATCAAATTAAATCGGGGACTGTTTGAAATGATACGAAACTTTTTCAGATCATTTATATATGTTAGGCGGGAAGGTTATAATGGAAGTACAGG
Source organism: Lathyrus aphaca (assembly GCA_963966055.1). NCBI lineage: Eukaryota > Viridiplantae > Streptophyta > Magnoliopsida > Fabales > Fabaceae > Lathyrus > Lathyrus aphaca. The sequence goes on along the minus strand of OZ014523.1, from coordinate 27,644,380 downwards.
CAAAAAATCAATTTAGAATTAGATTCTATAAAAGATTTTGAAATGCATGTTTCAATCAAAAAATCATAATATATTATACACTAGTTTATACTAGTTTCGGGCAAAAAATCAAATTAAATTTAGGACTGTTCGAAATTATACGAAAATTTTATGACCGTTTATAGATGTTATAATGGAAATTTCTGATGGAAGTCCAAGCAAAAAGTCATCTGAAAATTAGATTCTATGAAACTTTTTGAAATGCAAGTTTCGGTCAAAAAATCATAATATATTATACACTAGTTTCGGTTAAAAAATCAAATTAAATTGAGGACGGATCGAAATGATACGAAACTTTTCAGATCATTTATATATTTTAGGTAGGATGGTTTTGATGGAAATCCATGCAAAAATCATCTGAGAATTAGATTCTAAGAAACATTTTGAAATGCAAATTTCGGTTAAAAAATCATAATGTATTATACACTTGTTGATACTAGTTTCGTTCAAAAATCAAATTAAATCGGGGACTGTTTGAAATAATATGAAACTTTCCAGATCATTTATATATGTTAGGAGGGAAGGTTATGATGGAAGTCCATGCAAAAAATCATTTGAGAATTTGATACTATGAAACGTTTGAAATGCAAGTTTCGGTCAAAATATCATAATATATTATACACTAGTTTATTCGGTAACTAAATCAAATTAAATCTAAGACAGTTTGGAACGATACAAAACTTTTATTGACCTTTATATATGTTATAAGGGAAGGTTATGATGGAAGTCAATGCTAAAAATCATCTGAAAATTAGATTGTATGAATCTTTTCGAAATGCAAGTTGTGTTAAAAAAATCAAAATATATTATACACTAGTTTCGGTCAAAAAATCAAATTAAATCGAGGGTTGTTCGAAATGATATGAAACTTATCAGATCATTTAAATATGTTACGAGGGAAGGTTATGATGTAAGTCCATGTAATAAATCATCTGAGAATTAGATTCGATGGAGCATTTTGAATTTCAAGTTTCGGTGTAAAAAATCATAATGTATTATAAACTAGTTTATACTATTTTCGGTCAAAAATCAAATTAAATCGGGGATTGTTTGAAATGATACGAAACTTTTTTAGATCATTTATATATGTTAGGCGGTAAGGTTATAATAGAAGTACAGGCAAAATATCAATTTATAATTAGATTCTATAAAACGTTTTGAAATGCATGTTTCAGTTAAAAGATCATAATACATTATACACTAATTTATACTAGTTTCGGGCAAAAAATCAAATTAAATTTAGGACTGTTCGAAATAATACGAAACTTTTATGAACATTTATATATGTTATAAGGGAAGGTTATGATGGAAGTCCAAGAAAATACTCATCTGAAAATCAGATTCTATGAAACTTTTTGAAATGCAAGTTTCGGTCAAAAAATCATAATATATTATACACGACTTTCGGTTAAAAAATCAAATTAAATTGAGGACGGATCGAAATGATACGAAACTTTTCAGATCATTTATATATTTTAGGTAGGAAGGTTTTGATTGAAATCCATGCAAAAAATCATCTGGGAATTAGATTCTATGAAACATTTTGAAATGCAAATTTTGGTTAAGAAATCATAATGTATTATACACTGGTTGATACTAGTTTCGTTCAAAAATCAAATTCAATCGGGGAATGTTTGAAATGATACGAAACATTCCAGATCATTTATATATGTTAGAATGGCAGGTTATGATGGAAGTCCATGCAAAAAATCATTTTAGAATTAGATACTATGAAACGTTTTGAAATGCAAGTTTCGGTCAAAAAATCATAATATATTATACACTAGTTTATACTAGTTTCGGTAAAAAAAATCAAATTAAATCTATGACTGTTTGGAACGATACAAAACTTTTATGAACCTTTATATATGTTATAAGGGAAGGTTATGATGGAAGTCAATGCAAAAAATCATCTGAAAATTAGATTGTATGAATCTTTTCGAAATGCAAGTTCTGTTAAAGAAATCCAAACATATTATACAATAGTTTCGGTCAAAAAATCAAATTAAATCGAAGATTGTTCGAAATGATAAGAAACTTATCAGATCATTTAAATATGTTACGAGGGAAGGTTATTATGGAAGTCCATGCAAAAAAAATCTGAGAATTAGACTCTATGAAGCATTTTGAAATTCAATTTTCGATGTAAAAAATCATAATGTATTATACACTATATTATACTATTTTCGGTCAAAAATCAAATTAAATCGGGGACTGTTTGAAATGATACGAAACTTTTTCAGATCATTTATATATGTTAGGCGGGAAGGTTATAATGGAAGTACAGGCAAAAAATCAATTTAGAATTAGATTCTATAAAACGTTTTGAAATGCATGTTTCAATCAAAAAATCATAATATATTATACACTAGTTTATACTAGTTTCGGGCAAAAAATCAAATTAAATTTAGGACTGTTCGAAATTATACGAAAATTTTATGAACATTTATAGATGTTATAATGGAAATTTATGATGGAAGTCCAAGCAAAAAGTCATCTGAAAATTAGATTCTATGAAACTTTTTGAAATGCAAGTTTCGGTCAAAAAATCATAATATATTATACACTAGTTTCGGTTAAAAAATCAAATTAAATTGAGGACGGATCGAAATGATACGAAACTTTTCAGATCATTTATATATTTTAGGTGTGATGGTTTTGATGGAAATCCATGCAAAAAATCATCTGAGAATTAGATTCTATGAAACATTTTGAAATGCAAATTTCGGTTAAAAAATCATAATGTATTATACACTTGTTGATACTAGTTTCGTTCAAAAATCAAATTAAATCGGGGACTGTTTGAAATAATACGAAACTTTCCAGATCATTTATATATGTTAGGAGGGAAGGTTATGATGGAAGTCCATGCAAAAAATCATTTGAGAATTTGATACTATGAAACGTTTGAAATGCAAGTTTCGGTCAAAATATCATAATATATTATACACTAGTTTATTCGGTAAAATAAATCAAATTAAATCTAAGACAGTTTGGAACGATACAAAACTTTTATTAACCTTTATATATGTTATAAGGGAAGGTTATGTTGGAAGTCAATGCTAAAAATCATCTGAAAATTAGATTGTATGAATCTTTTCGAAATGCAAGTTCTGTTAAAAATATTAAAATATATTATACACTAGTTTCGGTCAAAAAATCAAATTAAATCGAGGGTTGTTCGAAATGATATGAAACTTATCAGATCATTTAAGTATATTACGAGGGAAGGTTATGATGTAAGTCCATGTAATAAATCATCTGAGAATTAGATTCGATGAAGCATTTTGAATTTCAAGTTTCGGTGTAAAAAGTCATAATGTATTATAAACTAGTTTATACTATTTTCGGTCAAAAATCAAATTAAATCGGGGATTGTTTGAAATGATACGAAACTTTTTTAGATCATTTATATATGTTAGGCGGTAAGGTTATAATAGAAGTACAAGCAAAATATCAATTTATAATTAGATTCTATAAAACGTTTTGAAATGCATGTTTCAGTTAAAAGATCATAATACATTATACACTAATTTATACTAGTTTCGGACAAAAAATCAAATTAAATTTAGGACTGTTCGAAATAATACGAAACTTTTATGAACATTTATATATGTTATAAGGGAAGGTTATGATGGAAGTCCAAGAAAATACTCATCTGAAAATCAGATTCTATGAAACTTTTTGAAATGCAAGTTTCGGTCAAAAAATCATAATATATTATACACTACTTTCGGTTAAAAAATCAAATTAAATTGAGGACGGATCGAAATGATACGAAACTTTTCAGATCATTTATATATTTTAGGTAGGAAGGTTTTGATTGAAATCCATGCAAAAAATCATCAGGGAATTAGATTCTATGAAACATTTTGAAATGCAAATTTCGGTTAAGAAATCATAATGTATTATACACTGGTTGATACTAGTTTCGTTCAAAAATCAAATTCAATCGGGGAATGTTTGAAATGATACGAAACATTCCAGATCATTTATATATGTTAGAAGGGAAGGTTATGATGGAAGTCCATGCAAAAAATCATTTTAGAATTAGATACTATGAAACGTTTTGAAATGCAAGTTTCGGTCAAAAAATCATAATATATTATACACTAGTTTATACTAGTTTCGGTAAAAAAAATCAAATTAAATCTAGGACTGTTTGGAACGATACAAAACTTTTATGAACCTTTATATATGTTATAAGGGAAGGTTATGATGGAAGTCAATGCAAAAAATCATCTGAAAATTAGATTGTATGAATCTTTTCGAAATGCAAGTTCTGTTAAAGAAATCAAAATATATTATACAATAGTTTCGGTCAAAAAATCAAATTAAATCGAAGATTGTTCGAAATGATAAGAAACTTATCAGATCATTTAAATATGTTACGAGGGAAGGTTATGATGGAAGTCCATGCAAAAAAACATCTGAGAATTAGATTCTATGAAACATTTTGAAATTCAATTTTCGGTGTAAAAAATCATAATGTATTATAGATTAGTTTATACTATTTTCGGTCAAAAATCAAATTAAATCGGGGACTGTTTGAATTGATACGAAACTTTTTCAGATCATTTATATATGTTAGGCGGGAAAGTTATAATGGAAGTACAGGCAAAAAATCAATTTAGAATTAGATTCTATAAAACGTTTTGAAATGCATGTTTCCGTTAAAAAATCATAATATATTATACACTAGTTTATACTAGTTTCGGTCAAAAAATCAAATTAAATTTAGGAAAGTTCGAAATTATATGAAAATTTTATGAACATTTATATATGTTATAAGGGAAGGTTATGATGGAAGTCCAAGCAAAAACTCATCAGAAAATTAGATTCTATGAAACTTTCTGAAATGCAAGTTTCGGTAAAAAATTCATAAAATATTATACACTAGTTTCGTTTAAAAAAATCAAATAAAATTGAGGACGGATCGAAATGATACGAAAATTTTAAGATCATTTATATATTTTAGGTAGGAAGGGTTTGATTGAAATCCATTCAAAAAATCATCGGAGAATTAGATTCTATGAAACATTTTGAAATGCAAATTTCGGATAAAAAATCATAATGTATTATACCCTGGTTGATACTAGTTTCATTCAAAAATCAAATTAAATCGGGAACTGTTTTAAATGATACGAAACTTTCCAGATCATTTATATATGTTAGAAGGGAAGGTTATGATGGAAGGTTATGATGGAAGTCCATGCAAAAAACTATGAAAGCTTTTGAAATGCAAGTTTCGTCCAAAAAAAATCATAATATATTATACACTAGTTTATACTAGTTTTGGTAAAAAAAATCAAATTAAATCTAGGACAGTTTGGAACGATACAAAACTTTTATGAACCTTTATATATGTTATAAGGGAAGGTTATGATGGAAGTCAATGCAAAAAATCATCTGAAAATTAGATTGTATGAATCTTTTTGAAATGCAAGTTCTGTTACAGAAATCAAAATATATTATACAATAGTTTCGGTCAAAAAATCAAATTAAATCGAAGATTGTTCGAAATGATACGAAACTTATCAAATCATTTAAATATGTTACGAGGGAAGGTTATGATGGAAGTCCATGCAAAAAAACATCTAAGAATTAGATTCTATGAAACATTTTGAAATTCAGGTTTCGGTGTAAAAAATCATAATGTATTATACACTAGTTTATACTATTTTCGGTCAAAAACCAAATTAAATCGGGGACTGTTTGAAATGATACAAAACTTTTTCAGATCATTTATATATGTTAGGCGGGAAGGTTATCATGGAAGTACAGGCAAAAAATCAATTTAGAATTAGATTCTATAAAACGTTTTGAAATGCATGTTTCGGTCAAAAAATCATAATATATTATACAATAGTTTATACTAGTTTCGGGCAAAAAATCAAATTAAATTTAGGACTGTTCGAAATAATACGAAACTTTTATGAACATTTATATATGTTATAAGGGAAGGTTATGATGGAAGTCGAAGCAAAAAATCATCTGAAAATTATATTCTATGACGCTTTTTGAAATGCATGTTTCGGTCAAAAAATCATAATATATTATACACTAGTTTCGGTTGAAAAATCAAATTAAATTGAGGACAGATCGAAATGATACGAAACTTTTCAGATCATTTATATATTTTAGGTTGGAATGTTTTGATGGAAATCCAAGATAAAAATCATCTGAGAATTAGATTCTATGAATCATAATGTATTATACACTGGTTTATACTAGTTTCGTTCAAAAATCTAATTAAATCGGGGACTGTTTGAAATGATAGAAAACTTTCCAGATCATTTATATATGTTAGGAGGGAAGGTTATGATGGAAGTCCATGCAAAAAATCATTTGAGAATTATATACTATGAAACATTTTGAAAATCAAGTTTCGGTCAAAAAATCATAATATATTATACACTAGTTTACACTAGTTTCGGTAAAAAAAATCAAATTAAATCTTTTACTGTTTGGAACGATACAAAACTTTTATGAACCTTTATATATGTTATAAGGGAAGGTTATGATGGAAGTCCATGCAAAAAATCATCTGAAAATAAGATTTTATGAATCTTTTCGAAATGCAAGTTCTGTTAAAAAAATCATAATATATTATACAATAGTTTCGGTCAAAAAATCAAATTAAATCGAGGATTTTTCGAAATGATACGAAACTTATCAGATCATTTAAATATGTTAGGAGGGAAGGTTATGATGTAAGCCCATGCAAAAAATCATCTGAGAGTTAGATTCTATGAAACATTTTGAAATTAAAGTCTCTGTGTATAAAAACATAATGTATTATACACTAGTTTATAGTATTTTCGGTCAAAAATCTAATTAAATCGGGGACTGTTTGAAATGATACGAAACTTATTCAGAACATTTATATATGTTAGGCGGGAAGGTTATAATGGAAGTAAAGTAAAAAATCAATTTAGAATTAGATTCTATAAAACGTTTTGAAATGCATTTTCGGTAAAAAAATCATAATATATTATACTCTAGTTTATACTTGTTTCGGGCAAAATATCAAATTAAATTTAGGACTGTTCGAAATAATACGAAACTTTTATGAACATTTATATATGTTATAAGGGAAGGTTATGATGGAAGTCCAAGCAAAAAATCAACTAAAAATTAGATTCTATGACGCTTTTTGAAATGCAAGTTTCGGTCAAAAAATCATAATATATTATACACTTTTTTCAGTTAAAAAATCAAATTAAATTGAGGATAGATCAAAATGATACAAAACTTTTCAGATCATTTATATATTTTAGTTTGGAAAGTTTTGATGGAAATCCATGCAAAAAATCATCTGAGAATTAGATTCTATGAAACATTTTGAAATGCAAATTTCGGTTAAAAAATCATAATGTATTATACACTGGTTGATACTAGTTTCGTTCAAAAATCAAATTAAATCGAGGACTGTTTGAAATGATAGAAAACTTTCCAGATCATTTATATATGTTAGGAGGGAAGGTTATGATTGAAGTCAATGCAAAAAATCATTTGAGAATTATATACTATGAAACGTTTTGAAAATCAAGTTTCGGTCAAAAAATCATAATATATTATACACTAGTTTATACTAGTTTCGGTAAGAAAAAACCAAATTAAATCTATGACTGTTTGGAACGATACAAAACTTTTATGAACCTTTATATATGTTATAAGGGAAGGTTATGATGGAAGTCCATGCAAAAAATCATCTGAAAATAAGATTCTATGAATCTTTTCGAAATGCAAGTTCTGTTAAAAAAATCATAATATATTATACACTTGTTTCGGTCAAAAAATCAAATTAAATCGAGGTTTTTTCGAAATGATACGAAACTTATCAGATTATTTAAATATGTTACGAGGGAAGGTTATGATGTAAGCCCATGCAAAAAATCATCTGAGAATTAGATTCTATGAAACATTTTGAAATTCAAGTTTCGGTGTAAAAAATCATAATGTATTATACACTAGTTTATACTATTTTCGGTCAAAAATCTAATTAAATCGGGGACTGTTTTGAAATGATTCGAAACTTTTTCATAACATTTATTTATGTTAGGCGGGAAGGTTATAATGTAAGTACATGCAAAAATTCAATTTAGAATTAGATTCTATAAAACATTTTGAAATGCATGTTTTGGTCAAAAAATCATAATATTTTATGCACTAGTTTATACTTGTTTTGGGCAAAAAATCAAATAAAATTTAGGACTGTTCGAAATAATACGAAACTTTTATGAACATTTATATATGTTATAAGGGAAGGTTATGATCGAAGTCCAAGCAAAAAAACATCTGAAAATTAGATTCTATGAAACTTTTTGAAATGCAAGTTTCGGTAAAAAAATCATAATTTATTATACACTAGTTTCGGTTAAAAAATAAAATTAAATTGAGGACGGATCGAAATGATACGAATCTTTTCAGATCATTTATATATTTTAGGTAGGAAGGTTTTGATTGAAATCCATGCAAAAAAATCATCTGAGAATTAGATTCTATGAAACATTTTGAAATTAAATTAAATCGGGGACTGTTTGAAATTTTAAGAAACTTTCCAGATCATTTATATATGTTAGGAGGGAAGGTTATGATGGAAGTCCATGCAAAAAATCATTTGAGAATTAGATATTATGAATCTCTTCGAAATACAAGTTCTGTTAAAAAAATCATAATATATTATACACTAGTTTCGGTCAAAAATTAAAATTAAATCGAGGATTGTTCGAAATGATACGAAACTTATCAGATTATTATATATGTTACGAGGGAAGGTTATGATGGAAGTCCATGCAAAAAAACATCTGAGAATTAGATTATATGAAACATTTTGAAATTCAAGTTTCGGTGTAAAAAATCATAATGTATTAAACACTAGTTTATACTATTTTCGGTCAAAAATCAAATTAAATCGGGGAATGTTTGAAATGATACGAAACTTTTTCAGATCATTTATATATGTTAGGCGGGAAGGTTATCATGGAAGTACAAGCAAAAAATCAATTTAGAATTAGATTCTATAAAACGTTTTGAAATGCATGTTTCGGTCAAAAAATCATAATATATTATACACTAGTTTATACTAGTTTCGGGCAAAAAATCAAATTAAATTTAGGACTGTTCGAAATAATACGAAACTTTTATGAACATTTATATATGTTATAAGGGAAGGTTATGATGGAAGTCGAAGCAAAAAATCATCTGAAAATTATATTCTATGACGCTTTTTGAAATGCATGTTTCGGTCAAAAAATCATAATATATTATACACTAGTTTCGGTTAAAAAATCAAATTAAATTGACGACAGATCGAAATGATACGAAACTTTTCAGATCATTTATATATTTTAGGTTCGAATGTTTTGATGGAAATCCAAGATAAAAATCATCTGAGAATTAGATTCTATGAATCATAATGTATTATACACTGGTTTATACTAGTTTCGTTCAAAAATCTAATAAAATCGGGGACTGTTTGAAATGATAGAAAACTTTCGAGATCATTTATATATGTTAGGAGGGAAGGTTATGATGGAAGTCCATGCAAAAAATCATTTGAGAATTATATACTATGAAACATTTTGAAAATCAAGTTTCGGTCAAAAAATCATAATATATTATACACTAGTTTACACTAGTTCCGGTAAAAAAATCAAATTAAATCTTTTACTGTTTGGAACGATACAAAACTTTTATGAACCTTTATATATGTTATAAGGGAAGGTTATGATGGAAGTCCATGCAAAAAATCATCTGAAAATAAGATTTTATGAATCTTTTCGAAATGCAAGTTCTGTTAAAAAAATCATAATATATTATACAATAGTTTCGGTCAAAAAATCAAATTAAATTGAGGATTTTTCGAAATGATACGAAACTTATCAGATCATTTAAATATGTTAGGAGGGAAGGTTATGATGTAAGCCCATGCAAAAAATCATCTGAGAGTTAGATTCTATGAAACATTTTGAAATTAAAGTTTATGTGTATAAAAACATAATGTATTATACACTAGTTTATAGTATTTTCGGTCAAAAATCTAATTAAATCGGGGACTATTTGAAATGATACGAAACTTATTCAGAACATTTATATATGTTAGGCGGGATGGTTATAATGGAAGTACAGCAAAAAATCAATTTAGAATTAGATTCTATAAAACGTTTTGAAATGCATTTTCGGTAAAAAAATTATAATATATTATACACTAGTTTATACTTGTTTCGGGCCAAAAATCAAATTAAATTTAGGACTGTTCGAAATAATACGAAACTTTTATGAACATTTATATATGTTATAAGGGAAGGTTATGATGGAAGTCCAAGCAAAAAATCAACTGAAAATTAGATTCTATGACGCTTTTTGAAATGCAAGTTTCGGTCAAAAAATCATAATATATTATACACTTTTTTCAGTTAAAAAATCAAATTAAATTGAGGATAGATCAAAATGATACAAAACTTTTCAGATCATTTATATATTTTACGTTGGAAAGTTTTGATGGAAATCCATGCAAAAAATCATCTGAGAATTAGATTCTATGAAACATTTTGAAATTAAATTAAATCGGGGACTGTTTGAAATTTTAAGAAACTTTCCAGATCATTTATATATGTTAGGAGGGAAGGTTATGATGGAAGTCCATGCAAAAAATCATTTGAGAATTAGATATTATGCATCTTTTCGAAATACAAGTTCTTTTAAAAAAATCATAATATATTATACACTAGTTTCGGTCAAAAATTAAAATTAAATCGAGGATTGTTCGAAATGATACGAAACTTATCAGATTATTATATATGTTACGAGGGAAGGTTATGATGGAAGTCCATGCAAAAAAACATCTGAGAATTAGATTATATGAAACATTTTGAAATTCATGTTTCGGTGTAAAAAATCATAATGTATTATACACTAGTTTATACTATTTTCGGTCAAAAATCAAATTAAATCGGGGAATGTTTGAAATGATACGAAACTTTTTCAGATCATTTATATATGTTAGGCGGGAAGGTTATCATGGAAGTACAGGCAAAAAATCAATTTAGAATTAGATTCTATAAAACGTTTTGAAATGCATGTTTCGGTCAAAAAATCATAATATATTATACACTAGTTTATACTAGTTTCGGGCAAAAAATCAAATTAAATTTAGGACTGTTCGAAATAATACGAAACTTTTAAGAACATTTATATATGTTATAAGGGAAGGTTATGATGGAAGTCGAAGCAAAAAATCATCTGAAAATTATATTCTATTACGCTTTTTGAAATGCATGTTTCGGTCAAAAAATCATAATATATTATACACTAGTTTCGGTTAAAAAATCAAATTAAATTGAGGACAGATCGAAATGATACGAAACTTTTCAGATCATTTATATATTTTAGGTTGGAATGTTTTGATGGAAATCCAAGATAAAAATCATCTGAGAATTAGATTCTATGAATCATAATGTATTATACACTGGTTTATACTAGTTTCGTTCAAAAATCTAATTAAATCGGGGACTGTTTGAAATGATAGAAAACTTTCCAGATCATTTATATATGTTAGGAGGGAAGGTTATGATGGAAGTCCATGCAAAAAATCATTTGAGAATTATATACTATGAAACATTTTGAAAATCAAGTTTCGGTCAAAAAATCATAATATATTATACACTAGTTTACACTAGTTTCGGTAAAAAAATCAAATTAAATCTTTTACTGTTTGGAACGATACAAAACTTTTATGAACCTTTATATATGTTATAAGGGAAGGTTATGATGGAAGTCCATGCAAAAAATCATCTGAAAATAAGATTTTATGAATCTTTTCGAAATGCAAGTTCTGTTAAAAAAATCATAATATATTATACAATAGTTTCGGTCAAAAAATCAAATTAAATTGAGGATTTTTCGAAATGATACGAAACTTATCAGATCATTTAAATATGTTAGGAGGGAAGGTTATGATGTAAGCCCATGCAAAAAATCATCTGAGAGTTAGATTCTATGAAACATTTTGAAATTAAAGTTTATGTGTATAAAAACATAATGTATTATACACTAGTTTATAGTATTTTCGGTCAAAAATCTAATTAAATCGGGGACTGTTTGAAATGATACGAAACTTATTCAGAACATTTATATATGTTAGGCGGGAAGGTTATAATGGAAGTACAGCAAAAAATCAATTTAGAATTAGATTCTATAAAACGTTTTGAAATGCATTTTCGGTAAAAAAATCATAATATATTATACACTAGTTTATACTTGTTTCGGGCCAAAAATCAAATTAAATTTAGGAATGTTCGAAATAATACGAAACTTTTATGAACATTTATATATGTTATAAGGGAAGGTTATGATGGAAGTCCAAGCAAAAAATCAACTGAAAATTAGATTCTATGACGCTTTTTGAAATGCAAGTTTCGGTCAAAAAATCATAATATATTATACACTTTTTTCAGTTAAAAAATCAAATTAAATTGAGGATAAATCAAAATGATACCAAACTTTTCAGATCATTTATATATTTTAGGTTGGAAAGTTTTGATGGAAATCCATGCAAAAAATCATCTGAGAATTAGATTCTATGACACATTTTGAAATGCAAATTTCGGTTAAAAAATCATAATGTATTATACACTGGTTGATACTAGTTACGTTCAAAAATCAAATTAAATCGAGGACTGTTTGAAATGATAGAAAACTTTCCATATCATTTATATATGTTAGGAGGGAAGGTTATGATTGAAGTCAATGCAAAAAATCATTTGAGAATTATATACTATGAAACGTTTTGAAAATCAAGTTTCGGTCAAAAAATCATAATATATTATACACTAGTTTATACTAGTTTCGGTAAGAAAAAATCAAATTAAATTTATGACTGTTTGGAACGATACAAAACTTTTATGAACCTTTATATATGTTATAAGGGAAGGTTATGATGGAAGTCCATGCAAAAAATCATCTGAAAATAAGATTCTATGAATCTTTTCGAAATGCAAGTTCTGTTAAAAAAATCATAATATATTATACACTTGTTTCGGTCAAAAAATCAAATTAAATCGAGGTTTTTTCGAAATGATACGAAACTTATCAGATTATTTAAATATGTTACGAGGGAAGGTTATGATGTAAGCCCATGCAAAAAATCATCTGAGAATTAGATTCTATGAAACATTTTGAAATTCAAGTTTCGGTGTAAAAAATCATAATGTATTATATAATAGTTTATACTATTTTCGGTCAAAAATCTAATTAAATCGGGGACTGTTTGAAATGATTCGAAACTTTTTCATAAAATTTATTTATGTTAGGCGGGAAGGTTATAATGTAAGTACAGGAAAAAATACAATTTAGAATTAGATTCTATAAAACATTTTGAAATGCATGTTTTGGTCAAAAAATCATAATATTTTATGCACTAGTTTATACTTGTTTTGGGCAAAAAATCAAATAAAATTTAGGACTGTTCGAAATAATACGAAACGTTTATGAACATTTATATATGTTATAAGGGAAGGTTATGATCGAAGTCCAAGCAAAAAAACATCTGAAAATTAGATTCTATGAAACTTTTTGAAATGCAAGTTACGGTAAAAAAATCATAATTTATTATACACTAGTTTCGGTTAAAAAATAAAATTAAATTGAGGACGGATCGAAATGATACGAAACTTTTCAGATCATTTATATATTTTAGGTAGGAAGGTTTTAATGGAAATCCATGCAAAAAAATCATCTGAGAATTAGATTCTATGAAACATTTTGAAATTAAATTAAATCGGGGACTGTTTGAAATTTTAAGAAACTTTCCAGATCATTTATATATGTTAGGAGGGAAGGTTATGATGGAAGTCCATGCAAAAAATCATTTGAGAATTAGATATTATGAATCTTTTCGAAAAACAAGTTCTGTTAAAAAAATCATAATATATGTTAAATCGGGGACTGTTTTAAATCGAGGATTGTTCGAAATGATACGAAACTTATCAGATTATTATATATGTTACGAGGGAAGGTTACGATGGAAGTCCATGCAAAAAAACATCTGAGAATTAGATTATATGAAACATTTTGAAATTCAAGTTTCGGTGTAAAAAATCATAATGTATTATACACTAGTTTATACTATTTTCGGTATAAAATCAAATTAAATCGGGGACTGTTTGAAATGATACAAAACTTTTTCAGATCATTTATATATGTTAGGCAGGAAGGTTATGATGGAAGTACAGGAAAAAAATCAATTTAGAATTAGATTCTATAAAACGTTTTGAAATTCATGTTTCGGTCAAAAAATCATAATATATTATACACTAGTTTATATTAGTTTCGGGCAAAAAATCAAATTAAATTTAGGACTGTTCGAAATGATACGAAACTTTCCTAATCATTTATATATGTTAGGAGGGAAGGTTATGATGGAAGTCCCTGCAAAAAATCATTTGAGAATTAGATACTATGAAACGTTTTGAAATGCAAGTTTCGGTCAAAAAATCATAATATATTATACAGTTAATTAAACTAGTTTCGGTAAAAAACAATCAAATTAAATCTAGGACTCTTTGAAACGATACAAGACTTTTATGAACCTTTATATATGTTATAAGGGAAGGTTATGATGGAAGTCCATGCAAAAAATCATCTGAAAATTAGATTCTATGAATCTTTTCGAAATGCAAGTTCTGTTAAAAAATTCATAATATATTATACACTAGTTTCGGTAAAAAAAAAAAATTAAATCGAGGATTGTTCGAAATGATACGAAACTTTTCAGATCATTTAAACATGTTATGAGGGAAGGGTATGATGGAAGTCCATGCAAAAAATCATCTGAGAATTAGATTCTATGAAACATTTTTAAATTCAAGTTTCGGTCTAAAAAATCATAATGTATTATACACTAGTTTATACTATTTTCGGTCAAAAATCAAATTAAATTGGGGACTGTTTGAAATGATACGAAACTTTTTCAGATCATTTATATATGTTAGGCGGGAAGGTTATAATAGAAGTACTGGAAAAAAATCAATTTAGAATTATATTCTATAAAACGTTTTGAAATGCATGTTTCGGTCAAAAAATCATAATGTATTATACACTAGTTTATACTATTTTCGGTCAAAAATCAAATTAAATCGGGGACTGTTTGAAATGATACGAAACATTTTCAAATCACTTATGTATGTTAGGTTGGAAGGTTATAATGGAAATACAGGAAAAAAATCAATTTAGAATTAGATTCTATAAAACGTTTTGAAATGCATGTTTCGGTCAAAAAAATCATAATATATTATACACTAGTTTATACTTGTTTCGGGGAAAAAATCAAAATTAAATTTAGGATTGTTCGAACTAATATGAAACTATTATGAACATTTATATTTGTTATAAGGGAAGGTTATGATGGAAGTCCAAGCAAAAAATCATCTGAAAATTAGATTCTATGAAACATTTTGAAATGCAAGGTTAGGTCAAAAAATCATAATATATTATACACTAGTTTCGGTTAGAAAATCAAATTAAATTGAGGACGGATTGAAATGATACGAAACTTTTCGATCAGTTATATATTTTAGGTAGGATGGTTTTGATGGAAATCCATGCAAAAAATCATCTAAGAATTAGATTCTATGAAACATTTTGAAATGCAAATTTCGGTTAAAAAATCATAATGTATTATACACTGGTTGATACTTGTTTCGTTCAAAAATCGAATTAAATCGGGGAATGTTTGAAATGATACGAAACTTTCTAGATCATTTATATATGTTTGAAATGCTACGAAACTTTCTAGTCCATTCAAAAAATCATTTAAGTATTAGATACTATGAAAGGTTTTTAAATGCAGGTTTCGGTCAAAAAATCATAATATATTATACAGTTGTTTAAACTAGTTTCGGTAAATAAAATCAAATTAAATTTAGGCCTCTTTAGAACGATACAAAACTTTTATGAACCTTTATATATGTTATAAGGGAAGGTTATGATGGAAGTCCATGCAAAAAATCATCTGAAAATTAGATTCTATGAATCTTTTCGAAATGTAAGTTCTGTTAAAGAAATCATAATATATCATACACTAGTTTGGGTCAAAAAATAAAATTAAATCGAGGATTGTTCGTAATGATACGAAACTTATCATATCATTTAAATATGTTACGAGGGAAGGGTATGATGGAAGTCCATGCAAAAAATTATCTGAGAAATCATAATGTATTGTACACTAGATTGTACTATTTTCGGTCAAAAATCAAATTAAATCGGGGACTCTTTGAAATGATACGAAACTTCTTCAGATCATTTATATATGTTAGGCGGGAAGGTTATAATAGAAGTACTGGCAAAAAATCAATTTAGAATTAGATTCTATAACATGTTTTGAAATGCATGTTTCGGTCAAAAAATCATAAGGTATTATACACTAGTTTATACTATTTTCGTTCAAAAATCAAATTAAATCGGGGACTGTTTGAAATGATACGAAAATATTTTAGATCATTTATATATGTTAGGCGGGAAGGTTATATTGGAAGTACAGGAAAAAATCAATTTAGAATTAGATTCTATAAAATCTTTTGAAATGCATGTTTCGTTGAAAAAATCATAATATATTGTACACTAGTTTATACTAGTTTTGGGCAAAAAATCAAAATTAAATTTAGGACTGTTCGAAATAATACGAAACTTTTATGAACATTTATATATGTTATAAGGGAAGGTTTTGATGGAAGTCCATGTAAAAAATCATCTGAAAATTAGATTCTATGAGACTTTTTAAAATGCAAGTTTCGGTCAAAAAATCAAATTAAATTGAGGACGGATCGAAATGATACGAAACTATTCGATCATTTATATATTTTAGGTAGGATGGTTTTGATGGAAATCCATTCAAAAAATCATCTGAGAATTAGATTCTATTAAACATTTTGAAATGCAAATTTCGGTTAAAAATCATAATGTATTATACACTGGTTGATACTAGTTTCGTTCAAAAATCGAATTAAATCGGGGAATGTTTGAAATGATATGAAACTTTCCAGATCATTTATATATGTTAGGAGGGAAGGTTATGATGGAAGTCCATTCAAAAAATAATTTGAGAATTAGATACTATGAAACGTTTTGAAATGCAAGTTTCGGTCAAAAAATCATAATATATTATACACTTGTTTAAACTAGTTTCGGTAATATAAAATCAAATTAAATTTAGGACTCTTTGGAACGATACAAAACTTTTATGCACCTTTATATATGTTATAAGGGAAGGTTTTGATGGAAGTCCATGCAACTAGTTTCGGTCAAAAAATAAAATTAAATCGAGGATTGTTCGAAATGATACGAAACTTATCATATCATTTAAATATGTTACGAGGGAAGGTTATGATGGAAGTCCATGCAAAAAATAATCTGAGAATAAGATTCTATGAAACATTTTGAAATTCAAGTTTCGGTCTAAGAATTCATAATGTATTATACACTAGTTTATACTATTATCGGTCAAAAATCAAAGTAAATCGGTGACAGTTTGAAATGATACGAAACGTTTTCAAATCATTTATATATGTTAGTCGGGAAGGTTATAATGGAAGTACAGGCAAAAAATCAATTTAGAATTAGATTCTATAAAATGTTTTGAAATGCATGTTTCGGTCAAAAAATCATAATATATTATACACTAGTTTAAACTAGTTTCGGTAAAAAAAATCAAATTAAATCTAGGACTCTTTGGAACGATACAAGACTTTTATGAACTTTTATAAATGTTATAAGGGAAGGTTATGATGGAAGTCTATGCAAAAAATCATCTGAAAATTAGATTCTATGAATCTTTTCGAAATGCAAGTTCTGTTAAAAAAATCATAATATATTATACACTAGTGTCGGTCAAAAATAAAATTAAATCCAGGATTATTAGAAATGATACGAAACTTTTCAGATCATTTAAATATGTTACGAGGGAAGGGTATGATGGAAGTCCATGCAAAAAATCATCTTAGAATTAGATTCTATGAAACATTTTGAAATTCAAGTTTCGGTCTAAAAAATCATAATGTATTATACACTAGTTTATACTATTTTCGGTCAAAAATCAAATTAAATCGGGGACAGTTTGAAATGATACGAAACTTTTTCAGATCATTTATATATGTTAGGCGGGAAGGTTATAATAGAAGTACAAGCAAAAAATCAATTTAGAATTAGATTCTATAAAACGTTTTGAAATGCATGTTTCAGTCAAAAAATCATAATGTATTATACACTGTTTTATACTATTTTCGGTCAAAAATTAAATTAAATCGGGGACTATTTGAAATGATACGAAAATATTTTAGATCATTTATATATGTTAGGCGGGAAGGTTATAATGGAAGTACAGGAAAAAAATCAATTTAGAATTTGATTCTATAAAACCTTTTGAAATGCATGTTTCGTTCAACAAATCATAATATATTGTACACTAGTTTATACTAGTTTCGGGCAAAAAATCAAAATTAAATTTAGGACTGTTCGAAATAATACGAAACTTTTATGAACATTTATAGATGTTATATGGGAAGGTTATGATGGAAGTCCATGCAAAAAATCATCTGAAAATTAGATTCTATGAAACTTTTTGAAATGCAAGTTTCGGTCAAAAAATCATAAAATATTATACACTAGTTTCGGTTAAAAAATCAAATTAAATTGAGGACGGATCGAAATGATACGAAACTATTCGATCATTTATATATTTTAGGTAGGATGGTTTTGATGGAAATCCATTCAAAAAATCATCTGAGAATTAGATTCTATTAAACATTTTGAAATGCAAATTTCGGTTAAAAATCATAATGTATTATACACTGGTTGATACTAGTTTCGTTCAAAAATCAAATTAAATCGGGGAATGTTTGAAATGATATGAAACTTTCCAGATCATTTATATATGTTAGGAGGGAAGGTTATGATGGAAGTCCATTCAAAAAATAATTTGAGAATTAGATACTATGAAACGTTTTGAAATGCAAGTTTCGGTCAAAAAATCATAATATATTATACACTTGTTTAAACTAGTTTCGGTAATATAAAATCAAATTAAATTTAGGACTCTTTGGAACGATACAAAACTTTTATGCACCTTTATATATGTTATAAGGGAAGGTTTTGATGGAAGTCCATGCAACTAGTTTCGGTCAAAAAATAAAATTAAATCGAGGATTGTTCGAAATGATACGAAACTTATCATATCATTTAAATATGTTACGAGGGAAGGTTATGATGGAAGTCCATGCAAAAAATAATCTGAGAATAAGATTCTATGAAACATTTTGAAATTCAAGTTTCGGTCTAAGAATTCATAATGTATTATACACTAGTTTATACTATTATCGGTCAAAAATCAAAGTAAATCGGTGACAGTTTGAAATGATACGAAACGTTTTCAAATCATTTATATATGTTAGTCGGGAAGGTTATAATGGAAGTACAGGCAAAAAATCAATTTAGAATTAGATTCTATAAAATGTTTTGAAATGCATGTTTCGGTCAAAAAATCATAATATATTATACACTAGTTTAAACTAGTTTCGGTAAAAAAAATCAAATTAAATCTAGGACTCTTTGGAACGATACAAGACTTTTATGAACTTTTATAAATGTTATAAGGGAAGGTTATGATGGAAGTCTATGCAAAAAATCATCTGAAAATTAGATTCTATGAATCTTTTCGAAATGCAAGTTCTGTTAAAAAAATCATAATATATTATACACTAGTGTCGGTCAAAAATAAAATTAAATCCAGGATTATTAGAAATGATACGAAACTTTTCAGATCATTTAAATATGTTACGAGGGAAGGGTATGATGGAAGTCCATGCAAAAAATCATCTTAGAATTAGATTCTATGAAACATTTTGAAATTCAAGTTTCGGTCTAAAAAATCATAATGTATTATACACTAGTTTATACTATTTTCGGTCAAAAATCAAATTAAATCGTGGACAGTTTGAAATGATACGAAACTTTTTCAGATCATTTATATATGTTAGGCGGGAAGGTTATAATAGAAGTACAAGCAAAAAATCAATTTAGAATTAGATTCTATAAAACGTTTTGAAATGCATGTTTCAGTCAAAAAATCATAATGTATTATACACTGTTTTATACTATTTTCGGTCAAAAATTAAATTAAATCGGGGACTATTTGAAATGATACGAAAATATTTTAGATCATTTATATATGTTAGGCGGGAAGGTTATAATGGAAGTACAGGAAAAAAATCAATTTAGAATTTGATTCTATAAAACCTTTTGAAATGCATGTTTCGTTCAACAAATCATAATATATTGTACACTAGTTTATACTAGTTTCGGGCAAAAAATCAAAATTAAATTTAGGACTGTTCGAAATAATACGAAACTTTTATGAACATTTATAGATGTTATAGGGGAAGGTTATGATGGAAGTCCATGCAAAAAATCATCTGAAAATTAGATTCTATGAAACTTTTTGAAATGCAAGTTTCGGTCAAAAAATCATAAAATATTATACACTAGTTTCGGTTAAAAAATCAAATTAAATTGAGGACGGATCGAAATGATACGAAACTATTCGATCATTTATATATTTTAGGTAGGATGGTTTTGATGGAAATCCATTCAAAAAATAATCTGAGAATTAGATTCTATGAAACATTTTAAAATGCAAATTTCGGTTAAAAAATCATAATGTATTATACACTGGTTGATACTAGTTTCGTTCAAAAATCGAATTAAATCGGGGAATGTTTGAAATGATACGAAACTTTCCAGATCATTTATATATGTTAGGAGGGAAGGTTATGATGGAAGTCCATTCAAAAAATAATTTGAGAATTAGATACTATGAAACGTTTTGAAATGAGAGTTTCGGTCAAAAAATTATAATATATTATACACTAGTTTAAACTAGTTTCGGTAAACAAAAATCAAATTAAATCTAGGACTCTTTGGAACGATACAAGACTTTTATGAACTTTTATATATGTAATAAGGGAAGGTTATGATTGAAGTCTATGCTAAAAAACATCTGAAAATTAGATTCTATGAATCTTTTCGAAATGCAAGTTCTGTTAAAAAAATCATAATATATTATACACTAGTTTCGGTCAAAAAATAAAATTAAATCGAGGATTGTTAGAAATGATACGAAACTTTTCAGATCATTTAAATATGTTACGAGGGAAGGGTATGATGGAAGTCCATGCAAAAAATCATCTGAGAATTAGATTCTATGAAACATTTTGAAATTCAAGTTTCGGTCTAAAAAATTGTAATGTATTATACACTAGTTTATACTATTTTCGGTAAAAAATCAATTTAAATCGGGGACAGTTTGAAATGATACGAAACTTTTTCAGATCATTTATATATGTTAGGCGGGAAGGTTATAATAGAAGTACAGGCAAAAAATCAATTTAGAATTAGATTCTATAAAACGTTTTGAAATGCATGTTTCGGTCAAAAAATCATAATGTATTATACACTATTTTATACTATTTTCGGTCAAAAATCAAATTAAATCGGGGACTGTATGAAATGATACGAAAATATTTTAGATCATTTATATATGTTAGGCGGGAAGGTTATAATGGAAGTACAGGAAAAAAATCAATTTAGAATTAGATTCTATAAAACCTTTTGAAATGCTTGTTTCGTTCAAAAAATCATAATATATTGTAAACTAGTTTATACTAGTTTCGGGAAAAAAAGCAAAATTAAATTTAGGACTGTTCGAAATAATACGAAACTTTTATAAACATTTATATATGTTATAAGGGAAGGTTATGATGGAAGTCCAAGCAAAAAATCATCTGAAAATTAGATTCTATGAAACTTTTTGAAATGCAAGTTTCGGTCAAAAAATCATAAAATATTATACACTAGTTTCGGTTAAAAAATCAAATTAAATTGAGGACGGATCGAAATGATACGAAACTATTCGATCATTTATATATTTTAGGTAGGATGGTTTTGATGGAAATCCATTCAAAAAATCATCTGAGAATTAGATTCTATGAAACATTTTGAAATGCAAATTTCGGTTAAAAAATCATAATGTATTATACACTGGTTGATACTAGTTTCGTTCAAAAATCGAATTAAATCGGGGTATGTTTGAAATGATACGAAACTTTCCAGATCATTTATATATGTTAGGAGGGAAGGTTATGATGGAAGTCCATTCAAAAAATAATTTGAGAATTAGATACTATGAAACATTTTGAAATGAGAGTTTGGGTCAAAAAATCATAATATATTATACACTTGTTTAAACTAGTTTCGGTAAAAAAAAATCAAATTAAATCTAGGACTCTTTGGAACGATACAAGACTTTTATGAACTTTTATATATGTTATAAGGGAAGGTTATGATGGACGTCAATGAAAAAAATCATCTGAAAATTAGATTCTATGAATCTTTTCGAAATGCATGTTCTGTTAAAAAAATCATAATATATTATACACTAGTTTCGGTCAAAAAATAAAATTAAATCGAGGATTGTTAGAAATGATACGAAACTTTTCAGATCATTTAAATATGTTACGAGGGAAGTGTATGATGGATGTCCATGCAAAAAAACATCTGAGAATTAGATTCTATGAAACATTTTGAAATTCAAGTTTCGGTCTAAAAAATCGTAATGTATTATACACTAGTTTATACTATTTTCGGTCAAAAATCAAATTAAATCGGGGACAGTTTGAAATGATACGAAACTTTTTCAGATCATTTATATATATTAGGCGGGAAGGTTATAATAGAAGTACAGGCAAAAAATCAATTTAGAATTAGATTGTATAAAACGTTTTGAAATGCATGTTTCGGTCAAAAAATCATAATGTATTATACACTATTTTATACTATTTTCGGTCAAAAATCATATTAAATCGGGGACTGTATGAAATGATACGAAAATATTTTAGATCATTTATATATGTTAGGCGGGAAGGTTATAATGGAAGTACAGGAAAAAAATCAATTTAGAATTAGATTCTATAAAACCTTTTGAAATGCTTGTTTCGTTCAAAAAATCATAATATATTGTAAACAAGTTTATACTAGTTTCGGGAAAAAAAGCAAAATTAAATTTAGGACTGTTCGAAATAATACGAAACTTTTATAAACATTTATATATGTTATAAGGGAAGGTTACGATGGAAGTCCAAGCAAAAAATCATCTGAAAATTAGATTCTATGAAACTTTTTGAAATGCAAGTTTCGGTCAAAAAATCATAAAATATTATACACTAGTTTCGGTTAAAAAATCAAATTAAATTGAGGACGGATCGAAATGATACGAAACTATTCGATCATTTATATATTTTAGGTAGGATTGTTTTGATGGAAATCCATTCAAAAAATCATCTGAGAATTAGATTCTATGAAACATTTTGAAATGCAAATTTCGGTTAAAAAATCATAATGTATTATACACTGGTTGATACTAGTTTCGTTAAAAAATCGAATTAAATCGGGGTATGTTTGAAATGATACGAAACTTTCCAGATCATTTATATATGTTAGGAGGGAAGGTTATGATGGAAGTCCATTCAAAAAATAATTTGAGAATTAGATACTATGAAACATTTTGAAATGAGAGTTTGGGTCAAAAAATCATAATATATTATACACTAGTTTAAACTAGTTTCGGTAAAAAAAAATCAAATTAAATCTAGGACTCTTTGGAACGATACAAGACTTTTATGAACTTTTATATATGTTATAAGGGAAGGTTATGATGGACGTCAATGAAAAAAATCATCTGAAAATTAGATTCTATGAATCTTTTCGAAATGCATGTTCTGTTAAAAAAATCATAATATATTATACACTAGTTTCGGTCAAAAAATTAAATTAAATCGAGGATTGTTAGAAATGATACGAAACTTTTCAGATCATTTAAATATGTTACGAGGGAAGTGTATGATGGATGTCCATGCAAAAAAACATCTGAGAATTAGATTCTATGAAACATTTTGAAATTCAAGTTTCGGTCTAAAAAATCGTAATGTATTATACACTAGTTTATACTATTTTCGGTCAAAAATCAAATTAAATCGGGGACAGTTTGAAATGATACGAAACTTTTTCAGATCATTTATATATATTAGGCGGGAAGGTTATAATAGAAGTACAGGCAAAAAATCAATTTAGAATTAGATTCTATAAAACGTTTTGAAATGCATGTTTCGGTCAAAAAATCATAATGTATTATACACTATTTTATACTATTTTCGGTCAAAAATCATATTAAATCGGGGACTGTATGAAATGATACGAAAATATTTTAGATCATTTATATATGTTAGGCGGGAAGGTTATAATGGAAGTACAGGAAAAAAATCAATTTAGAATTAGATTCTATAAAACCTTTTGAAATGCATGTTTCGTTCAAAAAATCATAATATATTGTACACTAGTTTATACTAGTTTCGGGCAAAAAATCTTAATTAAATTTAGGACTGTTCGAAATAATACGAAACTTTTATGAACATTTATATATGTTATAAGGGAAGGTTACGATGGAAGTCCACGCAAAAAATCATCTGAAAATTAGATTCTATGAAACTTTTTGAAATGCAAGTTTCGGTCAAAAAATCATAAAATATTATACACTATTTTCGGTTAAGAAATCAAATTAAATTGAGGACGAATCGAAATGATACGAAACTATTCGATCATTTATATATTTTAGGTAGGATGGTTTTGATGGAAATCCATTCAAAAAATAATCTGAGAATTAGATTCTATGAAACATTTTGAAATGCAAATTTCGGTTAAAAAAATCATAATGTATTATACACTGGTTGATACTAGTTTCGTTCAAAAATCGAATTAAATCGGGGTATGTTTGAAATGATACGAAACTTTCCAGATCATTTATATATGTTAGGAGGGAAGGTTATGATGGAAGTCCATTCAAAAAATAATTTGAGAATTAGATACTATGAAACGTTTTGAAATGAGAGTTTGGGTCAAAAAATCATAATATATTATACACTAGTTTAAACTAGTTTCGGTAAAAAAAAATCAAATTAAATCTAGGACTCTTTGGAACGATACAAGACTTTTATGAACTTTTATATATGTAATAAGGGAATGTTATGATGGAAGTCTATGCAAAAAATCATCTGAAAATTAGATTCTATGAATCTTTTCGAAATGCAAGTTCTGTTAAAAAAATCATAATATATTATACACTAGTTTCGGTCAAAAAATAAAATTAAATCGAGGATTGTTAGAAATGATACGAAACTTTTCAGATCATTTAAATATGTTACGAGGGAAGGGTATGATGGAAGTTCATGCAAAAAATCATCTGAGAATTAGATTCTATGAAACATTTTGAAATTCAAGTTTCGGTCAAAAAAATTGTAATGTATTATACACTAGTTTATACTATTTTCGGTCAAAAATCAAATTAAATCGGGGACAGTTTGAAATGATACGAAACTTTTTCAGATCATTTATATATGTTAGGCGGGAAGGTTATAATAGAAGTACAGGCAAAAAATCAATTTAGAATTAGATTCTAAAAAACGTTTTGAAATGCATGTTTCGGTCAAAAAATCATAATGTATTATACACTATTTTATACTATTTTCGGTCAAAAATCAAATTAAATCGGGTACTGTATGAAATGATACGAAAATATTTTAGATCATTTATATATGTTAGGCGGGAAGGTTATAATGGAAGTACAGGAAAAAAATCAATTTAGAATTAGATTCTATAAAACCTTTTGAAATGCATGTTTCGTTCAAAAAATCATAATATATTGTACACTAGTTTATACTAGTTTCGGGCAAAAAATCTTAATTAAATTTAGGACTGTTCGAAATAATACGAAACTTTTATGAACATTTATATATGTTATAAGGGAAGGTTACGATGGAAGTCCAAGCAAAAAATCATCTGAAAATTAGATTCTATGAAACTTTTTGAAATGCAAGTTTCGGTCAAAAAATCATAAAATATTATACACTAGTTTCGGTTAAAAAATCAAATTAAATTGAGGACGGATCGAAATGATACGAAACTATTCGATCATTTATATGTTTTAGGTAGGATGGTTTTAATGGAAATCCATTCAAAAAATCATCTGAGAATTAGATTCTATGAAACATTTTAAAATGCAAATTTCGGTTAAAAAATCATAATGTATTATACACTGGTTGATACTAGTTTCGTTCAAAAATCGAATTAAATCAGGGAATGTTTGAAATGATACGAAACTTTCCAGATCATTTATATATGTTAGGAAGGAAGGTTATGATGGAAGTCCATTCAAAAAATAATTTGAGAATTAGATACTATGAAACGTTTTGAAATGCAAGTTTCAGTCAAAAAATCATAATATATTATACACTAGTTTAAACTAGTTTCGGTAAAAAAAATCAAATTAAATCTAGGACTCTTTGGAACGATACAAGACTTTTATGAACTTTTATATATGTAATAAGGGAAGGTTATGATGGAAGTCTATGCTAAAAAACATCTGAAAATTAGATTCTATGAATCTTTTCAAAATGCAAGTTCTGTTAAAAAAATCATAATATATTATACACTAGTTTCGGTCAAAAAATAAAATTAAATCGAGGATTGTTAGAAATGATACGAAACTTTTCAGATCATTTAAATATGTTACGAGGGAAGGGTATGATGGAAGTCCATGCAAAAAATCATCTGAGAATTAGATTCTATGAAACATTTTGAAATTCAAGTTTCGGTCTAAAAAATTGTAATGTATTATACACTAGTTTATACTATTTTCGGTCAAAAATCAAATTAAATCGGGGACAGTTTGAAATGATACGAAACTTTTTCAGATCATTTATATATGTTAGGCGGGAAGGTTATAATAGAAGTACAGGCAAAAAATCAATTTAGAATTAGATTTTATAAAACGTTTTCAAATGCATGTTTCGGTCAAAAAATCATAATGTATTATACACTATTTTATACTATTTTCGGTCAAAAATCAAATTAAATCGGGGACTGTATGAAATGATACGAAAATATTTTAGATCATTTATATATGTTAGGCGGGAAGGTTATAATGGAAGTACAGGAAAAAAATCAATTTAGAATTAGATTCTATAAAACCTTTTGAAATGCATGTTTCGTTCAAAAAATCATAATATATTGTAAACTAGTTTATACAAGTTTCGGGAAAAAAAAGCAAAATTAAATTTAGGACTGTTCGAAATAATACGAAACTTTTATAAACATTTATATATGTTATAAGGGAAGGTTATGATGGAAGTCCAAGCAAAAAATCATCTGAAAATTAGATTCTATGAAACTTTTTGAAATGCAAGTTTCGGTCAAAAAATCATAAAATATTATACACTAGTTTAAACTAGTTTCGGTAAAAAAAAATCAAATTAAATCTAGGACCCTTTGGAACGATACAAGACTTTTATGAACTTTTATATATGTAATAAGGGAAGGTTATGATGGAAGTCTATGCAAAAAATCATCTGAAAATTAGATTCTATGAATCTTTTCAAAATGCAAGTTCTGTTAAAAAAATCATAATATATTATACACTAGTTTCGGTCAAAAAATAAAATTAAATCGAGGATTGTTAGAAATGATACGAAACTTTTTAGATCATTTAAATATGTTACGAGGGAAGGGTATGATGGAAGTCCATGCAAAAAATCATCTGAGAATTAGATTCTATGAAACATTTTGAAATTCAAGTTTCGGTCTAAAAAATTGTAATGTATTATACACTAGTTTATACTATTTTCGGTCAAAAATCAAATTAAATCGGGGACAGTTTGAAATGATACGAAACTTTTTCAGATCATTTATATATGTTAGGCGGGAAGGTTATAATAGAAGTACAGGCAAAAAATCAATTTAGAATTAGATTGTATAAAACGTTTTGAAATGCATGTTTCGGTCAAAAAAGCATAATGTATTATACACTATTTTATACTATTTTCGGTCAAAAATCAAATTAAATCGGGGACTGTATGAAATGATACGAAAATATTTTAGATCATTTATATATGTTAGGCGGGAAGGTTATAATGGAAGTACAGGAAAAAAATCAATTTAGAATTAGATTCTATAAAACCTTTTGAAATGCTTGTTTCGTTCAAAAAATCATAATATATTGTAAACAAGTTTATACTAGTTTCGGGAAAAAAAGCAAAATTAAATTTAGGACTGTTCGAAATAATACGAAACTTTTATAAACATTTATATATGTTATAAGGGAAGGTTACGATGGAAGTCCAAGCAAAAAATCATCTGAAAATTAGATTCTATGGAACTTTTTGAAATGCAAGTTTCGGTCAAAAAATCATAAAATATTATACACTAGTTTCGGTTAAAAAATCAAATTAAATTGAGGACGGATCGAAATGATACGAAACTATTCGATCATTTATATATTTTAGGTAGGATGGTTTTGATGGAAATCCATTCAAAAAATCATCTGAGAATTAGATTCTATGAAACATTTTGAAATGCAAATTTCGGTTAAAAAATCATAATGTATTATACACTGGTTGATACTAGTTTCGTTCAAAAATCGAATTAAATCGGGGTATGTTTGAAATGATACGAAACTTTCCAGATCATTTATATATGTTAGGAGGGAAGGTTATGATGGAAGTCCATTCAAAAAATAATTTGAGAATTAGATACTATGAAACATTTTGAAATGAGAGTTTGGGTCAAAAAATCATAATATATTATACACTAGTTTAAACTAGTTTCGGTAAAAAAAAATCAAATTAAATCTAGGACCCTTTGGAACGATACAAGACTTTTATGAACTTTTATATATGTAATAAGGGAAGGTTATGATGGAAGTCTATGCAAAAAATCATCTGAAAATTAGATTCTATGAATCTTTTCGAAATGCAAGTTCTGTTCAAAAAATCATAATATATTATACACTAGTTTCGGTCAAAAAATAAAATTAAATCGAGCATTGTTAGAAATGATACGAAACTTTTCAGATCATTTAAATATGTTACGAGGGAAGGGTATGATGGAAGTCCATGCAAAAAATCATCTGAGAATTAGATTCTATGAAACATTTTGAAATTCAAGTTTCGGTCAAAAAAATTGTAATGTATTATACACTAGTTTATACTATTTTCGGTCAAAAAATCAAATTAAATCGGGGACAGTTTGAAATGATACGAAACTTTTTCAGATCATTTATATATGTTAGGCGGGAAGGTTATAATAGAAGTACAGGCAAAAAATCAATTTAGAATTAGATTCTAAAAAACGTTTTGAAATGCATGTTTCGGTCAAAAAATCATAATGTATTATACACTATTTTATACTATTTTCGGTCAAAAATCAAATTAAATCGGGTACTGTATGAAATGATACGAAAATATTTTAGATCATTTATATATGTTAGGCGGGAAGGTTATAATGGAAGTACAGGAAAAAAATCAATTTAGAATTAGATTCTATAAAACCTTTTGAAATGCATGTTTCGTTCAAAAAATCATAATATATTGTACACTAGTTTATACTAGTTTCGGGCAAAAAATCTTAATTAAATTTAGGACTGTTCGAAATAATACGAAACTTTTATGAACATTTATATATGTTATAAGGGAAGGTTACGATGGAAGTCCAAGCAAAAAATCATCTGAAAATTAGATTCTATGAAACTTTTTGAAATGCAAGTTTCGGTCAAAAAATCATAAAATATTATACACTAGTTTCGGTTAAAAAATCAAATTAAATTGAGGACGGATCGAAATGATACGAAACTATTCGATCATTTATATATTTTAGGTAGGATGGTTTTGATGGAAATCCATTCAAAAAATCATCTGAGAATTAGATTCTATGAAACATTTTGAAATGCAAATTTCGGTTAAAAAATCATAATGTATTATACACTGGTTGATACTAGTTTCGTTCAAAAATCGAATTAAATCGGGGTATGTTTGAAATGATACGAAACTTTCCAGATCATTTATATATGTTAGGAGGGAAGGTTATGATGGAAGTCCATTCAAAAAATAATTTGAGAATTAGATACTATGAAACATTTTGAAATGCAAGTTTCAGTCAAAAAATCATAATATATTATACACTAGTTTAAACTAGTTTCGGTAAAAAAAAATCAAATTAAATCTAGGACTCTTTGGAACGATACAAGACTTTTATGAACTTTTATATATGTTACAAGGGAAGGTTATGATGGAAGTCAATGAAAAAAATCATCTGAAAATTAGATTCTATGAATCTTTTCGAAATGCAAATTCTGTTAAAAAAATCATAATATATTATACACTAGTTTCGGTCAAAAAATTAAATTAAATCGAGGATTGTTAGAAATGATACGAAACTTTTCAGATCATTTAAATATGTTACGAGGGGAGTGTATGATGGAAGTCCATGCAAAAAATCATCTGAGAATTAGATTCTATGAAACATTTTAAAATTCAAGTTTCGGTCTAAAAAATCGTAATGTATTATACACTAGTTTATACTATTTTCGGTCAAAAATCAAATTAAATCGGGGACAGTTTGAAATGATACGAAACTTTTTCAGATCATTTATATATATTAGGCGGGAAGGTTATAATAGAAGTACAGGAAAAAAATCAATTTAGAATTAGATTCTATAAAACGTTTTGAAATGCATGTTTCGGTCAAAAAATCATAATGTATTATACACTATTTTATACTATTTTCGGTCAAAAATCAAATTAAATCTGGGACTGTATGAAATGATACGAAAATATTTTAGATCATTTATATATGTTAGGCGGGAAGGTTATAAAGGAAGTACAGGAAAAAAATCAATTTAGAATTAGATTCTATAAAACCTTTTGAAATGCATGTTTCGTTCAAAAAATCATAATATATTGTACACTAGTTTATACTAGTTTCGGGCAAAAAATCTTAATTAAATTTAGGACTGTTCGAAATAATACGAAACTTTTATGAACATTTATATATGTTATAAGGGAAGGTTACGATGGAAGTCCAAGCAAAAAATCATCTGAAAATTAGATTCTATGAAACTTTTTGAAATGTAAGTTTCGGTCAAAAAATCATAAAATATTATACACTAGTTTCGGTTAAAAAATCAAATTAAATTGAGGACGGATCGAAATGATACGAAACTATTCGATCATTTATATATTTTAGGTAGGATGGTTTTGATGGAAATCCATTCAACAAATCATCTGAGAATTAGATTCTATGAAACATTTTAAAATGCAAATTTCGGTTAAAAAATCATAATGTATTATACACTGGTTGATACTAGTTTCGTTGAAAAATCGAATTAAATCGGGGAATGTTTGAAATGATACGAAACTTTCCAGATCATTTATATATGTTAGGAAGGAAGGTTATGATGGAAGTCCGTTCAAAAAATAATTTGAGAATTGGATACTATGAAACGTTTTGAAATGCAAGTTTCGGTCAAAAAATCATAATTTATTATACACTAGTTTAAACTAGTTTCGGTAAAAAAAAATCAAATTAAATCTAGGACTCTTTGGAACGATACAGGACTTTTATGAACTTTTATATATGTTATAAGGGAAGGTTATGATGGAAGTCTATGCAAAAAATCATCTGAAAATTAGATTCTATGAATCTTTTCGAAATGCAAGTTCTATTAAAAAAATCATAATATATTATACACTAGTTTCGGTCAAAAAATAAAATTAAATCGAGCATTGTTAGAAATGATACGAAACTTTTCAAATCATTTAAATATGTTACGAGGGAAGGGTATGATGGAAGTCCATGCAAAAAATCATCTGAGAATTAGATTCTATGAAACATTTTGAAATTCAAGTTTCGGTCAAAAAAATTGTAATGTATTATACACTAGTTTATACTATTTTCGGTCAAAAAATCAAATTAAATCGGGGACAGTTTGAAATGATACGAAACTTTTTCAGATCATTTATATATGTTAGGCGGGAAGGTTATAATAGAAGTACAGGCAAAAAATCAATTTAGAATTAGATTCTAAAAAACGTTTTGAAATGCATGTTTCGGTCAAAAAATCATAATGTATTATACACTATTTTATACTATTTTCGGTCAAAAATCAAATTAAATCGGGTACTGTATGAAATGATACGAAAATATTTTAGATCATTTATATATGTTAGGCGGGAAGGTTATAATGGAAGTACAGGAAAAAAATCAATTTAGAATTAGATTCTATAAAACCTTTTGAAATGCATGTTTCGTTCAAAAAATCATAATATATTGTACACTAGTTTATACTAGTTTCGGGCAAAAAATCTTAATTAAATTTAGGACTGTTCGAAATAATACGAAACTTTTATGAACATTTATATATGTTATAAGGGAAGGTTACGATGGAAGTCCAAGCAAAAAATCATCTGAAAATTAGATTCTATGAAACTTTTTGAAATGCAAGTTTCGGTCAAAAAATCATAAAATATTATACACTAGTTTCGGTTAAAAAATCAAATTAAATTGAGGACGGATCGAAATGATACGAAACTATTCGATCATTTATATATTTTAGGTAGGATGGTTTTGATGGAAATCCATTCAAAAAATCATCTGAGAATTAGATTCTATGAAACATTTTGAAATGCAAATTTCGGTTAAAAAATCATAATGTATTATACACTGGTTGATACTAGTTTCGTTCAAAAATCGAATTAAATCGGGGTATGTTTGAAATGATACGAAACTTTCCAGATCATTTATATATGTTAGGAGGGAAGGTTATGATGGAAGTCCATTCAAAAAATAATTTGAGAATTAGATACTATGAAACATTTTGAAATGCAAGTTTCAGTCAAAAAATCATAATATATTATACACTAGTTTAAACTAGTTTCGGTAAAAAAAAATCAAATTAAATCTAGGACTCTTTGGAACGATACAAGACTTTTATGAACTTTTATATATGTTACAAGGGAAGGTTATGATGGAAGTCAATGAAAAAAATCATCTGAAAATTAGATTCTATGAATCTTTTCGAAATGCAAATTCTGTTAAAAAAATCATAATATATTATACACTAGTTTCGGTCAAAAAATTAAATTAAATCGAGGATTGTTAGAAATGATACGAAACTTTTCAGATCATTTAAATATGTTACGAGGGGAGTGTATGATGGAAGTCCATGCAAAAAATCATCTGAGAATTAGATTCTATGAAACATTTTAAAATTCAAGTTTCGGTCTAAAAAATCGTAATGTATTATACACTAGTTTATACTATTTTCGGTCAAAAATCAAATTAAATCGGGGACAGTTTGAAATGATACGAAACTTTTTCAGATCATTTATATATATTAGGCGGGAAGGTTATAATAGAAGTACAGGAAAAAAATCAATTTAGAATTAGATTCTATAAAACGTTTTGAAATGCATGTTTCGGTCAAAAAATCATAATGTATTATACACTATTTTATACTATTTTCGGTCAAAAATCAAATTAAATCTGGGACTGTATGAAATGATACGAAAATATTTTAGATCATTTATATATGTTAGGCGGGAAGGTTATAAAGGAAGTACAGGAAAAAAATCAATTTAGAATTAGATTCTATAAAACCTTTTGAAATGCATGTTTCGTTCAAAAAATCATAATATATTGTACACTAGTTTATACTAGTTTCGGGCAAAAAATCTTAATTAAATTTAGGACTGTTCGAAATAATACGAAACTTTTATGAACATTTATATATGTTATAAGGGAAGGTTACGATGGAAGTCCAAGCAAAAAATCATCTGAAAATTAGATTCTATGAAACTTTTTGAAATGTAAGTTTCGGTCAAAAAATCATAAAATATTATACACTAGTTTCGGTTAAAAAATCAAATTAAATTGAGGACGGATCGAAATGATACGAAACTATTCGATCATTTATATATTTTAGGTAGGATGGTTTTGATGGAAATCCATTCAACAAATCATCTGAGAATTAGATTCTATGAAACATTTTAAAATGCAAATTTCGGTTAAAAAATCATAATGTATTATACACTGGTTGATACTAGTTTCGTTGAAAAATCGAATTAAATCGGGGAATGTTTGAAATGATACGAAACTTTCCAGATCATTTATATATGTTAGGAAGGAAGGTTATGATGGAAGTCCATTCAAAAAATAATTTGAGAATTGGATACTATGAAACGTTTTGAAATGCAAGTTTCGGTCAAAAAATCATAATTTATTATACACTAGTTTAAACTAGTTTCGGTAAAAAAAAATCAAATTAAATCTAGGACTCTTTGGAACGATACAGGACTTTTATGAACTTTTATATATGTTATAAGGGAAGGTTATGATGGAAGTCTATGCAAAAAATCATCTGAAAATTAGATTCTATGAATCTTTTCGAAATGCAAGTTCTATTAAAAAAATCATAATATATTATACACTAGTTTCGGTCAAAAAATAAAATTAAATCGAGGATTGTTAGAAATGATACGAAACTTTTCAGATCATTTAAATATGTTACGAGGGAAGTGTATGATGGAAGTCCATGCAAAAAATCATCTGAGAATTAGATTCTATGAAACATTTTGAAATTCAAGTTTCGGTCTAAAAAATCGTAATGTATTATACACTAGTTTATACTATTTTCGGTCAAAAATCAAATTAAATCGGGGACAGTTTGAAATGATACGAAACTTTTTCAGATCATTTATATATATTAGGCGGGAAGGTTATAATAGAAGTACAGGAAAAAAATCAATTTAGAATTAGATTCTATAAAACGTTTTGAAA
This sequence comes from Lathyrus aphaca, assembly GCA_963966055.1. Taxonomy (NCBI): domain Eukaryota; kingdom Viridiplantae; phylum Streptophyta; class Magnoliopsida; order Fabales; family Fabaceae; genus Lathyrus; species Lathyrus aphaca. The sequence continues at coordinate 27,609,571 of OZ014523.1, read as the reverse complement.
TGCATGCTTCGGTCAAAAAATCATAATGTATTATACACTATTTTATACTATTTTCGGTCAAAAATCAAATTAAATTGGGGACTGTATGAAATGATACGAAAATATTTTAGATCATTTATATATGTTAGGCGGGAAGGTTATAATGGAAGATCAGGAAAAAAATCAATTTAGAATTAGATTCTATAAAACCTTTTGAAATGCATGTTTCGTTCAAAAAATCATAATATATTGTACACTAGTTTATACTAGTTTCGGGCAAAAAATCTTAATTAAATTTAGGACTGTTCGAAATAATACGAAACTTTTATGAACATTTATATATGTTATAAGGGAAGGTTACGATGGAAGTCCAAGCAAAAAATCATCTGAAAATTAGATTCTATGAAACTTTTTGAAATGCAAGTTTCGGTCAAAAAATCATAAAATATTATACACTAGTTTCGGTTAAAAAATCAAATTAAATTGAGGACGGATCGAAATGATACGAAACTATTCGATCATTTATATATTTTAGGTAGGATGGTTTTGATGGAAATCCATTCAAAAAATCATCTGAGAATTAGATTCTATGAAACATTTTAATATGCAAATTTCGGTTAAAAAATCATAATGTATTATACACTGGTTGATACTAGTTTCGTTCAAAAATCGAATTAAATCGGGGAATGTTTGAAATGATACGAAACTTTCCAGATCATTTATATATGTTAGGAAGGAAGGTTATGATGGAAGTCCATTCAAAAAATAATTTGAGAATTAGATACTATGAAACATTTTGAAATGCAAGTTTTGGTCAAAAAATCATAATATATTATACACTAGTTTAAACTAGTTTCGGTAAAAAAAAATCAAATTAAATCTAGGACTCTTTGGAACGATACAAGACTTTTATGAACTTTTATATATGTTATAAGGGAAGGTTATGATGGAAGTCAATGAAAAAAATCATCTGAAAATTAGATTCTTTGAATCTTTTCGAAATGCAAGTTCTGTTAAAAAAATCATAATATATTATACACTAGTTTCGGTCAAAAAATTAAATTAAATCGAGGATTGTTAGAAATGATACAAAACTTTTCAGATCATTTAAATATGTTACGAGGGAAGTGTATGATGGAAGTCCATGCAAAAAATCATCTGAGAATTAGATTCTATGAAACATTTTGAAATTCAAGTTTCGGTCTAAAAAATTGTAATGTATTATACACTAGTTTATACTATTTTTGGTCAAAAATCAAATTAAATCGGGGACAGTTTGAAATGTTACAAAACTTTTTCAGATCATTTATATATGTTAGGCGGGAAGGTTATAATAGAAGTACAGGCAAAAACTCAATTTAGAATTAGATTCTATAAAACGTTTTGAAATGCATGTTTCGGTCAAAAAATCATAATGTATTATACACTATTTTATACTATTTTCGGTCAAAAATCAAATTAAATCGGGGACTGTATGAAATGATACGAAAATATTTTAGATCATTTATATATGTTAGGCGGGAAGGTTATAATGGAAGATCAGGAAAAAAATCAATTTAGAATTAGATTCTATAAAACCTTTTGAAATGCATGTTTCGTTCAAAAAATCTTAATATATTGTACACTAGTTTATACTAGTTTCGGGCAAAAAATCTTAATTAAATTTAGGACTGTTCGAAATAATACGAAACTTTTATGAACATTTATATATGTTATAAGGGAAGGTTACGATGGTAGTCCAAGCAAAAAATCATCTGAAAATTAGATTCTATGAAACTTTTTGAAATGCAAGTTTCGGTCAAAAAATCATAAAATATTATACACTAGTTTCGGTTAAAAAATCAAATTAAATTGAGGACGGATCGAAATGATACGAAACTATTCGATCATTTATATATTTTAGGTAGGATGGTTTTGATGGAAATCCATTCAAAAAATCATCTGAGAATTAGATTCTATGAAACATTTTAAAATGCAAATTTCGGTTAAAAAATCATAATGTATTATACACTGGTTGATACTAGTTTCGTTCAAAAATCGAATTAAATCGGGGAATGTTTGAAATGATACGAAACTTTCCAGATCATTTATATATGTTAGGAAGGAAGGTTATGATGGAAGTCCATTCAAAAAATAATTTGAGAATTAGATACTATGAAACGTTTTGAAATGCAAGTTTCGGTCAAAAAATCATAATATATTATACACTAGTTTAAACTAGTTTCGGTAAAAAAAAATCAAATTAAATCTAGGACTCTTTGGAACGATACAAGACTTTTATGAACTTTTATTTATGTTATAAGGGAAGGTTATGATGGAAGTCTATGCAAAAAATCATCTGAAAATTAGATTCTATGAATCTTTTCGAAATGCAAGTTCTGTTAAAAAAATCATAATATATTATACACTAGTTTCGGTCAAAAAATTAAATTAAATCGAGGATTGTTAGAAATGATACGAAACTTTTCAAATCATTTAAATATGTTACGAGGGAAAGGTATGATGGAAGTCCATGCAAAAAATCATCTGAGAATTAGATTCTATGAAACATTTTGAAATTCAAGTTTCGGTCTAAAAAATTGTAATGTATTATACACTAGTTTATACTATTTTCGGTCAAAAATCAAATTAAATCGGGGACAGTTTGAAATGATACGAAACTTTTTCAGATCATTTATATATGTTAGGCGGGAAGGTTATAATAGAAGTACAGGCAAAAAATCAATTTAGAATTAGATTCTATAAAAACGTTTTGAAATGCATGTTTCGGTCAAAAAATCATAATGTATTATACACTATTTTATACTATTTTCGGTCAAAAATCAAATTAAATCGTAGACTGTATGAAATGATACGAAAATATTTTAGATCATTTATATATGTTAGGCGGGAAGGTTATAATGGAAGTACAGGAAAAAAATCAATTTAGAATTAGATTCTATAAAACCTTTTGAAATGCATGTTTCGTTCAAAAAATCAAAATATATTGTACACTAGTTTATACTAGTTTCGGGCAAAAAATCTTAATTAAATTTAGGACTGTTCGAAATAATACGAAACTTTTATGAACATTTATATATGTTATAAGGGAAGGTTACGATGGTAGTCCAAGCAAAAAATCATCTGAAAATTAGATTCTATGAAACTTTTTGAAATGCAAGTTTCGGTCAAAAAATCATAAAATATTATACACTTGTTTCGGTTAAAAAATCAAATTAAATTGAGGACGGATCGAAATGATACGAAACTATTCGATCATTTATATATTTTAGGTAGGATGGTTTTGATGGAAATCCATTCAAAAAATCATCTGAGAATTAGATTCTATGAAACATTTTAAAATGCAAATTTCGGTTAAAAAATCATAATGTATTATACACTGGTTGATACTAGTTTCGTTCAAAAATCGAATTAAATCGGGGAATGTTTGAAATGATACGAAACTTTCCAGATCATTTATATATGTTAGGAAGGAAGGTTATGATGGAAGTCCATTCAAAAAATAATTTGAGAATTAGATACTATGAAACGTTTTGAAATGCAAGTTTCAGTCAAAAAATCATAATATATTATACACTAGTTTAAACTAGTTTCGGTAAAAAAAAATCAAATTAAATCTAGGACTCTTTGGAACGATACAAGACTTTTATGAACTTTTATATATGTTATAAGGGAAGGTTATGATGGAAGTCAATGAAAAAAATCATCTGAAAATTAGATTCTTTGAATCTTTTCGAAATGCAAGTTCTGTTAAAAAAATCATAATATATTATACACTAGTTTCGGTCAAAAAATAAAATTAAATCGAGGATTGTTAGAAATGATACGAAACTTTTCAGATCATTTAAATATGTTACGAGGGAAGTGTATGATGGAAGTCCATGCAAAAAATCATCTGAGAATTAGATTCTATGAAACATTTTGAAATTCAAGTTTCGGTCTAAAAAATCGTAATGTATTATACACTAGTTTATACTATTTTCGGTCAAAAATCAAATTAAATCGGGGACAGTTTGAAATGATACGAAACTTTTTCAGATCATTTATATATATTAGGCGGGAAGGTTATAATAGAAGTACAGGCAAAAAATCAATTTAGAATTAGATTCTATAAAACGTTTTGAAATGCATGCTTCGGTCAAAAAATCATAATGTATTATACACTATTTTATACTATTTTCGGTCAAAAATCAAATTAAATTAGGGACTGTATGAAATGATACGAAAATATTTTAGATCATTTATATATGTTAGGCGGGAAGGTTATAATGGAAGATCAGGAAAAAAATCAATTTAGAATTAGATTCTATAAAACCTTTTGAAATGCATGTTTCGTTCAAAAAATCATAATATATTGTACACTAGTTTATACTAGTTTCGGGCAAAAAATCTTAATTAAATTTAGGACTGTTCGAAATAATACGAAACTTTTATGAACATTTATATATGTTATAAGGGAAGGTTACGATGGAAGTCCAAGCAAAAAATCATCTGAAAATTAGATTCTATGAAACTTTTTGAAATGCAAGTTTCGGTCAAAAAATCATAAAATATTATACACTAGTTTCGGTTAAAAAATCAAATTAAATTGAGGACGGATCGAAATGATACGAAACTATTCGATCATTTATATATTTTAGGTAGGATGGTTTTGATGGAAATCCATTCAAAAAATCATCTGAGAATTAGATTCTATGAAACATTTTAAAATGCAAATTTCGGTTAAAAAATCGTAATGTATTATACACTGGTTGATACTAGTTTCGTTCAAAAATCGAATTAAATCGGGGAATGTTTGAAATGATACGAAACTTTCCAGATCATTTATATATGTTAGGAAGGAAGGTTATGATGGAAGTCCATTCAAAAAATAATTTGAGAATTAGATACTATGAAACGTTTTAAAATGCAAGTTTCGGTCAAAAAATCATAATATATTATACACTAGTTTAAACTAGTTTCGGTAAAAAAAAATCAAATTAAATCTAGGACTCTTTGGAACGATACAAGACTTTTATGAACTTTTATATATGTTATAAGGGAAGGTTATGATGGAAGTCTATGCAAAATATCATCTGAAAATTAGATTCTATGAATCTTTTCGAAATGCAAGTTCTGTTAAAAAAATCATAATATATTATACACTAGTTTCGGTCAAAAAATTAAATTAAATCGAGGATTGTTAGAAATGATACGAAACTTTTCAAATCATTTAAATATGTTACGAGGGAAGGGTATGATGGAAGTCCATGCAAAAAATCATCTGAGAATTAGATTCTATGAAACATTTTGAAATTCAAGTTTCGGTCTAAAAAATTGTAATGTATTATACACTAGTTTATACTATTTTCGGTCAAAAATCAAATTAAATCGGGGACAGTTTGAAATGATACGAAACTTTTTCAGATCATTTATATATGTTAGGCGGGAAGGTTATAATAGAAGTACAGGCAAAAAATCAATTTAGAATTAGATTCTATAAAAACGTTTTGAAATGCATGTTTCGGTCAAAAAATCATAATGTATTATACACTATTTTATACTATTTTCGGTCAAAAATCAAATTAAATCGGAGACTGTATGAAATGATACGAAAATATTTTAGATCATTTATATATGTTAGGCGGGAAGGTTATAATGGAAGTACAGGAAAAAAATCAATTTAGAATTAGATTCTATAAAACCTTTTGAAATGCATGTTTCGTTCAAAAAATCAAAATATATTGTACACTAGTTTATACTAGTTTCGGGCAAAAAATCTTAATTAAATTTAGGACTGTTCGAAATAATACGAAACTTTTATGAACATTTATATATGTTATAAGGGAAGGTTACGATGGTAGTCCAAGCAAAAAATCATCTGAAAATTAGATTCTATGAAACTTTTTGAAATGCAAGTTTCGGTCAAAAATTCATAAAATATTATACACTTGTTTCGGTTAAAAAATCAAATTAAATTGAGGACGGATCGAAATGATACGAAACTATTCGATCATTTATATATTTTAGGTAGGATGGTTTTGATGGAAATCCATTCAAAAAATCATCTGAGAATTAGATTCTATGAAACATTTTAAAATGCAAATTTCGGTTAAAAAATCATAATGTATTATACACTAGTTGATACTAGTTTCGTTCAAAAATCGAATTAAATCGGGGAATGTTTGAAATGATACGAAACTTTCCAGATCATTTATATATGTTAGGAAGGAAGGTTATGATGGAAGTCCATTCAAAAAATAATTTGAGAATTAGATACTATGAAACGTTTTGAAATGCAAGTTTCGGTCAAAAAATCATAATATATTATACACTAGTTTAAACTAGTTTCGGTATAAAAAAATCAAATTAAATCTAGGACTCTTTGGAACGATACAAGACTTTTATGAACTTTTATATATGTTATAAGGGAAGGTTATGATGGAAGTCAATGAAAAAAATCATCTGAAAATTAGGGTCTATGAATCTTTTCGAAATGCAAGTTCTGTTAAAAAAATCATAATATATTATACACTAGTTTCGGTCTAAAAATAAAATTAAATCGAGGATTGTTAGAAATGATACGAAACTTTTCAGATCATTTATATATGCAAAAAATCATCTGAGAATTAGATTCTATGAAACATTTTGAAATTCAAGTTTCGGTCTAAAAAATCGTAATGTATTATACACTAGTTTATACTATTTTCGGTCAAAAATCAAATTAAATCGGGGACAGTTTGAAATGATACGAAACTTTTTCAGATCATTTATATATATTAGGCGGGAAGGTTATAATAGAAGTACAGGCAAAAAATCAATTTAGAATTAGATTCTATAAAAACGTTTTGAAATGCATGTTTCGGTCAAAAAATCATAATGTATTATACACTATTTTATACTATTTTCGGTCAAAAATCAAATTAAATTGGGGACTGTATGAAATGATACGAAAATATTTTAGATCATTTATATATGTTAGGCGGGAAGGTTATAATGGAAGATCAGGAAAAAAATCAATTTAGAATTAGATTCTATAAAACCTTTTGAAATGCATGTTTCGTTCAAAAAATCATAATATATTGTACACTAGTTTATACTAGTTTCGGGCAAAAAATCTTAATTAAATTTAGGACTGTTCGAAATAATATGAAACTTTTATGAACATTTATATTTGTTATAAGGGAAGGTTACGATGGAAGTCCAAGCAAAAAATCATCTGAAAATTAGATTCTATGAAACTTTTTGAAATGCAAGTTTCGGTCAAAAAATCATAAAATATTATACACTAGTTTCGGTTAAAAAATCAAATTAAATTGAGGACGGATCGAAATGATACGAAACTATTAGATCATTTATATATTTTAGGTAGGATGGTTTTGATGGAAATCCATTCAAAAAATCATCTGAGAATTAGATTCTATGAAACATTTTAAAATGCAAATTTCGGTTAAAAAATCATAATGTATTATACACTGGTTGATACTAGTTTCGTTCAAAAATCGAATTAAATCGGGGAATGTTTGAAATGATACGAAACTTTCCAGATCATTTATATATGTTAGGAAGGAAGGTTATGATGGAAGTCCATTCAAAAAATAATTTGAGAATTAGATACTATGAAACGTTTTGAAATGCAAGTTTCGGTCAAAAAATCATAATATATTATACACTAGTTTAAACTAGTTTCGGTAAAAAAAAATCAAATTAAATCTAGGACTCTTTGGAACGATACAAGACTTTTATGAACTTTTATATATGTTATAAGGGAAGGTTATGATGGAAGTCTATGCAAAATATCATCTGAAAATTAGATTCTATGAATCTTTTCGAAATGCAAGTTCTGTTAAAAAAATCATAATATATTATACACTAGTTTCGGTCAAAAAATTAAATTAAATCGAGGATTGTTAGAAATGATACGAAACTTTTCAAATCATTTAAATATGTTACGAGGGAAGGGTATGATGGAAGTCCATGCAAAAAATCATCTGAGAATTAGATTCTATGAAACATTTTGAAATTCAAGTTTCGGTCTAAAAAATTGTAATGTATTATACACTAGTTTATACTATTTTCGGTCAAAAATCAAATTAAATCGGGGACAGTTTGAAATGATACGAAACTTTTTCAGATCATTTATATATGTTAGGCGGGAAGGTTATAATAGAAGTACAGGCAAAAAATCAATTTAGAATTAGATTCTATAAAAACGTTTTGAAATGCATGTTTCGGTCAAAAAATCATAATGTATTATACACTATTTTATACTATTTTCGGTCAAAAATCAAATTAAATCGGAGACTGTATGAAATGATACGAAAATATTTTAGATCATTTATATATGTTAGGCGGGAAGGTTATAATGGAAGTACAGGAAAAAAATCAATTTAGAATTAGATTCTATAAAACCTTTTGAAATGCATGTTTCGTTCAAAAAATCAAAATATATTGTACACTAGTTTATACTAGTTTCGGGCAAAAAATCTTAATTAAATTTAGGACTGTTCGAAATAATACGAAACTTTTATGAACATTTATATATGTTATAAGGGAAGGTTACGATGGTAGTCCAAGCAAAAAATCATCTGAAAATTAGATTCTATGAAACTTTTTGAAATGCAAGTTTCGGTCAAAAAATCATAAAATATTATACACTTGTTTCGGTTAAAAAATCAAATTAAATTGAGGACGGATCGAAATGATACGAAACTATTCGATCATTTATATATTTTAGGTAGGATGGTTTTGATGGAAATCCATTCAAAAAATCATCTGAGAATTAGATTCTATGAAACATTTTAAAATGCAAATTTCGGTTAAAAAATCATAATGTATTATACACTGGTTGATACTAGTTTCGTTCAAAAATCGAATTAAATCGGGGAATGTTTGAAATGATACGAAACTTTCCAGATCATTTATATATGTTAGGAAGGAAGGTTATGATGGAAGTCCATTCAAAAAATAATTTGAGAATTAGATACTATGAAACGTTTTGAAATGCAAGTTTCGGTCAAAAAATCATAATATATTATACACTAGTTTAAACTAGTTTCGGTATAAAAAAATCAAATTAAATCTAGGACTCTTTGGAACGATACAAGACTTTTATGAACTTTTATATATGTTATAAGGGAAGGTTATGATGGAAGTCAATGAAAAAAATCATCTGAAAATTAGGGTCTATGAATCTTTTCGAAATGCAAGTTCTGTTAAAAAAATCATAATATATTATACACTAGTTTCGGTCTAAAAATAAAATTAAATCGAGGATTGTTAGAAATGATACGAAACTTTTCAGATCATTTATATATGCAAAAAATCATCTGAGAATTAGATTCTATGAAACATTTTGAAATTCAAGTTTCGGTCTAAAAAATCGTAATGTATTATACACTAGTTTATACTATTTTCGGTCAAAAATCAAATTAAATCGGGGACAGTTTGAAATGATACGAAACTTTTTCAGATCATTTATATATATTAGGCGGGAAGGTTATAATAGAAGTACAGGCAAAAAATCAATTTAGAATTAGATTCTATAAAACGTTTTGAAATGCATGTTTCGGTCAAAAAATCATAATGTATTATACACTATTTTATACTATTTTCGGTCAAAAATCAAATTAAATCGGGGACTGTTTGAAATGATTCGAAAATATTTTAGATCATTTATATATGTTAGGCGGGAAGGTTATAATGGAAGTACAGGAAAAAAATCAATTTAGAATTAGATTCTATAAAACCTTTTGAAATGCATGATTCGTTCAAAAAATCAAAATATATTGTACACTAGTTTATACTAGTTTCGGGCAAAAAATCTTAATTAAATTTAGGACTGTTCGAAATAATACGAAACTTTTATGAACATTTATATATGTTATAAGGGAAGGTTACGATGGTAGTCCAAGCAAAAAATCATCTGAAAATTAGATTCTATGAAACTTTTTGAAATGCAAGTTTCGGTCAAAAAATCATAAAATATTATACACTAGTTTCGGTTAAAAAATCAAATTAAATTGAGGACGGATCGAAATGATACGAAACTATTCGATCATTTATATATTTTAGGTAGGATGGTTTTGATGGAAATCCATTCAAAAAATCATCTGAGAATTAGATTCTATGAAACATTTTAAAATGCAAATTTCGGTTAAAAAATCATAATGTATTATACACTGGTTGATACTAGTTTCGTTCAAAAATCGAATTAAATCGGGGAATGTTTGAAATGATACGAAACTTTCCAGATCATTTATATATGTTAGGAAGGAAGGTTATGATGGAAGTCCATTCAAAAAATAATTTGAGAATTAGATACTATGAAACGTTTTGAAATGCAAGTTTCGGTCAAAAAATCATAATATATTATACACTAGTTTAAACTAGTTTCGGTAAAAAAAAATCAAATTAAATCTAGGACTCTTTGGAACGATACAAGACTTTTATGAACTTTTATATATGTTATAAGGGAAGGTTATGATGGAAGTCTATGCAAAATATCATCTGAAAATTAGATTCTATGAATCTTTTCGAAATGCAAGTTCTGTTAAAAAAATCATAATATATTATACACTAGTTTCGGTCAAAAAATTAAATTAAATCGAGGATTGTTAGAAATGATACGAAACTTTTCAAATCATTTAAATATGTTACGAGGGAAGGGTATGATGGAAGTCCATGCAAAAAATCATCTGAGAATTAGATTCTATGAAACATTTTGAAATTCAAGTTTCGGTCTAAAAAATTGTAATGTATTATACACTAGTTTATACTATTTTCGGTCAAAAATCAAATTAAATCGGGGACAGTTTGAAATGATACGAAACTTTTTCAGATCATTTATATATGTTAGGCGGGAAGGTTATAATAGAAGTACAGGCAAAAAATCAATTTAGAATTAGATTCTATAAAAACGTTTTGAAATGCATGTTTCGGTCAAAAAATCATAATGTATTATACACTATTTTATACTATTTTCGGTCAAAAATCAAATTAAATCGGAGACTGTATGAAATGATACGAAAATATTTTAGATCATTTATATATGTTAGGCGGGAAGGTTATAATGGAAGTACAGGAAAAAAATCAATTTAGAATTAGATTCTATAAAACCTTTTGAAATGCATGATTCGTTCAAAAAATCAAAATATATTGTACACTAGTTTATACTAGTTTCGGGCAAAAAATCTTAATTAAATTTAGGACTGTTCGAAATAATACGAAACTTTTATGAACATTTATATATGTTATAAGGGAAGGTTACGATGGTAGTCCAAGCAAAAAATCATCTGAAAATTAGATTCTATGAAACTTTTTGAAATGCAAGTTTCGGTCAAAAAATCATAAAATATTATACACTTGTTTCGGTTAAAAAATCAAATTAAATTGAGGACGGATCGAAATGATACGAAACTATTCGATCATTTATATATTTTAGGTAGGATGGTTTTGATGGAAATCCATTCAAAAAATAATCTGAGAATTAGATTCTATGAAACATTTTAAAATGCAAATTTCGGTTAAAAAATCATAATGTATTATACACTGGTTGATACTAGTTTCGTTCAAAAATCGAATTAAATCGGGGAATGTTTGAAATGATACGAAACTTTCCAGATCATTTATATATGTTAGGAAGGAAGGTTATGATGGAAGTCCATTCAAAAAATAATTTGAGAATTAGATACTATGAAACGTTTTGAAATGCAAGTTTCGGTCAAAAAATCATAATATATTATACACTAGTTTAAACTAGTTTCGGTATAAAAAAATCAAATTAAATCTAGGACTCTTTGGAACGATACAAGACTTTTATGAACTTTTATATATGTTATAAGGGAAGGTTATGATGGAAGTCAATGAAAAAAATCATCTGAAAATTAGGGTCTATGAATCTTTTCGAAATGCAAGTTCTGTTAAAAAAATCATAATATATTATACACTAGTTTCGGTCTAAAAATAAAATTAAATCGAGGATTGTTAGAAATGATACGAAACTTTTCAGATCATTTATATATGCAAAAAATCATCTGAGAATTAGATTCTATGAAACATTTTGAAATTCAAGTTTCGGTCTAAAAAATCGTAATGTATTATATACTAGTTTATACTATTTTCGGTCAAAAATCAAATTAAATCGGGGACAGTTTGAAATGATACGAAACTTTTTCAGATCATTTATATATATTAGGCGGGAAGGTTATAATAGAAGTACAGGCAAAAAATCAATTTAGAATTAGATTCTATAAAACGTTTTGAAATGCATGTTTCGGTCAAAAAATCATAATGTATTATACACTATTTTATACTATTTTCGGTCAAAAATCAAATTAAATCGGGGACTGTTTGAAATGATTCGAAAATATTTTAGATCATTTATATATGTTAGGCGGGAAGGTTATAATGGAAGTACAGGAAAAAAATCAATTTAGAATTAGATTCTATAAAACCTTTTGAAATGCATGTTTCGTTCAAAAAATCAAAATATATTGTACACTAGTTTATACTAGTTTCGGGAAAAAAATCAAAATTAAATTTAGGACTGTTCGAAATAATACGAAACTTTTATGAACATTTATATATGTTATAAGGGAAGGTTACGATGGTAGTCCAAGCAAAAAATCATCTGAAAATTAGATTCTATGAAACTTTTTGAAATGCAAGTTTCGGTCAAAAAATCATAAAATATTATACACTAGTTTCGGTTAAAAAATCAAATTAAATTGAGGACGGATCGAAATGATACGAAACTATTCGATCATTTATATATTTTAGGTAGGATGGTTTTGATGGAAATCCATTCAAAAAATCATCTGAGAATTAGATTCTATGAAACATTTTAATATGCAAATTTCGGTTAAAAAATCATAATGTATTATACACTGGTTGATACTAGTTTCGTTCAAAAATCGAATTAAATCGGGGAATGTTTGAAATGATACGAAACTTTCCAGATCATTTATATATGTTAGGAAGGAAGGTTATGATGGAAGTCCATTCAAAAAATAATTTGAGAATTAGATACTATGAAACGTTTTGAAATGCAAGTTTCGGTCAAAAAATCATAATATATTATACACTAGTTTAAACTAGTTTCGGTATAAAAAAATCAAATTAAATCTAGGACTCTTTGGAACGATACAAGACTTTTATGAACTTTTATATATGTTATAAGGGAAGGTTATGATGGAAGTCAATGAAAAAAATCATCTGAAAATTAGGGTCTATGAATCTTTTCGAAATGCAAGTTCTGTTAAAAAAATCATAATATATTATACACTAGTTTCGGTCTAAAAATAAAATTAAATCGAGGATTGTTAGAAATGATACGAAACTTTTCAGATCATTTATATATGCAAAAAATCATCTGAGAATTAGATTCTATGAAACATTTTGAAATTCAAGTTTCGGTCTAAAAAATCGTAATGTATTATACACTAGTTTATACTATTTTCGGTCAAAAATCAAATTAAATCGGGGACAGTTTGAAATGATACGAAACTTTTTCAGATCATTTATATATATTAGGCGGGAAGGTTATAATAGAAGTACAGGCAAAAAATCAATTTAGAATTAGATTCTATAAAACGTTTTGAAATGCATGTTTCGGTCAAAAAATCATAATGTATTATACACTATTTTATACTATTTTCGGTCAAAAATCAAATTAAATCGGGGACTGTTTGAAATGATTCGAAAATATTTTAGATCATTTATATATGTTAGGCGGGAAGGTTATAATGGAAGTACAGGAAAAAAATCAATTTAGAATTAGATTCTATAAAACCTTTTGAAATGCATGTTTCGTTCAAAAAATCAAAATATAGTGTACACTAGTTTATACTAGTTTCGGGAAAAAAATCAAAATTAAATTTAGGACTGTTCGAAATAATACGAAACTTTTATGAACATTTATATATGTTATAAGGGAAGGTTACGATGGTAGTCCAAGCAAAAAATCATCTGAAAATTAGATTCTATGAAACTTTTTGAAATGCAAGTTTCGGTCAAAAAATCATAAAATATTATACACTAGTTTCGGTTAAAAAATCAAATTAAATTGATGACGGATCGAAATGATACGAAACTATTCGATCATTTATATATTTTAGGTAGGATGGTTTTGATGGAAATCCATTCAAAAAATCATCTGAGAATTAGTTTCTATGAAACATTTTAATATGCAAATTTCGGTTAAAAAATCATAATGTATTATACACTGGTTGATACTAGTTTCGTTCAAAAATCGAATTAAATCGGGGAATGTTTGAAATGATACGAAACTTTCCAGATCATTTATATATGTTAGGAAGGAAGGTTATGATGGAAGTCCATTCAAAAAATAATTTGAGAATTAGATACTATGAAACGTTTTGAAATGCAAGTTTCGGTCAAAAAATCATAATATATTATACACTAGTTTAAACTAGTTTCGGTAAAAAAAAAATCAAATTAAATCTAGGACTCTTTGGAACGATACAAGACTTTTATGAACTTTTATATATGTTATAAGGGAATGTTATGATGGAAGTCAATGAAAAAAATCATCTGAAAATTAGATTCTTTGAATCTTTTCGAAATGCAAGTTCTGTTAAAAAAATCATAATATATTATACACTAGTTTCGGTCAAAAAATTAAATTAAATCGAGGATTGTTAGAAATGATACGAAACTTTTCAGATCATTTAAATATGTTACGAGGGAAGTGTATGATGGAAGTCCATGCAAAAAATCATCTGAGAATTAGATTCTATGAAACATTTTGAAATTCAAGTTTCGGTCTAAAAAATCGTAATGTATTATACACTAGTTTATACTATTTTCGGTCAAAAATCAAATTAAATCGGGGACAGTTTGAAATGATACGAAACTTTTTCAGATCATTTATATATATTAGGCGGGAAGGTTATAATAGAAGTACAGGCAAAAAATCAATTTAGAATTAGATTCTATAAAACGTTTTGAAATGCATGCTTCGGTTAAAAAATCATAATGTATTATACACTATTTTATACTATTTTCGGTCAAAAATCAAATTAAATTGGGGACTGTATGAAATGATACGAAAATATTTTAGATCATTTATATATGTTAGGCGGGAAGGTTATAATGGAAGATCAGGAAAAAAATCAATTTAGAATTAGATTCTATAAAACCTTTTGAAATGCATGTTTCGTTCAAAAAATCATAATATATTGTACACTAGTTTATACTAGTTTCGGGCAAAAAATCTTAATTAAATTTAGGACTGTTCGAAATAATACGAAACTTTTATGAACATTTATATATGTTATAAGGGAAGGTTACGATGGAAGTCCAAGCAAAAAATCATCTGAAAATTAGATTCTATGAAACTTTTTGAAATGCAAGTTTCGGTCAAAAAATCATAAAATATTATACACTAGTTTCGGTTAAAAAATCAAATTAAATTGAGGACGGATCGAAATGATACGAAACTATTCGATCATTTATATATTTTAGGTAGGATGGTTTTGATGGAAATCCATTCAAAAAATCATCTGAGAATTAGATTCTATGAAACATTTTAATATGCAAATTTCGGTTAAAAAATCATAATGTATTATACACTGGTTGATACTAGTTTCGTTCAAAAATCGAATTAAATCGGGGAATGTTTGAAATGATACGAAACTTTCCAGATCATTTATATATGTTAGGAAGGAAGGTTATGATGGAAGTCCATTCAAAAAATAATTTGAGAATTAGATACTATGAAACGTTTTGAAATGCAAGTTTCGGTCAAAAAATCATAATATATTATACACAAGTTTAAACTAGTTTCGGTAAAAAAAAATCAAATTAAATCTAGGACTCTTTGAAACGATACAAGACTTTTATGAACTTTTATATATGTTATAAGGGAAGGTTATGACGGAAGTCTATGCAAAAAATCATCTGAAAATTAGATTCTATGAATCTTTTCGAAATGCAAGTTCTGTTAAAAAAATCATAATATATTATACACTAGTTTCGGTCAAAAAATTAAATTAAATCGAGGATTGTTAGAAATGATACGAAACTTTTCAAATCATTTAAATATGTTACGAGGGAAGGGTATGATGGAAGTCCATGCAAAAAATCATCTGAGAATTAGATTCTATGAAACATTTTGAAATTCAAGTTTCGGTCTAAAAAATTGTAATGTATTATACACAAGTTTATACTATTTTCGGTCAAAAATCAAATTAAATCGGGGACAGTTTGAAATGATACGAAACTTTTTCAGATCATTTCTATATATTAGGCGGGAAGGTTATAATAGAAGTACAGGCAAAAAATCAATTTAGAATTAGATTCTATAAAAACGTTTTGAAATGCATGTTTCGGTCAAAAAATCATAATGTATTATACACTATTTTATACTATTTTCGGTCAAAAATCAAATTAAATCGGAGACTGTATGAAATGATACAAAAATATTTTAGATCATTTATATATGTTAGGCGGGAAGGTTATAATGGAAGTACAGGAAAAAAATCAATTTAGAATTAGATTCTATAAAACCTTTTGAAATGCATGTTTCGTTCAAAAAATCAAAATATATTGTACACTAGTTTATACTAGTTTCGGGCAAAAAATCTTAATAAAATTTAGGACTGTTCGAAATAATACGAAACGTTTATGAACATTTATATATGTTATAAGGGAAGGTTACGATGGTAGTCCAAGCAAAAAATCATCTGAAAATTAGATTCTATGAAACTTTTTGAAATGCATGTTTCGGTCAAAAAATCATAAAATATTATACACTTGTTTCGGTTAAAAAATCAAATTAAATTGAGGACGGATCGAAATGATACGAAACTATTCGATCATTTATATATTTTAGGTAGGATGGTTTTGATGGAAATCCATTCAAAAAATCATCTGAGAATTAGATTCTATGAAACATTTTAAAATGCAAATTTCGGTTAAAAAATCATAATGTATTATACACTGGTTGATACTAGTTTCGTTCAAAAATCAAATTAAATCGGGGAATGTTTGAAATGATACGAAACTTTCCAGATCATTTATATATGTTAGGAGGGAAGGTTATGATGGAAGTCCATTCAAAAAATAATTTGAGAATTAGATACTATGAAACGTTTTGAAATGAGAGTTTCGGTCAAAAAATCATGATATATTATACATTAGTTTAAACTAGTTTCAGTAAAAAAAAAAAATTAAATCTAGGACTCTTTGGAACGATACAAGACTTTTATGAACTTTTATATATGTTATAAGGGAAGGTTATGATGGAAGTCTATGCAAAAAAATCATCTGAAAATTAGATTCTATGAATCTTTTCGAAATGCAAGTTTTGTTAAAAAAATCATAATATATTATACACTAGTTTCGGTCAAAAAATTAAATTAAATCGAGGATTGTTAGAAATGATACGAAACTTTTCAGATCATTTAAATATGTTACGAGGGAAGGTTATGATGGAAGTCCATGCAAAAAATCATCTGAGAATTAGATTCTATGAAACATTTTGAAATTCAAGTTTCGGTCTAAAAAATCTTAATGTATTATACACTAGTTTATACTATTTTCGGTCAAAAATCAAATTAAACCGGGGACGGTTTGAAATGATACGAAACTTTTTTAGATCATTTATATATGTTAGGCGGGAAGGTTATGATGGAAGTACAGGTAAAAAATCAATTTAGAATTAGATTCTATAATATATTATACACTAGTTTCAGTTAAAAAATCAAATTAAATTGAGAACGGATCGAAATGATACGAAACGTTTTAGATCATTTATATATTTTAGGTAGGATGGTTTTGATGGAAATCCATGCAAAAAATCATCTAAGAATTAGATTCTACGAAACATTTTGAAATGCAAATTTCGGTTAAAAAATCATAATGTATTATACACTAGTTGATACTAGTTTCGTTCAAAAATTAAATTAAATTAGGGACTGTTTGAAATGATACAAAACTTTCCAGATCATTTATATATGTTAGGAGGTAAGATTATGATGGAAGTCCATGCAAAAAATCATTTGAGAATTAGATACTATGAAACGTTTTGAAATGCAAGTTTCGGTCAAAATATCATAATATATTTTACACTAGTTTAAACTAGTTTCGGTAAAAAATATCAAATTAAATCTAGGACTCTTTGGAACGATACAAGACTTTTATGAACCTTTATATATGTTATAAGGGAAGGTTATGATGGACATCCATGCAAAAAATCATATGAAAATTAGATTCTATGAATCTTTTCGAAATGCAAGTTCTGTTAAATAAATATAATATATTATACACTAGTTTCAGTAAAAAAATCAAATTAAATCGAGGATTGTTAGAAATGATACGAAACTTATCAGATCATTTAAATATGTTACGAGGGTAGGTTATGATGGAAGTCCATGCAAAAAATCATCTGAGAATTAGATTCTATGAAACATTTTGAAATTCAAGTTTTGGTCTAAAAAATCATAATGTATTATACACTAGATTATAATATTATCCGTCAAAAATCAAATTAAATCGGGGACTGTTTGAAATGATACTAAACTTTTTCAGATCATTTATATATGTTAGGCGGGAAGGTAACGATGGAGGTACAGGTAAAAGATCAATTTAGAATTAGATTTTATAAAATGTTTTGAAATGCATGTTTCGGTCAAAAATTCATAATGTATTATACACTAGTTTATACTATTTTCGGTCAAAAATCAAATTAAATCGGTGACTGTTTGAAATGATACGAAACTTTTTTCAGATTATTTATATATGTTAGTCGGGAACGTTATAATGGAAGTACAGGCAAAAAATCAATTTATAATTAGATTTTATAAAAAGTTTTGAAATGCATGTTCGGTCAAAAAATCATAATATATTATCCACTAGTTTATACTAGTTTCGGGAAAAAAATCAAAATTAAATTTACGACTATTCGAAATAATACAAAACTTTTATGAACATTTATATATGTTATAAGGGAAGGTTATGATGGAAGTCCAAGCAAAAAATCAACTGAAAATTAGATTCTATGAAACTTTTTGAAATGCAAGTTTCGGTCAAAAAATCGTAATATATTATACACTAGTTTCGGTTAAAAAATCAAATTAAATTGAAGACGAATCGAAATGATACGAAACTTTTCGATCATTTATATATTTTAGGTAGGATGGTTTTGATGGAAATCCATGCAAAAAATCATCTGAGAATTAGATTCTATGAAACATTTTGAAATGCAAATTTCGGTTAAAAAATCATAATGTATTATACACTGGTTGATACTAGTTTCGTTCAAAAATTAAATTAAATCGGGGATTGTTTGAAATGATACAAAACTTTCCAGATCATTTATATATGTTAGGATTGAAGGTTATGATGGAAGTCCATGCAAAAAATCAATTGAGAATTAGATACTATGAAACGTTTTAAAATGCAAGTTTCGGTCAAAAAATCATTATATTTTATACACTAGTTTAACCTAGTTTCGGTAAAAAAAAATCAAATTAAATCTAGGAATCTTTGGAACGATACAAGACTTTTATGAACCTTTATCTATGTTATAAGGGAAGGTTATGATGGAAGTCCATGCAAAAAATCATATGAAAATTAGATTCTTTGAATCTTTTCGAAATGCAAGTTCTGTTAAAAAAATCATAATATATTATACACTAGTTTCGGTCAAAAAATAAAATTAAATCGAGGATTGTTAGAAATGATACGAAACTTATCAGATCATTTAAATATGTTACGAGGGTAGGTTATGATGGAAGTCCATGCAAAAAATCATCTGAGAATTAGATTCTATGAAACATTTTGAAATTCAAGTTTTGGTCTAAAAAATCATAATTTATTATACACTAGTTTATACTATTTTCGGTCAAAAATCAAATTAAATCGGTGACTGTTTGAAATGATACGAAACTTTTTCAGATCATTTATATATGTTAGTCGAGAAGGTTATAATGGAAGTATAGGTAAAAAATCAATTTAGAATTAGATTCTATAAAATGTTTTGAAATGCATGTTTCAGTCAAAAAATCATAATTTATTATACACTAGTTTATACTAGTTTAGGGCAAAAAATCAAAATTAAATTTAGGAATGTTCGAAATAATACGAAACTTTTATGAACATTTATATATGTTATAAGGGATGGTTATGAATGAATTTCAAGCAAAAAATCATCTGAAAATTAGATTCTATGAAACTTTTTGAAATGCAAGTTTCGGTCAAAAAATCATAATATATTATAAACTAGTTTCGGTTAAAAAATCAAATTAAATTGAGAACGGATCGAAATGATACAAAACTTTTTAGAACATTTATATATTTTAGGTAGGATGGTTTTGATGGAAATCCATGTAAAAAATCATCTGAGAATTAGATTCTATGAAACATTTTGAAATACAAATTTCGGTTAAAAAATCATTATGTATTATACACTGATTGATACTAGTCTCGTTCAAAAATTAAATTAAATTGGGGACTGTTTGAAATAATACAAAACCTTCCAGGTCATTTATATATGTTAGGAGGGAAGGTTATGATGGAAGTCCATGCAAAAAATCATTTGAGAATTAGATACAATGAAACATTTTGAAATGCAAGTTTCGGTCAAAAAATCATAATATATTATACACTAGTTTTAACTTGTTTCGATAAAAAAAATCAAATTAAATCTAGGATTCTTTGGAATGATACAAGACTTTTATGAACATTTATATATGTTATAAGGCAAGGTTATGATGGAAGTCCATGCAAAAAATCATATTAAAATTCGATTCTCTGAATCTTTTCGAAATGCAAGTTCTGATAAAAAAATCATAATATATTATACACTAGTTTCGGTAGAAAAATCAAATTAAATCGAGGATTGTTAGAAATGATACGAAACTTATCAGATCATTTAAATATGTTATGAAGGTAGGGTATGATGGAAGTCCATGCAAAAAATCATCTGAGAATTAGATTCTATGAAACATTTTGAAATTCAAGTTTCGGTCTAAAAAATCATAATGTATTATACACTAGTTTAAACTATTTTCGGTCAAAAATCAAATTAAATCGGGGATTGTTTGAAATGATACGAAACTTTTCACATCATTTATATATGTTAGGCGGGAAGGTTATAATAGAAGTACAGGCAAAAAATCAATTTAGAATTAGATTCTATAAAACGTTTTGAAATGCATGTTTCGGTCAAAAAATCATAATGCATTATACACTAGTTTATACTATTTTCGGTCAAAAATCAAATTAAACCGGGGACTGTTTGAAATGATTCGAAACTTTTTCAGATCATTTATATATGTTAGGCGGGAAGGTTATAATGGAAGTACAGGAAAAAAATCAATTTAGAATAAGATTCTATAAAACGTTTTGAAATGCATGTTTCGGTCAAAAAATCATATTATATTATACACTAGTTTATACTAGTTTCGTGCAAAAAATCAAAATTAAATTTAGGACTGTTCAAAATAATACGAAACTTGTATGAATATTTATATATGTTATAAGGGAAGGTTATGATGGAAGTCCAAGCAAAAAATAATCTGAAAATTATATTCTATGAAACTTTTTAAAATGCAAGTTTCGGTCAAAAAATCATAATATATTATACACTAGTTTCAGTTAAAAAATCAAGTTAAATTGAGGACGGATCGAAATGAAAGGAAAATTTTCAGATCATTTATATATTTTAGGTAGGAAGGTTTTGATGGAAATCCATGTAAAAAATCACGAGAGAAATAATATTCTATGAAACATTTTGAAATGCAAATTTTGATTAAAAAATCATAATGTATTATACACTGGTTGATACTAGTTTCGTTCAAAAATCAAATTAAATTGTGGACTGTTTGAAATGATACGAAAAATTTCCAGATCATTTATATATGTTAGGAGGGAAGGTTATGATGGAAGTCCATGCAAAAAATCATTTGAGAATTAGATACTATGAAACATTTTGAAATGCAAGTATCGGTAAAAAAATCATAATATATTATACAATAGTTTATACTAGTTTCGGTAAAAAAAAATCAAATTAAATCTAGGACTCTTTGGAACGATACAAGACTTTTATGAACCTTTATATATGTTATAAGGGAAGGTTATGATGGAAGTCCATGCAAAAAATGATCTGAAAATTAGATTCTATGAATCTTTTCGAAATGCAAGTTCTGTTAAAAAATCATAATATATTATACACTAGTTTCGGTCAAAAAATCAAATTAAATTGAGGATTGTTCGAAATGATACGAAACTTATCAGATCATTTAAATATGTTACGAGGGAAGGTTATGATTGAAGTCCATGCAAAAAATCATCTGAGAATTAGATTCTATGAAACATTTTGAAATTCAAGTTTTGGTCTAAAAAATCATAATGTCACTACGCCAAAAATGTTTTTTAACAGCGCATCTTAGACATCGCTTTTAAAAGAAAGCGCTGTCTAAGGTTAAAATTAAAATAAAACACGGAAAAGGTTCCAAAAAAATAATGAAAGCGCTGTCTAAGGGGACGTCTAAGACAGCGCTTTCTAAAAGCGTTGTCTAAGACCCCCCTTAGACAGCGCTTTTAGAAAGCGCTTTTAAATATATACCTTAGTCAACGCTTTTGATAAAGCGCTGTTTAAAGTCTTTAAATTAAAAAAAAAATTAAAACCAAAAGCGCTGTCTAAGGGGGGGGGGGGGTTTAGAAAGCGCTTTTGGAAAGCGCTGTCTAAGGCATACCTTAGAAAGCGCTTTCCACGAAAGCGCTGTCTAAGGTCTAATTAAAATAAAATATCAGACTTCTATTTTCGTTCTCTGTTCTTTTGTTTTCCCTCCTGCGAAAGAAACCCTAACAGCGAAACACAGTAGAAGAAAACTTGAACGTGTTTGAAGAATCCGTGAACGTGTTTGAAGAATCAGTGAACGTGTTTGAAGAATCAGTGAACGTGTTTGACTTCGTGGAAAGTTTCTACTGTTCTTCATTCTTGCGGTATGTTTGGTCATTTCTTGATTTTTCGTTTCTTGAACACAGTAACTTCGTTTCAATTAGTGTATTATTCTTGTTTAAGTTGTTTTGATTCATAAAAATTGAGTTTAGAAGGTACATTGTTGTTTTGATTCATAAAAACTGAGTTTAGTGTATTATCCTTTGTTTTAGTTATTTTGATTCATAAAATCTGAGTTTAGTGTATTATTGTTGTTTAAGATGTTTTGATTCATAAAAATTGAGTTTAGAAGGTACATTGTTGTTTTGATTCATAAAAACTGAGTTTAGTGTATTATCCTTTGTTTTAGTTGCTTTGATTCATAAGGTACATTGTGTTTAGAAGGTACATTGTTGTTTTGATTCATAAAAAGTGAGTTTAGTGTATTATCCTTTGTTTAAGTTGTTTTGATTCATAAGGTACATTGTTGTAGTTATGTTTGATAAGTAATAATGTTGATAATAGAAAAATGTTTATAATAGAATAATGTTTATAAGAGAAAAGTAATGGAAGAAAAAGTTTGATTCTTGTAATAGAAAAAATGAAAGTGATGAGGTAATTAAAGTTGTTATGTTTGATAAGTAATAATGTTGTAATAGAAAAATGTTCTTCCTTGAAAAATGTTGTAATACAAAAATGTTTGTAATAGAAAATGTTTATAAGTATAGTTATAGGTATAGTTATAGGTATATTCTAATAGAAAATTAAAGTTAGTTATAGAAAAATTAACGTGTTATAGGTATAGTTATAGGTATATTGTAATAGAAAAAGTTTGATTCTTGTAATATAAAAAATGGAAGTGATGAGGTAATTAAAGTTGGTATATTGGCGTATCGGATACGTTATTGAAGTTTATATTAACATTGGTTATGTAAACATTATTGAAGTTTAAAATGAATTGAATTTAAAATTGTTAGGATATTCAAAGATAATACCTTAGTTATGTATTTTCATCTGGATTGATTGTTTACTTTAATAAGTAGGAAAACCATGGATAAAACATGGATCTGTGCCGATCGAATGACCAAAGAGTACGAGAGTGGGGTTGCGGAATTCGTTAAGTATGCTGTTCAGCACGCTGAAAACCCCAGACGAATGCATTGTCCTTGCTTGCGTTGTTGTTATATTGGTAAGGTTGACGCACATGGATTGAAATCGCATTTGCTGAGGCATGGAATTGATCAAAGTTATCAGTGTTGGATATTTCATGGTGAGAAAATTAACGAGAATGTTGAATCGAGTGGAAAAAGTAATACGACCTATGCTTCATACGACAAAGACTCGGAAACATATGATTGTGATCGAGTTGAAGAGATTGTAGAAGCACTGGAAGAAGATCTTCATGATTGTCCTGAAATGTTTGAGAGGATGGTAAGCGATGCAGAGAAACCGTTGTACAAAGGTTGCACTAAATTCTCAAGACTTTCTGCGGTATTAAAGTTGTATAACTTAAAGGCGGGCAATGGATGGTCGGATAAAAGTTTCACAGAGTCGTTGGCCTTATGAGAGAAATGCTACCGGATGATAATGTTCTTCCTAATTGAACCTATGAGGCAAAAAAAATGTTGTGCTCTATTGGCATGAGCTATGATAAGATACATGCTTGTCCTAACGATTGCATTTTGTTTCTTAACGAATATGCAACGTTAACTGAGTGCCCTAAATGCGGTTTGTCTCGATATAAGAAAAGATTATCTCCCTCAAAAGTCTTATGGTATTTTCCGATAATTCCGAGATTTAGGCGCATGTTTCGTAGTGAAACCGATGCAAGACATCTTACTTGGCATGCAGATGAAAGAATTATTGATGGAAAGTATCGGCATCCGGCTGATTCACCACAGTGATCGAAGATTGATAATGATTATCCTGAGTTTGGATCAGAAGCAAGAAACCTTCGATTGGCATTATCTACTGATGG
The DNA here is from genome assembly GCA_963966055.1 of Lathyrus aphaca. Classification (NCBI taxonomy): domain Eukaryota; kingdom Viridiplantae; phylum Streptophyta; class Magnoliopsida; order Fabales; family Fabaceae; genus Lathyrus; species Lathyrus aphaca. The sequence goes on along the minus strand of OZ014523.1, from coordinate 27,584,729 downwards.
AATGAACCCACATGGTCTTCAAAGTATCTCACATACCACATGGCCTGTGATTCTTATGATTTATAACCTACCTCCGTGGCTATGTATGAAGCGTAAGTACATGATGTTATCTATGTTAATCTCTGGGCCTAAACAACCAGGGAATGACATAGACGTATACTTGACACCTCTGATCGAAGATTTAAAGATTTTGTGGGAGAACGGTGTGGAGGTTTATGATGGATATAGGAAAGAAAGTTTCAATTTGAGGGCGATGTTGTTTGGCACAATTAATGATTTTCCAGCATACTGGAATCTATCTGGGTATAGCATTAAAGGTCAACGTGCGTGTCCTGTTTGTGAAGACGGAACCGATACGATTCGATTGGAACTTTGCCAGAAGAATGTCTTTCCCGGTCATCGTAGATTCTTACATTCTAAACATCACTACCGTGGGTGGAGAAAAGCATTCAATGGAGACACCGAACATCGTAGAGCTCTACCCGCATTGTCAGGTGAACAAGTTTTTGAAAAGGTGAAAGATGTGCGTACTGAGTTTGGCAAGCCTTTTGCATATAAGATTGTGAAAGGTGGGTGGAAGAAAAGGTCGATATTTTTTGAATTGCCATATTGGAAGTCTTTGTACGTGAGACATTTTCTCGATGTTATGCATATTGAAAAAAACGTATTTGAAAGTGTTATCGGTACATTACTCAATATAAAAGGCAAGTCTAAGGATGGCCTTAAAGCAAGGGAGGACATGTTAAAAATGGGAATGAGAACTGAATTAGCACCCGTGAAGAAAGGAAGACGAACATATCTACCACCTGCTGCTTTTACTTTATCTAGAAAGGAGAAAAAAAATTTGTGTAAGTCTCTGAGTGAAGTTAAGGTTCCAAAAGGATACTCATCTGATATCAGAAGACTTGTTTCTATGAAAGACCTCAAGTTGAAGAATTTGAAGACACATGATTGCCATGTTATAATGGAACATTTTCTACCGATAGGTATACGTTCTATTTTTCCAGAAAAAGTAAGAAGTTCCATAACTAAATTGTGTTTTTTCTTTAGGTCAATTTGTAGTAAGGTGATCGATCCCGAGATCTTACCAACACTACAAAAAGAGATTGTAATTACCTTATGTGAGCTTGAAATGTATTTTCCTCCGTATTTTTTTGACATAATGGTTCATTTAGTTGTTCATCTTGTGAAAGAGACACAGTTGTGTGGACCAGCTTATATGAGATGGATGTTCCCTGCTGAACGGTATATGAAATCCCGAAGTCGACCAGAGGGTTGTATTGTTGAACGATACATTGTTGAAGAAGCTGTTGAGTTTTGTACTGAATATTTGTCTAACGTTCAATCGATTGGACTCCCCAGAGCTCAGATATTCGAAAAAATGGAAGGTAAAAAATTAATTGGGAATAAAATTGTGACAATATCAAGGGATGAACGGGATCAAGTTCATTTGTATGTTCTGCACAATAATAATGAGGTTGAGCCATATGTTGAAATGCACAAGGATGTACTTCGAAGGTTAAATCCGAACAGAAATGAAAATTGGATAGTTATAGAGCACAATCAAAGTTTCATACAATGGTTGAAGGATCATATTTATTTGAAGCGCTCTTCAGATCCTTCTTCGGTAATAGAAAGGTTGAGATGTTTGGCATATGGTCCAAGTTTGCATGTGTTTTCTCATAGCGCATACTCAATTAATGGATACACATTTTATACCAAAGAACAAGATGATAAGAGTACTATGCAAAATAGTGGTGTCACCGTCCTAGCTGAAGCAATGCATATATCAAGTATGAAGGACTTAAACCCCAAATATGCAAATTTGTCATATTTTGGAGTTATTGAGAACATTTGGGTGTTTGATTACGAGAAGTTTCAGATTCCCATCTTTGGTTGCAAGTGGGTGAATAGTAGTTGCATACGAATGGATAAGTCTGGATTTTTGCAAGTTGATCTTACTAGGGTGGGGTACAAAGATGAACCTTTTATTCTAGCATCTCAAGCTAAACAAGTGTTCTATGTGAATGACCCGAAGAGTACAAAATGGTCTATAGTGCTTTTCTCTAACAAAGTGACTGATGATAGCGGTGTCGATCAATGTGATATTGATGTTGAGAATGAGTCATGCATTAGACGGAATGAGTTGAATAGAAATGATGAAGTTGAGGATCTTATACCGGATGAGTCATATATAAGAAACAATCATAATGAGGGAATTTGGATCAATTCATCCGTACGCATTGCTAAGAAACAAGTGATTAATATTCCAACAAAGAAAAGAAAGAGATGTTAGTGACTGAGATAAATTATGCATGGTTTCTTTATTTTTTTGTTTTCAATTGCTTTGATTATAAGTTATATCTGATAATGCATGATTTCGTTATTTTTTTTTGTTTTCAATTGCTTTGATTATAAGTTATATCTGATAATGCATGATTTCGTTATATTTTTGTTTTCACTTGCTTTGATTATAAGTTACATCTGATAATGCATGATTTCTTTATTTTTTTGTTTTCAATTTCTTTGATTATAAGTCATATTTGATATTTGATGGTTTCCTTGGTTTATTACAGGTTAGACATGGTTGATGACCAACATGAGGAAGTTAGTAAAAAAGTATCCGCGGAAGAAGAAATTCGAAGAGGCATCACAGTAATGAGAAGGGTGGTCCAAGGAAGATCTCGAGGCATCATACTAGAGGTCTATTGGAGCAACCAGGGATAACTTATAGAACCTAATGGGAATACCTTAACTAGTTTTATCGGTGCACTAGTAAGGAATGAAATTCCCATTACATGTGATGATTGGAGAAACAAAGAGCTGAATGACTCCAAAGAAAAAATTTGGAGTGAGATAAAGGTACAATCATTTGGCCCTTAACTATACGGTATCAATTATGTTTTTTCAATTACCGATACTAACTATCAATCTGTATGTTTTTCTTAGCGATGTTTTAACATCGAAGAAGAAAGAAGAGGTTTTTGTATGAAATTGGCCGGAAAGCTTCTAAGAGGGTTTCAAACATTTTTATCATCCAAGTTCCTTAGGGATGCGGATGGTAATTATGTGGATGCGGAGCTTCCTAAAAAATATGAAAGTTTGATATCAGCTGAAGAATGGGAAGCTTTCAAATCCAAAAGACAAGACCCGGTTTTTCAAAGAATAAGTGCCACAAATTGGGAAAGAGCATCAAGTCCCGCATATCCGTACCGAAAAGGACGTGTCGGATATGGACGTTTAGAACAATCCATGGTAAGTATTTATAAATTGCGATAAAAAATTTGTTCATCATATATTAGTTTTATCTGATCAAATTGTATGACTTAATGTGTAGCTACAGAAGGAGGAAAGTTCAGAAACATCTCTTCCTGCACATGTTTTGTGGAAGGAAGCCCGTGTGGGCAAATCTGGAGTTCCTCAAGAAGAAGTTTTACACGTATACCAGAAATGTGTAATTATAACATTTTATCATTAATTGAATAACATTTTTATACACAAATATTTGACAAGTATACGATATTCATCTGATTTTTCAGGAGGAGCTATCTCAGTCTTTATCTCCCGATGATACTAGGAGCATACTTAGTCGGGCATTAGATGTCCCTGAGTATTCTGGTCGGGTGAGGGGTAAGGGATTTGGAGTCACTCCGACCTCCCTGAGTATTAAAAAAGGAAAGGCTCCTAGTAATCGGGAGCTTCATGCAAGATTGGAAGCCATGCAAGCTGAGCTTGATGCATTGAGGAGAGAAAGAGAGGCTAGCGCCTTAACATTATACAGAGATGCTTCAGACAAAGATAGTATCAACTATACCTTTAAGCCGAACATTCCAGAGGTAATTACATATAATTGTCTTAAATTGAACTATTTGCTTAAATTATGTATTTGACATATATACACATTAACGATTTCTTGTTATTATTGGTTTTATGGCATTTCCCATTGTCAGCTATATTTGTCGTCACCATACTATCGGATGGTTGGCAAGGGAAAAGTGCATAACGTTAGCGGATTATTACTCCACACTAGAGAGCTCCCTGCTGGATGTTTGAAGGTATCGGTTGATATTGCAGTTGAGCCGAATGCACCATTACCATATCCTAGCGATGATTCGGATGCAACAACGGTGCACGAAGCAGTAGGTTCGTTTGTTGCATGGCCGACAAACCTCATATGCGTAGGATATGAGGTATGCTTAAAACTTATGTTAACTTTAATGTGTATATTCAAAGTGTTTACGCGCATTTTACGTACATATTTTCCTTGGTTATGTTAAATAGACTCCCACAAAATCCAAATCAAAAGATAATGCGATTCCGCGGCATACCGAGTCCGTGGTTTCAAGAAAAGAGGTAATATACAATTATATGACATATATTCATGGAAGTTGTTACATTCTTAATTTGATCTAACTATTTATATGACATGTAGCTTCAAGAAAATGAGGTTAGCAATGCCTCCGCACAACAGAAAAAGGAGGTTAGCAACGCCTCCGCACGGGTAAAAAGTTCTCGTGCTAAGAAGACCGTAGCTAGGAAAAAACCTACCACCAAGTATAGGTCGTGCCTCAGGTCATTTCTAGATATGACCGATATACCGACCGGAGGTGTTCGGACTGTACATATGGAGGTAGGGATTTTCGGCTTTGATTACGACCAAATGATTGGTAATGAAGACTTCATGCAAGTTTTTGGTCGTGAAGAAATCGGCGTCACCGTAGTCAATACATATATTAGGTAAATCCGGTCTACTTTGTTTTATTAATTGAACAACTTATGTTAATGATGTTTACTTTATGTTAATCCGGTTTACTTTATGTTTCAAAGGAGGTGTTAATGATGTTTTTATATTAGGTTTTTGTATGACAAATTGATGCGCCCCAATGGTTTGGACGTGTCATTCGGATTCTTAGCACCCGCGACCGTCAACTTAGGTTTAATCTTAAGTAGACCGGATACCGTGACGGAGTACGTTCTTCAGATCCTCATGGACAATAAAGATGCAGAGAAGTTGTTTTTTATACCGTTTAATATCGGGTTAGAATTTCATTCTAAATTCATCTATTATAATTTTTTTCCAAGTTACCATCTAACATTTTCTTAATCATTACAGTGGACATTGGCTGTTGCTCGCAATCAATCCTATCCGAGAAATTGTGTATTATCTTGACTCGTTAGGAAATGATTGGACAACATACCCGGATATGAAGGTCCTAATTGACACGTAAGTGAGAATGTTCAAAATTTTTCTTAGTTTATGTGAATTGTTCTAATTGCTTCATTTTTATTTTATTAGCGTCCTACAAGCCTTTCGGGCCCAACGAGATATCCAAACCTCAAGGAGGGGCGCCAACTCCATTACATGGATTCAAGTGGCGGTATATTTTTAATTATCACATTTTTTATTATATTAGTGATGACACTTGATAAAACTTAGGATTTATAATCCATATTTTTATTCATATGTAGTGTCCTCAACAACGTAATCAAATAGATTGCGGGTATTTCATGTTGAGGTTTATGCGAGATACTCTTGTTTTGGGCCGATTAGAGATTCCCACCGATGTATGTATTTCTAACTTATGAGTTATTTTTATATTTACACATATCTCATATAATTAAATAGTTGAAATTAATTCAAACTATGTTATATTATTATGTAGTACTTTGATGAATTCAAGTGTGCATTTTATACAAAGGATCAAGTGGACGAAATCAAAGAGGAGTGGTGTCAATTCATGATAGAGATCAATGTTTGTACATAAATTTGTGTAATTATATTGTACATTTGTAGTATATGTAATGACTTGTAAATGTGTACATAAATTTGTATATATTTTGATACATTTAAGGCAAAATTGGTTTGAATTGGTATATATATATATATATATTTGTTAGCCAAAAATTGGTAGAAAAAGGCCAAAAGGGTTTCAAATGGCATATATAAAATGTGATATTTGTCTGCCAAAATTTGGTTGAAAACAGGTAGAAATTCTGGTTTATAAACCTGGAAAAAATGTAGTTTAAAACAAAAGCTGTAAAAATTATCGTATACCTTAGACAGCGCTTTTGGCAAAAGCGCTGTCTAAGGTATACCTAAAAAAATTAAAATAGGAGGGGCTTAGAAAGCGCTTTTGGCCAAAGCGCTGTCTAAGGGGGGGGGGCTTAGACAGCGCTTATGAAAAGCGCTGTCTAAGGTATACCTAAAAAAATTAAAATAGGAAGGGCTTAGAAAGCGCTTTGGGCCAAAGCGCTGTCTAAGGGGGGGGGGGCTTAGACAGCGCTTTTAAGATTTAAAAAAGCGCTGTCTAAACCTTTAGCAGCGGAGGTTTAGACAGCGCTTTAAAGCGCTGTCTAAGGCTAAAAAAAGCGCTGTCTAAGGTCTTGTTTGGCATAGTGTGTATTATACACTAGTTTATACTATTTTCGGTCAAAAATCAAATTAAATCGGGGACTGTTCGAAATGATACAAAACTTTTTCAGATCATTTATTATTGTTAGGCGGGAAGGTTATGATGGAAGTACAGGCAAAAAATCAATTTAGAATTAGATTCTATAAAACTTTATGAAATGCATGTATCGGTCAAAAAATCATAATATATTATACACTAGTTTATACTAGTTTCGGGCAAAAAATCAAAATAAATTTAGGACTGTTCGAAATAATACGAAACTTTTATGAACATTTATATATGTTATAAGGGAAGGTTATGATGGAAGTCCAAGAAAAAAATCATCTGAAAATTAGATTCTATGAAACTTTTTGAAATGCAAGTCTCGGTCAAAAAATCATAATATATTATACAATAGTTTCGGTTAAAAAATCAAATTAAATTGAGGACGGATCAAAATGATACAAAAAATTTCAGATCATTTATATATTTTAGGTAGGAAGGATTTGATGGAAATCCATGCAAAAAATCATCTGAGAATTAGATTCTATGAAACATTTTGAAATGCAAATTTCGATCAAAAAATCATAAATAATTATACACTGGTTGATACTAGTTTCGTTCAAAAATCAAATTAAATTGGGGAATGTTTGAAATGATACGAAAATTTCTAGATCATTTATATATGTTAGGAGGGAAGGTTATGATGGAAGTCCATGCAAAAAATCATTTGAGAATTAGATACTATGAAACGGTTTGAAATGCAAGTTTCGAAAAAAAAACATAATATTTTACACACTAGTTTATACTAGTTTCGGTAAAAAAATACAAATTAAATCTAGGACTCTTTGGAACGATACAAGACTTTTATGAACCTTTATATATGTTATAAGGGAAGGTTATGATGGAAGTCCATGCAAAAAATTATCTGAAAATTAGATTCAATGAATCTTTTCGAAATGCAAGTTCTGTTAAAAAAATCATAATATATTATTCACTAGTTTCGGTCAAAAAATCAAATTAAATCGAGGATTGTTCTAAATGATACGAAACTTATCAGATCATTTAAATATGTTATGGGGGAAGGTTATGATGGAAGTCCATGCAAAAAATCATCTAAGAATTAGATTCTATGAAACATTTTGAAATTCAAGTTTCGGTGTAAAAAATCATAATGTATTATACACTACTTTATACTATTTTAGGTAGAAAATCAAATTAAATCTGGGACTGTTTGAAATGATACAAAACTTTTTCAGATAATTTATATATGTTAGGCGGGAAGGTTATGACGGAAGTACAGACAAAAAATCAATTTAGAATTAGATTCTATAAAACGTTTTGAAATACATGTTTCGGTCAAAAAATCATAATATATTATACACTAGTTTAACTAGTTTCGTGCAAAAAATCAAATTAAATTTAGGACTGTTCGAAATAATACGAAACTTTTATGAACATTTATATATGTTATAAGGGAAGGTTATGATGGAAGTCCATGCAAAAAATCATCTGAAAATTAGATTCTAGGAAAGATTTTGAAATGCAAGTTTCGGACAAAAAATCATAATATATTATACACTAGTTTCAGTTAAAAAATTAAATTAAATTGAGGACGGATCGAAATGATACGAAACTTTTCAGATCATTTATATATTTTAGGTAGGAAGGTTTTAATGGAAATCCATGATAAAAATCAGCTGATAATAAGATTTTATGAAACATTTTGAAATGCAAATTTCGATTAAAAAATCATAATGTATTATACACTGGTTGATACTAGTTTCGTTCAAAAATCAAATTAAAATGGGGACTGTTTGAAATGATACGAAAATTTTCAGATCATTTATATATGTTAGGAGGGAAGGTTATGATGGAAGTCCATGCAAAAAATCATTTGAGAATTAGATACTATGAAATACTTTGAAATGCAAGTATCGGTAAAAAAAATCATAATATATTATACACTAGTTTATACTAGTTTCGGTAAATAAAATCAAATTAAATCTTGGATTCTTTGGAACGATACAAGACTTTTATGAACCTTTATCTATGTAATAAGGGAAGGTTATGATGGAAGTCCATGCAAAAAATGATCTGAAAATTATATTCTATGAATCTTTTCGAAATGTAAGTTCTGTTAAAAAAATCATAATATATTATACATTAGTTTCGGTCAAAAAATCAAATTAAATCGAGGATTGTTCGAAATGATACGAAACTTATCAGATCATTTAAATATGTTACGAGGGAAGGTTATGATGGAAGTCCATGCAAAAAATCATCTGAGAATTAGATTCTATGAAACATTTTGAAATTCAAGTTTCTGTCAAAAAAATCATAATGTATTATACACTAGTTTATACTATTTTCGGTCAAAAATCCAATTAAATCGGGGACTATTTGAAATGATACAAGAATTTTTTAGATCATTTATATATGTTAGGCGGGAAGGTTATGATGGAAGTACATGCAAAAAATCAATTTAGAATTAGATTCTATAAAATGTTTTGAAATGCATATTTCGGTCAAAAAATCATAATATATTATACACTAGTTTATACTAGTTTCGGGCAAAAAATCTAATTAAATTTAGGACTGTTCGAAATAATACGAAACTTTTATGAACATTTATATATGTTATAAGGGAAGGTTATGATGGAAGTCCAAGCAAAAAATCATCTGAAAATTAGATTCTATGCAACTTTTTGAAATGCAAGTCTCGGTCAAAAAATCATAATATATTATACACTAGTTTCGGTTAAAAAAACAAATTAAATTGAGGACGGATCAAAATGATACGAATATTTTCAAATCATTTATATATTTTAGGTAGGAAGTATTTGATGGAAATCCATGCAAAAAATCATCTGAGAATTAGATTCTATGAAACATTTTGAAATGCAAATTTCGATTAAAAAATCATAATTTATTATACACTGGTTGATACTAGTTTCGTTCAAAAATTAAATTAAATTGGGGACTGTTTGAAATGATACAAAAATTTCCAGATCATTTATATATGTTAGGAGGGAAGGTTATGATGGAAGTCCATGCAAAAAATCATTTGAGAATTAGAAACTATGAAACATTTTGAAATGCAAGTATCGGTAAAAAAAATCATAATATATTATACACTAGTTTATACTAGTTTCGGTAAATAAAATCAAATTAAATCTAGGACTCTTTGGAACGATACAAGACTTTTATGAACCTTTATCTATGTTATAAGGGAAGGTTATGATGGAAGTCCATGCAAAAAATGATCTGAAAATTAGATTCTATGAATCTTTTCGAAATGTAAGTTCTGTTAAAAAAATCATAATATATTATACATTAGTTTCGGTCAAAAAATCAAATTAAATCGAGGATTGTTCGAAATGATACGAAACTTATCAGATCATTTAAATATGTTACGAGGGAAGGTTATGATGGAAGTCCATGCAAAAAATCATCTGAGAATTAGATTCTATGAAACATTTTGAAATTCAAGTTTCGGTTAAAAAAATCATAATGTATTATACACTAGTTTATACTATTTTCGGTCAAAAATCCAATTAAATCGGGGACTGTTTGAAATGATACAAGAATTTTTTAGATCATTTATATATGTTAGGCGGGAAGGTTATGATGGAAGTACATGCAAAAAATCAATTTAGAATTAGATTCTATAAAATGTTTTGAAATGCATATTTCGGTCAAAAAATCATAATATATTATACACTAGTTTATACTAGTTTCGGGCAAAAAATCAAATTAAATTTAGGACTGTTCGAAATAATACGAAACTTTTATGAACATTTATATATGTTATAAGGGAAGGTTATGATGGAAGTCCAAGCAAAAAATCATCTGAAAATTAGATTCTATGCAACTTTTTGAAATGCAAGTCTCGGTCAAAAAATCATAATATATTATACACTAGTTTCGGTTAAAAAAACAAATTAAATTGAGGACGGATCAAAATGATACGAATATTTTCAAATCATTTATATATTTTAGGTAGGAAGGATTTGATGGAAATCCATACAAAAAATCATCTGAGAATTAGATTCTATGAAACATTTTGAAATGAAAATTTCGATCAAAAAATCATAAATAATTATACACTGGTTGATACTAGTTTCGTTCAAAAATCAAATTAAATTGGGGAATGTTTGAAATCATACGAAAATTTCTAGATCATTTATATATGTTAGGAGGGAAGGTTATGATGGAAGTCCATGAAAAAAATCATTTGAGAATTAGATACTATGAAACGGTTTGAAATGCAAGTTTCGAAAAAAAAACATAATATTTTACACACTAGTTTATACTAGTTTCGGTAAAAAAATACAAATTAAATCTAGGACTCTTTGGAACGATACAAGACTTTTATGAACCTTTATATATGTTATAAGGGAAGGTTATGATGGAAGTCCATGCAAAAAATTATCTGAAAATTAGATTCAATGAATCTTTTCGAAATGCAAGTTCTGTTAAAAAAATCATAATATATTATTCAATAGTTTCGGTCAAAAAATCAAATTAAATCGAGGATTGTTCTAAATGATACGAAACTTATCAGATCATTTAAATATGTTATGGGGGAAGGTTATGATGGAAGTCCATGCAAAAAATCATCTAAGAATTAGATTCTATGAAACATTTTGAAATTCAAGTTTCGGTGTAAAAAATCATAATGTATTATACACTACTTTATACTATTTTAGGTAGAAAATCAAATTAAATCTGGGACTGTTTGAAATGATACAAAACTTTTTCAGATAATTTATATATGTTAGGCGGGAAGGTTATGACGGAAGTACAGACAAAAAATCAATTTACAATTAGATTCTATAAAACGTTTTGAAATACATGTTTCGGTCAAAAAATCATAATATATTATACACTAGTTTAACTAGTTTCGTGCAAAAAATCAAATTAAATTTAGGACTGTTCGAAATAATACGAAACTTTTATGAACATTTATATATGTTATAAGGGAAGGTTATGATGGAAGTCCAAGCAAAAAATCATCTGAAAATTAGATTCTAGGAAAGATTTTGAAATGCAAGTTTCGGACAAAAAATCATAATATATTATACACTAGTTTCAGTTAAAAAATAAAATTAAATTGAGGACGGATCGAAATGATACGAAACTTTTCAGATCATTTATATATTTTAGGTAGGAAGGTTTTAATGGAAATCCATGATAAAAATCAGCTGATAATAAGATTTTATGAAACATTTTGAAATGCAAATTTCGATTAAAAAATCATAATGTATTATACACTGGTTGATACTAGTTTCGTTCAAAAATCAAATTAAAATGGGGACTGTTTGAAATGATACGAAACTTATCAGATCATTTAAATATGTTACGAGGGAAGGTTATGATGGAAGTCCATGCAAAAAATCATCTGAGAATTAGATTCTATGAAACATTTTGAAATTCAAGTTTCTGTCAAAAAAATCATAATGTATTATACACTAGTTTATACTATTTTCGGTCAAAAATCCAATTAAATCGGGGACTATTTGAAATGATACAAGAATTTTTTAGATCATTTATATATGTTAGGCGGGAAGGTTATGATGGAAGTACATGCAAAAAATCAATTTAGAATTAGATTCTATAAAATGTTTTGAAATGCATATTTCGGTCAAAAAATCATAATATATTATACACTAGTTTATACTAGTTTCGGGCAAAAAATCTAATTAAATTTAGGACTGTTCGAAATAATACGAAACTTTTATGAACATTTATATATGTTATAAGGGAAGGTTATGATGGAAGTCCAAGCAAAAAATCATCTGAAAATTAGATTCTATGCAACTTTTTGAAATGCAAGTCTCGGTCAAAAAATCATAATATATAATACACTAGTTTCGGTTAAAAAAACAAATTAAATTGAGGACGGATCAAAATGATACGAATATTTTCAAATCATTTATATATTTTAGGTAGGAAGGATTTGATGGAAATCCATACAAAAAATCATCTGAGAATTAGATTCTATGAAACATTTTGAAATGAAAATTTCGATCAAAAAATCATAAATAATTATACACTGGTTGATACTAGTTTCGTTCAAAAATCAAATTAAATTGGGGAATGTTTGAAATCATACGAAAATTTCTAGATCATTTATATATGTTAGGAGGGAAGGTTATGATGGAAGTCCATGAAAAAAATCATTTGAGAATTAGATACTATGAAACGGTTTGAAATGCAAGTTTCGAAAAAAAAACATAATATTTTACACACTAGTTTATACTAGTTTCGGTAAAAAAATACAAATTAAATCTAGGACTCTTTGGAACGATACAAGACTTTTATGAACCTTTATATATGTTATAAGGGAAGGTTATGATGGAAGTCCATGCAAAAAATTATCTGAAAATTAGATTCAATGAATCTTTTCGAAATGCAAGTTCTGTTAAAAAAATCATAATATATTATTCAATAGTTTCGGTCAAAAAATCAAATTAAATCGAGGATTGTTCTAAATGATACGAAACTTATCAGATCATTTAAATATGTTATGGGGGAAGGTTATGATGGAAGTCCATGCAAAAAATCATCTAAGAATTAGATTCTATGAAACATTTTGAAATTCAAGTTTCGGTGTAAAAAATCATAATGTATTATACACTACTTTATACTATTTTAGGTAGAAAATCAAATTAAATCTGGGACTGTTTGAAATGATACAAAACTTTTTCAGATAATTTATATATGTTAGGCGGGAAGGTTATGACGGAAGTACAGACAAAAAATCAATTTACAATTAGATTCTATAAAACGTTTTGAAATACATGTTTCGGTCAAAAAATCATAATATATTATACACTAGTTTAACTAGTTTCGTGCAAAAAATCAAATTAAATTTAGGACTGTTCGAAATAATACGAAACTTTTATGAACATTTATATATGTTATAAGGGAAGGTTATGATGGAAGTCCAAGCAAAAAATCATCTGAAAATTAGATTCTAGGAAAGATTTTGAAATGCAAGTTTCGGACAAAAAATCATAATATATTATACACTAGTTTCAGTTAAAAAATAAAATTAAATTGAGGACGGATCGAAATGATACGGAACTTTTCAGATCATTTATATATTTTAGGTAGGAAGGTTTTAATGGAAATCCATGATAAAAATCAGCTGATAATAAGATTTTATGAAACATTTTGAAATGCAAATTTCAATTAAAAAATCATAATGTATTATACACTGGTTGATACTAGTTTCGTTCAAAAATCAAATTAAAATGGGGACTGTTTGAAATGATACGAAAATTTCCAGATCATTTATATATGTTAGGAGGGAAGGTTATGATGGAAGTCCATGCAAAAAATCATTTGAGAATTAGATACTATGAAATACTTTGAAATGCAAGTATCGGTAAAAAAAATCATAATATATTATACACTAGTTTATACTAGTTTCGGTAAATAAAATCAAATTAAATCTTGGACTCTTTGGAACGATACAAGACTTTTATGAACCTTTATCTATGTAATAAGGGAAGGTTATGATGGAAGTCCATGCAAAAAATGATCTGAAAATTATATTCTATGAATCTTTTCGAAATGTAAGTTCTGTTAAAAAAATCATAATATATTATACATTAGTTTCGGTCAAAAAATCAAATTAAATCGAGGATTGTTCGAAATGATACGAAACTTTTCAGATCATTTAAATATGTTACGAGGGAAGGTTATGATGGAAGTCCATGCAAAAAATCATCTGAGAATTAGATTCTATGAAACATTTTGAAATTCAAGTTTCTGTCAAAAAAATCATAATGTATTATACACTAGTTTATACTATTTTCGGTCAAAAATCAAATTAAATCGGGGACTGTTTGAAATGATACAAGAATTTTTTAGATCATTTATATATGTTAGGCGGGAAGGTTATGATGGAAGTACATACAAAAAATCAATTTAGAATTAGATTCTATAAAACGTTTTGAAATGCATATTTCGGTCAAAAAATCATAATATATTATACACTAGTTTATACTAGTTTCGGGCAAAAAATCAAATTAAATTTAGGACTGCTCGAAATAATACGAAACTTTTATGAACATTTATATATGTTATAAGGGAAGGTTATGATGGAAGTCCAAGCAAAAAATCATCTGAAAATTAGATTCTAAGCAACTCTTTGAAATGCAAGTTTCGGTCAAAAAATCATAATATATTATACACTAGTTTCGGTTAAAAAAACAAATTAAATTGAGGACGGATCAAAATGATACGAAAATTTTCAAATCATTTATATATTTTAGGTAGGAAGTATTTGATGGAAATCCATGCAAAAAATCATCTGAGAATTAGATTCTATGAAACATTTTGAAATGCAAATTTCGATTAAAAAATCATAATTTATTATACACTGGTTGATACTAGTTTCGTTCAAAAATTAAATTAAATTGGGGACTGTTTGAAATGATACAAAAATTTCCAGATCATTTATATATGTTAGGAGGGAAGGTTATGATGGAAGTCCATGCAAAAAATCATTTGAGAATTAGATACTATGAAACATTTTGAAATGCAAGTATCGGTAAAAAAAATCATAATATATTATACACTAGTTTATACTAGTTTCGGTAAATAAAATCAAATTAAATCTAGGACTCTTTGGAACGATACAAGACTTTTATGAACCTTTATCTATGTTATAAGGGAAGGTTATGATGGAAGTCCATGCAAAAAATGATCTGAAAATTAGATTCTATGAATCTTTTCGAAATGTAAGTTCTGTTAAAAAAATCATAATATATTATACATTAGTTTCGGTCAAAAAAATCAAATTAAATCGAGGATTGTTCGAAATGATACGAAACTTATCAGATCATTTAAATATGTTACGAGGGAAGGTTATGATGGAAGTCCATGCAAAAAATCATCTGAGAATTAGATTCTATGAAACATTTTGAAATTCAAGTTTCGGTTAAAAAAATCATAATGTATTATACACTAGTTTATACTATTTTCGGTCAAAAATCCAATTAAATCGGGGACTGTTTGAAATGATACAAGAATTTTTTAGATCATTTATATATGTTAGGCGGGAAGGTTATGATGGAAGTACATGCAAAAAATCAATTTAGAATTAGATTCTATAAAATGTTTTGAAATGCATATTTCGGTCAAAAAATCATAATATATTATACACTAGTTTATACTAGTTTCGGGCAAAAAATCAAATTAAATTTAGGACTGTTCGAAATAATACGAAACTTTTATGAACATTTATATATGTTATAAGGGAAGGTTATGATGGAAGTCCAAGCAAAAAATCATCTGAAAATTAGATTCTATGCAACTTTTTGAAATGCAAGTCTCGGTCAAAAAATCATAATATATTATACACTAGTTTCGGTTAAAAAAACAAATTAAATTGAGGACGGATCAAAATGATACGAATATTTTCAAATCATTTATATATTTTAGGTAGGAAGGATTTGATGGAAATCCATACAAAAATCATCTGAGAATTAGATTCTAAGAAACATTTTGAAATGAAAATTTCGATCAAAAAATCATAAATAATTATACACTGGTTGATACTAGTTTCGTTCAAAAATCAAATTAAATTGGGGAATGTTTGAAATCATACGAAAATTTCTAGATCATTTATATATGTTAGGAGGGAAGGTTATGATGGAAGTCCATGCAAAAAATCATTTGAGAATTAGATACTATGAAACGGTTTGAAATGCAAGTTTCGAAAAAAAAACATAATATTTTACACACTAGTTTATACTAGTTTCGGTAAAAAAATACAAATTAAATCTAGGACTCTTTGGAACGATACAAGACTTTTATGAACCTTTATATATGTTATAAGGGAAGGTTATGATGGAAGTCCATGCAAAAAATTATCTGAAAATTAGATTCAATGAATCTTTTCGAAATGCAAGTTCTGTTAAAAAAATCATAATATATTATTCAATAGTTTCGGTCAAAAAATCAAATTAAATCGAGGATTGTTCTAAATGATACGAAACTTATCAGATCATTTAAATATGTTATGGGGGAAGGTTATGATGGAAGTCCATGCAAAAAATCATCTAAGAATTAGATTCTATGAAACATTTTGAAATTCAAGTTTCGGTGTAAAAAATCATAATGTATTATACACTACTTTATACTATTTTAGGTAGAAAATCAAATTAAATCTGGGACTATTTGAAATGATACAAAACTTTTTCAGATAATTTATATATGTTAGGCGGGAAGGTTATGACGGAAGTACAGACAAAAAATCAATTTAGAATTAGATTCTATAAAACGTTTTGAAATACATGTTTCGGTCAAAAAATCATAATATATTATACACTAGTTTAACTAGTTTCGTGCAAAAAAATCAAATTAAATTTAGGACTGTTCGAAATAATACGAAACTTTTATGAACATTTATATATGTTATAAGGGAAGGTTATGATGGAAGTCCAAGCAAAAAATCATCTGAAAATTAGATTCTAGGAAAGATTTTGAAATGCAAGTTTCGGACAAAAAATCATAATATATTATACACTAGTTTCAGTTAAAAAATAAAATTAAATTGAGGACGGATCGAAATGATACGAAACTTTTCAGATCATTTATATATTTTAGGTAGGAAGGTTTTAATGGAAATCCATGATAAAAATCAGCTGATAATAAGATTCTATGAAACATTTTGAAATGCAAATTTAGATTAAAAAATCATAATGAATTATACACTGGTTGATACTAGTTTCGTTCAAAAATCAAATTAAAATGGGGACTGTTTGAAATGATACGAAAATATCCAGATCATTTATATATGTTAGGAGGGAAGGTTATGATGGAAGTCCATGCAAAAAATCATTTGAGAATTAGATACTATGAAATACTTTGAAATGCAAGTATCGGTAAAAAAAATCATAATATATTATACACTAGTTTATACTAGTTTCGGTAAATAAAATCAAATTAAATCTTGTACTCTTTGGAACGATACAAGACTTTTATGAACCTTTATCTATGTAATAAGGGAAGGTTATGATGGAAGTCCATGCAAAAAATGATCTGAAAATTAGATTCTATGAATCTTTTCGAAATGTAAGTTCTGTTAAAAAAATCATAATATATTATACATTAGTTTCGGTCAAAAAATCAAATTAAATCGAGGATTGTTCGAAATGATACGAAACTTATCCGATCATTTAAATATGTTACGAGGGAAGGTTATGATGGAAGTCCATGCAAAAAATCATCTGAGAATTAGATTCTATGAAACATTTTTAAATTCATGTTTCGGTCAAAAAAATCATAATGTATTATACACTAGTTTATACTATTTTCGGTCAAAAATCAAATTAAATCGGGGACTGTTTGAAATGATACAAGAATTTTTTAGATCATTTATATATGTTAGGCGGGAAGGTTATGATGGAAGTACATACAAAAATTCAATTTAGAATTAGATTCTATAAAACATTTTGAAATGCATATTTCGGTCAAAAAATCATAATATATTATACACTAGTTTATACTAGTTTCGGGCAAAAAATCAAATTAAATTTAGGACTGCTCGAAATAATACGAAACTTTTATGAACATTTATATATGTTATAAGGGAAGGTTATGATGGAAGTCCAAGCAAAAAATCATCTGAAAATTAGATTCTAAGCAACTCTTTGAAATGCACGTTTCGGTCAAAAAATCATAATATATTATACACTAGTTTCGGTTAAAAAAACAAATTAAATTGAGGACGGATCAAAATGATACGAAAATTTTCAAATCATTTATATATTTTAGGTAGGAAGTATTTGATGGAAATCCATGCAAAAAATCATCTGAGAATTAGATTCTATGAAACATTTTGAAATGCAAATTTCGATTAAAAAATCATAATTTATTATACACTGGTTGATACTAGTTTCGTTCAAAAATCAAATTAAAATGGGGACTGTTTGAAATGATACGAAAATATCCAGATCATTTATATATGTTAGGAGGGAAGGTTATGATGGAAGTCCATGCAAAAAATCATTTGAGAATTAGATACTATGAAATACTTTGAAATGCAAGTATCGGTAAAAAAAATCATAATATATTATACACTAGTTTATACTAGTTTCGGTAAATAAAATCAAATTAAATCTTGTACTCTTTGGAACGATACAAGACTTTTATGAACCTTTATCTATGTAATAAGGGAAGGTTATGATGGAAGTCCATGCAAAAAATGATCTGAAAATTAGATTCTATGAATCTTTTCGAAATGTAAGTTCTGTTAAAAAAATCATAATATATTATACATTAGTTTCGGTCAAAAAATCAAATTAAATCGAGGATTGTTCGAAATGATACGAAACTTATCCGATCATTTAAATATGTTACGAGGGAAGGTTATGATGGAAGTCCATGCAAAAAATCATCTGAGAATTAGATTCTATGAAACATTTTGAAATTCATGTTTCGGTCAAAAAAATCATAATGTATTATACACTAGTTTATACTATTTTCGGTCAAAAATCAAATTAAATCGGGGACTGTTTGAAATGATACAAGAATTTTTTAGATCATTTATATATGTTAGGCGGGAAGGTTATGATGGAAGTACATACAAAAAATCAATTTAGAATTAGATTCTATAAAACGTTTTGAAATGCATATTTCGGTCAAAAAATCATAATATATTATACACTAGTTTATACTAGTTTCGGGCAAAAAATCAAATTAAATTTAGGACTGCTCGAAATAATACGAAACTTTTATGAACATTTATATATGTTATAAGGGAAGGTTATGATGGAAGTCCAAGCAAAAAATCATCTGAAAATTAGATTCTAAGCAACTCTTTGAAATGCACGTTTCGGTCAAAAAATCATAATATATTATACACTAGTTTCGGTTAAAAAAACAAATTAAATTGAGGACGGATCAAAATGATACGAAAATTTTCAAATCATTTATATATTTTAGGTAGGAAGTATTTGATGGAAATCCATGCAAAAAATCATCTGAGAATTAGATTCTATGAAACATTTTGAAATGCAAATTTCGATTAAAAAATCATAATTTATTATACACTGGTTGATACTAGTTTCGTTCAAAAATTAAATTAAATTGGGGACTGTTTGAAATGATACAAAAATTTCCAGATCATTTATATATGTTAGGAGGGAAGGTTATGATGGAAGTCCATGCAAAAAATCATTTGAGAATTAGATACTATGAAACATTTTGAAATGCAAGTATCGGTAAAAAAAATCATAATATATTATACACTAGTTTATACTAGTTTCGGTAAATAAAATCAAATTAAATCTAGGACTCTTTGGAACGATACAAGACTTTTATGAACCTTTATCTATGTTATAAGGGAAGGTTATGATGGAAGTCCATGCAAAAAATGATCTGAAAATTAGATTCTATGAATCTTTTCGAAATGTAAGTTCTGTTAAAAAAATCATAATATATTATACATTAGTTTCGGTCAAAAAATCAAATTAAATCGAGGATTGTTCGAAATGATATGAAACTTATCAGATCATTTAAATATGTTACGAGGGAAGGTTATGATGGAAGTCGATGCAAAAAATCATCTGAGAATTAGATTCTATGAAACATTTTGAAATTCAAGTTTCGGTTAAAAAAATCATAATGTATTATACACTAGTTTATACTATTTTCGGTCAAAAATCCAATTAAATCGGGGACTGTTTGAAATGATACAAGAATTTTTTAGATCATTTATATATGTTAGGCGGGAAGGTTATGATGGAAGTACATGCAAAAAATCAATTTAGAATTAGATTCTATAAAATGTTTTGAAATGCATATTTCGGTCAAAAAATCATAATATATTATACACTAGTTTATACTAGTTTCGGGCAAAAAATCAAATTAAATTTAGGACTGTTCGAAATAATACGAAACTTTTATGAACATTTATATATGTTATAAGGGAAGGTTATGATGGAAGTCCAAGCAAAAAATCATCTGAAAATTAGATTCTATGCAACTTTTTGAAATGCAAGTCTCGGTCAAAAAATCATAATATATTATACACTAGTTTCGGTTAAAAAAACAAATTAAATTGAGGACGGATCAAAATGATACGAATATTTTCAAATCATTAATATATTTTAGGTAGGAAGGATTTGATGGAAATCCATGCAAAAAATCATCTGAGAATTAGATTCTATGAAACATTTTGAAATGCAAATTTCGATTAAAAAATCATAATTTATTATACACTGGTTGATACTAGTTTCGTTCAAAAATTAAATTAAATTGGGGACTGTTCGAAATAATCAAATTAAATTTAGGACTGTTCGAAATAATACGAAACTTTTATGAACATTTATATATGTTATAAGGGAAGGTTATGATGGAAGTCCAAGCAAAAAATCATCTGAAAATTAGATTCTATGCAACTTTTTGAAATGCAAGTTTCGGACAAAAAATCATAATATATTATACACTAGTTTCAGTTAAAAAATAAAATTAAATTGAGGACGGATCGAAATGATACGAAACTTTTCAGATCATTTATATATTTTAGGTAGGAAGGTTTTAATGGAAATCCATGATAAAAATCAGCTGATAATAAGATTCTATGAAACATTTTGAAATGCAAATTTCGATTAAAAAATCATAATGAATTATACACTGGTTGATACTAGTTTCGTTCAAAAATCAAATTAAAATGGGGACTGTTTGAAATGATACGAAAATATCCAGATCATTTATATATGTTAGGAGGGAAGGTTATGATGGAAGTCCATGCAAAAAATCATTTGAGAATTAGATACTATGAAATACTTTGAAATGCAAGTATCGGTAAAAAAAATCATAATATATTATACACTAGTTTATACTAGTTTCGGTAAATAAAATCAAATTAAATCTTGTACTCTTTGGAACGATACAAGACTTTTATGAACCTTTATCTATGTAATAAGGGAAGGTTATGATGGAAGTCCATGCAAAAAATGATCTGAAAATTAGATTCTATGAATCTTTTCGAAATGTAAGTTCTGTTAAAAAAATCATAATATAATATACATTAGTTTCGGTCAAAAAATCAAATTAAATCGAGGATTGTTCGAAATGATACGAAACTTATCAGATCATTTAAATATGTTACGAGGGAAGGTTATGATGGAAGTCCATGCAAAAAATCATCTGAGAATTAGATTCTATGAAACATTTTGAAATTCATGTTTCGGTCAAAAAAATCATAATGTATTATACACTAGTTTATACTATTTTCGGTCAAAAATCAAATTAAATCGGGGACTGTTTGAAATGATACAAGAATTTTTTAGATCATTTATATATGTTAGGCGGGAAGGTTATGATGGAAGTAAATACAAAAAATCAATTTAGAATTAGATTCTATAAAAAGTTTTGAAATGCATATTTCGGTCAAAAAATCATAATATATTATACACTAGTTTATACTAGTTTCGGGAAAAAAATCAAATTAAATTTAGGACTGTTCGAAATAATACGAAACTTTTATGAACATTTATATATGTTATAAGGGAAGGTTATGATGGAAGTCCAAGCAAAAAATCATCTGAAAATTAGATTCTATGAAACTTTTTGAAATGCAAGTCTCGGTCAAAAAATCATAATATATTATACACTAGTTTCGGTTAAAAAAACAAATTAAATTGAGGACGGATCAAAATGATACGAAAATTTTCAAATCATTTATATATTTTAGGTAGGAAGGATTTGATGGAAATCCATGCAAAAAATCATCTGAGAATTAGATTCTATGAAACATTTTGAAATGAAAATTTCGATCAAAAAATCATAAATAATTATACACTGGTTGATACTAGTTTCGTTCAAAAATCAAATTAAATTGGGGAATGTTTGAAATGATACGAAAATTTCTAGATCATTTATATATGTTAGGAGGGAAGGTTATGATGGAAGTCCATGCAAAAAATCATTTGAGAATTAGATACTATGAAACGGTTTGAAATGCAAGTTTCGAAAAAAAAACATAATATTTTACACACTAGTTTATACTAGTTTCGGTAAAATAATACAAATTAAATCTAGGACTCTTTGGAACGATACAAGACTTTTATGAACCTTTATATATGTTATAAGGGAAGGTTATGATGGAAGTCCATGCAAAAAATTATCTGAAAATTAGATTCAATGAATCTTTTCGAAATGCAAGTTCTGTTAAAAAAATCATAATATATTATTCACTAGTTTCGGTCAAAAAATCAAATTAAATCGAGTATTGTTCTAAATGATACGAAACTTATCAGATCATTTAAATATGTTATGGGGGAAGGTTATGAGGGAAGTCCATGCAAAAAATCATCTAAGAATTAGATTCTATGAAACATTTTGAAATTCAAGTTTCGGTCAAAAAAATCATAATGTATTATACACTAGTTTATACTATTTTAGGTAGAAAATCAAATTAAATTTGGGACTGTTTGAAATGATACAAAACTTTTTCAGATAATTTATATATGTTAGGCGGGAAGGTTATGACGGAAGTACAGACAAAAAATCAATTTAGAATTAGATTCTATAAAACGTTTTGAAATACATGTTTCGGTCAAAAAATCATAATATATTATACACTAGTTTAACTAGTTTCGTGCAAAAAATCAAATTAAATTTAGAGCTGTTCGAAATAATACGAAACTTTTATGAACATTTATATATGTTATAAGGGAAGGTTATGATGGAAGTCCAAGCAAAAAATCATCTGAAAATAAGATTCTAGGAAAGATTTTGAAATGCATGTTTCGGACAAAAAATCATAATATATTATACACTAGTTTCAGTTAAAAAATAAAATTAAATTGAGGACGGATCGAAATGATACGAAACTTTTCAGATCATTTATATATTTTAGGTAGGAAGGTTTTAATGGAAATCCATGATAAAAATCGGCTAATAATAAGATTTTATGAAACATTTTGAAATGCAAATTTCGATTAAAAAATCATAATGTATTATACACTGGTTGATACTAGTTTCGTTCAAAAATCAAATTAAAATGGGGACTGTTTGAAATGATACGAAAATTTCCAGATCATTTATATATGTTAGGAGGGAAGGTTATGATGGAAGTCCATACAAAAAATCATTTGAGAATTAGATACTATGAAATACTTTGAAATGCTAGTATCGGTAAAAAAAATCATAATATATTATACACTAGTTTATACTAGTTTCGGTAAATAAAATCAAATTAAATCTTGGACTCTTTGGAACGATACAAGACTTTTATGAACCTTTATCTATGTAATAAGGGAAGGTTATGATGGAAGTCCATGCAAAAAATGATCTGAAAATTAGATTCTATGAATCTTTTCGAAATGTAAGTTCTGTTAAAAAAATCATAATATATTATACATTAGTTTCGGTCAAAAAATCAAATTAAATCGAGGATTGTTCGAAATGATACGAAACTTATCAGATCATTTAAATATGTTACGAGGGAAGGTTATGATGGAAGTCCATGCAAAAAATCATCTGAGAATTAGATTCTATGAAACATTTTGAAATTCAAGTTTCGGTCAAAAAAATCATAATGTATTATACACTAGTTTATACTATTTTCGGTCAAAAATCAAATTAAATCGGGGACTGTTTGAAATGATACAAGAATTTTTTAGATCATTTATATATGTTAGGCGGGAAGGTTATGATGGAAGTACATGCAAAAAATCAATTTAGAATTAGATTCTATAAAATGTTTTGAAATGCATATTTCGGTCAAAAAATCATAATATATTATACACTAGTTTATACTAGTTTCGGGCAAAAAATCAAATTAAATTTAGGACTGCTCGAAATAATACGAAACTTTTATGAACATTTATATATGTTATAAGGGAAGGTTATGATGGAAGTCCAAGCAAAAAATCATCTGAAAATTAGATTCTATGCAACTCTTTGAAATGCAAGTCTCGGTCAAAAAATCATAATATATTATACACTAGTTTCGGTTAAAAAAACAAATTAAATTGAGGACGGATCAAAATGATACGAAAATTTTCAAATCATTTATATATTTTAGGTAGGAAGGATTTGATGGAAATCCATGCAAAAAATCATCTGAGAATTAGATTCTATGAAACATTTTGAAATGCAAATTTCTATTAAAAAATCATAATTTATTATACACTGGTTGATACTAGTTTCGTTCAAAAATTAAATTAAATTGGGGACTGTTTGAAATGATACAAAAATTTCCAGGTCATTTATATATGTTAGGAGGGAAGGTTATGATGGAAGTCCATGCAAAAAATCATTTGAGAATTAGATACTATGAAACATTTTGAAATGCAAGTATCGGTAAAAAAAATCATAATATATTATACACTAGTTTATACTAGTTTCGGTAAATAAAATCAAATTAAATCTAGGACTCTTTGGAACGATACAAGACTTTTATGAACCTTAACTATGTTATAAGGGAAGGTTATGATGGAAGTCCATGCAAAAAATGATCTGAAAATTAGATTCTATGAATCTTTTCGAAATGTAAGTTCTGTTAAAAAAATCATAATATATTATACATTAGTTTCGGTCAAAAAATCAAATTAAATCGAGGATTGTTCAAAATGATACGAAACTTATCAGATCATTTAAATATGTTACGAGGGAAGGTTATGATGGAAGTCCATGCAAAAAATCATCTGAGAATTAGATTCTATGAAACATTTTGAAATTCAAGTTTCGTTCAAAAAAATCATAATGTATTATACACTAGATTATACTATTTTCGGTCAAAAATCAAATTAAATCGGGGACTGTTTGAAATGATACAAGAATTTTTTAGATCATTTATATATGTTAGGCGGGAAGGTTATGATGGAAGTACATGCAAAAAATCAATTTAGAATTAGATTCTATAAAATGTTTTGAAATGCATATTTCGGTCAAAAAATCGTAATATATTATACACTAGTTTATACTAGTTTCGGGCAAAAAATCAAATTAAATTTCGGACTGTTCGAAATAATACGAAACTTTTATGAACATTTATATATGTTATAAGGGAAGGTTATGATGGAAGTCCAAGCAAAAAATCATCTGAAAATTAGATTCTATGCAACTTTTTGAAATGCAAGTCTCGGTCAAAAAATCATAATATATTATACACTAGTTTCGGTTAAAAAAACAAATTAAATTGAGGACGGATCAAAATGATATGAATATTTTCAAATCATTTATATATTTTAGGTAGGAAGGATTTGATGGAAATCCATGCAAAAAATCATCTGAGAATTAGATTCTATGAAACATTTTGAAATGCAAATTTCGATCAAAAAAGCATAAATAATTATACACTGGTTGATACTAGTTTGGTTCAAAAATCAAATTAAATGGGGAATGTTTGAAATGATACGAAAATTTCTATATCATTTATATATGTTAGGAGGGAAGGTTATGATGGAAGTCCATGCAAAAAATCATTTGAGAATTAGATACTATGAAACGGTTTGAAATGCAAGTTTCGGAAAAAAAACATAATATTTTACACACTAGTTTATACTAGTTTCGGTAAAATAATACAAATTAAATCTAGGACTCTTTGGAACGATACAAGACTTTTATGAACCTTTATATATGTTATAAGGGAAGGTTATGATGGAAGTCCATGCAAAAAATTATCTGAAAATTAGATTCAATGAATCTTTTCGAAATGCAAGTTCTGTTAAAAAAATCATAATATATTATTCACTAGTTTCGGTCAAAAAATCAAATTAAATCGTGGATTGTTCTAAATGATACGAAACTCATCAGATCATTTAAATATGTTATGGGGGAAGGTTATGATGGAAGTCCATGCAAAAAATCATCTAAGAATTAGATTCTATGAAACATTTTGAAATTCAAGTTTCGGTGTAAAAAATCATAATGTATTATACACTACTTTATACTATTTTAGGTAGAAAATCAAATTAAATTTGGGACTGTTTGAAATGATACAAAACTTTTTCAGATAATTTATATATGTTAGGCGGGAAGGTTATGACGGAAGTACTGACAAAAAATCAATTTATAATTAGATACTATAAAACTTTTTGAAATACATGTTTCGGTCAAAAAATCATAATATATTATACACTAGTTTAAATAGTTTCGTGCAAAAAATCAAATTAAATTTAGAACTGTTCGAAATAATACGAAACTTTTATGAACATTTATATATGTTATAAGGGAAGGTTATGATGGAAGTCCAAGCAAAAAATCATCTGAAAATAAGATTCTAGGAAAGATTTTGAAATGCATGTTTCGGACAAAAAATCATAATATATTATACACTAGTTTCAGTTAAAAAATAAAATTAAATTGAGGACGGATCGAAATGATACGAAACTTTTCAGATCATTTATATATTTAAGGTAGGAAGGTTTGAATGGAAATCCATGATAAAAATCAGCTAATAATAAGATTTTATGAAACATTTTGAAATGCAAATTTCGATTAAAAAATCATAATGTATTATACACTGGTTGATACTAGTTTCGTTCAAAAATCTAATTAAAATGGGGACTGTTTGAAATGATACGAAAATTTCCAGATCATTTATATATGTTAGGAGGGAAGGTTATGATGGAAGTCCATACAAAAAATCATTTGAGAATTAGATACTATGAAATACTTTGAAATGCTAGTATCGGTAAAAAAAATCATACTATATTATACACTAGTTTATACTAGTTTCGGTAAATAAAATCAAATTAAATCTTGGACTCTTTGGAACGATACAAGACTTTTATGAACCTTTATCTATGTAATAAGGGAAGGTTATGATGGAAGTCCATGCAAAAAATGATCTGAAAATTAGATTCTATGAATCTTTTCAAAATGTAAGTTCTGTTAAAAAAATCATAATATATTATACATTAGTTTCGGTCAAAAAATCAAATTAAATCGAGGATTGTTCGAAATGATACGAAACTTATCAGATCATTTAAATATGTTACGAGGGAAGGTTATGATGGAAGTCCATGCAAAAAATCATCTGAGAATTAGATTCTATGAAACATTTTGAAATTCAAGTTTCGGTCAAAAAAATCATAATGTATTATACACTAGTTTATACTATTTTCGGTCAAAAATCAAATTAAATCGGGGACTGTTTGAAATGATACAAGAATTTTTTAGATCATTTATATATGTTAGGCGGGAAGGTTATGATGGAAGTACATACAAAAAATCAATTTAGAATTAGATTCTATAAAACGTTTTGAAATGCATATTTCGGTCAAAAAATCATAATATATTATACACTAGTTTATACTAGTTTCGGGCAAAAAATCAAATTAAATTTAGGACTGCTCGAAATAATACGAAACTTTTATGAACATTTATATATGTTATAAGGGAAGGTTATGATGGAAGTCCAAGCAAAAAATCATCTGAAAATTAGATTCTATGCAACTCTTTGAAATGCAAGTCTCGGTCAAAAAATCATAATATATTATACACTAGTTTCGGTTAAAAAAACAAATTAAATTGAGGACGGATCAAAATGATACGAAAATTTTCAAATCATTTATATATTTTAGGTAGGAAGGATTTGATGGAAATCCATGCAAAAAATCATCTGAGAATTAGATTCTATGAAACATTTTGAAATGCAAATTTCGAATAAAAAATCATAATTTATTATACACTGGTTGATACTAGTTTCGTTCAAAAATTAAATTAAATTGGGGACTGTTTGAAATGATACGAAAATTTCCAGATCATTTATATATGTTAGGAGGGAAGGTTATGATGGAAGTCCATGCAAAAAATCATTTGAGAATTAGATACTATGAAACATTTTGAAATGCAAGTATCGGTAAAAAAAATCATAATATATTATACACTAGTTTATACTAGTTTCGGTAAATAAAATCAAATTAAATCTAGGACTCTTTGGAACGATACAAGACTTTTATGAACCTTTATCTATGTTATAAGGGAAGGTTATGATGGAAGTTCATGCAAAAAATGATCTGAAAATTAGATTCTATGAATCTTTTCGAAATGTAAGTTCTGTTAAAAAAATCATAATATATTATACATTAGTTTCGGTCAAAAAATCAAATTAAATCGAGGATTGTTCGAAATTATACGAAACTTATCAGATCATTTAAATATGTTACGAGGGAAGGTTATGATGGAAGTCCATGCAAAAAATCATCTGAGAATTAGATTCTATGAAACATTTTGAAATTCAAGTTTCGGTCAAAAAAATCATAATGTATTATACACTAGTTTATACTATTTTCGGTCAAAAATCAAATTAAATCGGGGACTGTTTGAAATGATACAAGAATTTTTTAGATCATTTATATATGTTAGGCGGGAAGGTTATGATGGAAGTACATACAAAAAATCAATTTAGAATTAGATTCTATAAAACGTTTTGAAATGCATATTTCGGTCAAAAAATCATAATATATTATACACTAGTTTATACTAGTTTCGGGCAAAAAATCAAATTAAATTTAGGACTGCTCGAAATAATACGAAACTTTTATGAACATTTATATATGTTATAAGGGAAGGTTATGATGGAAGTCCAAGCAAAAAATCATCTGAAAATTAGATTCTATGCAACTCTTTGAAATGCAAGTCTCGGTCAAAAAATCATAATATATTATACACTAGTTTCGGTTAAAAAAACAAATTAAATTGAGGACGGATCAAAATGATACGAAAATTTTCAAATCATTTATATATTTTAGGTAGGAAGGATTTGATGGAAATCCATGCAAAAAATCATCTGAGAATTAGATTCTATGAAACATTTTGAAATGCAAATTTCGAATAAAAAATCATAATTTATTATACACTGGTTGATACTAGTTTCGTTCAAAAATTAAATTAAATTGGGGACTGTTTGAAATGATACGAAAATTTCCAGATCATTTATATATGTTAGGAGGGAAGGTTATGATGGAAGTCCATGCAAAAAATCATTTGAGAATTAGATACTATGAAACATTTTGAAATGCAAGTATCGGTAAAAAAAATCATAATATATTATACACTAGTTTATACTAGTTTCGGTAAATAAAATCAAATTAAATCTAGGACTCTTTGGAACGATACAAGACTTTTATGAACCTTTATCTATGTTATAAGGGAAGGTTATGATGGAAGTTCATGCAAAAAATGATCTGAAAATTAGATTCTATGAATCTTTTCGAAATGTAAGTTCTGTTAAAAAAATCATAATATATTATACATTAGTTTCGGTCAAAAAATCAAATTAAATCGAGGATTGTTCGAAATTATACGAAACTTATCAGATCATTTAAATATGTTACGAGGGAAGGTTATGATGGAAGTCCATGCAAAAAATCATCTGAGAATTAGATTCTATGAAACATTTTGAAATTCAAGTTTCGGTCAAAAAAATCATAATGTATTATACACTAGTTTATACTATTTTCGGTCAAAAATCAAATTAAATCGGGGACTGTTTGAAATGATACAAGAATTTTTTAGATCATTTATATATGTTAGGCGGGAAGGTTATGATGGAAGTACATACAAAAAATCAATTTAGAATTAGATTCTATAAAACGTTTTGAAATGCATATTTCGGTCAAAAAATCATAATATATTATACACTAGTTTATACTAGTTTCGGGCAAAAAATCAAATTAAATTTAGGACTGCTCGAAATAATACGAAACTTTTATGAACATTTATATATGTTATAAGGGAAGGTTATGATGGAAGTCCAAGCAAAAAATCATCTGAAAATTAGATTCTATGCAACTCTTTGAAATGCAAGTCTCGGTCAAAAAATCATAATATATTATACACTAGTTTCGGTTAAAAAAACAAATTAAATTGAGGACGGATCAAAATGATACGAAAATTTTCAAATCATTTATATATTTTAGGTAGGAAGGATTTGATGGAAATCCATGCAAAAAATCATCTGAGAATTAGATTCTATGAAACATTTTGAAATGCAAATTTCTATTAAAAAATCATAATTTATTATACACTGGTTGATACTAGTTTCGTTCAAAAATTAAATTAAATTGGGGACTGTTTGAAATGATACAAAAATTTCCAGGTCATTTATATATGTTAGGAGGGAAGGTTATGATGGAAGTCCATGCAAAAAATCATTTGAGAATTAGATACTATGAAACATTTTGAAATGCAAGTATCGGTAAAAAAAATCATAATATATTATACACTAGTTTATACTAGTTTCGGTAAATAAAATCAAATTAAATCTAGGACTCTTTGGAACGATACAAGACTTTTATGAACCTTAACTATGTTATAAGGGAAGGTTATGATGGAAGTCCATGCAAAAAATGATCTGAAAATTAGATTCTATGAATCTTTTCGAAATGTAAGTTCTGTTAAAAAAATCATAATATATTATACATTAGTTTCGGTCAAAAAATCAAATTAAATCGAGGATTGTTCAAAATGATACGAAACTTATCAGATCATTTAAATATGTTACGAGGGAAGGTTATGATGGAAGTCCATGCAAAAAATCATCTGAGAATTAGATTCTATGAAACATTTTGAAATTCAAGTTTCGTTCAAAAAAATCATAATGTATTATACACTAGATTATACTATTTTCGGTCAAAAATCAAATTAAATCGGGGACTGTTTGAAATGATACAAGAATTTTTTAGATCATTTATATATGTTAGGCGGGAAGGTTATGATGGAAGTACATGCAAAAAATCAATTTAGAATTAGATTCTATAAAATGTTTTGAAATGCATATTTCGGTCAAAAAATCGTAATATATTATACACTAGTTTATACTAGTTTCGGGCAAAAAATCAAATTAAATTTCGGACTGTTCGAAATAATACGAAACTTTTATGAACATTTATATATGTTATAAGGGAAGGTTATGATGGAAGTCCAAGCAAAAAATCATCTGAAAATTAGATTCTATGCAACTTTTTAAAATGCAAGTCTCGGTCAAAAAATCATAATATATTATACACTAGTTTCGGTTAAAAAAACAAATTAAATTGAGGACGGATCAAAATGATATGAATATTTTCAAATCATTTATATATTTTAGGTAGGAAGGATTTGATGGAAATCCATGCAAAAAATCATCTGAGAATTAGATTCTATGAAACATTTTGAAATGCAAATTTCGATCAAAAAAGCATAAATAATTATACACTGGTTGATACTAGTTTGGTTCAAAAATCAAATTAAATGGGGAATGTTTGAAATGATACGAAAATTTCTATATCATTTATATATGTTAGGAGGGAAGGTTATGATGGAAGTCCACGCAAAAAATCATTTGAGAATTAGATACTATGAAACGGTTTGAAATGCAAGTTTCGGAAAAAAAACATAATATTTTACACACTAGTTTATACTAGTTTCGGTAAAATAATACAAATTAAATCTAGGACTCTTTGGAACGATACAAGACTTTTATGAACCTTTATATATGTTATAAGGGAAGGTTATGATGGAAGTCCATGCAAAAAATTATCTGAAAATTAGATTCAATGAATCTTTTCGAAATGCAAGTTCTGTTAAAAAAATCATAATATATTATTCACTAGTTTCGGTCAAAAAATCAAATTAAATCGTGGATTGTTCTAAATGATACGAAACTCATCAGATCATTTAAATATGTTATGGGGGAAGGTTATGATGGAAGTCCATGCAAAAAATCATCTAAGAATTAGATTCTATGAAACATTTTGAAATTCAAGTTTCGGTGTAAAAAATCATAATGTATTATACACTACTTTATACTATTTTAGGTAGAAAATCAAATTAAATTTGGGACTGTTTGAAATGATACAAAACTTTTTCAGATAATTTATATATGTTAGGCGGGAAGGTTATGACGGAAGTACTGACAAAAAATCAATTTATAATTAGATTCTATAAAACTTTTTGAAATACATGTTTCGGTCAAAAAATCATAATATATTATACACTAGTTTAAATAGTTTCGTGCAAAAAATCAAATTAAATTTAGAACTGTTCGAAATAATACGAAACTTTTATGAACATTTATATATGTTATAAGGGAAGGTTATGATGGAAGTCCAAGCAAAAAATCATCTGAAAATAAGATTCTAGGAAAGATTTTGAAATGCATGTTTCGGACAAAAAATCATAATATATTATACACTAGTTTCAGTTAAAAAATAAAATTAAATTGAGGACGGATCGAAATGATACGAAACTTTTCAGATCATTTATATATTTAAGGTAGGAAGGTTTGAATGGAAATCCATGATAAAAATCAGCTAATAATAAGATTTTATGAAACATTTTGAAATGCAAATTTCGATTAAAAAATCATAATGTATTATACACTGGTTGATACTAGTTTCGTTCAAAAATCTAATTAAAATGGGGACTGTTTGAAATGATACGAAAATTTCCAGATCATTTATATATGTTAGGAGGGAAGGTTATGATGGAAGTCCATACAAAAAATCATTTGAGAATTAGATACTATGAAATACTTTGAAATGCTAGTATCGGTAAAAAAAATCATACTATATTATACACTAGTTTATACTAGTTTCGGTAAATAAAATCAAATTAAATCTTGGACTCTTTGGAACGATACAAGACTTTTATGAACCTTTATCTATGTAATAAGGGAAGGTTATGATGGAAGTCCATGCAAAAAATGATCTGAAAATTAGATTCTATGAATCTTTTCGAAATGTAAGTTCTGTTAAAAAAATCATAATATATTATACATTAGTTTCGGTCAAAAAATCAAATTAAATCGAGGATTGTTCGAAATGATACGAAACTTATCAGATCATTTAAATATGTTACGAGGGAAGGTTATGATGGAAGTCCATGCAAAAAATCATCTGAGAATTAGATTCTATGAAACATTTTGAAATTCAAGTTTCGGTCAAAAAAATCATAATGTATTATACACTAGTTTATACTATTTTCGGTCAAAAATCAAATTAAATCGGGGACTGTTTGAAATGATACAAGAATTTTTTAGATCATTTATATATGTTAGGCGGGAAGGTTATGATGGAAGTACATACAAAAAATCAATTTAGAATTAGATTCTATAAAACGTTTTGAAATGCATATTTCGGTCAAAAAATCATAATATATTATACACTAGTTTATACTAGTTTCGGGCAAAAAATCAAATTAAATTTAGGACTGCTCGAAATAATACGAAACTTTTATGAACATTTATATATGTTATAAGGGAAGGTTATGATGGAAGTCCAAGCAAAAAATCATCTGAAAATTAGATTCTATGCAACTCTTTGAAATGCAAGTCTCGGTCAAAAAATCATAATATATTATACACTAGTTTCGGTTAAAAAAACAAATTAAATTGAGGACGGATCAAAATGATACGAAAATTTTCAAATCATTTATATATTTTAGGTAGGAAGGATTTGATGGAAATCCATGCAAAAAATCATCTGAGAATTAGATTCTATGAAACATTTTGAAATGCAAATTTCGAATAAAAAATCATAATTTATTATACACTGGTTGATACTAGTTTCGTTCAAAAATTAAATTAAATTGGGGACTGTTTGAAATGATACGAAAATTTCCAGATCATTTATATATGTTAGGAGGGAAGGTTATGATGGAAGTCCATGCAAAAAATCATTTGAGAATTAGATACTATGAAACATTTTGAAATGCAAGTATCGGTAAAAAAAATCATAATATATTATACACTAGTTTATACTAGTTTCGGTAAATAAAATCAAATTAAATCTAGGACTCTTTGGAACGATACAAGACTTTTATGAACCTTTATCTATGTTATAAGGGAAGGTTATGATGGAAGTCCATGCAAAAAATGATCTGAAAATTAGATTCTATGAATCTTTTCGAAATGTAAGTTCTGTTAAAAAAATCATAATATATTATACATTAGTTTCGGTCAAAAAATCAAATTAAATCGAGGATTGTTCGAAATTATACGAAACTTATCAGATCATTTAAATATGTTACGAGGGAAGGTTATGATGGAAGTACATGCAAAAAATCATCTGAGAATTAGATTCTATGAAACATTTTGAAATTCAAGTTTCGGTCAAAAAAATCATAATGTATTATACACTAGTTTATACTATTTTCGGTCAAAAATCAAATTATATCGGGGACTGTTTGAAATGATACAAGAATTTTTTAGATCATTTATATATGTTAGGCGGGAAGGTTATGATGGAAGTACATGCAAAAAATCAATTTAGAATTAGATTCTATAAAACGTTTTGAAATGCATATTTCGGTCAAAAAATCATAATATATTATACACTAGTTTATACTAGTTTCGGGCAAAAAATCAAATTAAATTTAGGACTGCTCGAAATAATACGAAACTTTTATGAACATTTATATATGTTATAAGGGAAGGTTATGATGGAAGTCCAAGCAAAAAATCATCTGAAAATTAGATTCTATGCAACTCTTTGAAATGCAAGTCTCGGTCAAAAAATCATAATATATTATACACTAGTTTCGGTTAAAAAAACAAATTAAATTGAGGACGGATCAAAATGATACGAAAATTTTCAAATCATTTATATATTTTAGGTAGGAAGGATTTGATGGAAATCCATGCAAAAAATCATCTGAGAATTAGATTCTATGAAACATTTTGAAATGCAAATTTCGAATAAAAAATCATAATTTATTATACACTGGTTGATACTAGTTTCGTTCAAAAATTAAATTAAATTGGGGACTGTTTGAAATGATACGAAAATTTCCAGATCATTTATATATGTTAGGAGGGAAGGTTATGATGGAAGTCCATGCAAAAAATCATTTGAGAATTAGATACTATGAAACATTTTGAAATGCAAGTATCGGTAAAAAAAATCATAATATATTATACACTAGTTTATACTAGTTTCGGTAAATAAAATCAAATTAAATCTAGGACTCTTTGGAACGATACAAGACTTTTATGAACCTTTATCTATGTTATAAGGGAAGGTTATGATGGAAGTCCATGCAAAAAATGATCTGAAAATTAGATTCTATGAATCTTTTCGAAATGTAAGTTCTGTTAAAAAAATCATAATATATTATACATTAGTTTCGGTCAAAAAATCAAATTAAATCGAGGATTGTTCGAAATTATACGAAACTTATCAGATCATTTAAATATGTTACGAGGGAAGGTTATGATGGAAGTCCATGCAAAAAATCATCTGAGAATTAGATTCTATGAAACATTTTGAAATTCAAGTTTCGGTCAAAAAAATCATAATGTATTATACACTAGTTTATACTATTTTCGGTCAAAAATCAAATTATATCGGGGACTGTTTGAAATGATACAAGAATTTTTTAGATCATTTATATATGTTAGGCGGGAAGGTTATGATGGAAGTACATGCAAAAAATCAATTTAGAATTAGATTCTATAAAACGTTTTGAAATGCATATTTCGGTCAAAAAATCATAATATATTATACACTAGTTTATACTAGTTTCGGGCAAAAAATCAAATTAAATTTAGGACTGCTCGAAATAATACGAAACTTTTATGAACATTTATATATGTTATAAGGGAAGGTTATGATGGAAGTCCAAGCAAAAAATCATCTGAAAATTAGATTCTATGCAACTCTTTGAAATGCAAGTCTCGGTCAAAAAATCATAATATATTATACACTAGTTTCGGTTAAAAAAACAAATTAAATTGAGGACGGATCAAAATGATACGAAAATTTTCAAATCATTTATATATTTTAGGTAGGAAGGATTTGATGGAAATCCATGCAAAAAATCATCTGAGAATTAGATTCTATGAAACATTTTGAAATGCAAATTTGGATTAAAAAATCATAATTTATTATACACTGGTTGATACTAGTTTCGTTCAAAAATTAAATTAAATTGGGGACTGTTTGAAATGATACGAAAAAATCCAGATCATTTATATATGTTAGGAGGGAAGGTTATGATGGAAGTCCATGCAAAAAATCATTTGAGAATTAGATACTATGAAACATTTTGAAATGCAAGTATCGGTAAAAAATATCATAATATATTTTACACTAGTTTATACTAGTTTCGGTAAATAAAATCAAATTAAATCTAGGACTCTTTGGAACGATACAAGACTTTTATGAACCTTTATCTATGTTATAAGGGAAGGTTATGATGGAAGTCCATGCAAAAAAAGATCTGAAAATTAGATTCTAAGAATCTTTTCGAAATGTAAGTTCTGTTAAAAAAATCATAATATATTATACATTAGTTTCAGTCAAAAAATCCAATTAAATCGAGGATTGTTCGAAATTATACGAAACTTATCAGATCATTTAAATATGTTACGAGGGAAGGTTATGATGGAAGTCCATGCAAAAAATCATCTGAGAATTAGATTCTATGAAACATTTTGAAATTCAAGTTTCGGTCAAAAAAATCATAATGTATTATACACTAGTTTATACTATTTTCGGTCAAAAATCAAATTATATCGGGGAATGTTTGAAATGATACAAGAATTTTTTAGATCATTTATATATGTTAGGCGGGAAGGTTATGATGGAAGTACATGCAAAAAATCAATTTAGAATTAGATTCTATAAAACGTTTTGAAATGCATATTTCGGTCAAAAAATCATAATATATTATACACTAGTTTATACTAGTTTCGGGCAAAAAATCAAATTAAAAAAATCATAATATATTATACACTAGTTTCTGTCAAAAAATCAAATTAAATCGAGGATTGTTCGAAAAATACGAAACTTATCAGATAATTTAAATATGTTACGAGGGAAGGTTATGATGGAAGTCCATGCAAAAAATCATCTGAGAATTAGATTCTATGAAACATTTTGAAATTCAAGTTTCGGTGTAAAAAATCATAATGTATTATACACTAGTTTATACTATTTTTGGTCAAAAATCAAATTAAATCAGGGATTGATTGAAATGATACAAAACTTTTTCAGATAATTTATATATGTTAGGAAGGAAGGTTATGATGGAAGTCCAGGCAAAAAATAAATTTAGAATTAGATTCTATAAAACGTTTTGAAATACATGTTTCGGTCAAAAAATCATAATATATTATACACTAGTTTAACTAGTTTCAGGCAAAAAATCAAATTAAATTTAGGACTGTTCGAAATAATATGAAACTTTTATGAACATTTATATATGTTATAAGGGAAGGTTACGACGGAAGTCCAAGCAAAAAATCATCTGAAAATTAGATTCTATGAAACTTTTTGAAATGCAAGTTTCGGTCGAAAAATCATAATAAATTATACACTAGTTTATACTAGTTTCGTTAAAAAAATCCAATTAAATCTAGGACTGTTTGAAACAATACAAATCTTTTATGTACCTTTATATATGTTATACGGGAAGGTTATGATTGAAGTCCATGCAAAAAATCATCTGAAAATTAGATTCTATGAATCTTTTCGAAATGCAAGTTCTGTTAAAAATCAAATTAAATCGAGGATCGTTCGAAATGATACGAAACTTATCAGATCATTTAAATATGTTACGAGGGAAGGTTATGATGGAAGTCCATGTGAAAAATCATCTGAGAATTAGATTCTATGAAACATTTTGAAATTCAAGTTTCGGTCTAAAAAATCATAAAGTATTATACACTAATTTAC
Source organism: Lathyrus aphaca (assembly GCA_963966055.1). Lineage (NCBI taxonomy): Eukaryota > Viridiplantae > Streptophyta > Magnoliopsida > Fabales > Fabaceae > Lathyrus > Lathyrus aphaca. Next base: position 27,546,697 of record OZ014523.1, on the reverse strand, counting down.
ACTATTTATCGGTCAAAAATTCAAGTTTCCATTATAACCTTTTTGTCGATCATATCATTTATATATGATCGACAAAAAGGTTATAATGGAAGTACAAGAAAAAAATCAATTTAGAATTAAATTCTATAAAATGTTTTGAAATGCATGTTTCGGTCAAAAAATCATAATATATTATACACTAGTTTATACTAGTTTCGGGAAAAAAATCAAATTAAATTTGGGACTGTTTGAAATAATACGAAAGTTTGATGAACATTTATATATGTTATAAGGGAAGGTTATGATGGAAGTCCAAGCAAAAAATCATCTAAAAACTAGATTCTATGAAACTTTTGGAAATGCATGTTTCGGTCAAAAAATCATAATATATGATACACTAGTTTCGGTTAAAAAATCAAATTAAATTGAGGACGAATCGAAATGATACGAAACTTTTCAGATCATTTATATATTTTAGGTAGGAAGGTTTTGATGGAAATCCATGCAAAAAATAATCTGAGAATTAGATTCTATGAAACATTTTTAAATGCAAATGTCGGTTAAAAAATAATAATGTATTATACACTGGTTGATACTAGTTTCGTTCAAAAATCAAATTAAATTGGGGACTGTTTGAAATGATACGAAACTTTCCATATCATTTATATATGTTAGGCGGGAAGGTTATAATGGAAGTACAGGCATAAAATCAATTTAGAATTAGATTCTATAATACGTTTGAAATGCATGTTTCAGTCAAAAAATCATAATATATTATGCACTAGTTTATACTAGTTTCGTTAAAATAAAATAAAATTAAATCTAGGACTGTTTGGAATGATACAAAGCTTTTATGAACCGTTATATATGTTATAAGGAAAGGTTATAATGGAAGTCCATGCAAAAAATCATCTGAAAATTAGATTCTCTGAATCTTTTCGAAATGCAAGTTCTGTTAAAAAAAATCATCATATATTATACACTAGTTTCCGTCAAAAAATCAAATTAAATCGAGGATTGTTCGAAATGATACGTAACTTATCAGATCATTTAAATATGTTACGAGGGAAGGTTATGATGGAAGTCCATGCAAAAAAACATCAAAGAATTAGATTCTATGAAACATTTTGAATTTCAAGTTTCGGTGTAAAAAATCATCATTTATTATACACTAGTTTATACTATTTTCGGTCAAAAATCAAATTAAATCGGGGGACGTTTGAAATGATATGAAACTTTCTAGATCATTTGTATATGTTAGGTGGGAAGGTTATGATGGAAGTCCCTGCAAATAATTATTTGAGAATTAGATACTATGAAACATTTTGAAATGCAAGTTTCGGTCAAAAAATCATAATATATTATACTCTAGTTTATACTAGTTTCTGTAAAAAAAAATCAAATTAAATCTAGGACTGTATGGAACGATACAACAATTTTATGAACCTTTTCGAAATGCAAGTTCTGTTAAAAAAATCGTAATATATTATACACTAGTTTCGGTCAAAAAATCAAATTAAATCGGGGATTATTCGAAATGATACGTAACTTATCAAATCATTTAAATATGTTACGAGGGAAGGTTATGATGGAAGTCCATGCGAAAAATCATCTGAGAATTAGATTCTATGAAACATTTTTAAATTCAAGTTTTGGTCTAAACAATCATAATATATTATACACTAATTTACACTATTTTTCGGTCAAAAATCAAATTAAATTGGGGGACTGTTTGAAATGATACGAATCTTTTTCAGATCATTTATATATGTTAGACAAGAATGTTATAAAGGAAGTACAGGCAAAAAATCAATTTAGAATTCAATTCTATAAAACATTTTGAAATGCATGTTTCGGTCAAAAAATCATAATATATTATACACTAGTTTATACTAGTTTCGGGCAAAAAATCAAATTAAATTTAGGACTGTTCGAAATAATACGAAACTTTTATGAACATTTATATATGTTATAAGGGAAGGTTATGATGGAAGTCCAAGCAAAAAAACATCTGTAAATTATATTCTATGAAACTTTTGGAAATGCAAGTTTCGGTCAAAAAATCATAATATATGATACACTAGTTTCGGTTAAAAAATCAAATTAAATTTAGCACGGATCGAAATTTTACGAACCTTTTCAGATCATTTATATATTTTAGGTAGGAATGTTTTGATGGAAATCCATGCAAAAAATCATCTGAGAATTAGATTCTATGAAACATTTTGAAATGCAAATTTCCGTTAAAACATCATAATGTATTATACATTGGTTGATACTAGTTTCGTTCAAAAATCAAATTAAATCGGGGACTGTTTGAAATGATTCGAAACTTTCTAGATCATTTATATGTTAGGTGGGAAGGTTATGATGGAAGTCCCTGCAAAAAATCGTTTGAGAATTAGATACTATGAAACGTTTTGAAATCCAAGTTTCGGTCAAAAAATCATAATATATTATACACTAGTTTATACTAGTTTCGGTAAAAAAAATCCAATTAAATCTATGATTGTTTGGAACGATACAAAACATTTATGAACCTTTATATATGTTATAAGGGAAGGTTATAATTGAAGTCCATGCAAAAAATCATCTAAAAATTATATTCTATGAATCTTTTTGAAATGCAAGTTCTGTTAAAACAAGCATATTATATTATATACTAGTTTTGGTCAAAAAATCAAATTAAATCGAGGTTTGTTAGAAATGATATGAAGCTTATCAGATCATTTAAATATGTTACGAGGGACGGTTATGATGGAAGTCCATGCGAAATATCATCTGAGAATTAGATTCTATGAAACATTTTGAAATTCAAGTTTCGGTCTAAAAAATCATAATGTACTATACACTAATTTAAACTATTTTTCGATCAAAAATCAAATTAAATTGGGGGACTGATTGAAATGATTAGAAACTTTTTCAGATCATTTATATATGTTAGACAAGAAGGTTATAAAGGAAGTACATGCAAAAAATCTATTTAGAATTAAATTCTATAAAACGTTTTGAAATGCATGTTTCGGTCAAAAAATCATAATATATTATACACTAGTTTATCCTAGTTTCGGGAAAAAATCAAATTAAATTTAGGACTGTTCGAAATAATATGAAACTGTTATGAACATTTATATATGTTATAAGGGAAGGTTATGATGCAAGTCCATGCAAAAAATCATCTGAAAATTAGATTCTATGAAACGTTTGGAAATGCAAGTGTCGGTCAAAAAATCATAATATATGATACACTAGTTTCGGTTAAAAAATCAAATTAAATTGAGGACGGATCGAAATGATACAAAACTTGTCAGATCATTTATATATGTTACGAGGGAAGGTTATGATGGAAGTCCATGCGAAAAATCATCTGAGAATTAGATTCTATGAAACATTTTGAAATTCAAGTTTCGGTCTAAAAAATCATAATGTATTATACACTAATTTACACTATTTTAAGGTCAAAAATCAAATTAAATTGGGGGACTGTTTGAAATGATACGAAACTTTTTCAGATCATTTATATATGTTAGACAAGAAGGTTATAATGGAAGTACAGGCAAAAAATCAATTTAGAATTAAATTCTATAAAACGTTTTGAAATGCATGTTTCGGTCAAAAAATCATAATATATTATACACTAGTTTATACTAGTTTCGGGCAAAAAATCAAATTCAATTTAGGACTGTTCGAAATAATACGAAACTTTTATGAACATTTATATATGTTATAAGGGAAGGTTATGATGGAAGTCCAAGCAAAAAATTATCTGAAAATTAGATTCTATGAAACTTTTGGAAATGCAAGTGTCGGTCAAAAAATCATTATATATGATACACTAGTTTCGGTTAAAAAATCAAATTAAATTGAGGACGGATCGAAATGATACGAAACTTTTTAGATGATTTATATATTTTAGGTAGGAAGGTTTTGATGGAAATCCATGCAAAATATCATCGGAGAATTAGATTCTATGAAACATTTTGAAATGCAAATGTCGGTTAAAAAATAATAATGTATTATATACTAGTTGATACTAGTTTCGCTCAATATTCAAATTAAACCGGGGAATGTTTGAAATGATATGAAACTTTCTAGATCATTAATATATGTTAGGTGGGAAGGTTATGATGGAAGTCCCTGCAAAAAATCATTTGAGAATTAGATACTATGAAACGTTTTGAAATGCAAGTTTCGGTCAAAAAATCATAATATATTATACTCTAGTTTATACTAGTTTCGGTAAAAAAAATCAAATTAAATCTAGGACTGTTTGGAACGATACACAAATTTTATGAACCTTTATATATGTTATAAGGGAAGGTTATGATTGAAGTACATGCAAAAAATCATCTGAAAATTAGATTCTATGAATCTTTTCGAAATGCAAGTTCTGTTAAAAAAATCGTAATATATTATACACTAGTTTCGGTCAAAAAATCAAATTAAATCGAGGATTGTTCGAAATGATACAAAACTTATCAAATCATTTAAATATGTTACGAGGGAAGGTGTAACGCCCGTTTATTTAATTAATTTATTTAATTAAATATAAGTGTATTGTGTTGTGTTGATTTGCGGTGATTTGCGTATTTAAGTTGATTTCCAAAATATCGAAATATTGTGTTGATAATTATAAGTTGGTTTAGGTCGAATTTAATTAATTAAGTTGATATAAGTTATGGAAGAAGATATGAAGTATTTTCGTTTATTGTTGGATATGTCGATCGGGTTGTTTGAACCATTTGGTTAATAATCGTAAGATAATCTAATTAAGTCTAGAGAACATAATTAGTAGTGATTTATTAAATTAAAATTTGGTGTTGTGGTGAATTTAAGTCGTTAAGTCGGGAAAATAAGTCGGAAGCCGTAGAAATATTATCGGAGTAAATATTATAGTTGTTGTAGTAGATTAATTAGTGGGCTTGAAACTGTGTTGAAATAGCAAATTAAGGGGGTGTTGCAGTTAGGCCCATTAGTTATAATTGGATTATTATTACTATTATTATTATTATAATAAAGACAAAATAAAAGGAGAATTAGTCAAGAGGAGAAGTTGAATCAGTAGAAGTTGGAAAAAGTGGAACGTGAAATTGGAGAACGAGGAAAATTAGAGAAAACGGTTACGAGAAGTCACCGTCGGAAACCCAATCGGAAAGTCGATCGGAGATTCGAGGCGGCCATCGATTAAGGTAAGGGTGGGGTTCGAATAATATAACCGGGATTATGATTATTAATATGTGGGATTGGGGTTATATGATTTTCGTATTTTCCATTGTTGAATTTGTGTTAATTGGTGTTGCTCCGATTTATAGTGGAAAATAAATGTTTTTTTCCGTGGTATAATAGTATACTTGAATTATGAATTTCGTTGTGGATTAATCGGTTGCCGGAAGAAAAATTAAATTGGGATGAACGATGGTACAGGATGGGTGGCGCAGGCCACAACAAGTGTGGCACAAGCCACAACAAGTGTGGCGCAGGCCACCTGGGTTATACAAAAAAAAAGAAAAAAAAATAGAGTATGGCGCAGGCCATACTTTGTATGTCACATCCCATACACTTACAGCCCAGGCCGCACCTCACGGCCCTTGCCATGGTTTATTAAATTAATGTATATTACGTACTCTTTTTGGCTTAAAGGAATAAATAAATATAATAAAAGTCTTATTAATTTTATAATAAGAATATAATTAAAGGAATATTATTCATAATTACATTATACTAAGTATTAATTATAGTGGAGTTTATGAGTAGTTTTGGCAGAAAATTAAGTCGTGTCGATTTAGCCGGTTTAGCCGATTTAAGTGGGAAAAAAATTAGTTGTCCGGAATTTAACGAAAATTGTCGAGTAAGTTCGGAATAATAAATAAGTGATTTTCGTCGGTGTACTGGAAATTGAACATAATTTGTAAAATTGATTAGTAATAGTCGTGGAGTATAAAACAATAAAGTTTGTCTGTTTAGCCGAATAAGTGAATTTAAGCGGAGAAATTAGTTGTCCGGAATTTAACGAAAATTGTCGAGTTAGTTCGGAATAATAAATAAGTGATTTTAGTCAGTGTACTTTGTTAATTAGTGTTGAATGTGTGTATTTTCTAGTATAGTTGCGTATGTTGTTTTGTCTCAGTTTGGGAACATTTTTAAGTTAAAGGTCGAAGGACCCATGTTGATTATTTGAGTTGTAGGTCGTAAGACCAATGTTGATGTTCAAGTTGTAGGTCGTATGACCAATGTTGAAAGTTATAGGCCTATGGCCAAAGTTGAATCGGTGTTGAATTAAAGTTGTGATGTTGTTTGTTGTATGTTGTCGGAGTTGATTGTTGTGATGTGTTGAGTCGTTGTATCATGGCATACACTGCATTTCTAAGTTGGAGCGGATGCTCACCACGTTGGCCTGGATTGGCAAATTTATTAAGTTGAAGGCTTATGCCTTGCAGATACCTCGATAACCTGGTATATTTTGAGTTGGGAGTTTAACTCCAATGGTACCACATGCATATATACAGTCGAGTCACATTCCGTGTCACATTAATTATGTTGTTTGTGCTGTTTATGTTGCCGAGTTGATAAAGTTGTTCTTGTTGCTTACATTCATAAAGTTGTGTACGTTGCTCAAGTTGAATAAGTTGTTTATGTATATTCATGTTGATTATGTTGCTAAGTTGATTATATTATTATGTTGGATAAGTTGATTATGTTGTTAAGTTGACTATATTATTACGATGGATGAGTTGATTATAGGATTATGTTGCCTGAGTTGTTTATATATTTATGTTTGTAATGTCGATTATGTTGATATTGAAGAAGTTGAATATGTTGTAAATGTTCGTAGAAGTTGATGAAGGTTTGTATGCTAAGGTTATAGTTGGAATTGATTATGTTGATGTGTGAATTAAGATGATAAAGTATGTTGGTGGTTTGGGGTGTTTAGTAAGACGTTGTGGATAGTGTAAAAATTGTATGATTCTATCTAGCGTATTAATTATCTTACTCTTGTTTATATGGTTAGATATCTCACCCCTTTCTGTTGTTGAATGTTACCTTGATTGGTAACGTGCAGGTATTCCAGTTTAGAGTTGCTTACTTTCGTAATCAAGTCGGTGTCGTCGCTCTGATACGTAACACTCGGGGGGATGAATGCTTAATTGTTTCGTTGTTATATTTAGTTATTGTTATTTTAAGTTGTCTCAATGAAAAACATGTTATTACTAAGTTGTTAGGTAGGAAAAGTTGTTAACTGATGCAAAGTTGAATATTTGTGGATCCGCTGCCTATTTGTAAAAGTTGTTTGACTTCAATGAATTGAATAAGAGTTGACCTTATAGTTTCATCCTGTTTGAAAGTGTTATGTATCGATGTTCATGAAATTAAATGAATTTGTTTAAGTGGAAAAAGTGTAGCATCCTGTTTTAGTGTTGAATTTTTGAAACTCTGATTTATGCATTTCCGCCGGGTAGATTTGGGGTGTTACATTAGTGGTATCAGAGCAGGTCGGTCTGTCCGGCCAATGTTGTCTAGTGTTGTTAATATCTTAGTACGCGGAATGTGTGTGAAACACTGTCGGTATTTGTTGTTAGTTTTTAGTCGTTGTCTGCAGGTGTTGGTTGGAATTAAGTGGGGGAGAAGCTTGACCCCTGGACTGTTGTTGGAATGTCGAAGTTGGTTCGAAGTTGATGTTGATTGCAGGAGTACAAGGTTGTTGAAGAGACATCGTTACCGGCGAGAGCATGGATTCATAAATTCGTATCGGTCGGGTTGAGAAGTGCATGGATTTATGGATGGAGATTGTTTAAGAAAGGAGGATTTATTCCAAATAAAAAGACAAGTTGATGAATTAAGTTGAAGGATCAAGTCGGTAGATTGCGATGCCTTGAGTGTAGTTTAATTAAAGTCGAGAAATTTCAAAGTTGGATGTAGAACAATATTTTTGGTAGGACTTGGAATTTCAAAGTCGAGAAATTTACATTGGGGGACTGTTTGAAATGATACGAAACTTTTTCAGATCATTTATATATGTAAAACAAGAAGGGTATAAAGGAAGTACAGGCAAAAAATCAATTTAGAATTAAATTCTATAAAGCGTTTTGAAATGAATGTTTCGGTCAAAAAATCATAATATATTATACACTAGTTTATACTAGTTTCGGGCAAAAAATCAAATTAAATTTAGGACTGTTCGAAATAATACGAAACTTTTAGGAACATTTATATATGTTATAAGGGAAGGTTATGATGGAAGTCCAAGCAAAAAATCATCTGAAAATTAAATTCTATGAAACTTTTGGAAATGCAAGTTTCGGTCAAAAAATCATAATATATGATACATTAGTTTCGGTTAAAAAATCAAATTAAATTTAGCACGGATCGAAATGATACGAAACTTTTCAGATCATTTATATATTTTAGGTAGGAAGGTTTTGATGAAAATCCATGCAAAAAATCATCTGAGAATTAGATTCTATGAAACATTTTGAAATGCAAATTTCCGTTAAAAAATCATAATGTATTATACATTGGTTGATACTAGTTTCGTTCAAAAATCAAATTAAATCGGGGACTGTTTGAAATGATTCGAAACTTTCTAGATCATTTATATATGTTAGGTGGGAAGGTTATGATGGAAGTCCCTGCAAAAAATCGTTTGAGAATTAGATACTATGAAACGTTTTGAAATCCAAGTTTCGGTCAAAAAATCATAATATATTATACACTAGTTTATACTAGTTTCGGTAAAAAAATCCAATTAAATCTATGATTGTTTGGAACGATACAAAACTTTTATGAACCTTTATATATGTTATAAGGGAAGGTTATGATTGAAGTCCATGCAAAAAATCATCCAAAAATTAGATTCTATGAATCTTTTCGAAATGCAAGTTCTGTTAAAAAAAGCATAGTATATTATATACTAGTTTTGGTCAAAAAATAAAATTAAATCGAGGATTGTTCGAAATGATACGAAACTTATCAGATCATTTAAATATGTTACGAGGGATGGTTATGATGGAAGTCCATGCGAAATATCATCTGAGAATTAGATTCTATGAAACATTTAGAAATTCAAGTTTCGGTCTAAAAAATCATAATGTATTATACACTAATTTACACTATTTTTCGGTCAAAAATCAAATTAAATTGGGGGACTGATTGAAATGATTAGAAACTTTTTCAGAGCATTTATATATGTTAGACAAGAAGGTTATAAAGGAAGTACAGGCAAAAAATCAATTTAAAATTAAATTCTATAAAACATTTTGAAATGCATGTTTCGGTCAAAAAATCATAATATATTATACACTAGTTTATCCTAGTTTAGGGCAAAAATCAAATTAAATTTAGGACTGTTCGAAATAATATGAAACTGTTATGAACATTTATATATGTTATAAGGGAAGGTTATGATGGAAGTCCATGCAAAAAATCATCTGAAAATTAGATTCTATGAAACCTTTGGAAATGCAAGTGTCGGTCAGAAAATCATAATATATGATACACTAGTTTCGGTTAAAAAATCAAATTAAATTGAGGACGGATCGAAATGATACGAAACTTGTCAGATCATTTATATATGTTAAGATGGAAGGTTATGAAGGAAGTCCGTGCGAAAAATCATCTGAGAATTAGATTCTATGAAACATTTTGAAATTCAAGTTTCGGTCTAAAAAATCATAATGTATTATACACTAATTTACACTATTTTTAGGTCAAAAATCAAATTACATTGGGGGACTGTTTGAAATGATACGAAACTTTTTCAGATCATTTATATATGTTAGACAAGAAGGTTATAATGGAAGTACAGGCAAAAAATCAATTTAGAATTAAATTCTATAAAACGTTTTGAAATGCATGTTTCGGTCAAAAAATCATAATATATTATACACTAGTTTATACTAGTTTCGGACAAAAAATCAAATTAAATTTAGGACTGTTCGAAATAATACGAATCTTTTATGAACATTTATATATGTTATAAGGGAAGGTTATGATGGAAGTCCAAGCAAAAAATTATCTGAAAATTAGATTCTATGAAACTTTTGGAAATGCAAGTGTCGGTCAAAAAATCATAATATATGATACACTAGTTTCGGTTAAAAAATCAAATTAAATTGAGGACGGATCGAAATGATATGAAACTTTTCAGATCATTTATATATTTTAGGTAGGAAGGTTTTGATGGAAATCCATGCAAAATATCATCTGAGAATTAGATTCTATGAAACATTTTGAAATGCAAATGTCGGTTAAAAAATAATAATGTATTATATACTAGTTGATACTAGTTTCGCTCAAAATTCAAATTAAATCGGGGATTGTTTGAAATGATATGAAACTTTCTAGATCATTTATATATGTTAGGTGGGAAGGTTATGATGGAAGTCCCTGCAAAAAATCATTTGAGAATTAGATACTGTGAAACATTTTGAAATGCAAGTTTCGGTCAAAAAATCATAATATATTATACTCTAGTTTATACTAGTTTCGGTAAAAAAAATCAAATTAAATCTAGGACTGTTTGGAACGATACAAAAATTTTATGAACCTTTATATATGTTATAAGGGAAGGTTATAATTGAAGTCCATGCAAAAAAACATCTGAAAATTAGATTCTATGAATCTTTTCGAAATGCAAGTTCTGTTAAAAAAATCGTAATATATTATACACTAGTTTCGGTCAAAAAATCAAATTAAATCGAGGATTGTTCGAAATGATACGAAACTTATCAAATCATTTAAATATGTTACGAGGGAAGGTTATGATGGAAGCCCATGTGAAAAATCATCTGAGAATTAGATTCTATGAAACATTTTTAAAATCAAGTTTCGGTCTAAAAAATCATAATGTATTGTACACTAATTTACACTATTTTTCGGTCAAAAATCAAATTAAATTGGGGTACTATTTAAAATGATACGAAACTTTTTCAGATCATTTATATATGTTAGACAAGAAGGTTATAAAGGAAGTACAAGCAAAAAATCAATTTAGAATTAAATTCTATAAAACGTTTTGAAATGCATGTTTCGGTCAAAAAATCATAATATATTATACACTAGTTTATACTAGTTTCGGGCAAAAAATCAAATTAAAATTTAGGACTGTTCGAAATAATACGAAACTTTTATGAACATTTATATATGTTATAAGGGAAGGTTATGATGGAAGTCCAAGCAAAAAATCATCTGACAAAAAATTATAATATATGATACACTAGTTTCGGTTAAAAAATCAAATTAAATTTAGCACGGATCGAAATGATATGAAACTTTTCAGATCATTTATATATTTTAGGTTGGAAGGTTTTGATGGAAATCCATGCAAAAAATCATCTGAGAATTAGATTCTATGAAACATTTTGAAATGCAAATTTCCGTAAAAAAATCATAATGTATTATACATTGGTTGATACTAGTTTCGTTCAAAAATCAAATTAAATCGGGGACTGTTAGAAATGATTCGAAACTTTCTAGATCATTTATATATGTTAGGTGGGAAGGTTATGATGGAAGTCCCTGCAAAAAATCGTTTGAGAATTAGATACTATGAAACGTTTTGAAATCCAAGTTTCGGTCAAAAAATCATAATATATTATACACTAGTTTATACTAGTTTCGGTAAAAAAAATCCAATTAAATCTATGATTGTTTGGAACGATACAAAACTTTTATGAACCTTTATATATGTTATAAGGGAAGGTTATGATTGAAGTCCATGCAAAAAATCATCTAAAAATTAGATTCTATGAATCTTTTCGAAATGCAAGTTCTGTTAAAAAAAGCATAGTATATTATATACTAGTTTTGGTCAAAAAATAAAATTAAATCGAGGATTGTTCGAAATCATACGAAACTTATCAGATCATTTAAATATGTTACGAGGGACGGTTATGATGGAAGTCCATGCGAAATATCATCTGAGAATTAGATTCTATGAAACATTTTGAAATTCAAGTTTCGGTCTAAAAAATCATAATGTATTATACACTAATTTACACTATTTTTCGGTCAAAAATCAAATTAAATTGGGGGACTGATTGAAATGATTAGAAACTTTTTCAGAGCATTTATATATGTTAGACAAGAAGGTTATAAAGGAAGTACAGGCAAAAAATCAATTTAGAATTAAATTCTATAAAACGTTTTGAAATGCATGTTTCGGTCAAAAAATCATAATATATTATACACTAGTTTATCCTAGTTTAGGGCAAAAATCAAATTAAATTTAGGACTGTTCGAAATAATATGAAACTGTTATGAACATTTATATATGTTATAAGGGAAGGTTATGATGGAAGTCCATGCAAAAAATCATCTGAAAATTAGATTCTATGAAACGTTTGGAAATGCAAGTGTCGGTCAAAAAATCATAATATATGATACACTAGTTTCGGTTAAAAAATCAAATTAAATTGAGGACGGATCGAAATGATACGAAACTTGTCAGATCATTTATATATGTTACGATGGAAGGTTATGAAGGAAGTCCATGCGAAAAATCATCTAAGAATTAGATTCTATGAAACATTTTGAAATTCAAGTTTCGGTCTAAAAAATCATAATGTATTATACACTAATTTACACTATTTTTAGGTCAAAAATCAAATTACATTGGGGGACTGTTTGAAATGATACGAAACTTTTTCAGATCATTTATATATGTTAGACAAGAAGGTTATAATGGAAGTACAGGCAAAAAATCAATTTAGAATTAAATTCTATAAAACGTTTTGAAATGCATGTTTCGGTCAAAAAATCATAATATATTATACACTAGTTTATACTAGTTTCGGACAAAAAATCAAATTAAATTTAGGACTGTTCGAAATAATACGAATCTTTTATGAACATTTATATATGTTATAAGGGAAGGTTATGATGCAAGTCCAAGCAAAAAATTATCTGAAAATTAGATTCTATGAAACTTTTGGAAATGCAAGTGTCGGTCAAAAAATCATAATATATGATACACTAGTTTCGGTTAAAAAATCAAATTAAATTGAGGACGGATCGAAATGATATGAAACTTTTCAGATCATTTATATATTTTAGGTAGGAAGGTTTTGATGGAAATCCATGCAAAATATCATTTGAGAATTAGATTCTATGAAACATTTTGAAATGCAAATGTCGGTTAAAAAATAATAATGTATTATATACTAGTTGATACTAGTTTCGCTCAAAATTCAAATTAAATCGGGGAATGTTTGAAATGATATGAAACTTTCTAGATCATTTATATATGTTAGGTGGGAAGGTTATGATGGAAGTCCCTGCAAAAAATCATTTGAGAATTAGATACTGTGAAACATTTTGAAATGCAAGTTTCGGTCAAAAAATCATAATATATTATACTCTAGTTTATACTAGTTTCGGTAAAAAAAATCAAATTAAATCTAGGACTGTTTGGAACGATACAAAAATTTTATGAACCTTTATATATGTTATAAGGGAAGGTTATGATTGAAGTCCATGCAAAAAAACATCTGAAAATTAGATTCTATGAATCTTTTCGAAATGCAAGTTCTGTTAAAAAAATCGTAATATATTATACACTAGTTTCGGTCAAAAAATCAAATTAAATCGAGGATTGTTCGAAATGATACGAAACTTATCAAATCATTTAAATATGTTACGAGGGAAGGTTATGATGGAAGCCCATGTGAAAAATCATCTGAGAATTAGATTCTATGAAACATTTTTAAAATCAAGTTTCGGTCTAAAAAATCATAATGTATTATACACTAATTTACACTATTTTTCGGTCAAAAATCAAATTAAATTGGGGTACTATTTAAAATGATACGAAACTTTTTCAGATCATTTATATATGTTAGACAAGAAGGTTATAAAGGAAGTACAAGCAAAAAATCAATTTAGAATTAAATTCTATAAAACGTTTTGAAATGCATGTTTCGGTCAAAAAATCATAATATATTATACACTAGTTTATACTAGTTTCGGGCAAAAAATCAAATTAAAATTTAGGACTGTTCGAAATAATACGAAACTTTTATGAACATTTATATATGTTATAAGGGAAGGTTATGATGGAAGTCCAAGCAAAAAATCATCTGACAAAAAATTATAATATATGATACACTAGTTTCGGTTAAAAAATCAAATTAAATTTAGCACGGATCGAAATGATATGAAACTTTTCAGATCATTTATATATTTTAGGTTGGAAGGTTTTGATGGAAATCCATGCAAAAAATCATCTGAGAATTAGATTCTATGAAACATTTTGAAATGCAAATTTCCGTAAAAAAATCATAATGTATTATACATTGGTTGATACTAGTTTCGTTCAAAAATCAAATTAAATCGGGGACTGTTAGAAATGATTCGAAACTTTCTAGATCATTTATATATGTTAGGTGGGAAGGTTATGATGGAAGTCCCTGCAAAAAATCGTTTGAGAATTAGATACTATGAAACGTTTTGAAATCCAAGTTTCGGTCAAAAAATCATAATATATTATACACTAGTTTATACTAGTTTCGGTAAAAAAAATCCAATTAAATCTATGATTGTTTGGAACGATACAAAACTTTTATGAACCTTTATATATGTTATAAGGGAAGGTTATGATTGAAGTCCATGCAAAAAATCATCTAAAAATTAGATTCTATGAATCTTTTCGAAATGCAAGTTCTGTTAAAAAAAGCATAGTATATTATATACTAGTTTTGGTCAAAAAATAAAATTAAATCGAGGATTGTTCGAAATCATACGAAACTTATCAGATCATTTAAATATGTTACGAGGGACGGTTATGATGGAAGTCCATGCGAAATATCATCTGAGAATTAGATTCTATGAAACATTTTGAAATTCAAGTTTCGGTCTAAAAAATCATAATGTATTATACACTAATTTACACTATTTTTCGGTCAAAAATCAAATTAAATTGGGGGACTGATTGAAATGATTAGAAACTTTTTCAGAGCATTTATATATGTTAGACAAGAAGGTTATAAAGGAAGTACAGGCAAAAAATCAATTTAGAATTAAATTCTATAAAACGTTTTGAAATGCATGTTTCGGTCAAAAAATCATAATATATTATACACTAGTTTATCCTAGTTTAGGGCAAAAATCAAATTAAATTTAGGACTGTTCGAAATAATATGAAACTGTTATGAACATTTATATATGTTATAAGGGAAGGTTATGATGGAAGTCCATGCAAAAAATCATCTGAAAATTAGATTCTATGAAACGTTTGGAAATGCAAGTGTCGGTCAAAAAATCATAATATATGATACACTAGTTTCGGTTAAAAAATCAAATTAAATTGAGGACGGATCGAAATGATACGAAACTTGTCAGATCATTTATATATGTTACGATGGAAGGTTATGAAGGAAGTCCATGCGAAAAATCATCTAAGAATTAGATTCTATGAAACATTTTGAAATTCAAGTTTCGGTCTAAAAAATCATAATGTATTATACACTAATTTACACTATTTTTAGGTCAAAAATCAAATTACATTGGGGGACTGTTTGAAATGATACGAAACTTTTTCAGATCATTTATATATGTTAGACAAGAAGGTTATAATGGAAGTACAGGCAAAAAATCAATTTAGAATTAAATTCTATAAAACGTTTTGAAATGCATGTTTCGGTCAAAAAATCATAATATATTATACACTAGTTTATACTAGTTTCGGACAAAAAATCAAATTAAATTTAGGACTGTTCGAAATAATACGAATCTTTTATGAACATTTATATATGTTATAAGGGAAGGTTATGATGCAAGTCCAAGCAAAAAATTATCTGAAAATTAGATTCTATGAAACTTTTGGAAATGCAAGTGTCGGTCAAAAAATCATAATATATGATACACTAGTTTCGGTTAAAAAATCAAATTAAATTGAGGACGGATCGAAATGATATGAAACTTTTCAGATCATTTATATATTTTAGGTAGGAAGGTTTTGATGGAAATCCATGCAAAATATCATTTGAGAATTAGATTCTATGAAACATTTTGAAATGCAAATGTCGGTTAAAAAATAATAATGTATTATATACTAGTTGATACTAGTTTCGCTCAAAATTCAAATTAAATCGGGGAATGTTTGAAATGATATGAAACTTTCTAGATCATTTATATATGTTAGGTGGGAAGGTTATGATGGAAGTCCCTGCAAAAAATCATTTGAGAATTAGATACTGTGAAACATTTTGAAATGCAAGTTTCGGTCAAAAAATCATAATATATTATACTCTAGTTTATACTAGTTTCGGTAAAAAAAATCAAATTAAATCTAGGACTGTTTGGAACGATACAAAAATTTTATGAACCTTTATATATGTTATAAGGGAAGGTTATGATTGAAGTCCATGCAAAAAAACATCTGAAAATTAGATTCTATGAATCTTTTCGAAATGCAAGTTCTGTTAAAAAAATCGTAATATATTATACACTAGTTTCGGTCAAAAAATCAAATTAAATCGAGGATTGTTCGAAATGATACGAAACTTATCAAATCATTTAAATATGTTACGAGGGAAGGTTATGATGGAAGCCCATGTGAAAAATCATCTGAGAATTAGATTCTATGAAACATTTTTAAAATCAAGTTTCGGTCTAAAAAATCATAATGTATTATACACTAATTTACACTATTTTTCGGTCAAAAATCAAATTAAATTGGGGTACTATTTAAAATGATACGAAACTTTTTCAGATCATTTATATATGTTAGACAAGAAGGTTATAAAGGAAGTACAAGCAAAAAATCAATTTAGAATTAAATTCTATAAAACGTTTTGAAATGCATGTTTCGGTCAAAAAATCATAATATATTATACACTAGTTTATACTAGTTTCGGGCAAAAAATCAAATTAAAATTTAGGACTGTTCGAAATAATACGAAACTTTTATGAACATTTATATATGTTATAAGGGAAGGTTATGATGGAAGTCCAAGCAAAAAATCATCTGACAAAAAATTATAATATATGATACACTAGTTTCGGTTAAAAAATCAAATTAAATTTAGCACGGATCGAAATGATATGAAACTTTTCAGATCATTTATATATTTTAGGTTGGAAGGTTTTGATGGAAATCCATGCAAAAAATCATCTGAGAATTAGATTCTATGAAACATTTTGAAATGCAAATTTCCGTAAAAAAATCATAATGTATTATACATTGGTTGATACTAGTTTCGTTCAAAAATCAAATTAAATCGGGGACTGTTAGAAATGATTCGAAACTTTCTAGATCATTTATATATGTTAGGTGGGAAGGTTATGATGGAAGTCCCTGCAAAAAATCGTTTGAGAATTAGATACTATGAAACGTTTTGAAATCCAAGTTTCGGTCAAAAAATCATAATATATTATACACTAGTTTATACTAGTTTCGGTAAAAAAATCCAATTAAATCTATGATTGTTTGGAACGATACAAAACTTTTATGAACCTTTATATATGTTATAAGGGAAGGTTATGATTGAAGTCCATGCAAAAAATCATCTAAAAATTAGATTCTATGAATCTTTTCGAAATGCAAGTTCTGTTAAAAAAAGCATAGTATATTATATACTAGTTATGGTCAAAAAATAAAATTAAATCGAGGATTGTTCGAAATCATACGAAACTTATCAGATCATTTAAATATGTTACGAGGGACGGTTATGATGGAAGTCCATGCGAAATATCATCTGAGAATTAGATTCTATGAAACATTTTGAAATTCAAGTTTCGGTCTAAAAAATCATAATGTATTATACACTAATTTACACTATTTTTCGGTCAAAAATCAAATTAAATTGGGGGACTGATTGAAATGATTAGAAACTTTTTCAGAGCATTTATATATGTTAGACAAGAAGGTTATAAAGGAAGTACAGGCAAAAAATCAATTTAGAATTAAATTCTATAAAACGTTTTGAAATGCATGTTTCGGTCAAAAAATCATAATATATTATACACTAGTTTATCCTAGTTTAGGGCAAAAATCAAATTAAATTTAGGACTGTTCGAAATAATATGAAACTGTTATGAACATTTATATATGTTATAAGGGAAGGTTATGATGGAAGTCCATGCAAAAAATCATCTGAAAATTAGATTCTATGAAACCTTTGGAAATGCAAGTGTCGGTCAAAAAATCATAATATATGATACACTAGTTTCGGTTAAAAAATCAAATTAAATTGAGGACGGATCGAAATGATACGAAACTTGTCAGATCATTTATATATGTTACGATGGAAGGTTATGAAGGAAGTCCATGCGAAAAATCATCTAAGAATTAGATTCTATGAAACATTTTGAAATTCAAGTTTCGGTCTAAAAAATCATAATGTATTATACACTAATTTACACTATTTTTAGGTCAAAAATCAAATTACATTGGGGGACTGTTTGAAATGATACGAAACTTTTTCAGATCATTTATATATGTTAGACAAGAAGGTTATAATGGAAGTACAGGCAAAAAATCAATTTAGAATTAAATTCTATAAAACGTTTTGAAATGCATGTTTCGGTCAAAAAATCATAATATATTATACACTAGTTTATTCTAGTTTCGGACAAAAAATCAAATTAAATTTAGGACTGTTCGAAATAATACGAAACTTTTATGAACATTTATATATGTTATAAGGGAAGGTTATGATGGAAGTCCAAGCAAAAAATTATCTGAAAATTAGATTCAATGAAACTTTTGGAAATGCAAGTGTCGGTCAAAAAATCATAATATATGATACACTAGTTTCGGTTAAAAAATCAAAATAAATTGAGGACGGATCGAAATGATATGAAACTTTTCAGATCATTTATATATTTTAGGTAGGAAGGTTTTGATGGAAATCCATGCAAAATATCATCTGAGAATTAGATTCTATGAAACATTTTGAAATGCAAATGTCGGTTAAAAAATAATAATGTATTATATACTAGTTGATACTAGTTTCGCTCAAAATTCAAATTAAATCGGGGAATGTTTGAAATGATATGAAATTTTCTAGATCATTTATATATGTTAGGTGGGAAGGTTATGATGGAAGTCCCTGCAAAAAATCATTTGAGAATTAGATACTGTGAAACATTTTGAAATGCATGTTTCGGTCAAAAAATCATAATATATTATACTCTAGTTTATACTAGTTTCGGTAAAAAAAATCAAATTAAATCTAGGACTGTTTGGAACGATACAAAAATTTTATGAACCTTTATATATGTTATAAGGGAAGGTTATGATTGAAGTCCATGCAAAAAAACATCTGAAAATTAGATTCTATGAATCTTTTCGAAATGCAAGTTCTGTTAAAAAAATCGTAATATATTATACACTAGTTTCGGTCAAAAAATCAAATTAAATCGAGGATTGTTCGAAATGATACGAAACTTATCAAATCATTTAAATATGTTACGAGGGAAGGTTATGATGGAAGCCCATGTGAAAAATCATCTGAGAATTAGATTCTATGAAACATTTTTAAAATCAAGTTTCGGTCTAAAAAATCATAATGTATTATACACTAATTTACACTATTTTTCGGTCAAAAATCAAATTAAATTGGGGTACTATTTAAAATGATACGAAACTTTTTCAGATCATTTATATATGTTAGACAAGAAGGTTATAAAGGAAGTACAAGCAAAAAATCAATTTAGAATTAAATTCTATAAAACGTTTTGAAATGCATGTTTCGGTCAAAAAATCATAATATATTATACACTAGTTTATACTAGTTTCGGGCAAAAAATCAAATTAAAATTTAGGACTGTTCGAAATAATACGAAACTTTTATGAACATTTATATATGTTATAAGGGAAGGTTATGATGGAAGTCCAAGCAAAAAATCATCTGACAAAAAATTATAATATATGATACACTAGTTTCGGTTAAAAAATCAAATTAAATTTAGCACGGATCGAAATGATATGAAACTTTTCAGATCATTTATATATTATAGGTTGGAAGGTTTTGATGGAAATCCATGCAAAAAATTATCTGAGAATTAGATTCTATGAAACATTTTGAAATGCAAATTTCCGTAAAAAAATCATAATGTATTATACATTGGTTGATACTAGTTTCGTTCAAAAATCAAATTAAATCGGGGACTGTTTGAAATGATTCGAAACATTCTAGATCATTTATATATGTTAGGTGGGAAGGTTATGATGGAAGTCCCTGCAAAAAATCGTTTGAGAATTAGATACTATGAAACGTTTTGAAATCCAAGTTTCGGTCAAAAAATCATAATATATTATACACTAGTTTATACTAGTTTCGGTAAAAAAATCCAATTAAATCTATGATTGTTTGGAACGATACAAAACTTTTATGAACCTTTATATATGTTATAAGGGAAGGTTATGATTAAAGTCCATGCAAAAAATCATCTAAAAATTAGATTCTATGAATCTTTTCGAAATGCAAGTTCTGTTAAAAAAAGCATAGTATATTATATACTAGTTTTGGTCAAAAAATAAAATTAAATCGAGGATTGTTTGAAATCATACGAAACTTATCAGATCATTTAAATATGTTACGAGGGACGGTTATGATGGAAGTCCATGCGAAATATCATCTGAGAATTAGATTCTATGAAACATTTTGAAATTCAAGTTTCGGTCTAAAAAATCATAATGTATTATACACTAATTTACACTATTTTTCCGTCAAAAATCAAATTAAATTGGGGGACTGATTGAAATGATTAGAAACTTTTTCAGAGCATTTATATATGTTAGACAAGAAGGTTATAAAGGAAGTACAGGCAAAAAATCAATTTAGAATTAAATTCTATAAAACGTTTTGAAATGCATGTTTCGGTCAAAAAATCATAATATATTATACACTAGTTTATCCTAGTTTAGGGCAAAAATCAAATTAAATTTAGGACTGTTCGAAATAATATGAAACTGTTATGAACATTTATATATGTTATAAGGGAAGGTTATGATGGAAGTCCATGCAAAAAATCATCTGAAAATTAGATTCTATGAAACCTTTGGAAAAGCAAGTGTCGGTCAAAAAATCATAATATATGATACACTAGTTTCGGTTAAAAAATCAAATTAAATTGAGGACGGATCGAAATGATACGAAACTTGTCAGTTCATTTATATATGTTACGATGGAAGGTTATGAAGGAAGTCCATCCGAAAAATCATCTGAGAATTAGATTCTATGAAACATTTTGAAATTCAAGTTTCGGTCTAAAAAATCATAATGTATTATACACTAATTTACACTATTTTTAGGTCAAAATTCAAATTACATTGGGGGACTGTTTGAAATGATACGAAACTTTTTCAGATCATTTATATATGTTAGACAAGAAGGTTATAATGGAAGTACAGGCAAAAAATCAATTTAGAATTAAATTCTATAAAACGTTTTGAAATGCATGTTTCGGTCAAAAAATCATAATATATTATACACTAGTTTATACTAGTTTCGGACAAAAAATCAAATTAAATTTAGGACTGTTCGAAATAATACGAAACTTTTATGAACATTTATATATGTTATAAGGGAAGGTTATGATGGAAGTCCAAGCAAAAATTCATCTGACAAAAAATTATAATATATGATACACTAGTTTCGGTTAAAAAATCAAATTAAATTTAGCACGGATCGAAATGATATGAAACTTTTCAGATCATTTATATATTTTAGGTTGGAAGGTTTTGATGGAAATCCATGCAAAAAATTATCTGAGAATTAGATTCTATGAAACATTTTGAAATGCAAATTTCCGTAAAAAAATCATAATGTATTATACATTGGTTGATACTAGTTTCGTTCAAAAATCAAATTAAATCGGGGACTGTTTGAAATGATTCGAAACTTTCTAGATCATTTATATATGTTAGGTGGGAAGGTTATGATGGAAGTCCCTACAAAAAATCGTTTGAGAATTAGATACTATGAAACGTTTTGAAATCCAAGTTTCGGTCAAAAAATCATAATATATTATACACTAGTTTATACTAGTTTCGGTAAAAAAATCCAATTAAATCTATGATTGTTTGGAACGATACAAAACTTTTATGAACCTTTATATATGTTATAAGGGAAGGTTATGATTGAAGTCCATGCAAAAAATCATCTAAAAATTAGATTCTATGAATCTTTTCGAAATGCAAGTTCTGTTAAAAAAAGCATAGTATATTATATACTAGTTTTGGTCAAAAAATAAAATTAAATCGAGGATTGTTCGAAATCATACGAAACTTATCAGATCATTTAAATATGTTATGAGGGACGGTTATGATGGAAGTCCATGCGAAATATCATCTGAGAATTAGATTCTATGAAACATTTTGAAATTCAAGTTTCGGTCTAAAAAATCATAATGTATTATACACTAATTTACACTATTTTTCCGTCAAAAATCAAATTAAATTGGGGGACTGATTGAAATGATTAGAAACTTTTTCAGAGCATTTATATATGTTAGACAAGAAGGTTATAAAGGAAGTACAGGCAAAAAATCAATTTAGAATTAAATTCTATAAAACGTTTTGAAATGCATGTTTCGGTCAAAAAATCATAATATATTATACACTAGTTTATCCTAGTTTAGGGCAAAAATCAAATTAAATTTAGGACTGTTCGAAATACTATGAAACTGTTATGAACATTTATATATGTTATAAGGGAAGGTTATGATGGAAGTCCATGCAAAAAATCATCTGAAAATTAGATTCTATGAAACCTTTGGAAATGCAAGTGTCGGTCAAAAAATCATAATATATGATACACTAGTTTCGGTTAAAAAATCAAATTAAATTGAGGACGGATCGAAATGATACGAAACTTGTCAGATCATTTATATATGTTACGATGGAAGGTTATGAAGGAAGTCCATGCGAAAAATCATCTGAGAATTAGATTCTATGAAACATTTTGAAATTCAAGTTTCGGTCTAAAAAATCATAATGTATTATACACTAATTTACACTATTTTTAGGTCAAAAATCAAATTACATTGGGGGACTGTTTGAAATGATACGAAACTTTTTCAGATCATTTATATATGTTAGACAAGAATGTTATAATGGAAGTACAGGCAAAAAATCAATTTAGAATTAAATTCTATAAAACGTTTTGAAATGCATGTTTCGGTCAAAAAATCATAATATATTATACACTAGTTTATACTAGTTTCGGACAAAAAATCAAATTAAATTTAGGACTGTTCGAAATAATACTAAAATTTTATGAACATTTATATATGTTATAAGGGAAGGTTATGATGGAAGTCCAAGCAAAAAATTATCTGAAAATTAGATTCTATGAAACTTTTGGAAATGCAAGTGTCGGTCAAAAAATCATAATATATGATACACTAGTTTCGGTTAAAAAATCAAATTAAATTGAGGACGGATCGAAATGATACGAAACTTGTCAGATCATTTATATATGTTACGATGGAAGGTTATGAAGGAAGTCCATGCGAAAAATCATCTGAGAATTAGATTCTATGAAACATTTTGAAATTCAAGTTTCGGTCTAAAAAATCATAATGTATTATACACTAATTTACACTATTTTTAGGTCAAAAATCAAATTACATTGGGGGACTATTTGAAATGATACGAAACTTTTTCAGATCATTTATATATGTTAGACAAGAAGGTTATAATGGAAGTACAGGCAAAAAATCAATTTAGAATTAAATTCTATAAAACGTTTTGAAATGCATGTTTCGGTCAAAAAATCATAATATATTATACACTAGTTTATACTAGTTTCGGACAAAAAATCAAATTAAATTTAGGACTGTTCAAAATAATACGAAACTTTTATGAACATTTATATATGTTATAAGGGAAGGTTATGATGGAAGTCCAAGCAAAAAATCATCTGACAAAAAATTATAATATATGATACACTAGTTTCGGTTAAAAAATCAAATTAAATTTAGCACGGATCGAAATGATATGAAACTTTTCAGATCATTTATATATTTTAGGTTGGAAGGTTTTGATGGAAATCCATGCAAAAAATTATCTGAGAATTAGATTCTATGAAACATTTTGAAATGCAAATTTCCGTAAAAAAATCATAATGTATTATACATTGGTTGATACTAGTTTCGTTCAAAAATCAAATTAAATCGGGGACTGTTTGAAATGATTCGAAACTTTCTAGATCATTTATATATGTTAGGTGGGAAGGTTATGATGGAAGTCCCTGCAAAAAATCGTTTGAGAATTAGATACTATGAAACGTTTTGAAATCCAAGTTTCGGTCAAAAAATCATAATATATTATACACTAGTTTATACTAGTTTCGGTAAAAAAATCCAATTAAATCTATGATTGTTTGGAACGATACAAAACTTTTATGAACCTTTATATATGTTATAAGGGAAGGTTATGATTGAAGTCCATGCAAAAAATCATCTAAAAATTAGATTCTATGAATCTTTTCGAAATGCAAGTTCTGTTAAAAAAAGCATAGTATATTATATACTAGTTTTGGTCAAAAAATAAAATTAAATCGAGGATTGTTCGAAATCATACGAAACTTATCAGATCATTTTAATATGTTACGAGGGACGGTTATGATGGAAGTCCATGCGAAATATCATCTGAGAATTAGATTCTATGAAACATTTTGAAATTCAAGTTTCGGTCTAAAAAATCATAATGTATTATACACTAATTTACACTATTTTTCCGTCAAAAATCAAATTAAATTGGGGGACTGATTGAAATGATTAGAAACTTTTTCAGAGCATTTATATATGTTAGACAAGAAGGTTATAAAGGAAGTACAGGCAAAAAATCAATTTAGAATTAAATTCTATAAAACGTTTTGAAATGCATGTTTCGGTCAAAAAATCATAATATATTATACACTAGTTTATCCTAGTTTAGGGCAAAAATCAAATTAAATTTAGGACTGTTCGAAATAATATGAAACTGTTATGAACATTTATATATGTTATAAGGGAAGGTTATGATGGAAGTCCATGCAAAAAATCATCTGAAAATTAGATTCTATGAAACCTTTGGAAATGCAAGTGTCGGTCAAAAAATCATAATATATGATACACTAGTTTCGGTTAAAAAATCAAATTAAATTGAGGACGGATCGAAATGATACGAAACTTGTCAGATCATTTATATATGTTACGATGGAAGGTTATGAAGGAAGTCCATGCGAAAAATCATCTGAGAATTAGATTCTATGAAACATTTTGAAATTCAAGTTTCGGTCTAAAAAATCATAATGTATTATACACTAATTTACACTATTTTTAGGTCAAAAATCAAATTACATTGGGGGACTGTTTGAAATGATACGAAACTTTTTCAGATCATTTATATATGTTAGACAAGAAGGTTATAATGGAAGTACAGGCAAAAAATCAATTTAGAATTAAATTCTATAAAACGTTTTGAAATGCATGTTTCGGTCAAAAAATCATAATATATTATACACTAGTTTATACTAGTTTCGGACAAAAAATCAAATTAAATTTAGGACTGTTCGAAATAATACTAAAATTTTATGAACATTTATATATGTTATAAGGGAAGGTTATGATGGAAGTCCAAGCAAAAAATTATCTGAAAATTAGATTCTATGAAACTTTTCGAAATGCAAGTGTCGGTCAAAAAATCATAATATATGATACACTAGTTTCGGTTAAAAAATCAAATTAAATTGAGGACGGATCGAAATGATACGAAACTTGTCAGATCATTTATATATGTTACGATGGAAGGTTATGAAGGAAGTCCATACGAAAAATCATCTGAGAATTAGATTCTATGAAACATTTTGAAATTCAAGTTTCGGTCTAAAAAATCATAATGTATTATACACTAATTTACACTATTTTTAGGTCAAAAATCAAATTACATTGGGGGACTGTTTGAAATGATACGAAACTTTTTCAGATCATTTATATATGTTAGACAAGAAGGTTATAATGGAAGTACAGGCAAAAAATCAATTTAGAATTAAATTCTATAAAACGTTTTGAAATGCATGTTTCGGTCAAAAAATCATAATATATTATACACTAGTTTATACTAGTTTCGGACAAAAAATCAAATTAAATTTAGGACTGTTCAAAATAATACGAAACTTTTATGAACATTTATATATGTTATAAGGGAAGGTTATGATGGAAGTCCAAGCAAAAAATCATCTGACAAAAAATTATAATATATGATACACTAGTTTCGGTTAAAAAATCAAATTAAATTTAGCACGGATCGAAATGATATGAAACTTTTCAGATCATTTATATATTTTAGGTTGGAAGGTTTTGATGGAAATCCATGCAAAAAATTATCTGAGAATTAGATTCTATGAAACATTTTGAAATGCAAATTTCCGTAAAAAAATCATAATGTATTATACATTGGTTGATACTAGTTTCGTTCAAAAATCAAATTAAATCGGGGACTGTTTGAAATGATTCGAAACTTTCTAGATCATTTATATATGTTAGGTGGGAAGGTTATGGTGGAAGTCCCTGCAAAAAATCGTTTGAGAATTAGATACTATGAAACGTTTTGAAATCCAAGTTTCGGTCAAAAAATCATAATATATTATACACTAGTTTATACTAGTTTCGGTAAAAAAATCCAATTAAATCTATGATTGTTTGGAACGATACAAAACTTTTATGAACCTTTATATATGTTATAAGGGAAGGTTATGATTGAAGTCCATGCAAAAAATCATCTAAAAATTAGATTCTATGAATCTTTTCGAAATGCAAGTTCTGTTAAAAAAAGCATAGTATATTATATACTAGTTTTGGTCAAAAAATAAAATTAAATCGAGGATTGTTCGAAATCATACGAAACTTATCAGATCATTTTAATATGTTACGAGGGACGGTTATGATGGAAGTCCATGCGAAATATCATCTGAGAATTAGATTCTATGAAACATTTTGAAATTCAAGTTTCGGTCTAAAAAATCATAATGTATTATACACTAATTTACACTATTTTTCCGTCAAAAATCAAATTAAATTGGGGGACTGATTGAAATGATTAGAAACTTTTTCAGAGCATTTATATATGTTAGACAAGAAGGTTATAAAGGAAGTACAGGCAAAAAATCAATTTAGAATTAAATTCTATAAAACGTTTTGAAATGCATGTTTCGGTCAAAAAATCATAATATATTATACACTAGTTTATCCTAGTTTAGGGCAAAAATCAAATTAAATTTAGGACTGTTCGAAATAATATGAAACTGTTATGAACATTTATATATGTTATAAGGGAAGGTTATGATGGAAGTCCATGCAAAAAATCATCTGAAAATTAGATTCTATGAAACCTTTGGAAATGCAAGTGTCGGTCAAAAAATCATAATATATGATACACTAGTTTCGGTTAAAAAATCAAATTAAATTGAGGACGGATCGAAATGATACGAAACTTGTCAGATCATTTATATATGTTACGATGGAAGGTTATGAAGGAAGTCCATGCGAAAAATCATCTGAGAATTAGATTCTATGAAACATTTTGAAATTCAAGTTTCGGTCTAAAAAATCATAATGTATTATACACTAATTTACACTATTTTTAGGTCAAAAATCAAATTACATTGGGGGACTGTTTGAAATGATACGAAACTTTTTCAGATCATTTATATATGTTAGACAAGAAGGTTATAAAGGAAGTACAGGCAAAAAATCAATTTAGAATTAAATTCTATAAAACGTTTTGAAATGCATGTTTCGGTCAAAAAATCATAATATATTATACACTAGTTTATACTAGTTTCGGACAAAAAATCAAATTAAATTTAGGACTGTTCAAAATAATACGAAACTTTTATGAACATTTATATATGTTATAAGGGAAGGTTATGATGGAAGTCCAAGCAAAAAATCATCTGACAAAAAATTATAATATATGATACACTAGTTTCGGTTAAAAAATCAAATTAAATTTAGCACGGATCGAAATGATATGAAACTTTTCAGATCATTTATATATTTTAGGTTGGAAGGTTTTGATGGAAATCCATGCAAAAAATTATCTGAGAATTAGATTCTATGAAACATTTTGAAATGCAAATTTCCGTAAAAAAATCATAATGTATTATACATTGGTTGATACTAGTTTCGTTCAAAAATCAAATTAAATCGGGGACTGTTTGAAATGATTCGAAACTTTCTAGATCATTTATATATGTTAGGTGGGAAGGTTATGGTGGAAGTCCCTGCAAAAAATCGTTTGAGAATTAGATACTATGAAACGTTTTGAAATCCAAGTTTCGGTCAAAAAATCATAATATATTATACACTAGTTTATACTAGTTTCGGTAAAAAAATCCAATTAAATCTATGATTGTTTGGAACGATACAAAACTTTTATGAACCTTTATATATGTTATAAGGGAAGGTTATGATTGAAGTCCATGCAAAAAATCATCTAAAAATTAGATTCTATGAATCTTTTCGAAATGCAAGTTCTGTTAAAAAAAGCATAGTATATTATATACTAGTTTTGGTCAAAAAATAAAATTAAATCGAGGATTGTTCGAAATCATACGAAACTTATCAGATCATTTTAATATGTTACGAGGGACGGTTATGATGGAAGTCCATGCGAAATATCATCTGAGAATTAGATTCTATGAAACATTTTGAAATTCAAGTTTCGGTCTAAAAAATCATAATGTATTATACACTAATTTACACTATTTTTCCGTCAAAAATCAAATTAAATTGGGGGACTGATTGAAATGATTAGAAACTTTTTCAGAGCATTTATATATGTTAGACAAGAAGGTTATAAAGGAAGTACAGGCAAAAAATCAATTTAGAATTAAATTCTATAAAACGTTTTGAAATGCATGTTTCGGTCAAAAAATCATAATATATTATACACTAGTTTATCCTAGTTTAGGGCAAAAATCAAATTAAATTTAGGACTGTTCGAAATAATATGAAACTGTTATGAACATTTATATATGTTATAAGGGAAGGTTATGATGGAAGTCCATGCAAAAAATCATCTGAAAATTAGATTCTATGAAACCTTTGGAAATGCAAGTGTCGGTCAAAAAATCATAATATATGATACACTAGTTTCGGTTAAAAAATCAAATTAAATTGAGGACGGATCGAAATGATACGAAACTTGTCAGATCATTTATATATGTTACGATGGAAGGTTATGAAGGAAGTCCATGCGAAAAATCATCTGAGAATTAGATTCTATGAAACATTTTGAAATTCAAGTTTCGGTCTAAAAAATCATAATGTATTATACACTAATTTACACTATTTTTAGGTCAAAAATCAAATTACATTGGGGGACTGTTTGAAATGATACGAAACTTTTTCAGATCATTTATATATGTTAGACAAGAAGGTTATAAAGGAAGTACAGGCAAAAAATCAATTTAGAATTAAATTCTATAAAACGTTTTGAAATGCATGTTTCGGTCAAAAAATCATAATATATTATACACTAGTTTATACTAGTTTCGGACAAAAAATCAAATTAAATTTAGGACTGTTCGAAATAATACTAAAATTTTATGAACATTTATATATGTTATAAGGGAAGGTTATGATGGAAGTCCAAGCAAAAAATTATCTGAAAATTAGATTCTATGAAACTTTTGGAAATGCAAGTGTCGGTCAAAAAATCATAATATATGATACACTAGTTTCGGTTAAAAAATCAAATTAAATTGAGGACGGATCGAAATGATACGAAACTTGTCAGATCATTTATATATGTTACGATGGAAGGTTATGAAGGAAGTCCATGCGAAAAATCATCTGAGAATTAGATTCTATGAAACATTTTGAAATTCAAGTTTCGGTCTAAAAAATCATAATGTATTATACACTAATTTACACTATTTTTAGGTCAAAAATCAAATTACATTGGGGGACTGTTTGAAATGATACGAAACTTTTTCAGATCATTTATATATGTTAGACAAGAAGGTTATAATGGAAGTACAGGCAAAAAATCAATTTAGAATTAAATTCTATAAAACGTTTTGAAATGCATGTTTCGGTCAAAAAATCATAATATATTATACACTAGTTTATACTAGTTTCGGACAAAAAATCAAATTAAATTTAGGACTGTTCAAAATAATACGAAACTTTTATGAACATTTATATATGTTATAAGGGAAGGTTATGATGGAAGTCCAAGCAAAAAATCATCTGACAAAAAATTATAATATATGATACACTAGTTTCGGTTAAAAAATCAAATTAAATTTAGCACGGATCGAAATGATATGAAACTTTTCAGATCATTTATATATTTTAGGTTGGAAGGTTTTGATGGAAATCCATGCAAAAAATTATCTGAGAATAAGATTCTATGAAACATTTTGAAATGCAAATTTCCGTTAAAAAATCATAATGTATTATACATTGGTTGATACTAGTTTCGTTCAAAAATCAAATTAAATCGGGGACTGTTTGAAATGATTCGAAACTTTCTAGATCATTTATATATGTTAGGTGGGAAGGTTATGATGGAAGTCCCTGCAAAAAATCGTTTGAGAATTAGATACTATGAAACGTTTTGAAATCCAAGTTTCGGTCAAAAAATCATAATATATTATACACTAGTTTATACTAGTTTCGGTAAAAAAATCCAATTAAATCTATGATTGTTTGGAACGATACAAAACTTTTATGAACCTTTATATATGTTATAAGGGAAGGTTATGATTGAAGTCCATGCAAAAAATCATCTAAAAATTAGATTCTATGAATCTTTTCGAAATGCAAGTTCTGTTAAAAAAAGCATAGTATATTATATACTAGTTTTGGTCAAAAAATAAAATTAAATCGAGGATTGTTCGAAATCATACGAAACTTATCAGATCATTTTAATATGTTACGAGGGACGGTTATGATGGAAGTCCATGCGAAATATCATCTGAGAATTAGATTCTATGAAACATTTTGAAATTCAAGTTTCGGTCTAAAAAATCATAATGTATTATACACTAATTTACACTATTTTTCCGTCAAAAATCAAATTAAATTGGGGGACTGATTGAAATGATTAGAAACTTTTTCAGAGCATTTATATATGTTAGACAAGAAGGTTATAAAGGAAGTACAGGCAAAAAATCAATTTAGAATTAAATTCTATAAAACGTTTTGAAATGCATGTTTCGGTCAAAAAATCATAATATATTATACACTAGTTTATCCTAGTTTAGGGCAAAAATCAAATTAAATTTAGGACTGTTCGAAATAATATGAAACTGTTATGAACATTTATATATGTTATAAGGGAAGGTTATGATGGAAGTCCATGCAAAAAATCATCTGAAAATTAGATTCTATGAAACCTTTGGAAATGCAAGTGTCGGTCAAAAAATCATAATATATGATACACTAGTTTCGGTTAAAAAATCAAATTAAATTGAGGACGGATCGAAATGATACGAAAATTGTCAGATCATTTATATATGTTACGATGGAAGGTTATGAAGGAAGTCCATGCGAAAAATCATCTGAGAATTAGATTCTATGAAACATTTTGAAATTCAAGTTTCGGTCTAAAAAATCATAATGTATTATACACTAATTTACACTATTTTTCCGTCAAAAATCAAATTAAATTGGGGGACTGATTGAAATGATTAGAAACTTTTTCAGAGCATTTATATATGTTAGACAAGAAGGTTATAAAGGAAGTACAGGCAAAAAATCAATTTAGAATTAAATTCTATAAAACGTTTTGAAATGCATGTTTCGGTCAAAAAATCATAATATATTATACACTAGTTTATCCTAGTTTAGGGCAAAAATCAAATTAAATTTAGGACTGTTCGAAATAATATGAAACTGTTATGAACATTTATATATGTTATAAGGGAAGGTTATGATGGAAGTCCATGCAAAAAATCATCTGAAAATTAGATTCTATGAAACCTTTGGAAATGCAAGTGTCGGTCAAAAAATCATAATATATGATACACTAGTTTCGGTTAAAAAATCAAATTAAATTGAGGACGGATCGAAATGATACGAAACTTGTCAGATCATTTATATATGTTACGATGGAAGGTTATGAAGGAAGTCCATGCGAAAAATCATCTGAGAATTAGATTCTATGAAACATTTTGAAATTCAAGTTTCGGTCTAAAAAATCATAATGTATTATACACTAATTTACACTATTTTTAGGTCAAAAATCAAATTACATTGGGGGACTGTTTGAAATGATACGAAACTTTTTCAGATCATTTATATATGTTAGACAAGAAGGTTATAATGGAAGTACAGGCAAAAAATCAATTTAGAATTAAATTCTATAAAACGTTTTGAAATGCATGTTTCGGTCAAAAAATCATAATATATTATACACTAGTTTATACTAGTTTCGGACAAAAAATCAAATTAAATTTAGGACTGTTCAAAATAATACGAAACTTTTATGAACATTTATATATGTTATAAGGGAAGGTTATGATGGAAGTCCAAGCAAAAAATCATCTGACAAAAAATTATAATATATGATACACTAGTTTCGGTTAAAAAATCAAATTAAATTTAGCACGGATCGAAATGATATGAAACTTTTCAGATCATTTATATATTTTAGGTTGGAAGGTTTTGATGGAAATCCATGCAAAAAATTATCTGAGAATAAGATTCTATGAAACATTTTGAAATGCAAATTTCCGTTAAAAAATCATAATGTATTATACATTGGTTGATACTAGTTTCGTTCAAAAATCAAATTAAATCGGGGACTGTTTGAAATGATTCGAAACTTTCTAGATCATTTATATATGTTAGGTGGGAAGGTTATGATGGAAGTCCCTGCAAAAAATCGTTTGAGAATTAGATACTATGAAACGTTTTGAAATCCAAGTTTCGGTCAAAAAATCATAATATATTATACACTAGTTTATACTAGTTTCGGTAAAAAAATCCAATTAAATCTATGATTGTTTGGAACGATACAAAACTTTTATGAACCTTTATATATGTTATAAGGGAAGGTTATGATTGAAGTCCATGCAAAAAATCATCTAAAAATTAGATTCTATGAATCTTTTCGAAATGCAAGTTCTGTTAAAAAAAGCATAGTATATTATATACTAGTTTTGGTCAAAAAATAAAATTAAATCGAGGATTGTTCGAAATCATACGAAACTTATCAGATCATTTTAATATGTTACGAGGGACGGTTATGATGGAAGTCCATGCGAAATATCATCTGAGAATTAGATTCTATGAAACATTTTGAAATTCAAGTTTCGGTCTAAAAAATCATAATGTATTATACACTAATTTACACTATTTTTCCGTCAAAAATCAAATTAAATTGGGGGACTGATTGAAATGATTAGAAACTTTTTCAGAGCATTTATATATGTTAGACAAGAAGGTTATAAAGGAAGTACAGGCAAAAAATCAATTTAGAATTAAATTCTATAAAACGTTTTGAAATGCATGTTTCGGTCAAAAAATCATAATATATTATACACTAGTTTATCCTAGTTTAGGGCAAAAATCAAATTAAATTTAGGACTGTTCGAAATAATATGAAACTGTTATGAACATTTATATATGTTATAAGGGAAGGTTATGATGGAAGTCCATGCAAAAAATCATCTGAAAATTAGATTCTATGAAACCTTTGGAAATGCAAGTGTCGGTCAAAAAATCATAATATATGATACACTAGTTTCGGTTAAAAAATCAAATTAAATTGAGGACGGATCGAAATGATACGAAAATTGTCAGATCATTTATATATGTTACGATGGAAGGTTATGAAGGAAGTCCATGCGAAAAATCATCTGAGAATTAGATTCTATGAAACATTTTGAAATTCAAGTTTCGGTCTAAAAAATCATAATGTATTATACACTAATTTACACTATTTTTCCGTCAAAAATCAAATTAAATTGGGGGACTGATTGAAATGATTAGAAACTTTTTCAGAGCATTTATATATGTTAGACAAGAAGGTTATAAAGGAAGTACAGGCAAAAAATCAATTTAGAATTAAATTCTATAAAACGTTTTGAAATGCATGTTTCGGTCAAAAAATCATAATATATTATACACTAGTTTATCCTAGTTTAGGGCAAAAATCAAATTAAATTTAGGACTGTTCGAAATAATATGAAACTGTTATGAACATTTATATATGTTATAAGGGAAGGTTATGATGGAAGTCCATGCAAAAAATCATCTGAAAATTAGATTCTATGAAACCTTTGGAAATGCAAGTGTCGGTCAAAAAATCATAATA
Organism: Lathyrus aphaca; assembly: GCA_963966055.1. Taxonomy (NCBI): domain Eukaryota; kingdom Viridiplantae; phylum Streptophyta; class Magnoliopsida; order Fabales; family Fabaceae; genus Lathyrus; species Lathyrus aphaca. Next base: position 27,512,460 of record OZ014523.1, on the reverse strand, counting down.
TATGATACACTAGTTTCGGTTAAAAAATCAAATTAAATTGAGGACGGATCGAAATGATACGAAACTTGTCAGATCATTTATATATGTTACGATGGAAGGTTATGAAGGAAGTCCATGCGAAAAATCATCTGAGAATTAGATTCTATGAAACATTTTGAAATTCAAGTTTCGGTCTAAAAAATCATAATGTATTATACACTAATTTACACTATTTTTAGGTCAAAAATCAAATTACATTGGGGGACTGTTTGAAATGATACGAAACTTTTTCAGATCATTTATATATGTTAGACAAGAAGGTTATAATGGAAGTACAGGCAAAAAATCAATTTAGAATTAAATTCTATAAAACGTTTTGAAATGCATGTTTCGGTCAAAAAATCATAATATATTATACACTAGTTTATACTAGTTTCGGACAAAAAATCAAATTAAATTTAGGACTGTTCGAAATAATACTAAAATTTTATGAACATTTATATATGTTATAAGGGAAGGTTATGATGGAAGTCCAAGCAAAAAATTATCTGAAAATTAGATTCTATGAAACTTTTGGAAATGCAAGTGTCGGTCAAAAAATCATAATATATGATACACTAGTTTCGGTTAAAAAATCAAATTAAATTGAGGACGGATCGAAATGATACGAAACTTGTCAGATCATTTATATATGTTACGATGGAAGGTTATGAAGGAAGTCCATGCGAAAAATCATCTGAGAATTAGATTCTATGAAACATTTTGAAATTCAAGTTTCGGTCTAAAAAATCATAATGTATTATACACTAATTTACACTATTTTTAGGTCAAAAATCAAATTACATTGGGGGACTGTTTGAAATGATACGAAACTTTTTCAGATCATTTATATATGTTAGACAAGAAGGTTATAATGGAAGTACAGGCAAAAAATCAATTTAGAATTAAATTCTATAAAACGTTTTGAAATGCATGTTTCGGTCAAAAAATCATAATATATTATACACTAGTTTATACTAGTTTCGGACAAAAAATCAAATTAAATTTAGGACTGTTCAAAATAATACGAAACTTTTATGAACATTTATATATGTTATAAGGGAAGGTTATGATGGAAGTCCAAGCAAAAAATCATCTGACAAAAAATTATAATATATGATACACTAGTTTCGGTTAAAAAATCAAATTAAATTTAGCACGGATCGAAATGATATGAAACTTTTCAGATCATTTATATATTTTAGGTTGGAAGGTTTTGATGGAAATCCATGCAAAAAATTATCTGAGAATTAGATTCTATGAAACATTTTGAAATGCAAATTTCCGTAAAAAAATCATAATGTATTATACATTGGTTGATACTAGTTTCGTTCAAAAATCAAATTAAATCGGGGACTGTTTGAAATGATTCGAAACTTTCTAGATCATTTATATATGTTAGGTGGGAAGGTTATGATGGAAGTCCCTGCAAAAAATCGTTTGAGAATTAGATACTATGAAACGTTTTGAAATCCAAGTTTCGGTCAAAAAATCATAATATATTATACACTAGTTTATACTAGTTTCGGTAAAAAAATCCAATTAAATCTATGATTGTTTGGAACGATACAAAACTTTTATGAACCTTTATATATGTTATAAGGGAAGGTTATGATTGAAGTCCATGCAAAAAATCATCTAAAAATTAGATTCTATGAATCTTTTCGAAATGCAAGTTCTGTTAAAAAAAGCATAGTATATTATATACTAGTTTTGGTCAAAAAATAAAATTAAATCGAGGATTGTTCGAAATCATACGAAACTTATCAGATCATTTAAATATGTTACGAGGGACGGTTATGATGGAAGTCCATGCGAAATATCATCTGAGAATTAGATTCTATGAAACATTTTGAAATTCAAGTTTCGGTCTAAAAAATCATAATGTATTATACACTAATTTACACTATTTTTCCGTCAAAAATCAAATTAAATTGGGGGACTGATTGAAATGATTAGAAACTTTTTCAGAGCATTTATATATGTTAGACAAGAAGGTTATAAAGGAAGTACAGGCAAAAAATCAATTTAGAATTAAATTCTATAAAACGTTTTGAAATGCATGTTTCGGTCAAAAAATCATAATATATTATACACTAGTTTATCCTAGTTTAGGGCAAAAATCAAATTAAATTTAGGACTGTTCGAAATAATATGAAACTGTTATGAACATTTATATATGTTATAAGGGAAGGTTATGATGGAAGTCCATGCAAAAAATCATCTGAAAATTAGATTCTATGAAACCTTTGGAAATGCAAGTGTCGGTCAAAAAATCATAATATATGATACACTAGTTTCGGTTAAAAAATGAAATTAAATTGAGGACGGATCGAAATGATACGAAACTTGTCAGATCATTTATATATGTTACGATGGAAGGTTATGAAGGAAGTCCATGCGAAAAATCATCTGAGAATTAGATTCTATGAAACATTTTGAAATTCAAGTTTCGGTCTAAAAAATCATAATGTATTATACACTAATTTACACTATTTTTCCGTCAAAAATCAAATTAAATTGGGGGACTGATTGAAATGATTAGAAACTTTTTCAGAGCATTTATATATGTTAGACAAGAAGGTTATAAAGGAAGTACAGGCAAAAAATCAATTTAGAATTAAATTCTATAAAACGTTTTGAAATGCATGTTTCGGTCAAAAAATCATAATATATTATACACTAGTTTATCCTAGTTTAGGGCAAAAATCAAATTAAATTTAGGACTGTTCGAAATAATATGAAACTGTTATGAACATTTATATATGTTATAAGGGAAGGTTATGATGGAAGTCCATGCAAAAAATCATCTGAAAATTAGATTCTATGAAACCTTTGGAAATGCAAGTGTCGGTCAAAAAATCATAATATATGATACACTAGTTTCGGTTAAAAAATCAAATTAAATTGAGGACGGATCGAAATGATACGAAACTTGTCAGATCATTTATATATGTTACGATGGAAGGTTATGAAGGAAGTCCATGCGAAAAATCATCTGAGAATTAGATTCTATGAAACATTTTGAAATTCAAGTTTCGGTCTAAAAAATCATAATGTATTATACACTAATTTACACTATTTTTAGGTCAAAAATCAAATTACATTGGGGGACTGTTTGAAATGATACGAAACTTTTTCAGATCATTTATATATGTTAGACAAGAAGGTTATAATGGAAGTACAGGCAAAAAATCAATTTAGAATTAAATTCTATAAAACGTTTTGAAATGCATGTTTCGGTCAAAAAATCATAATATATTATACACTAGTTTATACTAGTTTCGGACAAAAAATCAAATTAAATTTAGGACTGTTCGAAATAATACTAAAATTTTATGAACATTTATATATGTTATAAGGGAAGGTTATGATGGAAGTCCAAGCAAAAAATTATCTGAAAATTAGATTCTATGAAACTTTTGGAAATGCAAGTGTCGGTCAAAAAATCATAATATATGATACACTAGTTTCGGTTAAAAAATCAAATTAAATTGAGGACGGATCGAAATGATACGAAACTTGTCAGATCATTTATATATGTTACGATGGAAGGTTATGAAGGAAGTCCATGCGAAAAATCATCTGAGAATTAGATTCTATGAAACATTTTGAAATTCAAGTTTCGGTCTAAAAAATCATAATGTATTATACACTAATTTACACTATTTTTAGGTCAAAAATCAAATTACATTGGGGGACTGTTTGAAATGATACGAAACTTTTTCAGATCATTTATATATGTTAGACAAGAAGGTTATAATGGAAGTACAGGCAAAAAATCAATTTAGAATTAAATTCTATAAAACGTTTTGAAATGCATGTTTCGGTCAAAAAATCATAATATATTATACACTAGTTTATACTAGTTTCGGACAAAAAATCAAATTAAATTTAGGACTGTTCAAAATAATACGAAACTTTTATGAACATTTATATATGTTATAAGGGAAGGTTATGATGGAATTCCAAGCAAAAAATCATCTGACAAAAAATTATAATATATGATACACTAGTTTCGGTTAAAAAATCAAATTAAATTTAGCACGGATCGAAATGATATGAAACTTTTCAGATCATTTATATATTTTAGGTTGGAAGGTTTTGATGGAAATCCATGCAAAAAATTATCTGAGAATTAGATTCTATGAAACATTTTGAAATGCAAATTTCCGTAAAAAAATCATAATGTATTATACATTGGTTGATACTAGTTTCGTTCAAAAATCAAATTAAATCGGGGACTGTTTGAAATGATTCGAAACTTTCTAGATCATTTATATATGTTAGGTGGGAAGGTTATGATGGAAGTCCCTGCAAAAAATCGTTTGAGAATTAGATACTATGAAACGTTTTGAAATCCAAGTTTCGGTCAAAAAATCATAATATATTATACACTAGTTTATACTAGTTTCGGTAAAAAAATCCAATTAAATCTATGATTGTTTGGAACGATACAAAACTTTTATGAACCTTTATATATGTTATAAGGGAAGGTTATGATTGAAGTCCATGCAAAAAATCATCTAAAAATTAGATTCTATGAATCTTTTCGAAATGCAAGTTCTGTTAAAAAAAGCATAGTATATTATATACTAGTTTTGGTCAAAAAATAAAATTAAATCGAGGATTGTTCGAAATCATACGAAACTTATCAGATCATTTAAATATGTTACGAGGGACGGTTATGATGGAAGTCCATGCGAAATATCATCTGAGAATTAGATTCTATGAAACATTTTGAAATTCAAGTTTCGGTCTAAAAAATCATAATGTATTATACACTAATTTACACTATTTTTCCGTCAAAAATCAAATTAAATTGGGGGACTGATTGAAATGATTAGAAACTTTTTCAGAGCATTTATATATGTTAGACAAGAAGGTTATAAAGGAAGTACAGGCAAAAAATCAATTTAGAATTAAATTCTATAAAACGTTTTGAAATGCATGTTTCGGTCAAAAAATCATAATATATTATACACTAGTTTATCCTAGTTTAGGGCAAAAATCAAATTAAATTTAGGACTGTTCGAAATAATATGAAACTGTTATGAACATTTATATATGTTATAAGGGAAGGTTATGATGGAAGTCCATGCAAAAAATCATCTGAAAATTAGATTCTATGAAACCTTTGGAAATGCAAGTGTCGGTCAAAAAATCATAATATATGATACACTAGTTTCGGTTAAAAAATCAAATTAAATTGAGGACGGATCGAAATGATACGAAACTTGTCAGATCATTTATATATGTTACGATGGAAGGTTATGAAGGAAGTCCATGCGAAAAATCATCTGAGAATTAGATTCTATGAAACATTTTGAAATTCAAGTTTCGGTCTAAAAAATCATAATGTATTATACACTAATTTACACTATTTTTAGGTCAAAAATCAAATTACATTGGGGGACTGTTTGAAATGATACGAAACTTTTTCAGATCATTTATATATGTTAGACAAGAAGGTTATAATGGAAGTACAGGAAAAAAATCAATTTAGAATTAAATTCTATAAAACGTTTTGAAATGCATGTTTCGGTCAAAAAATCATAATATATTATACACTAGTTTATACTAGTTTCGGACAAAAAATCAAATTAAATTTAGGACTGTTCGAAATAATACGAAACTTTTATGAACATTTATATATGTTATAAGGGAAGGTTATGATGGAAGTCCAAGCAAAAAATTATCTGAAAATTAGATTCTATGAAACTTTTGGAAATGCAAGTGTCGGTCAAAAAATCATAATATATGATACACTAGTTTCGGTTAAAAAATCAAATTAAATTGAGGACGGATCGAAATGATATGAAACTTTTCAGATCATTTATATATTTTAGGTAGGAAGGTTTTGATGGAAATCCATGCAAAATATCATCTGAGAATTAGATTCTATGAAACATTTTGAAATGCAAATGTCGGTTAAAAAATAATAATGTATTATATACTAGTTGATACTTGTTTCGCTCAAAATTCAAATTAAATCGGGGAATGTTTGAAATGATATGAAACTTTCTAGATCATTTATATATGTTAGGTGGGAAGGTTATGATGGAAGTCCCTGCAAAAAATCATTTGAGAATTAGATACTGTGAAACATTTTGAAATGCAAGTTTCGGTCAAAAAATCATAATATATTATACTCTAGTTTATACTAGTTTCGGTAAAAAAAATCCAATTAAATCTATGATTGTTTGGAACGATACAAAACTTTTATGAACCTTTATATATGTTATAAGGGAAGGTTATGATTGAAGTCCATGCAAAAAAACATCTGAAAATTAGATTCTATGAATCTTATCGAAATGCAAGTTCTGTTAAAAAAATCGTAATATATTATACACTAGTTTCGGTCTAAAAATCAAATTAAATCGAGGATTGTTCGAAATGATACGAAACTTATCAAATCATTTAAATATGTTACGAGGGAAGGTTATGATGGAAGCCCATGTGAAAAATCATCTGAGAATTAGATTCTATGAAACATTTTTAAAATCAAGTTTCGGTCTAAAAAATCATAATGTATTATACACTAATTTACACTATTTTTCGGTCAAAAATCAAATTAAATTGGGGTACTGTTTAAAATGATACGAAAATTTTTCAGATCATTTATATATGTTAGACAAGAAGGTTATAAAGGAAGTACAGGCAAAAAATCAATTTAGAATTAAATTCTATAAAACGTTTTGAAATGCATGTTTCGGTCAAAAAATCATAATATATTATACACTAGTTTATACTAGTTTCGGGCAAAAAATCAAATTAAAATTTAGGACTGTTCGAAATAATACGAAACTTTTATGAACATTTATATATGTTATAAGGGAAGGTTATGATGGAAGTCCAAGCAAAAAATCATCTGACAAAAAATCATAATATATGATACACTAGTTTCGGTTAAAAAATCAAATTAAATTTAGCACGGATCGAAATGATACGAAACTTTTCAGATCATTTATATATTTTAGGTAGGAAGGTTTTGATGGAAATCCATGCAAAAAATCATCTGAGAATTAGATTCTAAGAAACATTTTGAAATGCAAATTTCCGTTAAAAAATCATAATGTATTATACATTGGTTGATACTAGTTTCGTTCAAAAATCAAATTAAATCGGGGACTGTTTGAAATGATTCGAAACTTTCTAGATCATTTATATATGTTAGGTGGGAAGGTTATGATGGAAGTCCCTGCAAAAAATCGTTTGAGAATTAGATACTATGAAACGTTTTGAAATCCAAGTTTCGGTCAAAAAATCATAATATATTATACACTAGTTTATACTAGTTTCGGTAAAAAAATCCAATTAAATCTATGATCGTTTGGAACGATACAAAACTTTTATGAACCTTTATATATGTTATAAGGGAAGGTTATGATTGAAGTCCATGCAAAAAATCATCTAAAAATTAGATTCTATGAATCTTTTCGAAATGCAAGTTCTGTTAAAAAAAGCATAGTATATTATATACTAGTTTTGGTCAAAAAATAAAATTAAATCGAGGATTGTTCGAAATCATACGAAACTTATCAGATCATTTAAATATGTTACGAGGGACGGTTATGATGGAAGTCCATGCGAAATATCATCTGAGAATTAGATTCTATGAAACATTTTGAAATTCAAGTTTCGGTCTAAAAAATCATAATGTATTATACACTAATTTACACTATTTTTCCGTCAAAAATCAAATTAAATTGGGGGACTGATTGAAATGATTAGAAACTTTTTCAGAGCATTTATATATGTTAGACAAGAAGGTTATAAAGGAAGTACAGGCAAAAAATCAATTTAGAATTAAATTCTATAAAACGTTTTGAAATGCATGTTTCGGTCAAAAAATCATAATATATTATACACTAGTTTATCCTAGTTTAGGGCAAAAATCAAATTAAATTTAGGACTGTTCGAAATAATACGAAACTTTTATGAACATTTATATATGTTATAAGGGAAGGTTATGATGGAAGTCCAAGCAAAAAATTATCTGAAAATTAGATTCTATGAAACTTTTGGAAATGCAAGTGTCGGTCAAAAAATCATAATATATGATACACTAGTTTCGGTTAAAAAATCAAATTAAATTGAGGACGGATCGAAATGATATGAAACTTTTCAGATCATTTATATATTTTAGGTAGGAAGGTTTTGATGGAAATCCATGCAAAAAATCATCTGAGAATTAGATTCTATGAAACATTTTGAAATGCAAATTTCCGTTAAAAAATCATAATGTATTATACATTGGTTGATACTAGTTTCGTTCAAAAATCAAATTAAATTGGGGACTGTTTGAAATGATTCGAAACTTTCTAGATCATTTATATATGTTAGGTGGGAAGGTTATGATGGAACTCCCTGCAAAAAATCGTTTGAGAATTAGATACTATGAAACGTTTTGAAATCCAAGTTTCGGTCAAAAAATCATAATATATTATACACTAGTTTATACTAGTTTCGGTAAAAAAATCCAATTAAATCTATGATTGTTTGGAACGATACAAAACTTTTATGAACCTTTATATATGTTATAAGGGAAGGTTATGATTGAAGTCCATGCAAAAAATCATCTAAAAATTAGATTCTATGAATCTTTTCGAAATGCAAGTTCTGTTAAAAAAAGCATAGTATATTATATACTAGTTTTGGTCAAAAAATAAAATTAAATCGAGGATTGTTCGAAATCATACGAAACTTATCAGATCATTTAAATATGTTACGAGGGACGGTTATGATGGAAGTCCATGCGAAATATCATCTGAGAATTAGATTCTATGAAACATTTTGAAATTCAAGTTTCGGTCTAAAAAATCATAATGTATTATACACTAATTTACACTATTTTTCCGTCAAAAATCAAATTAAATTGGGGGACTGATTGAAATGATTAGAAACTTTTTCAGAGCATTTATATATGTTAGACAAGAAGGTTATAAAGGAAGTACAGGCAAAAAATCAATTTAGAATTAAATTCTATAAAACGTTTTGAAATGCATGTTTCGGTCAAAAAATCATAATATATTATACACTAGTTTATCCTAGTTTAGGGCAAAAATCAAATTAAATTTAGGACTGTTCGAAATAATACGAAACTTTTATGAACATTTATATATGTTATAAGGGAAGGTTATGATGGAAGTCCAAGCAAAAAATTATCTGAAAATTAGATTCTATGAAACTTTTGGAAATGCAAGTGTCGGTCAAAAAATCATAATATATGATACACTAGTTTCGGTTAAAAAATCAAATTAAATTGAGGACGGATCGAAATGATATGAAACTTTTCAGATCATTTATATATTTTAGGTAGGAAGGTTTTGATGGAAATCCATGCAAAAAATCATCTGAGAATTAGATTCTATGAAACATTTTGAAATGCAAATTTCCGTTAAAAAATCATAATGTATTATACATTGGTTGATACTAGTTTCGTTCAAAAATCAAATTAAATTGGGGACTGTTTGAAATGATTCGAAACTTTCTAGATCATTTATATATGTTAGGTGGGAAGGTTATGATGGAACTCCCTGCAAAAAATCGTTTGAGAATTAGATACTATGAAACGTTTTGAAATCCAAGTTTCGGTCAAAAAATCATAATATATTATACACTAGTTTATACTAGTTTCGGTAAAAAAATCCAATTAAATCTATGATTGTTTGGAACGATACAAAACTTTTATGAACCTTTATATATGTTATAAGGGAAGGTTATGATTGAAGTCCATGCAAAAAATCATCTAAAAATTAGATTCTATGAATCTTTTCGAAATGCAAGTTCTGTTAAAAAAAGCATAGTATATTATATACTAGTTTTGGTCAAAAAATAAAATTAAATCGAGGATTGTTCGAAATCATACGAAACTTATCAGATCATTTAAATATGTTACGAGGGACGGTTATGATGGAAGTCCATGCGAAATATCATCTGAGAATTAGATTCTATGAAACATTTTGAAATTCAAGTTTCGGTCTAAAAAATCATAATGTATTATACACTAATTTACACTATTTTTCCGTCAAAAATCAAATTAAATTGGGGGACTGATTGAAATGATTAGAAACTTTTTCAGAGCATTTATATATGTTAGACAAGAAGGTTATAAAGGAAGTACAGGCAAAAAATGAATTTAGAATTAAATTCTATAAAACGTTTTGAAATGCATGTTTCGGTCAAAAAATCATAATATATTATACACTAGTTTATCCTAGTTTAGGGCAAAAATCAAATTAAATTTAGGACTGTTCGAAATAATATGAAACTGTTATGAACATTTATATATGTTATAAGGGAAGGTTATGATGGAAGTCCATGCAAAAAATCATCTGAAAATTAGATTCTATGAAACCTTTGGAAATGCAAGTGTCGGTCAAAAAATCATAATATACGATACACTAGTTTCGGTTAAAAAATCAAATTAAATTGAGGACGGATCGAAATGATACGAAACTTGTCAGATCATTTATATATGTTACGATGGAAGGTTATGAAGGAAGTCCATGCGAAAAATCATCTGAGAATTAGATTCTATGAAACATTTTGAAATTCAAGTTTCGGTCTAAAAAATCATAATGTATTATACACTAATTTACACTATTTTTAGGTCAAAAATCAAATAACATTGGGGGACTGTTTGAAATGATACGAAACTTTTTCAGATCATTTATATATGTTAGACAAGAAGGTTATAATGGAAGTACAGGAAAAAAATCAATTTAGAATTAAATTCTATAAAACGTTTTGAAATGCATGTTTCGGTCAAAAAATCATAATATATTATACACTAGTTTATACTAGTTTCGGACAAAAAATCAAATTAAATTTAGGACTGTTCGAAATAATACGAAACTTTTATGAACATTTATATATGTTATAAGGGAAGGTTATGATGGAAGTCCAAGCAAAAAATTATCTGAAAATTAGATTCTATGAAACTTTTGGAAATGCAAGTGTCGGTCAAAAAATCATAATATATGATACACTAGTTTCGGTTAAAAAATCAAATTAAATTGAGGACGGATCGAAATGATATGAAACTTTTCAGATCATTTATATATTTTAGGTAGGAAGGTTTTGATGGAAATCCATGCAAAATATCATCTGAGAATTAGATTCTATGAAACATTTTGAAATGCAAATGTCGGTTAAAAAATAATAATGTATTATATACTAGTTGATACTAGTTTCGCTCCAAATTCAAATTAAATCGGGGAATGTTTGAAATGATATGAAACTTTCTAGATCATTTATATATGTTAGGTGGGAAGGTTATGATGGAAGTCCCTGCAAAAAATCATTTGAGAATTAGATACTGTGAAACATTTTGAAATGCAAGTTTCGGTCAAAAAATCATAATATATTATACTCTAGTTTATACTAGTTTCGGTAAAAAAAATCCAATTAAATCTATGATTGTTTGGAACGATACAAAACATTTATGAACCTTTATATATGTTATAAGGGAAGGTTATGATTGAAGTCCATGCAAAAAAACATCTGAAAATTAGATTCTATGAATCTTATCGAAATGCAAGTTCTGTTAAAAAAATCGTAATATATTATACACTAGTTTCGGTCTAAAAATCAAATTAAATCGAGGATTGTTCGAAATGATACGAAACTTATCAAATCATTTAAATATGTTACGAGGGAAGGTTATGATGGAAGCCCATGTGAAAAATCATCTGAGAATTAGATTCTATGAAACATTTTTAAAATCAAGTTTCGGTCTAAAAAATCATAATGTATTATACACTAATTTACACTATTTTTCGGTCAAAAATCAAATTAAATTGGGGTACTGTTTAAAATGATACGAAAATTTTTCAGATCATTTATATATGTTAGACAAGAAGGTTATAAAGGAAGTACAGGCAAAAAATCAATTTAGAATTAAATTCTATAAAACGTTTTGAAATGCATGTTTCGGTCAAAAAATCATAATATATTATACACTAGTTTATACTAGTTTCGGGCAAAAAATCAAATTAAAATTTAGGACTGTTCGAAATAATACGAAACTTTTATGAACATTTATATATGTTATAAGGGAAGGTTATGATGGAAGTCCAAGCAAAAAATCATCTGACAAAAAATCATAATATATGATACACTAGTTTCGGTTAAAAAATCAAATTAAATTTAGCACGGATCGAAATGATACGAAACTTTTCAGATCATTTATATATTTTAGGTAGGAAGGTTTTGATGGAAATCCATGCAAAAAATCATCTGAGAATTAGATTCTATGAAACATTTTGAAATGCAAATTTCCGTTAAAAAATCATAATGTATTATACATTGGTTGATACTAGTTTCGTTCAAAAATCAAATTAAATTGGGGACTGTTTGAAATGATTCGAAACTTTCTAGATCATTTATATATGTTAGGTGGGAAGGTTATGATGGAACTCCCTGCAAAAAATCGTTTGAGAATTAGATACTATGAAACGTTTTGAAATCTAAGTTTCGGTCAAAAATTCATAATATATTATACACTAGTTTATACTAGTTTCGGTAAAAAAATCCAATTAAATCTATGATTGTTTGGAACGATACAAAACTTTTATGAACCTTTATATACGTTATAAGGGAAGGTTATGATTGAAGTCCATGCAAAAAATCATCTAAAAATTAGATTCTATGAATCTTTTCGAAATGCAAGTTCTGTTAAAAAAAGCATAGCATATTATATACTAGTTTTGGTCAAAAAATCAAATTAAATCGAGGATTGTTCGAAATGATACGAAACTTATCAGATTATTTAAATATGTTACGAGGGACGGTTATGATGGAAGTCCATGCGAAATATCATCTGAGAATTAGATTCTATGAATCATTTTGAAATTCAAGTTTCGGTCTAAAAAATCATAATGTATTATACACTAATTTACACTATTTTTCTGTCAAAAATTAAATTAAATTGGGGGACTGATTGAAATGATTAGAAACTTTTTCAGATCATTTATATATGTTAGACAAGAAGGTTATAAAGGAAGTACAGGCAAAAAATCAATTTAGAATTAAATTCTATAAAACGTTTTGAAATGCATGTTTCGGTCAAAAAATCATAATATATTATACACTAGTTTATACTAGTTTCGGGCAAAAATCAAATTAAATTTAGGACTTATCGAAATAATATGAAACTGTTATGAACATTTATATATGTTATAAGGGAAGCTTATGATGGATGTCCATGCAAAAAATCATCTGAAAATTAGATTCTATGAAACTTTTGGAAATGCAAGTGTCGGTCAAAAAATCATAATATATGATACACTAGTTTCGGTTAAAAAATCAAATTAAAATGAGGACGGATCGAAATGATACAAAACTTGTCAGATCATTTATATATGTTACGAGGGAAGGTTATGATGGAAGTCAATGCGAAAAATCATCTGAGAATTAGATTCTATGAATTATTTTGAAATTCAAGTTTCGGTCTAAAAAATCATAATGTATTATACACTAATTTACACTATTTTTCGGTCAAAAATCAAATGAAATTGGGGGACTGTTTGAAATGATACGAAACTTTTTCAGATCATTTAAATATGTTAGACAAGAATGTTATAATGGAAGTACAGGCAAAAAATCAATTTAGAATTAAATTCTATAAAACGTTTTGAAACGCATGTTTCGGTCAAAAAATCATAATATATTATACACTAGTTTCGGGCAAAAAATCAAATTAAATTTAGGACTATTCGAAATAATACGAAACTTTTATGAACATTTATATACGTTATAAGGGAAGGTTATGATGGAAGTCCAAGCAAAATATTATCTGAAAATTAGATTCTATGAAACTTCTGGAAATGCAAGTGTCGGTCAAAAAATCATAATATATGATACACTAGTTTCGGTTAAAAAAATCAAATTAAATTGAGGACGGATCGAAATGATATGAAACTTTTCAGATCATTTATATATTTTAGGTAGGAAGGTTTTGATGGAAATCAATTCAAAATATCATCTGAGAATTAGATTCTATGAAACATTTTGAAATGCAAACGTCGGTTAAAAAATAATAATGTATTATATATTAGTTGATACTAGTTTCGCTCAAAATTCAAATTAAATCGGGGAATGTTTGAAATGATATGAAACTTTCTAGATCATTTATATATGTTAGGTGGGAAGGTTATGATGGAAGTCCCTGCAAAAAATCATTTGAGAATTAGATACTATGAAACGTTTTGAAATGCAAGTTTCGGTCAAAAAATCATAATATATTATACTCTAGTTTATACTAGATTCGGTAAAAAAAATCAAATTAAATCTAGTACTGTTTGGAACGATACAAAAATTTTATGAACCTTTATATATGTTATAAGGGAAGGTTATGATTGAAGTCCATGCAAAAAATCATCTGAAAATTAGATTCTATGAATCTTTTCGAAATGCTAGTTCTGTTTAAAAAATCGTAATATATTATACACTAGTTTCGGTCAAAAAATCAAATTAAATCGAGGATTGTTCGAAATGATACGAAACTTATCAAATCATTTAAATATGTTACGAGGGAAGGTTATGATGGAAGTCCATGCGAAAAATCATCTGAGAATTAGATTCTATGAAACATTTTTAAATTCAAGTTTCGGTCTAAAAAATCATAATGTATTATACACTAATTTACACTATTTTTCGGTCAAAAATCAAATTAAATTGGGGGACTGTTTGAAATGATACGAAACTTTTTCAGATCATTTAAATATGTTAGACAAGAAGGTTATAATGGAAGTACAGGCAAAAAATCAATTTAGAATTAAATTCTATAAAACGTTTTGAAATGCATGTTTCGGTCAAAAAATCATAATATATTATACACTAGTTTCGGGCAAAAAATCAAATTAAATTTAGGACTATTCGAAATAATACGAAACTTTTATGAACATTTATATACGTTATAAGGGAAGGTTATGATGGAAGTCCAAGCAAAATATTATCTGAAAATTAGATTCTATGAAACTTTTGGAAATGCAAGTGTCGGTCAAAAAATCATAATATATGATACACTAGTTTCGGTTAAAAAAATCAAATTAAATTGAGGACGGATCGAAATGATATGAAACTTTTCAGATCATTTATATATTTTAGGTAGGAAGGTTTTGATGGAAATCAATTCAAAATATCATCTGAGAATTAGATTCTATGAAACATTTTGAAATGCAAATGTCGGTTAAAAAATAATAATGTATTATATATTAGTTGATACTAGTTTCGCTCAAAATTCAAATTAAATCGGGGAATGTTTGAAATGATATGAAACTTTCTAGATCATTTATATATGTTAGGTGGGAAGGTTATGATGGAAGTCCCTGCAAAAAATCATTTGAGAATTAGATACTATGAAACGTTTTGAAATGCAAGTTTCGGTCAAAAAATCATAATATATTATACTCTAGTTTATACTAGTTTCGGTAAAAAAAATCAAATTAAATCTAGGACTGTTTGGAACGATACAAAAATTTTATGAACCTTTATAAATGTTATAAGGGAAGGTTATGATTGAAGTCCATGCAAAAAATCATCTGAAAATTAGATTCTATGAATCTTTTCGAAATGCTAGTTCTGTTAAAAAAATCGTAATATATTATACACTAGTTTCGGTCAAAAAATCAAATTAAATCGAGGATTGTTCGAAATGATACGAAACTTATCAAATCATTTAAATATGTTACGAGGGAAGGTTATGATGGAAGTCCATGCGAAAAATCATCTGAGAATTAGATTCTATGAAACATTTTTAAATTCAAGTTTCGGTCTAAAAAATCATAATGTATTATACACTAATTTACACTATTTTTCGGTCAAAAATCAAATTAAATTGGGGGACTGTTTGAAATGATACGAAACTTTTTCAGATCATTTAAATATGTTAGACAAGAATGTTATAATGGAAGTACAGGCAAAAAATCAATTTAGAATTAAATTCTATAAAACGTTTTGAAACGCATGTTTCGGTCAAAAAATCATAATATATTATACACTAGTTTCGGGCAAAAAATCAAATTAAATTTAGGACTATTCGAAATAATACGAAACTTTTATGAACATTTATATACGTTATAAGGGAAGGTTATGATGGAAGTCCAAGCAAAATATTATCTGAAAATTAGATTCTATGAAACTTTTGGAAATGCAAGTGTCGGTCAAAAAATCATAATATATGATACACTAGTTTCGGTTAAAAAAATCAAATTAAATTGAGGACGGATCGAAATGATATGAAACTTTTCAGATCATTTATATATTTTAGGTAGGAAGGTTTTGATGGAAATCAATTCAAAATATCATCTGAGAATTAGATTCTATGAAACATTTTGAAATGCAAACGTCGGTTAAAAAATAATAATGTATTATATATTAGTTGATACTAGTTTCGCTCAAAATTCAAATTAAATCGGGGAATGTTTGAAATGATATGAAACTTTCTAGATCATTTATATATGTTAGGTGGGAAGGTTATGATGGAAGTCCCTGCAAAAAATCATTTGAGAATTAGATACTATGAAACGTTTTGAAATGCAAGTTTCGGTCAAAAAATCATAATATATTATACTCTAGTTTATACTAGATTCGGTAAAAAAAATCAAATTAAATCTAGTACTGTTTGGAACGATACAAAAATTTTATGAACCTTTATATATGTTATAAGGGAAGGTTATGATTGAAGTCCATGCAAAAAATCATCTGAAAATTAGATTCTATGAATCTTTTCGAAATGCTAGTTCTGTTTAAAAAATCGTAATATATTATACACTAGTTTCGGTCAAAAAATCAAATTAAATCGAGGATTGTTCGAAATGATACGAAACTTATCAAATCATTTAAATATGTTACGAGGGAAGGTTATGATGGAAGTCCATGCGAAAAATCATCTGAGAATTAGATTCTATGAAACATTTTTAAATTCAAGTTTCGGTCTAAAAAATCATAATGTATTATACACTAATTTACACTATTTTTCGGTCAAAAATCAAATTAAATTGGGGGACTGTTTGAAATGATACGAAACTTTTTCAGATCATTTAAATATGTTAGACAAGAAGGTTATAATGGAAGTACAGGCAAAAAATCAATTTAGAATTAAATTCTATAAAACGTTTTGAAATGCATGTTTCGGTCAAAAAATCATAATATATTATACACTAGTTTCGGGCAAAAAATCAAATTAAATTTAGGACTATTCGAAATAATACGAAACTTTTATGAACATTTATATACGTTATAAGGGAAGGTTATGATGGAAGTCCAAGCAAAATATTATCTGAAAATTAGATTCTATGAAACTTTTGGAAATGCAAGTGTCGGTCAAAAAATCATAATATATGATACACTAGTTTCGGTTAAAAAAATCAAATTAAATTGAGGACGGATCGAAATGATATGAAACTTTTCAGATCATTTATATATTTTAGGTAGGAAGGTTTTGATGGAAATCAATTCAAAATATCATCTGAGAATTAGATTCTATGAAACATTTTGAAATGCAAATGTCGGTTAAAAAATAATAATGTATTATATATTAGTTGATACTAGTTTCGCTCAAAATTCAAATTAAATCGGGGAATGTTTGAAATGATATGAAACTTTCTAGATCATTTATATATGTTAGGTGGGAAGGTTATGATGGAAGTCCCTGCAAAAAATCATTTGAGAATTAGATACTATGAAACGTTTTGAAATGCAAGTTTCGGTCAAAAAATCATAATATATTATACTCTAGTTTATACTAGTTTCGGTAAAAAAAATCAAATTAAATCTAGGACTGTTTGGAACGATACAAAAATTTTATGAACCTTTATAAATGTTATAAGGGAAGGTTATGATTGAAGTCCATGCAAAAAATCATCTGAAAATTAGATTCTATGAATCTTTTCGAAATGCTAGTTCTGTTAAAAAAATCGTAATATATTATACACTAGTTTCGGTCAAAAAATCAAATTAAATCGAGGATTGTTCGAAATGATACGAAACTTATCAAATCATTTAAATATGTTACGAGGGAAGGTTATGATGGAAGTCCATGCGAAAAATCATCTGAGAATTAGATTCTATGAAACATTTTTAAATTCAAGTTTCGGTCTAAAAAATCATAATGTATTATACACTAATTTACACTATTTTTCGGTCAAAAATCAAATTAAATTGGGGGACTGTTTGAAATGATACGAAACTTTTTCAGATCATTTAAATATGTTAGACAAGAATGTTATAATGGAAGTACAAGCAAAAAATCAATTTAGAATTAAATTCTATAAAACGTTTTGAAACGCATGTTTCGGTCAAAAAATTATAATATATTATACACTAGTTTCGGGCAAAAAATCAAATTAAATTTAGGACTATTCGAAATAATACGAAACTTTTATGAACATTTATATACGTTATAA
Source organism: Lathyrus aphaca (assembly GCA_963966055.1). Lineage (NCBI taxonomy): Eukaryota > Viridiplantae > Streptophyta > Magnoliopsida > Fabales > Fabaceae > Lathyrus > Lathyrus aphaca. Next base: position 27,494,029 of record OZ014523.1, on the reverse strand, counting down.
GGGAAGGTTATGATGGAAGTCCAAGCAAAATATTATCTGAAAATTAGATTCTATGAAACTTTTGGAAATGCAAGTGTCGGTCAAAAAATCATAATATATGATACACTAGTTTCGGTTAAAAAAATCAAATTAAATTGAGGACGGATCGAAATGATATGAAACTTTTCAGATCATTTATATATTTTAGGTAGGAAGGTTTTGATGGAAATCAATTCAAAATATCATCTGAGAATTAGATTCTATGAAACATTTTGAAATGCAAACGTCGGTTAAAAAATAATAATGTATTATATATTAGTTGATACTAGTTTCGCTCAAAATTCAAATTAAATCGGGGAATGTTTGAAATGATATGAAACTTTCTAGATCATTTATATATGTTAGGTGGGAAGGTTATGATGGAAGTCCCTGCAAAAAATCATTTGAGAATTAGATACTATGAAACGTTTTGAAATGCAAGTTTCGGTCAAAAAATCATAATATATTATACTCTAGTTTATACTAGATTCGGTAAAAAAAATCAAATTAAATCTAGTACTGTTTGGAACGATACAAAAATTTTATGAACCTTTATATATGTTATAAGGGAAGGTTATGATTGAAGTCCATGCAAAAAATCATCTGAAAATTAGATTCTATGAATCTTTTCGAAATGCTAGTTCTGTTTAAAAAATCGTAATATATTATACACTAGTTTCGGTCAAAAAATCAAATTAAATCGAGGATTGTTCGAAATGATACGAAACTTATCAAATCATTTAAATATGTTACGAGGGAAGGTTATGATGGAAGTCCATGCGAAAAATCATCTGAGAATTAGATTCTATGAAACATTTTTAAATTCAAGTTTCGGTCTAAAAAATCATAATGTATTATACACTAATTTACACTATTTTTCGGTCAAAAATCAAATTAAATTGGGGGACTGTTTGAAATGATACGAAACTTTTTCAGATCATTTAAATATGTTAGACAAGAAGGTTATAATGGAAGTACAGGCAAAAAATCAATTTAGAATTAAATTCTATAAAACGTTTTGAAATGCATGTTTCGGTCAAAAAATCATAATATATTATACACTAGTTTCGGGCAAAAAATCAAATTAAATTTAGGACTATTCGAAATAATACGAAACTTTTATGAACATTTATATACGTTATAAGGGAAGGTTATGATGGAAGTCCAAGCAAAATATTATCTGAAAATTAGATTCTATGAAACTTTTGGAAATGCAAGTGTCGGTCAAAAAATCATAATATATGATACACTAGTTTCGGTTAAAAAAATCAAATTAAATTGAGGACGGATCGAAATGATATGAAACTTTTCAGATCATTTATATATTTTAGGTAGGAAGGTTTTGATGGAAATCAATTCAAAATATCATCTGAGAATTAGATTCTATGAAACATTTTGAAATGCAAACGTCGGTTAAAAAATAATAATGTATTATATATTAGTTGATACTAGTTTCGCTCAAAATTCAAATTAAATCGGGGAATGTTTGAAATGATATGAAACTTTCTAGATCATTTATATATGTTAGGTGGGAAGGTTATGATGGAAGTCCCTGCAAAAAATCATTTGAGAATTAGATACTATGAAACGTTTTGAAATGCAAGTTTCGGTCAAAAAATCATAATATATTATACTCTAGTTTATACTAGATTCGGTAAAAAAAATCAAATTAAATCTAGTACTGTTTGGAACGATACAAAAATTTTATGAACCTTTATATATGTTATAAGGGAAGGTTATGATTGAAGTCCATGCAAAAAATCATCTGAAAATTAGATTCTATGAATCTTTTCGAAATGCTAGTTCTGTTTAAAAAATCGTAATATATTATTCACTAGTTTCGGTCAAAAAATCAAATTAAATCGAGGATTGTTCGAAATGATACGAAACTTATCAAATCATTTAAATATGTTACGAGGGAAGGTTATGATGGAAGTCCATGCGAAAAATCATCTGAGAATTAGATTCTATGAAACATTTTTAAATTCAAGTTTCGGTCTAAAAAATCATAATGTATTATACACTAATTTACACTATTTTTCGGTCAAAAATCAAATTAAATTGGGGGACTGTTTGAAATGATACGAAACTTTTTCAGATCATTTAAATATGTTAGACAAGAAGGTTATAATGGAAGTACAGGCAAAAAATCAATTTAGAATTAAATTCTATAAAACGTTTTGAAATGCATGTTTCGGTCAAAAAATCATAATATATTATACACTAGTTTCGGGCAAAAAATCAAATTAAATTTAGGACTATTCGAAATAATACGAAACTTTTATGAACATTTATATACGTTATAAGGGAAGGTTATGATGGAAGTCCAAGCAAAATATTATCTGAAAATTAGATTCTATGAAACTTTTGGAAATGCAAGTGTCGGTCAAAAAATCATAATATATGATACACTAGTTTCGGTTAAAAAAATCAAATTAAATTGAGGACGGATCGAAATGATATGAAACTTTTCAGATCATTTATATATTTTAGGTAGGAAGGTTTTGATGGAAATCAATTCAAAATATCATCTGAGAATTAGATTCTATGAAACATTTTGAAATGCAAATGTCGGTTAAAAAATAATAATGTATTATATATTAGTTGATACTAGTTTCGCTCAAAATTCAAATTAAATCGGGGAATGTTTGAAATGATATGAAACTTTCTAGATCATTTATATATGTTAGGTGGGAAGGTTATGATGGAAGTCCCTGCAAAAAATCATTTGAGAATTAGATACTATGAAACGTTTTGAAATGCAAGTTTCGGTCAAAAAATCATAATATATTATACTCTAGTTTATACTAGATTCGGTAAAAAAAATCAAATTAAATCTAGTACTGTTTGGAACGATACAAAAATTTTATGAACCTTTATATATGTTATAAGGGAAGGTTATGATTGAAGTCCATGCAAAAAATCATCTGAAAATTAGATTCTATGAATCTTTTCGAAATGCTAGTTCTGTTTAAAAAATCGTAATATATTATACACTAGTTTCGGTCAAAAAATCAAATTAAATCGAGGATTGTTCGAAATGATACGAAACTTATCAAATCATTTAAATATGTTACGAGGGAAGGTTATGATGGAAGTCCATGCGAAAAATCATCTGAGAATTAGATTCTATGAAAAATTTTTAAATTCAAGTTTCGGTCTAAAAAATCATAATGTATTATACACTAATTTACACTATTTTTCGGTCAAAAATCAAATTAAATTGGGGGACTGTTTGAAATGATACGAAACTTTTTCAGATCATTTAAATATGTTAGACAAGAATGTTATAATGGAAGTACAGGCAAAAAATCAATTTAGAATTAAATTCTATAAAACGTTTTGAAACGCATGTTTCGGTCAAAAAATTATAATATATTATACACTAGTTTCGGGCAAAAAATCAAATTAAATTTAGGACTATTCGAAATAATACGAAACTTTTATGAACATTTATATACGTTATAAGGGAAGGTTATGATGGAAGTCCAAGCAAAATATTATCTGAAAATTAGATTCTATGAAACTTTTGGAAATGCAAGTGTCGGTCAAAAAATCATAATATATGATACACTAGTTTCGGTTAAAAAAATCAAATTAAATTGAGGACGGATCGAAATGATATGAAACTTTTCAGATCATTTATATATTTTAGGTAGGAAGGTTTTGATGGAAATCAATTCAAAATATCATCTGAGAATTAGATTCTATGAAACATTTTGAAATGCAAACGTCGGTTAAAAAATAATAATGTATTATATATTAGTTGATACTAGTTTCGCTCAAAATTCAAATTAAATCGGGGAATGTTTGAAATGATATGAAACTTTCTAGATCATTTATATATGTTAGGTGGGAAGGTTATGATGGAAGTCCCTGCAAAAAATCATTTGAGAATTAGATACTATGAAACGTTTTGAAATGCAAGTTTCGGTCAAAAAATCATAATATATTATACTCTAGTTTATACTAGATTCGGTAAAAAAAATCAAATTAAATCTAGTACTGTTTGGAACGATACAAAAATTTTATGAACCTTTATATATGTTATAAGGGAAGGTTATGATTGAAGTCCATGCAAAAAATCATCTGAAAATTAGATTCTATGAATCTTTTCGAAATGCTAGTTCTGTTTAAAAAATCGTAATATATTATTCACTAGTTTCGGTCAAAAAATTAAATTAAATCGAGGATTGTTCGAAATGATACGAAACTTATCAAATCATTTAAATATGTTACGAGGGAAGGTTATGATGGAAGTCCATGCGAAAAATCATCTGAGAATTAGATTCTATGAAACATTTTTAAATTCAAGTTTCGGTCTAAAAAATCATAATGTATTATACACTAATTTACACTATTTTTCGGTCAAAAATCAAATTAAATTGGGGGACTGTTTGAAATGATACGAAACTTTTTCAGATCATTTAAATATGTTAGACAAGAAGGTTATAATGGAAGTACAGGCAAAAAATCAATTTAGAATTAAATTCTATAAAACGTTTTGAAATGCATGTTTCGGTCAAAAAATCATAATATATTATACACTAGTTTCGGGCAAAAAATCAAATTAAATTTAGGACTATTCGAAATAATACGAAACTTTTATGAACATTTATATACGTTATAAGGGAAGGTTATGATGGAAGTCCAAGCAAAATATTATCTGAAAATTAGATTCTATGAAACTTTTGGAAATGCAAGTGTCGGTCAAAAAATCATAATATATGATACACTAGTTTCGGTTAAAAAAATCAAATTAAATTGAGGACGGATCGAAATGATATGAAACTTTTCAGATCATTTATATATTTTAGGTAGGAAGGTTTTGATGGAAATCAATTCAAAATATCATCTGAGAATTAGATTCTATGAAACATTTTGAAATGCAAATGTCGGTTAAAAAATAATAATGTATTATATATTAGTTGATACTAGTTTCGCTCAAAATTCAAATTAAATCGGGGAATGTTTGAAATGATATGAAACTTTCTAGATCATTTATATATGTTAGGTGGGAAGGTTATGATGGAAGTCCCTGCAAAAAATCATTTGAGAATTAGATACTATGAAACGTTTTGAAAAGCAAGTTTCGGTCAAAAAATCATAATATATTATACTCTAGTTTATACTAGATTCGGTAAAAAAAATCAAATTAAATCTAGTACTGTTTGGAACGATACAAAAATTTTATGAACCTTTATATATGTTATAAGGGAAGGTTATGATTGAAGTCCATGCAAAAAATCATCTGAAAATTAGATTCTATGAATCTTTTCGAAATGCTAGTTCTGTTTAAAAAATCGTAATATATTATACACTAGTTTCGGTCAAAAAATCAAATTAAATCGAGGATTGTTCGAAATGATACGAAACTTATCAAATCATTTAAATATGTTACGAGGGAAGGTTATGATGGAAGTCCATGCGAAAAATCATCTGAGAATTAGATTCTATGAAACATTTTTAAATTCAAGTTTCGGTCTAAAAAATCATAATGTATTATACACTAATTTACACTATTTTTCGGTCAAAAATCAAATTAAATTGGGGGACTGTTTGAAATGATACGAAACTTTTTCAGATCATTTAAATATGTTAGACAAGAAGGTTATAATGGAAGTACAGGCAAAAAATCAATTTAGAATTAAATTCTATAAAACGTTTTGAAATGCATGTTTCGGTCAAAAAATCATAATATATTATACACTAGTTTCGGGCAAAAAATCAAATTAAATTTAGGACTATTCGAAATAATACGAAACTTTTATGAACATTTATATACGTTATAAGGGAAGGTTATGATGGAAGTCCAAGCAAAATATTATCTGAAAATTAGATTCTATGAAACTTTTGGAAATGCAAGTGTCGGTCAAAAAATCATAATATATGATACACTAGTTTCGGTTAAAAAAATCAAATTAAATTGAGGACGGATCGAAATGATATGAAACTTTTCAGATCATTTATATATTTTAGGTAGGAAGGTTTTGATGGAAATCAATTCAAAATATCATCTGAGAATTAGATTCTATGAAACATTTTGAAATGCAAATGTCGGTTAAAAAATAATAATGTATTATATATTAGTTGATACTAGTTTCGCTCAAAATTCAAATTAAATCGGGGAATGTTTGAAATGATATGAAACTTTCTAGATCATTTATATATGTTAGGTGGGAAGGTTATGATGGAAGTCCCTGCAAAAAATCATTTGAGAATTAGATACTATGAAACGTTTTGAAATGCAAGTTTCGGTCAAAAAATCATAATATATTATACTCTAGTTTATACTAGTTTCGGTAAAAAAAATCAAATTAAATCTAGGACTGTTTGGAACGATACAAAAATTTTATGAACCTTTATAAATGTTATAAGGGAAGGTTATGATTGAAGTCCATGCAAAAAATCATCTGAAAATTAGATTCTATGAATCTTTTCGAAATGCTAGTTCTGTTAAAAAAATCGTAATATATTATACACTAGTTTCGGTCAAAAAATCAAATTAAATCGAGGATTGTTCGAAATGATACGAAACTTATCAAATCATTTAAATATGTTACGAGGGAAGGTTATGATGGAAGTCCATGCGAAAAATCATCTGAGAATTAGATTCTATGAAACATTTTTAAATTCAAGTTTCGGTCTAAAAAATCATAATGTATTATACACTAATTTACACTATTTTTCGGTCAAAAATCAAATTAAATTGGGGGACTGTTTGAAATGATACGAAACTTTTTCAGATCATTTAAATATGTTAGACAAGAATGTTATAATGGAAGTACAGGCAAAAAATCAATTTAGAATTAAATTCTATAAAACGTTTTGAAACGCATGTTTCGGTCAAAAAATTATAATATATTATACACTAGTTTCGGGCAAAAAATCAAATTAAATTTAGGACTATTCGAAATAATACGAAACTTTTATGAACATTTATATACGTTATAAGGGAAGGTTATGATGGAAGTCCAAGCAAAATATTATCTGAAAATTAGATTCTATGAAACTTTTGGAAATGCAAGTGTCGGTCAAAAAATCATAATATATGATACACTAGTTTCGGTTAAAAAAATCAAATTAAATTGAGGACGGATCGAAATGATATGAAACTTTTCAGATCATTTATATATTTTAGGTAGGAAGGTTTTGATGGAAATCAATTCAAAATATCATCTGAGAATTAGATTCTATGAAACATTTTGAAATGCAAACGTCGGTTAAAAAATAATAATGTATTATATATTAGTTGATACTAGTTTCGCTCAAAATTCAAATTAAATCGGGGAATGTTTGAAATGATATGAAACTTTCTAGATCATTTATATATGTTAGGTGGGAAGGTTATGATGGAAGTCCCTGCAAAAAATCATTTGAGAATTAGATACTATGAAACGTTTTGAAATGCAAGTTTCGGTCAAAAAATCATAATATATTATACTCTAGTTTATACTAGATTCGGTAAAAAAAATCAAATTAAATCTAGTACTGTTTGGAACGATACAAAAATTTTATGAACCTTTATATATGTTATAAGGGAAGGTTATGATTGAAGTCCATGCAAAAAATCATCTGAAAATTAGATTCTATGAATCTTTTCGAAATGCTAGTTCTGTTTAAAAAATCGTAATATATTATTCACTAGTTTCGGTCAAAAAATCAAATTAAATCGAGGATTGTTCGAAATGATACGAAACTTATCAAATCATTTAAATATGTTACGAGGGAAGGTTATGATGGAAGTCCATGCGAAAAATCATCTGAGAATTAGATTCTATGAAACATTTTTAAATTCAAGTTTCGGTCTAAAAAATCATAATGTATTATACACTAATTTACACTATTTTTCGGTCAAAAATCAAATTAAATTGGGGGACTGTTTGAAATGATACGAAACTTTTTCAGATCATTTAAATATGTTAGACAAGAAGGTTATAATGGAAGTACAGGCAAAAAATCAATTTAGAATTAAATTCTATAAAACGTTTTGAAATGCATGTTTCGGTCAAAAAATCATAATATTTTATACACTAGTTTCGGGCAAAAAATCAAATTAAATTTAGGACTATTCGAAATAATACGAAACTTTTATGAACATTTATATACGTTATAAGGGAAGGTTATGATGGAAGTCCAAGCAAAATATTATCTGAAAATTAGATTCTATGAAACTTTTGGAAATGCAAGTGTCGGTCAAAAAATCATAATATATGATACACTAGTTTCGGTTAAAAAAATCAAATTAAATTGAGGACGGATCGAAATGATATGAAACTTTTCAGATCATTTATATATTTTAGGTAGGAAGGTTTTGATGGAAATCAATTCAAAATATCATCTGAGAATTAGATTCTATGAAACATTTTGAAATGCAAATGTCGGTTAAAAAATAATAATGTATTATATATTAGTTGATACTAGTTTCGCTCAAAATTCAAATTAAATCGGGGAATGTTTGAAATGATATGAAACTTTCTAGATCATTTATATATGTTAGGTGGGAAGGTTATGATGGAAGTCCCTGCAAAAAATCATTTGAGAATTAGATACTATGAAACGTTTTGAAATGCAAGTTTCGGTCAAAAAATCATAATATATTATACTCTAGTTTATACTAGTTTCGGTAAAAAAAATCAAATTAAATCTAGGACTGTTTGGAACGATACAAAAATTTTATGAACCTTTATAAATGTTATAAGGGAAGGTTATGATTGAAGTCCATGCAAAAAATCATCTGAAAATTAGATTCTATGAATCTTTTCGAAATGCTAGTTCTGTTAAAAAAATCGTAATATATTATACACTAGTTTCGGTCAAAAAATCAAATTAAATCGAGGATTGTTCGAAATGATACGAAACTTATCAAATCATTTAAATATGTTACGAGGGAAGGTTATGATGGAAGTCCATGCGAAAAATCATCTGAGAATTAGATTCTATGAAACATTTTTAAATTCAAGTTTCGGTCTAAAAAATCATAATGTATTATACACTAATTTACACTATTTTTCGGTCAAAAATCAAATTAAATTGGGGGACTGTTTGAAATGATACGAAACTTTTTCAGATCATTTAAATATGTTAGACAAGAATGTTATAATGGAAGTACGGGCAAAAAATCAATTTAGAATTAAATTCTATAAAACGTTTTGAAACGCATGTTTCGGTCAAAAAATTATAATATATTATACACTAGTTTCGGGCAAAAAATCAAATTAAATTTAGGACTATTCGAAATAATACGAAACTTTTATGAACATTTATATACGTTATAAGGGAAGGTTATGATGGAAGTCCAAGCAAAATATTATCTGAAAATTAGATTCTATGAAACTTTTGGAAATGCAAGTGTCGGTCAAAAAATCATAATATATGATACACTAGTTTCGGTTAAAAAAATCAAATTAAATTGAGGACGGATCGAAATGATATGAAACTTTTCAGATCATTTATATATTTTAGGTAGGAAGGTTTTGATGGAAATCAATTCAAAATATCATCTGAGAATTAGATTCTATGAAACATTTTGAAATGCAAACGTCGGTTAAAAAATAATAATGTATTATATATTAGTTGATACTAGTTTCGCTCAAAATTCAAATTAAATCGGGGAATGTTTGAAATGATATGAAACTTTCTAGATCATTTATATATGTTAGGTGGGAAGGTTATGATGGAAGTCCCTGCAAAAAATCATTTGAGAATTAGATACTATGAAACGTTTTGAAATGCAAGTTTCGGTCAAAAAATCATAATATATTATACTCTAGTTTATACTAGATTCGGTAAAAAAAATCAAATTAAATCTAGTACTGTTTGGAACGATACAAAAAATTTATGAACCTTTATATATGTTATAAGGGAAGGTTATGATTGAAGTCCATGCAAAAAATCATCTGAAAATTAGATTCTATGAATCTTTTCGAAATGCTAGTTCTGTTTAAAAAATCGTAATATATTATTCACTAGTTTCGGTCAAAAAATCAAATTAAATCGAGGATTGTTCGAAATGATACGAAACTTATCAAATCATTTAAATATGTTACGAGGGAAGGTTATGATGGAAGTCCATGCGAAAAATCATCTGAGAATTAGATTCTATGAAACATTTTTAAATTCAAGTTTCGGTCTAAAAAATCATAATGTATTATACACTAATTTACACTATTTTTCGGTCAAAAATCAAATTAAATTGGGGGACTGTTTGAAATGATACGAAACTTTTTCAGATCATTTAAATATGTTAGACAAGAAGGTTATAATGGAAGTACAGGCAAAAAATCAATTTAGAATTAAATTCTATAAAACGTTTTGAAATGCATGTTTCGGTCAAAAAATCATAATATATTATACACTAGTTTCGGGCAAAAAATCAAATTAAATTTAGGACTATTCGAAATAATACGAAACTTTTATGAACATTTATATACGTTATAAGGGAAGGTTATGATGGAAGTCCAAGCAAAATATTATCTGAAAATTAGATTCTATGAAACTTTTGGAAATGCAAGTGTCGGTCAAAAAATCATAATATATGATACACTAGTTTCGGTTAAAAAAATCAAATTAAATTGAGGACGGATCGAAATGATATGAAACTTTTCAGATCATTTATATATTTTAGGTAGGAAGGTTTTGATGGAAATCAATTCAAAATATCATCTGAGAATTAGATTCTATGAAACATTTTGAAATGCAAATGTCGGTTAAAAAATAATAATGTATTATATATTAGTTGATACTAGTTTCGCTCAAAATTCAAATTAAATCGGGGAATGTTTGAAATGATATGAAACTTTCTAGATCATTTATATATGTTAGGTGGGAAGGTTATGATGGAAGTCCCTGCAAAAAATCATTTGAGAATTAGATACTATGAAACGTTTTGAAATGCAAGTTTCGGTCAAAAAATCATAATATATTATACTCTAGTTTATACTAGTTTCGGTAAAAAAAATCAAATTAAATCTAGGACTGTTTGGAACGATACAAAAATTTTATGAACCTTTATAAATGTTATAAGGGAAGGTTATGATTGAAGTCCATGCAAAAAATCATCTGAAAATTAGATTCTATGAATCTTTTCGAAATGCTAGTTCTGTTAAAAAAATCGTAATATATTATACACTAGTTTCGGTCAAAAAATCAAATTAAATCGAGGATTGTTCGAAATGATACGAAACTTATCAAATCATTTAAATATGTTACGAGGGAAGGTTATGATGGAAGTCCATGCGAAAAATCATCTGAGAATTAGATTCTATGAAACATTTTTAAATTCAAGTTTCGGTCTAAAAAATCATAATGTATTATACACTAATTTACACTATTTTTCGGTCAAAAATCAAATTAAATTGGGGGACTGTTTGAAATGATACGAAACTTTTTCAGATCATTTATATATGTTAGACAAGAAGGTTATAATGGAAGTACATGCAAAAAATCAATTTAGAATTAAATTCTATAAAACGTTTTGAGATGCATGTTTCGGTCAAAAAATCATAATATATTATACACTAGTTTCGGGCAAATAATCAAATTAAATTTAGGACTATTCGAAATAATACGAGACTTTTATGAACATTTATATACGTTATAAGGGAAGGTTATGATGGAAGTCCAAGCAAAATATTATCTGAAAATTAGATTCTATGAAACTTTTGGAAATGCAAGTGTCGGTCAAAAAATCATAATATATGATACACTAGTTTCGGTTAAAAAAATCAAATTAAATTGAGGACGGATCGAAATGATATGAAACTTTTCAGATCATTTATATATTTTAGGTAGGAAGGTTTTGATGGAAATCAATTCAAAATATCATCTGAGAATTAGATTCTATGAAACATTTTGAAATGCAAACGTCGGTTAAAAAATAATAATGTATTATATATTAGTTGATACTAGTTTCGCTCAAAATTCAAATTAAATCGGGGAATGTTTGAAATGATATGAAACTTTCTAGATCATTTATATATGTTAGGTGGGAAGGTTATGATGGAAGTCCCTGCAAAAAATCATTTGAGAATTAGATACTATGAAACGTTTTGAAATGCAAGTTTCGGTCAAAAAATCATAATATATTATACTCTAGTTTATACTAGATTCGGTAAAAAAAATCAAATTAAATCTAGTACTGTTTGGAAGGATACAAAAATTTTATGAACCTTTATATATGTTATAAGGGAAGGTTATGATTGAAGTCCATGCAAAAAATCATCTGAAAATTAGATTCTATGAATCTTTTCGAAATGCTAGTTCTGTTTAAAAAATCGTAATATATTATTCACTAGTTTCGGTCAAAAAATCAAATTAAATCGAGGATTGTTCGAAATGATACGAAACTTATCAAATCATTTAAATATGTTACGAGGGAAGGTTATGATGGAAGTCCATGCGAAAAATCATCTGAGAATTAGATTCTATGAAACATTTTTAAATTCAAGTTTCGGTCTAAAAAATCATAATGTATTATACACTAATTTACACTATTTTTCGGTCAAAAATCAAATTAGATTGGGGGACTGTTTGAAATGATACGAAACTTTTTCAGATCATTTAAATATGTTAGACAAGAAGGTTATAATGGAAGTACAGGCAAAAAATCAATTTAGAATTAAATTCTATAAAACGTTTTGAAATGCATGTTTCGGTCAAAAAATCATAATATATTATACACTAGTTTCGGGCAAAAAATAAAATTAAATTTAGGACTATTCGAAATAATACGAAACTTTTATGAACATTTATATACGTTATAAGGGAAGGTTATGATGGAAGTCCAAGCAAAATATTATCTGAAAATTAGATTCTATGAAACTTTTGGAAATGTAAGTGTCGGTCAAAAAATCATAATATATGATACACTAGTTTCGGTTAAAAAAATCAAATTAAATTGAGGACGGATCGAAATGATATGAAACTTTTCAGATCATTTATATATTTTAGGTAGGAAGGTTTTGATGGAAATCAATTCAAAATATCATCTGAGAATTAGATTCTATGAAACATTTTGAAATGCAAATGTCGGTTAAAAAATAATAATGTATTATATATTAGTTGATACTAGTTTCGCTCAAAATTCAAATTAAATCGGGGAATGTTTGAAATGATATGAAACTTTCTAGATCATTTATATATGTTAGGTGGGAAGGTTATGATGGAAGTCCCTGCAAAAAATCATTTGAGAATTAGATACTATGAAACGTTTTGAAATGCAAGTTTCGGTGAAAAAATCATAATATATTATACTCTAGTTTATACTAGTTTCGGTAAAAAAAATCAAATTAAATCTAGGACTGTTTGGAACGATACAAAAATTTTATGAACCTTTATAAATGTTATAAGGGAAGGTTATGATTGAAGTCCATGCAAAAAATCATCTGAAAATTAGATTCTATGAATCTTTTCGAAATGCTAGTTCTGTTAAAAAAATCGTAATATATTATACACTAGTTTCGGTCAAAAAATCAAATTAAATCGAGGATTGTTCGAAATGATACGAAACTTATCAAATCATTTAAATATGTTACGAGGGAAGGTTATGATGGAAGTCCATGCGAAAAATCATCTGAGAATTAGATTCTATGAAACATTTTTAAATTCAAGTTTCGGTCTAAAAAATCATAATGTATTATACACTAATTTACACTATTTTTCGGTCAAAAATCAAATTAAATTGGGGGACTGTTTGAAATGATACGAAACTTTTTCAGATCATTTATATATGTTAGACAAGAAGGTTATAATGGAAGTACATGCAAAAAATCAATTTAGAATTAAATTCTATAAAACGTTTTGAGATGCATGTTTCGGTCAAAAAATCATAATATATTATACACTAGTTTCGGGCAAAAAATCAAATTAAATTTAGGACTATTCGAAATAATACGAGACTTTTATGAACATTTATATACGTTATAAGGGAAGGTTATGATGGAAGTCCAAGCAAAATATTATCTGAAAATTAGATTCTATGAAACTTTTGGAAATGCAAGTGTCGGTCAAAAAATCATAATATATGATACACTAGTTTCGGTTAAAAAAATCAAATTAAATTGAGGACGGATCGAAATGATATGAAACTTTTCAGATCATTTATATATTTTAGGTAGGAAGGTTTTGATGGAAATCAATTCAAAATATCATCTGAGAATTAGATTCTATGAAACATTTTGAAATGCAAATGTCGGTTAAAAAATAATAATGTATTATATATTAGTTGATACTAGTTTCGCTCAAAATTCAAATTAAATCGGGGAATGTTTGAAATGATATGAAACTTTCTAGATCATTTATATATGTTAGGTGGGAAGGTTATGATGGAAGTCCCTGCAAAAAATCATTTGAGAATTAGATACTATGAAACGTTTTGAAATGCAAGTTTCGGTCAAAAAATCATAATATATTATACTCTAGTTTATACTAGTTTCGGTAAAAAAAATCAAATTAAATCTAGGACTGTTTGGAACGATACAAAAATTTTATGAACCTTTATATATGTTAAAAGGGAAGGTTATGATTGAAGTCCATGCAAAAAATCATCTGAAAATTAGATTCTATGAATCTTTTCGAAATGCTAGTTCTGTTAAAAAAATCGTAATATATTATACACTAGTTTCGGTCAAAAAATCAAATTAAATCGAGGATTGTTCGAAATGATACGAAACTTATCAAATCATTTAAATATGTTACGAGGGAAGGTTATGATGGAAGTCCATGCGAAAAATCATCTGAGAATTAGATTCTATGAAACATTTTTAAATTCAAGTTTCGGTCTAAAAAATCATAATGTATTATACACTAATTTACACTATTTTTCGGTCAAAAATCAAATTAAATTGGGGGACTGTTTGAAATGATACGAAACTTTTTCAGATCATTTATATATGTTAGACAAGAAGGTTATAATGGAAGTACATGCAAAAAATCAATTTAGAATTAAATTCTATAAAACGTTTTGAGATGCATGTTTCGGTCAAAAAATCATAATATATTATACACTAGTTTCGGGCAAAAAATCAAATTAAATTTAGGACTATTCGAAATAATACGAGACTTTTATGAACATTTATATACGTTATAAGGGAAGGTTATGATGGAAGTCCAAGCAAAATATTATCTGAAAATTAGATTCTATGAAACTTTTGGAAATGCAAGTGTCGGTCAAAAAATCATAATATATGATACACTAGTTTCGGTTAAAAAAATCAAATTAAATTGAGGACGGATCGAAATGATATGAAACTTTTCAGATCATTTATATATTTTAGGTAGGAAGGTTTTGATGGAAATCAATTCAAAATATCATCTGAGAATTAGATTCTATGAAACATTTTGAAATGCAAATGTCGGTTAAAAAATAATAATGTATTATATATTAGTTGATACTAGTTTCGCTCAAAATTCAAATTAAATCGGGGAATGTTTGAAATGATATGAAACTTTCTAGATCATTTATATATGTTAGGTGGGAAGGTTATGATGGAAGTCCCTGCAAAAAATCATTTGAGAATTAGATACTATGAAACGTTTTGAAATGCAAGTTTCGGTCAAAAAATCATAATATATTATACTCTAGTTTATACTAGTTTCGGTAAAAAAAATCAAATTAAATCTAGGACTGTTTGGAACGATACAAAAATTTTATGAACCTTTATATATGTTAAAAGGGAAGGTTATGATTGAAGTCCATGCAAAAAATCATCTGAAAATTAGATTCTATGAATCTTTTCGAAATGCTAGTTCTGTTAAAAAAATCGTAATATATTATACACTAGTTTCGGTCAAAAAATCAAATTAAATCGAGGATTGTTCGAAATGATACGAAACTTATCAAATCATTTAAATATGTTACGAGGGAAGGTTATGATGGAAGTCCATGCGAAAAATCATCTGAGAATTAGATTCTATGAAACATTTTTAAATTCAAGTTTCGGTCTAAAAAATCATAATGTATTATACACTAATTTACACTATTTTTCGGTCAAAAATCAAATTAAATTGGGGGACTGTTTGAAATGATACGAAACATTTTCAGATCATTTAAATATGTTAGACAAGAAGGTTATAATGGAAGTACAGGCAAAAAATCAATTTAGAATTAAATTCTATAAAACGTTTTGAAATGCATGTTTCGGTCAAAAAATCATAATATATTATACACTAGTTTCGGGCAAAAAATCAAATTAAATTTAGGACTATTCGAAATAATACGAAACTTTTATGAACATTTATATACGTTATAAGGGAAGGTTATGATGGAAGTCCAAGCAAAATATTATCTGAAAATTAGATTCTATGAAACTTTTGGAAATGCAAGTGTCGGTCAAAAAATCATAATATATGATACACTAGTTTCGGTTAAAAAAATCAAATTAAATTGAGGACGGATCGAAATGATATGAAACTTTTCAGATCATTTATATATTTTAGGTAGGAAGGTTTTGATGGAAATCAATTCAAAATATCATCTGAGAATTAGATTCTATGAAACATTTTGAAATGCAAATGTCGGTTAAAAAATAATAATGTATTATATATTAGTTGATACTAGTTTCGCTCAAAATTCAAATTAAATCGGGGAATGTTTGAAATGATATGAAACTTTCTAGATCATTTATATATGTTAGGTGGGAAGGTTATGATGGAAGTCCCTGCAAAAAATCATTTGAGAATTAGATACTATGAAACGTTTTGAAATGCAAGTTTCGGTCAAAAAATCATAATATATTATACTCTAGTTTATACTAGTTTCGGTAAAAAAAATAAAATTAAATCTAGGACTGTTTGGAACGATACAAAAATTTTATGAACCTTTATAAATGTTATAAGGGAAGGTTATGATTGAAGTCCATGCAAAAAATCATCTGAAAATTAGATTCTATGAATCTTTTCGAAATGCTAGTTCTGTTAAAAAAATCGTAATATATTATACACTAGTTTCGGTCAAAAAATCAAATTAAATCGAGGATTGTTCGAAATGATACGAAACTTATCAAATCATTTAAATATGTTACGAGGGAAGGTTATGATGGAAGTCCATGCGAAAAATCATCTGAGAATTAGATTCTATGAAACATTTTTAAATTCAAGTTTCGGTCTAAAAAATCATAATGTATTATACACTAATTTACACTATTTTTCGGTCAAAAATCAAATTAAATTGGGCGACTGTTTGAAATGATACGAAACTTTTTCAGATCATTTAAATATGTTAGACAAGAAGGTTATAATGGAAGTACAGGCAAAAAATCAATTTAGAATTAAATTCTATAAAACATTTTGAAATGCATGTTTCGGTCAAAAAATCATAATATATTATACACTAGTTTCGGGCAAAAAATCAAATTAAATTTAGGACTATTCGAAATAATACGAAAATTTTATGAACATTTATATACGTTATAAGGGAAGGTTATGATGGAAGTCCAAGCAAAATATTATCTGAAAATTAGATTCTATGAAACTTTTGGAAATGCAAGTGTCGGTCAAAAAATCATAATATATGATACACTAGTTTCGGTTAAAAAAATCAAATTAAATTGAGGACGGATCGAAATGATATGAAACTTTTCAGATCATTTATATATTTTAGGTAGGAAGGTTTTGATGGAAATCAATTCAAAATATCATCTGAGAATTAGATTCTATGAAACATTTTGAAATGCAAATGTCGGTTAAAAAATAATAATGTATTATATATTAGTTGATACTAGTTTCGCTCAAAATTCAAATTAAATCGGGGAATGTTTGAAATGATATGAAACTTTCTAGATCATTTATATATGTTAGGTGGGAAGGTTATGATGGAAGTCCCTGCAAAAAATCATTTGAGAATTAGATACTATGAAACGTTTTGAAATGCAAGTTTCGGTCAAAAAATCATAATATATTATACTCTAGTTTATACTAGTTTCGGTAAAAAAAATCAAATTAAATCTAGGACTGTTTGGAACGATACAAAAATTTTATGAACCTTTATATATGTTAAAAGGGAAGGTTATGATTGAAGTCCATGCAAAAAATCATCTGAAAATTAGATTCTATGAATCTTTTCGAAATGCTAGTTCTGTTAAAAAAATCGTAATATATTATACACTAGTTTCGGTCAAAAAATCAAATTAAATCGAGGATTGTTCGAAATGATACGAAACTTATCAAATCATTTAAATATGTTACGAGGGAAGGTTATGATGGAAGTCCATGCGAAAAATCATCTGAGAATTAGATTCTATGAAACATTTTTAAATTCAAGTTTCGGTCTAAAAAATCATAATGTATTATACACTAATTTACACTATTTTTCGGTCAAAAATCAAATTAAATTGGGGGACTGTTTGAAATGATACGAAACATTTTCAGATCATTTAAATATGTTAGACAAGAAGGTTATAATGGAAGTACAGGCAAAAAATCAATTTAGAATTAAATTCTATAAAACGTTTTGAAATGCATGTTTCGGTCAAAAAATCATAATATATTATACACTAGTTTCGGGCAAAAAATCAAATTAAATTTAGGACTATTCGAAATAATACGAAACTTTTATGAACATTTATATACGTTATAAGGGAAGGTTATGATGGAAGTCCAAGCAAAATATTATCTGAAAATTAGATTCTATGAAACTTTTGGAAATGCAAGTGTCGGTCAAAAAATCATAATATATGATACACTAGTTTCGGTTAAAAAAATCAAATTAAATTGAGGACGGATCGAAATGATATGAAACTTTTCAGATCATTTATATATTTTAGGTAGGAAGGTTTTGATGGAAATCAATTCAAAATATCATCTGAGAATTAGATTCTATGAAACATTTTGAAATGCAAATGTCGGTTAAAAAATAATAATGTATTATATATTAGTTGATACTAGTTTCGCTCAAAATTCAAATTAAATCGGGGAATGTTTGAAATGATATGAAACTTTCTAGATCATTTATATATGTTAGGTGGGAAGGTTATGATGGAAGTCCCTGCAAAAAATCATTTGAGAATTAGATACTATGAAACGTTTTGAAATGCAAGTTTCGGTCAAAAAATCATAATATATTATACTCTAGTTTATACTAGTTCCGGTAAAAAAAATCAAATTAAATCTAGGACTGTTTGGAACGATACAAAAATTTTATGAACCTTTATATATGTTAAAAGGGAAGGTTATGATTGAAGTCCATGCAAAAAATCATCTGAAAATTAGATTCTATGAATCTTTTCGAAATGCTAGTTCTGTTAAAAAAATCGTAATATATTATACACTAGTTTCGGTCAAAAAATCAAATTAAATCGAGGATTGTTCGAAATGATACGAAACTTATCAAATCATTTAAATATGTTACGAGGGAAGGTTATGATGGAAGTCCATGCGAAAAATCATCTGAGAATTAGATTCTATGAAACATTTTTAAATTCAAGTTTCGGTCTAAAAAATCATAATGTATTATACACTAATTTACACTATTTTTCGGTCAAAAATCAAATTAAATTGGGCGACTGTTTGAAATGATACGAAACTTTTTCAGATCATTTAAATATGTTAGACAAGAAGGTTATAATGGAAGTACAGGCAAAAAATCAATTTAGAATTAAATTCTATAAAACATTTTGAAATGCATGTTTCGGTCAAAAAATCATAATATATTATACACTAGTTTCGGGCAAAAAATCAAATTAAATTTAGGACTATTCGAAATAATACGAAAATTTTATGAACATTTATATACGTTATAAGGGAAGGTTATGATGGAAGTCCAAGCAAAATATTATCTGAAAATTAGATTCTATGAAACTTTTGGAAATGCAAGTGTCGGTCAAAAAATCATAATATATGATACACTAGTTTCGGTTAAAAAAATCAAATTAAATTGAGGACGGATCGAAATGATATGAAACTTTTCAGATCATTTATATATTTTAGGTAGGAAGGTTTTGATGGAAATCAATTCAAAATATCATCTGAGAATTAGATTCTATGAAACATTTTGAAATGCAAATGTCGGTTAAAAAATAATAATGTATTATATATTAGTTGATACTAGTTTCGCTCAAAATTCAAATTAAATCGGGGAATGTTTGAAATGATATGAAACTTTCTAGATCATTTATATATGTTAGGTGGGAAGGTTATGATGGAAGTCCCTGCAAAAAATCATTTGAGAATTAGATACTATGAAACGTTTTGAAATGCAAGTTTCGGTCAAAAAATCATAATATATTATACTCTAGTTTATACTAGTTTCGGTAAAAAAAATAAAATTAAATCTAGGACTGTTTGGAACGATACAAAAATTTTATGAACCTTTATAAATGTTATAAGGGAAGGTTATGATTGAAGTCCATGCAAAAAATCATCTGAAAATTAGATTCTATGAATCTTTTCGAAATGCTAGTTCTGTTAAAAAAATCGTAATATATTATACACTAGTTTCGGTCAAAAAATCAAATTAAATCGAGGATTGTTCGAAATGATACGAAACTTATCAAATCATTTAAATATGTTACGAGGGAAGGTTATGATGGAAGTCCATGCGAAAAATCATCTGAGAATTAGATTCTATGAAACATTTTTAAATTCAAGTTTCGGTCTAAAAAATCATAATGTATTATACACTAATTTACACTATTTTTCGGTCAAAAATCAAATTAAATTGGGGGACTGTTTGAAATGATACGAAACTTTTTCAGATCATTTATATATGTTAGACAAGAAGGTTATAATGGAAGTACATGCAAAAAATCAATTTAGAATTAAATTCTATAAAACGTTTTGAGATGCATGTTTCGGTCAAAAAATCATAATATATTATACACTAGTTTTGGGAAAAAAATCAAATTAAATTTAGGACTATTCGAAATAATACGAGACTTTTATGAACATTTATATACGTTATAAGGGAAGGTTATGATGGAAGTCCAAGCAAAATATTATCTGAAAATTAGATTCTATGAAACTTTTGGAAATGCAAGTGTCGGTCAAAAAATCATAATATATGATACACTAGTTTCGGTTAAAAAAATCAAATTAAATTGAGGACGGATCGAAATGATATGAAACTTTTCAGATCATTTATATATTTTAGGTAGGAAGGTTTTGATGGAAATC
Organism: Lathyrus aphaca; assembly: GCA_963966055.1. Lineage (NCBI taxonomy): Eukaryota > Viridiplantae > Streptophyta > Magnoliopsida > Fabales > Fabaceae > Lathyrus > Lathyrus aphaca. The sequence goes on along the minus strand of OZ014523.1, from coordinate 27,472,903 downwards.
AATTCAAAATATCATCTGAGAATTAGATTCTATGAAACATTTTGAAATGCAAATGTCGGTTAAAAAATAATAATGTATTATATATTAGTTGATACTAGTTTCGCTCAAAATTCAAATTAAATCGGGGAATGTTTGAAATGATATGAAACTTTCTAGATCATTTATATATGTTAGGTGGGAAGGTTATGATGGAAGTCCCTGCAAAAAATCATTTGAGAATTAGATACTATGAAACGTTTTGAAATGCAAGTTTCGGTCAAAAAATCATAATATATTATACTCTAGTTTATACTAGTTTCGGTAAAAAAAATCAAATTAAATCTAGGACTGTTTGGAACGATACAAAAATTTTATGAACCTTTATATATGTTAAAAGGGAAGGTTATGATTGAAGTCCATGCAAAAAATCATCTGAAAATTAGATTCTATGAATCTTTTCGAAATGCTAGTTCTGTTAAAAAAATCGTAATATATTATACACTAGTTTCGGTCAAAAAATCAAATTAAATCGAGGATTGTTCGAAATGATGCGAAACTTATCAAATCATTTAAATATGTTACGAGGGAAGGTTATGATGGAAGTCCATGCGAAAAATCATCTGAGAATTAGATTCTATGAAACATTTTTAAATTCAAGTTTCGGTCTAAAAAATCATAATGTATTATACACTAATTTACACTATTTTTCGGTCAAAAATCAAATTAAATTGGGGGACTGTTTGAAATGATACGAAACTTTTTCAGATCATTTAAATATGTTAGACAAGAAGGTTATAATGGAAGTACAGGCAAAAAATCAATTTAGAATTAAATTCTATAAAACGTTTTGAAATGCATGTTTCGGTCAAAAAATCATAATATATTATACACTAGTTTCGGGCAAAAAATCAAATTAAATTTAGGACTATTCGAAATAATACGAAACTTTTATGAACATTTATATACGTTATAAGGGAAGGTTACGATGGAAGTCCAAGCAAAATATTATCTGAAAATTAGATTCTATGAAACTTTTGGAAATGCAAGTGTCGGTCAAAAATTCTTAATATATGATACACTAGTTTCGGTTAAAAAAATCAAATTAAATTGAGGACGGATCGAAATGATATGAAACTTTTCAGATCATTTATATATTTTAGGTAGGAAGGTTTTGATGGAAATCAATTCAAAATATCATCTGAGAATTAGATTCTATGAAACATTTTGAAATGCAAATGTCGGTTAAAAAATAATAATGTATTATATATTAGTTGATACTAGTTTCGCTCAAAATTCAAATTAAATCGGGGAATGTTTGAAATGATATGAAACTTTCTAGATCATTTATATATGTTAGGTGGGAAGGTTATGATGAAAGTCCCTGCAAAAAATCATTTGAGAATTAGATACTATGAAACATTTTGAAATGCAAGTTTCGGTCAAAAAATCATAATATATTATACTCTAGTTTATACTAGTTTCGGTAAAAAAAATCAAATTAAATCTAGGACTGTTTGGAACGATACAAAAATTTTATGAACCTTTATAAATGTTATAAGGGAAGGTTATGATTGAAGTCCATGCAAAAAATCATCTGAAAATTAGATTCTATGAATCTTTTCGAAATGCTAGTTCTGTTAAAAAAATCGTAATATATTATACACTAGTTTCGGTCAAAAAATCAAATTAAATCGAGGATTGTTCGAAATGATACGAAACTTATCAAATCATTTAAATATGTTACGAGGGAAGGTTATGATGGAAGTCCATGCGAAAAATCATCTGAGAATTAGATTCTATGAAACATTTTTAAATTCAAGTTTCGGTCTAAAAAATCATAATGTATTATACACTAATTTACACTATTTTTCGGTCAAAAATCAAATTAAATTGGGGGACTGTTTGAAATGATACGAAACTTTTTCAGATCATTTATATATGTTAGACAAGAAGGTTATAATGGAAGTACATGAAAAAAATCAATTTAGAATTAAATTCTATAAAACGTTTTGAGATGCATGTTTCGGTCAAAAAATCATAATATATTATACACTAGTTTCGGGCAAAAAATCAAATTAAATTTAGGACTATTCGAAATAATACGAGACTTTTATGAACATTTATATACGTTATAAGGGAAGGTTATGATGGAAGTCCAAGCAAAATATTATCTGAAAATTAGATTCTATGAAACTTTTGGAAATGCAAGTGTCGGTCAAAAAATCATAATATATGATACACTAGTTTCGGTTAAAAAAATCAAATTAAATTGAGGACGGATCGAAATGATATGAAACTTTTCAGATCATTTATATATTTTAGGTAGGAAGGTTTTGATGGAAATCAATTCAAAATATCATCTGAGAATTAGATTCTATGAAACATTTTGAAATGCAAATTTCCGTTAAAAAATCATAATGTATTATATATTAGTTGATACTAGTTTCGCTCAAAATTCAAATTAAATCGGGGAATGTTTGAAATGATATGAAACTTTCTAGATCATTTATATATGTTAGGTGGGAAGGTTATGATGGAAGTCCCTGCAAAAAATCATTTGAGAATTAGATACTATGAAACGTTTTGAAATGCAAGTTTCGGTCAAAAAATCATAATATATTATACTCTAGTTTATACTAGTTTCGGTAAAAAAAATCAAATTAAATCTAGGACTGTTTGGAACGATACAAAAATTTTATGAACCTTTATATATGTTAAAAGGGAAGGTTATGATTGAAGTCCATGCAAAAAATCATCTGAAAATTAGATTCTATGAATCTTTTCGAAATGCTAGTTCTGTTAAAAAAATCGTAATATATTATACACTAGTTTCGGTCAAAAAATCAAATTAAATCGAGGATTGTTCGAAATGATACGAAACTTATCAAATCATTTAAATATGTTACGAGGGAAGGTTATGATGGAAGTCCATGCGAAAAATCATCTGAGAATTAGATTCTATGAAACATTTTGAAATTCAAGTTTCGGTCTAAAAAATCATAATGTATTATACACTAATTTACACTATTTTTCGGTCAAAAATCAAATTAAATTGGGGGACTGTTTGAAATGATACGAAACTTTTTCAGATCATTTAAATATGTTAGACAAGAAGGTTATAATGGAAGTACATGCAAAATATCAATTTAGAATTAAATTCTATAAAACGTTTTGAAATGCATGTTTTGGTCAAAAAATCATAATATATTATACACTAGTTTCGGGCAAAAAATCAAATTAAATTTAGGACTATTCGAAATAATACGAAACTTTTATGAACATTTATATACGTTATAAGGGAAGGTTATTGTAGATGTTTAAGAATTGGCAGAATTTTTGACCAAACAAGGAATGTTAAATTCAGTTCAGAATGTCCTATCAGATGTTGGGACATTAGCAAACAGAGTATGTGAACTTGGTTCAGGATGTCCTACCAGATGTTGGGACATTGTATAAATGACTAAGTTCAGTTTTGTCAGGATGTCCCAACAGATGTTGAGACATCTCATACCTGCTACCAGAATTAATTATTGATTAACAGATCAGAGATATTTAAGGAGAATTATCTGGAATTAATTAATGCTGGTTAAAACAGACCAAGGCGCATCTGTAGGGAGGTTTTAAATTGAAGATTCAGATTAAAACAGAAGACCTAATGCACCTAGAATATAGGAGGTAACAAACCCTAAATTCAAGGTGACAGCTGCTGCACATTAGGGCTGGATCATCTACAGAAAGCCCAAAAATTCAGAACCTATTTAAACAACAGAAAATCATAGAATTTAGCACGAATTTCAGAAGACTAAATAGGGTGTCTAGTGTTTTAATAGCAGGTTGCTTTTATGTACCACTTTATGAGCTTTTAAGCAAAAGTGCATTTGTGACTTGATTGAAACTGTGAAGTAAAATCAAGCTGTTATTTTTGAAGGATGCCTTCAACTTTTGTAAACTTGTAAACTTGATCACTGGGTGATTAAGGGGGAGTGAGTAGGGTACTCTTATCTAAGTGAGTCTTAGGTAGAAATTGCATTGGGTAAGTATTAAGTGATAGATTAAACAGGGTGGTTTAAGTCTAGAATTAATATTACTAATAGTGGATTTCCTCCTGGCTTGGTAGCCTCCAGATGTAGGTGTGGTTATACACTGAACTGGGTTAACAAACTTCTGTGTTGTTTATTTTTCCTGCTGTTTAAGTTTTGGTTAAAATTTGTCAAATGTCCTATTAAGTGTTAGAACATCTCTTAGGACATCTCATTACAGAATTTCAATTGGCATCAGAGCAGGCACCCTGCCTGTTTATACTGGGTGAGATCTAGGGAAAACAAATTCTGTAACATGGACAGAGATATAGGGTCAGTAAATAGACCACCTATACTGGATGGTTCTAATTATGACTACTGGAAGCCAAGAATGATTGCATTCTTAAAGTCACTTGACAACAGGGCATGGAGAGCAGTAATTGTTGGATGGAAACATCCTGTTAAAGACACCAAAGATGGATCAACAGTTCTGAAACCTGAAGAAGAATGGAGTAAAGAGGAAGAAGATTCAGAACTAGGCAACTCAAAAGCCCTAAATGCTTTATTCAATGGCATTGATAGAAATATTTTCAGACTGGTGCATCATTGTGAGCTGGCCAAAGATGTGTGGGATACCCTCAAGACAACTCATGAAGGAACATCAAAAGTAAAAATGTCAAGACTTCAACTTCTCACCACCAAGTTTGAAAACTTGAGAATGAAGGAAGATGAATCAATTCATGAGTTCTACATGAACATCTTGGATATAGCCAATACTTCTGGAGCCTTGGGAGAAAAGATGACTGATGAAAAGCTTGTAAGGAAGATTCTCAGATCTTTGCCAAAAAGATTTGACATGAAAGTCACAGCAATAGAAGAAGCACAAGACATATGCTCCATGAAAGCTGAAGAACTCATTGGTTCCCTTCAAACTTTTGAAATGGGACTGAATGACACACATGCTAAAAGGAACAAAAGCATTGCCTTGGTGTCAAATGCAGATGAAGAAGAAGATGATGAACTAGCAAATGATAAAAGCTTATCAGAAAACCTTGCATTAATTACAAAACAGTTCAAACAGATTCTCAGAGGTATGGAAGGTAAATCAAATTCCAGTGGAAGATTCACAAACTCTTCTGAAAACAAGAGAACCTATGATGCTAACAGAAAATCAAATCTTGCTGAAAAGACCAGTCAAGAAAAAGGAATCAAGTGTCATGAATGTGAAGGATATGGACACATCAAGAAGGAATGTCCCAATTTCTTAAAAAGACAAAAGAAGGGACTATCTGTAACCTGGTCTGATGAAGACTCAGGAGGAGATTCAGAAGAAGAATCAGCTAAGCATATTACTGCCTTAGCTGGACTGTGTGAATATGATAGTGATTCCAGTTATGAAGAGATTACTTATGAACAACTTGAGCAAGCATTCAAAGATCTATACAAAAGAAGCTCTGAAATATGCAGTGAGGTTATAAAGCTAAAGAAGCAGAATGAAGTACTGGAAGAGGAAAAAGCAAGTGATCAAGTAATCATTGATACCTTAAAAAGTGAAGTAACTCTTCTCAATTCTAAGCTGGAACATATGTCCAAATCTGTTAGAATGATGAACAGCAGCTCAAATACACTGGATGTTATTCTCTGCAATAATAAACATTCAGGGGACAAAAGTGGACTGGGATATAACAGAGATGAAGCCAGCTCCAGCAAAGCTACTTCAAAAATTACACAGTCAAACAAGATGTCCCAACAGATGCTTCAACATCAGAACACAAAGACTAACATAGTGTTCCAACAGATGTCTCAACATTCTGGAAAGAACAAAATGAAGAAGAAGTATCAAAGATGGAGATGCCATCACTGTGGAAGATTTGGGCATATCAAACCTCACTGTTATAAGCTACATGGATATCCAAATCAGATGTATCAGCAACCCTCCAAACAGAAAGTAGAAGGTACCAAGAAAGTGCTTAGACATCTTAGAAATCAGCAATCTCCTAAGCAAAAGACAGAAGTAATCAAGAAAGTTTGGAGACCAAAAGCTGACATTCAGACTGATCAAAGCCACATACCCAAGAACAAGATCAACAATCAAGCTTGGAGATCAGCTGAACAACACTCAGAGCAGAGGCATCAAAAGAAATCTCAACTCATCTGGTCAAAGAAGAGTACTGCACACATAGCACATACATCATTGAAAGTATCAGCTAAGGAAGACTGGTACTTTGACAGTGGATGCTCAAGACACATGACTGGATTGAAGAATTTGCTAGTAAACTTAAAGCCACATTCATCCAGGTATGTTACCTTTGGAGATGGAGCTAAAGGAGAGATCAAGGGAGTTGGAACCTTGGATTGTCAAGATGTTCCAAGATTAGATGATGTGCTGCTAGTTAAAGGTTTAACTGCTAACCTGATCAGCATAAGTCAACTATGTGATCAAGGATACAGTGTAAACTTTACAAAAACTGAATGCTTAGTGACTAACCAAGAGCAAGAAGTTGTCATGAAAGGTGCAAGGTCAAAAGACAACTGTTACATGTGGGAGCCATTAAATCTCAGTCTCACTTCAACTTGCACTCTAGCTAAAGAAGAAGAAGTGAAACTGTGGCATCAAAGACTAGGTCATCTTCATTTCAGAGGCATAAAGAAGATCATATCTATGGATGCTGTAAGAGGTATTCCCAAACTGAAGATTGATGATGGCAAAATATGTGGTGATTGTCAAATAGGCAAACAAACCAAGATGTCCCATCCAAAGCTCCAACATCTGACAACTTCCAAAGTTTTGGAACTTTTACATATGGATCTTATGGGACCTATGCAGGTTGAAAGTCTTGGTGGTAAGAGGTATGCCTATGTGGTGGTTGATGACTTTTCAAGATATACATGGATAAATTTCATTAAAGAAAAGTCAGATGTCTTTGATGTATTCAAGGAATTATGTCAAAGATTGCAAAGGGAAAAATCCAGCTGTGTGATCAGAATAAGAAGTGATCATGGAAAAGAATTTGAGAATCAAAAGTTCTTAGATTTTTGCTCTTCAGAAGGAATCAATCATGAGTATTCTTCTCCTATCACTCCTCAACAGAATGGGATTGTTGAAAGGAAGAATAGAACTATTCAAGAATCAGCAAGAGCTATGATCCATGCTAAGAAGTTACCTCTGTATTTCTGGGCTGAAGCTATGAACACTGCCTGCTACATCCATAACAGAGTTACCTTGAGAAAAGGAACCCTGTCCACAATATATGAAGTCTGGAAGGGCAGAAAACCCACTGTGAAGTACTTTCATGTGTTTGGAAGTAAATGCTATATTCTGGCAGATAGGGAGCAAAGGAGAAAAATGGATCCTAAAAGTGATGAAGGAATTTTCCTTGGATACTCTATAAACAGCAGAGCATATAGAGTATTTAACTACAGAACAAATGTTATCATGGAATCCATAAATGTGATAATTGATGATGCTCCTACAGATGTCCCAGAAGATGTTGGAACATCTGCTGAGATCAAGATTGAAGCTGAAGAAAAGAATGATCAATATAACTTCACTCAAAATGATACAAGGTCAGAAGATTCAAGCAAACCTCCCTCCATCAGAATACAGAAGGATCATCCCAAAGATTTAATAATTGGTGATCCCAACAGAGGTGTGAGCACTAGATCAAGAGAAGTGATTTCAGGTTCTTGTTTTGTGTCCAAAATAGAACCTAAAAACATCAAGGAGGCTCTCACTGATGAATACTGGATTTGTGCTATGCAAGAGGAATTAGGTCAATTCACAAGGAATGAAGTGTGGAATCTTGTTCCTAGACCTAATGACATAAATGTGATTGGTACAAAATGGGTGTACAAGAACAAGTCAAATGAACAAGGAATTGTTACAAAGAACAAAGCTAGACTTGTGGCTCAAGGATACACTCAAATTGAAGGGGTAGACTTTGATGAAACCTTTGCACCAGTAGCAAGGCTTGAATCAATAAGATTACTGTTGGGAATTGCTTGTATCTTAAAGTTCAAGCTATTTCAAATGGATGTGAAAAGTGCCTTTCTTAATGGTTATCTTAATGAAGAGGTATATGTAGAACAGCCTAAAGGATTTGTTGATCCAAGCTGTCCAAATCATGTATACAAACTCAAGAAAGCACTTTATGGTCTGAAGCAAGCTCCAAGGGCATGGTATGAGAGACTTACCACATTTCTTATCAAGCAAGGATACAGAAAAGGTGGGATTGATAAAACCCTGTTTGTTAAAGATGAAGAAGGAAATGTCATGATTGCACAAATATATGTTGATGACATTGTGTTTGGTGGGATGTCTGATAAGATGGTCAAACATTTTGTCAAGCAGATGGAAGCTGAATTTGAAATGAGTCTAGTAGGTGAATTAACCTATTTTCTTGGTCTGCAAGTTAAGCAAATGGAAGACTCAATGTTCATCTCACAAAGCAAGTACTCCAAGAACATAGTGAAGAAATTTGGAATGGAAAATGCTTCTCATAAAAGAACTCCTGCTCCTACACATTTAAAGCTGACTAAAGATGAAAAGGGTGAGAAGGTAGATCAAAGTTTATATAGAAGCATGATTGGAAGCTTGTTATACTTGACTGCTAGCAGACCAGACATTGCATTTGCAGTAGGAGTTTGTGCAAGATATCAAGCTGATCCAAAAGTCAGTCATCTCAATCAAGTCAAGAGAATCCTTAAATATGTTAATGGTACATGTGACTATGGCATAATGTACTTTCATGGATGCAAACCAATTCTCACTGGCTTCTGTGATGCTGATTGGGCAGGAAGTGCTGATGACAGAAAAAGCACTTCAGGAGGATGCTTCTTTCTAGGAAACAATCTGATTTCTTGGTTCAGTAAGAAACAGAATTGTGTGTCATTATCTACAGCTGAAGCTGAGTATATAGCAGCAGGTAGCAGTTGTTCTCAGTTGGTTTGGATGAAGCATATGCTCACTGAGTACAATGTCCCACAGGATGTCATGACATTGTACTGTGACAACTTAAGTGCAATCAACATATCTAAAAATCCTATCCAACACAGCAGGACAAAGCATATTGATATCAGACATCATTTCATCAGAGATCTTGTAGAAGAAAAGGTGATTTCATTGGAGCATGTAGCTACAGATCTGCAGTTAGCTGATATCTTTACCAAGGCATTGGATGCTACACAATTTGAGAACTTAAGGGGCAAACTTGGAATCTGTTTATGTGATATCTAGCAGTTAATGAGATGTGCCAACATGTCATATGACATTGCATGGCTTAATTTCCAGATGGCAAAACTGGTCTGGACAAGATCTTTGGGAATTCCAATCCTAATCATTTGGACTGTAACGGTTACTTATTTAGGAACTCCTTATAATCAACTATCAAGAGTCTCATTACATCATCTAAAGCGAATCACATTAACTAGCAATCCTTCAGAAATCATAAACCCTAAAGCTGCACATTCATCTTCTTCAACAATGTCTCAAAACCCTAAAACATCTGAAGAAGTTCTCAATCAGAAAGACGTGGTTCATGCTACTCCTATTTCTATGGTGCCAATGCAATCAACACCATTAGACGAGCTCAGGGGAAGCGCTTCTCACTCTAAAAAGGCAAGAACACCAAAGAGAGCTAAAGATCAAGTTTGTAGCAAAGCCAAAGGAGGCATTCCTTCTCCTGCTAACATGCCACCAAAATCTTCAAACTATGTGGATGATTCAATCAAGGAGATTGTCACCCAAATTCTGTTTGAACAAAGAAAGGTGAGTGGGATCTCTGTTCCATTGCAAACCATGCCTGCTCCCCAAGAAGAACCATCTCAAACTGCAGAGGGCACTTCTGCAGAACAAGATGTCCCAATAAATGTTGGAACATCTGCAGATGAGAAAGAAAATTCATCTGATGCTGAACAGACTGAGGTCCAAGAAAAGGCCTCAAGTGAAAGTGATAAAGAAAACTCTGAGGATCAGAATAAGGCCTTAAATGAAGATAATGACAAAGTCTCTGAGGATCAGACCAAAGCCTCAGATGAAGATCTAATTCCTGCTGATCAACAAGCTGAAGAAGAGACTGCTCAATCTCCTCCAGGGGTCAATCTGGAGCAGGACTCTGATGCAGAAATCATAGCATCTGTCAAACCCAGCATAGCCAAAAGACTCAGGTCCAGGCAGGGTAAGATGCAAGCTGAAGCAGCAATTCCTGAAAAGAAGAAAGCCTCTCCAAAGAAAGGGAAAGCTAAAGCCTCTTTTGGGCCATCAAAACAATGGAGTAAAGTTCAAACTCAGAAAAGAAAGGCTGTCACACCATCAGATTCAGATGTTGAATCAGATGTCCCAACATCTCCTCCTAAGAAGAGACCAGCAATATCCAGAGCTTCATCTGCTGTACCAGAAGCTCCCTTGGATAACATATCATTTCACCATGTCTCTAGTGTGAACAGGTGGAAATATGTGTACCAAAGAAGGGTTGCCCTGGAAAGAGAACTGAGCAGCAATGCACTTGAGTGCACAGAACTGATAGACCTCATATCTGCTGCAGGACTGTTCAAGACAGTCTCAGACCTCTCTCCCTGCTATGAACTTCTTGTCAAAGAGTTCATTGTGAATCTTCAGGAAGATTGTTCACATGGTAAGTCCTCTGAATTCCAAAAAGTTTTTGTTAGAGGTAGATGTGTGGAGTTTTCTCCCCAAATCATAAATCAGTATCTAGGAAGAGAAACAGATGGACCAAATGAGCTAGGCAAGACAGATAATCAAGTCTGTAAGGTGATAACTGCTGACCAGGTCAAGGCATGGCCTGTGAAGGGAAAGCTATCTGTAAGCATGCTTACCAGAAAGTATGCCATGCTGAACAGGATTGGTACATCTAATTGGGTGCCTACCAACCACACTTCATCAATCTCAACTGGTCTGGCCAGATTCATCTTTGCTGTGGGGACTCAAACCAAGATGGATTATGGAGCTTTTATATTTGATCAAACCATGAAGCATGCCAGCTCCTCTGCAACCAAGCTACCAATTGCTTTTCCATCATTGCTGTGTGGTATTGTACTCAATCAATATCCTGGGATTTTAACTGACAAGGATACTGCCTGCAAGAGAGAGAGCCCCCTGGCTTTTCACTACAAATTATTTCTCAGTCACCATGCTGCAGATGTTGAAACACCTGCTGGGACATCTGCTGGTACCTCTACTGTTAAGAATCCAATCTCCAAGAAGGCCTTAATTGCTGAACTGAAAAGCACCTGCAAAGAGCTTGAAGCTAGAAAGCAGAAGCTTGAAGAAATAATTAAAAGATTGGAAAGTGAAGCAGATCAGAATGCTGCATCAGGTGAAGACAGTGAAGCTGAAAGTGAAGCTGATAAAGATGAAGACACTGAAGTGGAGGAAGCTACTGAGTATGATGAATCTGAGTGATCTTTGTATGTGAGGCATTTGTAATGACAACAATGATTTGTAATTCTGGATAATAGTTCTTTGGCCCCTAATTTTGTGCCTACCAAGGGGGAGAACAACATCAAATGTAATTGCTGTTTAAATGAATGAAATCTGTTTGTTTCTGACTGAACTGAATAAGTGTGAATATTTCTGTTGAAACAAGACTGGACTCATATATGTTTGAGGGGGAGTAAAACTCAAATATGAATCAACAGAATAGTAATGATATACTCTGATAAAAAGAACTTCTGCTGCACTCTGAAAACCAGAAAAGATGTTAGCCAAAAATTAGCCAAAGGGGGAGTTTGTAGATGTTTAAGAATTGGCAGAATTTTTGACCAAACAAGGAATGTTAAATTCAGTTCAGAATGTCCTATCAGATGTTGGGACATTAGCAAACAGAGTATGTGAACTTGGTTCAGGATGTCCTACCAGATGTTGGGACATTGTATAAATGACTAAGTTCAGTTTTGTCAGGATGTCCCAACAGATGTTGAGACATCTCAGACCTGCTACCAGAATTAATTATTGATTAACAGATCAGAGATATTTAAGGAGAATTATCTGGAATTAATTAATGCTGGTTAAAACAGACCAAGGCGCATCTGTAGGGAGGTTTTAAATTGAAGATTCAGATTAAAACAGAAGACCTAATGCACCTAGAATATAGGAGGTAACAAACCCTAAATTCAAGGTGACAGCTGCTGCACATTAGGGCTGGATCATTCTACAGAAAGCCCAAAAATTCAGAACCTATTTAAACAACAGAAAATCATAGAATTTAGCACGAATTTCAGAAGACTAAATAGGGTGTCTAGTGTTTTAATAGCAGGTTGCTTTTATGTACCACTTTATGAGCTTTTAAGCAAAAGTGCATTTGTGACTTGATTGAAACTGTGAAGTAAAATCAAGCTGTTATTTTTGAAGGATGCCTTCAACTTTTGTAAACTTGTAAACTTGATCACTGGGTGATTAAGGGGGAGTGAGTAGGGTACTCTTATCTAAGTGAGTCTTAGGTAGAAATTGCATTGGGTAAGTATTAAGTGATAGATTAAACAGGGTGGTTTAAGTCTAGAATTAATATTACTAATAGTGGATTTCCTCCTGGCTTGGTAGCCTCCAGATGTAGGTGTGGTTATACACTGAACTGGGTTAACAAACTTCTGTGTTGTTTATTTTTCCTGCTGTTTAAGTTTTGGTTAAAATTTGTCAAATGTCCTATTAAGTGTTAGAACATCTCTTAGGACATCTCATTACAGAATTTCAGTTATGATGGAAGTCCAAGCAAAATATTATCTGAAAATTAGATTCTATGAAACTTTGGGAAATGCAAGTGTCGGTCAAAAAATCATAATATATGATACACTAGTTTCGGTTAAAAAAATCAAATTAAATTGAGGACGGATCGAAATGATATGAAACTTTTCAGATCATTTATATATTTTAGGTAGGAAGGTTTTGATGGAAATCAATTCAAAATATCATCTGAGAATTAGATTCTATGAAACATTTTGAAATGCAAATGTCGGTTAAAAAATAATAATGTATTATATATTAGTTGATACTAGTTTCGCTCAAAATTCAAATTAAATCGGGGAATGTTTGAAATGATATGAAACTTTCTAGATCATTTATATATGTTAGGTGGGAAGGTTATGATGAAAGTCCCTGCAAAAAATCATTTGAGAATTAGATACTATGAAACATTTTGAAATGCAAGTTTCGGTCAAAAAATCATAATATATTATACTCTAGTTTATACTAGTTTCGGTAAAAAAAATCAAATTAAATCTAGGACTGTTTGGAACGATACAAAAATTTTATGAACCTTTATAAATGTTATAAGGGAAGGTTATGATTGAAGTCCATGCAAAAAATCATCTGAAAATTAGATTCTATGAATCTTTTCGAAATGCTAGTTCTGTTAAAAAAATCGTAATATATTATACACTAGTTTCGGTCAAAAAATCAAATTAAATCGAGGATTGTTCGAAATGATACGAAACTTATCAAATCATTTAAATATGTTACGAGGGAAGGTTATGATGGAAGTCCATGCGAAAAATCATCTGAGAATTAGATTCTATGAAACATTTTTAAATTCAAGTTTCGGTCTAAAAAATCATAATGTATTATACACTAATTTACACTATTTTTCGGTCAAAAATCAAATTAAATTGGGGGACTGTTTGAAATGATACGAAACTTTTTCAGATCATTTATATATGTTAGACAAGAAGGTTATAATGGAAGTACATGCAAAAAATCAATTTAGAATTAAATTCTATAAAACGTTTTGAGATGCATGTTTCGGGCAAAAAATCATAATATATTATACACTAGTTTCGGGCAAAAAATTAAATTAAATTTAGGACTATTCGAAATAATACGAGACTTTTATGAACATTTATATACGTTATAAGGGAAAGTTATGATGGAAGTCCAAGCAAAATATTATCTGAAAATTAGATTCTATGAAACTTTTGGAAATGCAAGTGTCGGTCAAAAAATCATAATATATGATACACTAGTTTCGGGTAAAAAAATCAAATTAAATTGAGGACGGATCGAAATGATATGAAACTTTTCAGATCATTTATATATTTTAGGTAGGAAGGTTTTGATGGAAATCAATTCAAAATATCATCTGAGAATTAGATTCTATGAAACATTTTGAAATGCAAATTTCCGTTAAAAAATCATAATGTATTATATATTAGTTGATACTAGTTTCGCTCAAAATTCAAATTAAATCGGGGAATGTTTGAAATGATATGAAACTTTCTAGATCATTTATATATGTTAGGTGGGAAGGTTATGATGGAAGTCCCTGCAAAAAATCATTTGAGAATTAGATACTATGAAACGTTTTGAAATGCAAGTTTCGGTCAAAAAATCATAATATATTATACTCTAGTTTATACTAGTTTCGGTAAAAAAAATCAAATTAAATCTAGGACTGTTTGGAACGATACAAAAATTTTATGAACCTTTATAAATGTTATAAGGGAAGGTTATGATTGAAGTCCATGCAAAAAATCATCTGAAAATTAGATTCTATGAATCTTTTCGAAATGCTAGTTCTGTTAAAAAAATCGTAATATATTATACACTAGTTTCGGTCAAAAAATCAAATTAAATCGAGGATTGTTCGAAATGATACGAAACTTATCAAATCATTTAAATATGTTACGAGGGAAGGTTATGATGGAAGTCCATGCGAAAAATCATCTGAGAATTAGATTCTATGAAACATTTTTAAATTCAAGTTTCGGTCTAAAAAATCATAATGTATTATACACTAATTTACACTATTTTTCGGTCAAAAATCAAATTAAATTGGGGGACTGTTTGAAATGATACGAAACTTTTTCAGATCATTTAAATATGTTAGACAAGAAGGTTATAATGGAAGTACAGGCAAAAAATACATTTAGAATTAAATTCTATAAAACGTTTTGAAATGCATGTTTCGGTCAAAAAATCATAATATATTATACACTAGTTTCGGGCAAAAAATCAAATTAAATTTAGGAATATTCGAAATAATACGAAACTTTTATGAACATTTATATACGTTATAAGGGAAGGTTATGATGGAAGTCCAAGCAAAATATTATCTGAAAATTAGATTCTATGAAACTTTTGGAAATGCAAGTGTCGGTCAAAAAATCATAATATATGATACACTAGTTTCGGTTAAAAAAATCAAATTAAATTGAGGACGGATCGAAATGATATGAAACTTTTCAGATCATTTATATATTTTAGGTAGGAAGGTTTTGATGGAAATCAATTCAAAATATCATCTGAGAATTAGATTCTATGAAACATTTTGAAATGCAAATGTCGGTTAAAAAATAATAATGTATTATATATTAGTTGATACTAGTTTCGCTCAAAATTCAAATTAAATCGGGGAATGTTTGAAATGATATGAAACTTTCTAGATCATTTATATATGTTAGGTGGGAAGGTTATGATGGAAGTCCCTGCAAAAAATCATTTGAGAATTAGATACTATGAAACGTTTTGAAATGCAAGTTTCGGTCAAAAAATCATAATATATTATACTCTAGTTTATACTAGTTTCGGTAAAAAAAATCAAATTAAATCTAGGACTGTTTGGAACGATACAAAAATTTTATGAACCTTTATAAATGTTATAAGGGAAGGTTATGATTGAAGTCCATGCAAAAAATCATCTGAAAATTAGATTCTATGAATCTTTTCGAAATGCTATTTCTGTTAAAAAAATCGTAATATATTATACACTAGTTTCGGTCAAAAAATCAAATTAAATCGAGGATTGTTCGAAATGATACGAAACTTATCAAATCATTTAAATATGTTACGAGGGAAGGTTATGATGGAAGTCCATGCGAAAAATCATCTGAGAATTAGATTCTATGAAACATTTTTAAATTCAAGTTTCGGTCTAAAAAATCATAATGTATTATACACTAATTTACACTATTTTTCGGTCAAAAATCAAATTAAATTGGGGGACTGTTTGAAATGATACGAAACTTTTTCAGATCATTTAAATATGTTAGACAAGAAGGTTATAATGGAAGTACAGGCAAAAAATACATTTAGAATTAAATTCTATAAAACGTTTTGAAATGCATGTTTCGGTCAAAAAATCATAATATATTATACACTAGTTTCGGGCAAAAAATCAAATTAAATTTAGGAATATTCGAAATAATACGAAACTTTTATGAACATTTATATACGTTATAAGGGAAGGTTATGATGGAAGTCCAAGCAAAATATTATCTGAAAATTAGATTCTATGAAACTTTTGGAAATGCAAGTGTCGGTCAAAAAATCATAATATATGATACACTAGTTTCGGTTAAAAAAATCAAATTAAATTGAGGACGGATCGAAATGATATGAAACTTTTCAGATCATTTATATATTTTAGGTAGGAAGGTTTTGATGGAAATCAATTCAAAATATCATCTGAGAATTAGATTCTATGAAACATTTTGAAATGCAAATGTCGGTTAAAAAATAATAATGTATTATATATTAGTTGATACTAGTTTCGCTCAAAATTCAAATTAAATCGGGGAATGTTTGAAATGATATGAAACTTTCTAGATCATTTATATATGTTAGGTGGGAAGGTTATGATGGAAGTCCCTGCAAAAAATCATTTGAGAATTAGATACTATGAAACGTTTTGAAATGCAAGTTTCGGTCAAAAAATCATAATATATTATACTCTAGTTTATACTAGTTTCGGTAAAAAAAATCAAATTAAATCTAGGACTGTTTGGAACGATACAAAAATTTTATGAACCTTTATAAATGTTATAAGGGAAGGTTATGATTGAAGTCCATGCAAAAAATCATCTGAAAATTAGATTCTATGAATCTTTTCGAAATGCTATTTCTGTTAAAAAAATCGTAATATATTATACACTAGTTTCGGTCAAAAAATCAAATTAAATCGAGGATTGTTCGAAATGATACGAAACTTATCAAATCATTTAAATATGTTACGAGGGAAGGTTATGATGGAAGTCCATGCGAAAAATCATCTGAGAATTAGATTCTATGAAACATTTTTAAATTCAAGTTTCGGTCTAAAAAATCATAATGTATTATACACTAATTTACACTATTTTTCGGTCAAAAATCAAATTAAATTGGGGGACTGTTTGAAATGATACGAAACTTTTTCAGATCATTTATATATGTTAGACAAGAAGGTTATAATGGAAGTACATGCAAAAAATCAATTTAGAATTAAATTCTATAAAACGTTTTGAGATGCATGTTTCGGTCAAAAAATCATAATATATTATACACTAGTTTCGGGCAAAAAATCAAATTAAATTTAGGACTATTCGAAATAATACGAGACTTTTATGAACATTTATATACGTTATAAGGGAAGGTTATGATGGAAGTTCAAGCAAAATATTATCTGAAAATTAGATTCTATGAAACTTTTGGAAATGCAAGTGTCGGTCAAAAAATCATAATATATGATACACTAGTTTCGGTTAAAAAAATCAAATTAAATTGAGGACGGATCGAAATGATATGAAACTTTTCAGATCATTTATATATTTTAGGTAGGAAGGTTTTGATGGAAATCAATTCAAAATATCATCTGAGAATTAGATTCTATGAAACATTTTGAAATGCAAATGTCGGTTAAAAAATAATAATGTATTATATATTAGTTGATACTAGTTTCGCTCAAAATTCAAATTAAATCGGGGAATGTTTGAAATGATATGAAACTTTCTAGATCATTTATATATGTTAGGTGGGAAGGTTATGATGGAAGTCCCTGCAAAAAATCATTTGAGAATTAGATACTATGAAACGTTTTGAAATGCAAGTTTCGGTCAAAAAATCATAATATATTATACTCTAGTTTATACTAGTTTCGGTAAAAAAAATCAAATTAAATCTAGGACTGTTTGGAACGATACAAAAATTTTATGAACCTTTATAAATGTTATAAGGGAAGGTTATGATTGAAGTCCATGCAAAAAATCATCTGAAAATTAGATTCTATGAATCTTTTCGAAATGCTAGTTCTCTTAAAAAAATCGTAATATATTATACACTAGTTTCGGTCAAAAAATCAAATTAAATCGAGGATTGTTCGAAATGATACGAAACTTATCAAATCATTTAAATATGTTACGAGGGAAGGTTATGATGGAAGTCCATGCGAAAAATCATCTGAGAATTAGATTCTATGAAACATTTTTAAATTCAAGTTTCGGTCTAAAAAATCATAATGTATTATACACTAATTTACACTATTTTTCGGTCAAAAATCAAATTAAATTGGGGGACTGTTTGAAATGATACGAAACTTTTTCAGATCATTTATATATGTTAGACAAGAAGGTTATAATGGAAGTACATGCAAAAAATCAATTTAGAATTAAATTCTATAAAACGTTTTGAGATGCATGTTTCGGTCAAAAAATCATAATATATTATACACTAGTTTCGGGCAAAAAATCAAATTAAATTTAGGACTATTCGAAATAATACGAGACTTTTATGAACATTTATATACGTTATAAGGGAAGGTTATGATGGAAGTCCAAGCAAAATATTATCTGAAAATTAGATTCTATGAAACTTTTGGAAATGCAAGTGTCGGTCAAAAAATCATAATATATGATACACTAGTTTCGGTTAAAAAAATCAAATTAAATTGAGGACGGATCGAAATGATATGAAACTTTTCAGATCATTTATATATTTTAGGTAGGAAGGTTTTGATGGAAATCAATTCAAAATATCATCTGAGAATTAGATTCTATGAAACATTTTGAAATGCAAATTTCCGTTAAAAAATCATAATGTATTATATATTAGTTGATACTAGTTTCGCTCAAAATTCAAATTAAATCGGGGAATGTTTGAAATGATATGAAACTTTCTAGATCATTTATATATGTTAGGTGGGAAGGTTATGATGGAAGTCCCTGCAAAAAATCATTTGAGAATTAGATACTATGAAACGTTTTGAAATGCAAGTTTCGGTCAAAAAATCATAATATATTATACTCTAGTTTATACTAGTTTCGGTAAAAAAAATCAAATTAAATCTAGGACTGTTTGGAACGATACAAAAATTTTATGAACCTTTATATATGTTAAAAGGGAAGGTTATGATTGAAGTCCATGCAAAAAATCATCTGAAAATTAGATTCTATGAATCTTTTCGAAATGCTAGTTCTGTTAAAAAATCGTAATATATTATACACTAGTTTCGGTCAAAAAATCAAATTAAATCGAGGATTGTTCGAAATGATACGAAACTTATCAAATCATTTAAATATGTTACGAGGGAAGGTTATGATGGAAGTCCATACGAAAAATCATCTGAGAATTAGATTCTATGAAACATTTTTAAATTCAAGTTTCGGTCTAAAAAATCATAATGTATTATACACTAATTTACACTATTTTTCGGTCAAAAATCAAATTAAATTGGGGGACTGTTTGAAATGATACGAAACTTTTTCAGATCATTTAAATATGTTAGACAAGAAGGTTATAATGGAAGTACAGGCAAAAAATAAATTTAGAATTAAATTCTATAAAACGTTTTGAAATGCATGTTTCGGTCAAAAAATCATAATATATTATACACTAGTTTCGGGCAAAAAATCAAATTAAATTTAGGACTATTCGAAATAATACGAAACTTTTATGAACATTTATATACGTTATAAGGGAAGGTTATGATGGAAGTCCAAGCAAAATATTATCTGAAAATTAGATTCTATGAAACTTTTGGAAATGCAAGTGTCGGTCAAAAAATCATAATATATGATACACTAGTTTCGGTTAAAAAAATCAAATTAAATTGAGGACGGATCGAAATGATATGAAACTTTTCAGATCATTTATATATTTTAGGTAGGAAGGTTTTGATGGAAATCAATTCAAAATATCATCTGAGAATTAGATTCTATGAAACATTTTGAAATGCAAATGTCGGTTAAAAAATAATAATGTATTATATATTAGTTGATACTAGTTTCGCTCAAAATTCAAATTAAATCGGGGAATGTTTGAAATGATATGAAACTTTCTAGATCATTTATATATGTTAGGTGGGAAGGTTATGATGGAAGTCCCTGCAAAAAATCATTTGAGAATTAGATACTATGAAATGTTTTGAAATGCAAGTTTCGGTCAAAAAATCATAATATATTATACTCTAGTTTATACTAGTTTCGGTAAAAAAAATCAAATTAAATCTAGGACTGTTTGGAACGATACAAAAATTTTATGAACCTTTATAAA
This sequence comes from Lathyrus aphaca, assembly GCA_963966055.1. Classification (NCBI taxonomy): domain Eukaryota; kingdom Viridiplantae; phylum Streptophyta; class Magnoliopsida; order Fabales; family Fabaceae; genus Lathyrus; species Lathyrus aphaca. Next base: position 27,452,656 of record OZ014523.1, on the reverse strand, counting down.
TGTTATAAGGGAAGGTTATGATTGAAGTCCATGCAAAAAATCATCTGAAAATTAGATTCTATGAATCTTTTCGAAATGCTAGTTCTCTTAAAAAAATCGTAATATATTATACACTAGTTTCGGTCAAAAAATCAAATTAAATCGAGGATTGTTCGAAATGATACGAAACTTATCAAATCATTTAAATATGTTACGAGGGAAGGTTATGATGGAAGTCCATGCGAAAAATCATCTGAGAATTAGATTCTATGAAACATTTTTAAATTCAAGTTTCGGTCTAAAAAATCATAATGTATTATACACTAATTTACACTATTTTTCGGTCAAAAATCAAATTAAATTGGGGGACTGTTTGAAATGATACGAAACTTTTTCAGATCATTTATATATGTTAGACAAGAAGGTTATAATGGAAGTACATGCAAAAAATCAATTTAGAATTAAATTCTATAAAACGTTTTGAGATGCATGTTTCGGTCAAAAAATCATAATATATTATACACTAGTTTCGGGCAAAAAATCAAATTTAATTTAGGACTATTCGAAATAATACGAGACTTTTATGAACATTTATATACGTTATAAGGGAAGGTTATGATGGAAGTCCAAGCAAAATATTATCTGAAAATTAGATTCTATGAAACTTTTGGAAATGCAAGTGTCGGTCAAAAAATCATAATATATGATACACTAGTTTCGGTTAAAAAAATCAAATTAAATTGAGGACGGATCGAAATGATATGAAACTTTTCAGATCATTTATATATTTTAGGTAGGAAGGTTTTGATGGAAATCAATTCAAAATATCATCTGAGAATTAGATTCTATGAAACATTTTGAAATGCAAATTTCCGTTAAAAAATCATAATGTATTATATATTAGTTGATACTAGTTTCGCTCAAAATTCAAATTAAATCGGGGAATGTTTGAAATGATATGAAACTTTCTAGATCATTTATATATGTTAGGTGGGAAGGTTATGATGGAAGTCCCTGCAAAAAATCATTTGAGAATTAGATACTATGAAACGTTTTGAAATGCAAGTTTCGGTCAAAAAATCATAATATATTATACTCTAGTTTATACTAGTTTCGGTAAAAAAAATCAAATTAAATCTAGGACTGTTTGGAACGATACAAAAATTTTATGAACCTTTATATATGTTAAAAGGGAAGGTTATGATTGAAGTCCATGCAAAAAATCATCTGAAAATTAGATTCTATGAATCTTTTCGAAATGCTAGTTCTGTTAAAAAATCGTAATATATTATACACTAGTTTCGGTCAAAAAATCAAATTAAATCGAGGATTGTTCGAAATGATACGAAACTTATCAAATCATTTAAATATGTTACGAGGGAAGGTTATGATGGAAGTCCATGCGAAAAATCATCTGAGAATTAGATTCTATGAAACATTTTTAAATTCAAGTTTCGGTCTAAAAAATCATAATGTATTATACACTAATTTACACTATTTTTCGGTCAAAAATCAAATTAAATTGGGGGACTGTTTGAAATGATACGAAACTTTTTCAGATCATTTAAATATGTTAGACAAGAAGGTTATAATGGAAGTACAGGCAAAAAATAAATTTAGAATTAAATTCTATAAAACGTTTTGAAATGCATGTTTCGGTCAAAAAATCATAATATATTATACACTAGTTTCGGGCAAAAAATCAAATTAAATTTAGGACTATTCGAAATAATACGAAACTTTTATGAACATTTATATACGTTATAAGGGAAGGTTATGATGGAAGTCCAAGCAAAATATTATCTGAAAATTAGATTCTATGAAACTTTTGGAAATGCAAGTGTCGGTCAAAAAATCATAATATATGATACACAAGTTTCGGTTAAAAAAATCAAATTAAATTGAGGACGGATCGAAATGATATGAAACTTTTCAGATCATTTATATATTTTAGGTAGGAAGGTTTTGATGGAAATCAATTCAAAATATCATCTGAGAATTAGATTCTATGAAACATTTTGAAATGCAAATGTCGGTTAAAAAATAATAATGTATTATATATTAGTTGATACTAGTTTCGCTCAAAATTCAAATTAAATCGGGGAATGTTTGAAATGATATGAAACTTTCTAGATCATTTATATATGTTAGGTGGGAAGGTTATGATGGAAGTCCCTGCAAAAAATCATTTGAGAATTAGATACTATGAAACGTTTTGAAATGCAAGTTTCGGTCAAAAAATCATAATATATTATACTCTAGTTTATACTAGTTTCGGTAAAAAAAATCAAATTAAATCTAGGACTGTTTGGAACGATACAAAAATTTTATGAACCTTTATAAATGTTATAAGGGAAGGTTATGATTGAAGTCCATGCAAAAAATCATCTGAAAATTAGATTCTATGAATCTTTTCGAAATGCTAGTTCTGTTAAAAAAATCGTAATATATTATACACTAGTTTCGGTCAAAAAATCAAATTAAATCGAGGATTGTTCGAAATGATACGAAACTTATCAAATCATTTAAATATGTTACGAGGGAAGGTTATGATGGAAGTCCATGCGAAAAATCATCTGAGAATTAGATTCTATGAAACATTTTTAAATTCAAGTTTCGGTCTAAAAAATCATAATGTATTATACACTAATTTACACTATTTTTCGGTCAAAAATCAAATTAAATTGGGGGACTGTTTGAAATGATACGAAACTTTTTCAGATCATTTATATATGTTAGACAAGAAGGTTATAATGGAAGTACATGCAAAAAATCAATTTAGAATTAAATTCTATAAAACGTTTTGAGATGCATGTTTCGGTCAAAAATTCATAATATATTATACACTAGTTTCGGGCAAAAAATCAAATTAAATTTAGGACTATTCGAAATAATACGAGACTTTTATGAACATTTATATACGTTATAAGGGAAGGTTATGATGGAAGTCCAAGTAAAATATTATCTGAAAATTAGATTCTATGAAACTTTTGGAAATGCAAGTGTCGGTCAAAAAATCATAATATATGATACACTAGTTTCGGTTAAAAAAATCAAATTAAATTGAGGACGGATCGAAATGATATGAAACTTTTCAGATCATTTATATATTTTAGGTAGGAAGGTTTTGACGGAAATCAATTCAAAATATCATCTGAGAATTAGATTCTATGAAACATTTTGAAATGCAAATGTCGGTTAAAAAATAATAATGTATTATATATTAGTTGATACTAGTTTCGCTCAAAATTCAAATTAAATCGGGGAATGTTTGAAATGATATGAAACTTTCTAGATCATTTATATATGTTAGGTGGGAAGGTTATGATGGAAGTCCCTGCAAAAAATCATTTGAGAATTAGATACTATGAAACGTTTTGAAATGCAAGTTTCGGTCAAAAAATCATAATATATTATACTCTGGTTTATACTAGTTTCGGTAAAAAAAATCAAATTAAATCTAGGACTGTTTGGAACGATACAAAAATTTTATGAACCTTTATATATGTTAAAAGGGAAGGTTATGATTGAAGTCCATGCAAAAAATCATCTGAAAATTAGATTCTATGAATCTTTTCGAAATGCTAGTTCTGTTAAAAAAATCGTAATATATTATACACTAGTTTCGGTCAAAAAATCAAATTAAATCGAGGATTGTTCGAAATGATACGAAACTTATCAAATCATTTAAATATGTTACGAGGGAAGGTTATGATGGAAGTCCATGCGAAAAATCATCTGAGAATTAGATTCTATGAAACATTTTTAAATTCAAGTTTCGGTCTAAAAAATCATAATGTATTATACACTAATTTACACTATTTTTCGGTCAAAAATCAAATTAAATTGGGGGACTGTTTGAAATGATACGAAACTTTTTCAGATCATTTATATATGTTAGACAAGAAGGTTATAATGGAAGTACATGCAAAAAATCAATTTAGAATTAAATTCTATAAAACGTTTTGAGATGCATGTTTCGGTCAAAAATTCATAATATATTATACACTAGTTTCGGGCAAAAAATCAAATTAAATTTAGGACTATTCGAAATAATACGAGACTTTTATGAACATTTATATACGTTATAAGGGAAGGTTATGATGGAAGTCCAAGTAAAATATTATCTGAAAATTAGATTCTATGAAACTTTTGGAAATGCAAGTGTCGGTCAAAAAATCATAATATATGATACACTAGTTTCGGTTAAAAAAATCAAATTAAATTGAGGACGGATCGAAATGATATGAAACTTTTCAGATCATTTATATATTTTAGGTAGGAAGGTTTTGATGGAAATCAATTCAAAATATCATCTGAGAATTAGATTCTATGAAACATTTTGAAATGCAAATGTCGGTTAAAAAATAATAATGTATTATATATTAGTTGATACTAGTTTCGCTCAAAATTCAAATTAAATCGGGGAATGTTTGAAATGATATGAAACTTTCTAGATCATTTATATATGTTAGGTGGGAAGGTTATGATGAAAGTCCCTGCAAAAAATCATTTGAGAATTAGATACTATGAAACATTTTGAAATGCAAGTTTCGGTCAAAAAATCATAATATATTATACTCTAGTTTATACTAGTTTCGGTAAAAAAAATCAAATTAAATCTAGGACTGTTTGGAACGATACAAAAATTTTATGAACCTTTATAAATGTTATAAGGGAAGGTTATGATTGAAGTCCATGCAAAAAATCATCTGAAAATTAGATTCTATGAATCTTTTCGAAATGCTAGTTCTCTTAAAAAAATCGTAATATATTATACACTAGTTTCGGTCAAAAAATCAAATTAAATCGAGGATTGTTCGAAATGATACGAAACTTATCAAATCATTTAAATATGTTACGAGGGAAGGTTATGATGGAAGTCCATGCGAAAAATCATCTGAGAATTAGATTCTATGAAACATTTTTAAATTCAAGTTTCGGTCTAAAAAATCATAATGTATTATACACTAATTTACACTATTTTTCGGTCAAATATCAAATTAAATTGGGGGACTGTTTGAAATGATACGAAACTTTTTCAGATCATTTATATATGTTAGACAAGAAGGTTATAATGGAAGTACATGCAAAAAATCAATTTAGAATTAAATTCTATAAAACGTTTTGAGATGCATGTTTCGGGCAAAAAATCATAATATATTATACACTAGTTTCGGGCAAAAAATTAAATTAAATTTAGGACTATTCGAAATAATACGAGACTTTTATGAACATTTATATACGTTATAAGGGAAAGTTATGATGGAAGTCCAAGCAAAATATTATCTGAAAATTAGATTCTATGAAACTTTTGGAAATGCAAGTGTCGGTCAAAAAATCATAATATATGATACACTAGTTTCGGTTAAAAAAATCAAATTAAATTGAGGACGGATCGAAATGATATGAAAATTTTCAGATCATTTATATATTTTAGGTAGGAAGGTTTTGATGGAAATCAATTCAAAATATCATCTGAGAATTAGATTCTATGAAACATTTTGAAATGCAAATTTCCGTTAAAAAATCATAATGTATTATATATTAGTTGATACTAGTTTCGCTAAAAATTCAAATTAAATCGGGGAATGTTTGAAATGATATGAAACTTTCTAGATCATTTATATATGTTAGGTGGGAAGGTTATGATGGAAGTCCCTGCAAAAAATCATTTGAGAATTAGATACTATGAAACGTTTTGAAATGCAAGTTTCGGTCAAAAAATCATAATATATTATACTCTAGTTTATACTAGTTTCGGTAAAAAAAATCAAATTAAATCTAGGACTGTTTGGAACGATACAAAAATTTTATGAACCTTTATATATGTTAAAAGGGAAGGTTATGATTGAAGTCCATGCAAAAAATCATCTGAAAATTAGATTCTATGAATCTTTTCGAAATGCTAGTTCTGTTAAAAAATCGTAATATATTATACACTAGTTTCGGTCAAAAAATCAAATTAAATCGAGGATTGTTCGAAATGATACGAAACTTATCAAATCATTTAAATATGTTACGAGGGAAGGTTATGATGGAAGTCCATGCGAAAAATCATCTGAGAATTAGATTCTATGAAACATTTTTAAATTCAAGTTTCGGTCTAAAAAATCATAATGTATTATACACTAATTTACACTATTTTTCGGTCAAAAATCAAATTAAATTGGGGGACTGTTTGAAATGATACGAAACTTTTTCAGATCATTTAAATATGTTAGACAAGAAGGTTATAATGGAAGTACAGGCAAAAAATAAATTTAGAATTAAATTCTATAAAACGTTTTGAAATGCATGTTTCGGTCAAAAAATCATAATATATTATACACTAGTTTCGGGCAAAAAATCAAATTAAATTTAGGACTATTCGAAATAATACGAAACTTTTATGAACATTTATATACGTTATAAGGGAAGGTTATGATGGAAGTCCAAGCAAAATATTATCTGAAAATTAGATTCTATGAAACTTTTGGAAATGCAAGTGTCGGTCAAAAAATCATAATATATGATACACTAGTTTCGGTTAAAAAAATCAAATTAAATTGAGGACGGATCGAAATGATATGAAACTTTTCAGATCATTTATATATTTTAGGTAGGAAGGTTTTGATGGAAATCAATTCAAAATATCATCTGAGAATTAGATTCTATGAAACATTTTGAAATGCAAATGTCGGTTAAAAAATAATAATGTATTATATATTAGTTGATACTAGTTTCGCTCAAAATTCAAATTAAATCGGGGAATGTTTGAAATGATATGAAACTTTCTAGATCATTTATATATGTTAGGTGGGAAGGTTATGATGGAAGTCCCTGCAAAAAATCATTTGAGAATTAGATACTATGAAACGTTTTGAAATGCAAGTTTCGGTCAAAAAATCATAATATATTATACTCTAGTTTATACTAGTTTCGGTAAAAAAAATCAAATTAAATCTAGGACTGTTTGGAACGATACAAAAATTTTATGAACCTTTATAAATGTTATAAGGGAAGGTTATGATTGAAGTCCATGCAAAAAATCATCTGAAAATTAGATTCTATGAATCTTTTCGAAATGCTAGTTCTGTTAAAAAAATCGTAATATATTATACACTAGTTTCGGTCAAAAAATCAAATTAAATCGAGGATTGTTCGAAATGATACGAAACTTATCAAATCATTTAAATATGTTACGAGGGAAGGTTATGATGGAAGTCCATGCGAAAAATCATCTGAGAATTAGATTCTATGAAACATTTTTAAATTCAAGTTTCGGTCTAAAAAATCATAATGTATTATACACTAATTTACACTATTTTTCGGTCAAAAATCAAATTAAATTGGGGGACTGTTTGAAATGATACGAAACTTTTTCAGATCATTTATATATGTTAGACAAGAAGGTTATAATGGAAGTACATGCAAAAAATCAATTTAGAATTAAATTCTATAAAACGTTTTGAGATGCATGTTTCGGTCAAAAATTCATAATATATTATACACTAGTTTCGGGCAAAAAATCAAATTAAATTTAGGACTATTCGAAATAATACGAGACTTTTATGAACATTTATATACGTTATAAGGGAAGGTTATGATGGAAGTCCAAGTAAAATATTATCTGAAAATTAGATTCTATGAAACTTTTGGAAATGCAAGTGTCGGTCAAAAAATCATAATATATGATACACTAGTTTCGGTTAAAAAAATCAAATTAAATTGAGGACGGATCGAAATGATATGAAACTTTTTAGATCATTTATATATTTTAGGTAGGAAGGTTTTGACGGAAATCAATTCAAAATATCATCTGAGAATTAGATTCTATGAAACATTTTGAAATGCAAATGTCGGTTAAAAAATAATAATGTATTATATATTAGTTGATACTAGTTTCGCTCAAAATTCAAATTAAATCGGGGAATGTTTGAAATGATATGAAACTTTCTAGATCATTTATATATGTTAGGTGGGAAGGTTATGATGGAAGTCCCTGCAAAAAATCATTTGAGAATTAGATACTATGAAACGTTTTGAAATGCAAGTTTCGGTCAAAAAATCATAATATATTATACTCTGGTTTATACTAGTTTCGGTAAAAAAAATCAAATTAAATCTAGGACTGTTTGGAACGATACAAAAATTTTATGAACCTTTATATATGTTAAAAGGGAAGGTTATGATTGAAGTCCATGCAAAAAATCATCTGAAAATTAGATTCTATGAATCTTTTCGAAATGCTAGTTCTGTTAAAAAAATCGTAATATATTATACACTAGTTTCGGTCAAAAAATCAAATTAAATCGAGGATTGTTCGAAATGATACGAAACTTATCAAATCATTTAAATATGTTACGAGGGAAGGTTATGATGGAAGTCCATGCGAAAAATCATCTGAGAATTAGATTCTATGAAACATTTTTAAATTCAAGTTTCGGTCTAAAAAATCATAATGTATTATACACTAATTTACACTATTTTTCGGTCAAAAATCAAATTAAATTGGGGGACTGTTTGAAATGATACGAAACTTTTTCAGATCATTTATATATGTTAGACAAGAAGGTTATAATGGAAGTACATGCAAAAAATCAATTTAGAATTAAATTCTATAAAACGTTTTGAGATGCATGTTTCGGTCAAAAATTCATAATATATTATACACTAGTTTCGGGCAAAAAATCAAATTAAATTTAGGACTATTCGAAATAATACGAGACTTTTATGAACATTTATATACGTTATAAGGGAAGGTTATGATGGAAGTCCAAGTAAAATATTATCTGAAAATTAGATTCTATGAAACTTTTGGAAATGCAAGTGTCGGTCAAAAAATCATAATATATGATACACTAGTTTCGGTTAAAAAAATCAAATTAAATTGAGGACGGATCGAAATGATATGAAACTTTTCAGATCATTTATATATTTTAGGTAGGAAGGTTTTGATGGAAATCAATTCAAAATATCATCTGAGAATTAGATTCTATGAAACATTTTGAAATGCAAATGTCGGTTAAAAAATAATAATGTATTATATATTAGTTGATACTAGTTTCGCTCAAAATTCAAATTAAATCGGGGAATGTTTGAAATGATATGAAACTTTCTAGATCATTTATATATGTTAGGTGGGAAGGTTATGATGAAAGTCCCTGCAAAAAATCATTTGAGAATTAGATACTATGAAACATTTTGAAATGCAAGTTTCGGTCAAAAAATCATAATATATTATACTCTAGTTTATACTAGTTTCGGTAAAAAAAATCAAATTAAATCTAGGACTGTTTGGAACGATACAAAAATTTTATGAACCTTTATAAATGTTATAAGGGAAGGTTATGATTGAAGTCCATGCAAAAAATCATCTGAAAATTAGATTCTATGAATCTTTTCGAAATGCTAGTTCTGTTAAAAAAATCGTAATATATTATACACTAGTTTCGGTCAAAAAATCAAATTAAATCGAGGATTGTTCGAAATGATACGAAACTTATCAAATCATTTAAATATGTTACGAGGGAAGGTTATGATGGAAGTCCATGCGAAAAATCATCTGAGAATTAGATTCTATGAAACATTTTTAAATTCAAGTTTCGGTCTAAAAAATCATAATGTATTATACACTAATTTACACTATTTTTCGGTCAAAAATCAAATTAAATTGGGGGACTGTTTGAAATGATACGAAACTTTTTCAGATCATTTATATATGTTAGACAAGAAGGTTATAATGGAAGTACATGCAAAAAATCAATTTAGAATTAAATTCTATAAAACGTTTTGAGATGCATGTTTCGGTCAAAAATTCATAATATATTATACACTAGTTTCGGGCAAAAAATCAAATTAAATTTAGGACTATTCGAAATAATACGAGACTTTTATGAACATTTATATACGTTATAAGGGAAGGTTATGATGGAAGTCCAAGTAAAATATTATCTGAAAATTAGATTCTATGAAACTTTTGGAAATGCAAGTGTCGGTCAAAAAATCATAATATATGATACACTAGTTTCGGTTAAAAAAATCAAATTAAATTGAGGACGGATCGAAATGATATGAAACTTTTCAGATCATTTATATATTTTAGGTAGGAAGGTTTTGATGGAAATCAATTCAAAATATCATCTGAGAATTAGATTCTATGAAACATTTTGAAATGCAAATGTCGGTTAAAAAATAATAATGTATTATATATTAGTTGATACTAGTTTCGCTCAAAATTCAAATTAAATCGGGGAATGTTTGAAATGATATGAAACTTTCTAGATCATTTATATATGTTAGGTGGGAAGGTTATGATGAAAGTCCCTGCAAAAAATCATTTGAGAATTAGATACTATGAAACATTTTGAAATGCAAGTTTCGGTCAAAAAATCATAATATATTATACTCTAGTTTATACTAGTTTCGGTAAAAAAAATCAAATTAAATCTAGGACTGTTTGGAACGATACAAAAATTTTATGAACCTTTATAAATGTTATAAGGGAAGGTTATGATTGAAGTCCATGCAAAAAATCATCTGAAAATTAGATTCTATGAATCTTTTCGAAATGCTAGTTCTGTTAAAAAAATCGTAATATATTATACACTAGTTTCGGTCAAAAAATCAAATTAAATCGAGGATTGTTCGAAATGATACGAAACTTATCAAATCATTTAAATATGTTACGAGGGAAGGTTATGATGGAAGTCCATGCGAAAAATCATCTGAGAATTAGATTCTATGAAACATTTTTAAATTCAAGTTTCGGTCTAAAAAATCATAATGTATTATACACTAATTTACACTATTTTTCGGTCAAAAATCAAATTAAATTGGGGGACTGTTTGAAATGATACGAAACTTTTTCAGATCATTTATATATGTTAGACAAGAAGGTTATAATGGAAGTACATGCAAAAAATCAATTTAGAATTAAATTCTATAAAACGTTTTGAGATGCATGTTTCGGTCAAAAAATCATAATATATTATACACTAGTTTCGGGCAAAAAATCAAATTAAATTTAGGACTATTCGAAATAATACGAGACTTTTATGAACATTTATATACGTTATAAGGGAAGGTTATGATGGAAGTCCAAGCAAAATATTATCTGAAAATTAGATTCTATGAAACTTTTGGAAATGCAAGTGTCGGTCAAAAAATCATAATATATGATACACTAGTTTCGGTTAAAAAAATCAAATTAATTTGAGGACGGATCGAAATGATATGAAACTTTTCAGATCATTTATATATTTTAGGTAGGAAGGTTTTGATGGAAATCAATTCAAAATATCATCTGAGAATTAGATTCTATGAAACATTTTGAAATGCAAATTTCCGTTAAAAAATCATAATGTATTATATATTAGTTGATACTAGTTTCGCTCAAAATTCAAATTAAATCGGGGAATGTTTGAAATGATATGAAACTTTCTAGATCATTTATATATGTTAGGTGGGAAGGTTATGATGGAAGTCCCTGCAAAAAATCATTTGAGAATTAGATACTATGAAACGTTTTGAAATGCAAGTTTCGGTCAAAAAATCATAATATATTATACTCTAGTTTATACTAGTTTCGGTAAAAAAAATCAAATTAAATCTAGGACTGTTTGGAACGATACAAAAATTTTATGAACCTTTATATATGTTAAAAGGGAAGGTTATGATTGAAGTCCATGCAAAAAATCATCTGAAAATTAGATTCTATGAATCTTTTCGAAATGCTAGTTCTGTTAAAAAAATCGTAATATATTATACACTAGTTTCGGTCAAAAAATCAAATTAAATCGAGGATTGTTCGAAATGATACGAAACTTATCAAATCATTTAAATATGTTACAAGGGAAGGTTATGATGGAAGTCCATGCGAAAAATCATCTGAGAATTAGATTCTATGAAACATTTTTAAATTCAAGTTTCGGTCTAAAAAATCATAATGTATTATACACTAATTTACACTATTTTTCGGTCAAAAATCAAATTAAATTGGGGGACTGTTTGAAATGATACGAAACTTTTTCAGATAATTTATATATGTTAGACAAGAAGGTTATAATGGAAGTACATGCAAAAAATCAATTTAGAATTAAATTCTATAAAACGTTTTGAGATGCATGTTTCGGGCAAAAAATCATAATATATTATACACTAGTTTCGGGCAAAAAATCAAATTAAATTTAGGACTATTCGAAATAATACGAGACTTTTATGAACATTTATATACGTTATAAGGGAAAGTTATGATGGAAGTCCAAGCAAAATATTATCTGAAAATTAGATTCTATGAAACTTTTGGAAATGCAAGTGTCGGTCAAAAAATCATAATATATGATACACTAGTTTCGGTTAAAAAAATCAAATTAAATTGAGGACGGATCGAAATGATATGAAACTTTTCAGATCATTTATATATTTTAGGTAGGAAGGTTTTGATGGAAATCAATTCAAAATATCATCTGAGAATTAGATTCTATGAAACATTTTGAAATGCAAATTTCCGTTAAAAAATCATAATGTATTATATATTAGTTGATACTAGTTTCGCTCAAAATTCAAATTAAATCGGGGAATGTTTGAAATGATATGAAACTTTCTAGATCATTTATATATGTTAGGTGGGAAGGTTATGATGGAAGTCCCTGCAAAAAATCATTTGAGAATTAGATACTATGAAACGTTTTGAAATGCAAGTTTCGGTCAAAAAATCATAATATATTATACTCTAGTTTATACTAGTTTCGGTAAAAAAAATCAAATTAAATCTAGGACTGTTTGGAACGATACAAAAATTTTATGAACCTTTATATATGTTAAAAGGGAAGGTTATGATTGAAGTCCATGCAAAAAATCATCTGAAAATTAGATTCTATGAATCTTTTCGAAATGCTAGTTCTGTTAAAAAAATCGTAATATATTATACACTAGTTTCGGTCAAAAAATCAAATTAAATCGAGGATTGTTCGAAATGATACGAAACTTATCAAATCATTTAAATATGTTACGAGGGAAGGTTATGATGGAAGTCCATGCGAAAAATCATCTGAGAATTAGATTCTATGAAACATTTTTAAATTCAAGTTTCGGTCTAAAAAATCATAATGTATTATACACTAATTTACACTATTTTTCGGTCAAAAATCAAATTAAATTGGGGGACTGTTTGAAATGATACGAAACTTTTTCAGATCATTTAAATATGTTAGACAAGAAGGTTATAATGGAAGTACATGCAAAAAATCAATTTAGAATTAAATTCTATAAAACGTTTTGAAATGCATGTTTCGGTCAAAAAATCATAATATATTATACACTAGTTTCGGGCAAAAAATCAAATTAAATTTAGGACTATTCGAAATAATACGAAACTTTTATGAACATTTATATACGTTATAAGGGAAGGTTATGATGGAAGTCCAAGCAAAATATTATCTGAAAATTAGATTCTATGAAACTTTTGGAAATGCAAGTGTCGGTCAAAAAATCATAATATATGATACACTAGTTTGGGTTAAAAAAATCAAATTAAATTGAGGACGGATCGAAATGATATGAAACTTTTCAGATCATTTATATATTTTAGGTAGGAAGGTTTTGATGGAAATCAATTCAAAATATCATCTGAGAATTAGATTCTATGAAACATTTTGAAATGCAAATTTCCGTTAAAAAATCATAATGTATTATATATTAGTTGATACTAGTTTCGCTCAAAATTCAAATTAAATCGGGGAATGTTTGAAATGATATGAAACTTTCTAGATCATTTATATATGTTAGGTGGGAAGGTTATGATGGAAGTCCCTGCAAAAAATCATTTGAGAATTAGATACTATGAAACGTTTTGAAATGCAAGTTTCGGTAAAAAAATCATAATATATTATACTCTAGTTTATACTAGTTTCGGTAAAAAAAAATCAAATTAAATCTAGGACTGTTTGGAACGATACAAAAATTTTATGAACCTTTATATATGTTAAAAGGGAAGGTTATGATTGAAGTCCATGCAAAAAATCATCTGAAAATTAGATTCTATGAATCTTTTCGAAATGCTAGTTCTGTTAAAAAAATCGTAATATATTATACACTAGTTTCGGTCAAAAAATCAAATTAAATCGAGGATTGTTCGAAATGATACGAAACTTATCAAATCATTTAAATATGTTACAAGGGAAGGTTATGATGGAAGTCCATGCGAAAAATCATCTGAGAATTAGATTCTATGAAACATTTTTAAATTCAAGTTTCGGTCTAAAAAATCATAATGTATTATACACTAATTTACACTATTTTTCGGTCAAAAATCAAATTAAATTGGGGGACTGTTTGAAATGATACGAAACTTTTTCAGATAATTTATATATGTTAGACAAGAAGGTTATAATGGAAGTACATGCAAAAAATCAATTTAGAATTAAATTCTATAAAACGTTTTGAGATGCATGTTTCGGGCAAAAAATCATAATATATTATACACAAGTTTCGGGCAAAAAATTAAATTAAATTTAGGACTATTCGAAATAATACGAGACTTTTATGAACATTTATATACGTTATAAGGGAAAGTTATGATGGAAGTCCAAGCAAAATATTATCTGAAAATTAGATTCTATGAAACTTTTGGAAATGCAAGTGTCGGTCAAAAAATCATAATATATGATACACTAGTTTCGGTTAAAAAAATCAAATTAAATTGAGGACGGATCGAAATGATATGAAACTTTTCAGATCATTTATATATTTTAGGTAGGAAGGTTTTGATGGAAATCAATTCAAAATATCATCTGAGAATTAGATTCTATGAAACATTTTGAAATGCAAATGTCGGTTAAAAAATAATAATGTATTATATATTAGTTGATACTAGTTTCGCTCAAAATTCAAATTAAATCGGGGAATGTTTGAAATGATATGAAACTTTCTAGATAATTTATATATGTTAGGTGGGAAGGTTATGATGAAAGTCCCTGCAAAAAATCATTTGAGAATTAGATACTATGAAACATTTTGAAATGCAAGTTTCGGTCAAAAAATCATAATATATTATACTCTAGTTTATACTAGTTTCGGTAAAAAAAATCAAATTAAATCTAGGACTGTTTGGAACGATACAAAAATTTTATGAACCTTTATAAATGTTATAAGGGAAGGTTATGATTGAAGTCCATGCAAAAAATCATCTGAAAATTAGATTCTATGAATCTTTTCGAAATGCTAGTTCTCTTAAAAAAATCGTAATATATTATACACTAGTTTCGGTCAAAAAATCAAATTAAATCGAGGATTGTTCGAAATGATACGAAACTTATCAAATCATTTAAATATGTTACGAGGGAAGGTTATGATGGAAGTCCATGCGAAAAATCATCTGAGAATTAGATTCTATGAAACATTTTTAAATTCAAGTTTCGGTCTAAAAAATCATAATGTATTATACACTAATTTACACTATTTTTCGGTCAAAAATCAAATTAAATTGGGGGACTGTTTGAAATGATACGAAACTTTTTCAGATCATTTATATATGTTAGACAAGAAGGTTATAATGGAAGTACATGCAAAAAATCAATTTAGAATTAAATTCTATAAAACGTTTTGAGATGCATGTTTCGGTCAAAAATTCATAATATATTATACACTAGTTTCGGGCAAAAAATCAAATTAAATTTAGGACTATTCGAAATAATACGAGACTTTTATGAACATTTATATACGTTATAAGGGAAGGTTATGATGGAAGTCCAAGTAAAATATTATCTGAAAATTAGATTCTATGAAACTTTTGGAAATGCAAGTGTCGGTCAAAAAATCATAATATATGATACACTAGTTTCGGTTAAAAAAATCAAATTAAATTGAGGACGGATCGAAATGATATGAAACTTTTCAGATCATTTATATATTTTAGGTAGGAAGGTTTTGACGGAAATCAATTCAAAATATCATCTGAGAATTAGATTCTATGAAACATTTTGAAATGCAAATGTCGGTTAAAAAATAATAATGTATTATATATTAGTTGATACTAGTTTCGCTCAAAATTCAAATTAAATCGGGGAATGTTTGAAATGATATGAAACTTTCTAGATCATTTATATATGTTAGGTGGGAAGGTTATGATGGAAGTCCCTGCAAAAAATCATTTGAGAATTAGATACTATGAAACGTTTTGAAATGCAAGTTTCGGTCAAAAAATCATAATATATTATACTCTAGTTTATACTAGTTTCGGTAAAAAAAATCAAATTAAATCTAGGACTGTTTGGAACGATACAAAAATTTTATGAACCTTTATATATGTTAAAAGGGAAGGTTATGATTGAAGTCCATGCAAAAAATCATCTGAAAATTAGATTCTATGAATCTTTTCGAAATGCTAGTTCTGTTAAAAAATCGTAATATATTATACACTAGTTTCGGTCAAAAAATCAAATTAAATCGAGGATTGTTCGAAATGATACGAAACTTATCAAATCATTTAAATATGTTACGAGGGAAGGTTATGATGGAAGTCCATGCGAAAAATCATCTGAGAATTAGATTCTATGAAACATTTTTAAATTCAAGTTTCGGTCTAAAAAATCATAATGTATTATACACTAATTTACACTATTTTTCGGTCAAAAATCAAATTAAATTGGGGGACTGTTTGAAATGATACGAAACTTTTTCAGATCATTTAAATATGTTAGACAAGAAGGTTATAATGGAAGTACAGGCAAAAAATAAATTTAGAATTAAATTCTATAAAACGTTTTGAAATGCATGTTTCGGTCAAAAAATCATAATATATTATACACTAGTTTCGGGCAAAAAATCAAATTAAATTTAGGACTATTCGAAATAATACGAAACTTTTATGAACATTTATATACGTTATAAGGTAAGGTTATGATGGAAGTCCAAGCAAAATATTATCTGAAAATTAGATTCTATGAAACTTTTGGAAATGCAAGTGTCGGTCAAAAAATCATAATATATGATACACTAGTTTCGGTTAAAAAAATCAAATTAAATTGAGGACGGATCGAAATGATATGAAACTTTTCAGATCATTTATATATTTTAGGTAGGAAGGTTTTGATGGAAATCAATTCAAAATATCATCTGAGAATTAGATTCTATGAAACATTTTGAAATGCAAATGTCGGTTAAAAAATAATAATGTATTATATATTAGTTGATACTAGTTTCGCTCAAAATTCAAATTAAATCGGGGAATGTTTGAAATGATATGAAACTTTCTAGATCATTTATATATGTTAGGTGGGAAGGTTATGATGGAAGTCCCTGCAAAAAATCATTTGAGAATTAGATACTATGAAACGTTTTGAAATGCAAGTTTCGGTCAAAAAATCATAATATATTATACTCTAGTTTATACTAGTTTCGGTAAAAAAAATCAAATTAAATCTAGGACTGTTTGGAACGATACAAAAATTTTATGAACCTTTATAAATGTTATAAGGGAAGGTTATGATTGAAGTCCATGCAAAAAATCATCTGAAAATTAGATTCTATGAATCTTTTCGAAATGCTAGTTCTGTTAAAAAAATCGTAATATATTATACACTAGTTTCGGTCAAAAAATCAAATTAAATCGAGGATTGTTCGAAATGATACGAAACTTATCAAATCATTTAAATATGTTACGAGGGAAGGTTATGATGGAAGTCCATGCGAAAAATCATCTGAGAATTAGATTCTATGAAACATTTTTAAATGCAAGTTTCGGTCTAAAAAATCATAATGTATTATACACTAATTTACACTATTTTTCGGTCAAAAATCAAATTAAATTGGGGGACTGTTTGAAATGATACGAAACTTTTTCAGATCATTTATATATGTTAGACAAGAAGGTTATAATGGAAGTACATGCAAAAAATCAATTTAGAATTAAATTCTATAAAACGTTTTGAGATGCATGTTTCGGTCAAAAATTCATAATATATTATACACTAGTTTCGGGCAAAAAATCAAATTAAATTTAGGACTATTCGAAATAATACGAGACTTTTATGAACATTTATATACGTTATAAGGGAAGGTTATGATGGAAGTCCAAGTAAAATATTATCTGAAAATTAGATTCTATGAAACTTTTGGAAATGCAAGTGTCGGTCAAAAAATCATAATATATGATACACTAGTTTCGGTTAAAAAAATCAAATTAAATTGAGGACGGATCGAAATGATATGAAACTTTTCAGATCATTTATATATTTTAGGTAGGAAGGTTTTGACGGAAATCAATTCAAAATATCATCTGAGAATTAGATTCTATGAAACATTTTGAAATGCAAATGTCGGTTAAAAAATAATAATGTATTATATATTAGTTGATACTAGTTTCGCTCAAAATTCTAATTAAATCGGGGAATGTTTGAAATGATATGAAACTTTCTAGATCATTTATATATGTTAGGTGGGAAGGTTATGATGGAAGTCCCTGCAAAAAATCATTTGAGAATTAGATACTATGAAACGTTTTGAAATGCAAGTTTCGGTCAAAAAATCATAATATATTATACTCTGGTTTATACTAGTTTCGGTAAAAAAAATCAAATTAAATCTAGGACTGTTTGGAACGATACAAAAATTTTATGAACCTTTATATATGTTAAAAGGGAAGGTTATGATTGAAGTCCATGCAAAAAATCATCTGAAAATTAGATTCTATGAATCTTTTCGAAATGCTAGTTCTGTTAAAAAAATCGTAATATATTATACACTAGTTTCGGTCAAAAAATCAAATTAAATCGAGGATTGTTCGAAATGATACGAAACTTATCAAATCATTTAAATATGTTACGAGGGAAGGTTATGATGGAAGTCCATGCGAAAAATCATCTGAGAATTAGATTCTATGAAACATTTTTAAATTCAAGTTTCGGTCTAAAAAATCATAATGTATTATACACTAATTTACACTATTTTTCGGTCAAAAATCAAATTAAATTGGGGGACTGTTTGAAATGATACGAAACTTTTTCAGATCATTTATATATGTTAGACAAGAAGGTTATAATGGAAGTACATGCAAAAAATCAATTTAGAATTAAATTCTATAAAACGTTTTGAGATGCATGTTTCGGTCAAAAATTCATAATATATTATACACTAGTTTCGGGCAAAAAATCAAATTAAATTTAGGACTATTCGAAATAATACGAGACTTTTATGAACATTTATATACGTTATAAGGGAAGGTTATGATGGAAGTCCAAGTAAAATATTATCTGAAAATTAGATTCTATGAAACTTTTGGAAATGCAAGTGTCGGTCAAAAAATCATAATATATGATACACTAGTTTCGGTTAAAAAAATCAAATTAAATTGAGGACGGATCGAAATGATATGAAACTTTTCAGATCATTTATATATTTTAGGTAGGAAGGTTTTGACGGAAATCAATTCAAAATATCATCTGAGAATTAGATTCTATGAAACATTTTGAAATGCAAATGTCGGTTAAAAAATAATAATGTATTATATATTAGTTGATACTAGTTTCGCTCAAAATTCAAATTAAATCGGGGAATGTTTGAAATGATATGAAACTTTCTAGATCATTTATATATGTTAGGTGGGAAGGTTATGATGGAAGTCCCTGCAAAAAATCATTTGAGAATTAGATACTATGAAACGTTTTGAAATGCAAGTTTCGGTCAAAAAATCATAATATATTATACTCTGGTTTATACTAGTTTCGGTAAAAAAAATCAAATTAAATCTAGGACTGTTTGGAACGATACAAAAATTTTATGAACCTTTATATATGTTAAAAGGGAAGGTTATGATTGAAGTCCATGCAAAAAATCATCTGAAAATTAGATTCTATGAATCTTTTCGAAATGCTAGTTCTGTTAAAAAAATCGTAATATATTATACACTAGTTTCGGTCAAAAAATCAAATTAAATCGAGGATTGTTCGAAATGATACGAAACTTATCAAATCATTTAAATATGTTACGAGGGAAGGTTATGATGGAAGTCCATGCGAAAAATCATCTGAGAATTAGATTCTATGAAACATTTTTAAATTCAAGTTTCGGTCTAAAAAATCATAATGTATTATACACTAATTTACACTATTTTTCGGTCAAAAATCAAATTAAATTGGGGGACTGTTTGAAATGATACGAAACTTTTTCAGATCATTTATATATGTTAGACAAGAAGGTTATAATGGAAGTACATGCAAAAAATCAATTTAGAATTAAATTCTATAAAACGTTTTGAGATGCATGTTTCGGTCAAAAAATCATAATATATTATACACTAGTTTCGGGCAAAAAATCAAATTAAATTTAGGACTATTCGAAATAATACGAGACTTTTATGAACATTTATATACGTTATAAGGGAAGGTTATGATGGAAGTCCAAGCAAAATATTATCTGAAAATTAGATTCTATGAAACTTTTGGAAATGCAAGTGTCGGTCAAAAAATCATAATATATGATACACTAGTTTCAGTTAAAAAAATCAAATTAAATTGAGGACGGATCGAAATGATATGAAACTTTTCAGATCATTTATATATTTTAGGTTGGAAGGTTTTGACGGAAATCAATTCAAAATATCATCTGAGAATTAGATTCTATGAAACATTTTGAAATGCAAATGTCGGTTAAAAAATAATAATGTATTATATATTAGTTGATACTAGTTTCGCTCAAAATTCAAATTAAATCGGGGAATGTTTGAAATGATATGAAACTTTCTAGATCATTTATATATGTTAGGTGGGAAGGTTATGATGGAAGTCCCTGCAAAAAATCATTTGAGAAATAGATACTATGAAACGTTTTGAAATGCAAGTTTCGGTCAAAAAATCATAATATATATTATACTCTGGTTTATACTAGTTTCGGTAAAAAAAATCAAATTAAATCTAGGACTGTTTGGAACGATACAAAAATTTTATGAACCTTTATATATGTTAAAAGGGAAGGTTATGATTGAAGTCCATTTAAAAAATCATCTGAAAATTAGATTCTATGAATCTTTTCGAAATGCCAGTTCTGTTAAAAAAATCGTAATATATTATACACTAGTTTCGGTCAAAAAATCAAATTAAATCGAGGATTGTTCGAAATGATACGAAACTTATCAAATCATTTAAATATGTTACGAGGGAAGGTTATGATGGAAGTCCATGCGAAAAATCATCTGAGAATTAGATTCTATGAAACATTTTTAAATTCAAGTTTCGGTCTAAAAAATCATAATGTATTATACACTAATTTACACTATTTTTCGGTCAAAAATCAAATTAAATTTGGGGACTGTTTGAAATGATACGAAACTTTTTCAGATCATTTAAATATGTTAGACAAGAAGGTTATAATGGAAGTACAGGCAAAAAATCAATTTAGAATTAAATTCTATAAAACGTTTTGAAATGCATGTTTCGGTCAAAAAATCATAATATATTATACACTAGTTTCGGGCAAAAAATCAAATTAAATTTAGGACTATTCGAAATAATACGAAACTTTTATGAACATTTATATACGTTATAAGGGAAGGTTATGATGGAAGTCCAAGCAAAATATTATCTGAAAATTAGATTCTATGAAACTTTTGGAAATGCAAGTGTCGGTCAAAAAATCATAATATATGATACACTAGTTTCGGTTAAAAAAATCAAATTAAATTGAGGACGGATCGAAATGATATGAAACTTTTCAGATCATTTATATATTTTAGGTAGGAAGGTTTTGATGGAAATCAATTCAAAATATCATCTGAGAATTAGATTCTATGAAACATTTTGAAATGCAAATGTCGGTTAAAAAATAATAATGTATTATATATTAGTTGATACTAGTTTCGCTCAAAATTCAAATTAAATCGGGGAATGTTTGAAATGATATGAAACTTTCTAGATCATTTATATATGTTAGGTGGGAAGGTTATGATGGAAGTCCCTGCAAAAAATCATTTGAGAAATAGATACTATGAAACGTTTTGAAATGCAAGTTTCGGTCAAAAAATCATAATATATATTATACTCTGGTTTATACTAGTTTCGGTAAAAAAAATCAAATTAAATCTAGGACTGTTTGGAACGATACAAAAATTTTATGAACCTTTATATATGTTAAAAGGGAAGGTTATGATTGAAGTCCATTTAAAAAATCATCTGAAAATTAGATTCTATGAATCTTTTCGAAATGCTAGTTCTGTTAAAAAAATCGTAATATATTATACACTAGTTTCGGTCAAAAAATCAAATTAAATCGAGGATTGTTCGAAATGATACGAAACTTATCAAATCATTTAAATATGTTACGAGGGAAGGTTATGATGGAAGTCCATGCGAAAAATCATCTGAGAATTAGATTCTATGAAACATTTTTAAATTCAAGTTTCGGTCTAAAAAATCATAATGTATTATACACTAATTTACACTATTTTTCGGTCAAAAATCAAATTAAATTTGGGGACTGTTTGAAATGATACGAAACTTTTTCAGATCATTTAAATATGTTAGACAAGAAGGTTATAATGGAAGTACAGGCAAAAAATCAATTTAGAATTAAATTCTATAAAACGTTTTGAAATGCATGTTTCGGTCAAAAAATCATAATATATTATACACTAGTTTCGGGCAAAAAATCAAATTAAATTTAGGACTATTCGAAATAATACGAAACTTTTATGAACATTTATATACGTTATAAGGGAAGGTTATGATGGAAGTCCAAGCAAAATATTATCTGAAAATTAGATTCTATGAAACTTTTGGAAATGCAAGTGTCGGTCAAAAAATCATAATATATGATACACTAGTTTCGGTTAAAAAAATCAAATTAAATTGAGGACGGATCGAAATGATATGAAACTTTTCAGATCATTTATATATTTTAGGTAGGAAGGTTTTGATGGAAATCAATTCAAAATATCATCTGAGAATTAGATTCTATGAAACATTTTGAAATGCAAATGTCGGTTAAAAAATAATAATGTATTATATATTAGTTGATACTAGTTTCGCTCAAAATTCAAATTAAATCGGGGAATGTTTGAAATGATATGAAACTTTCTAGATCATTTATATATGTTAGGTGGGAAGGTTATGATGGAAGTCCCTGCAAAAAATCATTTGAGAAATAGATACTATGAAACGTTTTGAAATGCAAGTTTCGGTCAAAAAATCATAATATATATTATACTCTGGTTTATACTAGTTTCGGTAAAAAAAATCAAATTAAATCTAGGACTGTTTGGAACGATACAAAAATTTTATGAACCTTTATATATGTTAAAAGGGAAGGTTATGATTGAAGTCCATTTAAAAAATCATCTGAAAATTAGATTCTATGAATCTTTTCGAAATGCTAGTTCTGTTAAAAAAATCGTAATATATTATACACTAGTTTCGGTCAAAAAATCAAATTAAATCGAGGATTGTTCGAAATGATACGAAACTTATCAAATCATTTAAATATGTTACGAGGGAAGGTTATGATGGAAGTCCATGCGAAAAATCATCTGAGAATTAGATTCTATGAAACATTTTTAAATTCAAGTTTCGGTCTAAAAAATCATAATGTATTATACACTAATTTACACTATTTTTCGGTCAAAAATCAAATTAAATTTGGGGACTGTTTGAAATGATACGAAACTTTTTCAGATCATTTAAATATGTTAGACAAGAAGGTTATAATGGAAGTACAGGCAAAAAATCAATTTAGAATTAAATTCTATAAAACGTTTTGAAATGCATGTTTCGGTCAAAAAATCATAATATATTATACACTAGTTTCGGGCAAAAAATCAAATTAAATTTAGGACTATTCGAAATAATACGAAACTTTTATGAACATTTATATACGTTATAAGGGAAGGTTATGATGGAAGTCCAAGCAAAATATTATCTGAAAATTAGATTCTATGAAACTTTTGGAAATGCAAGTGTCGGTCAAAAAATCATAATATATGATACACTAGTTTCGGTTAAAAAAATCAAATTAAATTGAGGACGGATCGAAATGATATGAAACTTTTCAGATCATTTATATATTTTAGGTAGGAAGGTTTTGATGGAAATCAATTCAAAATATCATCTTAGAATTAGATTCTATGAAACATTTTGAAATGCAAATGTCGGTTAAAAAATAATAATGTATTATATATTAGTTGATACTAGTTTCGCTCAAAATTCAAATTAAATCGGGGAATGTTTGAAATGATATGAAACTTTCTAGATCATTTATATATGTTAGGTGGGAAGGTTATGATGGAAGTCCCTGCAAAAAATCATTTGAGAAATAGATACTATGAAACGTTTTGAAATGCAAGTTTCGGTCAAAAAATCATAATATATTATACTCTGGTTTATACTAGTTTCGGTAAAAAAAATCAAATTAAATCTAGGACTGTTTGGAACGATACAAAAATTTTATGAACCTTTATATATGTTAAAAGGGAAGGTTATGATTGAAGTCCATGCAAAAAATCATCTGAAAATTAGATTCTATGAATCTTTTCGAAATGCTAGTTCTGTTAAAAAAATCGTAATATATTATACACTAGTTTCGGTCAAAAAATCAAATTAAATCGAGGATTGTTCGAAATGATACGAAACTTATCAAATCATTTAAATATGTTACGAGGGAAGGTTATGATGGAAGTCCATGCGAAAAATCATCTGAGAATTAGATTCTATGAAACATTTTTAAATTCAAGTTTCGGTCTAAAAAATCATAATGTATTATACACTAATTTACACTATTTTTCGGTCAAAAATCAAATTAAATTGGGGGACTGTTTGAAATGATACGAAACTTTTTCAGATCATTTAAATATGTTAGACAAGAAGGTTATAATGGAAGTACAGGCAAAAAATCAATTTAGAATTAAATTCTATAAAACGTTTTGAAATGCATGTTTCGGTCAAAAAATCATAATATATTATACACTAGTTTCGGGCAAAAAATCAAATTAAATTTAGGACTATTCGAAATAATACGAAACTTTTATGAACATTTATATACGTTATAAGGGAAGGTTATGATGGAAGTCCAAGCAAAATATTATCTGAAAATTAGATTCTATGAAACTTTTGGAAATGCAAGTGTCGGTCAAAAAATCATAATATATGATACACTAGTTTCGGTTAAAAAAATCAAATTAAATTGAGGACGGATCGAAATGATATGAAACTTTTCAGATCATTTATATATTTTAGGTAGGAAGGTTTTGATGGAAATCAATTCAAAATATCATCTGAGAATTAGATTCTATGAAACATTTTGAAATGCAAATGTCGGTTAAAAAATAATAATGTATTATATATTAGTTGATACTAGTTTCGCTCAAAATTCAAATTAAATCGGGGAATGTTTGAAATGATATGAAACTTTCTAGATCATTTATATATGTTAGGTGGGAAGGTTATGATGGAAGTCCCTGCAAAAAATCATTTGAGAATTAGATACTATGAAACGTTTTGAAATGCAAGTTTCGGTCAAAAAATCATAATATATTATACTCTAGTTTATACTAGTTTCGGTAAAAAAAAACAAATTAAATCTAGGACTGTTTGGAACGATACAAAAATTTTATGAACCTTTATAAATGTTATAAGGGAAGGTTATGATTGAAGTCCATGCAAAAAATCATCTGAAAATTAGATTCTATGAATCTTTTCGAAATGCTAGTTCTGTTAAAAAAATCGTAATATATTATACACTAGTTTCGGTCAAAAAATCAAATTAAATCGAGGATTGTTCGAAATGATACGAAACTTATCAAATCATTTAAATATGTTACGAGGGAAGGTTATGATGGAAGTCCATGCGAAAAATCATCTGAGAATTAGATTCTATGAAACATTTTTAAATTCAAGTTTCGGTCTAAAAAATCATAATGTATTATACACTAATTTACACTATTTTTCGGTCAAAAATCAAATTAAATTGGGGGACTGTTTGAAATGATACGAAACTTTTTCAGATCATTTATATATGTTAGACAAGAAGGTTATAATGGAAGTACATGCAAAAAATCAATTTAGAATTAAATTCTATAAAACGTTTTGAGATGCATGTTTCGGTCAAAAAATCATAATATATTATACACTAGTTTCGGGCAAAAAATCAAATTAAATTTAGGACTATTCGAAATAATACGAAACTTTTATGAACATTTATATACGTTATAAGGGAAGGTTATGATGGAAGTCCAAGCAAAATATTATCTGAAAATTAGATTCTATGAAACTTTTGGAAATGCAAGTGTCGGTCAAAAAATCATAATATATGATACACTAGTTTCGGTTAAAAAAATCAAATTAAATTGAGGACGGATCGAAATGATATGAAACTTTTCAGATCATTTATATATTTTAGGTAGGAAGGTTTTGACGGAAATCAATTCAAAATATCATCTGAGAATTAGATTCTATGAAACATTTTGAAATGCAAATGTCGGTTAAAAAATAATAATGTATTATATATTAGTTGATACTAGTTTCGCTCAAAATTCAAATTAAATCGGGGAATGTTTGAAATGATATGAAACTTTCTAGATCATTTATATATGTTAGGTGGGAAGGTTATGATGGAAGTCCCTGCAAAAAATCATTTGAGAATTAGATACTATGAAACGTTTTGAAATGCAAGTTTCGGTCAAAAAATCATAATATATTATACTCTGGTTTATACTAGTTTCGGTAAAAAAAATCAAATTAAATCTAGGACTGTTTGGAACGATACAAAAATTTTATGAACCTTTATATATGTTAAAAGGGAAGGTTATGATTGAAGTCCATGCAAAAAATCATCTGAAAATTAGATTCTATGAATCTTTTCGAAATGCTAGTTCTGTTAAAAAAATCGTAATATATTATACACTAGTTTCGGTCAAAAAATCAAATTAAATCGAGGATTGTTCGAAATGATACGAAACTTATCAAATCATTTAAATATGTTACGAGGGAAGGTTATGATGGAAGTCCATGCGAAAAATCATCTGAGAATTAGATTCTATGAAACATTTTTAAATTCAAGTTTCGGTCTAAAAAATCATAATGTATTATACACTAATTTACACTATTTTTCGGTCAAAAATCAAATTAAATTGGGGGACTGTTTGAAATGATACGAAACTTTTTCAGATCATTTATATATGTTAGACAAGAAGGTTATAATGGAAGTACATGCAAAAAATCAATTTAGAATTAAATTCTATAAAACGTTTTGAGATGCATGTTTCGGTCAAAAAATCATAATATATTATACACTAGTTTCGGGCAAAAAATCAAATTAAATTTAGGACTATTCGAAATAATACGAAACTTTTATGAACATTTATATACGTTATAAGGGAAGGTTATGATGGAAGTCCAAGCAAAATATTATCTGAAAATTAGATTCTATGAAACTTTTGGAAATGCAAGTGTCGGTCAAAAAATCATAATATATGATACACTAGTTTCGGTTAAAAAAATCAAATTAAATTGAGGACGGATCGAAATGATATGAAACTTTTCAGATCATTTATATATTTTAGGTAGGAAGGTTTTGATGGAAATCAATTCAAAATATCATCTGAGAATTAGATTCTATGAAACATTTTGAAATGCAAATGTCGGTTAAAAAATAATAATGTATTATATATTAGTTGATACTAGTTTCGCTCAAAATTCAAATTAAATCGGGGAATGTTTGAAATGATATGAAACTTTCTAGATCATTTATATATGTTAGGTGGGAAGGTTATGATGGAAGTCCCTGCAAAAAATCATTTGAGAATTAGATACTATGAAACGTTTTGAAATGCAAGTTTCGGTCAAAAAATCATAATATATTATACTCTAGTTTATACTAGTTTCGGTAAAAAAAATCAAATTAAATCTAGGACTATTTGGAACGATACAAAAATTTTATGAACCTTTATAAATGTTATAAGGGAAGGTTATGATTGAAGTCCATGCAAAAAATCATCTGAAAATTAGATTCTATGAATCTTTTCGAAATGCTAGTTCTGTTAAAAAAATCGTAATATATTATACACTAGTTTCGGTCAAAAAATCAAATTAAATCGAGGATTGTTCGAAATGATACGAAACTTATCAAATCATTTAAATATGTTACGAGGGAAGGTTATGATGGAAGTCCATGCGAAAAATCATCTGAGAATTAGATTCTATGAAACATTTTTAAATTCAAGTTTCGGTCTAAAAAATCATAATGTATTATACACTAATTTACACTATTTTTCGGTCAAAAATCAAATTAAATTGGGGGACTGTTTGAAATGATACGAAACTTTTTCAGATCATTTATATATGTTAGACAAGAAGGTTATAATGGAAGTACATGCAAAAAATCAATTTAGAATTAAATTCTATAAAACGTTTTGAGATGCATGTTTCGGTCAAAAAATCATAATATATTATACACTAGTTTCGGGCAAAAAATCAAATTAAATTTAGGACTATTCGAAATAATACGAGACTTTTATGAACATTTATATACGTTATAAGGGAAGGTTATGATGGAAGTCCAAGCAAAATATTATCTGAAAATTAGATTCTATGAAACTTTTGGAAATGCAAGTGTCGGTCAAAAAATCATAATATATGATACACTAGTTTCGGTTAAAAAAATCAAATTAAATTGAGGACGGATCGAAATGATATGAAACTTTTCAGATCATTTATATATTTTAGGTAGGAAGGTTTTGACGGAAATCAATTCAAAATATCATCTGAGAATTAGATTCTATGAAACATTTTGAAATGCAAATGTCGGTTAAAAAATAATAATGTATTATATATTAGTTGATACTAGTTTCGCTCAAAATTCAAATTAAATCGGGGAATGTTTGAAATGATATGAAACTTTCTAGATCATTTATATATGTTAGGTGGGATGGTTATGATGGAAGTCCCTGCAAAAAATCATTTGAGAATTAGATACTATGAAACGTTTTGAAATGCAAGTTTCGGTCAAAAAATCATAATATATTATACTCTGGTTTATACTAGTTTCGGTAAAAAAAATCAAATTAAATCTAGGACTGTTTGGAACGATACAAAAATTTTATGAACCTTTATATATGTTAAAAGGGAAGGTTATGATTGAAGTCCATGCAAAAAATCATCTGAAAATTAGATTCTATGAATCTTTTCGAAATGCTAGTTCTGTTAAAAAAATCGTAATATATTATACACTAGTTTCGGTCAAAAAATCAAATTAAATCGAGGATTGTTCGAAATGATACGAAACTTATCAAATCATTTAAATATGTTACGAGGGAAGGTTATGATGGAAGTCCATGCGAAAAATCATCTGAGAATTAGATTCTATGAAACATTTTTAAATTCAAGTTTCGGTCTAAAAAATCATAATGTATTATACACTAATTTACACTATTTTTCGGTCAAAAATCAAATTAAATTGGGGGACTGTTTGAAATGATACGAAACTTTTTCAGATCATTTAAATATGTTAGACAAGAAGGTTATAATGGAAGTACAGGCAAAAAATCAATTTAGAATTAAATTCTATAAAACGTTTTGAAATGCATGTTTCGGTCAAAAAATCATAATATATTATACACTAGTTTCGGGCAAAAAATCAAATTAAATTTAGGACTATTCGAAATAATACGAGACTTTTATGAACATTTATATACGTTATAAGGGAAGGTTATGATGGAAGTCCAAGCAAAATATTATCTGAAAATTAGATTCTATGAAACTTTTGGAAATGCAAGTGTCGGTCAAAAAATCATAATATATGATACACTAGTTTCGGTTAAAAAAATCAAATTAAATTGAGGACGGATCGAAATGATATGAAACTTTTCAGATCATTTATATATTTTAGGTAGGAAGGTTTTGATGGAAATCAATTCAAAATATCATCTGAGAATTAGATTCTATGAAACATTTTGAAATGCAAATGTCGGTTAAAAAATAATAATGTATTATATATTAGTTGATACTAGTTTCGCTCAAAATTCAAATTAAATCGGGGAATGTTTGAAATGATATGAAACTTTCTAGATCATTTATATATGTTAGGTGGGAAGGTTATGATGGAAGTCCCTGCAAAAAATCATTTGAGAATTAGATACTATGAAACGTTTTGAAATGCAAGTTTCGGTCAAAAAATCATAATATATTATACTCTAGTTTATACTAGTTTCGGTAAAAAAAATCAAATTAAATCTAGGACTGTTTGGAACGATACAAAAATTTTATGAACCTTTATAAATGTTATAAGGGAAGGTTATGATTGAAGTCCATGCCAAAAATCATCTGAAAATTAGATTCTATGAATCTTTTCGAAATGCTAGTTCTGTTAAAAAAATCGTAATATATTATACACTAGTTTCGGTCAAAAAATCAAATTAAATCGAGGATTGTTCGAAATGATACGAAACTTATCAAATCATTTAAATATGTTACGAGGGAAGGTTATGATGGAAGTCCATGCGAAAAATCATCTGAGAATTAGATTCTATGAAACATTTTTAAATTCAAGTTTCGGTCTAAAAAATCATAATGTATTATACACTAATTTACACTATTTTTCGGTCAAAAATCAAATTAAATTTGGGGACTGTTTGAAATGATACGAAACTTTTTCAGATCATTTATATATGTTAGACAAGAAGGTTATAATGGAAGTACATGCAAAAAATCAATTTAGAATTAAATTCTATAAAACGTTTTGAGATGCATGTTTCGGTCAAAAAATCATAATATATTATACACTAGTTTCGGGCAAAAAATCAAATTAAATTTAGGACTATTCGAAATAATACGAGACTTTTATGAACATTTATATACGTTATAAGGGAAGGTTATGATGGAAGTCCAAGCAAAATATTATCTGAAAATTAGATTCTATGAAACTTTTGGAAATGCAAGTGTCGGTCAAAAAATCATAATATATGATACACTAGTTTCGGTTAAAAAAATCAAATTAAATTGAGGACGGATCGAAATGATATGAAACTTTTCAGATCATTTATATATTTTAGGTAGGAAGGTTTTGACGGAAATCAATTCAAAATATCATCTGAGAATTAGATTCTATGAAACATTTTGAAATGCAAATGTCGGTTAAAAAATAATAATGTATTATATATTAGTTGATACTAGTTTCGCTCAAAATTCAAATTAAATCGGGGAATGTTTGAAATGATATGAAACTTTCTAGATCATTTATATATGTTAGGTGGGAAGGTTATGATGGAAGTCCCTGCAAAAAATCATTTGAGAAATAGATACTATGAAACGTTTTGAAATGCAAGTTTCGGTCAAAAAATCATAATATATTATACTCTGGTTTATACTAGTTTCGGTAAAAAAAATCAAATTAAATCTAGGACTGTTTGGAACGATACAAAAATTTTATGAACCTTTATATATGTTAAAAGGGAAGGTTATGATTGAAGTCCATGCAAAAAATCATCTGAAAATTAGATTCTATGAATCTTTTCGAAATGCTAGTTCTGTTAAAAAAATCGTAATATATTATACACTAGTTTCGGTCAAAAAATCAAATTAAATCGAGGATTGTTCGAAATGATACGAAACTTATCAAATCATTTAAATATGTTACGAGGGAAGGTTATGATGGAAGTCCATGCGAAAAATCATCTGAGAATTAGATTCTATGAAACATTTTTAAATTCAAGTTTCGGTCTAAAAAATCATAATGTATTATACACTAATTTACACTATTTTTCGGTCAAAAATCAAATTAAATTGGGGGACTGTTTGAAATGATACGAAACTTTTTCAGATCATTTAAATATGTTAGACAAGAAGGTTATAATGGAAGTACAGGCAAAAAATCAATTTAGAATTAAATTCTATAAAACGTTTTGAAATGCATGTTTCGGTCAAAAAATCATAATATATTATACACTAGTTTCGGGCAAAAAATCAAATTAAATTTAGGACTATTCGAAATAATACGAAACTTTTATGAACATTTATATACGTTATAAGGGAAGGTTATGATGGAAGTCCAAGCAAAATATTATCTGAAAATTAAATTCTATGAAACTTTTGGAAATGCAAGTGTCGGTCAAAAAATCATAATATATGATACACTAGTTTCGGTTAAAAAAATCAAATTAAATTGAGGACGGATCGAAATGATATGAAACTTTTCAGATCATTTATATATTTTAGGTAGGAAGGTTTTGATGGAAATCAATTCAAAATATCATCTGAGAATTAGATTCTATGAAACATTTTGAAATGCAAATGTCGGTTAAAAAATAATAATGTATTATATATTAGTTGATACTAGTTTCGCTCAAAATTCAAATTAAATCGGGGAATGTTTGAAATGATATGAAACTTTCTAGATCATTTATATATGTTAGGTGGGAAGGTTATGATGGAAGTCCCTGCAAAAAATCATTTGAGAATTAGATACTATGAAACGTTTTGAAATGCAAGTTTCGGTCAAAAAATCATAATATATTATACTCTAGTTTATACTAGTTTCGGTAAAAAAAAATCAAATTAAATCTAGGACTGTTTGGAACGATACAAAAATTTTATGAACCTTTATAAATGTTATAAGGGAAGGTTATGATTGAAGTCCATGCAAAAAATCATCTGAAAATTAGATTCTATGAATCTTTTCGAAATGCTAGTTCTGTTAAAAAAATCGTAATATATTATACACTAGTTTCGGTCAAAAAATCAAATTAAATCGAGGATTGTTCGAAATGATACGAAACTTATCAAATCATTTAAATATGTTACGAGGGAAGGTTATGATGGAAGTCCATGCGAAAAATCATCTGAGAATTAGATTCTATGAAACATTTTTAAATTCAAGTTTCGGTCTAAAAAATCATAATGTATTATACACTAATTTACACTATTTTTCGGTCAAAAATCAAATTAAATTGGGGGACTGTTTGAAATGATACGAAACTTTTTCAGATCATTTATATATGTTAGACAAGAAGGTTATAATGGAAGTACATGCAAAAAATCAATTTAGAATTAAATTCTATAAAACGTTTTGAGATGCATGTTTCGGTCAAAAAATCATAATATATTATACACTAGTTTCGGGAAAAAAATCAAATTAAATTTAGGACTATTCGAAATAATACGAGACTTTTATGAACATTTATATACGTTATAAGGGAAGGTTATGATGGAAGTCCAAGCAAAATATTATCTGAAAATTAGATTCTATGAAACTTTTGGAAATGCAAGTGTCAGTCAAAAAATCATAATATATGATACACTAGTTTCGGTTAAAAAAATCAAATTAAATTGAGGACGGATCGAAATGATATGAAACTTTTCAGATCATTTATATATTTTAGGTAGGAAGGTTTTGACGGAAATCAATTCAAAATATCATCTGAGAATTAGATTCTATGAAACATTTTGAAATGCAAATGTCGGTTAAAAAATAATAATGTATTATATATTAGTTGATACTAGTTTCGCTCAAAATTCAAATTAAATCGGGGAATGTTTGAAATGATATGAAACTTTCTAGATCATTTATATATGTTAGGTGGGAAGGTTATGATGGAAGTCCCTGCAAAAAATCATTTGAGAAATAGATACTATGAAACGTTTTGAAATGCAAGTTTCGGTCAAAAAATCATAATATATTATACTTTGGTTTATACTAGTTTCGGTAAAAAAAATCAAATTAAATCTAGGACTGTTTGGAACGATACAAAAATTTTATGAACCTTTATATATGTTAAAAGGGAAGGTTATGATTGAAGTCCATGCAAAAAATCATCTGAAAATTAGATTCTATGAATCTTTTCGAAATGCTAGTTCTGTTAAAAAAATCGTAATATATTATACACTAGTTTCGGTCAAAAAATCAAATTAAATCGAGGATTGTTCGAAATGATACGAAACTTATCAAATCATTTAAATATGTTACGAGGGAAGGTTATGATGGAAGTCCATGCGAAAAATCATCTGAGAATTAGATTCTATGAAACATTTTTAAATTCAAGTTTCGGTCTAAAAAATCATAATGTATTATACACTAATTTACACTATTTTTCGGTCAAAAATCAAATTAAATTGGGGGACTGTTTGAAATGATACGAAACTTTTTCAGATCATTTAAATATGTTAGACAAGAAGGTTATAATGGAAGTACAGGCAAAAAATCAATTTAGAATTAAATTCTATAAAACGTTTTGAAATGCATGTTTCGGTCAAAAAATCATAATATATTATACACTAGTTTCGGGCAAAAAATCAAATTAAATTTAGGACTATTCGAAATAATACGAAACTTTTATGAACATTTATATACGTTATAAGGGAAGGTTATGATGGAAGTCCAAGCAAAATATTATCTGAAAATTAGATTCTATGAAACTTTTGGAAATGCAAGTGTCGGTCAAAAAATCATAATATATGATACACTAGTTTCGGTTAATAAAATCAAATTAAATTGAGGACGGATCGAAATGATATGAAACTTTTCAGATCATTTATATATTTTAGGTAGGAAGGTTTTGATGGAAATCAATTCAAAATATCATCTGAGAATTAAATTCTATGAAACATTTTGAAATGCAAATGTCGGTTAAAAAATAATAATGTATTATATATTATTTGATACTAGTTTCGCTCAAAATTCAAATTAAATCGGGGAATGTTTGAAATGATATGAAACTTTCTAGATCATTTATATATGTTAGGTGGGAAGGTTATGATGGAAGTCCCTGCAAAAAATCATTTGAGAATTAGATACTATGAAACGTTTTGAAATGCAAGTTTCGGTCAAAAAATCATAATATATTATACTCTGGTTTATACTAGTTTCGGTAAAAAAAATCAAATTAAATCTAGGACTGTTTGGAACGATACAAAAATTTTATGAACCTTTATAAATGTTATAAGGGAAGGTTATGATTGAAGTCCATGCAAAAAATCATCTGAAAATTAGATTCTATGAATCTTTTCGAAATGCTAGTTCTGTTAAAAAAATCGTAATATATTATACACTAGTTTCGGTCAAAAAATCAAATTAAATCGAGGATTGTTCGAAATGATACGAAACTTATCAAATCATTTAAATATGTTACGAGGGAAGGTTATGATGGAAGTCCATGCGAAAAATCATCTGAGAATTAGATTCTATGAAACATTTTTAAATTCAAGTTTCGGTCTAAAAAATCATAATGTATTATACACTAATTTACACTATTTTTCGGTCAGAAATCAAATTAAATTGGGGGACTGTTTGAAATGATACGAAACTTTTTCAGATCATTTATATATGTTAGACAAGAAGGTTATAATGGAAGTACAGGCAAAAAATCAATTTAGAATTAAATTCTATAAAACGTTTTGAGATGCATGTTTCGGTCAAAAAATCATAATATATTATACACTAGTTTCGGGCAAAAAATCAAATTAAATTTAGGACTATTCGAAATAATACGAGACTTTTATGAACATTTATATACGTTATAAGGGAAGGTTATGATGGAAGTCCAAGCAAAATATTATCTGAAAATTAGATTCTATGAAACTTTTGGAAATGCAAGTGTCGGTCAAAAAATCATAATATATGATACACTAGTTTCGGTTAAAAAAATCAAATTAAATTGAGGACGGATCGAAATGATATGAAACTTTTCAGATCATTTATATATTTTAGGTAGGAAGGTTTTGATGGAAATCAATTCAAAATATCATCTGAGAATTAGATTCTATGAAACATTTTGAAATGCAAATGTCGGTTAAAAAATAATAATGTATTATATATTAGTTGATACTAGTTTCGCTCAAAATTCAAATTAAATCGGGGAATGTTTGAAATGATATGAAACTTTCTAGATCATTTATATATGTTAGGTGGGAAGGTTATGATGGAAGTCCCTGCAAAAAATCATTTGAGAATTAGATACTATGAAACGTTTTGAAATGCAAGTTTCGGTCAAAAAATCATAATATATTATACTCTAGTTTATACTAGTTTCGGTAAAAAAAAATCAAATTAAATCTAGGACTGTTTGGAACGATACAAAAATTTTATGAACCTTTATAAATGTTATAAGGGAAGGTTATGATTGAAGTCCATGCAAAAAATCATCTGAAAATTAGATTCTATGAATCTTTTCGAAATGCTAGTTCTGTTAAAAAAATCGTAATATATTATACACTAGTTTCGGTCAAAAAATCAAATTAAATCGAGGATTGTTCGAAATGATACGAAACTTATCAAATCATTTAAATATGTTACGAGGGAAGGTTATGATGGAAGTCCATGCGAAAAATCATCTGAGAATTAGATTCTATGAAACATTTTTAAATTCAAGTTTCGGTCTAAAAAATAATAATGTATTATACACTAATTTACACTATTTTTCGGTCAAAAATCAAATTAAATTGGGGGACTGTTTGAAATGATACGAAACTTTTTCAGATCATTTATATATGTTAGACAAGAAGGTTATAATGGAAGTACATGCAAAAAATCAATTTAGAATTAAATTCTATAAAACGTTTTGAGATGCATGTTTCGGTCAAAAAATCATAATATATTATACACTAGTTTCGGGCAAAAAATCAAATTAAATTTAGGACTATTCGAAATAATACGAGACTTTTATGAACATTTATATACGTTATAAGGGAAGGTTATGATGGAAGTCCAAGCAAAATATTATCTGAAAATTAGATTCTATGAAACTTTTGGAAATGCAAGTGTCGGTCAAAAAATCATAATATATGATACACTAGTTTCGGTTAAAAAAATCAAATTAAATTGAGGACGGATCGAAATGATATGAAACTTTTCAGATCATTTATATATTTTAGGTAGGAAGGTTTTGACGGAAATCAATTCAAAATATCATCTGAGAATTAGATTCTATGAAACATTTTGAAATGCAAATGTCGGTTAAAAAATAATAATGTATTATATATTAGTTGATACTAGTTTCGCTCAAAATTCAAATTAAATCGGGGAATGTTTGAAATGATATGAAACTTTCTAGATCATTTATATATGTTAGGTGGGAAGGTTATGATGGAAGTCCCTGCAAAAAATCATTTGAGAATTAGATACTATGAAACGTTTTGAAATGCAAGTTTCGGTCAAAAAATCATAATATATTATACTCTAGTTTATACTAGTTTCGGTAAAAAAAATCAAATTAAATCTAGGACTGTTTGGAACGATACAAAAATTTTATGAACCTTTATATATGTTATAAGGGAAGGTTATGATTGAAGTCCATGCAAAAAATCATCTGAAAATTAGATTCTATGAATCTTTTCGAAATGCTAGTTCTGTTAAAAAAATCGTAATATATTATACACTAGTTTCGGTCAAAAAATCAAATTAAATCGAGGATTGTTCGAAATGATACGAAACTTATCAAATCATTTAAATATGTTACGAGGGAAGGTTATGATGGAAGT
This sequence comes from Lathyrus aphaca, assembly GCA_963966055.1. Lineage (NCBI taxonomy): Eukaryota > Viridiplantae > Streptophyta > Magnoliopsida > Fabales > Fabaceae > Lathyrus > Lathyrus aphaca. Next base: position 27,415,250 of record OZ014523.1, on the reverse strand, counting down.
CCATGCGAAAAATCATCTGAGAATTAGATTCTATGAAACATTTTTAAATTCAAGTTTCGGTCTAAAAAATCATAATGTATTATACACTAATTTACACTATTTTTCGGTCAAAAATCAAATTAAATTGGGGGACTGTTTGAAATGATACGAAACTTTTTCAGATCATTTATATATGTTAGACAAGAAGGTTATAATGGAAGTACATGCAAAAAATCAATTTAGAATTAAATTCTATAAAACGTTTTGAGATGCATGTTTCGGTCAAAAAATCATAATATATTATACACTAGTTTCGGGCAAAAAATCAAATTAAATTTAGGACTATTCGAAATAATACGAGACTTTTATGAACATTTATATACGTTATAAGGGAAGGTTATGATGGAAGTCCAAGCAAAATATTATCTGAAAATTAGATTCTATGAAACTTTTGGAAATGCAAGTGTCGGTCAAAAAATCATAATATATGATACACTAGTTTCGGTTAAAAAAATCAAATTAAATTGAGGACGGATCGAAATGATATGAAACTTTTCAGATCATTTATATATTTTAGGTAGGAAGGTTTTGACGGAAATCAATTCAAAATATCATCTGAGAATTAGATTCTATGAAACATTTTGAAATGCAAATGTCGGTTAAAAAATAATAATGTATTATATATTAGTTGATACTAGTTTCTTTCAAAATTCAAATTAAATCGGGGAATGTTTGAAATGATATGTAACTTTCTAGATCATTTATATATGTTAGGTGGGAAGGTTATGATGGAAGTCCCTGCAAAAAATCATTTGAGAATTAGATACTATGAAACGTTTTGAAATGCAAGTTTCGGTCAAAAAATCATAATATATTATACTCTAGTTTATACTAGTTTCGGTAAAAAAAATCAAATTAAATCTAGGACTGTTTGGAACGATACAAAAATTTTATGAACCTTTATATATGTTATAAGGGAAGGTTATGATTGAAGTCCATGCAAAAAATCATCTGAAAATTAGATTCTATGAATCTTTTCGAAATGCTAGTTCTGTTAAAAAATTCGTAATATATTATACACTAGTTTCGGTCAAAAAATCAAATTAAATCGAGGATTGTTCGAAATGATACGAAACTTATCAAATCATTTAAATATGTTACGAGGGAAGGTTATGATGGAAGTCCATGCGAAAAATCATCTGAGAATTAGATTCTATGAAACATTTTTAAATTCAAGTTTCGGTCTAAAAAATCATAATGTATTATACACTAATTTACACTATTTTTCGGTCAAAAATCAAATTAAATTGGCGGACTGTTTGAAATGATACGAAACTTTTTCAGATCATTTATATATGTTAGACAAGAAGGTTATAATGGAAGTACATGCAAAAAATCAATTTAGAATTAAATTCTATAAAACGTTTTGAGATGCATGTTTCGGTCAAAAAATCATAATATATTATACACTAGTTTCGGGCAAAAAATCAAATTAAATTTAGGAATATTCGAAATAATACGAGACTTTTATGAACATTTATATACGTTATAAGGGAAGGTTATGATGGAAGTCCAAGCAAAATATTATCTGAAAATTAGATTCTATGAAACTTTTGGAAATGCAAGTGTCGGTCAAAAAATCATAATATATGATACACTAGTTTCGGTTAAAAAAATCAAATTAAATTGAGGACGGATCGAAATGATATGAAACTTTTCAGATCATTTATATATTTTAGGTAGGAAGGTTTTGATGGAAATCAATTCAAAATATCATCTGAGAATTAGATTCTATGAAACATTTTGAAATGCAAATGTCGGTTAAAAAATAATAATGTATTATATATTAGTTGATACTAGTTTCGCTCAAAAGTCAAATTAAATCGGGGAATGTTTGAAATGATACGAAACTTTCTAGATCATTTATATATGTTAGGTGGGAAGGTTATGATGGAAGTCCCTGCAAAAAATCATTTGAGAATTAGATACTATGAAACGTTTTGAAATGCAAGTTTCAGTCAAAAAATCATAATATATTATACTCTAGTTTATACTAGTTTCAGTAAAAAAAATCAAATTAAATCTAGGACTGTTTGGAACGATACAAAAATTTTATGAACCTTTATATATGTTATAAGGGAAGGTTATGATTGAAGTCCATGCAAAAAATCATCTGAAAATTAGATTCTATGAATCTTTTCGAAATGCTAGTTCTGTTAAAAAAATCGTAATATATTATACACTAGTTTCGGTCAAAAAATCAAATTAAATCGAGGATTGTTCGAAATGATACGAAACTTATCAAATCATTTAAATATGTTACGAGGGAAGGTTATGATGGAAGTCCATGCGAAAAATCATCTGAGAATTAGATTCTATGAAACATTTTTAAATTCAAGTTTCGGTCTAAAAAATCATAATGTATTATAAACTAATTTACACTATTTTTCGGTCAAAAATCAAATTAAATTGGGGGACTGTTTGAAATGATACGAAACTTTTTCAGATCATTTATATATGTTAGACAAGAAGGTTATAAAGGAAGTACATGCAAAAAATCAATTTAGAATTAAATTCTATAAAACGTTTTGAGATGCATGTTTCGGTCAAAAAATCATAATATATTATACACTAGTTTATACTAGTTTCGGGAAAAAAATCAAATTAAATTTACGAATGTTCGAAATAATACGAAACTTTTATGAACATTTATATATGTTATAAGGGAAGGTTATGATGGAAGTCGAAGCAAAAAATCATCTGAAAATTAAATTCTATGAAACTTTTGGAAATGCAAGTTTCAGTCAAAAAATCATAATATATGATACACTAGTTTCGGTTAAAAAATCAAATTAAATTTAGCACGGATCGAAATGATACGAAACTTGTCAGATCATTTATATATTTTAGGTAGGAAGGTTTTGATGGTAATCCATGCAAAAAATCATTTGAGAATTAGATTCTATGAAACATTTTGAAATGCAAATTTCCGTTAAAAAATCATAATGTATTATACATTGGTTGATACTAGTTTCGTTCAAAAATCAAATTAAATTGGGGACTGTTTGAAATGATTCGAAACTTTCTAGATCATTTATATATGTTAGGTGGGAAGGTTATGATGGAAGTCCCTTCAAAAAATCGTTTGAGAATTAGATACTATGAAACGTTTTGAAATCCAAGTTTCGGTCAAAAATTCATAATATATTATACACTAGTTTATACTAGTTTCGGTAAAAAAATCCAATTAAATCTATGATTGTTTGGAACGATACAAAACTTTTATGAACCTTTATATACGTTATAAGGGAAGGTTATGATTGAAGTCCATGCAAAAAATCATCTAAAAATTAGATTCTATGAATCTTTTCGAAATGCAAGTTCTGTTAAAAAAAGCATAGTATATTATATACTAGTTTTTGTCAAAAAATCAAATTAAATCGAGGATTGTTCGAAATGATACGAAACTTATCAGATTATTTAAATATGTTACGAGGGACGGTTATGATGGAAGTCCATGCGAAATATCATCTGAGAATTAGATTCTATGAATCATTTTGAAATTCAAGTTTCGGTCTAAAAAATCATAATGTATTATACACTAATTTACACTATTTTTCGGTCAAAAATCAAATTAAATTGGGGGACTGTTTGAAATGATACGAAACTTTTTCAGATCATTTAAATATGTTAGACAAGAAGGTTATAATGGAAGTACAGGCAAAAAATCAATTTAGAATTAAATTCTATAAAACGTTTTGAAATGCATGTTTCGGTCAAAAAATCATAATATATTATACACTAGTTTCGGGCAAAAAATCAAATTAAATTTAGGACTATTCGAAATAATACGATACTTTTATGAACATTTATATACGTTATAAGGGAAGGTTATGATGGAAGTCCAAGCAAAATATTATCTGAAAATTAGATTCTATGAAACTTTTGGAAATGCAAGTGTCGGTCAAAAAATCATAATATATGATACACTAGTTTCGGTTAAAAAAATCAAATTAAATTGAGGACGGATCGAAATGATATGAAACTTTTCAGATCATTTATATATTTTAGGTAGGAAGGTTTTGATGGAAATCAATTCAAAATATCATTTGAGAATTAGATTCTATGAAACATTTTGAAATGCAAATGTCGGTTAAAAAATAATAATGTATTATATACTAGTTGATACTAGTTTCACTCAAAATTCAAATTAAATCGGGGAATGTTTGAAATGATACGAAACTTTCTAGATCATTTATATATGTTAGGTGGGAAGGTTATGATGGAAGTCCCTGCAAAAAATCATTTGAGAATTAGATACTATGAAACGTTTTGAAATGCAAGTTTCAGTCAAAAAATCATAATATATTATACTCTAGTTTATACTAGTTTCAGTAAAAAAAATCAAATTAAATCTAGGACTGTTTGGAACGATACAAAAATTTTATGAACCTTTATATATGTTATAAGGGAAGGTTATGATTGAAGTCCATGCAAAAAATCATCTGAAAATTAGATTCTATGAATCCTTTCGAAATGCAAGTTCTGTTAAAAAAATCGTAATATATTATACACTAGTTTCGGTCAAAAAATCAAATTAAATCGAGGATTGTTCGAAATGATAAGAAACTTAGCAAATCATTTAAATATGTTACGAGGGAAGGTTATGATGGAAGTCCATGCGAAAATCATCTGAGAATTAGATTCTATGAAACATTTTTAAATTCAAGTTTCGGTCTAAAAAATCATAATGTATTATACACTAATTTACACTATTTTTCGGTAAAAAATCAAATTAAATTGGGGGACTCTTTGAAATGATACGAAACTTTTTCAGATCATTTATATATGTTAGACAAGAAGGTTATAAAGGAAGTACATGCAAAAAATCAATTTAGAATTAAATTCTATAAAACGTTTTGAAATGCATGTTTCGGTCAAAAAATCATAATATATTATACACTAGTTTATACTAGTTTCGGGAAAAAAATCAAATTAAATTTACGAATGTTCGAAATAATACGAAACTTTTATGAACATTTGTATATGTTATAAGGGAAGGTTATGATGGAAGTCGAAGCAAAAAATCATAATATATGATACACTAGTTTCGGTTAAAAAATCAAATTAAATTTAGCACGGATCGAAATGATACGAAACTTTTCAGATCATTTATATATTTTAGGTAGAAAGGTTTTGATGGAAATCCATGCAAAAAATCATCTGAGAATTAGATTCTATGAAACATTTTGAAATGCAAATGTCAGTTAAAAATTCATAATGTATTATACAATGGTTGATACTATTTTCGTTCAAAAATCAAATTAAATAGGGGACTGTTTGAAATGATACGAATCTTTCTAGATCATTTATATATGTTAGGTGGGAAGGTTATGATGGAAGTCCCTGCAAAAAATCAATTGAGAATTAGATACTATGAAACGTTTTGAAATCCATGTTTCGGTCAAAAAATCATAATATATTAAACTCTAGTTTATACTAGTTTCGTTAAAAAAAAATCAAATTAAATCAGGACTGTTTGGAACGATACAAAACTTTTATGAACCTTTATATATGTTGTAAGGGAAGGTTATGATTGAAGTCCACGCAATGAATCATCTGAAAATTAGATTCTATGAATCTTTTCGAAATGCAAGTTCTGTTAAAAAAATCATAATATATTATACACTAGTTTCGGTCAAAAAATAAAATTAAATCGAGGATTGTTCGAAATGATATGAAACTTATCAGATCATTTAAATAAGTTACGAGGGAAGGTTATGATGGAAGTCCATGCGTAAAATCATATGAGAATTAGATTCTATGAAACATTTTGAAATTCAAGTTTCCGTCTAAAAAATCATAATGTATTATACAATAATTTACACTATTTTTCGGTCAAAAATCAAATTAAATTGGCGGACTGTTTGAAATGATACGAAATTTTTTCATATCATTTATATATGTTAGACAAGAAGGTTATAATGGAAGTATAGGAAAAAATCAATTTAGAATAAAATTCTATAAAACGTTTTGAAATGCATGTTTCGGTCAAAAAATCATAATATATTATTCACTAGTTTATACAAGTTTCGAGAAAAAATCAAATTAAATTTGGGACTGTTTGAAATAATACAAAACTTAGATGAACATTTATATATGTTATAAGGGAAGGTTATGATGGAAGTCCAAGCAAAAAATCATCTGAAAATTAGATTCTATGAAAATTTTGGAAATGCAAGTGTCGGTCAAAAAATCATAATATATGATACACTAGTTTCGGTTAAAAAATCAAATTAAATTAAGGACGGATCGAAATGATACAAAACTTTTCAGATCATTTATATATTTTAGGTAGAAAGGTTTTGATGGAAATCCATGCAAAAAATCATCTGAGAATTAGATTCTATGAAACATTTTGAAATGCAAATGTCGGTTAAAAATTCATAATGTATTATACAATGGTTGATACTAGTTTCGTTCAAAAATCAAATTAAATAGGGGACTATTTGAAATGATACGAATCTTTCTAGATCATTTATATATGTTAGGTGGGAAGGTTATGATGGAAGTCCCTGCAAAAAATCATTTGAGAATTAGATACTATGAAACATTTTGAAATGCAAGTTTCAGTCAAAAAATCATAATATATTAAACTCTAGTTTATACTAGTTTCGTTAAAAAAAATCAAATTTAATCAGGACTGTTTGGAACGATACAAAACTTTTATGAACCTTTATATATGTTGTAAGGGAAGGTTATGATTGAAGTCCACGCAATGAATCATCTGAAAATTAGATTCTATGAATCTTTTCGAAATGCAAGTTCTGTTAAAAAAATCATAATATATTATACACTAGTTTCGGTCAAAAAATCAAATTAAATCGAGGATTGTTCGAAATGATATGAAACTTATCAGATCATTTAAATAAGTTACGAGGGAAGGTTATGATGGAAGTCCATGCGTAAAATCATATGAGAATTAGATTCTATGAAACATTTTGAAATTCAAGTTTCGGTCTAAAAAATCATAATGTATTATACAATAATTTACACTATTTTTCGGTCAAAAATCAAATTAAATTGGCGGACTGTTTGAAATGATACGAAATTTTTTCATATCATTTATATATGTTAGACAAGAAGGTTATAATGGAAGTATAGGAAAAAATCAATTTAGAATAAAATTCTATAAAACGTTTTGAAATGCATGTTTCGGTCAAAAAATCATAATATATTATACACTAGTTTATACAAGTTTCGAGAAAAAATCAAATTAAATTTGGGACTGTTTGAAATAATACAAAACTTTGATGAACATTTATATATGTTATAAGGGAAGGTTATGATGGAAGTCCAAGCAAAAAATCATCTGAAAATTAGATTCTATGAAAATTTTGGAAATGCAAGTGTCGGTCAAAAAATCATAATATATGATACACTAGTTTCGGTTAAAAAATCAAATTAAATTAAGGACGGATCGAAATGATACAAAACTTTTCAGATCATTTATATATTTTAGGTAGAAAGGTTTTGATGGAAATCCATGCAAAAAATCATCTGAGAATTAGATTCTATGAAACATTTTGAAATGCAAATGTCGGTTAAAAATTCATAATGTATTATACAATGGTTGATACTAGTTTCGTTCAAAAATCAAATTAAATAGGGGACTATTTGAAATGATACGAATCTTTCTAGATCATTTATATATGTTAGGTGGGAAGGTTATGATGGAAGTCCCTGCAAAAAATCATTTGAGAATTAGATACTATGAAACATTTTGAAATGCAAGTTTCAGTCAAAAAATCATAATATATTAAACTCTAGTTTATACTAGTTTCGTTAAAAAAAATCAAATTAAATCAGGACTGTTTGGAACGATACAAAACTTTTATGAACCTTTATATATGTTGTAAGGGAAGGTTATGATTGAAGTCCACGCAATGAATCATCTGAAAATTAGATTCTATGAATCTTTTCGAAATGCAAGTTCTGTTAAAAAAATCATAATATATTATACACTAGTTTCGGTCAAAAAATCAAATTAAATCGAGGATTGTTCAAAATGATACGAAACTTATCAGATCATTTAAATAAGTTACGAGGGAAGTTTATGATGGAAGTCCATGCGTAAAATCATATGAGAATTAGATTCTATGAAACATTTTAAAATTCATGTTTCGGTCTAAAAAATCATAATGTATTATACAATAATTTACACTATTTTTCGGTCAAAAATCAAATTAAATTGGGGGACTGTTTGAAATGATACGAAACTTTTTCAAGATCATTTATATATGTTAGACAAGAAGGTTATAATGGAAGTACAGGCAAAAAATCAATTTAGAATTAAATTCTATAAAACGTTTTGAAATGCATGTTTCGGTCAAAAAATCATAATATATTATACACTAGTTTATACTAGTTTCGGGCAAAAAATCAAATTAAATTTAGGACTGTTCGAAATAATACGAAACTTTTATGACCATTTATAAATGTTATAAGGGAAGGTTATGATGGAAGTCCGAGCAAAAAATCATCTGAAAATTAGATTTTATGAAACTTTTGGAAATGCAAGTGTCGTTCAAAAAATCATAATATATGATACACTAGTTTCGGTTAAAAAATCAAATTAAATTGAGGACGGATCGAAATGATACAAAACTTTTCAGATCATTTATATATTTTAGGTAGAAAGGTTTTGATGGAAATTCATGCAAAAAATCATATTAGAATTAGATTCTATGAAACATTTTGAAATGCAAATGTCGGTTAAAAAATCATAATGTATTATACAATGGTTGATACTAGTTTCGTTCAAAAATCAAATTAAATCGGGGACTGTTTGAAATGATACGAAAAAATTTCTAGATCATTTATATATGTTAGGTGGGAAGGTTATGATGGAAGTCCCTGCAAAAAATCATTTGAGAATTAGATACTATGAAACGTTTTGAAATGCAAGTTTCGGTCAAAAAATCATAATAAATTATACACTAGTTTATACTAGTTTCGGTAAAAAAATCAAATTAAATCTAGGACTGTTTGGAACGATACAAAACTTTTATGAACCTTTATATATGTTATAAGGGAAGGTTATGATTGAAGTCCATGCAAAAAATCATCTGAAAATTAGATTCTATGAATCTTTTCGAAATGCAGGTTCTGTTAAAAAAATCATAGTATATTATACACTAGTTTCGGTCAAAAAATCAAATTAAATCGAGGATTGTTCGAAATGATACGAAACTTATCAGATCATTTAAATATGTTACGAGGGAAGGTTATGATGGAAGTCCATGCGAAAAAACATCTGAGAATTAGATTCTATGAAACATTTTGAAATTCAAGTTTCGGTCTAAAAAATCATAATATATTATACACTAATTTACACTATTTTTCGGTCAAAAATCCAATTAAATTGGGGGATTATTTGATATGATACGAAATTTTTTCATATCATTTATATATGTTAGACAAGAAGGTTATAATGGAAGTACAGGAAAAAAAATAAATTTAGAATTAAATTCTATAAAACGTTTTGAAATGCATGTTTCGGTCAAAAAATCATAATATATTATACACTAGTTTATACAAGTTTCGGGAAAAAAATCAAATTAAATTTGGGACTGTTTGAAATAATACGAAACTTTGATGAACATTTATATATGTTATAAGGGAAGGTTATGATTGAAGTCCATGCAAAAATTCATCTGAAAATTAGATTCTATGAATCTTTTCGAAATGCAAGTTTTGTTAAAAAATCATAATATATTATACAATAGTTTCGGTCAAAAAATCAAATTAAATCGAGAATTGTTCGAAATGATACGAAACTTATGAGATCTTTTAAATTGTGTACGAGGGAAGGTTATGATGGAAGTCCATGCGAAAAATCATCTGAGAATTAGATTCTATGAAACATTTTGAAATTCATGTTTCGGTATACAAAATCATAATGTGTTATACACTAATTTCCACTATTTTTCGGTCAAAAATCAAATTAAATTGACGGACTGTTTGAAATGATACGAAATTTTTTCATATCATTTATATATGTTAGACAAGAAGGTTATAATGGAAGTATAGGAAAAAATCAATTTAGAATTAAATTCTATAAAACGTTTTGAAATGCATGTTTCAGTCAAAAAAACATAATATATTATACACTAGTTTATACAAGTTTCGGGAAAAAATCAAATTAAATTTGGGACTGTTTGAAATAATACAAAACTTTGATGAACATTTATATATGTTATAAGGGAAGGTTATGATGGAAGTCCAAGCAAAAAATCATCTGAAAATTAGATTCTATGAAACTTTTGGAAATGCAAGTGTCGGTCAAAAAATCATAATATATGATACACTAGTTTCGGTTAAAATATCAAATTAAATTAAGGACGGATCGAAATGATACGAAACTTTTCAGATCATTTATATATTTTAGGTAGAAAGGTTTTGATGGAAATCCATGCAAAAAATCATCTGAGAATTAGATTCTATGAAACATTTTGAAATGCAAATGTCGGTTAAAAATTAATAATGTATTATACAATGGTTGATACTAGTTTCGTTCAAAATCAAATTAAATAGGGGACTATTTGAAATGATACGAAACTTTCTAGATCATTTATATATGTTAGGTGGGAAGGTTATGATGGAAGTCCCTGCAAAAAATCATTTGAGAATTAGATACTATGAAACGTTTTGAAATGCAAGTTTTAGTCAAAAAATCATAATATATTAAACTCTAGTTTATACTAGTTTCGTTAAAAATAATCAAATTAAATCAGGACTGTTTTGAACGATACAAAACTTTTATGAACCTTTATATATGTTGTAAGGGAAGGTTATGATTGAAGTCCACGCAATGAATCATCTGAAAATTAGATTCTATGAATCTTTTCGAAATGCAAGTTCTGTTAAAAAAATCATAATATATTATACACTAGTTTCGGTCAAAAAATCAAATTAAATCGAGGATTGTTCAAAATGATACGAAACTTATCAGATCATTTAAATAAGTTACGAGGGAAGGTTATGATGGAAGTCCATGCGTAAAATCATATGAGAATTAGATTCTATGAAACATTTTGAAATTCAAGTTTCGGTCTAAAAAATCATAATGTATTATACAATAATTTACACTATTTTTCGGTCAAAAATCAAATTAAATTGGGGGACTGTTTGAAATGATACGAAACTTTTTCAAGATCATTTATATATGTTAGACAAGAAGGTTATAATGGAAGTACAGGCAAAAAATCAATTTAGAATTAAATTCTATAAAACGTTTTGAAATGCATGTTTCGGTCAAAAAATCATAATATATTATACACTAGTTTATACTAGTTTCGGGCAAAAAATCAAATTAAATTTAGGACTGTTCGAAATAATACGAAACTTTTATGACCATTTATAAATGTTATAAGGGAAGGTTATGATGGAAGTCCGAGCAAAAAATCATCTGAAAATTAGATTCTATGAAACTTTTGGAAATGCAAGTGTCGTTCAAAAAATCATAATATATGATACACTAGTTTCGGTTAAAAAATCAAATTAAATTGAGGACGGATCGAAATGATACAAAACTTTTCATATCATTTATATATTTTAGGTAGAAAGGTTTTGATGGAAATCCATGCAAAAAATCATATTAGAATTAGATTCTATGAAACATTTTGAAATGCAAATGTTGGTTAAAAAATCATAATGTATTATACAATGGTTGATACTAGTTTCGTTCAAAAATCAAATTAAATCGGGGACTGTTTGAAATGATACGAAAAAATTTCTAGATCATTTATATATGTTAGGTGGGAAGGTTATGATGGAAGTCCCTGCAAAAAATCATTTGAGAATTAGATACTATGAAACGTTTTGAAATGCAAGTTTCGGTCAAAAAATCATAATAAATTATACACTAGTTTATACTAGTTTCGGTAAAAAAATCAAATTAAATCTAGGACTGTTTGGAACGATACAAAACTTTTATGAACCTTTATATATGTTATAAGGGAAGGTTATGATTGAAGTCCATGCAAAAAATCATCTGAAAATTAGATTCTATGAATCTTTTCGAAATGCAGGTTCTGTTAAAAAAATCATAGTATATTATACACTAGTTTCGGTCAAAAAATCAAATTAAATCGAGGATTGTTCGAAATGATACGAAACTTATCAGATCATTTAAATATGTTACGAGGGAATGTTATGATGGAAGTCCATGCGAAAAAACATCTGAGAATTAGATTCTATGAAACATTTTGAAATTCAAGTTTCGGTCTAAAAAATCATAATATATTATACACTAATTTACACTATTTTTCGGTCAAAAATCCAATTAAATTGGGGGATTATTTGATATGATACGAAATTTTTTCATATCATTTATATATGTTAGACAAGAAGGTTATAATGGAAGTACAGGAAAAAAAATAAATTTAGAATTAAATTCTATAAAACGTTTTGAAATGCATGTTTCGGTCAAAAAATCATAATATATTATACACTAGTTTATACAAGTTTCGGGAAAAAAATCAAATTAAATTTGGGACTGTTTGAATTAATACGAAACTTTGATGAACATTTATATATGTTATAAGGGAAGGTTATGATTGAAGTCCATGCAAAAATTCATCTGAAAATTAGATTCTATGAATCTTTTCGAAATGCAAGTTTTGTTAAAAAATCATAATATATTATACAATAGTTTCGGTCAAAAAATCAAATTAAATCGAGAATTGTTCGAAATGATACGAAACTTATGAGATCATTTAAATTGTGTACGAGGGAAGGTTATGATGGAAGTCCATGCGAAAAATCATCTGAGAATTAGATTCTATGAAACATTTTGAAATTCATGTTTCGGTCTACAAAATCATAATGTGTTATACACTAATTTCCACTATTTTTCGGTCAAAAATCAAATTAAATTGACGGACTGTTTGAAATGATAAGAAATTTTTTCATATCATTTATATATGTTAGACAAGAAGGTTATAATGGAAGTATAGGAAAAAATCAATTTAGAATTAAATTCTATAAAACGTTTTGAAATGCATGTTTCAGTCAAAAAAACATAATATATTATACACTAGTTTATACAAGTTTCGGGAAAAAATCAAATTAAATTTGGGACTGTTTGAAATAATACAAAACTTTGATGAACATTTATATATGTTATAAGGGAAGGTTATGATGGAAGTCCAAGCAAAAAATCATCTGAAAATTAGATTCTATGAAACTTTTGGAAATGCAAGTGTCGGTCAAAAAATCATAATATATGATACACTAGTTTCGGTTAAAATATTAAATTAAATTAAGGACGGATCGAAATGATACGAAACTTTTCAGATCATTTATATATTTTAGGTAGAAAGGTTTTGATGGAAATCCATGCAAAAAATCATCTGAGAATTAGATTCTATGAAACATTTTGAAATGCAAATGTCGGTTAAAAATTAATAATGTATTATACAATGGTTGATACTAGTTTTGTTCAAAATCAAATTAAATAGGGGACTATTTGAAATGATACGAAACTTTCTAGATCATTTATATATGTTAGGTGGGAAGGTTATGATGGAAGTCCCTGCAAAAAATCATTTGAGAATTAGATACTATGAAACGTTTTGAAATGCAAGTTTTAGTCAAAAAATCATAATATATTAAACTCTAGTTTATACTAGTTTCGTTAAAAATAATCAAATTAAATCAGGACTGTTTGGAACGATACAAAACTTTTATGAACCTTTATATATGTTGTAAGGGAAGGTTATGATTGAAGTCCACGCAATGAATCATCTGAAAATTAGATTCTATGAATCTTTTCGAAATGCAAGTTCTGTTAAAAAAATCATAATATATTATACACTAGTTTCGGTCAAAAAATCAAATTAAATCGAGGATTGTTCAAAATGATACGAAACTTATCAGATCATTTAAATAAGTTACGAGGGAAGGTTATGATGGAAGTCCATGCGTAAAATCATATGAGAATTAGATTCTATGAAACATTTTGAAATTCAAGTTTCGGTCTAAAAAATCATAATGTATTATACAATAATTTACACTATTTTTCGGTCAAAAATCAAATTAAATTGGGGGACTGTTTGAAATGATACGAAACTTTTTCAAGATCATTTATATATGCTAGACAAGAAGGTTATAATGGAAGTACAGGCAAAAAATCAATTTAGAATTAAATTCTATAAAACGTTTTGAAATGCATGTTTCGGTCAAAAAATCATATTATATTATACACTAGTTTATACTAGTTTCGGGCAAAAAATCAAATTAAATTTAGGACTGTTCGAAATAATACGAAACTTTTATGACCATTTATAAATGTTATAAGGGAAGGTTATGATGGAAGTCCGAGCAAAAAATCATCTGAAAATTAGATTCTATGAAACTTTTGGAAATGCAAGTGTCGTTCAAAAAATCATAATATATGATACACTAGTTTCGGTTAAAAAATCAAATTAAATTGAGGACGGATCGAAATGATACAAAACTTTTCATATCATTTATATATTTTAGGTAGAAAGGTTTTGATGGAAATCCATGCAAAAAATCATATTAGAATTAGATTCTATGAAACATTTTGAAATGCAAATGTTGGTTAAAAAATCATAATGTATTATACAATGGTTGATACTAGTTTCGTTCAAAAATCAAATTAAATCGGGGACTGTTTGAAATGATACGAAAAAATTTCTAGATCATTTATATATGTTAGGTGGGAAGGTTATGATGGAAGTCCCTGCAAAAAATCATTTGAGAATTAGATACTATGAAACGTTTTGAAATGCAAGTTTCGGTCAAAAAATCATAATAAATTATACACTAGTTTATACTAGTTTCGGTAAAAAAATCAAATTAAATCTAGGACTGTTTGGAACGATACAAAACTTTTATGAACCTTTATATATGTTATAAGGGAAGGTTATGATTGAAGTCCATGCAAAAAATCATCTGAAAATTAGATTCTATGAATCTTTTCGAAATGCAGGTTCTGTTAAAAAAATCATAGGATATTATACACTAGTTTCGGTCAAAAAATCAAATTAAATCGAGGATTGTTCTAAATGATACGAAACTTATCAGATCATTTAAATATGTTACGAGGGAATGTTATGATGGAAGTCCATGCGAAAAAACATCTGAGAATTAGATTCTATGAAACATTTTGAAATTCAAGTTTCGGTCTAAAAAATCATAATATATTATACACTAATTTACACTATTTTTCGGTCAAAAATCCAATTAAATTGGGGGATTATTTGATATGATACGAAATTTTTTCATATCATTTATATATGTTAGACAAGAAGGTTATAATGGAAGTACAGGAAAAAAAATAAATTTAGAATTAAATTCTATAAAACGTTTTGAAATGCATGTTTCGGTCAAAAAATCATAATATATTATACACTAGTTTATACAAGTTTCGGGAAAAAAATCAAATTAAATTTAGGACTGTTCGAAATAATACGAAACTTTTATGACCATTTATAAATGTTATAAGGGAAGGTTATGATGGAAGTCCGAGCAAAAAATCATCTGAAAATTAGATTCTATGAATCTTTTCGAAATGCAAGTGTCGTTCAAAAAATCATAATATATGATACACTAGTTTCGGTTAAAAAATCAAATTAAATTGAGGACGGATCGAAATGATACGAAACTTATGAGATCATTTAAATTGTGTACGAGGGAAGGTTATGATGGAAGTCCATGCGAAAAATCATCTGAGAATTAGATTCTATGAAACATTTTGAAATTCATGTTTCGGTCTACAAAATCATAATGTGTTATACACTAATTTCCACTATTTTTCGGTCAAAAATCAAATTAAATTGACGGACTGTTTGAAATGATACGAAATTTTTTCATATCATTTATATATGTTAGACAAGAAGGTTATAATGGAAGTATAGGAAAAAATCAATTTAGAATTAAATTCTATAAAACGTTTTGAAATGCATGTTTCAGTCAAAAAAACATAATATATTATACACTAGTTTATACAAGTTTCGGGAAAAAATCAAATTAAATTTGGGACTGTTTGAAATAATACAAAACTTTGATGAACATTTATATATGTTATAAGGGAAGGTTATGATGGAAGTCCAAGCAAAAAATCATCTGAAAATTAGATTCTATGAAACTTTTGGAAATGCAAGTGTCGGTCAAAAAATCATAATATATGATACACTAGTTTCGGTTAAAATATCAAATTAAATTAAGGACGGATCGAAATGATACGAAACTTTTCAGATCATTTATATATTTTAGGTAGAAAGGTTTTGATGGAAATCCATGCAAAAAATCATCTGAGAATTAGATTCTATGAAACATTTTGAAATGCAAATGTCGGTTAAAAATTAATAATGTATTATACAATGGTTGATACTAGTTTCGTTCAAAATCAAATTAAATAGGGGACTATTTGAAATGATACGAAACTTTCTAGATCATTTATATATGTTAGGTGGGAAGGTTATGATGGAAGTCCCTGCAAAAAATCATTTGAGAATTAGATACTATGAAACGTTTTGAAATGCAAGTTTTAGTCAAAAAATCATAATATATTAAACTCTAGTTTATACTAGTTTCGTTAAAAATAATCAAATTAAATCAGGACTGTTTGGAACGATACAAAACTTTGATGAACCTTTATATATGTTGTAAGGGAAGGTTATGATTGAAGTCCACGCAATGAATCATCTGAAAATTAGATTCTATGAATCTTTTCGAAATGCAAGTTCTGTTAAAAAAATCATAATATATTATACACTAGTTTCGGTCAAAAAATCAAATTAAATCGAGGATTGTTCAAAATGATACGAAACTTATCAGATCATTTAAATAAGTTATGAGGGAAGGTTATGATGGAAGTCCATGCGTAAAATCATATGAGAATTAGATTCTATGAAACATTTTGAAATTCAAGTTTCGGTCTAAAAAATCATAATGTATTATACAATAATTTACACTATTTTTCGGTCAAAAATCAAATTAAATTGGGGGACTGTTTGAAATGATACGAAACTTTTTCAAGATCATTTATATATGTTAGACAAGAAGGTTATAATGGAAGTACAGGCAAAAAATCAATTTAGAATTAAATTCTATAAAACGTTTTGAAATGCATGTTTCGGTCAAAAAATCATATTATATTATACACTAGTTTATACTAGTTTCGGGCAAAAAATCAAATTAAATTTAGGACTGTTCGAAATAATACGAAACTTTTATGACCATTTATAAATGTTATAAGGGAAGGTTATGATGGAAGTCCGAGCAAAAAATCATCTGAAAATTAGATTCTATGAAACTTTTGGAAGTGCAAGTGTCGTTCAAAAAATCATAATATATGATACACTAGTTTCGGTTAAAAAATCAAATTAAATTGAGGACGGATCGAAATGATACAAAACTTTTCATATCATTTATATATTTTAGGTAGAAAGGTTTTGATGGAAATCCATGCAAAAAATCATATTAGAATTAGATTCTATGAAACATTTTGAAATGCAAATGTTGGTTAAAAAATCATAATGTATTATACAATGGTTGATACTAGTTTCGTTCAAAAATCAAATTAAATCGGGGACTGTTTGAAATGATACGAAAAAATTTCTAGATCATTTATATATGTTAGGTGGGAAGGTTATGATGGAAGTCCCTGCAAAAAATCATTTGAGAATTAGATACTATGAAATGTTTTGAAATGCAAGTTTCGGTCAAAAAATCATAATAAATTATACACTAATTTATACTAGTTTCGGTAAAAAAATCAAATTAAATCTAGGACTGTTTGGAACGATACAAAACTTTTATGAACCTTTATATATGTTTTAAGGGAAGGTTATGATTGAAGTCCATGCAAAAAATCATCTGAAAATTAGATTCTATGAATCTTTTCGAAATGCAGGTTCTGTTAAAAAAATCATAGTATATTATACACTAGTTTCGGTCAAAAAATCAAATTAAATCGAGGATTGTTCGAAATGATACGAAACTTATCAGATCATTTAAATATGTTACGAGGGAAGGTTATGATGGAAGTCCATGCGAAAAAACATCTGAGAATTAGATTCTATGAAACATTTTGAAATTCAAGTTTCGGTCTAAAAAATCATAATATATTATACACTAATTTACACTATTTTTCGGTCAAAAATCCAATTAAATTGGGGGATTATTTGATATGATACGAAATTTTTTCATATCATTTATATATGTTAGACAAGAAGGTTATAATGGAAGTACAGGAAAAAAAATAAATTTAGAATTAAATTCTATAAAACGTTTTGAAATGCATGTTTCGGTCAAAAAATCATAATATATTATACACTAGTTTATACAAGTTTCGGGAAAAAAATCAAATTAAATTTGGGACTGTTTGAAATAATACGAAACTTTGATGAACATTTATATATGTTATAAGGGAAGGTTATGATTGAAGTCCATGCAAAAATTCATCTGAAAATTAGATTCTATGAATCTTTTCGAAATGCAAGTTTTGTTAAAAAATCATAATATATTATACAATAGTTTCGGTCAAAAAATCAAATTAAATAGAGAATTGTTCGAAATGATACGAAACTTATGAGATCATTTAAATTGTGTACGAGGGAAGGTTATGATGGAAGTCCATGCGAAAAATCATCTGAGAATTAGATTCTATGAAACATTTTGAAATTCATGTTTCGGTCTACAAAATCATAATGTGTTATACACTAATTTCCACTATTTTTTGGTCAAAAATCAAATTAAATTGACGGACTGTTTGAAATGATACGAAATTTTTTCATATCATTTATATATGTTAGACAAGAAGGTTATAATGGAAGTATAGGAAAAAATCAATTTAGAATTAAATTCTATAAAACGTTTTGAAATGCATGTTTCAGTCAAAAAAACATAATATATTATACACTAGTTTATACTAGTTCTGGCAAAAAATCAAATTAAATTTGGGACTGTTTGAAATAATACAAAACTTTGATGAACATTTATATATGTTATAAGGGAAGGTTATGATGGAAGTCCAAGCAAAAAATCATCTGAAAATTAGATTCTATGAAACTTTTGGAAATGCAAGTGTCGGTCAAAAAATCATAATATATGATACACTAGTTTCGGTCAAAAAATCAAATTAAATTGAGGACGGATCGAAATGATACGAACCTTTTCAGATCATTTATATTTTTAGCTAGGAAGGTTTTGATTGAAATCCATGCAAAAAATCATCTGAGAATTAGATTCTATGAAACATTTTGAAATGCAAATGACGATTAAAAAATCAAAATGTATTATACACTGGTTGATACTAGTTTCATTCAAAAATCAAATTAAATCGGGGACTGTTTGAAACGATACGAAACTTTCTAGATCAATTATATATGTTAGGTGGGAAGGTTATGATGGAAGTCCCTGCAAAAAATCATTTGAGAATTAGATACTATGTAACGTTTTGAAATGCAAGTTTCGGTCAAAAAATCATAATATATTATACTCTAGTTTATACTAGTTTCGGTAAAAAAAATCAAATTAAATCTAGGACTGTTTGGAACGATACAAAACTTTTATGAACCTTTATATATGTTATAAGGAAAGGTTATGATTGAAGTCCACGCAAAAAATCATCTGAAAATTAGATTCTATGAATCTTTTCGAAATGCAGGTTCTGTTAAAAAAATAATAATATATTATACACTAGTTTCGGTCAAAAAATCAAATTAAATCGAGGATTGTGCGAAATGATATGAAACTTATCAGATCATTTAAATATGTTACGAGGGAAGGTTATGATGGAAGTCCATACCAAAAATCATATGAGAATTAGATACTATGAAATATTTTAAAATTCATGTTTCGGTCTAAAAAAGCATAATGTATTATACACTAATTTACACTATTTTTCGGTCAAAATTAAATTAAATTGGGGGACTATTTAAAATGATACGAAACTTTTTCAAGATCCTTTATATATGTTAGACAAGAAGGTTATAATGGAAGTACAGGAAAAAAATAAATTTAGAATTAAATTCTATAAAACGTTTTGAAATGCATGTTTCGGTCAAAAAATCATAATATATTATACACTAGTTTATACAATTTTCGAGAAAAAAATCAAATTAAATTTGGGACTGTTTGAAATAATACGAAACTTTGATGAACATTTATATATGTTAGAACGGAAGGTTATGATGGAAGTCCAAGCAAAATATCATCTGAAAATTAGATTCTATGAAACATTTGGAAATGCAAGTGTCGGTAAAAAAATCATAATATATGATACACTAGTTTCGGTTAAAAAAACAAATTAAATTGAGGACGGATCGAAATGATACGAAACTTTTCAGATCATTTATATATTTTAGGTAGGAAGGTTTTGATGGAAATCCATGCAAAAAATCATCTGAGAATTAGATTCTATGAAACATTTTGAATTCAAATGTCGGTTAAAAAATCATAATGTATTATACAATGGTTGATACTAGTTTCGTTCAAAAATCAAATTAAATCGGGGACTGTTTGAAATGATACGAAACTTTTTAGATCATTTATATATGTTAGGTGGGAAGGTTATGATGGAAGTCCCTGCAAAAATCATTTGAGAATTAGATACTATGAAACGTTTTGAAATGCAAGTTTCGGTCAAAAAATCATAATATACTATACACTAGTTTATACTAGTTTCGGTAAAAAAAATCCAATTAAATCTTTGACTGTTTGGAACGATACAAAACTTTAATGAACCTTTATATATGTTATAAGGGAAGGTTATGATTGAAGTCCATGCAAAAAATCATCTGAAAATTAGATTCTATGAATCTCTTCGAAATGCAGGTTCTGTTAAAAAAAATCATAGTATATTATACACTAGTTTCGGTCAAAAAATCAAATTAAATCGAGGATTGTTCGAAATGATACGAAACTTATCTGATCATTTAAATTGTTACGAGGGAAGATTATGATGGAAGTCCATGCGAAATATCATCTGGGAATTAGATTCTATGAACCATTTTGAAATTCAAGTTTCAGTCTAAAAAATCATAATGTATTATACACTAATTTACACTATTTTTCGGTCAAAAATCAAATTAAATTGGGGGATTATTTGAAATGATACGAAATTGTTTCATATCATTTATATATGTTAGACAAGAAGGTTATAATGGAAGTACAGGAAAAAAATCAAATTAGAATTAAATTCTATAAAACGTTTTGAAATGCATGTTTCGGTCAAAAAATCATAATATATTATACACTAGTTTATACAAGTTTCGAGAAAAAAAATCAAATTAAATTTGGGATTGTTTGAAATAATACGAAACTTTGATGAACATTTATATATGTTATAACGGAAGGTTATGATGGAAGTCCCTGCAAAAAATCATTTGAGAATTAGATACTATGAAACGTTTTGAAATGCAAGTTTCGGTCAAAAAATCATAATATATTATACACTAGTTTATACTAGTTTCGGTAAAAAAAATCCAATCAAATCTAGGACTGTTTGGAACGATACAAAACTTTTATGAACCTTTATATATGTTATAAGGGAAGGTTATGATTGAAGTCCATGCAAAAAATCATCTGAAAATTAGATACTATGAATCTTTTCGAAATGCAGGTTCTGTTAAAAAAATCAAAGTATATTATACACTAGTTTCGGTCAAAAAATCAAATTAAATCGAGGATTGTTCGAAATTATACGAAACTTATCAGATCAATTATATATGTTACGAGGGAAGGTTATGATGGAAGTCCATGCGAAATATCATATGAGAATTAGATTCTATGAAACATTTTGAAATTCAAGTTTCGGTCTAAAATTCATAATGTATTATACACTAATTTACACTATTTTTCGGTCAAAAATCAAATTAAATTGGGGGACTGTTTGAAATGATACGAAAGTTTTTAAAGATCATTTATATATGTTAGACAAGAAGGTTATAAAGGAAGTACAGACAAAATATCAATTTAGATTTAAATTCTATAAAACGTTCTGAAATGCAAGTTTCGTTCAAAAAATCATAATATATTATACACTAGTTTATACTAGTTTCGTTAAAAAAAATCCAATTAAATCTAGGACTGTTTGGAACGATACAAAACTTTTATGAACCTTTATATATGTTATAAGGGAAGGTTATCATTGAAGTCCATGCAAAAAATCATCTGAAAATTAGATTCTATGAATCTTTTCGAAATGCAGGTTCTGTTAAAAAAATCATAATATATTATACACTAGTTTCGGTCAAAAAATCAAATTAAATCGAGGATTGTTCGAAATGATACGAAACTTATCAGATCATTTAAATATGTTACGAGGGAAGGTTATGATGGAAGTCCATGCGTAAAATCATATGAGAATTAGATACTATGAAACATTTTGAAATTCAAGTTTCGGTCTAAAAAATCATAATGTATTATACACTAATTTACACTATTTTTCGGTCAAAAATTAAATTAAATTGGGGGACTGTTTGAAATGATACGAAACTTTTTCAAGATCATTTATATATGTTAGACAAGAAGGTTATAATGGAAGTACAGGAAAAAATCAATTTAGAATTAAATTCTATAAAACGTTTTGAAATGCATGTTTCGGTCAAAAAATCATAATATATTATACACTAGTTTATACAAGTTTCGGGAAAAAAAATCAAATTAAATTTGGGACTGTTCAAAATAATACCAAAATTTTATGAACATTTATAAATGTTATAAGGAAAGGTTATGATGGAAGTCCAAGCAAAAAATCATCTGAAAATTAGATTCTATGAAACTTTTGGAAATGCAAGTGTCGGTCAAAAAATCAGAATATATGATACACTAGTTTCGATTAAAAATTATAATATATGATACACTAGGATCGAAATGATACGAACTTTTCAGATCATTTATATATTTTAGGTGGGAAGGTTTTGATGGAAATTCATGCAAAAAATCATCTGAGAATTAGATTCTATGAAACATTTTGAAATGCAAATGTCGGTTAAAAAATCATAATGTATTATACACTGGTTGATACTAGTTTCGTTCAAAAATCAAATTAAATCGGGGACTGTTTGAAATGATACGAAACTTTCTAGATCATTTATATATGTTAGGTGGGAACATTATGATGGAAGTCCCTGCAAAAAATCGTTTGAGAATTAGATATGATGAAACGTTTTGAATTGCATGTTTCGGTCAAAAAATTATAATATATTATACACTAGTTTATACTAGTTTCGGTAAAAAAATCCCATTAAATCTAGGAGTGTTTGGAACGATACAAAACTTTTATGAACCTTTATATATGTTATAAAGGAAGGTTATGATTGAAGTCCATGCAAAAAATCATCTGAAAATTAGATTCTATGAATCTTTTTGAAATGCAGGTTCTGTTAAAAAAATCATAGTATATTATACACTAGTTTCGGTCAAAAAATCAAATTAAATCGAGGATTGTTCAAAATGATACGAAACTTATCAGATCATTTAAATTGTTACGAGGGAAGATTATGATGGAAGTCCATGCGAAATATCATCTGGGAATTAGATTCTATGAAACATTTTGAAATTCAAGTTTCGGTCTAAAAAATCATAATGTATTATACACTAATTTACACTATTTTTCGGTCAAAAATCAAATTAAATTGGGGGATTGTTTGAAATGATACGAAATTTTTTCATATCATTTATATATGTTAGACAAGAAGGTTAAAATGGAAGTCCAGGAAAAAAAATCAATTTAGAATAAATTCTATAAAACATTTTGAAATGCATGTTTCGGTCAAAAATTCATAATATATTATACACTAGTTTATACTAGTTTCGGGAAAAAATCAAATTAAATTTGGGACTGTTTGAAATAATACGTAACTTTGATGAACATTTATATATGTTATAAGGGAAGGTTATGATGGAAGTCCAAGCAAAAAATCATCTGAAAATTAGATTCTATGAAACTTATGGAAATGCAAGTGTCGATCAAAAAATCATAATATATGATACACTAGTTTCGGTTAAAAAATCAAATTAAATTGAGGACGGATTGAAATGATACGAAACTTTTCAGATCATTTATATATTTTACGTAGGAAGGTTTTGATGGAAATCCATGCAAAAAATCATCTGAAAATTAGATTCTATTAAACATTTTGAAATGCAAATGTCGGTTAAAAAATCATAATGTAT
Source organism: Lathyrus aphaca (assembly GCA_963966055.1). Taxonomy (NCBI): domain Eukaryota; kingdom Viridiplantae; phylum Streptophyta; class Magnoliopsida; order Fabales; family Fabaceae; genus Lathyrus; species Lathyrus aphaca. The sequence goes on along the minus strand of OZ014523.1, from coordinate 27,391,055 downwards.
TATACACTGGTTGATATTAGTTTCGTTCAAAAATCAAATTAAATCGGGGACTGTTTGAAATGATACGAAACTTTCTAGATCATTTATATATGTTAGGTGGGAAGGTTATGATGGAAGTCCCTGCAAAAAATCAATTGAAAATTAGATACTATGAAACGTTTTGAAATGGAAGTTTCGGTCAAACAATCATAATATATTATATACTAGTTTCGGTAAAAAAAATCCAATTAAATCTTGGACTGTTTGGAACGATACAAAACTTTTATGAACCTTTATATATGTTATAAGGGAAGGTTATAATTGAAGTCCATGCAAAAAATCATCTGAAAATTAGATTATATGAATCTTTTCGAAATGCAGGTTCTGTTAAAAAAATCATAATATATTATACACTAGTTTCGGTCAAAAAATCAAATTAAATCGAGGATTGTTCGAAATGATAACAAACTTATCAGATTATTTAAATATGTTACGAGGGAAGGTTATGATGGAAGTCCATGCAAAAAATCATATGAGAATTAGATACTATGAAACATTTTGAAATTCAAGTTTCGGTCTAAAAAATTATAATGTATTATACACTAATTTACACTATTTTACGGTCAAAAATTAAACTAAATTGGGGGATTGTTTGAAATGATACGAAATTTTTTCATTACATTTATATATGTTAGACAAGAAGGTTAAAATGGAAGTCCAGGAAAAAAATCAATTTAGAATTAAATTCTATAAAATGTTTTGAAATGCATGTTTCGGTCAAAAAATCATAATATATTATACACTAGTTTATACTAGTTTCGGGAAAAAATCAAATTAAATTTGGGACTGTTCGAAATAATACGAAACTTTGATGAACATTTATATATGTTATAAGGGAAGGTTATGATGAAAGTCCAAGCAAAAAATCATCTGAAAATTAGATTCTATGAAACTTATGGAAATGCAAGTGTCGATCAAAAAATCATAATATATGATACACTAGTTTCGGTTAAAAAATCAAATTAAATTGAGGACGGATCGAAATGATACGAAACTTTTCAGATCATTTATATATTTTACGTAGGAAGGTTTTGATGGAAATCCATGCAAAAAATCATCTGAAAATTAGATTCTATTAAACATTTTGAAATGCAAATGTCGGTTAAAAAATCATAATGTATTATACACTGGTTGATATTAGTTTCGTTCAAAAATCAAATTAAATCGGGGACTGTTTGAAATGATACGAAACTTTCTAGATCATTTATATATGTTAGGTGGGAAGGTTATGATGGAAGTCCCTGCAAAAAATCAATTGAAAATTAGATACTATGAAACGTTTTGAAATGCAAGTTTCGGTCAAAAAATCATAATATATTATGCACTAGTTTATACTAGTTTCGGTAAAAAAACTCCAATTAAATCTAGGACTGTTTGGAACGATACAAAACTTTTATGAACCTTTATATATGTTATAAGGGAAGGTTATGATTGAAGTCCATGCAAAAAATCATCTGAAAATTAGATTATATGAATCTTTTCGAAATGCAGGTTCTGTTAAAAAAAATCATAATATATTATACACTAGTTTCGGTCAAAAAATCAAATTAAATCGAGGATTGTTCGAAATGATAACAAACTTATCAGATTATTTAAATATGTTACGAGGGAAGGTTATGATGGAAGTCCATGCGAAAAATCATATGAGAATTAGATACTATGAAACATTTTGAAATTCAAGTTTCGGTCTAAAAATTCATAATGTATTATACACTAATTTACACTATTTTTCGGTCAAAAATTAAATTAAATTGGGGGACTGTTTGAAATGATACGAAACTTTTTCAAGATCATTTATATATGTTAGACAAGAAGGTTATAATGGAAGTACAGGAAAAAATCAATTTAGAATTAAATTCTATAAAACGTTTTGAAATGCATGTTTCGGTCAACAAATCATAATATATTATACACTAGTTTATACAAGTTTCGGGAAAAAAATCAAATTAAATTTGGGACTGTTCGAAATAATACCAAAATTTTATGAACATTTATAAATGTTATAAAGGAAGGTTATGATGGAAGTCCAAGCAAAAAATCATCTGAAAATTAGATTCTATGAAACTTATGGAAATGCAAGTGTCGATCAAAAAATCATAATATGTGATACACTAGTTTCGGTTAAAAAATCAAATTAAATTGAGGACGGATCGAAATGATACGAAACTTTTCAGATCATTTATATATTTTACGTAGGAAAGTTTTGATGGAAATCCATGCAAAAAATCATCTGAAAATTAGATTCTATTAAACATTTTGAAATGCAAATGTCGGTTAAAAAATCATAATGTATTATACACTGGTTGATATTAGTTTCGTTCAAAAATCAAATTAAATCGGGGACTGTTTGAAATGATACGAAACTTTCTAAATCATTTATATATGTTAGGTGGGAAGGTTATGATGGAAGTCCCTGCAAAAAATCATTTGAAAATTAGATACTATGAAACGTTTTGAAATGCAAGTTTCGGTCAAAAAATCATAATATATTATGCACTAGTTTATACTAGTTTCGGTAAAAAAAACTCCAATTAAATCTAGGACTGTTTGGAACGATACAAAACTTTTATGAACCTTTATATATGTTATAAGGGAAGGTTATGATTGAAGTCCATAGAAAAAATCATCTGAAAATTAGATTATATAAATCTTTTCGAAATGCAGGTTCTGTTAAAAAAATCATAACATATTATACACTAGTTTCGGTCAAAAAATCAAATTAAATCGAGGATTGTTCGAAATGATAACAAACTTATCAGATTATTTAAATATGTTACGAGGGAAGGTTATGATGGATGTCCATGCGAAAAATCATATGAGAATTAGATACTATGAAACATTTTGAAATTCAAGTTTCGGTCTAAAAAATCATAATGTATTATACACTAATTTACACTATTTTTCGGTCAAAAATTAAATTAAATTGGGGGACTGTTTGAAATGATACGAAACTTTTTCAAGATCATTTATATATGTTAGACAAGAAGGTTATAATAGAAGTACAGGAAAAAATCAATTTAGAATTAAATTCTATAAAACGTTTTGAAATGCATGTTTCGGTCAAAAAATCATAATATATTATACACTAGTTTATACAAGTTTCGGGAAAAAAATCAAATTAAATTTGGGACTGTTCGAAATAATACCAAAATTTTATGAACATTTATAAATGTTATAAGGGAAGGTTATGATTGAAGTCCAAGCATAAAATCATCTGAAAATTAGATTCAATGAAACTTTTGGAAATGCAAGTGTCGGTCAAAAAATCATAATATATGATACACTAGTTTCGGTTAAAAAATCAAATTAAGTTGAGGACGGATCGAAATGATAGAAAACTTTTCAGATCATTTATATATTTTAGGTGGGAAGGTTTTGATGGAAATTCATGCAAAAAATCATTTGAGAATTAGATTCTATGAAACATTTTGAAATGCAAATGTCGGTTAAAAAATCATAATGTATTATACACTGGTTGATACTAGTTTCGTTCAAAAATCAAATTAAATCGGGGACTATTTGAAATGATACGAAACTTTCTAGATCATTTATATATGTTAGGTGGGAAGGTTATGATGGAAGTCCCTGCAAAAAATCGTTTGAGAATTAGATACTATGAAACGTTTTGAAATGCAAGTTTCGGTCAAAAAATTATAATAGATTATACACTAGTTTATACTAGTTTCGGTAAAAAAATCCCATTAAATCTAGGACTGTTTGGAACGATACAAAACTTTTATGAACCTTTATATATGTTATAAGGGAAGGTTATGATTGAAGTCCATGCAAAAAATCATCTGAAAATTAGATTCTATGAATCTTTTCGAAATGCAGGTTCTGTTAAAAAAATCATATTATATTATACACTAGTTTCGGTCAAAAAATCAAATTAAATCGAGGATTATTCAAAATGATACGAAACTTATCAGATCATTTAAATTGTTACGAGGGAAGATTATGATGGAAGTCCATGCGAAATATCATCTGGGAATTAGATTCTATGAAACATTTTGAAATTCAAGTTTCGGTCTAAAAAATCATAATGTATTATACACTAATTTACACTATTTTTCGGTCAAAAATCAAATTAAATTGGGGGATTGTTTGAAATGATACGAAATTTTTTCATATCATTTATGTATGTTAGACAAGAAGGTTAAAATGGAAGTCCAGGAAAAAAATCAATTTAGAATTAAATTCTATAAAACGTTTTGAAATGCATGTTTCGGTCAAAAAATCATAATATATTATACACTAGTTTATACTAGTTTCGGGAAAAAATCAAATTAAATTTGGGACTGTTTGAAATAATACGAAACTTTGATGAACATTTATATATGTTATAAGGGAAGGTTATGATGGAAGTCCAAGGAAAAAAACATCTGAAAATTAGATTCTATGAAACTTATGGAAATGCAAGTGTCGATCAAAAAATCATAATATATGATACACTAGTTTCGGTTAAAAAATCAAATTAAATTGAGGACGGATCGAAATGATACGAAACTTTTCAGATCATTTATATATTTTACGTAGGAAGGTTTTGATGGAAATCCATGCAAAAAATCATCTGCGAATTAGATTCTATGAAACATTTTGAAATGCAAATGTCGATTAAAAAATTATAATGTATTATACACTGGTTGATACTAGTTTCGTTCAAAAATCAAATTAAATCGGGGACAGTTTGAAATGATACGAAACTTTCTAGATCATTTATATATTTTAGGTGGGAAGGTTATGATGGAAGTCCCTGCAAAAAAATCATTTGAGAATTAGATACTATGAAACGTTTTGAAATGCAAGTTTCGGTCAATAAATCATAATATATTATACACTAGTTTATACTAGTTTCGGTAAAAAAAATCCAATTAAATCTAGGACTGTTTGGAACGATACAAAACTTTTATGAACCTTTATATATGTTATAAGGGAAGGTTATGATTGAAGTCCATGCAAAAAATCATCTGAAAATTAGATTCTATGAATCTTTTCGAAATGCGGGTTCTGTTAAAAAAATCATAATATATTATACACTAGTTTCGGTCAAAAAATCAAATTAAATCGAGGATTGTTCGAAATGATACGAAATTTATCAGATTATTTAAATATGTTACGAGGGAAGGTTATGATGGAAGTCCATGCGAAAAATCATATGAGAATTAGATACTATGAAACATTTTGAAATTCATGTTTCGGTCTAAAAAATAATAATGTATTATACACTAATTTACACTATTTTTCGGTCAAAAATTAAATTAAATTGGGGTACTATTTGAAATGATACGAAACTTTTTCAGGATCATTTATATATGTTAGACAAGAAGGTTATAATGGAAGTACATGAAAAAAATAAATTTAGAATTAAATTCTATAAAACGTTTTGAAATGCATGTTTCGGTCAAAAAATCATAATATATTATACACTAGTTTATTCAAGTTTCGGGAAAAAAAATCAAATTAAATTTGGGACTGTTCGAAATAATACCGATTTTATGAACATTTATAAATGTTATAAGGGAAGGTTATGATGGAAGTCCAAGCAAAAAATCATTTGAAAATTAGATTCTATGAAACTTTTGGAAATGCAAGTGTCGGTCGAACAATCATAATATATGATACACTAGTTTCGGTTAAAAAATCAAATTAAGTTGAGGACGGATCGAAGTGATACGAAACTTTTCAAATCATTTATATATTTTAGGTAGGAAGGTTTTGATGGAAATTCATGCAAAAAAACATCTTAGAATTAGATTCTATGAAACATTTTGAAATGCAAATGCCGGTTAAAAAATCAGAATGTATTATACACTGGTTGATACTAGTTTCGTTCAAAAATCAAATTAAATCGGGGACTGTTTGAAATGATACGAAACTTTCTAGATCATTTATATATGTTAGGTGGGAAGGTTATGATGGAAGTCACTGCAAAAAATCGTTTGAGAATTAGATACTATGAAACGTTTTGAAATGCAAGTTTCGGTCAAAAAATTATAATATATTATACACTAGTTTATACTAGTTTCGGTAAAACAATCCCATTAAATCTAGGACTGTTTGGAACGATACAAAACTTTTATGAACCTTTATATATGTTATAAGTGAAGGTTATGATTGAAGTCCATGCAAAAAATCATCTGAAAATTAGATTCTATGAATCTTTTCGAAATGCAGGTTCTGTTAAAAAAATCATAGTATATTATACACTAGTTTCGGTCAAAAAATCAAATTAAATCGAGGATTGTTCAAAATTATACGAAACTTATCAGATCATTTAAATTGTTACGAGGGAAGATTATGATGGAAGTCCATGCGAAATATCATCTGGGAATTAGATTCTATGAAACATTTTGAAATTCAAGTTTCGGTCTAAAAAATCATAATGTATTATACACTAATTTACACTATTTTTCGGTCAAAAATCAAATTAAATTGGGGGATTGTTTGAAATGATACGAAATTTTTTCATATCATTTATGTATGTTAGACAAGAAGGTTAAAATGGAAGTCCAGGAAAAAAATCAATTTAGAATTAAATTCTATAAAACGTTTTGAAATGCATGTTTCGGTCAAAAAATCATAATATATTATACACTAGTTTATACTAGTTTCGGGAAAAAATCAAATTAAATTTGGGACTGTTTGAAATAATACGAAACTTTGATGAACATTTATATATGTTATAAGGGAAGGTTATGATGGAAGTCCAAGGAAAAAAACATCTGAAAATTAGATTCTATGAAACTTATGGAAATGCAAGTGTCGATCAAAAAATCATAATATATGATACACTAGTTTCGGTTAAAAAATCAAATTAAATTGAGGACGGATCGAAATGATACGAAACTTTTCAGATCATTTATATATTTTACGTAGGAAGGTTTTGATGGAAATCCATGCAAAAAATCATCTGCGAATTAGATTCTATGAAACATTTTGAAATGCAAATGTCGATTAAAAAATCATAATGTATTATACACTGGTTGATACTAGTTTCGTTCAAAAATCAAATTAAATCGGGGACAGTTTGAAATGATACGAAACTTTCTAGATCATTTATATATTTTAGGTGGGAAGGTTATGATGGAAGTCCCTGCAAAAAAATCATTTGAGAATTAGATACTATGAAACGTTTTGAAATGCAAGTTTCGGTCAATAAATCATAATATATTATACACTAGTTTATACTAGTTTCGGTAAAAAAAATCCAATTAAATCTAGGACTGTTTGGAACGATACAAAACTTTTATGAACCTTTATATATGTTATAAGGGAAGGTTATGATTGAAGTCCATGCAAAAAATCATCTGAAAATTAGATTCTATGAATCTTTTCGAAATGCGGGTTCTGTTAAAAAAATCATAATATATTATACACTAGTTTCGGTCAAAAAATCAAATTAAATCGAGGATTGTTCGAAATGATACGAAATTTATCAGATTATTTAAATATGTTACGAGGGAAGGTTATGATGGAAGTCCATGCGAAAAATCATATGAGAATTAGATACTATGAAACATTTTGAAATTCATGTTTCGGTCTAAAAAATAATAATGTATTATACACTAATTTACACTATTTTTCGGTCAAAAATTAAATTAAATTGGGGTACTGTTTGAAATGATACGAAACTTTTTCAGGATCATTTATATATGTTAGACAAGAAGGTTATAATGGAAGTACATGAAAAAAATAAATTTAGAATTAAATTCTATAAAACGTTTTGAAATGCATGTTTCGGTCAAAAAATCATAATATATTATACACTAGTTTATTCAAGTTTCGGGAAAAAAAATCAAATTAAATTTGGGACTGTTCGAAATAATACCGATTTTATGAACATTTATAAATGTTATAAGGGAAGGTTATGATGGAAGTCCAAGCAAAAAATCATTTGAAAATTAGATTCTATGAAACTTTTGGAAATGCAAGTGTCGGTCGAACAATCATAATATATGATACACTAGTTTCGGTTAAAAAATCAAATTAAGTTGAGGACGGATCGAAGTGATACGAAACTTTTCAAATCATTTATATATTTTAGGTAGGAAGGTTTTGATGGAAATTCATGCAAAAAAACATCTTAGAATTAGATTCTATGAAACATTTTGAAATGCAAATGCCGGTTAAAAAATCAGAATGTATTATACACTGGTTGATACTAGTTTCGTTCAAAAATCAAATTAAATCGGGGACTGTTTGAAATGATACGAAACTTTCTAGATCATTTATATATGTTAGGTGGGAAGGTTATGATGGAAGTCACTGCAAAAAATCGTTTGAGAATTAGATACTATGAAACGTTTTGAAATGCAAGTTTCGGTCAAAAAATTATAATATATTATACACTAGTTTATACTAGTTTCGGTAAAACAATCCCATTAAATCTAGGACTGTTTGGAACGATACAAAACTTTTATGAACCTTTATATATGTTATAAGTGAAGGTTATGATTGAAGTCCATGCAAAAAATCATCTGAAAATTAGATTCTATGAATCTTTTCGAAATGCAGGTTCTGTTAAAAAAATCATAGTATATTATACACTAGTTTCGGTCAAAAAATCAAATTAAATCGAGGATTGTTCAAAATTATACGAAACTTATCAGATCATTTAAATTGTTACGAGGGAAGATTATGATGGAAGTCCATGCGAAATATCATCTGGGAATTAGATTCTATGAAACATTTTGAAATTCAAGTTTCGGTCTAAAAAATCATAATGTATTATACACTAATTTACACTATTTTTCGGTCAAAAATCAAATTAAATTGGGGGATTGTTTGAAATGATACGAAATTTTTTCATATCATTTATATATGTTAGACAAGAAGGTTAAAATGGAAGTCCAGGAAAAAAAATCAATTTAGAATAAATTCTATAAAACATTTTGAAATGCATGTTTCGGTCAAAAATTCATAATATATTATACACTAGTTTATACTAGTTTCGGGAAAAAATCAAATTAAATTTGGGACTGTTTGAAATAATACGTAACTTTGATGAACATTTATATATGTTATAAGGGAAGGTTATGATGGAAGTCCAAGCAAAAAATCATCTGAAAATTAGATTCTATGAAACTTATGGAAATGCAAGTGTCGATCAAAAAATCATAATATATGATACACTAGTTTCGGTTAAAAAATCAAATTAAATTGAGGACGGATTGAAATGATACGAAACTTTTCAGATCATTTATATATTTTACGTAGGAAGGTTTTGATGGAAATCCATGCAAAAAATCATCTGAAAATTAGATTCTATTAAACATTTTGAAATGCAAATGTCGGTTAAAAAATCATAATGTATTATACACTGGTTGATATTAGTTTCGTTCAAAAATCAAATTAAATCGGGGACTGTTTGAAATGATACGAAACTTTCTAGATCATTTATATATGTTAGGTGGGAAGGTTATGATGGAAGTCCCTGCAAAAAATCAATTGAAAATTAGATACTATGAAACGTTTTGAAATGGAAGTTTCGGTCAAACAATCATAATATATTATATACTAGTTTCGGTAAAAAAAATCCAATTAAATCTTGGACTGTTTGGAACGATACAAAACTTTTATGAACCTTTATATATGTTATAAGGGAAGGTTATAATTGAAGTCCATGCAAAAAATCATCTGAAAATTAGATTATATGAATCTTTTCGAAATGCAGGTTCTGTTAAAAAAATCATAATATATTATACACTAGTTTCGGTCAAAAAATCAAATTAAATCGAGGATTGTTCGAAATGATAACAAACTTATCAGATTATTTAAATATGTTACGAGGGAAGGTTATGATGGAAGTCCATGCAAAAAATCATATGAGAATTAGATACTATGAAACATTTTGAAATTCAAGTTTCGGTCTAAAAAATTATAATGTATTATACACTAATTTACACTATTTTACGGTCAAAAATTAAACTAAATTGGGGGATTGTTTGAAATGATACGAAATTTTTTCATTACATTTATATATGTTAGACAAGAAGGTTAAAATGGAAGTCCAGGAAAAAAATCAATTTAGAATTAAATTCTATAAAACGTTTTGAAATGCATGTTTCGGTCAAAAAATCATAATATATTATACACTAGTTTATACTAGTTTCGGGAAAAAATCAAATTAAATTTGGGACTGTTCGAAATAATACGAAACTTTGATGAACATTTATATATGTTATAAGGGAAGGTTATGATGAAAGTCCAAGCAAAAAATCATCTGAAAATTAGATTCTATGAAACTTATGGAAATGCAAGTGTCGATCAAAAAATCATAATATATGATACACTAGTTTCGGTTAAAAAATCAAATTAAATTGAGGACGGATCGAAATGATACGAAACTTTTCAGATCATTTATATATTTTACGTAGGAAGGTTTTGATGGAAATCCATGCAAAAAATCATCTGAAAATTAGATTCTATTAAACATTTTGAAATGCAAATGTCGGTTAAAAAATCATAATGTATTATACACTGGTTGATATTAGTTTCGTTCAAAAATCAAATTAAATCGGGGACTGTTTGAAATGATACGAAACTTTCTAGATCATTTATATATGTTTGGTGGGAAGGTTATGATGGAAGTCCCTGCAAAAAATCAATTGAAAATTAGATACTATGAAACGTTTTGAAATGCAAGTTTCGGTCAAAAAATCATAATATATTATGCACTAGTTTATACTAGTTTCGGTAAAAAAAGTCCAATTAAATCTAGGACTGTTTGGAACGATACAAAACTTTTATGAACCTTTATATATGTTATAAGGGAAGGTTATGATTGAAGTCCATGCAAAAAATCATCTGAAAATTAGATTATATGAATCTTTTCGAAATGCAGGTTCTGTTAAAAAAATCATAATATATTATACACTAGTTTCGGTCAAAAAATCAAATTAAATCGAGGATTGTTCGAAATGATAACAAACTTATCAGATTATTTAAATATGTTACGAGGGAAGGTTATGATGGAAGTCCATGCGAAAAATCATATGAGAATTAGATACTATGAAACATTTTGAAATTCAAGTTTCGGTCTAAAAATTCATAATGTATTATACACTAATTTACACTATTTTTCGGTCAAAAATTAAATTAAATTGGGGGACTGTTTGAAATGATACGAAACTTTTTCAAGATCATTTATATATGTTAGACAAGAAGGTTATAATGGAAGTACAGGAAAAAATCAATTTAGAATTAAATTCTATAAAACGTTTTGAAATGCATGTTTCGGTCAACAAATCATAATATATTATACACTAGTTTATACAAGTTTCGGGAAAAAAATCAAATTAAATTTGGGACTGTTCGAAATAATACCAAAATTTTATGAACATTTATAAATGTTATAAAGGAAGGTTATGATGGAAGTCCAAGCAAAAAATCATCTGAAAATTAGATTCTATGAAACTTATGGAAATGCAAGTGTCGATCAAAAAATCATAATATGTGATACACTAGTTTCGGTTAAAAAATCAAATTAAATTGAGGACGGATCGAAATGATACGAAACTTTTCAGATCATTTATATATTTTACGTAGGAAAGTTTTGATGGAAATCCATGCAAAAAATCATCTGAAAATTAGATTCTATTAAACATTTTGAAATGCAAATGTCGGTTAAAAAATCATAATGTATTATACACTGGTTGATATTAGTTTCGTTCAAAAATCAAATTAAATCGGGGACTGTTTGAAATGATACGAAACTTTCTAAATCATTTATATATGTTAGGTGGGAAGGTTATGATGGAAGTCCCTGCAAAAAATCATTTGAAAATTAGATACTATGAAACGTTTTGAAATGCAAGTTTCGGTCAAAAAATCATAATATATTATGCACTAGTTTATACTAGTTTCGGTAAAAAAAACTCCAATTAAATCTAGGACTGTTTGGAACGATACAAAACTTTTATGAACCTTTATATATGTTATAAGGGAAGGTTATGATTGAAGTCCATGCAAAAAATCATCTGAAAATTAGATTATATGAATCTTTTCGAAATGCAGGTTCTGTTAAAAAAATCATAATATATTATACACTAGTTTCGGTCAAAAAATCAAATTAAATCGAGGATTGTTCGAAATGATAACAAACTTATCAGATTATTTAAATATGTTACGAGGGAAGGTTATGATGGAAGTCCATGCGAAAAATCATATGAGAATTAGATACTATGAAACATTTTGAAATTCATGTTTCGGTCTAAAAAATCATAATGTATTATACACTAATTACACTATTTTTCGGTCAAAAATTAAATTAAATTCGGGGACTGTTTGATATGATACGAAACTTTTTCAAGATCATTTATATATGTTAGACAAGAAGGTTATAATGGAAGTACAGGAAAAAATCAATTTAGAATTAAATTCTATAAAATGTTTTGAAATGCATGTTTGGGTCAAAAAATCATAATATATTATACACTAGTTTATACAAGTTTCGGGAAAAAAAATCAAATTAAATTTGGGACTGTTCGAAATAATACCAAAATTTTATGAACATTTATAAATGTTATAAGGGAAGGTTATGATGGAAGAACAAGAAAAAAATCATCTGAAAATTAGATTCAATGAAACTTTTGGAAATGCAAGTGTCGGTCAAAAAATCATAATATATGATACACTAGTTTCGGTTAAAAAATCAAATTAAGTTGAGGACGGATCGAAATGATACGAAACTTTTCAGATCATTTATATATTTTAGGTGGGAAGGTTTTGATGGAAATTAATGCAAAAAATCATCTGAGAATTAGATTCTATGAAACATTTTGAAATGCAAATGTCGGTTAAAAAATCATAATGTATTATACATTGGTTGATACTAGTTTCGTTCAAAAATCAAATTAAATCGGGGACTGTTTGAAATGATACGAAACTTTCTAGATCATTTATATATGTTAGGTGGGAAGGTTATGATGGAAGTCCCTGCAAAAAATCGTTTGAGAATTAGATACTATGAAACGTTTTGAAATGCAAGTTTCGGTCAAAAAATTATAATAGATTATACACTAGTTTATACTAGTTTCGGTAAAAAAATCGCATTAAATCTAGGACTGTTTGGAACGATACAAAACTTTTATGAACCTTTATATATGTTATAAGGGAAGGTTATGATTGAAGTCCATGCAAAAAATCATCTGAAAATTAGATTCTATGAATCTTTTCGAAATGCAGGTTCTGTTAAAAAAATCATATTATATTATACACTAGTTTCGGTCAAAAAATCAAATTAAATCGAGGATTATTCAAAATGATACGAAACTTATCAGATCATTTAAATTGTTACGAGGGAAGATTATGATGGAAGTCCATGCGAAATATCATCTGGGAATTAGATTCTATGAAACATTTTGAAATTCAAGTTTCGGTCTAAAAAATCATAATGTATTATACACTAATTTACACTATTTTTCGGTCAAAAATCAAATTAAATTGGGGGATTGTTTGAAATGATACGAAATTTTTTCATATCATTTATGTATGTTAGACAAGAAGGTTAAAATGGAAGTCCAGGAAAAAAATCAATTTAGAATTAAATTCTATAAAACGTTTTGAAATGCATGTTTCGGTCAAAAAATCATAATATATTATACACTAGTTTATACTAGTTTCGGGAAAAAATCAAATTAAATTTGGGACTGTTTGAAATAATACGAAACTTTGATGAACATTTATATATGTTATAAGGGAAGGTTATGATGGAAGTCCAAGGAAAAAAACATCTGAAAATTAGATTCTATGAAACTTATGGAATTGCAAGTGTCGATCAAAAAATCATAATATATGATACACTAGTTTCGGTTAAAAAATCAAATTAAATTGAGGACGGATCGAAATGATACGAAACTTTTCAGATCATTTATATATTTTACGTAGGAAGGTTTTGATGGAAATCCATGCAAAAAATCATCTGCGAATTAGATTCTATGAAACATTTTGAAATGCAAATGTCGATTAAAAAATCATAATGTATTATACACTGGTTGATACTAGTTTCGTTCAAAAATCAAATTAAATCGGGGACAGTTTGAAATGATACGAAACTTTCTAGATCATTTATATATTTTAGGTGGGAAGGTTATGATGGAAGTCCCTGCAAAAAAATCATTTGAGAATTAGATACTATGAAACGTTTTGAAATGCAAGTTTCGGTCAATAAATCATAATATATTATACACTAGTTTATACTAGTTTCGGTAAAAAAAATCCAATTAAATCTAGGACTGTTTGGAACGATACAAAACTTTTATGAACCTTTATATATGTTATAAGGGAAGGTTATGATTGAAGTCCATGCAAAAAATCATCTGAAAATTAGATTCTATGAATCTTTTCGAAATGCGGGTTCTGTTAAAAAAATCATAATATATTATACACTAGTTTCGGTCAAAAAATCAAATTAAATCGAGGATTGTTCGAAATGATACGAAATTTATCAGATTATTTAAATATGTTACGAGGGAAGGTTATGATGGAAGTCCATGCGAAAAATCATATGAGAATTAGATACTATGAAACATTTTGAAATTCATGTTTCGGTCTAAAAAATAATAATGTATTATACACTAATTTACACTATTTTTCGGTCAAAAATTAAATTAAATTGGGGTACTGTTTGAAATGATACGAAACTTTTTCAGGATCATTTATATATGTTAGACAAGAAGGTTATAATGGAAGTACATGAAAAAAATAAATTTAGAATTAAATTCTATAAAACGTTTTGAAATGCATGTTTCGGTCAAAAAATCATAATATATTATACACTAGTTTATTCAAGTTTCGGGAAAAAAAATCAAATTAAATTTGGGACTGTTCGAAATAATACCGATTTTATGAACATTTATAAATGTTATAAGGGAAGGTTATGATGGAAGTCCAAGCAAAAAATCATTTGAAAATTAGATTCTATGAAACTTTTGGAAATGCAAGTGTCGGTCGAACAATCATAATATATGATACACTAGTTTCGGTTAAAAAATCAAATTAAGTTGAGGACGGATCGAAGTGATACGAAACTTTTCAAATCATTTATATATTTTAGGTAGGAAGGTTTTGATGGAAATTCATGCAAAAAAACATCTTAGAATTAGATTCTATGAAACATTTTGAAATGCAAATGCCGGTTAAAAAATCAGAATGTATTATACACTGGTTGATACTAGTTTCGTTCAAAAATCAAATTAAATCGGGGACTGTTTGAAATGATACGAAACTTTCTAGATCATTTATATATGTTAGGTGGGAAGGTTATGATGGAAGTCACTGCAAAAAATCGTTTGAGAATTAGATACTATGAAACGTTTTGAAATGCAAGTTTCGGTCAAAAAATTATAATATATTATACACTAGTTTATACTAGTTTCGGTAAAACAATCCCATTAAATCTAGGACTGTTTGGAACGATACAAAACTTTTATGAACCTTTATATATGTTATAAGTGAAGGTTATGATTGAAGTCCATGCAAAAAATCATCTGAAAATTAGATTCTATGAATCTTTTCGAAATGCAGGTTCTGTTAAAAAAATCATAGTATATTATACACTAGTTTCGGTCAAAAAATCAAATTAAATCGAGGATTGTTCAAAATTATACGAAACTTATCAGATCATTTAAATTGTTACGAGGGAAGATTATGATGGAAGTCCATGCGAAATATCATCTGGGAATTAGATTCTATGAAACATTTTGAAATTCAAGTTTCGGTCTAAAAAATCATAATGTATTATACACTAATTTACACTATTTTTCGGTCAAAAATCAAATTAAATTGGGGGATTGTTTGAAATGTTACGAAATTTTTTCATATCATTTATATATGTTAGACAAGAAGGTTATAATGGAAGTACAGGAAAAAAAATCAATTTAGAATTAAATTCTATAAAACGTTTTGAAATGCATGTTTCGGTCAAAAAATCATAATATATTATACACTAGTTTATACAAGTTTCAGGAAAAAAATCAAATTAAATTTGGGACTGTTCGAAATAATACCAAAATTTTATGAACATTTATAAATGTTATAAGGGAATGTTATGATGGAAGTCCAAGCAAAAAATCATCTGAAAATTAGATTCTATGAAACTTTTGGAAATGCAAATGTCGGTCGAAAAATCATAATATATGATACACTAGTTTCGGTTAAAAAATCAAATTAAGTTGAGGACGGATCGAAGTGATACGAAACTTTTCAGATCATTTATATATTTTAGGTAGGAAGGTTTTGATGGAAATTCATGCAAAAAATCATCTGAGAATTAGATTCTATGAAACATTTGGAAATGCAAATGCCAGTTAAAAAATCATAATGTATTATACACTGGTTGATACTAGTTTCGTTCAAAAATCAAATTAAATCGGGGACTATTTGAAATGATACGAAACTTTCTAGATCATTTATATATGTTAGGTGGGAAGGTTATGATGGAAGTCCCTGCAAAAAATCGTTTGAGAATTAGATACTATGAAACGTTTTGAAATGCATGATTCGGTCAAAAAATTATAATATATTATACACTAGTTTGTACTAGTTTCGGTAAAACAATCCCATTAAATCTAGGATTGTTTGGAACGATACAAAACTTTTATGAACCTTTATATATGTTATAAGGGAAGGTTATGAATGAAGTCCATGCAAAAAATCATCTGAAAATTAGATTCTATGAATCTTTTCGAAATGCAGGTTCTGTTAAAAAAATCATAGTATATTATACACTAGTTTCAATCAAAAAATCAAATTAAATCGAGGATTGTTCAAAATTATACGAAACTTATCAGATCATTTAAATTGTTACGAGGGAAGATTATGATGGAAGTCCATGCGAAATATCATCTGGGAATTAGATTCTATGAAACATTTTGAAATTCAAGTTTCGGTCTAAAATATCATAATGTATTATATACTAATTTACACTATTTTTCGGTCAAAAATCAAATTAAATTGGGGGACTGTTTGAAATGATACGAAACTTTTTCATATCATTTATATATGTTAGACAAGAAGGTTATAATGGAAGTACAGGAAAAAAAATCAATTTAGAATTAAATTCTATAAAACGTTTTGAAATGCATGTTTCGGTCAAAAAATCATAATATATTATACACTAGTTTATACAGGTTTCGGGAAAAAAATCAAATTAAATTTGGGACTGTTCGAAATAATACCAAGATTTTATGAACATTTATAAATGTTATAAGGGAAGGTTATGATGGAAGTCCAAGAAAAAAATCATCTGAAAATTAGATTCTATGAAACTTTTGGAAATGCAAGTGTCGGTCGAAAAATCATAATATATGATACACTAGTTTCGGATAAAAATCAAATTAAGTTGAGGACGGATCGAAATGATACGAAACTTTTCAGATCATTTATATATTTTAGGTAGGAAGGTTTTGATGGAAATTCATGCAAAAAATCATCTGAGAATTAGATTCTATGAAACATTTTGAAATGCAAATGCCGGTTAAAAAATCATAATGTATTATACACTTGTTGATACTAGTTTCGTTCAAAAATTAAATTAAATCGGGGACTGTTTGAAATGATACGAAACTTTCTAGATCATTTATATATGTTAGGTGGGAAGGTTATGATGGAAGTCACTGCAAAAAATCGTTTGAGAATTAGATACTATGAAACGTTTTGAAATGCAAGTTTCGGTCAAAAAATTATAATATATTATACACTAGTTTATACTAGTTTCGGTAAAACAATCCCATTAAATCTAGGACTATTTGGAACGATACAAAACTTTTATGAACCTTTATATATGTTATAAGGGAAGGTTATGATTGAAGTCCATGTAAAAAATAATCTGAAAATTAGATTCTATGAATCTTTTCGAAATGCAGGTTCTGTTAAAAAATCATAGTATATTATACACTAGTTTCGGTCAAAAAATCAAATTAAATCGAGGATTGTTCAAAATTATACGAAACTTATCAGAGCATTTAAATTGTTACGAAGGAAGATTATGATGGAAGTCCATGCGAAATATCATCTGGGAATTAGATTCTATGAAACATTTTGAAATTCAAGTTTCGGTCTAAAAAATCATAATGTATTATACACTAATTTACACTATTTTTCGGTCAAAAATCAAATTAAATTGGGGGATTGTTTGAAATGATACGAAATTTTTTCATATCATTTATATATGTTAGACAAGATGGTTATAATGGAAGTACAGGAAAAAAATCAATTTAGAATTAAATTCTATAAAACGTTTTGAAATGCATGTTTCGGTCAAAAAATCATAATATATTATACACTAGTTTATACAAGTTTCAGGAAAAAAATCAAATTAAATTTGGGACTGTTCGAAATAATACCAAGATTTTATGAACATTTATAAATGTTATAAAGGAAGGTTATGATGGAAGTCCAAGAAAAAAATCATCTGAAAATTAGATTCTATGAAACTTTTGGAAATGCAAGTGTCGGTCGAAAAATCATAATATATGATACACTAGTTTCGGTTAAAAAATCAAATTAAGTTGAGGACGGATCGAAATGATACGAAACTTTTCAGATCATTTATATATTTTAGCTAGGAAGGTTTTGATGGAAATTCATGCAAAAAATCATCTGAGAATTAGATTCTATGAAACATTTTGAAATGCAAATGCCGGTTAAAAAATCATAATGTATTATACACTGGTTGATACTAGTTTCGTTCAAAAATCAAATTAAATCGGGGACTGTTTGAAATGATACGAAACTTTCTAGATCATTTATATATGTTAGGTGGGAAGGTTATGATGGAAGTCACTGCAAAAAATCGTTTGAGAATTAGATACTATGAAACGTTTTGAAATGCAAGTTTCGGTCAAAAAATTATAATATATTATACACTAGTTTATACTAGTTTCGGTAAAACAATCCCATTAAATCTAGGACTGTTTGGAACGATACAAAACTTTTATGAACCTTTATATATGTTATAAGGGAAGGTTATGATTGAAGTCCATGCAAAAAATAATCTGAAAATTAGATTCTATGAATCTTTTCGAAATGCAGGTTCTGTTAAAAAATCATAGTATATTATACACTAGTTTCGGTCAAAAAATCAAATTAAATCGAGGATTGTTCAAAATTATACGAAACTTATCAGAGCATTTAAATTGTTACGAAGGAAGATTATGATGGAAGTCCATGCGAAATATCATCTGGGAATTAGATTCTATGAAACATTTTGAAATTGAAGTTTCGGTCTAAAAAATCATAATGTATTATACACTAATTTACACTATTTTTCGGTCAAAAATCAAATTAAATTGGGGGATTGTTTGAAATGATACGAAATTTTTTCATATCATTTATATATGTTAGACAAGAAGGTTATAATGGAAGTACAGGAAAAAAATCAATTTAGAATTAAATTCTATAAAACGTTTTGAAATGCATGTTTCGGTCAAAAAATCATAATATATTATACACTAGTTTATACAAGTTTCGGGAAAAAAATCAAATTAAATTTGGGACTGTTTGAAATAATACCAAAATTTTATGAACATTTATAAATGTTATAAGGGAAGGTTATGATGGAAGTCCAAGCAAAAAATCATCTGAAAATTAGATTCTATGAAACTTTTGGAAATGCAAGTGTCGATCAAAAAATCATAATATATGATACACTAGTTTCGGTTAAAAAATCAAATTAAGTTGAGGACGGATCGAAGTGATACGAAACTTTTCAGATCATTTATATATTTTAGGTAGGAAGGTTTTGATGGAAATTCATGCAAAAAATCATCTGAGAATTAGATTCTATGAAACATTTTGAAATGCAAATGCCGGTTAAAAAATCATAATGTATTATACACTGGTTGATACTAGTTTCGTTCAAAAATCAAATTAAATCGGGGACTGTTTGAAATGATACGAAACTTTCTAGATCATTTATATATGTTAGGTGGGAAGGTTATGATGGAAGTCCCTGCAAAAAATCGTTTGAGAATTAGATACTATGAAACGTTTTGAAATGCATGATTCGGTCAAAAAATTATAATATATTATACACTAGTTTGTACTAGTTTCGGTAAAACAATCCCATTAAATCTAGGATTGTTTGGAACGATACAAAACTTTTATGAACCTTTATATATGTTATAAGGGAAGGTTATGAATGAAGTCCATGCAAAAAATCATCTGAAAATTAGATTCTATGAATCTTTTCGAAATGCAGGTTCTGTTAAAAAAATCATAGTATATTATACACTAGTTTCAATCAAAAAATCAAATTAAATCGAGGATTGTTCAAAATTATACGAAACTTATCAGATCATTTAAATTGTTACGAGGGAAGATTATGATGGAAGTCCATGCGAAATATCATCTGGGAATTAGATTCTATGAAACATTTTGAAATTCAAGTTTCGGTCTAAAAAATCATAATGTATTATATACTAATTTACACTATTTTTCGGTCAAAAATCAAATTAAATTGGGGGACTGTTTGAAATGATACGAAACTTTTTCATATCATTTATATATGTTAGACAAGAAGGTTATAATGGAAGTACAGGAAAAAAAATCAATTTAGAATTAAATTCTATAAAACGTTTTGAAATGCATGTTTCGGTCAAAAAATCATAATATATTATACACTAGTTTATACATGTTTCGGGAAAAAAAATCAAATTAAATTTGGGACTGTTCGAAATAATACCAAGATTTTATGAACATTTATAAATGTTATAAGGGAAGGTTATGATGGAAGTCCAAGCAAAAAATCATCTGAAAATTAGATTCTATGAAACTTTTGGAAATGCAAGTGTCGGTCGAAAAATCATAATATATGATACACTAGTTTCGGTTAAATAATCAAATTAAGTTGAGGACGGATCGAAGTGATACGAAACTTTTCAGATCATTTATATATTTTAGGTAGGAAGGTTTTGATGGAAATTCATGCAAAAAATCATCTGAGAATTAGATTCTATGAAACATTTTGAAATGCAAATGCCGGTTAAAAAATCATAATGTATTATACACTGGTTGATACTAGTTTCGTTCAAAAATTAAATTAAATCGGGGACTGTTTGAAATGATACGAAACTTTCTAGATCATTTATATATGTTAGGTGGGAAGGTTATGATGGAAGTCACTGCAAAAAATCGTTTGAGAATTAGATACTATGAAACGTTTTGAAATGCAAGTTTCGGTCAAAAAATTATAATATATTATACACTAGTTTGTACTAGTTTCGGTAAAACAATCCCATTAAATCTAGGACTGTTTGGAACGATACAAAACTTTTATGAACCTTTATATATGTTATAAGGGAAGGTTATGATTGAAGTCCATGCAAAAAATAATCTGAAAATTAGATTCTATGAATCTTTTCGAAATGCAGGTTCTGTTAAAAAAATCATAGTATATTATACACTAGTTTCAATCAAAAAATCAAATTAAATCGAGGATTGTTCAAAATTATACGAAACTTATCAGATCATTTAAATTGTTACGAGGGAAGATTATGATGGAAGTCCATGCGAAATATCATCTGGGAATTAGATTCTATGAAACATTTTGAAATTCAAGTTTCGGTCTAAAAAATCATAATGTATTATATACTAATTTACACTATTTTTCGGTCAAAAATCAAATTAAATTGGGGGACTGTTTGAAATGATACGAAACTTTTTCATATCATTTATATATGTTAGACAAGAAGGTTATAATGGAAGTACAGGAAAAAAAATCAATTTAGAATTAAATTCTATAAAACGTTTTGAAATGCATGTTTCGGTAAAAAAATCATAATATATTATACACTAGTTTATACAAGTTTCGGGAAAAAAAATCAAATTAAATTTGGGACTGTTCGAAATAATACCAAGATTTTATGAACATTTATAAATGTTATAAGGGAAGGTTATGATGGAAGTCCAAGAAAAAAATCATCTGAAAATTAGATTCTATGAAACTTTTGGAAATGCAAGTGTCGGTCGAAAAATCATAATATATGATACACTAGTTTCGGTTAAATAATCAAATTAAGTTGAGGATGGATCGAAGTGATACGAAACTTTTCAGATCATTTATATATTTTAGGTAGGAAGGTTTTGATGGAAATTCATGCAAAAAATCATCTGAGAATTAGATTCTATGAAACATTTTGAAATGCAAATGCCGGTTAAAAAATCATAATGTATTATACACTGGTTGATACTAGTTTCGTTCAAAAATTAAATTAAATCGGGGACTGTTTGAAATGATACGAAACTTTCTAGATCATTTATATATGTTAGGTGGGAAGGTTATGATGGAAGTCACTGCAAAAAATCGTTTGAGAATTAGATACTATGAAACGTTTTGAAATGCAAGTTTCGGTCAAAAAATTATAATATATTATACACTAGTTTATACTAGTTTCGGTAAAACAATCCCATTAAATCTAGGACTGTTTGGAACGATACAAAACTTTTATGAACCTTTATATATGTTATAAGGGAAGGTTATCATTGAAGTCCATGCAAAAAATAATCTGAAAATTAGATTCTATGAATCTTTTCGAAATGCAGGTTCTGTTAAAAAATCATAGTATATTATACACTAGTTTCGGTCAAAAAATCAAATTAAATCGAGGATTGTTCAAAATTATACGAAACTTATCAGATCATTTAAATTGTTACGAAGGAAGATTATGATGGAAGTCCATGCGAAATATCATCTGGGAATTAGATTCTATGAAACATTTTGAAATTCAAGTTTCGGTCTAAAAAATCATAATGTATTATACACTAATTTACACTATTTTTCGGTCAAAAATCAAATTAAATTGGGGGATTGTTTGAAATGATACGAAATTTTTTCATATCATTTATATATGTTAGACAAGAAGGTTATAATGGAAGTACAGGAAAAAAATCAATTTAGAATTAAATTCTATAAAACGTTTTGAAATGCATGTTTCGGTCAAAAAATCATAATATATTATACACTAGTTTATACAAGTTTCGGGAAAAAAATCAAATTAAATTTGGGACTGTTCGAAATAATACCAAAATTTTATGAACATTTATAAATGTTATAAGGGAAGGTTATGATGGAAGTCCAAGCAAAAAATCATCTGAAAATTAGATTCTATGAAACTTTTGGAAATGCAAGTGTCGATCAAAAAATCATAATATATGATACACTAGTTTCGGTTAAAAAATCAAATTAAGTTGAGGACGGATCGAAGTGATACGAAACTTTTCAGATCATTTATATATTTTAGGTAGGAAGGTTTTGATGGAAATTCATGCAAAAAATCATCTGAGAATTAGATTCTATGAAACATTTTGAAATGCAAATGCCGGTTAAAAAATCATAATGTATTATACACTGGTTGATACTAGTTTCGTTCAAAAATCAAATTAAATCGGGGACTGTTTGAAATGATACGAAACTTTCTAGATCATTTATATATGTTAGGTGGGAAGGTTATGATGGAAGTCCCTGCAAAAAATCGTTTGAGAATTAGATACTATGAAACGTTTTGAAATGCATGATTCGGTCAAAAAATTATAATATATTATACACTAGTTTGTACTAGTTTCGGTAAAACAATCCCATTAAATCTAGGATTGTTTGGAACGATACAAAACTTTTATGAACCTTTATATATGTTATAAGGGAAGGTTATGAATGAAGTCCATGCAAAAAATCATCTGAAAATTAGATTCTATGAATCTTTTCGAAATGCAGGTTCTGTTAAAAAAATCATAGTATATTATACACTAGTTTCAATCAAAAAATCAAATTAAATCGAGGATTGTTCAAAATTTACGAAACTTATCAGATCATTTAAATTGTTACGAGGGAAGATTATGATGGAAGTCCATGTGAAATATCATCTGGGAATTAGATTCTATGAAACATTTTGAAATTCAAGTTTCGGTCTAAAAAATCATAATGTATTATATACTAATTTACACTATTTTTCGGTCAAAAATCAAATTAAATTGGGGGACTGTTTGAAATGATACGAAACTTTTTCATATCATTTATATATGTTAGACAAGAAGGTTATAATGGAAGTACAGGAAAAAAAATCAATTTAGAATTAAATTCTATAAAACGTTTTGAAATGCATGTTTCGGTCAAAAAATCATAATATATTATACACTAGTTTATACATGTTTCGGGAAAAAAAATCAAATTAAATTTGGGACTGTTCGAAATAATACCAAGATTTTATGAACATTTATAAATGTTATAAGGGAAGGTTATGATGGAAGTCCAAGCAAAAAATCATCTGAAAATTAGATTCTATGAAACTTTTGGAAATGCAAGTGTCGGTCGAAAAATCATAATATATGATACACTAGTTTCGGTTAAATAATCAAATTAAGTTGAGGACGGATCGAAGTGATACGAAACTTTTCAGATCATTTATATATTTTAGGTAGGAAGGTTTTGATGGAAATTCATGCAAAAAATCATCTGAGAATTAGATTCTATGAAACATTTTGAAATGCAAATGCCGGTTAAAAAATCATAATGTATTATACACTGGTTGATACTAGTTTCGTTCAAAAATTTAATTAAATCGGGGACTGTTTGAAATGATACGAAACTTTCTAGATCATTTATATATGTTAGGTGGGAAGGTTATGATGGAAGTCACTGCAAAAAATCGTTTGAGAATTAGATACTATGAAACGTTTTGAAATGCAAGTTTCGGTCAAAAAATTATAATATATTATACACTAGTTTGTACTAGTTTCGGTAAAACAATCCCATTAAATCTAGGACTGTTTGGAACGATACAAAACTTTTATGAACCTTTATATATGTTATAAGGGAAGGTTATGATTGAAGTCCATGCAAAAAATAATCTGAAAATTAGATTCTATGAATCTTTTCGAAATGCAGGTTCTGTTAAAAAAATCATAGTATATTATACACTAGTTTCAATCAAAAAATCAAATTAAATCGAGGATTGTTCAAAATTATACGAAACTTATCAGATCATTTAAATTGTTACGAGGGAAGATTATGATGGAAGTCCATGCGAAATATCATCTGGGAATTAGATTCTATGAAACATTTTGAAATTCAAGTTTCGGTCTAAAAAATCATAATGTATTATATACTAATTTACACTATTTTTCGGTCAAAAATCAAATTAAATTGGGGGACTGTTTGAAATGATACGAAACTTTTTCATATCATTTATATATGTTAGACAAGAAGGTTATAATGGAAGTACAGGAAAAAAAATCAATTTAGAATTAAATTCTATAAAACGTTTTGAAATGCATGTTTCGGTCAAAAAATCATAATATATTATACACTAGTTTATACAAGTTTCGGGAAAAAAAATCAAATTAAATTTGGGACTGTTCGAAATAATACCAAGATTTTATGAACATTTATAAATGTTATAAGGGAAGGTTATGATGGAAGTCCAAGAAAAAAATCATCTGAAAATTAGATTCTATGAAACTTTTGGAAATGCAAGTGTCGGTCGAAAAATCATAATATATGATACACTAGTTTCGGTTAAATAATCAAATTAAGTTGAGGATGGATCGAAGTGATACGAAACTTTTCAGATCATTTATATATTTTAGGTAGGAAGGTTTTGATGGAAATTCATGCAAAAAATCATCTGAGAATTAGATTCTATGAAACATTTTGAAATGCAAATGCCGGTTAAAAAATCATAATGTATTATACACTGGTTGATACTAGTTTCGTTCAAAAATTAAATTAAATCGGGGACTGTTTGAAATGATACGAAACTTTCTAGATCATTTATATATGTTAGGTGGGAAGGTTATGATGGAAGTCACTGCAAAAAATCGTTTGAGAATTAGATACTATGAAACGTTTTGAAATGCAAGTTTCGGTCAAAAAATTATAATATATTATACACTAGTTTGTACTAGTTTCGGTAAAACAATCCCATTAAATCTAGGACTGTTTGGAACGATACAAAACTTTTATGAACCTTTATATATGTTATAAGGGAAGGTTATGATTGAAGTCCATGCAAAAAATAATCTGAAAATTAGATTCTATGAATCTTTTCGAAATGCAGGTTCTGTTAAAAAAATCATAGTATATTATACACTAGTTTCAATCAAAAAATCAAATTAAATCGAGGATTGTTCAAAATTATACGAAACTTATCAGATCATTTAAATTGTTACGAGGGAAGATTATGATGGAAGTCCATGCGAAATATCATCTGGGAATTAGATTCTATGAAACATTTTGAAATTCAAGTTTCGGTCTAAAAAATCATAATGTATTATATACTAATTTACACTATTTTTCGGTCAAAAATCAAATTAAATTGGGGGACTGTTTGAAATGATACGAAACTTTTTCATATCATTTATATATGTTAGACAAGAAGGTTATAATGGAAGTACAGGAAAAAAAATCAATTTAGAATTAAATTCTATAAAACGTTTTGAAATGCATGTTTCGGTCAAAAAATCATAATATATTATACACTAGTTTATACAAGTTTCGGGAAAAAAAATCAAATTAAATTTGGGACTGTTCGAAATAATACCAAGATTTTATGAACATTTATAAATGTTATAAGGGAAGGTTATGATGGAAGTCCAAGAAAAAAATCATCTGAAAATTAGATTCTATGAAACTTTTGGAAATGCAAGTGTCGGTCGAAAAATCATAATATATGATACACTAGTTTCGGTTAAATAATCAAATTAAGTTGAGGATGGATCGAAGTGATACGAAACTTTTCAGATCATTTATATATTTTAGGTAGGAAGGTTTTGATGGAAATTCATGCAAAAAATCATCTGAGAATTAGATTCTATGAAACATTTTGAAATGCAAATGCCGGTTAAAAAATCATAATGTATTATACACTGGTTGATACTAGTTTCGTTCAAAAATTAAATTAAATCGGGGACTGTTTGAAATGATACGAAACTTTCTAGATCATTTATATATGTTAGGTGGGAAGGTTATGATGGAAGTCACTGCAAAAAATCGTTTGAGAATTAGATACTATGAAACGTTTTGAAATGCAAGTTTCGGTCAAAAAATTATAATATATTATACACTAGTTTATACTAGTTTCGGTAAAACAATCCCATTAAATCTAGGACTGTTTGGAACGATACAAAACTTTTATGAACCTTTATATATGTTATAAGGGAAGGTTATGATTGAAGTCCATGCAAAAAATAATCTGAAAATTAGATTCTATGAATCTTTTCGAAATGCAGGTTCTGTTAAAAAATCATAGTATATTATACACTAGTTTCGGTCAAAAAATCAAATTAAATCGAGGATTGTTCAAAATTATACGAAACTTATCAGATCATTTAAATTGTTACGAAGGAAGATTATGATGGAAGTCCATGCGAAATATCATCTGGGAATTAGATTCTATGAAACATTTTGAAATTCAAGTTTCGGTCTAAAAAATCATAATGTATTATACACTAATTTACACTATTTTTCGGTCAAAAATCAAATTAAATTGGGGGATTGTTTGAAATGATACGAAATTTTTTCATATCATTTATATATGTTAGACAAGAAGGTTATAATGGAAGTACAAGAAAAAAATCAATTTAGAATTAAATTCTATAAAACGTTTTGAAATGCATGTTTCGGTCAAAAAATCATAATATATTATACACTAGTTTATACAAGTTTCGGGAAAAAAATCAAATTAAATTTGGGACTGTTCGAAATAATACCAAAATTTTATGAACATTTATAAATGTTATAAGGGAAGGTTATGATGGAAGTCCAAGCAAAAAATCATCTGAAAATTAGATTCTATGAAACTTTTGGAAATGTAAGTGTCGATCAAAAAATCATAATATATGATACACTAGTTTCGGTTAAAAAATCAAATTAAGTTGAGGACGGATCGAAGTGATACGAAACTTTTCAGATCATTTATATATTTTAGGTAGGTAGGTTTTGATGGAAATTCATGCAAAAAATCATCTGAGAATTAGATTCTATGAAACATTTTGAAATGCAAATGCCGGTTAAAAAATCATAATGTATTATACACTGGTTGATACTAGTTTCGTTCAAAAATCAAATTAAATCGGGGACTGTTTGAAATGATACGAAACTTTCTAGATCATTTATATATGTTAGGTGGGAAGGTTATGATGGAAGTCCCTGCAAAAAATCGTTTGAGAATTAGATACTATGAAACGTTTTGAAATGCATGATTCGGTCAAAAAATTATAATATATTATACACTAGTTTGTACTAGTTTCGGTAAAACAATCCCATTAAATCTAGGATTGTTTGGAACGATACAAAACTTTTATGAACCTTTATATATGTTATAAGGGAAGGTTATGAATGAAGTCCATGCAAAAAATCATCTGAAAATTAGATTCTATGAATCTTTTCGAAATGCAGGTTCTGTTAAAAAAATCATAGTATATTATACACTAGTTTCAATCAAAAAATCAAATTAAATCGAGGATTGTTCAAAATTATACGAAACTTATCAGATCATTTAAATTGTTACGAGGGAAGATTATGATGGAAGTCCATGCGAAATATCATCTGGGAATTAGATTCTATGAAACATTTTGAAATTCAAGTTTCGGTCTAAAAAATCATAATGTATTATATACTAATTTACACTATTTTTCGGTCAAAAATCAAATTAAATTGGGGGACTGTTTGAAATGATACGAAACTTTTTCATATCATTTATATATGTTAGACAAGAAGGTTATAATGGAAGTACAGGAAAAAAAATCAATTTAGAATTAAATTCTATAAAACGTTTTGAAATGCATGTTTCGGTCAAAAAATCATAATATATTATACACTAGTTTATACAAGTTTCGGGAAAAAATCAAATTAAATTTGGGACTATTTGAAATAATACGAAACTTTGATGAACATTTATATATGTTATAAGGGAAGGTTATGATGGAAGTCCAAGCAAAAAATCATCTGAAAATTAGATTCTATGAAACTTATGGAAATGCAAGTGTCGATCAAAATATCATAATATATGATACACTAGTTTCGGTTAAAAAATCAAATTAAATTGAGGACGGATCGAAATGATACGAAACTTTTCAGATCATTTATATATTTTACGTAGGAAGGTTTTGATGGAAATCCATGCAAAAAATCATCTGAGAATTAGATTCTATGCAATATTTTGAAATGCAAGTTTCGGTCAAAAAATCATAATGTATTATACACTGGTTGATAATAGTTTCGTTCAAAAATCAAATTAAATCGGGGACTGTTTGAAATGATACGAAACTTTCTAGATCATTTATATATGTTAGGTGGGAAGGTTATGATGGAAGTCCCTGTAAAAAATCATTTGAAAATTAGATACTATGAAACGTTTTGAAATGCAAGTTTCGGTCAAAAATCATAATATATTATACACTAGTTTATACTAGTTTCGGTAAAAAAAATCCAATTAAATCTAGGACTGTTTGGAACGATACAAAACTTTTATGAACCTTTATATATGTTATAAGGGACGTTTATGATTGAAGTCCATGCAAAAAATCATCTAAAAATTAGATTCTATGAATCTTTTTGAAATGCAAGTACTGTTAAAAATATAATAGTATATTATACACTAGTTTCGGAAAAAAAATCAAATTAAATCGAAGATTGTTCGAAATGATATGAAACTTATCAGATCATTTAAATATGTTACGAGGGAAGGTTATGATGGAAGTCCATGCGAAAAATCATCTGAGAATTAGATTCTATGAAACATTTTGAAATTCATGTTTCGGTCTAAAAAATCATAATGTATTATCCACTAATTTACATTATTTTTCGGTCAAAAATCAAATTAAATTGGGGGACTGTTTGAAATGATACGAAACTTTTTCAAGATCTTTTATATATGTTAGACAAGAAGGTTAAAATGGAAGTCCAGGAAAAAAAATCAATTTAGAATTAAATTCTATAAAACGTTTTGAAATGCATGTTTCGGTCAAAAAATCATAATATATTATACACTAGTTTATACTAGTTTCGTGAAAAAATCAAATTAAATTTGGGACTATTTGAAATAATACGAAACTTTGATGAAAATTTATATATGTTATAAGGGAAGGTTATGATGGAAGTCCAAGCAAAAAATCATCTGAAAATTAGATTCTATGAAACTTATGGAAATGCAAGTGTCGATCAAAATATCATAATATATGATACACTAGTTTCGGTTAAAAAATCAAATTAAATTGAGGACGGATCGAAATGATACGAAATTTTTCAGATCATTTATATATTTTACGTAGGAAGGTTTTGATGGAAATCCATGCAAAAAATCATCTGAGAATTAGATTCTATGCAACATTTTGAAATGCAAGTTTCGGTTAAAAAATCATAATGTATTATACACTGGTTGATAATAGTTTCGTTCAAAAATCAAATTAAATCGGGGACTGTTTGAAATGATACGAAACTTTCTAGATCATTTATATATGTTAGGTGGGAAGGTCATGATGGAAGTCCCTGTAAAAAATCATTTGAAAATTAGATACTATGAAACGTTTTGAAATGCAAGTTTCGGTCAAAAATCATAATATATTATACACTAGTTTATACTAGTTTCGGTAAAAAAAATCCAATTAAATCTAGGACTGTTTGGAACGATACAAAACTTTTATGAACCTTTATATATGTTATAAGGGAAGGTTATGATTGAAGTCCATGCAAAAAATCATCTGAAAATTAGATTCTATGAATCTTTTCGAAATGCAGGTTCTGTTAAAAAAATCATAGTATATTATACACTAGTTTCGGTCAAAAAATCAAATTAAATCGAGGATTGTTCAAAATGATACGAAACTTATCAGATCATTTAAATTGTTACGAGGGAAGATTATGATGGAAGTCCATGTGAAATATCATCTGGGAATTAGATTCTATGAAACATTTTGAAATTCAAGTTTCGGTCTAAAAAATCATAATGTATTATACACTAATTTACACTAATTTTCGGTCAAAAATCAAATTAAATTGGGGGATTGTTTGAAATGATACGAAATTTTTACATATCATTTATATATGTTAGACAAGAAGGTTATAATGAAAGTACAGGAAAAAAAATCAATTTAGAATTAAATTCTATAAAATGTTTTGAAATGCATGTTTCGGTCAAAAAATCATAATATATTATACACTAGTTTATACTAGTTTCGGGAAAAAATCAAATTAAATTTGGGACTGTTCGAAATATTACGAAACTTTGATGAAGATTTATATATGTTATAAGGGAAGGTTATGATGGAAGTCCAAGCAAAAAATCATCTGAAAATTAGATTCTATGAAACTTATGGAAATGCAAGTGTCGGTCGAAAAATCATAATATATGATACACTAGTTTCGGTTAAAAAATCAAATTAAATTGAGGACGGATCGAAATGATACGAAACTTTTCAGATCATTTATATATTTTAGGTAGGAAGGTTTTGATGGAAATCCATGCAAAAAATCATCTGAGAATTAGATTCTATGAAACATTTTGAAATGCAAGTTTCGGTCAAAAAATAATAATGTATTATACACTGGTTGATACTAGTTTCGTTCAAAAATCAAATTAAATCGGGGACAGTTTGAAATGATACGAAACTTTCTAGATCATTTATATATTTTAGGTGGGAAGGTTATGATGGAAGTCCCTGAAAAAAAATCATTTGAGAATTAGATACTATGAAACGTTTTGAAATGCAAGTTTCGGTCAAAAATCATAATATATTATACACTAGTTTATACTAGTTTCGGAAAAAAAAATCCAATTAAATCTAGGATTGTTTGGAACGATACAAAACTTTTATGAACCTTTATATATGTTATAAGGGAAGGTTATGATTGAAGTCCATGCAAAAAATCATCTGAAAATTAGATTCTATGAATCTTTTCGAAATGCAGGTTCTGTTAAAAAAATCATAGTATATTATACACTAGTTTCGGTCAAAAAATCAAATTAAATCGAGGATTGTTCAAAATGATACGAAACTTATCAGATCATTTAAATTGTTACGAGGGAAGATTATGATGGAAGTCCATGCGAAATATCATCTGGGAATTAGATTCTATGAAACATTTTGAAATTCAAGTTTCGGTCTAAAAAATCATAATGTATTATACACTAATTTACACTATTTTTCGGTCAAAAATCAAATTAAATTGGGGGATTGTTTGAAATGATACGAAATTTTTACATATCATTTATATATGTTAGACAAGAAGGTTATAATGGAAGTACAGGAAAAAAAATCAATTTAGAATTAAATTCTATAAAACGTTTTGAAATGCATGTTTCGGTCAAAAAATCATAATATATTATACACTAGTTTATACTAGTTTCGGGAAAAAATCAAATTAAATTTGGGACTGTTCGAAATAATACGAAATTTGATGAAGATTTATATATGTTATAAGGGAAGGTTATGATGGAAGTCCAAGCAAAAAATCATCTGAAAATTAGATTCTATGAAACTTATGGAAATGCAAGTGTAAGTCGAAAAATCATAATATATGATACACTAGTTTCGGTTAAAAAATCAAATTAAATTGAGGACGGATCGAAATGATACGAAACTTTTCAGATCATTTATATATTTTAGGTAGGAAGGTTTTGATGGAAATCCATGCAAAAAATCATATGAGAATTAGATTCTATGAAACATTTTGAAATGCAAATGTTGGTTAAAAAATAATAATGTATTATACACTGGTTGATACTAGTTTCGTTCAAAAATCAAATTAAATCGGGGACAGTTTGAAATGATACGAAACTTTCTAGATCATTTATATATTTTAGGTGGGAAGGTTATGATGGAAGTCCCTGGAAAAAAATCATTTGAGAATTAGATACTATGAAACGTTTTGAAATGCAAGTTTCGGTCAAAAATCATAATATATTATACACTAGTTTATACTAGTTTCTGAAAAAAAAATCCAATTAAATCTAGGATTGGTTGGAACGATACAAAACTTTTATGAACCTTTATATATGTTATAAGGGAAGGTTATGATTGAAGTCCATGCAAAAAATCATCTGAAAATTAGATTCTATGAATCTTTTCGAAATGCAGGTTCTGTTAAAAAAATCATCGTATATTATACACTAGTTTCGGTCAAAAAATCAAATTAAATCGAGGATTGTTCAAAATGATACGAAACTTATCAGATCATTTAAATTGTTACGAGGGAAGATTATGATGGAAGTCCATGCGAAATATCATCTGGGAATTAGATTCTATGAAACATTTTGAAATTGAAGTTTCGGTCTAAAAAATCATAATGTATTATACACTAATTTACACTATTTTTCGGTCAAAAATCAAATTAAATTGGGGGATTGTTTGAAATGATACGAAATTTTTACATATCATTTATATATGTTAGACAAGAAGGTTATAATGGAAGTACAGGAAAAAAAATCAATTTAGAATTAAATTCTATAAAACGTTTTGAAATGCATGTTTCGGTCAAAAAATCATAATATATTATACACTAGTTTATACTAGTTTCGGGAAAAAATCAAATTAAATTTGGGACTGTTCGAAATAATACGAAATTTGATGAAGATTTATATATGTTATAAGGGAAGGTTATGATGGAAGTCCAAGCAAAAAATCATCTGAAAATTAGATTCTATGAAACTTATGGAAGTGCAAGTGTCAGTCGAAAAATCATAATATATGATACACTAGTTTCGGTTAAAAAATCAAATTAAATTGAGGACGGATCGAAATGATACGAAACTTTTCAGATCATTTATATATTTTAGGTAGGAAGGTTTTGATGGAAATCCATGCAAAAAATCATATGAGAATTAGATTCTATGAAACATTTTGAAATGCAAATGTCGGTTAAAAAATAATAATGTATTATACACTGGTTGATACTAGTTTCGTTCAAAAATCAAATTAAATCGGGGACAGTTTGAAATGATACGAAACTTTCTAGATCATTTATATATTTTAGGTGGGAAGGTTATGATGGAAGTCCCTGGAAAAAAATCATTTGAGAATTAGATACTATGAAACGTTTTGAAATGCAAGTTTCGGTCAAAAAATCATAATATATTATACACTAGTTTATACTAGTTTCGGTAAAAAAAATCCAATTAAATCTAGGACTATTTGGAACGATACAAAACTTTTATGAACCTTTATATATGTTATAAGGGAAGGTTATGACTGAAGTCCATGCAAAAAATCATCTGAAAATTAGATTCTATGAATCTTTTCGAAATGCAGGTTCTGTTAAAAAAATCATAGTATATTATACACTAGTTTCGGTCAAAAAATCAAATTAAATCGAGGATTGTTCAAAATGATACGAAACTTATCAGATCATTTAAATTGTTACGAGGGAAGATTATGATGGAAGTCCATGCGAAATATCATCTGGGAATTAGATTCTATGAAACATTTTGAAATTCAAGTTTCGGTCTAAAAAATCATAATGTATTATACACTAATTTACACTAATTTTCGGTCAAAAATCAAATTAAATTGGGGGATTGTTTGAAATGATACGAAATTTTTACATATCATTTATATATGTTAGACAAGAAGGTTATAATGGAAGCACAGGAAAAAAAATCAATTTAGAATTAAATTCTATAAAACGTTTTGAAATGCATGTTTCGGTCAAAAAATCATAATATATTATACACTAGTTTATACTAGTTTCGGGAAAAAATCAAATTAAATTTGGGACTGTTCGAAATAATACGAAACTTTGATGAAGATTTATATATGTTATAAGGGAAGGTTATGATGGAAGTCCAAGCAAAAAATCATCTGAAAATTAGATTCTATGAAACTTATGGAAATGCAAGTGTCAGTCGAAAAATCATAATATATGATACACTAGTTTCGGTTAAAAAATCAAATTAAATTGAGGACGGATCGAAATGATACGAAACTTTTCAGATCATTTATATATTTTAGGTAGGAAGGTTTTGATGGAAATCCATGCAAAAAATCATATGAGAATTAGATTCTATGAAACATTTTGAAATGCAAATGTCGGTTAAAAAATAATAATGTATTATACACTGGTTGATACTAGTTTCGTTCAAAAATCAAATTAAATCGGGGACAGTTTGAAATGATACGAAACTTTCTAGATCATTTATATATTTTAGGTGGGAAGGTTATGATGGAAGTCCCTGGAAAAAAATCATTTGAGAATTAGATACTATGAAACGTTTTGAAATGCAAGTTTCGGTCAAAAAATCATAATATATTATACACTAGTTTATACTAGTTTCGGTAAAAAAAATCCAATTAAATCTAGGACTGTTTGGAACGATACAAAACTTTTATGAACCTTTATATATGTTATAAGGGAAGGTTATGACTGAAGTCCATGCAAAAAATCATCTGAAAATTAGATTCTATGAATCTTTTCGAAATGCAGGTTCTGTTAAAAAAATCATAGTATATTATACACTAGTTTCGGTCAAAAAATCAAATTAAATCGAGGATTGTTCAAAATGATACGAAACTTATCAGATCATTTAAATTGTTACGAGGGAAGATTATGATGGAAGTCCATGCGAAATATCATCTGGGAATTAGATTCTATGAAACATTTTGAAATTCAAGTTTCGGTCTAAAAAATCATAATGTATTATACACTAATTTACACTAATTTTCGGTCAAAAATCAAATTAAATTGGGGGATTGTTTGAAATGATACGAAATTTTTACATATCATTTATATATGTTAGACAAGAAGGTTATAATGGAAGTACAGGAAAAAAAATCAATTTAGAATTAAATTCTATAAAACTTTTTGAAATGCATGTTTCGGTCAAAAAATCATAATATATTATACACTAGTTTATACTAGTTTCGGGAAAAAATCAAATTAAATTTGGGACTGTTCGAAATAATACGAAACTTTGATGAAGATTTATATATGTTATAAGGGAAGGTTATGATGGAAGTCCAAGCAAAAAATCATCTGAAAATTAGATTCTATGAAACTTATGGAAATGCAAGTGTCAGTCGAAAAATCATAATATATGATACACTAGTTTCGGTTAAAAAATCAAATTAAATTGAGGACGGATCGAAATGATACGAAACTTTTCAGATCATTTATATATTTTAGGTAGGAAGGTTTTGATGGAAATCCATGCAAAAAATCATCTGAGAATTAGATTCTATGAAACATTTTGAAATGCAAATGTCGATTAAAAAATCATAATGTATTATACACTGGTTGATACTAGTTTCGTTCAAAAATCAAATTAAATCGGGGACAGTTTGAAATGATACGAAACTTTCTAGATCATTTATATATTTTAGGTGGGAAGGTTATGATGGAAGTCCCTGCAAAAATATCATTTGAGAATTAGATACTATGAAACATTTTGAAATGCAAGTTTCGTTCAAAAAATCATAATATATTATACACTAGTTTATACTAGTTTCGGTAAAAAAAATCCAATTAAATCTAGGACTGTTTGGAACGATACAAAACTTTTATGAACCTTTATATATGTTATAAGGAAAGTTTATGATTGAAGTCCATGCAAAAAATCATCTGAAAATTAGATTCTATGAATCTTTTCGAAATGCAGGTTCTGTTAAAAATATAATAGTATATTATACACTAGATTCGGTCAAAAAATCAAATTAAATCGAAGATTGTTCGAAATGATACGAAACTTATCAGATCATTTAAATATGTTACGAGGGAAGATTATGATGGAAGTCCATGCGAAATATCATCTGGGAATTAGATTCTATGAAACATTTTGAAATTCAAGTTTCGGTCTAAAAAATCATAATGTATTATACACTAATTTACACTAATTTTCGGTCAAAAATCAAATTAAATTGGGGGATTGTTTGAAATGATACGAAATTTTTACATATCATTTATATATGTTAGACAAGAAGGTTATAATGGAAGTACAGGAAAAAAAATCAATTTAGAATTAAATTCTATAAAACGTTTTGAAATGCATGTTTCGGTCAAAAAATCATAATATATGATACACTAGTTTATACTAGTTTCGGGAAAAAATCAAATTAAATTTGGGACTGTTCGAAATAATACGAAACTTTGATGAAGATTTATATATGTTATAAGGGAAGGTTATGATGGAAGTCCAAGCAAAAAATCATCTGAAAATTAGATTCTATGAAACTTATGGAAATGCAAGTGTCAGTCGAAAAATCATAATATATGATACACTAGTTTCGGTTAAAAAATCAAATTAAATTGAGGACGGATCGAAATGATACGAAACTTTTCAGATCATTTATATATTTTAGGTAGGAAGGTTTTGATGGAAATCCATGCAAAAAATCATCTGAGAATTAGATT
The DNA here is from genome assembly GCA_963966055.1 of Lathyrus aphaca. NCBI lineage: Eukaryota > Viridiplantae > Streptophyta > Magnoliopsida > Fabales > Fabaceae > Lathyrus > Lathyrus aphaca. Next base: position 27,353,683 of record OZ014523.1, on the reverse strand, counting down.
CTATGAAACATTTTGAAATGCAAATGTCGATTAAAAAATCATAATGTATTATACACTGGTTGATACTAGTTTCGTTCAAAAATCAAATTAAATCGGGGACAGTTTGAAATGATACGAAACTTTCTAGATCATTTATATATTTTAGGTGGGAAGGTTATGATGGAATTCCCTGCAAAAATATCATTTGAGAATTAGATACTATGAAACATTTTGAAATGCAAGTTTCGTTCAAAAAATCATAATATATTATACACTAGTTTATACTAGTTTCGGTAAAAAAAATCCAATTAAATCTAGTACTGTTTGGAACGATACAAAACTTTTATGAACCTTTTTATATGTTATAAGGAAAGTTTATGATTGAAGTCCATGCAAAAAATCATCTAAAAATTAGATTCTATGAATCTTTTTGAAATGCAAGTACTGTTAAAAATATAATAGTATATTATACACTAGATTCCGTCAAAAAATCAAATTAAATCGAAGATTGTTCGAAATGATACGAAACTTATCAGATCATTTAAATATGTTACGAGGGAAGGTTATTGTGGAAGTCCATGCGAAAAATCATCTGAGAATTAGATTCTATGAAACATTTTGAAATTCATGTTTCGGTCTAAAAAATCATAATGTATTATACACTAATTTACATTATTTTTCGGTCAAAAATCAAATTAAATTGGGGGACTGTTTGAAATGATACGAAACTTTTTCAAGATCTTTTATATATGTTAGACAAGAAGGTTAAAATGGAAGTCCAGGAAAAAAAATCAATTTAGAATTAAATTCTATAAAACGTTTTGAAATGCATGTTTCGGTAAAAAACTCATAATATATTATACACTAGTTTATACTAGTTTCGGGAAAAAATCAAATTAAATTTGGGACTGTTTGAAATAATACGAAACTTTGATGAAGATTTATATATGTTATAAGGGAAGGTTATGATGGAAGTCCAAGAAAAAATCATCTGAAAATTAGATTCTATGAAACTTATGGAAATGCAAGTGTCGGTCAAAAAATCATAATATATGATACACTAGTTTCGGTTAAAAAATCAAATTAAATTGAGGACGGATCGAAATGATACGAAACTTTTCAAATCATTTATATATTTTAGGTAGGAAGGTTTTGATGGAAATCCATGCAAAAAATCATCTGAGAATTAGATTCTATGAAACATTTTGAAATGTAAATGTCGATTAAAAAATCATAATGTATTATACACTGGTTGATACTAGTTTCATTCAAAAATCAAATTAAATCGGGGACTATTGGAAATGATACGAAACTTTCTAGATCATTTATATATTTTAGGTGGGAAGGTTATGATGGAAGTCCCTGCAAAAATATCATTTGAGAATTAGATACTATGAAACATTTTGAAATGCAAGTTTCGTTCAAAAAATCATAATATATTATACACTAGTTTATACTAGTTTCGGTAAAAAAAATCCAATTAAATCTAGGACTGTTTGGAACGATACAAAACTATTATGAACCTTTATATATGTTATAAGGAAAGTTTATGATTGAAGTCTATGCAAAAAATCATCTAAAAATTAGATTCTATGAATCTTTTTGAAATGCAAGTACTGTTAAAAATATAATAGTATATTATACACTAGATTCGGTCAAAAAATCAAATTAAATCGAAGATTGTTCGAAATGATACGAAACTTATCAAATCATTTAAATATGTTACGAGGGAAGGTTATGGTGGAAGTCCATGCGAAAAATCATCTGAGAATTAGATTCTATGAAACATTTTGAAATTCATGTTTCGGTCTAAAAAATCATAATGTATTATACACTAATTTACATTATTTTTCGGTCAAAAATCAAATTAAATTGGGGGACTGTTTGAAATGATACGAAACTTTTTCAAGATCTTTTATATATGTTAGACAAGAAGGTTAAAATGGAAGTCCAGGAAAAAAAATCAATTTAGAATTAAATTCTATAAAACGTTTTGAAATGCATGTTTCGGTAAAAAAATCATAATATATTATACACTAGTTTATACTAGTTTCGGGAAAAAATCAAATTAAATTTGGGACTGTTTGAAATAATACGAAACTTTGATGAAGATTTATATATGTTATAAGGGAAGGTTATGATGGAAGTCCAAGAAAAAATCATCTGAAAATTAGATTCTATGAAACTTATGGAAATGCAAGTGTCGGTCAAAAAATCATAATATATGATACACTAGTTTCGGTTAAAAAATCAAATTAAATTGAGGACGGATCGAAATGATACGAAACTTTTCAAATCATTTATATATTTTAGGTAGGAAGGTTTTGATGGAAATCCATGCAAAAAATCATCTGAGAATTAGATTCTATGAAACATTTTGAAATGTAAATGTCGATTAAAAAATCATAATGTATTATACACTGGTTGATACTAGTTTCATTCAAAAATCAAATTAAATCGGGGACTATTGGAAATGATACGAAACTTTCTAGATCATTTATATATTTTAGGTGGGAAGGTTATGATGGAAGTCCCTGCAAAAATATCATTTGAGAATTAGATACTATGAAACATTTTGAAATGCAAGTTTCGTTCAAAAAATCATAATATATTATACACTAGTTTATACTAGTTTCGGTAAAAAAAATCCAATTAAATCTAGGACTGTTTGGAACGATACAAAACTATTATGAACCTTTATATATGTTATAAGGAAAGTTTATGATTGAAGTCCATGCAAAAAATCATCTAAAAATTAGATTCTATGAATCTTTTTGAAATGCAAGTACTGTTAAAAATATAATAGTATATTATACACTAGATTCGGTCAAAAAATCAAATTAAATCGAAGATTGTTCGAAATGATACGAAACTTATCAAATCATTTAAATATGTTACGAGGGAAGGTTATGGTGGAAGTCCATGCGAAAAATCATCTGAGAATTAGATTCTATGAAACATTTTGAAATTCATGTTTCGGTCTAAAAAATCATAATGTATTATACACTAATTTACATTATTTTTCGGTCAAAAATCAAATTAAATTGGGGGACTGTTTGAAATGATACGAAACTTTTTCAAGATCTTTTATATATGTTAGACAAGAAGGTTAAAATGGAAGTCCAGGAAAAAAAATCAATTTAGAATTAAATTCTATAAAACGTTTTGAAATGCATGTTTCGGTCAAAAAATCATAATATATTATACACTAGTTTATACTAGTTTCGGGAAAAAATCAAATTAAATTTGGGACTGTTTGAAATAATACGAAACTTTGATGAAGATTTATATATGTTATAAGGGAAGGTTATGATGGAAGTCCAAGAAAAAATCATCTGAAAATTAGATTCTATGAAACTTATGGAAATGCAAGTGTCGGTCAAAAAATCATAATATATGATACACTAGTTTCGGTTAAAAAATCAAATTAAATTGAGGACGGATCGAAATGATACGAAACTTTTCAAATCATTTATATATTTTAGGTAGGAAGGTTTTGATGGAAATCCATGCAAAAAATCATCTGAGAATTAGATTCTATGAAACATTTTGAAATGTAAATGTCGATTAAAAAATCATAATGTATTATACACTGGTTGATACTAGTTTCATTCAAAAATCAAATTAAATCGGGGACTATTTGAAATGATACGAAACTTTCTAGATCATTTATATATTTTAGGTGGGAAGGTTATGATGGAAGTCCCTGCAAAAATATCATTTGAGAATTAGATACTATGAAACATTTTGAAATGCAAGTTTCGTTCAAAAAATCATAATATATTATACACTAGTTTATACTAGTTTCGGTAAAAAAAATCCAATTAAATCTAGGACTGTTTGGAACGATACAAAACTTTTATGAACCTTTATATATGTTATAAGGAAAGTTTATGATTGAAATCCATGCAAAAAATCATCTAAAAATTAGATTCTATGAATCTTTTTGAAATGCAAGTACTGTTAAAAGTATAATAGTATATTATACACTAGATTCGGTCAAAAAATCAAATTAAATCGAAGATTGTTCGAAATGATACGAAACTTATCAGATCATTTAAATATGTTACGAGGGAAGGTTATGGTGGAAGTCCATGCGAAAAATCATCTGAGAATTAGATTCTATGAAACATTTTGAAATTCATGTTTCGGTCTAAAAAATCATAATGTATTATACACTAATTTACATTATTTTTCGGTCAAAAATCAAATTAAATTGGGGGACTGTTTGAAATGATACGAAACTTTTTCAAGATCTTTTATATATGTTAGACAAGAAGGTTAAAATGGAAGTCCAGGAAAAAAAATCAATTTAGAATTAAATTCTATAAAACGTTTTGAAATGCATGTTTCGGTCAAAAAATCATAATATATTATACACTAGTTTATACTAGTTTCGGGAAAAAATCAAATTAAATTTGGGACTGTTTGAAATAATACGAAACTTTGATGAAGATTTATATATGTTATAAGGGAAGGTTATGATGGAAGTCCAAGAAAAAATCATCTGAAAATTAGATTCTATGAAACTTATGGAAATTCAAGTGTCGGTCAAAAAATCATAATATATGATACACTAGTTTCGGTTAAGAAATCAAATTAAATTGAGGACGGATCGAAATGATACGAAACTTTTCAAATCATTTATATATTTTAGGTAGGAAGGTTTTGATGGAAATCCATGCAAAAAATCATCTGAGAATTAGATTCTATGAAACATTTTGAAATGTAAATGTCGATTAAAAAATCATAATGTATTATACACTGGTTGATACTAGTTTCGTTCAAAAATCAAATTAAATCGGGGACAGTTTGAAATGATACGAAACTTTCTAGATCATTTATATATTTTAGGTGGGAAGGTTATGATGGAAGTCCCTGCAAAAATATCATTTGAGAATTAGATACTATGAAACATTTTGAAATGCAAGTTTCGTTCAAAAAATCATAATATATTATACACTAGTTTATACTAGTTTCGGTAAAAAAAATCCAATTAAATCTAGGACTGTTTGGAACGATACAAAACTTTTATGAACCTTTATATATGTTATAAGGAAAGTTTATGATTGAAGTCCATGCAAAAAATCATCTGAAAATTAGATTCTATGAATCTTTTCGAAATGCAGGTTCTGTTAAAAATATAATAGTATATTATACACTAGATTCGGTCAAAAAATCAAATTAAATCGAAGATTGTTCGAAATGATACGAAACTTATCAGATCATTTAAATATGTTACGAGGGAAGATTATGATGGAAGTCCATGCGAAATATCATCTGGGAATTAGATTCTATGAAACATTTTGAAATTCAAGTTTCGGTCTAAAAAATCATAATGTATTATACACTAATTTACACTAATTTTCGGTCAAAAATCAAATTAAATTGGGGGATTGTTTGAAATGATACGAAATTTTTACATATCATTTATATATGTTAGACAAGAAGGTTATAATGGAAGTACAGGAAAAAAAATCAATTTAGAATTAAATTCTATAAAACGTTTTGAAATGCATGTTTCGGTCAAAAAATCATAATATATTATACACTAGTTTATACTAGTTTCGGGAAAAAATCAAATTAAATTTGGGACTGTTCGAAATAATACGAAACTTTGATGAAGATTTATATATGTTATAAGGGAAGGTTATGATGGAAGTCCAAGCAAAAAATCATCTGAAAATTAAATTCTATGAAACTTATGGAAATGCAAGTGTCAGTCGAAAAATCATAATATATGATACACTAGTTTCGGTTAAAAAATCAAATTAAATTGAGGACGGATCGAAATGATACGAAACTTTTCAGATCATTTATATATTTTAGGTAGGAAGGTTTTGATGGAAATCCATGCAAAAAATCATCTGAGAATTAGATTCTATGAAACATTTTGAAATGCAAATGTCGATTAAAAAATCATAATGTATTATACACTGGTTGATACTAGTTTCGTTCAAAAATCAAATTAAATCGGGGACAGTTTGAAATGATACGAAACTTTCTAGATCATTTATATATTTTAGGTGGGAAGGTTATGATGGAAGTCCCTGCAAAAATATCATTTGAGAATTAGATACTATGAAACATTTTGAAATGCAAGTTTCGTTCAAAAAATCATAATATATTATACACTAGTTTATACTAGTTTCGGTAAAAAAAATCCAATTAAATCTAGGACTGTTTGGAACGATACAAAACTTTTATGAACCTTTATATATGTTATAAGGAAAGTTTATGATTGAAGTCCATGCAAAAAATCATCTAAAAATTAGATTCTATGAATCTTTTTGAAATGCAAGTACTGTTAAAAATATAATAGTATATTATACACTAGATTCCGTCAAAAAATCAAATTAAATCGAAGATTGTTCGAAATGATACGAAACTTATCAGATCATTTAAATATGTTACGAGGGAAGGTTATGGTGGAAGTCCATGCGAAAAATCATCTGAGAATTAGATTCTATGAAACATTTTGAAATTCATGTTTCGGTCTAAAAAATCATAATGTATTATACACTAATTTACATTATTTTTCGGTCAAAAATCAAATTAAATTGGGGGACTGTTTGAAATGATACGAAACTTTTTCAAGATCTTTTATATATGTTAGACAAGAAGGTTAAAATGGAAGTCCAGGAAAAAAAATCAATTTAGAATTAAATTCTATAAAACGTTTTGAAATGCATGTTTCGGTAAAAAAATCATAATATATTATACACTAGTTTATACTAGTTTCGGGAAAAAATCAAATTAAATTTGGGACTGTTTGAAATAATACGAAACTTTGATGAAGATTTATATATGTTATAAGGGAAGGTTATGATGGAAGTCCAAGAAAAAATCATCTGAAAATTAGATTCTATGAAACTTATGGAAATGCAAGTGTCGGTCAAAAAATCATAATATATGATACACTAGTTTCGGTTAAAAAATCAAATTAAATTGAGGACGGATCGAAATGATACGAAACTTTTCAAATCATTTATATATTTTAGGCAGAAAGGTTTTGATGGAAATCCATGCAAAAAATCATCTGAGAATTAGATTCTATGAAACATTTTGAAATGTAAATGTCGATTAAAAAATCATAATGTATTATACACTGGTTGATACTAGTTTCATTCAAAAATCAAATTAAATCGGGGACTATTGGAAATGATACGAAACTTTCTAGATCATTTATATATTTTAGGTGGGAAGGTTATGATGGAAGTCCCTGCAAAAATATCATTTGAGAATTAGATACTATGAAACATTTTGAAATGCAAGTTTCGTTCAAAAAATCATAATATATTATACACTAGTTTATACTAGTTTCGGTAAAAAAAATCCAATTAAATCTAGGACTGTTTGGAACGATACAAAACTATTATGAACCTTTATATATGTTATAAGGAAAGTTTATGATTGAAGTCCATGCAAAAAATCATCTAAAAATTAGATTCTATGAATCTTTTTGAAATGCAAGTACTGTTAAAAATATAATAGTATATTATACACTAGATTCGGTCAAAAAATCAAATTAAATCGAAGATTGTTCGAAATGATACGAAACTTATCAAATCATTTAAATATGTTACGAGGGAAGGTTATGGTGGAAGTCCATGCGAAAAATCATCTGAGAATTAGATTCTATGAAACATTTTGAAATTCATGTTTCGGTCTAAAAAATCATACTGTATTATACACTAATTTACATTATTTTTCGGTCAAAAATCAAATTAAATTGGGGGACTGTTTGAAATGATACGAAACTTTTTCAAGATCTTTTATATATGTTAGACAAGAAGGTTAAAATGGAAGTCCAGGAAAAAAAATCAATTTAGAATTAAATTCTATAAAACGTTTTGAAATGCATGTTTCGGTCAAAAAATCATAATATATTATACACTAGTTTATACTAGTTTCGGGAAAAAATCAAATTAAATTTGGGACTGTTTGAAATAATACGAAACTTTGATGAAGATTTATATATGTTATAAGGGAAGGTTATGATGGAAGTCCAAGAAAAAATCATCTGAAAATTAGATTCTATGAAACTTATGGAAATGCAAGTGTCGGTCAAAAAATCATAATATATGATACACTAGTTTCGGTTAAAAAATCAAATTAAATTGAGGACGGATCGAAATGATACGAAACTTTTCAAATCATTTATATATTTTAGGTAGGAAGGTTTTGATGGAAATCCATGCAAAAAATCATCTGAGAATTAGATTCTATGAAACATTTTGAAATGTAAATGTCGATTAAAAAATCATAATGTATTATACACTGGTTGATACTAGTTTCATTCAAAAATCAAATTAAATCGGGGACTATTTGAAATGATACGAAACTTTCTAGATCATTTATATATTTTAGGTGGGAAGGTTATGATGGAAGTCCCTGCAAAAATATCATTTGAGAATTAGATACTATGAAACATTTTGAAATGCAAGTTTCGTTCAAAAAATCATAATATATTATACACTAGTTTATACTAGTTTCGGTAAAAAAAATCCAATTAAATCTAGGACTGTTTGGAACGATACAAAACTTTTATGAACCTTTATATATGTTATAAGGAAAGTTTATGATTGAAATCCATGCAAAAAATCATCTAAAAATTAGATTCTATGAATCTTTTTGAAATGCAAGTACTGTTAAAAGTATAATAGTATATTATACACTAGATTCGGTCAAAAAATCAAATTAAATCGAAGATTGTTCGAAATGATACGAAACTTATCAGATCATTTAAATATGTTACGAGGGAAGGTTATGGTGGAAGTCCATGCGAAAAATCATCTGAGAATTAGATTCTATGAAACATTTTGAAATTCATGTTTCGGTCTAAAAAATCATAATGTATTATACACTAATTTACATTATTTTTCGGTCAAAAATCAAATTAAATTGGGGGACTGTTTGAAATGATACGAAACTTTTTCAAGATCTTTTATATATGTTAGACAAGAAGGTTAAAATGGAAGTCCAGGAAAAAAAATCAATTTAGAATTAAATTCTATAAAACGTTTTGAAATGCATGTTTCGGTCAAAAAATCATAATATATTATACACTAGTTTATACTAGTTTTGGGAAAAAATCAAATTAAATTTGGGACTGTTTGAAATAATACGAAACTTTGATGAAGATTTATATATGTTATAAGGGAAGGTTATGATGGAAGTCCAAGAAAAAATAATCTGAAAATTAGATTCTATGAAACTTATGGAAATTCAAGTGTCGGTCAAAAAATCATAATATATGATACACTAGTTTCGGTTAAGAAATCAAATTAAATTGAGGACGGATCGAAATGATACGAAACTTTTCAAATCATTTATATATTTTAGGTAGGAAGGTTTTGATGGAAATCCATGCAAAAAATCATCTGAGAATTAGATTCTATGAAACATTTTGAAATGTAAATGTCGATTAAAAAATCATAATGTATTATACACTGGTTGATACTAGTTTCATTCAAAAATCAAATTAAATCGGGGACTATTTGAAATGATACGAAACTTTCTAGATCATTTATATATTTTAGGTGGGAAGGTTATGATGGAAGTCCCTGCAAAAATATCATTTGAGAATTAGATACTATGAAACATTTTGAAATGCAAGTTTCGTTCAAAAAATCATAATATATTATACACTAGTTTATACTAGTTTCGGTAAAAAAAATCCAATTAAATCTAGGACTGTTTGGAACGATACAAAACTTTTATGAACCTTTATATATGTTATAAGGAAAGTTTATGATTGAAGTCCATGCAAAAAATCATCTATAAATTAGATTCTATGAATCTTTTTGAAATGCAAGTACTGTTAAAAATATAATAGTATATTATACACTAGATTCGGTCAAAAAATCAAATTAAATAGAAGATTGTTCGAAATGATACGAAACTTATCAGATCATTTAAATATGTTACGAGGGAAGGTTATGGTGGAAGTCCATGCGAAAAATCATCTGAGAATTAGATTCTATGAAACATTTTGAAATTCATGTTTCGGTCTAAAAAATCATAATGTATTATACACTAATTTACATTATTTTTCGGTCAAAAATCAAATTAAATTGGGGGACTGTTTGAAATGATACGAAACTTTTTCAAGATCTTTTATATATGTTAGACAAGAAGGTTATAATGGAAGTACAGGCAAAAAATCAATTTAGAATTAAATTCTATAAAACGTTTTGAAATGCATGTTTCGGTCAAAAAATCATAATATATTATACACTAGTTTATACTAGTTTCGGGAAAAAATCAAATTAAATTTGGGACTATTTGAAATAATATGAAACTTTGATGAACATTTATATATGTTATAAGGGAAGGTTATGATGGAAGTCCAAGCAAAAAATCATCTGAAAATTAGATTCTATGAAACTTATGGAAATGCAAGTGTCGATCAAAATATCATAATATATGATACACTAGTTTCGGTTAAAAAATCAAATTAAATTGAGGACGGATCGAAATGATACGAAACTTTTCAGATCATTTATATATTTTACGTAGGAAGGTTTTGATGGAAATCCATGCAAAAAATCATCTGAGAATTAGATTCTATGCAACATTTTGAAATGCAAGTTTCGGTCAAAAATCATAATATATTATACACTAGTTGATACTAGTTTCATTCAAAAATCAAATTAAATCGGGGACTATTTGAAATGATACGAAACTTTCTATATCATTTATATATTTTAGGTGGGAAGGTTATGATGGAAGTCCCTGCAAAAATATCATTTGAGAATTAGATACTATGAAACATTTTGAAATGCATGTTTCGTTCAAAAAATCATAATATATTATACACTAGTTTATACTAGTTTCGGTAAAAAAAATCCAATTAAATCTAGGACTGTTTGGAACGATACAAAACTTTTATGAACCTTTATATATGTTATAAGGAAAGTTTATGATTGAAGTCAATGCAAAAAATCATCTAAAAATTAGATTCTATGAATCTTTTTGAAATGCAAGTACTGTTAAAAATATAATAGTATATTATACACTAGATTCGGTCAAAAAATCAAATTAAATCGAAGATTGTTCGAAATGATACGAAACTTATCAGATCATTTAAATATGTTACGAGGGAAGGTTATGGTGGAAGTCCATGCGAAAAATCATCTGAGAATTAGATTCTATGAAACATTTTGAAATTCATGTTTCGGTCTAAAAAATCATAATGTATTATACACTAATTTACATTATTTTTCGGTCAAAAATCAAATTAAATTGGGGGACTGTTTGAAATGATACGAAACTTTTTCAAGATCTTTTATATATGTTAGACAAGAAGGTTAAAATGGAAGTCCAGGAAAAAAAATCAATTTAGAATTAAATTCTATAAAACGTTTTGAAATGCATGTTTCGGTCAAAAAATCATAATATATTATACACTAGTTTATACTAGTTTCGGGAAAAAATCAAATTAAATTTGGGACTATTTGAAATAATACGAAACTTTGATGAACATTTATATATGTTATAAGGGAAGGTTATGATGGAAGTCCAAGCAAAAAATCATCTGAAAATTAGATTCTATGAAACTTATGGAAATGCAAGTGTCGATCAAAATATCATAATATATGATACACTAGTTTCGGTTAAAAAATCAAATTAAATTGAGGACGGATCGAAATGATACGAAACTTTTCAGATCATTTATATATTTTACGTAGGAAGGTTTTGATGGAAATCCATGCAAAAAATCATCTGAGAATTAGATTCTATGCAACATTTTGAAATGCAAGTTTCGGTCAAAAATCATAATATATTATACACTAGTTTATACTAGTTTCGGTAAAAAAAATCCAATTAAATCTAGGATTGTTTGGAACGATACAAAACTTTTATGAACCTTTATATATGTTATAAGGGAAGGTTATGATTGAAGTCCATGCAAAAAATCATCTGAAAATTAGATTCTATGAATCTTTTCGAAATGCAGGTTCTGTTAAAAAAATCATAGTATATTATACACTAGTTTCGGTCAAAAAATAAAATTAAATCGAGGATTGTTCAAAATGATACGAAACTTATCAGATCATTTAAATTGTTACGAGGGAAGATTATGATGGAAGTCCATGCGAAATATCATCAGGGAATTACATTCTATGAAACATTTTGAAATTCAAGTTTCGGTCTAAAAAATCATAATGTATTATACACTAATTTACACTATTTTTCGGTCAAAAATCAAATTAAATTGGGGGATTGTTTGAAATGATACGAAATTTTTACATATCATTTATATATGTTAGACAAGAAGGTTATAATGGAAGTACAGGAAAAAAAATAAATTTAGAATTAAATTCTATAAAACGTTTTGAAATGCATGTTTCGGTCAAAAAATCATAATATATTATACACTAGTTTATACTAGTTTCGGGAAAAAATCAAATTAAATTTGGGACTGTTCGAAATAATACGAAACTTTGATGAAGATTTATATATGTTATAAGGGAAGGTTATGATGGAAGTCCAAGCAAAAAATCATCTGAAAATTAGATTCTATGAAACTTATGGAAATGCAAGTGTCAGTCGAAAAATCATAATATATGATACACTAGTTTCGGTTAAAAAATCAAATTAAATTGAGGACGGATCGAAATGATACGAAACTTTTCAGATCATTTATATATTTTAGGTAGGAAGGTTTTGATGGAAATCCATGCAAAAAATCATCTGAGAATTAGATTCTATGAAACATTTTGAAATGCAAATGTCGGTTAAAAAATAATAATGTATTATACACTGGTTGATACTAGTTTCGTTCAAAAATCAAATTAAATCGGGGACAGTTTGAAATGATACGAAACTTTCTAGATCATTTATATATTTTAGGTGGGAAGGTTATGATGGAAGTCCCTGAAAAAAAATCATTTGAGAATTAGATACTATGAAACGTTTTGAAATGCAAGTTTCGGTCAAAAAATCATAATATATTATACACTAGTTTATACTAGTTTCGGTAAAAAAAATCCAATTAAATCTAGGACTGTTTGGAACGATACAAAACTTTTATGAACCTTTATATATGTTATAAGGGAAGGTTATGATTGAAGTCCATGCAAAAAATCATCTGAAAATTAGATTCTATGAATCTTTTCGAAATGCAGGTTCTGTTAAAAAAATCATAGTATACTATACACTAGTTTCGGTCAAAAAATAAAATTAAATCGAGGATTGTTCAAAATGATACGAAACTTATCAGATCATTTAAATTGTTACGAGGGAAGATTATGATGGAAGTCCATGCGAAATATCATCAGGGAATTACATTCTATGAAACATTTTGAAATTCAAGTTTCGGTCTAAAAAATCATAATGTATTATACACTAATTTACACTATTTTTCGGTCAAAAATCAAATTAAATTGGGGGATTGTTTGAAATGATACGAAATTTTTACATATCATTTATATATGTTAGACAAGAAGGTTATAATGGAAGTACAGGAAAAAAAATAAATTTAGAATTAAATTCTATAAAACGTTTTGAAATGCATGTTTCGGTCAAAAAATCATAATATATTATACACTAGTTTATACTAGTTTCGGGAAAAAATCAAATTAAATTTGGGACTGTTCGAAATAATACGAAACTTTGATGAAGATTTATATATGTTATAAGGGAAGGTTATGATGGAAGTCCAAGCAAAAAATCATCTGAAAATTAGATTCTATGAAACTTATGGAAATGCAAGTGTCAGTCGAAAAATCATAATATATGATACACTAGTTTCGGTTAAAAAATCAAATTAAATTGAGGACGGATCGAAATGATACGAAACTTTTCAGATCATTTATATATTTTAGGTAGGAAGGTTTTGATGGAAATCCATGCAAAAAATCATCTGAGAATTAGATTCTATGAAACATTTTGAAATGCAAATGTCGGTTAAAAAATAATAATGTATTATACACTGGTTGATACTAGTTTCGTTCAAAAATCAAATTAAATCGGGGACAGTTTGAAATGATACGAAACTTTCTAGATCATTTATATATTTTAGGTGGGAAGGTTATGATGGAAGTCCCTGAAAAAAAATCATTTGAGAATTAGATACTATGAAACGTTTTGAAATGCAAGTTTCGGTCAAAAAATCATAATATATTATACACTAGTTTATACTAGTTTCGGTAAAAAAAATCCAATTAAATCTAGGACTGTTTGGAACGATACAAAACTTTTATGAACCTTTATATATGTTATAAGGGAAGGTTATGATTGAAGTCCATGCAAAAAATCATCTGAAAATTAGATTCTATGAATCTTTTCGAAATGCAGGTTCTGTTAAAAAAATCATAGTATACTATACACTAGTTTCGGTCAAAAAATAAAATTAAATCGAGGATTGTTCAAAATGATACGAAACTTATCAGATCATTTAAATTGTTACGAGGGAAGATTATGATGGAAGTCCATGCGAAATATCATCAGGGAATTACATTCTATGAAACATTTTGAAATTCAAGTTTCGGTCTAAAAAATCATAATGTATTATACACTAATTTACACTATTTTTCGGTCAAAAATCAAATTAAATTGGGGGATTGTTTGAAATGATACGAAATTTTTACATATCATTTATATATGTTAGACAAGAAGGTTATAATGGAAGTACAGGAAAAAAAATAAATTTAGAATTAAATTCTATAAAACGTTTTGAAATGCATGTTTCGGTCAAAAAATCATAATATATTATACACTAGTTTATACTAGTTTCGGGAAAAAATCAAATTAAATTTGGGACTGTTCGAAATAATACGAAACTTTGATGAAGATTTATATATGTTATAAGGGAAGGTTATGATGGAAGTCCAAGCAAAAAATCATCTGAAAATTAGATTCTATGAAACTTATGGAAATGCAAGTGTCAGTCGAAAAATCATAATATATGATACACTAGTTTCGGTTAAAAAATCAAATTAAATTGAGGACGGATCGAAATGATACGAAACTTTTCAGATCATTTATATATTTTAGGTAGGAAGGTTTTGATGGAAATCCATGCAAAAAATCATCTGAGAATTAGATTCTATGAAACATTTTGAAATGCAAATGTCGGTTAAAAAATAATAATGTATTATACACTGGTTGATACTAGTTTCGTTCAAAAATCAAATTAAATCGGGGACAGTTTGAAATGATACGAAACTTTCTAGATCATTTATATATTTTAGGTGGGAAGGTTATGATGGAAGTCCCTGAAAAAAAATCATTTGAGAATTAGATACTATGAAACGTTTTGAAATGCAAGTTTCGGTCAAAAAATCATAATATATTATACACTAGTTTATACTAGTTTCGGTAAAAAAAATCCAATTAAATCTAGGACTGTTTGGAACGATACAAAACTTTTATGAACCTTTATATATGTTATAAGGGAAGGTTATGATTGAAGTCCATGCAAAATATCATCTGAAAATTAGATTCTATGAATCTTTTCGAAATGCAGGTTCTGTTAAAAAAATCATAGTATATTATACACTAGTTTCGGTCAAAAAATCAAATTAAATCGAGGATTGTTCAAAATTATACGAAACTTATCAGATCATTTAAATTGTTACGAGGGAAGATTATGATGGAAGTCCATGCGAAATATCATCTGGGAATTAGATTCTATGAAACATTTTGATATTCAAGTTTCGATCTAAAAAATCATAATGTATTATACACTAATTTACATCATTTTTCGGTCAAAAATCAAATTAAATTGGGGGATTGTTTTAAATGATACGAAATTTTTTCATATCATTTATATATGTTAGACAAGAAGGTTATAATGGAAGTACATGACAAAAAATCAATTTAGAATTAAATTCTATAAAACGTTTTGAAATGCATGTTTCGGTCAAAAAATCATAATATATTATACACTAGTTTATACTAGTTTCGGGAAAAAATCAAATTAAATTTGGGACTGTTTGAAATAATACGAAACTTTGATGAAGATTTATATATGTTATCAGGGAAGGTTATGATGGAAGTCCAAGAAAAAATCATCTGAAAATTAGATTCTATGAAACTTATGGAAATGCAAGTGTCGGTCAAAAAATCATAATATATGATACACTAGTTTCGGTTAAAAAATCAAATTAAATTGAGGACGGATCGAAATGATACGAAACTTTTCAAATCATTTATATATTTTAGGTAGGAAGGTTTTGATGGAAATCCATGCAAAAAATCATCTGAGAATTAGATTCTATGAAACATTTTGAAATGTAAATGTCGATTAAAAAATCATAATGTATTATACACTGGTTGATACTAGTTTCATTCAAAAATCAAATTAAATCGGGGACTATTTGAAATGATACGAAACTTTCTAGATCATTTATATATTTTAGGTGGGAAGGTTATGATGGAAGTCCCTGCAAAAATATCATTTGAGAATTAGATACTATGAAACGTTTTGAAATGCAAGTTTCGGTCAAAAAATCATAATATATTATACACTAGTTTATACTAGTTTCGGTAAAAAAAATCCAATTAAATCTAGGACTGTTTGGAACGATACAAAACTTTTATGAACCTTTATATATGTTATAAGGGAAGGTTATGATTGAAGTCCATGCAAAATATCATCTGAAAATTAGATTCTATTAATCTTTTCGAAATGCAGGTTCTGTTAAAAAAATCATAGTATATTATACACTAGTTTCGGTCAAAAAATCAAATTAAATCGAGGATTGTTCAAAATTATACGAAACTTATCAGATCATTTAAATTGTTACGAGGGAAGATTATGATGGAAGTCCATGCGAAATATCATCTGGGAATTAGATTCTATGAAACATTTTGAAATTCAAGTTTCGATCTAAAAAATCTTAATGTATTATACACTAATTTACATCATTTTTCGGTCAAAAATCAAATTAAATTGGGGGATTGTTTTAAATGATACGAAATTTTTTCATATCATTTATATATGTTAGACAAGAAGGTTATAATAGAAGTACATGACAAAAAATCAATTTAGAATTAAATTCTATAAAACGTTTTGAAATGCATGTTTCGGTCAAAAAATCATAATATATTATACACTAGTTTATACTAGTTTCGGGAAAAAATCAAATTAAATTTGGGACTGTTTGAAATAATACGAAACTTTGATGAAGATTTATATATGTTATAAGGGAAGGTTATGATGGAAGTCCAAGAAAAAATCATCTGAAAATTAGATTCTATGAAACTTATGGAAATGCAAGTGTCGGTCAAAAAATCATAATATATGATACACTAGTTTCGGTTAAAAAATCAAATTAAATTGAGGACGGATCGAAATGATACGAAACTTTTCAAATCATTTATATATTTTAGGTAGGAAGGTTTTGATGGAAATCCATGCAAAAAATCATCTGAGAATTAGATTCTATGAAACATTTTGAAATGTAAATGTCGATTAAAAAATCATAATGTATTATACACTGGTTGATACTAGTTTCATTCAAAAATCAAATTAAATCGGGGACTGTTTGAAATGATACGAAACTTTCTAGATCATTTATATATTTTAGGTGGGAAGGTTATGATGGAAGTCCCTGCAAAAATATCATTTGAGAATTAGATACTATGAAACATTTTGAAATGCAAGTTTCGTTCAAAAAATCATAATATATTATACACTAGTTTATACTTGTTTCGGTAAAAAAAATCCAATTAAATCTAGGACTGTTTGGAACGATACAAAACTTTTATGAACCTTTATATATGTTATAAGGAAAGTTTATGATTGAAGTCCATGCAAAAAAATCATCTAAAAATTAGATTCTATGAATCTTTTTGAAATGCAAGTTCTGTTAAAAATATAATAGTATATTATACACTAGTTTCGGTCAAAAAATCAAATTAAATCAAAGATTGTTCGAAATGATACGAAACTTATCAGATCATTTAAATATGTTACGAGGGAAGGTTATAATGGAAGTCCATGCGAAAAATCATCTGAGAATTAGATTCTATGAAACATTTTGAAATTCATGTTTCGGTCTAAAAATCATAATGTATTATACACTAATTTACATTATTTTTCGGTCAAAAATCAAATTAAATTGGGGGACTGTTTGTAATGATACGAAACTTTTTCAAGATCTTTTATATATGTTAGACAAGAAGGTTAAAATGGAAGTCCAGGAAAAAAAATCAATTTAGAATTAAATTCTATAAAACGTTTTGAAATGCATGTTTCGGTCAAAAAATCATAATATATTATACACTAGTTTATACTAGTTTCGGGAAAAAATCAAATTAAATTTGGGATTATTTGAAATAATAGGAAACTTTGATGAACATTTATATATGTTATAAGGGAAGGTTATGATGGAAGTCCAAGCAAAAAATCATCTGAAAATTAGATTCTATGAAACTTATCGAAATGCAAGTGTCGATCAAAATATCATAATATATGATACACTAGTTTCGGTTAAAAAATCAAATTAAATTGAGGACGAATCGAAATGATACGAAACTTTTCACATCATTTATATATTTTACGTAGGAAGGTTTTGATGGAAATCCAAGCAAAAAATCATCTGAGAATTAGATTCTATGCAACATTTTGAAATGCAAGTTTCGGTCAAAAAATCATAATGTATTATACACTGGTTGATAATAGTTTCGTTCAAAAATCAAATTAAATCGGGGACTGTTTGAAATGATACGAAACTTTCTAGATCATTTATATATGTTAGGTGGGAAGGTTATGATGGAAGTCCATGTAAAAAATCATTTGAAAATTAGATACTATGAAACGTTTTGAAATGCAAGTTTCGGTCAAAAATCATAATATATTATACACTAGTTTATACTAGTTTCGGTAAAAAAATTCCAATTAAATCTAGGACTGTTTGGAACGATACAAAACTTTTATGAACCTTTATATATGTTATAAGGGAAGGTTATGATTGAAGTCCATGCAAAAAATCATCTGAAAATTAGATTCTATGAATCTTTTCGAAATGCAGGTTCTGTTAAAAAAATCATAGTATATTATACACTAGTTTCGGTCAAAAAATAAAATTAAATCGAGGATTGTTCAAAATGATACGAAACTTATCAGATCATTTAAATTGTTACGAGGGAAGATTATGATGGAAGTCCATGCGAAATATCATTTGGGAATTAGATTCTATGAAACATTTTGAAATTCAAGTTTCGGTCTAAAAAATCATAATGTATTATACACTTATTTACACTATTTTTCGGTCAAAAATCAAATTAAATTGGGGGATTGTTTGAAATGATACGAAATTTTTACATATCATTTATATATGTTAGACAAGAAGGTTATAATGGAAGTACAGGAAAAAAAATCAATTTAGAATTAACTTCTATAAAACGTTTTGAAATGCATGTTTCGGTCAAAAAATCATAATATATTATACACTAGTTTATACAAGTTTCGGGAAAAAAAATCAAATTAAATTTGGGACTGTTCGAAATAATACCAAAATTTGATGAACATTTATAAATGTTATAAGGGAAGGTTATGATGGAAGTCCAAGCAAAAAATCATCTGAAATTAGATTCTATGAAACTTTTGGAAATGCAAGTGTCGGTCAAAAAATCATAATATATGATACACTAGTTTCGGTTAAAAAATCAAATTAAGTTGAGGACGGATCGAAATGATACGAAACTTTTCAGATCATTTATATATTTTAGGTAGGAAGGTTTTGATGGAAATTCATGCAAAAAATCATCTGAGAATTAGATTCTATGAAACATTTTGAAATGCAAATGGCGGTTAAAAAATCATAATGTATTATACACTGGTTGATACTAGTTTCGTTCAAAAATCAAATTAAATCGGGGACTGTTTGAAATGATACGAAACGTTCTAGATCATTTATATATGTTAGGTGGGAAGGTTATGATGGAAGTCCCTGCAAAAAATCGTTTGAGAATTAGATACTATGAAACGTTTTGAAATGCAAGTTTCGGTCAAAAAATCATAATATATTATACACTAGTTTCGGTTAAAAAATCAAATTAAATTGAGGACGGATCGAAATGATACGAAACTTTTCAGATCATTTATATATTTTAGGTAGGAAGGTTTTGATGGAAATCCATGCAAAAAATCATCTGAGAATTAGATTCTAGGAAACATTTTGAAATGCAAATGTCGGTTAAAAAATAATAATGTATTATACACTGGTTGATACTAGTTTCGTTCAAAAATCAAATTAAATCGGGGACAGTTTGAAATGATACGAAACTTTCTAGATCATTTATATATTTTCGGTGGGAAGGTTATGATGGAAGTCCCTGAAAAAAAATCATTTGAGAATTAGATACTATGAAACGTTTTGAAATGCAAGTTTCGGTCAAAAAATCATAATATATTATACACTAGTTTATACTAGTTTCGGTAAAAAAAATCCAATTAAATCTAGGACTGTTTGGAACGATACAAAACTTTTATGAACCTTTATATATGTTATAAGGGAAGGTTATGATTGAAGTCCATGCAAAAAATCATCTGAAAATTAGATTCTATGAATCTTTTCGAAATGCAGGTTCTGTTAAAAAAATCATAGTATATTATACACTAGTTTCGGTCAAAAAATAAAATTAAATCGAGGATTGTTCAAAATGATACGAAACTTATCAGATCATTTAAATTGTTACGAGGGAAGATTATGATGGAAGTCCATGCGAAATATCATCTGGGAATTAGATTCTATGAAACATTTTGAATTAAATTCTATAAAACGTTTTGAAATGCATGTTTCGGTCAAAAAATCATAATATATTATACACTAGTTTATACTAGTTTCGGGAAAAAATCAAATTAAATTTGGGATTGTTCGAAATAATACGAAACTTTGATGAAGATTTATATATGTTATAAGGGAAGGTTATGATGGAAGTCCAAGCAAAAAATCATCTGAAAATTAGATTCTATGAAACTTATGGAAATGCAAGTGTCGGTCGAAAAATCATAATATATGATACACTAGTTTCGGTTAAAAAATCAAATTAAATTGAGGACGGATCGAAATGATACGAAACTTTTCAGATCATTTATATATTTTAGGTAGGAAGGTTTTGATGGAAATCCATGCAAAAAATCATCTGAGAATTAGATTCTATGAAACATTTTGAAATGCAAATGTCGGTTAAAAAATAATAATGTATTATACACTGGTTGATACTAGTTTCGTTCAAAAATCAAATTAAATCGGGGACAGTTTGAAATGATACGAAACTTTCTAGATCATTTATATATTTTAGGTGGGAAGGTTATGATGGAAGTCCCTGAAAAAAAATCATTTGAGAATTAGATACTATGAAACGTTTTGAAATGCAAGTTTCGGTCAAAAACTCATAATATATTATACACTAGTTTCGGTTAAAAAATCAAATTAAATTGAGGACGGATCGAAATGATACGAAACTTTTCAGATCATTTATATATTTTAGGTAGGAAGGTTTTGATGGAAATCCATGCAAAAAATCATCTGAGAATTAGATTCTATGAAACATTTTGAAATGCAAATGTCGGTTAAAAAATAATAATGTATTATACACTGGTTGATACTAGTTTCGTTCAAAAATCAAATTAAATCGGGGACAGTTTGAAATGATACGAAACTTTCTAGATCATTTATATATTTTAGGTGGGAAGGTTATGATGGAAGTCCCTGAAAAAAAATCATTTGAGAATTAGATACTATGAAACGTTTTGAAATGCAAGTTTCGGTCAAAAAATCATAATATATTATACACTAGTTTATACTAGTTTCGGTAAAAAAAATCCAATTAAATCTAGGACTTTTTGGAACGATACAAAACTTTTATGAACCTTTATATATGTTATAAGGGAAGGTTATGATTGAAGTCTATGCAAAAAATCATCTGAAAATTAGATTCTATGAATCTTTTCAAAATGCAAGTTCTGTTAAAAAAATAATAGTATATTATACACTAGTTTCGATCAAAAAATCAAATTAAATCGAGGATTGTTCGAAATAATACGAAACTTATCAGATTATTTAAATATGTTACGAGGGAAGGTTATGATGGAAGTCCATGCGAAAAATCATATGAGAATTAGATACTATGAAACATTTTGAAATTCAAGTTTCGGTCTAAAAAATCATAATGTATTATACACTAATTTACACTATTTTTCGGTCAAAAATAAAATTAAATTGGGGGATTGTTTGAAATGATACAAAATTTTTTCATATCATTTATATATGTTAGACTAGAAGGTTATAATGGAAGTACAGGAAAAAAAATCAATTTAGAATTAAATTCTATAAAACGTTTTGAAATGCATGTTTCGGTCAAAAAAATCATAATATATTATACACTAGTTTATACTAGTTTCGGGAAAAAATCAAATTAAATTTGGGATTGTTCGAAATAATACGAAACTTTGATGAAGATTTATATATGTTATAAGGGAAGGTTATGATGGAAGTCCAAGCAAAAAATCATCTGAAAATTAGATTCTATGAAACTTATGGAAATGCAAGTGTCGGTCGAAAAATCATAATATATGATACACTAGTTTCGGTTAAAAAATCAAATTAAATTGAGGACGGATCGAAATGATACGAAACTTTTCAGATCATTTATATATTTTAGGTAGGAAGGTTTTGATGGAAATCCATGCAAAAAATCATCTGAGAATTAGATTCTATGAAACATTTTGAAATGCAAATGTCGGTTAAAAAATAATAATGTATTATACACTGGTTGATACTAGTTTCGTTCAAAAATCAAATTAAATCGGGGACAGTTTGAAATGATACGAAACTTTCTAGATCATTTATATATTTTAGGTGGGGAGGTTATGATGGAAGTCCCTGAAAAAAAATCATTTGAGAATTAGATACTATGAAACGTTTTGAAATGCAAGTTTCGGTCAAAAAATCATAATATATTATACACTAGTTTATACTAGTTTCGGTAAAAAAAATCCAATTAAATCTAGGACTGTTTGGAACGATACAAAACTTTTATGAACCTTTATATATGTTATAAGGGAAGTTTATGATTGAAGTCTAGGCAAAAATTCATCTGAAAATTAGATTCTATGAATCTTTTCGAAATGCAAGTTCTGTTAAAAAAATAATAGTATATTATACACTAGTTTCGGTCAAAAAATCAAATTAAATCGAGGATTGTTCGAAATAATACGAAACTTATCATATTATTTAAATATGTTACGAGGGAAGGTTATGATGGAAGTCCATGCGAAAAATCATATGAGAATTAGATACTATGAAACATTTTGAAATTCAAGTTTCGGTCTAAAAAATCATAATGTATTATACACTAATTTACACTATTTTTCGGTCAAAAATTAAATTAAATTGGGGGATTGTTTGAAATGATACGAAATTTTTTCATATCATTTATATATGTTAGACAAGAAGGTTATAATGGAAGTATAGGAAAAAAATCAATTTAGAATTAAATTCTATAAAACGTTTTGAAATGCATGTTTCGGTCAAAAAATCATAATATATTATACACTAGTTTATACAAGTTTCGGGAAAAAAAAATCAAATTAAATTTGGGACTGTTCGAAATAATACCAAAATTTTATGAACATTTATAAATGTTATAAGGGAAGGTTATGATGGAAGTCCAAGAAAAAGATCATCTGAAATTAGATTCTATGAAACTTTTGGAAATGCAAGTGTCGGTCAAAAAATCATAATATATGATACATTAGTTTCGGTTAAAAAATCAAATTAAATTGAGGACGGATCGAAATGATACGAAACTTTTCAGATCATTTATATATTTTAGGTAGGAAGGTTTTGATGAAAATCCATGCAAAAAATCATTTGAGAATTAGATTCTATGAAACATTTTCAAATGCAAATGTCGATTAAAAAATAATAATGTATTATACACTGGTTGATACTAGTTTCGTTCAAAAATCAAATTAAATCAGGGACAATTTGAAATGATACGAAACTTTCTAGATCATTTATATATTTTAGGTGGGAAGGTTATGATGGAAGTCCCTGAAAAAAAATCATTTGAGAATTAGATACTATGAAACGTTTTGAAATGCAAGTTTCGATCAAAAAATCATAATATATTATACACTAGTTTATACTAGTTTCGGTAAAAAAAATCCAATTAAATCTAGGACTGTTTGGAACGATACAAAACTTTTATGAACCTTTATATATGTTATAAGGGAAGGTTATGATTGAAGTCTATGCAAAAAATCATCTGAAAATTAGATTCTATGAATCTTTTCGAAATGCAAGTTCTGATAAAAAAATCATAGTATATTATACACTAGTTTCGGTCAAAAAATCAAATTAAATCGAGGATTGTTCGAAATAATACGAAACTTATCAGATTATTTAAATATGTTACGAGGGAAGGTTATGATGGAAGTCCATGCGAAAAATCATATGAGAATTAGATACTATGAAACATTTTGAAATTCAAGTTTCGGTCTAAAAAATCATAATGTATTATACACTAATTTACACTATTTTTCGGTCAAAAATAATATTAAATTCGGGGACTGTTTGAAATGATACGAAACTTTTTCATATCATTTATATATGTTAGACAAGAAGGTTATAATGGAAGTATAGGAAAAAATCAATTTAGAATTAAATTCTATAAAATGTTTTGAAATGCATGTTTCGGTCAAAAAATCATAATATATTATACACTAGTTTATACAAGTTTCGGGAAAAAAAATCAAATTAAATTTGGGACTGTTCGAAATAATACCAAAATTTGATGAACATTTATAAATGTTATAAGGGAAGGTTATGATGGAAGTCCAAGCAAAAAATCATCTGAAATTAGATTCTATGAAACTTTTGGAAATGCAAGTGTCGGTCAAAAAATCATAATATATGATACACTAGTTTCGGTTAAAAAATCAAATTAAGTTGAGGACGGATCGAAATGATACGAAACTTTTCAGATCATTTATATATTTTAGGTTGGAAGGTTTTGATGGAAATTCATGCAAAAAATCATCTGAGAATTAGATTCTATGAAACATTTTGAAATGCAAATGTCGGTTAAAAAATCATAATGTATTATACACTGGTTGATACTAGTTTCGTTCAAAAATCAAATTAAATCGGGGACTGTTTGAAATGATACGAAACTTTCTAGATCATTTATATATGTTAGGTGGGAAGGTTATGATGGAAGTCCCTGCAAAAAATCGTTTGAGAATTAGATACTATGAAACGTTTTGAAATGCAAGTTTCGGTCAAAAAATTATAATATATTATACACTAGTTTATACTAGTTTCGGTAAAAAAAATCCCATTAAATCTAGGACTGTTTGGAACGATACAAAACTTTTATGAATCTTTATATATGTTATAAGGGAAGGTTATGATTAAAGTCCATGCAAAAAATCATCTGAAAATTAGATTCTATGAATCTTTTCGAAATGCTGGTTCTGTTAAATAAATCATAGTATATTATACACTAGTTTCGGTCAAAAAATCAAATTAAATCGAGGATTGTTCAAAATGATACGAAACTTATCAAATCATTTAAATTGTTACGAGGGAAGATTATGATGGAAGTCCATGCGAAATATCATATGGGAATTAGATTCTATGAAACATTTTGAAATTCAAGTTTCGGTCTAAAAAATCATAATGTATTATACACTAATTTACACTATTTTTCCGTCAAAAATTAAATTAAATTGGGGGATTGTTTGAAATGATACGAAATTTTTTCATATCATTTATATATGTTAGACAAGAAGGTTATAATGGAAGTATAGGAAAAAATCAATTTAGAATTAAATTCTATAAAATGTTTTGAAATGCATGTTTCGGTCAAAAAATCATAATATATTATACACTAGTTTATACAAGTTTCGGGAAAAAAAATCAAATTAAATTTGGGACTGTTCGAAATAATACCAAAATTTGATGAACATTTATAAATGTTATAAGGGAAGGTTATGATGGAAGTCCAAGCAAAAAATCATCTGAAATTAGATTCTATGAAACTTTTGGAAATGCAAGTGTCGGTCAAAAAATCATAATATATGATACACTAGTTTCGGTTAAAAAATCAAATTAAGTTGAGGACGGATCGAAATGATACGAAACTTTTCAGATCATTTATATATTTTAGGTAGGAAGGTTTTGATGGAAATTCATGCAAAAAATCATCTGAGAATTAGATTCTATGAAACATTTTGAAATGCAAATGGCGGTTAAAAAATCATAATGTATTATACACTGGTTGATACTAGTTTCGTTCAAAAATCAAATTAAATCGGGGACTGTTTGAAATGATACGAAACGTTCTAGATCATTTATATATGTTAGGTGGGAAGGTTATGATGGAAGTCCCTGCAAAAAATCGTTTGAGAATTAGATACTATGAAACGTTTTGAAATGCAAGTTTCGGTCAAAAAATTATAATATATTATACACTAGTTTATACTAGTTTCGGTAAAAAAAATCCCATTAAATCTAGGACTGTTTGGAACGATACAAACCTTTTATGAATCTTTATATATGTTATAAGGGAAGGTTATGATTGAAGTCCATGCAAAAAATCATCTGAAAATTAGATTCTATGAATCTTTTCAAAATGCTGGTTCTGTTAAATAAATCATAGTATATTATACACTAGTTTCGGTCAAAAAATCAAATTAAATCGAGGATTGTTCAAAATGATACGAAACTTATCAAATCATTTAAATTGTTACGAGGGAAGATTATGATGGAAGTCCATGCGAAATATCATATGGGAATTAGATTCTATGAAACATTTTGAAATTCAAGTTTCGGTCTAAAAAATCATAATGTATTATACACTAATTTACACTATTTTTCCGTCAAAAATTAAATTAAATTGGGGGATTGTTTGAAATGATACGAAATTTTTTCATATCATTTATATATGTTAGACAAGAAGGTTATAATGGAAGTATAGGAAAAAATCAATTTAGAATTAAATTCTATAAAATGTTTTGAAATGCATGTTTCGGTCAAAAAATCATAATATATTATACACTAGTTTATACAAGTTTCGGGAAAAAAAATCAAATTAAATTTGGGACTGTTCGAAATAATACCAAAATTAGATGAACATTTATAAATGTTATAAGGGAAGGTTATGATGGAAGTCCAAGCAAAAAATCATCTGAAATTAGATTCTATGAAACTTTTGGAAATGCAAGTGTCGGTCAAAAAATCATAATATATGATACACTAGTTTCGGTTAAAAAATCAAATTAAGTTGAGGACGGATCAAAATGATACGAAACTTTTCAGATCATTTATATATTTTAGGTAGGAAGGTTTTGATGGAAATTCATGCAAAAAATCATCTGAGAATTAGATTCTATGAAACATTTTGAAATGCAAATGTCGGTTAAAAAATCATAATGTATTATACACTGGTTGATACTAGTTTCGTTCAAAAATCAAATTAAATCGGGGACAGTTTGAAATGATACGAAACTTTCTAGATCATTTATATATTTTAGGTGGGAAGGTTATGATGGAAGTCCCTGGAAAAAAATCATTTGAGAATTAGATACTATGAAACGTTTTGAAATGCAAGTTTCGGTCAAAAAATCATAATATATTATACACTAGTTTATACTAGTTTCGGTAAAAAAAATCAAATTAAATATAGGACTGTTTGGAACGATACAAAACTTTTATGAACCTTTATATATGTTATAAGGGAAGTTTATGATTGAAGTCCATGCAAAAAATCATCTAAAAATTAGATTCTATGAATCTTTTTGAAATGCAAGTACTGTTAAAAATATAATAGTATATTATACACTAGTTTCGGTCAAAAAATCAAATTAAATCGAAGATTGTTCGAAATGATACGAAACTTATCAGATCATTTAAATATGTTACGAGGGAAGGTTATGATGGAAGTCCATGCGAAAAATCATCTGAGAATTAGATTCTATGAAACATTTTGAAATTCAAGTTTCGGTCTAAAAAATCATAATGTATTATACACTAATTTACACTATTTTTCGGTCAAAAATCAAATTAAATTGGGGGACTGTTTGAAATGATACGAAACTTTTTCAAGATCTTTTATATATGTTAGACAAGAAGGTTAAAATGGAAGTCCAGGAAAAAAATCAATTTAGAATTAAATTCTATAAAACGTTTTGAAATGCATGTTTCGGTCAAAAAATCATAATATATTATACACTAGTTTATACTAGTTTCGGGAAAAAATCAAATTAAATACGGGACTATTTGAAATAATACGAAACTTTGATGAACATTTATATATGTTATAAGGGAAGGTTATGATGGAAGTCCAAGCAAAAAATCATCTGTAAATTAGATTCTATGAAACTTATGGAAATGCAAGTGTCGATCAAAATATCATAATATATGATACACTAGTTTCGGTTAAAAAATCAAATTAAATTGAGGACAGATCGAAATGATACGAAACTTTTCAGATCATTTATATATTTTACATAGGAAGGTTTTGATGGAAATCCATGCAAAAAATCATCTGAGAATTAGATTCTATGCAACATTTTGAAATGCAAGTTTCGGTCAAAAAATCATAATGTATTATACACTGGTTGATACTAGTTTCGTTCAAAAATCAAATTAAATCGGGGACTGTTTGAAATGATACGAAATTTTCTAGATCATTCATATATGTTAGGTGGGAAGGTTATGATGGAAGTCCCTGCAAAAAATCATTTGAAAATTAGATACTATGAAACGTTTTGAAATGCAAGTTTCGGTCAAAAATCATAATATATTATACACTAGTTTATACTAGTTTCGGTAAAAAAAAATTAAATTAAATCTAGGACTGTTTGGAACGATACAAAACTTTTATGAACCTTTATATATGTTATAAGGGAAGGTTATGATTGAAGTCCATGCAAAAAATCATCTGAAAAATAGATTCTATGAATCTTTTCGAAATGCAGGTTCTGTTAAAAAAATCATAGTATATTATACACTAGTTTCGGTCAAAAAATAAAATTAAATCGAGGATTGTTCAAAATGATACGAAACTTATCAGATCATATAAATTGTTACGAGGGAAGATTATGATGGAAGTCCATGCGAAATATCATCTGGGAATTAGATTCTATGAAACATTTTGAAATTCAAGTTTCGGTCTAAAAAATCATAATGTATTATACACTAATTTACACTATTTTTCGGTCAAAAATCAAATTAAATTGGGGGATTGTTTGAAATGATACGAAATTTTTACATATCATTTATATATGTTAGACAAGAAGGTTATAATGGAAGTACAGGAAAAAAAATCAATTTAGAATTAAATTCTATAAAACGTTTTGAAATGCATGTTTCGGTCAAAAAATCATATACACTAGTTTATACTAGTTTCGGGAAAAAATCAAATTAAATTTGGGACTGTTCGAAATAATATGAAACTTTGATGAAGATTTATATATGTTATAAGGGAAGGTTATGATGGAAGTCCAAGAAAAAAATCATCTGAAAATTAGATTCTATGAAACTTATTGAAATGCAAGTGTCGGTCAAAAAATCATAATATATGATACATTAGTTTCGGTTAAAAAATCAAATTAAATTGAGGACGGATCGAAATGATACGAAACTTTTCAGATCATTTATATATTTTAGGTAGGAAGGTTTTGATGGAAATCCATGCAAAAAATCATTTGAGAATTAGATTCTATGAAACATTTTCAAATGCAAATGTCGATTAAAAAATAATAATGTATTATACACTGGTTGATACTAGTTTCGTTCAAAAATCAAATTAAATCGGGGACAGTTTGAAATGATACGAAACTTTCTAGATCATTTATATATATTAGGTGGGAAGGTTAGGATGGAAGTCCCTGAAAAAAAATCATTTGAGAATTAGATACTATGAAACGTTTTGAAATGCAAGTTTCGGTCAAAAAATCATAATATATTATACACTAGTTTATACTAGTTTCGGTAAAAAAAATCCAATTAAATCTAGGACTGTTTTGAACGATACAAACTTTTATGAACCTTTATATATGTTATAAGGGAAGGTTATGATTGAAGTCTATGCAAAAAATCATCTGAAAATTAGATTCTATGAATCTTTTCGAAATGCAAGTTCTGTTAAAAAAATCATAGTATATTATACACTAGTTTCGGTCAAAAAATCAAATTAAATTGAGGATTGTTCGAAATAATACGAAACTTATCAGATTATTTAAATATGTTACGAGGGAAGGTTATGATGGAAGTCCATGCGAAAAATCATATGAGAATTAGATACTATGAAACATTTTGAAATTCAAATTTCGGTCTAAAAAATCATAATGTATTATACACTAATTTACACTATTTTTCGGTCAAAAATAAAATTAAATTGGGGGACTGTTTGAAATGATACGAAACTTTTTCAAGATCATTTATATATGTTAGACAAGAAGGTTATAATGGTAGTACAGGAAAAAATCAATTTAGAATTAAATTCTATAAAACGTTTTGAAATGCATGTTTCGGTCAAAAAATCATAATATATTATACACTAGTTTATACAAGTTTCGGGAAAAAAAATCAGATTAAATTTGGGACTGTTCGAAATAATACCAAAATTTTATGAACATTTATAAATGTTATAAGGGAAGGTTATGATGGAAGTCCAAGCAAAAAATCATCTGAAATTAGATTCTATGAAACTTTTGGAAATGCAAGTGTCGGTCAAAAAATCATAATATATGATACACTAGTTTCGGTTAAAAAATCAAATTAAGTTGAGGACGGATCGAAATGATACGAAACTTTTCAAATCATTTATATATTTTAGGTAGGAAGGTTTTGATGGAAATCCATGCAAAAAATCATCTGAGAATTAGATTCTATGAAACATTTTGAAATGCAAATGTCGGTTAAAAAATCATAATGTATTATACACTGGTTGATACTAGTTTCGTTCAAAAATCAAATTAAATCGGGGACTGTTTGAAATGATACGAAACTTTCTAGATCATTTATATATGTTAGGTGGGAAGGTTATGATGGAAGTCCCTGCAAATAATCGTTT
Source organism: Lathyrus aphaca (assembly GCA_963966055.1). NCBI lineage: Eukaryota > Viridiplantae > Streptophyta > Magnoliopsida > Fabales > Fabaceae > Lathyrus > Lathyrus aphaca. The sequence goes on along the minus strand of OZ014523.1, from coordinate 27,322,657 downwards.
GAGAATTAGATACTATGAAACGTTTTGAAATGCAAGTTTCGGTCAAAAAATTATAATATATTATACACTAGTTTATACTAGTTTCGGTAAAAAAAATCCCATTAAATCTAAGACTGTTTGGAACGATACAAAACTTTTATGAATCTTTATATATGTTATAAGGGAAGGTTATGATTGAAGTCCATGCAAAAAATCATCTGAAAATTAGATTCTATGAATCTTTTCGAAATGCAGGTTCTGTTAAAAAAATCATAGTATATTATACACTAGTTTCGGTCAAAAAATCAAATTAAATCGAGGATTGTTCAAAATGATACGAAACTTATCAGATCATTTAAATTGTTACGAGGGAAGATTATGATGGAAGTCCATGCGAAATATCATATGGGAATTAGATTCTATGAAACATTTTGAAATTCAAGTTTCGGTCTAAAAAATCATAATGTATTATACACTAATTTACACTATTTTTCGGTCAAAAATTAAATTAAATTGGGGGATTGTTTGAAATGATACGAAATTTTTTCATATCATTTATATATGTTAGACAAGAAGGTTATAATAGAAGTACAGGAAAAAATCAATTTAGAATTAAATTCTATAAAACGTTTTGAAATGCATGTTTCGGTCAAAAAATCATAATATATTATACACTAGTTTATACAAGTTTCGGGAAAAAAAATCAAATTAAATTTGGGACTGTTCGAAATAATACCAAAATTTTATGAACATTTATAAATGTTTTAAGGGAAGGTTATGATGGAAGTCCAAGCAAAAAATCATCTGAAATTAGATTCTATGAAACTTTTGGAAATGCAGGTGTCGGTCAAAAAATCATAATATATGATACACTAGTTTCGGATAAAAAATCAAATTAAGTTGAGGACGGATCGAAATGATACGAAACTTTTCAGATCATTTATATATTTTAGGTAGGAAGGTTTTGATGGAAATCCATGCAAAAAATCATCTGACAATTAGATTCTATGAAACATTTTGAAATGCAAATGTCGGTTAAAAAATCATAATGTATTATACACTGGTTGATACTAGTTTCGTTCAAAAATCAAATTAAATCGGGGACTGTTTGAAATGATACGAATCTTTCTAGATCATTTATTTATGTTAGGTGGGAAGGTTATGATGGAAGTCCCTGCAAAAAATCGTTTGAGAATTAGATACTATGAAACGTTTTGAAATGCAAGTTTCGGTCAAAAAATTATAATATATTATACACTAGTTTATACTAGTTTCGGTAAAAAAATCCCATTAAATCTAGGACTGTTTGGAACGATACAAAACTTTTATGAATCTTTATATATGTTATAAGGAAAGGTTATGATTGAAGTCCATGCAAAAAATCATCTGAAAATTAGATTCTATGAATCTTTTCGAAATGCAGGTTCTGTTAAAAAAATCATAGTATATTATACACTAGTTTCGGTCAAAAAATCAAATTAAATCGAGGATTGTTCAAAATGATACGAAACTTATCAGATCATTTAAATTGTTACGAGGGAAGATTATGATGGAAGCCCATGCGAAATATCATATGGGAATTAGATTCTATGAAACATTTTGAAATTCAAGTTTCGGTCTAAAAAATCATAATGTATTATACACTAATTTACACTATTTTTCGGTCAAAAATAAAATTAATTTGGGGGATTGTTTGATATGATACGAAGTTTTTTCATATCATTTATATATGTTAGACAAGAAGGTTATAATGGAAGTACAGGAAAAAAAATCAATTTAGAATTAAATTCTATAAAACGTTTTGAAATGCATGTTTCGGTCAAAAAATCATAATATATTATACACTAGTTTATACTAGTTTCGGGAAAAAATCAAATTAAATTTGGGACTGTTCGAAATAATACCAAAATTTTATGAACATTTATAAATGTTATAAGGGAAGGTTATGATGGAAGTCCAAGCAAAAAATCATCTGAAAATTAGATTCTATGAAACTTTTGGAAATGCAAGTGTCGGTCAAAAAATCATAATATATGATACACTAGTTTCGGTTAAAAAATCAAATTAAGTTGAGGACGGATCGAAATGATACGAAACTTTTCAGATCATTTATATATTTTAGGTAGGAAGGTTTTGATGGAAATTCATGCAAAAAATCATCTGAGAATTAGATTCTATGAAACCTTTTGATATGCAAATGTCGGTTAAAAAATCATAATGTATTATACACTGGTTGAAACTAGTTTCGTTCAAAAATCAAATTAAATCGGGGACAGTTTGAAATGATACGAAACTTTCTAGATCATTTATATATTTTAGGTGGGAAGGTTATGATGGAAGTCCCTACAAAAAAATCACTTGAGAATTAGATACTATGAAACGTTTTGAAATGCAAGTTTCGGTCAAAAAATTATAATATATTATACACTAGTTTATACTAGTTTCGGTAAAAAAAATCCCATTAAATCTAAGACTGTTTGGAACGATACAAAACTTTTATGAATCTTTATATATGTTATAAGGGAAGGTTATGATTGAAGTCCATGCAAAAAATCATCTGAAAATTAGATTCTATGAATCTTTTCGAAATGCAGGTTCTGTTAAAAAAATCATAGTATATTATACACTAGTTTCGGTCAAAAAATCAAATTAAATCGAGGATTGTTCAAAATGATACGAAACTTATCAGATCATTTAAATTGTTACGAGGGAAGATTATGATGGAAGTCCATGCGAAATATCATATGGGAATTAGATTCTATGAAACATTTTGAAATTCAAGTTTCGGTCTAAAAAATCATAATGTATTATACACTAATTTACACTATTTTTCGGTCAAAAATTAAATTAAATTGGGGGATTGTTTGAAATGATACGAAATTTTTTCATATCATTTATATATGTTAGACAAGAAGGTTATAATAGAAGTACAGGAAAAAATCAATTTAGAATTAAATTCTATAAAACGTTTTGAAATGCATGTTTCGGTCAAAAAATCATAATATATTATACACTAGTTTATACAAGTTTCGGGAAAAAAAATCAAATTAAATTTGGGACTGTTCGAAATAATACCAAAATTTTATGAACATTTATAAATGTTTTAAGGGAAGGTTATGATGGAAGTCCAAGCAAAAAATCATCTGAAATTAGATTCTATGAAACTTTTGGAAATGCAGGTGTCGGTCAAAAAATCATAATATATGATACACTAGTTTCGGATAAAAAATCAAATTAAGTTGAGGACGGATCGAAATGATACGAAACTTTTCAGATCATTTATATATTTTAGGTAGGAAGGTTTTGATGGAAATCCATGCAAAAAATCATCTGACAATTAGATTCTATGAAACATTTTGAAATGCAAATGTCGGTTAAAAAATCATAATGTATTATACACTGGTTGATACTAGTTTCGTTCAAAAATCAAATTAAATCGGGGACTGTTTGAAATGATACGAAACTTTCTAGATCATTTATATATGTTAGGTGGGAAGGTTATGATGGAAGTCCCTGCAAAAAATCGTTTGAGAATTAGATACTATGAAACGTTTTGAAATGCAAGTTTCGGTCAAAAAATTATAATATATTATACACTAGTTTATACTAGTTTCGGTAAAAAAAATCCCATTAAATCTAAGACTGTTTGGAACGATACAAAACTTTTATGAATCTTTATATATGTTATAAGGGAAGGTTATGATTGAAGTCCATGCAAAAAATCATCTGAAAATTAGATTCTATGAATCTTTTCGAAATGCAGGTTCTGTTAAAAAAATCATAGAATATTATACACTAGTTTCGGTCAAAAAATCAAATTAAATCGAGGATTGTTCAAAATGATACGAAACTTATCAAATCATTTAAATTGTTACGAGGGAAGATTATGATGGAAGTCCATGCGAAATATCATATGGGAATTAGATTCTATGAAACATTTTGAAATTCAAGTTTCGGTCTAAAAAATCATAATGTATTATACACTAATTTACACTATTTTTCAGTCAAAAATAAAATTAAATTGGGGGATTGTTTGAAATGATACGAAATTTTTTCATATCATTTATATATGTTAGACAAGAAGGTTATAATGGAAGTACAGGAAAAAATCAATTTAGAATTAAATTCTATAAAACGTTTTGAAATGCATGTTTCGGTCAAAAAATCATAATATATTATACACTAGTTTATACAAGTTTCGGGAAAAAAATCAAATTAAATTTGGGACTGTTCGAAATAATACAAAAATTTTATGAACATTTATAAATGTTTTAAGGGAAGGTTATGATGGAAGTCCAAGCAAAAAATCATATGAAATTAGATTATATGAAACTTTTGGAAATGCAGGTGTCGGTCAAAAAATCATAATATATGATACACTAGTTTCGGAAAAAAAATCAAATTAAGTTGAGGACGGATCGAAATGATACAAAACTTTTCAGATCATTTATATATTTTAGGTAGGAAGGTTTTGATGGAAATCCATGCAAAAAATCATCTGACAATTAGATTCTATGAAACATTTTGAAATCCAAATGTCGGTTAAAAAATCATAATGTATTATACACTGGTTGATACTAGTTTCGTTCAAAAATCAAATTAAATCGGGGACTGTTTGAAATGATACGAAACTTTCTAGATCATTTATATATGTTAGGTGGGAAGGTTATGATGGAAGTCCCTGCAAAAAATCGTTTGAGAATTAGATACTATGAAACGTTTTGAAATGCAAGTTTCGGTCAAAAAGTCATAATATATTATACACTAGTTTATACTAGTTTCGGTAAAAAAAATCCAATTAAATCTAAGACTGTTAGGAACGATACAAAACTTTTATGAACCTTTATATATGTTATAAGGGAAGGTTATGATTGAAGTCTATGCAAAAAATCATCTGAAAATTAGATTCTATGAATCTTTTCGAAATGCAAGTTCTGTTAAAAAAATATTGGTATATTATACACTAGTTTCGGTCAAAAAATCAAATTAAATCGAGGATTGTTCGAAATAATACGAAATTTATCAGATTATTTAAATATGTTACGAGGGAAGGTTATGATGGAAGTCCATGCGAAAAATCATATGAGAATTAGATACTATGAAACATTTTGAAATTCAAGTTTCGGTCTAAAAAATCATAATGTATTATACACTAATTTACACTATTTTTCAGTCAAAAATAAAATTAAATTGGGGGATTGTTTGAAATGATACGAAATTTTTTCATATCATTTATATATGTTAGACAAGAAGGTTATAATGGAAGTACAGGAAAAAATCAATTTAGAATTAAATTCTATAAAACGTTTTGAAATGCATGTTTCGGTCAAAAAATCATAATATATTATACACTAGTTTATACAAGTTTCGGGAAAAAAATCAAATTAAATTTGGGACTGTTCGAAATAATACAAAAATTTTATGAACATTTATAAATGTTTTAAGGGAAGGTTATGATGGAAGTCCAAGCAAAAAATCATATGAAATTAGATTATATGAAACTTTTGGAAATGCAGGTGTCGGTCAAAAAATCATAATATATGATACACTAGTTTCGGAAAAAAAATCAAATTAAGTTGAGGACGGATCGAAATGATACAAAACTTTTCAGATCATTTATATATTTTAGGTAGGAAGGTTTTGATGGAAATCCATGCAAAAAATCATCTGACAATTAGATTCTATGAAACATTTTGAAATCCAAATGTCGGTTAAAAAATCATAATGTATTATACACTGGTTGATACTAGTTTCGTTCAAAAATCAAATTAAATCGGGGACTGTTTGAAATGATACGAAACTTTCTAGATCATTTATATATGTTAGGTGGGAAGGTTATGATGGAAGTCCCTGCAAAAAATCGTTTGAGAATTAGATACTATGAAACGTTTTGAAATGCAAGTTTCGGTCAAAAAGTCATAATATATTATACACTAGTTTATACTAGTTTCGGTAAAAAAAATCCAATTAAATCTAGGACTGTTAGGAACGATACAAAACTTTTATGAACCTTTATATATGTTATAAGGGAAGGTTATGATTGAAGTCTATGCAAAAAATCATCTGAAAATTAGATTCTATGAATCTTTTCGAAATGCAAGTTCTGTTAAAAAAATAATAGTATATTATACACTAGTTTCGGTCAAAAAATCAAATTAAATCGAGGATTGTTCGAAATAATACGAAATTTATCAGATTATTTAAATATGTTACGAGGGAAGGTTATGATGGAAGTCCATGCGAAAAATCATATGAGAATTAGATACTATGAAACATTTTGAAATTCAAGTTTCGGTCTAAAAAATCATAATGTATTATACACTAATTTACACTATTTTTCGGTCAAAAATTAAATTAAATTGGGGGACTGTTTGAAATGATACGAAACTTTTTCAAGATCATTTATATATTTTAGACAAGAAGGTTATAATGGAAGTACAGGAAAAAATCAATTTAGAATTAAATTCTATAAAACGTTTTGAAATGCATGTTTCGGTCAAAAAATCATAATATATTATACACTAGTTTATACAAGTTTCGGGAAAAAAATCAAATTAAATTTGGGACTGTTCGAAATAATACCAAAATTTTATGAACATTTATAAATGTTATAAGGGAAGGTTATGATGGAAGTCCAAGCAAAAAATCATCTGAAATTAGATTCTATGAAACTTTTGGAAATGCAAGTGTCGGTCAAAAAATCATAATATATGATACACTAGTTTCGGTTAAAAAATCAAATTAAGTTGAGGACGGATCGAAATGATACGAAACTTTTCAGATCATTTATATATTTTAGGTAGGAAGGTTTTGATTGAAATCCATGCAAAAAATCATCTGAGAATTAGATTCTATGAAACATTTTGAAATAAAAATGTCGGTTAAAAAATCATAATGTATTATACACTGGTTGATACTAGTTTCGTTCAAAAATCAAATTAAATCGGGGAATGTTTGAAATGATACGAAACTTTCTAGATCATTTATATATGTTAGGTGGGAAGGTTATGATGGAAGTCCCTGCAAATAATCGTTTGAGAATTAGATACTCTTAAACGTTTTGAAATGCAAGTTTCGGTCAAAAAATTATAATATATTATACACTAGTTTATACTAGTTTCGGTAAAAAAAATCCCATTAAATCTAGGACTGTTTGGAACGATACAAAACTTTTATGAACCTTTATATATGTTATAAGGGAAGGTTATGATTGAAGTCTATGCAAAAAATCATCTGAAAATTAGATTCTATGAATCTTTTCGAAATGCAAGTTCTGTTAAAAAAATAATAGTATATTATACACTAGTTTCGGTCAAAAAATCAAATTAAATCGAGGATTGTTCGAAATAATACGAAATTTATCAGATTATTTAAATATGTTACGAGGGAAGGTTATGATGGAAGTCCATGCGAAAAATCATATGAGAATTAGATACTATGAAACATTTTGAAATTCAAGTTTCGGTCTAAAAAATCATAATGTATTATACACTAATTTACACTATTTTTCGGTCAAAAATTAAATTAAATTGGGGGACTGTTTGAAATGATACGAAACTTTTTCAAGATCATTTATATATTTTAGACAAGAAGGTTATAATGGAAGTACAGGAAAAAATCAATTTAGAATTAAATTCTATAAAACGTTTTGAAATGCATGTTTCGGTCAAAAAATCATAATATATTATACACTAGTTTATACAAGTTTCGGGAAAAAAAATCAGATTAAATTTGGGACTGTTCGAAATAATACCAAAATTTTATGAACATTTATAAATGTTATAAGGGAAGGTTATGATGGAAGTCCAAGCAAAAAATCATCTGAAATTAGATTCTATGAAACTTTTGGAAATGCAAGTGTCGGTCAAAAAATCATAATATATGATACATTAGTTTCGGTTAAAAAATCAAATTAAGTTGAGGACGGATCGAAATGATACGAAACTTTTCAGATCATTTATATATTTTAGGTAGGAAGGTTTTGATGGAAATCCATGCAAAAAATCATCTGAGAATTAGATTCTATGAAACATTTTGAAATAAAAATGTCGGTTAAAAAATCATAATGTATTATACACTGGTTGATACTAGTTTCGTTCAAAAATCAAATTAAATCGGGGAATGTTTGAAATGATACGAAACATTCTAGATCATTTATATATGTTAGGTGGGAAGGTTATGATGGAAGTCCCTGCAAATAATCGTTTGAGAATTAGATACTCTTAAACGTTTTGAAATGCAAGTTTCGGTCAAAAAATTATAATATATTATACACTAGTTTATACTAGTTTCGGTAAAAAAAATCCCATTAAATCTAGGATTGTTTGGAACGATACAAAACTTTTATGAACCTTTATATATGTTATAAGGGAAGGTTATGATTGAAGTCTATGCAAAAAATCATCTGAAAATTAGATTCTATGAATCTTTTCGAAATGCAAGTTCTGTTAAAAAAATAATAGTATATTATACACTAGTTTCGGTCAAAAAATCAAATTAAATCGAGGATTGTTCGAAATAATACGAAATTTATCAGATTATTTAAATATGTTACGAGGGAAGGTTATGATGGAAGTCCATGCGAAAAATCATATGAGAATTAGATACTATGAAACATTTTGAAATTCAAGTTTCGGTCTAAAAAATCATAATGTATTATACACTAATTTACACTATTTTTCGGTCAAAAATTAAATTAAATTGGGGGACTGTTTGAAATGATACGAAACTTTTTCAAGATCATTTATATATTTTAGACAAGAAGGTTATAATGGAAGTACAGGAAAAAATCAATTTAGAATTAAATTCTATAAAACGTTTTGAAATGCATGTTTCGGTCAAAAAATCATAATATATTATACACTAGTTTATACAAGTTTCGGGAAAAAAATCAAATTAAATTTGGGACTGTTCGAAATAATACCAAAATTTTATGAACATTTATAAATGTTATAAGGGAAGGTTATGATGGAAGTCCAAGCAAAAAATCATCTGAAATTAGATTCTATGAAACTTTTGGAAATGCAAGTGTCGGTCAAAAAATCATAATATATGATACACTAGTTTCGGTTAAAAAATCAAATTAAGTTGAGGACGGATCGAAATGATACGAAACTTTTCAGATCATTTATATATTTTAGGTAGGAAGGTTTTGATTGAAATCCATGCAAAAAATCATCTGAGAATTAGATTCTATGAAACATTTTGAAATAAAAATGTTGGTTAAAAAATCATAATGTATTATACACTGGTTGATACTAGTTTCGTTCAAAAATCAAATTAAATCGGGGAATGTTTGAAATGATACGAAACTTTCTAGATCATTTATATATGTTAGGTGGGAAGGTTATGATGGAAGTCCCTGCAAATAATCGTTTGAGAATTAGATACTCTTAAACGTTTTGAAATGCAAGTTTCGGTCAAAAAATTATAATATATTATACACTAGTTTATACTAGTTTCGGTAAAAAAAATCCCATTAAATCTAGGACTGTTTGGAACGATACAAAACTTTTATGAACCTTTATATATGTTATAAGGGAAGGTTATGATTGAAGTCTATGCAAAAAATCATCTGAAAATTAGATTCTATGAATCTTTTCGAAATGCAAGTTCTGTTAAAAAAATAATAGTATATTATACACTAGTTTCGGTCAAAAAATCAAATTAAATCGAGGATTGTTCGAAATAATACGAAATTTATCAGATTATTTAAATATGTTACGAGGGAAGGTTATGATGGAAGTCCATGCGAAAAATCATATGAGAATTAGATACTATGAAACATTTTGAAATTCAAGTTTCGGTCTAAAAAATCATAATGTATTATACACTAATTTACACTATTTTTCGGTCAAAAATTAAATTAAATTGGGGGACTGTTTGAAATGATACGAAACTTTTTCAAGATCATTTATATATTTTAGACAAGAAGGTTATAATGGAAGTACAGGAAAAAATCAATTTAGAATTAAATTCTATAAAACGTTTTGAAATGCATGTTTCGGTCAAAAAATCATAATATATTATACACTAGTTTATACAAGTTTCGGGAAAAAAATCAAATTAAATTTGGGACTGTTCGAAATAATACCAAAATTTTATGAACATTTATAAATGTTATAAGGGAAGGTTATGATGGAAGTCCAAGCAAAAAATCATCTGAAATTAGATTCTATGAAACTTTTGGAAATGCAAGTGTCGGTCAAAAAATCATAATATATGATACACTAGTTTCGGTTAAAAAATCAAATTAAGTTGAGGACGGATCGAAATGATACGAAACTTTTCAGATCATTTATATATTTTAGGTAGGAAGGTTTTGATTGAAATCCATGCAAAAAATCATCTGAGAATTAGATTCTATGAAACATTTTGAAATAAAAATGTCGGTTAAAAAATCATAATGTATTATACACTGGTTGATACTAGTTTCGTTCAAAAATCAAATTAAATCGGGGAATGTTTGAAATGATACGAAACTTTCTAGATCATTTATATATGTTAGGTGGGAAGGTTATGATGGAAGTCCCTGCAAATAATCGTTTGAGAATTAGATACTCTTAAACGTTTTGAAATGCAAGTTTCGGTCAAAAAATTATAATATATTATACACTAGTTTATACTAGTTTCGGTAAAAAAAATCCCATTAAATCTAGGACTGTTTGGAACGATACAAAACTTTTATGAACCTTTATATATGTTATAAGGGAAGGTTATGATTGAAGTCTATGCAAAAAATCATCTGAAAATTAGATTCTATGAATCTTTTCGAAATGCAAGTTCTGTTAAAAAAATAATAGTATATTATACACTAGTTTCGGTCAAAAAATCAAATTAAATCGAGGATTGTTCGAAATAATACGAAATTTATCAGATTATTTAAATATGTTACGAGGGAAGGTTATGATGGAAGTCCATGCGAAAAATCATATGAGAATTAGATACTATGAAACATTTTGAAATTCAAGTTTCGGTCTAAAAAATCATAATGTATTATACACTAATTTACACTATTTTTCGGTCAAAAATTAAATTAAATTGGGGGACTGTTTGAAATGATACGAAACTTTTTCAAGATCATTTATATATTTTAGACAAGAAGGTTATAATGGAAGTACAGGAAAAAATCAATTTAGAATTAAATTCTATAAAACGTTTTGAAATGCATGTTTCGGTCAAAAAATCATAATATATTATACACTAGTTTATACAAGTTTCGGGAAAAAAAATCAGATTAAATTTGGGACTGTTCGAAATAATACCAAAATTTTATGAACATTTATAAATGTTATAAGGGAAGGTTATGATGGAAGTCCAAGCAAAAAATCATCTGAAATTAGATTCTATGAAACTTTTGGAAATGCAAGTGTCGGTCAAAAAATCATAATATATGATACATTAGTTTCGGTTAAAAAATCAAATTAAGTTGAGGACGGATCGAAATGATACGAAACTTTTCAGATCATTTATATATTTTAGGTAGGAAGGTTTTGATGGAAATCCATGCAAAAAATCATCTGAGAATTAGATTCTATGAAACATTTTGAAATAAAAATGTCGGTTAAAAAATCATAATGTATTATACACTGGTTGATACTAGTTTCGTTCAAAAATCAAATTAAATCGGGGAATGTTTGAAATGATACGAAACTTTCTAGATCATTTATATATGTTAGGTGGGAAGGTTATGATGGAAGTCCCTGCAAATAATCGTTTGAGAATTAGATACTCTTAAACGTTTTGAAATGCAAGTTTCGGTCAAAAAATTATAATATATTATACACTAGTTTATACTAGTTTCGGTAAAAAAAATCCCATTAAATCTAGGATTGTTTGGAACGATACAAAACTTTTATGAACCTTTATATATGTTATAAGGGAAGGTTATGATTGAAGTCTATGCAAAAAATCATCTGAAAATTAGATTCTATGAATCTTTTCGAAATGCAAGTTCTGTTAAAAAAATAATAGTATATTATACACTAGTTTCGGTCAAAAAATCAAATTAAATCGAGGATTGTTCGAAATAATACGAAATTTATCAGATTATTTAAATATGTTACGAGGGAAGGTTATGATGGAAGTCCATGCGAAAAATCATATGAGAATTAGATACTATGAAACATTTTGAAATTCAAGTTTCGGTCTAAAAAATCATAATGTATTATACACTAATTTACACTATTTTTCGGTCAAAAATTAAATTAAATTGGGGGACTGTTTGAAATGATACGAAACTTTTTCAAGATCATTTATATATTTTAGACAAGAAGGTTATAATAGAAGTACAGGAAAAAATCAATTTAGAATTAAATTCTATAAAACGTTTTGAAATGCATGTTTCGGTCAAAAAATCATAATATATTATACACTAGTTTATACAAGTTTCGGGAAAAAAATCAAATTAAATTTGGGACTGTTCGAAATAATACCAAAATTTTATGAACATTTATAAATGTTATAAGGGAAGGTTATGATGGAAGTCCAAGCAAAAAATCATCTGAAATTAGATTCTATGAAACTTTTGGAAATGCAAGTGTCGGTCAAAAAATCATAATATATGATACACTAGTTTCGGTTAAAAAATCAAATTAAGTTGAGGACGGATCGAAATGATACGAAACTTTTCAGATCATTTATATATTTTAGGTAGGAAGGTTTTGATTGAAATCCATGCAAAAAATCATCTGAGAATTAGATTCTATGAAACATTTTGAAATAAAAATGTCGGTTAAAAAATCATAATGTATTATACACTGGTTGATACTAGTTTCGTTCAAAAATCAAATTAAATCGGGGAATGTTTGAAATGATACGAAACTTTCTAGATCATTTATATATGTTAGGTGGGAAGGTTATGATGGAAGTCCCTGCAAATAATCGTTTGAGAATTAGATACTCTTAAACGTTTTGAAATGCAAGTTTCGGTCAAAAAATTATAATATATTATACACTAGTTTATACTAGTTTCGGTAAAAAAAATCCCATTAAATCTAGGACTGTTTGGAACGATACAAAACTTTTATGAACCTTTATATATGTTATAAGGGAAGGTTATGATTGAAGTCTATGCAAAAAATCATCTGAAAATTAGATTCTATGAATCTTTTCGAAATGCAAGTTCTGTTAAAAAAATAATAGTATATTATACACTAGTTTCGGTCAAAAAATCAAATTAAATCGAGGATTGTTCGAAATAATACGAAATTTATCAGATTATTTAAATATGTTACGAGGGAAGGTTATGATGGAAGTCCATGCGAAAAATCATATGAGAATTAGATACTATGAAACATTTTGAAATTCAAGTTTCGGTCTAAAAAATCATAATGTATTATACACTAATTTACACTATTTTTCGGTCAAAAATTAAATTAAATTGGGGGACTGTTTGAAATGATACGAAACTTTTTCAAGATCATTTATATATTTTAGACAAGAAGGTTATAATAGAAGTACAGGAAAAAATCAATTTAGAATTAAATTCTATAAAACGTTTTGAAATGCATGTTTCGGTCAAAAAATCATAATATATTATACACTAGTTTATACAAGTTTCGGGAAAAAAATCAAATTAAATTTGGGACTGTTCGAAATAATACCAAAATTTTATGAACATTTATAAATGTTATAAGGGAAGGTTATGATGGAAGTCCAAGCAAAAAATCATCTGAAATTAGATTCTATGAAACTTTTGGAAATGCAAGTGTCGGTCAAAAAATCATAATATATGATACACTAGTTTCGGTTAAAAAATCAAATTAAGTTGAGGACGGATCGAAATGATACGAAACTTTTCAGATCATTTATATATTTTAGGTAGGAAGGTTTTGATTGAAATCCATGCAAAAAATCATCTGAGAATTAGATTCTATGAAACATTTTGAAATAAAAATGTCGGTTAAAAAATCATAATGTATTATACACTGGTTGATACTAGTTTCGTTCAAAAATCAAATTAAATCGGGGAATGTTTGAAATGATACGAAACTTTCTAGATCATTTATATATGTTAGGTGGGAAGGTTATGATGGAAGTCCCTGCAAATAATCGTTTGAGAATTAGATACTCTTAAACGTTTTGAAATGCAAGTTTCGGTCAAAAAATTATAATATATTATACACTAGTTTATACTAGTTTCGGTAAAAAAAATCCCATTAAATCTAGGACTGTTTGGAACGATACAAAACTTTTATGAACCTTTATATATGTTATAAGGGAAGGTTATGATTGAAGTCTATGCAAAAAATCATCTGAAAATTAGATTCTATGAATCTTTTCGAAATGCAAGTTCTGTTAAAAAAATAATAGTATATTATACACTAGTTTCGGTCAAAAAATCAAATTAAATCGAGGATTGTTCGAAATAATACGAAATTTATCAGATTATTTAAATATGTTACGAGGGAAGGTTATGATGGAAGTCCATGCGAAAAATCATATGAGAATTAGATACTATGAAACATTTTGAAATTCAAGTTTCGGTCTAAAAAATCATAATGTATTATACACTAATTTACACTATTTTTCGGTCAAAAATTAAATTAAATTGGGGGACTGTTTGAAATGATACGAAACTTTTTCAAGATCATTTATATATTTTAGACAAGAAGGTTATAATGGAAGTACAGGAAAAAATCAATTTAGAATTAAATTCTATAAAACGTTTTGAAATGCATGTTTCGGTCAAAAAATCATAATATATTATACACTAGTTTATACAAGTTTCGGGAAAAAAAATCAGATTAAATTTGGGACTGTTCGAAATAATACCAAAATTTTATGAACATTTATAAATGTTATAAGGGAAGGTTATGATGGAAGTCCAAGCAAAAAATCATCTGAAATTAGATTCTATGAAACTTTTGGAAATGCAAGTGTCGGTCAAAAAATCATAATATATGATACATTAGTTTCGGTTAAAAAATCAAATTAAGTTGAGGACGGATCGAAATGATACGAAACTTTTCAGATCATTTATATATTTTAGGTAGGAAGGTTTTGATGGAAATCCATGCAAAAAATCATCTGAGAATTAGATTCTATGAAACATTTTGAAATAAAAATGTCGGTTAAAAAATCATAATGTATTATACACTGGTTGATACTAGTTTCGTTCAAAAATCAAATTAAATCGGGGAATGTTTGAAATGATACGAAACTTTCTAGATCATTTATATATGTTAGGTGGGAAGGTTATGATGGAAGTCCCTGCAAATAATCGTTTGAGAATTAGATACTCTTAAACGTTTTGAAATGCAAGTTTCGGTCAAAAAATTATAATATATTATACACTAGTTTATACTAGTTTCGGTAAAAAAAATCCCATTAAATCTAGGATTGTTTGGAACGATACAAAACTTTTATGAACCTTTATATATGTTATAAGGGAAGGTTATGATTGAAGTCTATGCAAAAAATCATCTGAAAATTAGATTCTATGAATCTTTTCGAAATGCAAGTTCTGTTAAAAAAATAATAGTATATTATACACTAGTTTCGGTCAAAAAATAAAATTAAATCGAGGATTGTTCGAAATAATACGAAATTTATCAGATTATTTAAATATGTTACGAGGGAAGGTTATGATGGAAGTCCATGCGAAAAATCATATGAGAATTAGATACTATGAAACATTTTGAAATTCAAGTTTCGGTCTAAAAAATCATAATGTATTATACACTAATTTACACTATTTTTCGGTCAAAAATTAAATTAAATTGGGGGACTGTTTGAAATGATACGAAACTTTTTCAAGATAATTTATATATTTTAGACAAGAAGGTTATAATGGAAGTACAGGAAAAAATCAATTTAGAATTAAATTCTATAAAACGTTTTGAAATGCATGTTTCGGTCAAAAAATCATAATATATTATACACTAGTTTATACAAGTTTCGGGAAAAAAATCAAATTAAATTTGGGACTGTTCGAAATAATACCAAAATTTTATGAACATTTATAAATGTTATAAGGGAAGGTTATGATGGAAGTCCAAGCAAAAAATCATCTGAAATTAGATTCTATGAAACTTTTGGAAATGCAAGTGTCGGTCAAAAAATCATAATATATGATACACTAGTTTCGGTTAAAAAATCAAATTAAGTTGAGGACGGATCGAAATGATACGAAACTTTTCAGATCATTTATATATTTTAGGTAGGAAGGTTTTGATTGAAATCCATGCAAAAAATCATCTGAGAATTAGATTCTATGAAACATTTTGAAATAAAAATGTCGGTTAAAAAATCATAATGTATTATACACTGGTTGATACTAGTTTCGTTCAAAAATCAAATTAAATCGGGGAATGTTTGAAATGATACGAAACTTTCTAGATCATTTATATATGTTAGGTGGGAAGGTTATGATGGAAGTCCCTGCAAATAATCGTTTGAGAATTAGATACTCTTAAACGTTTTGAAATGCAAGTTTCGGTCAAAAAATTATAATATATTATACACTAGTTTATACTAGTTTCGGTAAAAAAAATCCCATTAAATCTAGGACTGTTTGGAACGATACAAAACTTTTATGAACCTTTATATATGTTATAAGGGAAGGTTATGATTGAAGTCTATGCAAAAAATCATCTGAAAATTAGATTCTATGAATCTTTTCGAAATGCAAGTTCTGTTAAAAAAATAATAGTATATTATACACTAGTTTCGGTCAAAAAATCAAATTAAATCGAGGATTGTTCGAAATAATACGAAATTTATCAGATTATTTAAATATGTTACGAGGGAAGGTTATGATGGAAGTCCATGCGAAAAATCATATGAGAATTAGATACTATGAAACATTTTGAAATTCAAGTTTCGGTCTAAAAATTCATAATGTATTATACACTAATTTACACTATTTTTCGGTCAAAAATTAAATTAAATTGGGGGACTGTTTGAAATGATACGAAACTTTTTCAAGATCATTTATATATTTTAGACAAGAAGGTTATAATGGAAGTACAGGAAAAAATCAATTTAGAATTAAATTCTATAAAACGTTTTGAAATGCATGTTTCGGTCAAAAAATCATAATATATTATACACTAGTTTATACAAGTTTCGGGAAAAAAAATCAGATTAAATTTGGGACTGTTCGAAATAATACCAAAATTTTATGAACATTTATAAATGTTATAAGGGAAGGTTATGATGGAAGTCCAAGCAAAAAATCATCTGAAATTAGATTCTATGAAACTTTTGGAAATGCAAGTGTCGGTCAAAAAATCATAATATATGATACATTAGTTTCGGTTAAAAAATCAAATTAAGTTGAGGACGGATCGAAATGATACGAAACTTTTCAGATCATTTATATATTTTAGGTAGGAAGGTTTTGATGGAAATCCATGCAAAAAATCATCTGAGAATTAGATTCTATGAAACATTTTGAAATAAAAATGTCGGTTAAAAAATCATAATGTATTATACACTGGTTGATACTAGTTTCGTTCAAAAATCAAATTAAATCGGGGAATGTTTGAAATGATACGAAACTTTCTAGATCATTTATATATGTTAGGTGGGAAGGTTATGATGGAAGTCCCTGCAAATAATCGTTTGAGAATTAGATACTCTTAAACGTTTTGAAATGCAAGTTTCGGTCAAAAAATTATAATATATTATACACTAGTTTATACTAGTTTCGGTAAAAAAAATCCCATTAAATCTAGGATTGTTTGGAACGATACAAAACTTTTATGAACCTTTATATATGTTATAAGGGAAGGTTATGATTGAAGTCTATGCAAAAAATCATCTGAAAATTAGATTCTATGAATCTTTTCGAAATGCAAGTTCTGTTAAAAAAATAATAGTATATTATACACTAGTTTCGGTCAAAAAATAAAATTAAATCGAGGATTGTTCGAAATAATACGAAATTTATCAGATTATTTAAATATGTTACGAGGGAAGGTTATGATGGAAGTCCATGCGAAAAATCATATGAGAATTAGATACTATGAAACATTTTGAAATTCAAGTTTCGGTCTAAAAAATCATAATGTATTATACACTAATTTACACTATTTTTCGGTCAAAAATAAAATTAAATTGGGGGACTGTTTGAAATGATACGAAACTTTTTCAAGATCATTTATATATTTTAGACAAGAAGGTTATAATGGAAGTACAGGAAAAAATCAATTTAGAATTAAATTCTATAAAACGTTTTGAAATGCATGTTTCGGTCAAAAAATCATAATATATTATACACTAGTTTATACAAGTTTCGGGAAAAAAATCAAATTAAATTTGGGACTGTTCGAAATAATACCAAAATTTTATGAACATTTATAAATGTTATAAGGGAAGGTTATGATGGAAGTCCAAGCAAAAAATCATCTGAAATTAGATTCTATGAAACTTTTGGAAATGCAAGTGTCGGTCAAAAAATCATAATATATGATACACTAGTTTCGGTTAAAAAATCAAATTAAGTTGAGGACGGATCGAAATGATACGAAACTTTTCAGATCATTTATATATTTTAGGTAGGAAGGTTTTGATTGAAATCCATGCAAAAAATCATCTGAGAATTAGATTCTATGAAACATTTTGAAATAAAAATGTCGGTTAAAAAATCATAATGTATTATACACTGGTTGATACTAGTTTCGTTCAAAAATCAAATTAAATCGGGGAATGTTTGAAATGATACGAAACTTTCTAGATCATTTATATATGTTAGGTGGGAAGGTTATGATGGAAGTCCCTGCAAATAATCGTTTGAGAATTAGATACTCTTAAACGTTTTGAAATGCAAGTTTCGGTCAAAAAATTATAATATATTATACACTAGTTTATACTAGTTTCGGTAAAAAAAATCCCATTAAATCTAGGACTGTTTGGAACGATACAAAACTTTTATGAACCTTTATATATGTTATAAGGGAAGGTTATGATTGAAGTCTATGCAAAAAATCATCTGAAAATTAGATTCTATGAATCTTTTCGAAATGCAAGTTCTGTTAAAAAAATAATAGTATATTATACACTAGTTTCGGTCAAAAAATAAAATAAAATCGAGGATTGTTCGAAATAATACGAAATTTATCAGATTATTTAAATATGTTACGAGGGAAGGTTATGATGGAAGTCCATGCGAAAAATCATATGAGAATTAGATACTATGAAACATTTTGAAATTCAAGTTTCGGTCTAAAAAATCATAATGTATTATACACTAATTTACACTATTTTTCGGTCAAAAATAAAATTAAATTGGGGGACTGTTTGAAATGATACGAAACTTTTTCAAGATCATTTATATATTTTAGACAAGAAGGTTATAATGGAAGTACAGGAAAAAATCAATTTAGAATTAAATTCTATAAAACGTTTTGAAATGCATGTTTCGGTCAAAAAATCATAATATATTATACACTAGTTTATACAAGTTTCGGGAAAAAAAATCAGATTAAATTTGGGACTGTTCGAAATAATACCAAAATTTTATGAACATTTATAAATGTTATAAGGGAAGGTTATGATGGAAGTCCAAGCAAAAAATCATCTGAAATTAGATTCTATGAAACTTTTGGAAATGCAAGTGTCGGTCAAAAAATCATAATATATGATACATTAGTTTCGGTTAAAAAATCAAATTAAGTTGAGGACGGATCGAAATGATACGAAACTTTTCAGATCATTTATATATTTTAGGTAGGAAGGTTTTGATGGAAATCCATGCAAAAAATCATCTGAGAATTAGATTCTATGAAACATTTTGAAATAAAAATGTCGGTTAAAAAATCATAATGTATTATACACTGGTTGATACTAGTTTCGTTCAAAAATCAAATTAAATCGGGGAATGTTTGAAATGATACGAAACTTTCTAGATCATTTATATATGTTAGGTGGGAAGGTTATGATGGAAGTCCCTGCAAATAATCGTTTGAGAATTAGATACTCTTAAACGTTTTGAAATGCAAGTTTCGGTCAAAAAATTATAATATATTATACACTAGTTTATACTAGTTTCGGTAAAAAAAATCCCATTAAATCTAGGATTGTTTGGAACGATACAAAACTTTTATGAACCTTTATATATGTTATAAGGGAAGGTTATGATTGAAGTCTATGCAAAAAATCATCTGAAAATTAGATTCTATGAATCTTTTCGAAATGCAAGTTCTGTTAAAAAAATAATAGTATATTATACACTAGTTTCGGTCAAAAAATAAAATAAAATCGAGGATTGTTCGAAATAATACGAAATTTATCAGATTATTTAAATATGTTACGAGGGAAGGTTATGATGGAAGTCCATGCGAAAAATCATATGAGAATTAGATACTATGAAACATTTTGAAATTCAAGTTTCGGTCTAAAAAATCATAATGTATTATACACTAATTTACACTATTTTTCGGTCAAAAATAAAATTAAATTGGGGGACTGTTTGAAATGATACGAAACTTTTTCAAGATCATTTATATATTTTAGACAAGAAGGTTATAATGGAAGTACAGGAAAAAATCAATTTAGAATTAAATTCTATAAAACGTTTTGAAATGCATGTTTCGGTCAAAAAATCATAATATATTATACACTAGTTTATACAAGTTTCGGGAAAAAAAATCAGATTAAATTTGGGACTGTTCGAAATAATACCAAAATTTTATGAACATTTATAAATGTTATAAGGGAAGGTTATGATGGAAGTCCAAGCAAAAAATCATCTGAAATTAGATTCTATGAAACTTTTGGAAATGCAAGTGTCGGTCAAAAAATCATAATATATGATACATTAGTTTCGGTTAAAAAATCAAATTAAGTTGAGGACGGATCGAAATGATACGAAACTTTTCAGATCATTTATATATTTTAGGTAGGAAGGTTTTGATGGAAATCCATGCAAAAAATCATCTGAGAATTAGATTCTATGAAACATTTTGAAATAAAAATGTCGGTTAAAAAATCATAATGTATTATACACTGGTTGATACTAGTTTCGTTCAAAAATCAAATTAAATCGGGGAATGTTTGAAATGATACGAAACTTTCTAGATCATTTATATATGTTAGGTGGGAAGGTTATGATGGAAGTCCCTGCAAATAATCGTTTGAGAATTAGATACTCTTAAACGTTTTGAAATGCAAGTTTCGGTCAAAAAATTATAATATATTATACACTAGTTTATACTAGTTTCGGTAAAAAAAATCCCATTAAATCTAGGACTGTTTGGAACGATACAAAACTTTTATGAACCTTTATATATGTTATAAGGGAAGGTTATGATTGAAGTCTATGCAAAAAATCATCTGAAAATTAGATTCTATGAATCTTTTCGAAATGCAAGTTCTGTTAAAAAAATAATAGTATATTATACACTAGTTTCGGTCAAAAAATCAAATTAAATCGAGGATTGTTCGAAATAATACGAAATTTATCAGATTATTTAAATATGTTACGAGGGAAGGTTATGATGGAAGTCCATGCGAAAAATCATATGAGAATTAGATACTATGAAACATTTTGAAATTCAAGTTTCGGTCTAAAAAATCATAATGTATTATACACTAATTTACACTATTTTTCGGTCAAAAATTAAATTAAATTGGGGGACTGTTTGAAATGATACGAAACTTTTTCAAGATCATTTATATATTTTAGACAAGAAGGTTATAATGGAAGTACAGGAAAAAATCAATTTAGAATTAAATTCTATAAAACGTTTTGAAATGCATGTTTCGGTCAAAAAATCATAATATATTATACACTAGTTTATACAAGTTTCGGGAAAAAAATCAAATTAAATTTGGGACTGTTCGAAATAATACCAAAATTTTATGAACATTTATAAATGTTATAAGGGAAGGTTATGATGGAAGTCCAAGCAAAAAATCATCTGAAATTAGATTCTATGAAACTTTTGGAAATGCAAGTGTCGGTCAAAAAATCATAATATATGATACACTAGTTTCGGTTAAAAAATCAAATTAAGTTGAGGACGGATCGAAATGATACGAAACTTTTCAGATCATTTATATATTTTAGGTAGGAAGGTTTTGATTGAAATCCATGCAAAAAATCATCTGAGAATTAGATTCTATGAAACATTTTGAAATAAAAATGTCGGTTAAAAAATCATAATGTATTATACACTGGTTGATACTAGTTTCGTTCAAAAATCAAATTAAATCGGGGAATGTTTGAAATGATACGAAACTTTCTAGATCATTTATATATGTTAGGTGGGAAGGTTATGATGGAAGTCCCTGCAAATAATCGTTTGAGAATTAGATACTCTTAAACGTTTTGAAATGCAAGTTTCGGTCAAAAAATTATAATATATTATACACTAGTTTATACTAGTTTCGGTAAAAAAAATCCCATTAAATCTAGGACTGTTTGGAACGATACAAAACTTTTATGAACCTTTATATATGTTATAAGGGAAGGTTATGATTGAAGTCTATGCAAAAAATCATCTGAAAATTAGATTCTATGAATCTTTTCGAAATGCAAGTTCTGTTAAAAAAATAATAGTATATTATACACTAGTTTCGGTCAAAAAATCAAATTAAATCGAGGATTGTTCGAAATAATACGAAATTTATCAGATTATTTAAATATGTTACGAGGGAAGGTTATGATGGAAGTCCATGCGAAAAATCATATGAGAATTAGATACTATGAAACATTTTGAAATTCAAGTTTCGGTCTAAAAAATCATAATGTATTATACACTAATTTACACTATTTTTCGGTCAAAAATTAAATTAAATTGGGGGACTGTTTGAAATGATACGAAACTTTTTCAAGATCATTTATATATTTTAGACAAGAAGGTTATAATGGAAGTACAGGAAAAAATCAATTTAGAATTAAATTCTATAAAACGTTTTGAAATGCATGTTTCGGTCAAAAAATCATAATATATTATACACTAGTTTATACAAGTTTCGGGAAAAAAAATCAGATTAAATTTGGGACTGTTCGAAATAATACCAAAATTTTATGAACATTTATAAATGTTATAAGGGAAGGTTATGATGGAAGTCCAAGCAAAAAATCATCTGAAATTAGATTCTATGAAACTTTTGGAAATGCAAGTGTCGGTCAAAAAATCATAATATATGATACATTAGTTTCGGTTAAAAAATCAAATTAAGTTGAGGACGGATCGAAATGATACGAAACTTTTCAGATCATTTATATATTTTAGGTAGGAAGGTTTTGATGGAATTCCATGCAAAAAATCATCTGAGAATTAGATTCTATGAAACATTTTGAAATAAAAATGTCGGTTAAAAAATCATAATGTATTATACACTGGTTGATACTAGTTTCGTTCAAAAATCAAATTAAATCGGGGAATGTTTGAAATGATACGAAACTTTCTAGATCATTTATATATGTTAGGTGGGAAGGTTATGATGGAAGTCCCTGCAAATAATCGTTTGAGAATTAGATACTCTTAAACGTTTTGAAATGCAAGTTTCGGTCAAAAAATTATAATATATTATACACTAGTTTATACTAGTTTCGGTAAAAAAAATCCCATTAAATCTAGGATTGTTTGGAACGATACAAAACTTTTATGAACCTTTATATATGTTATAAGGGAAGGTTATGATTGAAGTCTATGCAAAAAATCATCTGAAAATTAGATTCTATGAATCTTTTCGAAATGCAAGTTCTGTTAAAAAAATAATAGTATATTATACACTAGTTTCGGTCAAAAAATAAAATAAAATCGAGGATTGTTCGAAATAATACGAAATTTATCAGATTATTTAAATATGTTACGAGGGAAGGTTATGATGGAAGTCCATGCGAAAAATCATATGAAAATTAGATACTATGAAACATTTTGAAATTCAAGTTTCGGTCTAAAAAATCATAATGTATTATACACTAATTTACACTATTTTTCGGTCAAAAATAAAATTAAATTGGGGGACTGTTTGAAATGATACGAAACTTTTTCAAGATCATTTATATATTTTAGACAAGAAGGTTATAATGGAAGTACAGGAAAAAATCAATTTAGAATTAAATTCTATAAAACGTTTTGAAATGCATGTTTCGGTCAAAAAATCATAATATATTATACACTAGTTTATACAAGTTTCGGGAAAAAAAATCAGATTAAATTTGGGACTGTTCGAAATAATACCAAAATTTTATGAACATTTATAAATGTTATAAGGGAAGGTTATGATGGAAGTCCAAGCAAAAAATCATCTGAAATTAGATTCTATGAAACTTTTGGAAATGCAAGTGTCGGTCAAAAAATCATAATATATGATACATTAGTTTCGGTTAAAAAATCAAATTAAGTTGAGGACGGATCGAAATGATACGAAACTTTTCAGATCATTTATATATTTTAGGTAGGAAGGTTTTGATGGAAATCCATGCAAAAAATCATCTGAGAATTAGATTCTATGAAACATTTTGAAATAAAAATGTCGGTTAAAAAATCATAATGTATTATACACTGGTTGATACTAGTTTCGTTCAAAAATCAAATTAAATCGGGGAATGTTTGAAATGATACGAAACTTTCTAGATCATTTATATATGTTAGGTGGGAAGGTTATGATGGAAGTCCCTGCAAATAATCGTTTGAGAATTAGATACTCTTAAACGTTTTGAAATGCAAGTTTCGGTCAAAAAATTATAATATATTATACACTAGTTTATACTAGTTTCGGTAAAAAAAATCCCATTAAATCTAGGATTGTTTGGAACGATACAAAACTTTTATGAACCTTTATATATGTTATAAGGGAAGGTTATGATTGAGGTCTATGCAAAAAATCATCTGAAAATTAGATTCTATGAATCTTTTCGAAATGCAAGTTCTGTTAAAAAAATAATAGTATATTATACACTAGTTTCGGTCAAAAAATAAAATTAAATCGAGGATTGTTCGAAATAATACGAAATTTATCAGATTATTTAAATATGTTACGAGGGAAGGTTATGATGGAAGTCCATGCGAAAAATCATATGAGAATTAGATACTATGAAACATTTTGAAATTCAAGTTTCGGTCTAAAAAATCATAATGTATTATACACTAATTTACACTATTTTTCGGTCAAAAATTAAATTAAATTGGGGGACTGTTTGAAATGATACGAAACTTTTTCAAGATCATTTATATATTTTAGACAAGAAGGTTATAATGGAAGTACAGGAAAAAATCAATTTAGAATTAAATTCTATAAAACGTTTTGAAATGCATGTTTCGGTCAAAAAATCATAATATATTATACACTAGTTTATACAAGTTTCGGGAAAAAAAATCAGATTAAATTTGGGACTGTTCGAAATAATACCAAAATTTTATGAACATTTATAAATGTTATAAGGGAAGGTTATGATGGAAGTCCAAGCAAAAAATCATCTGAAATTAGATTCTATGAAACTTTTGGAAATGCAAGTGTCGGTCAAAAAATCATAATATATGATACACTAGTTTCGGTTAAAAAATCAAATTAAGTTGAGGACGGATCGAAATGATACGAAACTTTTCAGATCATTTATATATTTTAGGTAGGAAGGTTTTGATGGAAATCCATGCAAAAAATCATCTGAGAATTAGATTCTATGAAACATTTTGAAATAAAAATGTCGGTTAAAAAATCATAATGTATTATACACTGGTTGATACTAGTTTCGTTCAAAAATCAAATTAAATCGGGGAATGTTTGAAATGATACAAAACTTTCTAGATCATTTATATATGTTAGGTGGGAAGGTTATGATGGAAGTCCCTGCAAATAATTGTTTGAGAATTAGATACTCTTAAACGTTTTGAAATGCAAGTTTCGGTCAAAAAATTATAATATATTATACACTAGTTTATACTAGTTTCGGTAAAAAAAATACCATTAAATCTAGGACTGTTTGGAACGATACAAAACTTTTATGAATCTTTATATATGTTATAAGGGAAGGTTATAATTGAAGTCCATGCAAAAAATCATCTGAAAATTAGATTCTATGAATCTTTTCTAAATGCAGGTTCTGTTAAATAAATCATAGTATATTATACACTAGTTTCGGTCAAAAAATCAAATTAAATCGAGGATTGTTCAAAATGATACGAAACTTATCAAATCATTTTAATTGTTACGAGGGAAGATTATGATGGAAGTCCATGCGAAATATCATATGGGAATTAGATTCTATGAAACATTTTGAAATTCAAGTTTCGGTCTAAAAAATCATAATGTATTATACACTAATTTACACTATTTTTCGGTCAAAAATTAAATTAAATTGGGGGATTGTTTGAAATGATACGAAATTTTTTCATATCATTTATATATGTTAGACAAGAAGGTTATAATGGAAGTACAGGAAAAAATCAATTTAGAATTAAATTCTATAAAACGTTTTGAAATGCATGTTTCGGTCAAAAAATCATAATATATTATACACTAGTTTATACAAGTTTCGGGAAAAAATCAAATTAAATTTGGGACTGTTCGAAATAATACCAAAATTTTATGAACATTTATAAATGTTATAAGGGAAGGTTATGATGGAAGTCCAATCAAAAAATCATCTGAAATTAGATTCTATGAAACTTTTGGAAATGCAGGTGTCGGTCAAAAAATCATAATATATGATACACTAGTTTCGGATAAAAAATCAAATTAAGTTGAGGACGGATCGAAATGATACGAAACTTTTCAGATCATTTATATATTTTAGGTAGGAAGGTTTTGATGGAAATCCATGCAAAAAATCATATGACAATTAGATTCTATGAAACATTTTGAAATGCAAATGTCGGTTAAAAAATCATAATGTATTATACACTGGTTGATACTAGTTTCGTTCAAAAATCAAATTAAATCGGGGACTGTTTGAAATGATACGAAACTTTCTAGATCATTTATATATGTTAGGTGGGAAGGTTATGATGGAAGTCCCTGCAAAAAATCGTTTGAGAATTAGATACTATGAAACGTTTTGAAATGCAAGTTTCGGTCAAAAAATTATAATATATTTTACACTAGTTTATACTAGTTTCGTTAAAAAAATCCCATTAAATCTAGGACTGTTTGGAACGATACAAAACTTTTATGAATCTTTATATATGTTATAAGGAAAGGTTATGATTGAAGTCCATGCAAAAAATCATCTGAAAATTAGATTCTATGAATCTTTTTGAAATGCAGGTTCTGTTAAAAAAATCATAGTATATTATACACTAGTTTCGGTCAAAAAATCAAATTAAATCGAGGATTGTTCAAAATGATACGAAACTTATCAGATCATTTAAATTGTTACGAGGGAAGATTATGATGGAAGCCCATGCGAAATATCATATGGGAATTAGATTCTATGAAACATTTTGAAATTCAAGTTTCGGTCTAAAAAATCATAATGTATTATACACTAATTTACACTATTTTTCGGTCAAAAATTAAATTAAATTGGGGGATTGTTTGAAATGATACGAAATTTTTTCATATCATTTATATATGTTAGACAAGAAGGTTATAATGGAAGTACAGGAAAAAATCAATTTAGAATTAAATTCTATAAAACGTTTTGAAATGCATGTTTCGGTCAAAAAATCATAATATATTATACACTAGTTTATACAAGTTTCGGGAAAAAATCAAATTAAATTTGGGACTGTTCGAAATAATACCAAAATTTTATGAACATTTATAAATGTTATAAGGGAAGGTTATGATGGAAGTCCAATCAAAAAATCATCTGAAATTAGATTCTATGAAACTTTTGGAAATGCAGGTGTCGGTCAAAAAATCATAATATATGATACACTAGTTTCGGATAAAAAATCAAATTAAGTTGAGGACGGATCGAAATGATACGAAACTTTTCAGATCATTTATATATTTTAGGTAGGAAGGTTTTGATGGAAATCCATGCAAAAAATCATATGACAATTAGATTCTATGAAACATTTTGAAATGCAAATGTCGGTTAAAAAATCATAATGTATTATACACTGGTTGATACTAGTTTCGTTCAAAAATCAAATTAAATCGGGGACTGTTTGAAATGATACGAAACTTTCTAGATCATTTATATATGTTAGGTGGGAAGGTTATGATGGAAGTCCCTGCAAAAAATCGTTTGAGAATTAGATACTATGAAACGTTTTGAAATGCAAGTTTCGGTCAAAAAATTATAATATATTTTACACTAGTTTATACTAGTTTCGTTAAAAAAATCCCATTAAATCTAGGACTGTTTGGAACGATACAAAACTTTTATGAATCTTTATATATGTTATAAGGAAAGGTTATGATTGAAGTCCATGCAAAAAATCATCTGAAAATTAGATTCTATGAATCTTTTTGAAATGCAGGTTCTGTTAAAAAAATCATAGTATATTATACACTAGTTTCGGTCAAAAAATCAAATTAAATCGAGGATTGTTCAAAATGATACGAAACTTATCAGATCATTTAAATTGTTACGAGGGAAGATTATGATGGAAGCCCATGCGAAATATCATATGGGAATTAGATTCTATGAAACATTTTGAAATTCAAGTTTCGGTCTAAAAAATCATAATGTATTATACACTAATTTACACTATTTTTCGGTCAAAAATTAAATTAAATTGGGGGATTGTTTGAAATGATACGAAGTTTTTTCATATCATTTATATATGTTAGACAAGAAGGTTATAATGGAAGTACAGGAAAAAAAATCAATTTCGAATTAAATTCTATAAAACGTTTTGAAATGCATGTTTCGGTCAAAAAATCATAATATATTATACACTAGTTTATACTAGTTTCGGGAAAAAATCAAATTAAATTTGGGAGTGTTCGAAATAATACCAAAATTTTATGAACATTTATAAATGTTATAAGGGAAGGTTATGATGGAAGTCCAAGCAAAAAATCATCTGAAAATTAGATTCTATGAAGCTTTTGGAAATGCAAGTGTCGGTCGAAAAATAATAATATATGATACACTAGTTTCGGTTAAAAAATCAAATTAAGTTGAGGACGGATCGAAATGATACGAAACTTTTCAGATCATTTATATATTTTAGGTAGGAAGGTTTTGATGGAAATTCATGCAAAAAATCATCTGAGTATTAGATTCTATGAAACATTTTGATATGCAAATGTCGGTTAAAAAATCATAATGTATTATACACTGGTTGAAACTAGTTTCGTTCAAAAATCAAATTAAATCGGGGACAGTTTGAAATGATACGAAACTTTCTAGATCATTTAAATATTTTAGGTGGGAAGGTTATGATGGAAGTCCCTGCAAAAAAATCATTTGAGAATTAGATACTATGAAACGTTTTGAAATGCAAGTTTTGGTCAAAAAATCATAATATATTATACACTAGTTTATACTAGTTTCGGTAAAAAAAATCCAATTAAATCTAGGACTGTTTGGAACGATACAAAACTTTTATGAACCTTTATATATGTTATAAGGGAAGGTTATGATTGAAGTCTATGCAAAAAATCATCTGAAAGTTAGATTCTATGAATCTTTTCGAAATGCAAGTTCTGTTAAAAAAATAATAGTATATTATACACTAGTTTCGGTCAAAAAATCAAATTAAATCGAGGATTGTTCGAAATAATACGAAATTTATCAGATTATTTAAATATGTTACGAGGGAAGGTTATGATGGAAGTCCATGCGAAAAATCATATGAGAATTAGATACTATGAAACATTTTGAAATTCAAGTTTCGGTCTAAAAAATCATAATGTATTATACACTAATTTACACTATTTTTCGGTCAAAAATTAAATTAAATTTGGGGACTGTTTGAAATGATACGAAACTTTTTCAAGATCATTTATATATGTTAGACAAGAAGGTTATAATGGAAGTACAGGAAAAAATCAATTTAGAATTAAATTCTATAAAACGTTTTGAAATGCATGTTTCGGTCAAAAAATCATAATATATTATACACTAGTTTATACAAGTTTCGGGAAAAAAAATCAGATTAAATTTGGGATTGTTCGAAATAATACCAAAATTTTATGAACATTTATAAATGTTATAAGGGAAGGTTATTATGGAAGTCCAAGCAAAAAATCATCTGAAATTAGATTCTATGAAACTTTTGGAAATGCAAGTGTCGGTCAAAAAATCATAATATATGATACACTAGTTTCGGTTAAAAAATCAAATTAAGTTGAGGACGGATCGAAATGATACGAAACTTTTCAGTTCATTTATATATTTTAGGTAGGAAGGTTTTGATGGAAATCCATGCAAAAAATCATCTGAGAATTAGATTCTATGAAACATTTTGAAATGCAAATGTCGGTTAAAAAATCATAATATATTATACACTGGTTGATACTAGTTTCGTTCAAAAATCAAATTAAATCGGGAAATGTTTGAAATGATACAAAAATTTCTAGATCATTTATATATGTTAGGTGGGAAGGTTATGATGGAAGTCCCTGCAAAAAATCGTTTGAGAATTAGATACTATGAAACATTTTGAAATGCAAGTTTCGGTCAAAAAATCATACTATATTATACTCTAGTTTATAATAGTTTCGGTAAAAAAATCCAATTAAATCTAGGACTGTTTGGAACGATACAAAACTTTTATGAACCTTTACATATGTTATAAGGGAAGGTTATGATTGAAGTCCATGCAAAAAATCATCTGAAAATTAGATTCTATGAATCTTTTCGAAATGCAAGTTCTGTTAAAAAAATCATAATATATTATACACTAGTTTCGGTCAAAAAATCAAATTAAATCGAGGATTGTTCGAAATAATACGAAATTTATCAGATTATTTAAATATGTTACGAGGGAAGGTTATGATGGAAGTCCATGCGAAAAATCATATGAGAATTAGATACTATGAAACATTTTGAAATTCAAGTTTCGGTCTAAAAAATCATAATGTATTATACACTAATTTACACTATTTTTCGGTCAAAAATTAAATTAAATTGGGGGACTGTTTGAAATGATACGAAACTTTTTCAAGATCATTTATATATTTTAGACAAGAAGGTTATAATGGAAGTACAGGAAAAAATCAATTTAGAATTAAATTCTATAAAACGTTTTGAAATGCATGTTTCGGTCAAAAAATCATAATATATTATACACTAGTTTATACAAGTTTCGGGAAAAAAAATCAGATTAAATTTGGGACTGTTCGAAATAATACCAAAATTTTATGAACATTTATAAATGTTATAAGGGAAGGTTATGATGGAAGTCCAAGCAAAAAATCATCTGAAATTAGATTCTATGAAACTTTTGGAAATGCAGGTGTCGGTCGAAAAATCATAATATATGATACACTAGTTTCGGTTAAAAAATCAAATTAAGTTGAGGACGGATCGAAATGATACGAAACTTTTCAGATCATTTATATATTTTAGGTAGGAAGGTTTTGATGGAAATCCATGCAAAAAATCATCTGAGAATTAGATTCTATGAAACATTTTGAAATAAAAATGTCGGTTAAAAAATCATAATGTATTATACACTGGTTGATACTAGTTTCGTTCAAAAATCAAATTAAATCGGGGACTGTTTGAAATGATACGAAACTTTCTAGATCATTTATATATGTTAGGTGGGAAGGTTATGATGGAAGTCCCTGTAAAAAATCGTTTGAGAATTAGATACTATGAAACGTTTTGAAATACAAGTTTCGGTCAAAAAATTATAATATGTTATACACTAGTTTATAATAGTTTCGGTAAAAAAAATCCCATTAAATCTAGGACTGTTTGGAACGATACAAAACTTTTATGAACCTTTATATATGTTATAAGGGAAGGTTATGATTGAAGTCCATGCAAAAAATCATCTGAAAATTAGATTCTATGAATCTTTTCGAAATGCAGGTTCTGTTAAAAAAATCATAGTATATTATACACTAGTTTCGGTCAAAAAATCAAATTAAATCGAGGATTGTTCAAAATTATACGAAACCTATCAGATCATTTAAATTGTTACGAGGGAAGATTATGATGGAAGTCCATGCGAAATATCATCTGGGAATTAGATTCTATGAAACATTTTGAAATTCAAGTTTCGGTCTAAAAAATCATAATGTATTATGCACTAATTTACACTATATTTCGGTCAAAAATCAAATTAAATTGGGGGATTGTTTGAAATGATACGAAATTTTTTCATATCATTTATATATGTTAGACAAGAAGGTTATAATTGAAGTACAGGAAAAAAAATCAATTTAGAATTAAATTCTATAAAACGTTTTGAAATGCATGTTTCGGTCAAAAAATCATAATATATTATACACTAGTTTATACTAGTTTCGGGAAAAAATCAAATTAAATTTAGGAGTGTTTGAAATATTACGAAACTTTGACGAACATTTATATATGTTATAAGGGAAGGTTATGATGGAAGTCCAATCAAAAAATCATCTGAAAATTAGATTATATGAAACTTATGGAAATGCAAGTGTCGATCAAAAAATCATAATATATGATACACGAGTTTCGGTTAAAAAATCAAATTAAATTGAGGACGGATCGAAATGATACGAAACTTTTCAGATCATTTATATATTTTACGTAGGAAGGTTTTGATGGAAATCCATGCAAAAAATCATCTGAGAATTAGATTCTATTAAACATTTTGAAATGCAAATGTCGGTTAAAAAATCATAATGTATTATACACTGGTTTATACTAGTTTCGTTAGAAAATCAAATTAAATCGGGGACTGTTTGAAATGATACGAAACTTTCTAGATCATTTATATATGTTAGGTGGGAAGGTTATGATGGAAGTCCTTGCAAAAAATCATTTGAAAATTAGATACTATGAAACGTTTTGAAATGCAAGTTTCGGTCAAAAAATCATAATATATTATACACTAGTTTATACTAGTTTCGGTAAAAAAAATCCAATTAAATATAGGACTGTTTGGAACGATAGAAAACTTTTATGAACCTTTATATATGTTATAAGGGAAGGTTATGATTGAAGTCCATGCAAAAAATCATCTGAAAATTAGATTCTATGAATCTTTTCGAAATGCAGGTTCTGTTAAAAAAATCATAATATATTATACACTAGTTTCGGTCAAAAAATCAAATTAAATCGAGGATTGTTCGAAATGATACGAAACTTATCAGATTATTTAAATATGTTACGAGGGAAGGTTATGATGGAAATCCATGCGAAAAATCATATGAGAATTAGATACTATGAAACATTTTGAAATTCAAGTTTCGGTCTAAAAAATCATAATGTATTATACACTAATTTACACTATTTTTCGGTCAAAAATTAAATTAAATTGGGGGACTGTTTGAAATGATACGAAACTTTTTCAAGATCATTTATATATGTTAGACAAGAAGGTTATAATGGAAGTACAGGAAAAAATCAATTTAGAATTAAATTCTATAAAACGTTTTGAAATGCATGTTTCGGTCAAAAAATCATAATATATTATACACTAGTTTATACATGTTTCGGGAAAAAAAATCAAATTAAATTTGTGGACTGTTCGAAATAAAAACCAAAATTTTATGAACATTTATAAATGTTATAAGGGAAGGTTATGATGGAAGTCCAAGCAAAAAATCATCTGAAAATTAGATTCTATGAAACTTTTGGAAATGCAAGTGTCGGTCAAAAAATCATATTATATGATACACTAGTTTCGGTTAAAAAATCAAATTAAGTTGAGGACGGATCGAAATGATACGAAACTTTTCAGATCATTTATATATTTTAGGTAGAAAGGTTTTGATGGAAATTCATGCAAAAAATCATCTGAGAATTAGATTCTATGCAACATTTTGAAATGCAAATGTCGGTTAAAAAATCATAATGTATTATACACTGGTTGATACTAGTTTCGTTCAAAAATCAAATTAAATCGGGGACTGTTTGAAATGATACGAAACTTTCTAGATCATTTATATATGTTAGGTGGGAAGGTTATGATGGAAGTCCCTGCAAAAAATCGTTTGAGAATTAGATACTATGAAACGTTTTGAAATGCAAGTTTCGGTCAAAAAATTATAATATATTATACACTAGTTTATACTAGTTTCGGTAAAAAAAATCCCATTAAATCTAGGACTGTTTGGAACGATACAAAACTTTTATGAACCTTTATATATGTTATAAGGGAAGGTTATGATTGAAGTCCATGCAAAAAATCATCTGAAAATTAGATTCTATGAATCTTTTCGAAATGCAGGTTCTGTTAAAAAAATCATAGTATATTATACACTAGTTTTGGTCAAAAAATCAAATTAAATCGAGGATTGTTCAAAATTATACGAAACTTATCAGATCATTTAAATTGTTACGAGGGAAGATTATGATGGAAGTCCATGCGAAATATCATCTATGAATTAGATTCTATGAAACATTTTGAAATTCAAGTTTCGGTCTAAAAAATCATAATGTATTATACACTAATTTACACTATTTTTCGGTCAAAAATCAAATTAAATTGGGGGATTGTTTGAAATGATACGAAATTTTTACATATCATTTATATATGTTAGACAAGAAGGTTATAATGGAAGTACAGGAAAAAAAATCAACATAGAACTAATTTCTATAAAACGTTTTGAAATGCATGTTTCGGTCAAAAAATCATAATATATTATACACTAGTTTATACTAGTTTCGGGATAAAATCAAATTAAATTTGGGACTGTTTGAAATAATACGAAACTATGATGAAGATTTGTATATGTTATAAGGGAAGGTTATGATTGAAGTCCAAGAAAAAAATCATCTGAAAATTAGATTCTATGAAACTTATGGAAATGCAAGTGTCGGTCAAAAAATCACAATATATTATACACTAGTTTAGGTTAAAAAATCAAATTAAATTGAGGACGGATCGAAATGATACGAAACTTTTCAGATCATTTATATATTTTACGTAAGAAGGTTTTGATGGAAATCCATGCAAAAAATCATCTGAGAATTAGATTCTATTAAACATTTTGAAATGCAAATGTCGGTTAAAAAATCATAATGTATTATACACTGGTTGATACTAGTTTCGTTAGAAAATCAAATTAAATCGGGGACTGTTTGAAATGATACGAAACTTTCTAGATCATTTAAATATGTTAGGTGGGAAGGTTATGATGGAAGTCCCTGCAAAAAATCATTTGAAAATTAGAAACTATGAAACATTTTGAAATGCAAGTTTCGGTAAAAAAATCATAATATATTATACACTAGTTTATACTAGTTTCGGTAAAAAAATCCAATTAAATCTAGGACTGTTTGGAACGATACAAAACTTTTATGAACCTTTATATATGTTATAAGGGAAGGTTATGATTGAAGTCCATGCAAAAAATCATCTGAAAATTAGATTCTATGAATCTTTTCGAAATGCAGGTTCTGTTAAAAAAATCATAATATATTATATACTAGTTTCGGTCAAAAAATCAAATTAAATCGAGGATTGTTCGAAATGATACGAAACTTATCAGATTATTTAAATATGTTACGAGGGAAGGTTATGATGGAAATCCATGCGAAAAATCATATGAGAATTAGATACTATGAAACATTTTGAAATTCAAGTTTCGGTCTAAAAAATCATAATGTATTATACACTAATTTACACTTATTTTCGGTCAAAAATTAAATTAAATTGGGGGACTGTTTGAAATGATACGAAACTTTTTCAAGATCATTTATATATGTTAGACAAGAAGGTTATAATGGAAGTACAGGAAAAAATCAATTTAGAATTAAATTCTATAAAACGTTTTGAAATGCATGTTTCGGTCAAAAAATCATAATATATTATACACTAGTTTATACATGTTTCGGGAAAAAAAATCAAATTAAATTTGGGACTGTTCGAGATAAAAACCAAAATTTTATGAACATTTATAAATGTTATAAGGGAAGGTTATGATGGAAGTCCAAGCAAAACATCATCTGAAAATTAGATTCTATGAAACTTTTGGAAATGCAAGTGTCGGTCAAAAAATCATAATATATGATACACTAGTTTCGGTTAAAAAATCAAATTAAGTTGAGGACGGATCGAAATGATACGAAACTTTTCAGATCATTTATATATTTTAGATAGGAAGGTTTTTATTGAAATTCATGCAAAAAATCATCTGAGAATTAGATTCTATGCAACATTTTGAAATGCAAATGTCGGTTAAAAAATCATAATGTATTATACACTGGTTGATACTAGTTTCGTTCAAAAATCAAATTAAATCGGGGACTGTTTGAAATGATACGAAACTTTCTAGATCATTTATATATGTTAGGTGGGAAGGTTATGAGGGAAGTCCCTGCAAAAAATCGTTTGAGTATTAGATACTATGAAACGTTTTGAAATGCAAGTTTCGGTCAAAAAATTATAATATATTATACACTAGTTTATACTAGTTTCGGTAAAAAAAATCCCATTAAATCTAGGACTGTTTGGAACGATACAAAACTTTTATGAACCTTTATATATGTTATAAGGGAAGGTTATGATTGAAGTCCATGCAAAAAATCATCTGAAAATTAGATTCTATGAATCTTTTCGAAATGCAGGTTCTGTTAAAAAAATCATAGTATATTATACACTAGTTTCGGTCAGAAAATCAAATTAAATCGAGGATTGTTCAAAATGATACGAAACTTATCAGATCATTTAAATTGTTACGAGGGAAGATTATGATGGAAGTCCATGCGAAATATCATCTGGGAATTAGATTCTATGAAACATTTTGAAATTCAAGTTTCGGTCTAAAAAATCATAATGTATTATACACTAATTTACACTATTTTTCGGTCAAAAATCAAATTAAATTGGGGGATTGTTTGAAATGATACGAAATTTTTACATATCATTTATATATGTTAGACAAGAAGGTTATAATGGAAGTACAGGAAAAAAAATCAACATAGAACTAATTTCTATAAAACGTTTTGAAATGCATGTTTCGGTCAAAAAATCATAATATATTATACACTAGTTTATACTAGTTTCGGGAAAAAATCAAATTAAATTTGGGACTGTTTGAAATAATACGAAACTTTGATGAAGATTTATATATGTTATAAGGGAAGGTTATGATGGAAGTCCAAGAAAAAAATCATCTGAAAATTAGATTCTATGAAACTTATGGAAATGCAAGTGTCGGTCAAAAAATCACAATATATTATAGACTAGTTTTGGTTAAAAAATCAAATTAAATTGAGGACGAATCGAAATGATACGAAACTTTGCAGATCATTTATATATTTTACGTAGGAAGGTTTTGATGGAAATCCATGCAAAAAATCATCTGAGAATTAGATTCTATTAAACATTTTGAAATGCAAATGTCGATTAAAAAATCATATTGTATTATACACTGGTTGATACTAGTTTCGTTAGAAAATCAAATTAAATCGGGGACTGTTTGAAATGATACGAAACTTTCTAGATCATTTATATATGTTAGGTGGGAAGGTTATGATGGAAGTCCCTGCAAAAAATCATTTGAAAATTAGATACTATGAAACGTTTTGAAATGCAAGTTTCGGTAAAAAAATCATAATATATTATACACTAGTTTATACTAGTTTCGGTAAAAAAATCCAATTAAATCTAGGACTGTTTGGAACGATACAAAACTTTTATGAACCTTTATATATGTTATAAGGGAAGGTTATGATTGAAGTCCATGCAAAAAATCATCTGAAAATTAGATTCTATGAATCTTTAAGAAATGCAGGTTCTGTTAAAAAAATCATAATATATTATACACTAGTTTCGGTCAAAAAATCAAATTAAATCGAGGATTGTTCGAAATGATACGAAACTTATCAGATTATTTAAATATGTTACGAGGGAAGGTTATGATGGAAATCCATGCGAAAAATCATATGAGAATTAGATACTATGAAACATTTTGAAATTCAAGTTTCGGTCTAAAAAATCATAATGTATTATACACTAATTTACACTTATTTTCGGTCAAAAATTAAATTAAATTGGGGGACTGTTTGAAATGATACGAAACTTTTTCAAGATCATTTATATATGTTAGACAAGAAGGTTATAATGGAAGTACAGGAAAAAATCAATTTAGAATTAAATTCTATAAAACGTTTTGAAATGCATGTTTCGGTCAAAAAATCATAATATATTATACACTAGTTTATACATGTTTCGGGAAAAAAAATCAAATTAAATTTGGGACTGTTCGAAATAAAAACCAAAATTTTATGAACATTTATAAATGTTATAAGGGAAGGTTATGATGGAAGTCCAAGCAAAACATCATCTGAAAATTAGATTCTATGAAACTTTTGGAAATGCAAGTGTCGGTCAAAAAATCATAATATATGATACACTAGTTTCGGTTAAAAAATCAAATTAAGTTGAGGACGGATCGAAATGATACGAAACTTTTCAGATCATTTATATATTTTAGATAGGAAGGTTTTTATTGAAATTCATGCAAAAAATCATCTGAGAATTAGATTCTATGCAACATTTTGAAATGCAAATGTCGGTTAAAAAATCATAATGTATTATACACTGGTTGATACTAGTTTCGTTCAAAAATCAAATTAAATCGGGGACTGTTTGAAATGATACGAAACTTTCTAGATCATTTATATATGTTAGGTGGGAAGGTTATGAGGGAAGTCCCTGCAAAAAATCGTTTGAGTATTAGATACTATGAAACGTTTTGAAATGCAAGTTTCGGTCAAAAAATTATAATATATTATACACTAGTTTATACTAGTTTCGGTAAAAAAAATCCCATTAAATCTAGGACTGTTTGGAACGATACAAAACTTTTATGAACCTTTATATATGTTATAAGGGAAGGTTATGATTGAAGTCCATGCAAAAAATCATCTGAAAATTAGATTCTATGAATCTTTTCGAAATGCAGGTTCTGTTAAAAAAATCATAGTATATTATACACTTGTTTCGGTCAGAAAATCAAATTAAATCGAGGATTGTTCAAAATGATACGAAATTTATCAGATCATTTAAATTGTTACGAGGGAAGATTATGATGGAAGTCCATGCGAAATATCATCTGGGAATTAGATTCTATGAAACATTTTGAAATTCAAGTTTCGGTCTAAAAAATCATAATGTATTATACACTAATTTACACTATTTTTCGGTCAAAAATCAAATTAAATTGGGGGATTGTTTGAAATGATACGAAATTTTTACATATCATTTATATATGTTACACAAGAAGGTTATAATGGAAGTACAGGAAAAAAAATCAACATAGAACTAATTTCTATAAAACGTTTTGAAATGCATGTTTCGGTCAAAAAATCATAATATATTATACACTAGTTTATACTAGTTTCGGGAAAAAATCAAATTAAATTTGGGACTGTTTGAAATAATACGAAACTTTGATGAAGATTTATATATGTTATAAGGGAAGGTTATGATGGAAGTCCAAGAAAAAAATCATCTGAAAATTAGATTCTATGAAACTTATGGAAATGCAAGTGTCGGTCAAAAAATCACAATATATTATAGACTAGTTTTGGTTAAAAAATCAAATTAAATTGAGGACGAATCGAAATGATACGAAACTTTTCAGATCATTTATATATTTTACGTAGGAAGGTTTTGATGGAAATCCATGCAAAAAATCATCTGAGAATTAGATTCTATTAAACATTTTGAAATGCAAATGTCGATTAAAAAATCATATTGTATTATACACTGGTTGATACTAGTTTCGTTAGAAAATCAAATTAAATCGGGGACTGTTTGAAATGATACGAAACTTTCTAGATCATTTATATATGTTAGGTGGGAAGGTTATGATGGAAGTCCCTGCAAAAAATCATTTGAAAATTAGATACTATGAAACGTTTTGAAATGCAAGTTTCGGTAAAAAAATCATAATATATTATACACTAGTTTATACTAGTTTCGGTAAAAAAATCCAATTAAATCTAGGACTGTTTGGAACGATACAAAACTTTTATGAACCTTTATATATGTTATAAGGGAAGGTTATGATTGAAGTCCATGCAAAAAATCATCTGAAAATTAGATTCTATGAATCTTTAAGAAATGCAGGTTCTGTTAAAAAAATCATAATATATTATACACTAGTTTCGGTCAAAAAATCAAATTAAATCGAGGATTGTTCGAAATGATACGAAACTTATCAGATTATTTAAATATGTTACGAGGGAAGGTTATGATGGAAATCCATGCGAAAAATCATATGAGAATTAGATACTATGAAACATTTTGAAATTCAAGTTTCGGTCTAAAAAATCATAATGTATTATACACTAATTTACACTTATTTTCGGTCAAAAATTAAATTAAATTGGGGGACTGTTTGAAATGATACGAAACTTTTTCAAGATCATTTATATATGTTAGACAAGAAGGTTATAATGGAAGTACAGGAAAAAATCAATTTAGAATTAAATTCTATAAAACGTTTTGAAATGCATGTTTCGGTCAAAAAATCATAATATATTATACACTAGTTTATACATGTTTCGGGAAAAAAAATCAAATTAAATTTGGGACTGTTCGAAATAAAAACCAAAATTTTATGAACATTTATAAATGTTATAAGGGAAGGTTATGATGGAAGTCCAAGCAAAACATCATCTGAAAATTAGATTCTATGAAACTTTTGGAAATGCAAGTGTCGGTCAAAAAATCATAATATATGATACACTAGTTTCGGTTAAAAAATCAAATTAAGTTGAGGACGGATCGAAATGATACGAAACTTTTCAGATCATTTATATATTTTAGATAGGAAGGTTTTTATTGAAATTCATGCAAAAAATCATCTGAGAATTAGATTCTATGCAACATTTTGAAATGCAAATGTCGGTTAAAAAATCATAATGTATTATACACTGGTTGATACTAGTTTCGTTCAAAAATCAAATTAAATCGGGGACTGTTTGAAATGATACGAAACTTTCTAGATCATTTATATATGTTAGGTGGGAAGGTTATGATGGAAGTCCCTGCAAAAAATCGTTTGAGTATTAGATACTATGAAACGTTTTGAAATGCAAGTTTCGGTCAAAAAATTATAATATATTATACACTAGTTTATACTAGTTTCGGTAAAAAAATCCCATTAAATATAGGACTGTTTGGAACGATACAAAACTTTTATGAACCTTTATATATGTTATAAGGGAAGGTTATGATTGAAGTCCATGCAAAAAATCATCTGAAAATTAGATTCTATGAATCTTTTCGAAATGCAGGTTCTGTTAAAAAAATCATAGTATATTATACACTAGTTTCGGTCAGAAAATCAAATTAAATCGAGGATTGTTCAAAATGATACGAAACTTATCAGATCATTTAAATTGTTACGAGGGAAGATTATGATGGAAGTCCATGCGAAATATCATCTGGGAATTAGATTCTATGAAACATTTTGAAATTCAAGTTTCGGTCTAAAAAATCATAATGTATTATACACTAATTTACACTATTTTTCGGTCAAAAATCAAATTAAATTGGGGGATTGTTTGAAATGATACGAAATTTTTACATATCATTTATATATGTTAGACAAGAAGGTTATAATGGAAGTACAGGAAAAAAAATCAACATAGAACTAATTTCTATAAAACGTTTTGAAATGCATGTTTCGGTCAAAAAATCATAATATATTATACACTAGTTTATACTAGTTTCGGGAAAAAATCAAATTAAATTTGGGACTGTTTGAAATAATACAAAACTTTGATGAAGATTTATATATGTTATAAGGGAAGGTTATGATGGAAGTCCAAGAAAAAAATCATCTGAAAATTAGATTCTATGAAAC
The DNA here is from genome assembly GCA_963966055.1 of Lathyrus aphaca. Classification (NCBI taxonomy): domain Eukaryota; kingdom Viridiplantae; phylum Streptophyta; class Magnoliopsida; order Fabales; family Fabaceae; genus Lathyrus; species Lathyrus aphaca. The sequence goes on along the minus strand of OZ014523.1, from coordinate 27,280,894 downwards.
TTATGGAAATGCAAGTGTCGGTCAAAAAATCACAATATATTATAGACTAGTTTCGGTTAAAAAATCAAATTAAATTGAGGACGGATCGAAATGATACGAAACTTTTCAGATCATTTATATATTTTACGTAGGAAGGTTTTGATGGAAATCCATGCAAAAAATCATCTGAGAATTAGATTCTATTAAACATTTTGAAATGCAAATGTCGGTTAAAAAATCATAATGTATTATACACTGGTTGATACTAGTTTCGTTAGAAAATCAAATTAAATCGGGGACTGTTTGAAATGATACGAAACTTTCTAGATCATTTATATATGTTAGGTGGGAAGGTTATGATGGAAGTCCCTGCAAAAAATCATTTGAAAATTAGATACTATGAAACGTTTTGAAATGCAAGTTTCGGTAAAAAAAATCATAATATATTATACACTAGTTTATACTAGTTTCGGTAAAAAAATCCAATTAAATCTAGGACTGTTTGGAACGATACAAAACTTTTATGAACCTTTATATATGTTATAAGGGAAGGTTATGATTGAAGTCCATGCAAAAAATCATCTGAAAATTAGATTCTATGAATCTTTAAGAAATGCAGGTTCTGTTAAAAAAATCATAATATATTATACACTAGTTTCGGTCAAAAAATCAAATTAAATCGAGGATTGTTCGAAATGATACGAAATTTATCAGATTATTTAAATATGTTACGAGGGAAGGTTATGATGGAAATCCATGCGAAAAATCATATGAGAATTAGATACTATGAAACATTTTGAAATTCAAGTTTCGGTCTAAAAAATCATAATGTATTATACACTAATTTACACTTATTTTCGGTCAAAAATTAAATTAAATTGGGGGACTGTTTGAAATGATACGAAACTTTTTCAAGATCATTTATATATGTTAGACAAGAAGGTTAAAATGGAAGTACAGGAAAAAATCAATTTAGAATTAAATTCTATAAAACGTTTTGAAATGCATGTTTCGGTCAAAAAATCATAATATATTATACACTAGTTTATACATGTTTCGGGAAAAAAAATCAAATTAAATTTGGGACTGTTCGAAATAAAAACCAAAATTTTATGAACATTTATAAATGTTATAAGGGAAGGTTATGATGGAAGTCCAAGCAAAAAATCATCTGAAAATTAGATTCTATGAAACTTTTGGAAATGCAAGTGTCGGTCAAAAAATCACAATATATTATACACTAGTTTCGGTTAAAAAATCAAATTAAGTTGAGGACGGATCAAAATGATACGAAACTTTTCAGATCATTTATATATTTTAGGTAGGAAGGTTTTGATGGAAATCCATGCAAAAAATCATCTGAGAATTAGATTCTATGCAACATTTTGAAATGCAAATGTCGTTTAAAAAATCATAATGTATTATACACTGGTTGATACTAGTTTCGTTCAAAAATCAATTTAAATTGGGGACTGTTTGAAATGATACGAAACTTTCTAGATCATTTATATATGTTACGTGGGAAGGTTATGATGGAAGTCCCTGCAAAAAATCGTTTGAGAATTAGAGACTATGAAACGTTTTGAAATGCATGTTTCGGTCAAAAAATCATAATATATTATACACTAGTTTATACTAGTTTCGGTAAAAAAAAAATCCAATTAAATCTAGGACTGTTTGGAACGATACAAAACTTTTATGAACCTTTATATATGTTATAAGGGAAGGTTATGATTGAAGTCCATGCAAAAAATCATCTGAAAATTAGATTCTATGAATCTTTTCGAAATGCAGGTTCTGTTAAAAAAAATAATAGTATATTATACACTAGTTTCGGTCAAAAAATCAAATTAAATCGAGGATTGTTCGAAATTATACGAAACTTATCAGATTATTTAAATTGTTACGAGGGAAGGTTATGATGGAAGTCCATGCGAAAAATCATATGAGAATTAGATACTATGAAACATTTTGAAATTCAAGTTTCGGTCTAAAAAATCATAATGTATTATACACTAATTTACACTATTTTTCGGTCAAAAATCAAATTAAATTGGGGGATTGTTTGAAATGATACGAAACTTTTTCAAGATCATTTATATATGTTAGACAAGAAGGTTATAATGGAAGTACAAGAAAAAATCAATTTAGAATTAAATTCTATAAAACGTTTTGAAATGCATGTTTCGGTCAAAAAATAATAATATATTATACACTAGTTTATACAAGTTTCGGGAAAAAAAATCAAATTAAATTTGGGACAGTTCGAAATAAAAACCAAAATTTTATGAAAATTTATAAATGTTATAAGGGAAGGTTATGATGGAAGTCCAAGCAAAAAATCATCTGAAAATTAGATTCTTTGAAACTTTTGGAAATGCAAGTGTCGGTCAAAAAATCATAATATATGATACACTAGTTTCGGTTAAAAAATCAAATTAAGTTGAGGACGGATCGAAATGATACGAAACTTTTCAGATCATTTATATAATTTAGGTAGGAAGGTTTTGATGGAAATCCATGCAAAAAATCATCTGAGAATTAGATTCTATGCAACATTTTGAAATGCAAATGTCGGTTAAAAAATCATAATGTATTATACACTGGTTGATACTAGTTTCGTTCAAAAATCAAATTAAATCGGGGACTATTTGAAATGATACGAAACATTCTAGATCATTTATATATGTTAGGTGGGAAGGTTATGATGGAAGTCCCTGCAAAAAATCGTTTGAGAATTAGATACTATGAAACGTTTTGAAATGCATGTTTCGGTCAAAAAATCATAATATATTATACACTAGTTTATACTAGTTTCGGTAAAAAAAAATCCAATTAAATCTAGGACTGTTTGGAACGATACAAAACTTTTATGAACCTTTATATATGTTATAAGGGAAGGTTATGATTGAAGTCCATGCAAAAAATTATCTGAAAATTAGATTCTATGAATCTTTTCGAAATGCAGGTTCTGTTAAAAAAAATAATAATATATTATACACTAGTTTCGGTCAAAAAATTAAATTAAATCGAGGATTGTTCGAAATTATACGAAACTTATCAGATTATTTAAATTGTTACGAGGGAAGGTTATGATGGAAGTCCATGCGAAAAATCATATGAGAATTAGATACTATGAAACATTTTGAAATTCAAGTTTCGGTCTAAAAAATCATAATGTATTATACACTAATTTACACTATTTTTCGGTCAAAAATCAAATTAAATTGGGGGATTGTTTGAAATGATACGAAACTTTTTCAAGATCATTTATATATGTTAGACAAGAAGGTTATAATGGAAGTATAGGAAAAAATCAATTTAGAATTAAATTCTATAAAACGTTTTGAAATGCATGTTTCGGGCAAAAAATAATAATATATTATACACTAGTTTATACAAGTTTCGGGAAAAAAAATCAAATTAAATTTGGGACTGTTCGAAATAAAAACCAAAATTTTATGAAAATTTATAAATGTTATAAGGGAAGGTTATGATGGAAGTCCAAGCAAAAAATCATCTGAAAATTAGATTCTTTGAAACTTTTGGAAATGCAAGTGTCGGTCAAAAAATCATAATATATGATACACTAGTTTCGGTTAAAAAATCAAATTAAGTTGAGGACGGATCGAAATGATACGAAACTTTTCAGATCATTTATATAATTTAGGTAGGAAGGTTTTGATGGAAATCCATGCAAAAAATCATCTGAGAATTAGATTCTATGCAACATTTTGAAATGCAAATGTCGGTTAAAAAATCATAATGTATTATACACTGGTTGATACTAGTTTCGTTCAAAAATCAAATTAAATCGGGGACTATTTGAAATGATACGAAACATTCTAGATCATTTATATATGTTAGGTGGGAAGGTTATGATGGAAGTCCCTGCAAAAAATCGTTTGAGAATTAGATACTATGAAACGTTTTGAAATGCATTTTTCGGTCAAAAAATCATAATATATTATACACTAGTTTATACTAGTTTCGGTAAAAAAAAATCCAATTAAATCTAGGACTGTTTGGAACGATACAAAACTTTTATGAACCTTTATATATGTTATAAGGGAAGGTTATGATTGAAGTCCATGCAAAAAATTATCTGAAAATTAGATTCTATGAATCTTTTCGAAATGCAGGTTCTGTTAAAAAAAATAATAGTATATTATACACTAGTTTCGGTCAAAAAATTAAATTAAATCGAGGATTGTTCGAAATTATACGAAATTTATCAGATTATTTAAATTGTTACGAGGGAAGGTTATGATGGAAGTCCATGCGAAAAATCATATGAGAATTAGATACTATGAATCATTTTGAAATTCAAGTTTCGGTCTAAAAAATCATAATGTATTATACACTAATTTACACTATTTTTCGGTCAAAAATCAAATTAAATTGGGGGATTGTTTGAAATGATACGAAACTTTTTCAAGATCATTTATATATGTTAGACAAGAAGGTTATAATGGAAGTACAGGAAAAAATCAATTTAGAATTAAATTCTATAAAACGTTTTGAAATGCATGTTTCGGTCAAAAAATAATAATATATTATACACTAGTTTATACAAGTTTCGGGAAAAAAAATCAAATTAAATTTGGGACTGTTCGAAATAAAAACCAAAATTTTATGAAAATTTATAAATGTTATAAGGGAAGGTTATGATGGAAGTCCAAGCAAAAAATCATCTGAAAATTAGATTCTTTGAAACTTTTGGAAATGCAAGTGTCGGTCAAAAAATCATAATATATGATACACTAGTTTCGGTTAAAAAATCAAATTAAGTTGAGGACGGATCGAAATGATACGAAACTTTTCAGATCATTTATATAATTTAGGTAGGAAGGTTTTGATGGAAATCCATGCAAAAAATCATCTGAGAATTAGATTCTATGCAACATTTTGAAATGCAAATGTCGGTTAAAAAATCATAATGTATTATACACTGGTTGATACTAGTTTCGTTCAAAAATCAAATTAAATCGGGGACTATTTGGAATGATACGAAACTTTCTAGATCATTTATATATGTTAGGTGGGAAGGTTATGATGGAAGTCCCTGCAAAAAATCGTTTGAGAATTAGATACTATGAAACGTTTTGAAATGCATGTTTCGGTCAAAAAATCATAATATATTATACACTAGTTTATACTAGTTTCGGTAAAAAAAAATCCAATTAAATCTAGGACTGTTTGGAACGATACAAAACTTTTATGAACCTTTATATATGTTATAAGGGAAGGTTATGATTGAAGTCCATGCAAAAAATCATCTGAAAATTAGATTCTATGAATCTTTTCGAAATGCTGGTTCTGTTAAAAAAAATAATAGTATATTATACACTAGTTTCGGTCAAAAAATCAAATTAAATCGAGGATTGTTCGAAATTATACGAAACTTATCAGATTATTTAAATTGTTACGAGGGAAGGTTATGATGGAAGTCCATGCGAAAAATCATATGAGAATTAGATACTATGAAACATTTTGAAATTCAAGTTTCGGTCTAAAAAATCATAATGTATTATACACTAATTTACATTATTTTTCGGTCAAAAATTAAATTAAATTCGGGGACTGTTTGAAATGATACGAAACTTTTTCAAGATCATTTATATATGTTAGACAAGAAGGTTATAATGGAAGTACAGGAAAAAATCAATTTAGAATTAAATTCTATAAAACGTTTTGAAATGCATGTTTCGGTCAATAAATCATAATATATTATACACTAGTTTATACAAGTTTCGGGAAAAAAAATCAAATTAAATTTGGGACTGTTCGAAATAATACCAAAATTTTATGAACATTTATATATGTTATAAGGGAAGGTTATGATGGAAGTCAAAGCAAAAAATCATCCGAAATTAGATTCTATGAAACTTTTGGAAATGCAAGTGTCGGTCAAAAAATCATAATATATGATACACTAGTTTCGGTTATAAAATCAAATTAAATTGAGGACGGATCGAAATGATACGAAACTTTTCAGATCATTTATATATTTTAGGTAGGAAGGTTTTGATGGAAATCCATGCAAAAAATCATATGAGAATTAGATTCTATGAAACATTTTGAAATGCAAATGTCGATTAAAAAATCATAATGTATTATACACTGGTTGATACTAGTTTTGTTCAAAAATCAAATTAAATCGGGGATTGTTTGAAATGATACGAAACTTTCTAGATCATTTATATATGTTAGGTGGGAAGGTTATGATGGAAGTCCCTGCAAAAAATCGTTTGAGAATTAGATACTATGAAACGTTTTGAAATGCAAGTTTCGGTCAAAAAATTATAATATATTATACACTAGTTTATACTAGTTTCGGTAAAAAAATCCCATTAAATCTAGGACTGTTTGGAACGATACAAAACTTTTATGAACCTTTATATATGTTATAAGGGAAGGTTATGATTGAAGTCCATGCAAAAAATCATCTGAAAATTAGATTCTATGAATCTTTTCGAAATCCAGGTTCTGTTAAAAAAATAATAGTATATTATACACTAGTTTCGGTCAAAAAATCAAATTAAATCGAGGATTGTTCGAAATGATACGAAACTTATCAGATTATTTAAATATGTTACGAGGGAAGGTTATGATGGAAGTCCATGCGAAAAATCATATGAGAATTAGATACTTTGAAACATTTTGAAATTCAAGTTTCGGTCTAAAAAATCATAATGTATTATACACTAATTTACACTATTTTTTGGTCAAAAATTAAATTAAATTGGGGGACTGTTTGAAATGATACGAAACTTTTTCAAGATCATTTATATATGTTAGACAAGAAGGTTATAATGGAAGTACAGGAAAAAATCAATTTAAAATTAAATTCTATAAAACGTTTTGAAATGCATGTTTCGGTCAAAAAATCATAATATATTATACACTAGTTTATACTAGTTTCGGGAAAAAATCAAATTAAATTTGGGACTGTTTGAAATAATACGAAACTTTTATGAATATTTATATATGTTATAAGGGAAGGTTATGATGGAAGTCCAAGAAAAAAATCAACTGAAAAATTAGATTCTATGGAACTTATGGAAATGCAAGTGTCTGTCAAAAAATCACTATATATGATACACTAGTTTCGGTTAAAAAATTAAATTAAATTGAGGACGGATCGAAATGATACGAAACTTTTCAGATCATTTATATATTTTAGGTAGGAAGGTTTTGATGGAAATCCATGCAAAAAATCATCTGAGAATGAGATTCTATGAAACATTTTGAAATGCAAATGTCGATTAAAAAATCATAATGTATTATACACTGGTTGATACTAGTTTCGTTCAAAAATCAAATTAAATCGGGGACTGTTTGAAATGATACGAAACTTTCTAGATCATTTATATATGTTAGGTGGGAAGGTTATGATGGAAGTCCCTGCAAAAAATCGTTTGAGAATTAGATACTATGAAACGTTTTGAAATGCAAGTTTCGGTCAAAAAATCATAATATATTATACACTAGTTTATACTAGTTTCGGTAAAAAAAATCCAATTAAATCTAGGACTGTTTGGAACGATACAAAACTTTTATGAACCTTTATATATGTTATAAGGGAAGGTTATGATTGAAGTCCATGCAAAAAATCATCTGAAAATTAGATTCTATGAATCTTTTCGAAATCCAGGTTCTGTTAAAAAAATAATAGTATATTATACACTAGTTTCGGTCAAAAAATCAAATTAAATCGAGGATTGTTCGAAATGATACGAAACTTATCAGATTATTTAAATATGTTACGAGGGAAGGTTATGATGGAAGTCCATGCGAAAAATCATATGAGAATTAGATACTTTGAAACATTTTGAAATTCAAGTTTCGGTCTAAAAAATCATAATGTATTATACACTAATTTACACTATTTTTCGGTCAAAAATTAAATTAAATTGGGGGACTGTTTGAAATGATACGAAACTTTTTCAAGATCATTTATATATGTTAGACAAGAAGGTTATAATGGAAGTACAGGAAAAAATCAATTTAAAATTAAATTCTATAAAACGTTTTGAAATGCATGTTTCGGTCAAAAAATCATAATATATTATACACTAGTTTATACTAGTTTCGGGAAAAAATCAAATTAAATTTGGGACTGTTTGAAATAATACGAAACTTTTATGAATATTTATATATGTTATAAGGGAAGGTTATGATGGAAGTCCAAGAAAAAAATCAACTGAAAAATTAGATTCTATGGAACTTATGGAAATGCAAGTGTCTGTCAAAAAATCACTATATATGATACACTAGTTTCGGTTAAAAAATCAAATTAAATTGAGGACGGATCGAAATGATACGAAACTTTTCAGATCATTTATATATTTTAGGTAGGAAGGTTTTGATGGAAATCCATGCAAAAAATCATCTGAGAATGAGATTCTATGAAACATTTTGAAATGCAAATGTCGATTAAAAAATCATAATGTATTATACACTGGTTGATACTAGTTTCGTTCAAAAATCAAATTAAATCGGGGACTGTTTGAAATGATACGAAACTTTCTAGATCATTTATATATGTTAGGTGGGAAGGTTATGATGGAAGTCCCTGCAAAAAATCGTTTGAGAATTAGATACTATGAAACGTTTTGAAATGCAAGTTTCGGTCAAAAAATCATAATATATTATACACTAGTTTATACTAGTTTCGGTAAAAAAAATCCAATTAAATCTAGGACTGTTTGGAACGATACAAAACTTTTATGAACCTTTATATATGTTATAAGGGAAGGTTATGATTGAAGTCCATGCAAAAAATCATCTGAAAATTAGATTCTATGAATCTTTTCGAAATGCAAGTTCTGTTAAAAAAATAATAGTATATTATACACTAGTTTCGGTCAAAAAATCAAATTAAATCGAGGATTGTTCGAAATGATACGAAATTTATAAGATTATTTAAATATGTTACGAGGGAAGGTTATGATGGAAGTCCATGCGAAAAATCATATGAGAATTAGATACTATGAAACATTTTGAAATTCAAGTTTCGGTCTAAAAAATCATAATGTATTATACACTAATTTACATTATTTTTCGGTCAAAAATTAAATTAAATTCGGGGACTGTTTGAAATGATACGAAACTTTTTCAAGATCATTTATATATGTTAGACAAGAAGGTTATAATGGAAGTACAGGAAAAAATCAATTTAGAATTAAATTCTATAAAACGTTTTGAAATGCATGTTTCGGTCAATAAATCATAATATATTATACACTAGTTTATACAAGTTTCGGGAAAAAAAATCAAATTAAATTTGGGACTGTTCGAAATAATACCAAAATTTTATGAACATTTATATATGTTATAAGGGAAGGTTATGATGGAAGTCAAAGCAAAAAATCATCCGAAATTAGATTCTATGAAACTTTTGGAAATGCAAGTGTCGGTCAAAAAATCATAATATATGATACACTAGTTTCGGTTATAAAATCAAATTAAATTGAGGACGGATCGAAATGATACGAAACTTTTCAGATCATTTATATATTTTAGGTAGGAAGGTTTTGATGGAAATCCATGCAAAAAATCATATGAGAATTAGATTCTATGAAACATTTTGAAATGCAAATGTCGATTAAAAAATCATAATGTATTATACACTGGTTGATACTAGTTTTGTTCAAAAATCAAATTAAATCGGGGACTGTTTGAAATGATACGAAACTTTCTAGATCATTTATATATGTTAGGTGGGAAGGTTATGATGGAAGTCCCTGCAAAAAATCGTTTGAGAATTAGATACTATGAAACGTTTTGAAATGCAAGTTTCGGTCAAAAAATTATAATATATTATACACTAGTTTATACTAGTTTCGGTAAAAAAATCCCATTAAATCTAGGACTGTTTGGAACGATACAAAACTTTTATGAACCTTTATATATGTTATAAGGGAAGGTTATGATTGAAGTCCATGCAAAAAATCATCTGAAAATTAGATTCTATGAATCTTTTCGAAATCCAGGTTCTGTTAAAAAAATAATAGTATATTATACACTAGTTTCGGTCAAAAAATCAAATTAAATCGAGGATTGTTCGAAATGATACGAAACTTATCAGATTATTTAAATATGTTACGAGGGAAGGTTATGATGGAAGTCCATGCGAAAAATCATATGAGAATTAGATACTTTGAAACATTTTGAAATTCAAGTTTCGGTCTAAAAAATCATAATGTATTATACACTAATTTACACTATTTTTCGGTCAAAAATTAAATTAAATTGGGGGACTGTTTGAAATGATACGAAACTTTTTCAAGATCATTTATATATGTTAGACAAGAAGGTTATAATGGAAGTACAGGAAAAAATCAATTTAAAATTAAATTCTATAAAACGTTTTGAAATGCATGTTTCGGTCAAAAAATCATAATATATTATACACTAGTTTATACTAGTTTCGGGAAAAAATCAAATTAAATTTGGGACTGTTTGAAATAATACGAAACTTTTATGAATATTTATATATGTTATAAGGGAAGGTTATGATGGAAGTCCAAGAAAAAAATCAACTGAAAAATTAGATTCTATGGAACTTATGGAAATGCAAGTGTCTGTCAAAAAATCACTATATATGATACACTAGTTTCGGTTAAAAAATCAAATTAAATTGAGGACGGATCGAAATGATACGAAACTTTTCAGATCATTTATATATTTTAGGTAGGAAGGTTTTGATGGAAATCCATGCAAAAAATCATCTGAGAATGAGATTCTATGAAACATTTTGAAATGCAAATGTCGATTAAAAAATCATAATGTATTATACACTGGTTGATACTAGTTTCGTTCAAAAATCAAATTAAATCGGGGACTGTTTGAAATGATACGAAACTTTCTAGATCATTTATATATGTTAGGTGGGAAGGTTATGATGGAAGTCCCTGCAAAAAATCGTTTGAGAATTAGATACTATGAAACGTTTTGAAATGCAAGTTTCGGTCAAAAAATCATAATATATTATACACTAGTTTATACTAGTTTCGGTAAAAAAAATCCAATTAAATCTAGGACTGTTTGGAACGATACAAAACTTTTATGAACCTTTATATATGTTATAAGGGAAGGTTATGATTGAAATCCATGCAAAAAATCATCTGAAAATTAGATTCTATGAATCTTTTCGAAATGCAAGTTCTGTTAAAAAAATAATAGTATATTATACACTAGTTTCGGTCAAAAAATCAAATTAAATCGAGGATTGTTCGAAATGATACGAAATTTATAAGATTATTTAAATATGTTACGAGGGAAGGTTATGATGGAAGTCCATGCGAAAAATCATATGAGAATTAGATACTATGAAACATTTTGAAATTCAAGTTTCGGTCTAAAAAATCATAATGTATTATACACTAATTTACATTATTTTTCGGTCAAAAATTAAATTAAATTCGGGGACTGTTTGAAATGATACGAAACTTTTTCAAGATCATTTATATATGTTAGACAAGAAGGTTATAATGGAAGTACAGGAAAAAATCAATTTAGAATTAAATTCTATAAAACGTTTTGAAATGCATGTTTCGGTCAATAAATCATAATATATTATACACTAGTTTATACAAGTTTCGGGAAAAAAAATCAAATTAAATTTGGGACTGTTCGAAATAATACCAAAATTTTATGAACATTTATATATGTTATAAGGGAAGGTTATGATGGAAGTCAAAGCAAAAAATCATCCGAAATTAGATTCTATGAAACTTTTGGAAATGCAAGTGTCGGTCAAAAAATCATAATATATGATACACTAGTTTCGGTTATAAAATCAAATTAAATTGAGGACGGATCGAAATGATACGAAACTTTTCAGATCATTTATATATTTTAGGTAGGAAGGTTTTGATGGAAATCCATGCAAAAAATCATATGAGAATTAGATTCTATGAAACATTTTGAAATGCAAATGTCGATTAAAAAATCATAATGTATTATACACTGGTTGATACTAGTTTTGTTCAAAAATCAAATTAAATCGGGGATTGTTTGAAATGATACGAAACTTTCTAGATCATTTATATATGTTAGGTGGGAAGGTTATGATGGAAGTCCCTGCAAAAAATCGTTTGAGAATTAGATACTATGAAACGTTTTGAAATGCAAGTTTCGGTCAAAAAATTATAATATATTATACACTAGTTTATACTAGTTTCGGTAAAAAAATCCCATTAAATCTAGGACTGTTTGGAACGATACAAAACTTTTATGAACCTTTATATATGTTATAAGGGAAGGTTATGATTGAAGTCCATGCAAAAAATCATCTGAAAATTAGATTCTATGAATCTTTTCGAAATCCAGGTTCTGTTAAAAAAATAATAGTATATTATACACTAGTTTCGGTCAAAAAATCAAATTAAATCGAGGATTGTTCGAAATGATACGAAACTTATCAGATTATTTAAATATGTTACGAGGGAAGGTTATGATGGAAGTCCATGCGAAAAATCATATGAGAATTAGATACTTTGAAACATTTTGAAATTCAAGTTTCGGTCTAAAAAATCATAATGTATTATACACTAATTTACACTATTTTTCGGTCAAAAATTAAATTAAATTGGGGGACTGTTTGAAATGATACGAAACTTTTTCAAGATCATTTATATATGTTAGACAAGAAGGTTATAATGGAAGTACAGGAAAAAATCAATTTAAAATTAAATTCTATAAAACGTTTTGAAATGCATGTTTCGGTCAAAAAATCATAATATATTATACACTAGTTTATACTAGTTTCGGGAAAAAATCAAATTAAATTTGGGACTGTTTGAAATAATACGAAACTTTTATGAATATTTATATATGTTATAAGGGAAGGTTATGATGGAAGTCCAAGAAAAAAATCAACTGAAAAATTAGATTCTATGGAACTTATGGAAATGCAAGTGTCTGTCAAAAAATCACTATATATGATACACTAGTTTCGGTTAAAAAATTAAATTAAATTGAGGACGGATCGAAATGATACGAAACTTTTCAGATCATTTATATATTTTAGGTAGGAAGGTTTTGATGGAAATCCATGCAAAAAATCATCTGAGAATGAGATTCTATGAAACATTTTGAAATGCAAATGTCGATTAAAAAATCATAATGTATTATACACTGGTTGATACTAGTTTCGTTCAAAAATCAAATTAAATCGGGGACTGTTTGAAATGATACGAAACTTTCTAGATCATTTATATATGTTAGGTGGGAAGGTTATGATGGAAGTCCCTGCAAAAAATCGTTTGAGAATTAGATACTATGAAACGTTTTGAAATGCAAGTTTCGGTCAAAAAATCATAATATATTATACACTAGTTTATACTAGTTTCGGTAAAAAAAATCCAATTAAATCTAGGACTGTTTGGAACGATACAAAACTTTTATGAACCTTTATATATGTTATAAGGGAAGGTTATGATTGAAGTCCATGCAAAAAATCATCTGAAAATTAGATTCTATGAATCTTTTCGAAATCCAGGTTCTGTTAAAAAAATAATAGTATATTATACACTAGTTTTGGTCAAAAAATCAAATTAAATCGAGGATTGTTCGAAATGATACGAAACTTATCAGATTATTTAAATATGTTACGAGGGAAGGTTATGATGGAAGTCCATGCGAAAAATCATATGAGAATTAGATACTTTGAAACATTTTGAAATTCAAGTTTCGGTCTAAAAAATCATAATGTATTATACACTAATTTACACTATTTTTCGGTCAAAAATTAAATTAAATTGGGGGACTGTTTGAAATGATACGAAACTTTTTCAAGATCATTTATATATGTTAGACAAGAAGGTTATAATGGAAGTACAGGAAAAAATCAATTTAAAATTAAATTCTATAAAACGTTTTGAAATGCATGTTTCGGTCAAAAAATCATAATATATTATACACTAGTTTATACTAGTTTCGGGAAAAAATCAAATTAAATTTGGGACTGTTTGAAATAATACGAAACTTTTATGAATATTTATATATGTTATAAGGGAAGGTTATGATGGAAGTCCAAGAAAAAAATCAACTGAAAAATTAGATTCTATGGAACTTATGGAAATGCAAGTGTCTGTCAAAAAATCACTATATATGATACACTAGTTTCGGTTAAAAAATTAAATTAAATTGAGGACGGATCGAAATGATACGAAACTTTTCAGATCATTTATATATTTTAGGTAGGAAGGTTTTGATGGAAATCCATGCAAAAAATCATCTGAGAATGAGATTCTATGAAACATTTTGAAATGCAAATGTCGATTAAAAAATCATAATGTATTATACACTGGTTGATACTAGTTTCGTTCAAAAATCAAATTAAATCGGGGACTGTTTGAAATGATACGAAACTTTCTAGATCATTTATATATGTTAGGTGGGAAGGTTATGATGGAAGTCCCTGCAAAAAATCGTTTGAGAATTAGATACTATGAAACGTTTTGAAATGCAAGTTTCGGTCAAAAAATCATAATATATTATACACTAGTTTATACTAGTTTCGGTAAAAAAAATCCAATTAAATCTAGGACTGTTTGGAACGATACAAAACTTTTATGAACCTTTATATATGTTATAAGGGAAGGTTATGATTGAAGTCCATGCAAAAAATCATCTGAAAATTAGATTCTATGAATCTTTTCGAAATCCAGGTTCTGTTAAAAAAATAATAGTATATTATACACTAGTTTTGGTCAAAAAATCAAATTAAATCGAGGATTGTTCGAAATGATACGAAACTTATCAGATTATTTAAATATGTTACGAGGGAAGGTTATGATGGAAGTCCATGCGAAAAATCATATGAGAATTAGATACTTTGAAACATTTTGAAATTCAAGTTTCGGTCTAAAAAATCATAATGTATTATACACTAATTTACACTATTTTTCGGTCAAAAATTAAATTAAATTGGGGGACTGTTTGAAATGATACGAAACTTTTTCAAGATCATTTATATATGTTAGACAAGAAGGTTATAATGGAAGTACAGGAAAAAATCAATTTAAAATTAAATTCTATAAAACGTTTTGAAATGCATGTTTCGGTCAAAAAATCATAATATATTATACACTAGTTTATACTAGTTTCGGGAAAAAATCAAATTAAATTTGGGACTGTTTGAAATAATACGAAACTTTTATGAATATTTATATATGTTATAAGGGAAGGTTATGATGGAAGTCCAAGAAAAAAATCAACTGAAAAATTAGATTCTATGGAACTTATGGAAATGCAAGTGTCTGTCAAAAAATCACTATATATGATACACTAGTTTCGGTTAAAAAATTAAATTAAATTGAGGACGGATCGAAATGATACGAAACTTTTCAGATCATTTATATATTTTAGGTAGGAAGGTTTTGATGGAAATCCATGCAAAAAATCATCTGAGAATGAGATTCTATGAAACATTTTGAAATGCAAATGTCGATTAAAAAATCATAATGTATTATACACTGGTTGATACTAGTTTCGTTCAAAAATCAAATTAAATCGGGGACTGTTTGAAATGATACGAAACTTTCTAGATCATTTATATATGTTAGGTGGGAAGGTTATGATGGAAGTCCCTGCAAAAAATCGTTTGAGAATTAGATACTATGAAACGTTTTGAAATGCAAGTTTCGGTCAAAAAATCATAATATATTATACACTAGTTTATACTAGTTTCGGTAAAAAAAATCCAATTAAATCTAGGACTGTTTGGAACGATACAAAACTTTTATGAACCTTTATATATGTTATAAGGGAAGGTTATGATTGAAGTCCATGCAAAAAATCATCTGAAAATTAGATTCTATGAATCTTTTCGAAATCCAGGTTCTGTTAAAAAAATAATAGTATATTATACACTAGTTTTGGTCAAAAAATCAAATTAAATCGAGGATTGTTCGAAATGATACGAAACTTATCAGATTATTTAAATATGTTACGAGGGAAGGTTATGATGGAAGTCCATGCGAAAAATCATATGAGAATTAGATACTTTGAAACATTTTGAAATTCAAGTTTCGGTCTAAAAAATCATAATGTATTATACACTAATTTACACTATTTTTCGGTCAAAAATTAAATTAAATTGGGGGACTGTTTGAAATGATACGAAACTTTTTCAAGATCATTTATATATGTTAGACAAGAAGGTTATAATGGAAGTACAGGAAAAAATCAATTTAAAATTAAATTCTATAAAACGTTTTGAAATGCATGTTTCGGTCAAAAAATCATAATATATTATACACTAGTTTATACTAGTTTCGGGAAAAAATCAAATTAAATTTGGGACTGTTTGAAATAATACGAAACTTTGATGAAGATTTATATATGTTATAAGGGAAGGTTATGATGGAAGTCCAAGAAAAAAATCAACTGAAAAATTAGATTCTATGGAACTTATGGAAATGCAAGTGTCTGTCAAAAAATCACTATATATGATACACTAGTTTCGGTTAAAAAATTAAATTAAATTGAGGACGGATCGAAATGATACGAAACTTTTCAGATCATTTATATATTTTAGGTAGGAAGGTTTTGATGGAAATCCATGCAAAAAATCATCTGAGAATGAGATTCTATGAAACATTTTGAAATGCAAATGTCGATTAAAAAATCATAATGTATTATACACTGGTTGATACTAGTTTCGTTCAAAAATCAAATTAAATCGGGGACTGTTTGAAATGATACGAAACTTTCTAGATCATTTATATATGTTAGGTGGGAAGGTTATGATGGAAGTCCCTGCAAAAAATCGTTTGAGAATTAGATACTATGAAACGTTTTGAAATGCAAGTTTCGGTCAAAAAATCATAATATATTATACACTAGTTTATACTAGTTTCGGTAAAAAAAATCCAATTAAATCTAGGACTGTTTGGAACGATACAAAACTTTTATGAACCTTTATATATGTTATAAGGGAAGGTTATGATTGAAGTCCATGCAAAAAATCATCTGAAAATTAGATTCTATGAATCTTTTCGAAATCCAGGTTCTGTTAAAAAAATAATAGTATATTATACACTAGTTTTGGTCAAAAAATCAAATTAAATCGAGGATTGTTCGAAATGATACGAAACTTATCAGATTATTTAAATATGTTACGAGGGAAGGTTATGATGGAAGTCCATGCGAAAAATCATATGAGAATTAGATACTTTGAAACATTTTGAAATTCAAGTTTCGGTCTAAAAAATCATAATGTATTATACACTAATTTACACTATTTTTCGGTCAAAAATTAAATTAAATTGGGGGACTGTTTGAAATGATACGAAACTTTTTCAAGATCATTTATATATGTTAGACAAGAAGGTTATAATGGAAGTACAGGAAAAAATCAATTTAAAATTAAATTCTATAAAACGTTTTGAAATGCATGTTTCGGTCAAAAAATCATAATATATTATACACTAGTTTATACTAGTTTCGGGAAAAAATCAAATTAAATTTGGGACTGTTTGAAATAATACGAAACTTTGATGAAGATTTATATATGTTATAAGGGAAGGTTATGATGGAAGTCCAAGAAAAAAATCAACTGAAAAATTAGATTCTATGGAACTTATGGAAATGCAAGTGTCTGTCAAAAAATTACTATATATGATACACTAGTTTCGGTTAAAAAATCAAATTAAATTGAGGACGGATCGAAATGATACGAAACTTTTCAGATCATTTATATATTTTAGGTAGGAAGGTTTTGATGGAAATCCATGCAAAAAATCATCTGAGAATGAGATTCTATGAAACATTTTGAAATGCAAATGTCGATTAAAAAATCATAATGTATTATACACTGGTTGATACTAGTTTCGTTCAAAAATCAAATTAAATCGGGGACTGTTTGAAATGATACGAAACTTTCTAGATCATTTATATATGTTAGGTGGGAAGGTTATGATGGAAGTCCCTGCAAAAAATCGTTTGAGAATTAGATTCTATGAAACGTTTTGAAATGCAAGTTTCGGTCAAAAAATCATAATATATTATACACTAGTTTATACTAGTTTCGGTAAAAAAAATCCAATTAAATCTAGGACTGTTTGGAACGATACAAAACTTTTATGAACCTTTATATATGTTATAAGGGAAGGTTATGATTGAAGTCCATGCAAAAAATCATCTGAAAATTAGATTCTATGAATCTTTTCGAAATGCAAGTTCTGTTAAAAAAATAATAGTATATTATACACTAGTTTCGGTCAAAAAATCAAATTAAATCGAGGATTGTTCGAAATGATACGAAATTTATCAGATTATTTAAATATGTTACGAGAGAAGGTTATGATGGAAGTCCATGCGAAAAATCATATGAGAATTAGATACTATGAAACATTTTGAAATTCAAGTTTCGGTCTAAAAAATTATAATGTATTATACACTAATTTACATTATTTTTCGGTCAAAAATTAAATTAAATTCGGGGACTGTTTGAAATGATACAAAACTTTTTCAAGATCGTTTATATATGTTAGACAAGAAGGTTATAATGGAAGTACAGGAAAAAATCAATTTAGAATTAAATTCTATAAAACGTTTTGAAATGCATGTTTCGGTCAATAAATCATAATATATTATACACTAGTTTATACAATTTTCGGGAAAAAAAATCAAATTAAATTTGGGACTGTTCGAAATAATACCAAAATTTTATGAACATTTATGTATGTTATAAGGGAAGGTTATGATGGAAGTCCAAGCAAAAAATCATCCGAAATTAGATTCTATGAAACTTTTGGAAATGCAAGTGTCGGTCAAAAAATCATAATATATGATACACTAGTTTCGGTTATAAAATCAAATTAAATTGAGGACGGATCGAAATGATACGAAACTTTTCAGATCATTTATATATTTTAGGTAGGAAGGTTTTGATGGAAATCCATGCAAAAAATCATATGAGAATTAGATTCTATGAAACATTTTGAAATGCAAATGTCGATTAAAAAATCATAATGTATTATACACTGGTTGATACTAGTTTCGTTCAAAAATCAAATTAAATCGGGGACTGTTTGAAATGATACGAAACTTTCTAGATCATTTATATATCTTAGGTGGGAAGGTTATGATGGAAGTCCCTGCAAAAAATCGTTTGAGAATTAGATACTATGAAATGTTTTGAAATGCAAGTTTCGGTCAAAAAATTATAATATATTATACACTAGTTTATACTAGTTTCGGTAAAAAAATCCCATTAAATCTAGGACTGTTTGGAACGATACAAAACTTTTATGAACCTTTATATATGTTATAAGGGAAGGTTATGATTGAAGTCCATGCAAAAAATCATCTGAAAATTAGATTCTATGAATCTTTTCGAAATCCAGGTTCTGTTAAAAAAATAATAGTATATTATACACTAGTTTCGGTCAAAAAATCAAATTAAATCGAGGATTGTTCGAAATGATACGAAACTTATTAGATTATTTAAATATGTTACGAGGGAAGGTTATGATGGAAGTCCATGCGAAAAATCATATGAGAATTAGATACTTTGAAACATTTTGAAATTCAAGTTTCGGTCTAAAAAATCATAATGTATTATACACTAATTTACACTATTTTTCGGTCAAAAATTAAATTAAATTGGGGGACTGTTTGAAATGATACGAAACTTTTTCAAGATCATTTATATATGTTAGACAAGAAGGTTATAATGGAAGTACAGGAAAAAATCAATTTAAAATTAAATTCTATAAAACGTTTTGAAATGCATGTTTCGGTCAATAAATCATAATAAATTATACACTAGTTTATACAATTTTCGGGAAAAAAAATCAAATTAAATTTGGGACTGTTCGAAATAATACCAAAATTTTATGAACATTTATGTATGTTATAAGGGAAGGTTATGATGGAAGTCCAAGCAAAAAATCATCCGAAATTAGATTCTATGAAACTTTTGGAAATGCAAGTGTCGGTCAAAAAATCATAATATATGATACACTAGTTTCGGTTATAAAATCAAATTAAATTGAGGACGGATCGAAATGATACGAAACTTTTCAGATCATTTATATATTTTAGGTAGGAAGGTTTTGATGGAAATCCATGCAAAAAATCATATGAGAATTAGATTCTATGAAACATTTTGAAATGCAAATGTCGATTAAAAAATCATAATGTATTATACACTGGTTGATACTAGTTTCGTTCAAAAATCAAATTAAATCGGGGACTGTTTGAAATGATACGAAACTTTCTAGATCATTTATATATCTTAGGTGGGAAGGTTATGATGGAAGTCCCTGCAAAAAATCGTTTGAGAATTAGATACTATGAAATGTTTTGAAATGCAAGTTTCGGTCAAAAAATTATAATATATTATACACTAGTTTATACTAGTTTCGGTAAAAAAATCCCATTAAATCTAGGACTGTTTGGAACGATACAAAACTTTTATGAACCTTTATATATGTTATAAGGGAAGGTTATGATTGAAGTCCATGCAAAAAATCATCTGAAAATTAGATTCTATGAATCTTTTCGAAATCCAGGTTCTGTTAAAAAAATAATAGTATATTATACACTAGTTTCGGTCAAAAAATCAAATTAAATCGAGGATTGTTCGAAATGATACGAAACTTATTAGATTATTTAAATATGTTACGAGGGAAGGTTATGATGGAAGTCCATGCGAAAAATCATATGAGAATTAGATACTTTGAAACATTTTGAAATTCAAGTTTCGGTCTAAAAAATCATAATGTATTATACACTAATTTACACTATTTTTCGGTCAAAAATTAAATTAAATTGGGGGACTGTTTGAAATGATACGAAACTTTTTCAAGATCATTTATATATGTTAGACAAGAAGGTTATAATGGAAGTACAGGAAAAAATCAATTTAAAATTAAATTCTATAAAACGTTTTGAAATGCATGTTTCGGTCAAAAAATCATAATATATTATACACTAGTTTATACTAGTTTCGGGAAAAAATCAAATTAAATTTGGGACTGTTTGAAATAATACGAAACTTTGATGAAGATTTATATATGTTATAAGGGAAGGTTATGATGGAAGTCCAAGAAAAAAATCAACTGAAAAATTAGATTCTATGGAACTTATGGAAATGCAAGTGTCTGTCAAAAAATCACTATATATGATACACTAGTTTCGGTTAAAAAATCAAATTAAATTGAGGACGGATCGAAATGATACGAAACTTTTCAGATCATTTATATATTTTAGGTAGGAAGGTTTTGATGGAAATCCATGCAAAAAATCATATGAGAATTAGATTCTATGAAACATTTTGAAATGCAAATGTCGATTAAAAAATCATAATGTATTATACACTGGTTGATACTAGTTTCGTTCAAAAATCAAATTAAATCGGGGACTGTTTGAAATGATACGAAACTTTCTAGATCATTTATATATGTTAGGTGGGAAGGTTATGATGGAAGTCCCTGCAAAAAATCGTTTGAGAATTAGATACTATAAAACGTTTTGAAATGCAAGTTTCGGTCAAAAAATCATAATATATTATACACTAGTTTATACTAGTTTCGATAAAAAAAATCCATTTAAATCTAGGACTGTTTGGAACGATACAAAACTTTTATGAACCTTTATATATGTTATAAGGGAAGGTTATGATTGAAGTCGATTGCAAAAAATCATATGAAAATTAGATTCTATGAATCTTTTCGAAATGCAAGTTCTATTAAAAAAATAATAGTATATTATACACTAGTTTCGGTCAAAAAATCAAATTAAATCGAGGATTGTTCGAAATGATACGAAACTTATTAGATTATTTAAATATGTTACGAGGGAAGGTTATGATGGAAGTCCATGCGAAAAATCATATGAGAATTAGATACTTTGAAACATTTTGAAATTCAAGTTTCGGTCTAAAAAATCATAATGTATTATACACTAATTTACACTATTTTTCGGTCAAAAATTAAATTAAATTGGGGGACTGTTTGAAATGATACGAAACTTTTTCAAGATCATTTATATATGTTAGACAAGAAGGTTATAATGGAAGTACAGGAAAAAATCAATTTAAAATTAAATTCTATAAAACGTTTTGAAATGCATGTTTCGGTCAATAAATCATAATAAATTATACACTAGTTTATACAATTTTCGGGAAAAAAAATCAAATTAAATTTGGGACTGTTCGAAATAATACCAAAATTTTATGAACATTTATGTATGTTATAAGGGAAGGTTATGATGGAAGTCCAAGCAAAAAATCATCCGAAATTAGATTCTATGAAACTTTTGGAAATGCAAGTGTCGGTCAAAAAATCATAATATATGATACACTAGTTTCGGTTATAAAATCAAATTAAATTGAGGACGGATCTAAATGATACGAAACTTTTCAGATCATTTATATATTTTAGGTAGGAAGGTTTTGATGGAAATCCATGCAAAAAATCATATGAGAATTAGATTCTATGAAACATTTTGAAATGCAAATGTCGATTAAAAAATCATAATGTATTATACACTGGTTGATACTAGTTTCGTTCAAAAATCAAATTAAATCGGGGACTGTTTGAAATGATACGAAACTTTCTAGATCATTTATATATCTTAGGTGGGAAGGTTATGATGGAAGTCCCTGCAAAAAATCGTTTGAGAATTAGATACTATGAAATGTTTTGAAATGCAAGTTTCGGTCAAAAAATTATAATATATTATACACTAGTTTATACTAGTTTCGGTAAAAAAATCCCATTAAATCTAGGACTGTTTGGAACGATACAAAACTTTTATGAACCTTTATATATGTTATAAGGGAAGGTTATGATTGAAGTCCATGCAAAAAATCATCTGAAAATTAGATTCTATGAATCTTTTCGAAATCCAGGTTCTGTTAAAAAAATAATAGTATATTATACACTAGTTTCGGTCAAAAAATCAAATTAAATCGAGGATTGTTCGAAATGATACGAAACTTATTAGATTATTTAAATATGTTACGAGGGAAGGTTATGATGGAAGTCCATGCGAAAAATCATATGAGAATTAGATACTTTGAAACATTTTGAAATTCAAGTTTCGGTCTAAAAAATCATAATGTATTATACACTAATTTACACTATTTTTCGGTCAAAAATTAAATTAAATTGGGGGACTGTTTGAAATGATACGAAACTTTTTCAAGATCATTTATATATGTTAGACAAGAAGGTTATAATGGAAGTACAGGAAAAAATCAATTTAAAATTAAATTCTATAAAACGTTTTGAAATGCATGTTTCGGTCAAAAAATCATAATATATTATACACTAGTTTATACTAGTTTCGGGAAAAAATCAAATTAAATTTGGGACTGTTTGAAATAATACGAAACTTTGATGAAGATTTATATATGTTATAAGGGAAGGTTATGATGGAAGTCCAAGAAAAAAATCAACTGAAAAATTAGATTCTATGGAACTTATGGAAATGCAAGTGTCTGTCAAAAAATCACTATATATGATACACTAGTTTCGGTTAAAAAATCAAATTAAATTGAGGACGGATCGAAATGATACGAAACTTTTCAGATCATTTATATATTTTAGGTAGGAAGGTTTTGATGGAAATCCATGCAAAAAATCATATGAGAATTAGATTCTATGAAACATTTTGAAATGCAAATGTCGATTAAAAAATCATAATGTATTATACACTGGTTGATACTAGTTTCGTTCAAAAATCAAATTAAATCGGGGACTGTTTGAAATGATACGAAACTTTCTAGATCATTTATATATGTTAGGTGGGAAGGTTATGATGGAAGTCCCTGCAAAAAATCGTTTGAGAATTAGATACTATAAAACGTTTTGAAATGCAAGTTTCGGTCAAAAAATCATAATATATTATACACTAGTTTATACTAGTTTCGATAAAAAAAATCCATTTAAATCTAGGACTGTTTGGAACGATACAAAACTTTTATGAACCTTTATATATGTTATAAGGGAAGGTTATGATTGAAGTCGATTGCAAAAAATCATATGAAAATTAGATTCTATGAATCTTTTCGAAATGCAAGTTCTATTAAAAAAATAATAGTATATTATACACTAGTTTCGGTCAAAAAATCAAATTAAATCGAGGATTGTTCGAAATGATACGAAACTTATTAGATTATTTAAATATGTTACGAGGGAAGGTTATGATGGAAGTCCATGCGAAAAATCATATGAGAATTAGATACTTTGAAACATTTTGAAATTCAAGTTTCGGTCTAAAAAATCATAATGTATTATACACTAATTTACACTATTTTTCGGTCAAAAATTAAATTAAATTGGGGGACTGTTTGAAATGATACAAAACTTTTTCAAGATCATTTATATATGTTAGACAAGAAGGTTATAATGGAAGTACAGGAAAAAATCAATTTAAAATTAAATTCTATAAAACGTTTTGAAATGCATGTTTCGGTCAATAAATCATAATATATTATACACTAGTTTATACAATTTTCGGGAAAAAAAATCAAATTAAATTTGGGACTGTTCGAAATAATACCAAAATTTTATGAACATTTATGTATGTTATAAGGGAAGGTTATGATGGAAGTCCAAGCAAAAAATCATCCGAAATTAGATTCTATGAAACTTTTGGAAATGCAAGTGTCGGTCAAAAAATCATAATATATGATACACTAGTTTCGGTTATAAAATCAAATTAAATTGAGGACGGATCGAAATGATACGAAACTTTTCAGATCATTTATATATTTTAGGTAGGAAGGTTTTGATGGAAATCCATGCAAAAAATCATATGAGAATTAGATTCTATGAAACATTTTGAAATGCAAATGTCGATTAAAAAATCATAATGTATTATACACTGGTTGATACTAGTTTCGTTCAAAAATCAAATTAAATCGGGGACTGTTTGAAATGATACGAAACTTTCTAGATCATTTATATATCTTAGGTGGGAAGGTTATGATGGAAGTCCCTGCAAAAAATCGTTTGAGAATTAGATACTATGAAATGTTTTGAAATGCAAGTTTCGGTCAAAAAATTATAATATATTATACACTAGTTTATACTAGTTTCGGTAAAAAAATCCCATTAAATCTAGGACTGTTTGGAACGATACAAAACTTTTATGAACCTTTATATATGTTATAAGGGAAGGTTATGATTGAAGTCCATGCAAAAAATCATCTGAAAATTAGATTCTATGAATCTTTTCGAAATCCAGGTTCTGTTAAAAAAATAATAGTATATTATACACTAGTTTCGGTCAAAAAATCAAATTAAATCGAGGATTGTTCGAAATGATACGAAACTTATTAGATTATTTAAATATGTTACGAGGGAAGGTTATGATGGAAGTCCATGCGAAAAATCATATGAGAATTAGATACTTTGAAACATTTTGAAATTCAAGTTTCGGTCTAAAAAATCATAATGTATTATACACTAATTTACACTATTTTTCGGTCAAAAATTAAATTAAATTGGGGGACTGTTTGAAATGATACGAAACTTTTTCAAGATCATTTATATATGTTAGACAAGAAGGTTATAATGGAAGTACAGGAAAAAATCAATTTAAAATTAAATTCTATAAAACGTTTTGAAATGCATGTTTCGGTCAAAAAATCATAATATATTATACACTAGTTTATACTAGTTTCGGGAAAAAATCAAATTAAATTTGGGACTGTTTGAAATAATACGAAACTTTGATGAAGATTTATATATGTTATAAGGGAAGGTTATGATGGAAGTCCAAGAAAAAAATCAACTGAAAAATTAGATTCTATGGAACTTATGGAAATGCAAGTGTCTGTCAAAAAATCACTATATATGATACACTAGTTTCGGTTAAAAAATCAAATTAAATTGAGGACGGATCGAAATGATACGAAACTTTTCAGATCATTTATATATTTTAGGTAGGAAGGTTTTGATGGAAATCCATGCAAAAAATCATATGAGAATTAGATTCTATGAAACATTTTGAAATGCAAATGTCGATTAAAAAATCATAATGTATTATACACTGGTTGATACTAGTTTCGTTCAAAAATCAAATTAAATCGGGGACTGTTTGAAATGATACGAAACTTTCTAGATCATTTATATATCTTAGGTGGGAAGGTTATGATGGAAGTCCCTGCAAAAAATCGTTTGAGAATTAGATACTATGAAATGTTTTGAAATGCAAGTTTCGGTCAAAAAATTATAATATATTATACACTAGTTTATACTAGTTTCGGTAAAAAAATCCCATTAAATCTAGGACTGTTTGGAACGATACAAAACTTTTATGAACCTTTATATATGTTATAAGGGAAGGTTATGATTGAAGTCCATGCAAAAAATCATCTGAAAATTAGATTCTATGAATCTTTTCGAAATCCAGGTTCTGTTAAAAAAATAATAGTATATTATACACTAGTTTCGGTCAAAAAATCAAATTAAATCGAGGATTGTTCGAAATGATACGAAACTTATTAGATTATTTAAATATGTTACGAGGGAAGGTTATGATGGAAGTCCATGCGAAAAATCATATGAGAATTAGATACTTTGAAACATTTTGAAATTCAAGTTTCGGTCTAAAAAATCATAATGTATTATACACTAATTTACACTATTTTTCGGTCAAAAATTAAATTAAATTGGGGGACTGTTTGAAATGATACGAAACTTTTTCAAGATCATTTATATATGTTAGACAAGAAGGTTATAATGGAAGTACAGGAAAAAATCAATTTAAAATTAAATTCTATAAAACGTTTTGAAATGCATGTTTCGGTCAAAAAATCATAATATATTATACACTAGTTTATACTAGTTTCGGGAAAAAATCAAATTAAATTTGGGACTGTTTGAAATAATACGAAACTTTGATGAAGATTTATATATGTTATAAGGGAAGGTTATGATGGAAGTCCAAGAAAAAAATCAACTGAAAAATTAGATTCTATGGAACTTATGGAAATGCAAGTGTCTGTCAAAAAATCACTATATATGATACACTAGTTTCGGTTAAAAAATCAAATTAAATTGAGGACGGATCGAAATGATACGAAACTTTTCAGATCATTTATATATTTTAGGTAGGAAGGTTTTGATGGAAATCCATGCAAAAAATCATATGAGAATTAGATTCTATGAAACATTTTGAAATGCAAATGTCGATTAAAAAATCATAATGTATTATACACTGGTTGATACTAGTTTCGTTCAAAAATCAAATTAAATCGGGGACTGTTTGAAATGATACGAAACTTTCTAGATCATTTATATATGTTAGGTGGGAAGGTTATGATGGAAGTCCCTGCAAAAAATCGTTTGAGAATTAGATACTATAAAACGTTTTGAAATGCAAGTTTCGGTCAAAAAATCATAATATATTATACACTAGTTTATACTAGTTTCGATAAAAAAAATCCATTTAAATCTAGGACTGTTTGGAACGATACAAAACTTTTATGAACCTTTATATATGTTATAAGGGAAGGTTATGATTGAAGTCGATTGCAAAAAATCATATGAAAATTAGATTCTATGAATCTTTTCGAAATGCAAGTTCTATTAAAAAAATAATAGTATATTATACACTAGTTTCGGTCAAAAAATCAAATTAAATCGAGGATTGTTCGAAATGATACGAAATTTATCAGATTATTTAAATATGTTACGAGGGAAGGTTATGATGGAAGTCCATGCGAAAAATCATATGAGAATTAGATTCTATGAAACATTTTGAAATTCATGTTTCGGTCTAAAAAATCATAATGTATTATACACTAATTTACATTATTTTTCGGTCAAAAATTAAATTAAATTCGGGGACTGTTTGAAATGATACGAAACTTTTTCAAGATCATTTATATATGTTAGACAAGAAGGTTATAATGGAAGTACAGGAAAAAATCAATTTAAAATTAAATTCTATAAAACGTTTTGAAATGCATGTTTCGGTCAAAAAATCATAATATATTATACACTAGTTTATACTAGTTTCGGGAAAAAATCAAATTAAATTTGGGACGGTTTGAAATAATACGAAACTTTTATGAATATTTATATATGTTATAAGGGAAGGTTATGATGGAAGTCCAAGAAAAAAATCAACTGAAAAATTAGATTCTATGGAACTTATGGAAATGCAAGTGTCTGTCAAAAAATCACTATATATGATACACTAGTTTCGGTTAAAAAATCAAATTAAATTGAGGACGGATCGAAATGATACGAAACTTTTCAGATCATTTATATATTTTAGGTAGGAAGGTTTTGATGGAAATCCATGCAAAAAATCATCTGAGAATGAGATTCTATGAAACATTTTGAAATGCAAATGTCGATTAAAAAATCATAATGTATTATACACTGGTTGATACTAGTTTCGTTCAAAAATCAAATTAAATCGGGGACTGTTTGAAATGATACGAAACTTTCTAGATCATTTATATATGTTAGGTGGGAAGGTTATGATGGAAGTCCCTGCAAAAAATCGTTTGAGAATTAGATACTATGAAACGTTTTGAAATGCAAGTTTCGGTCAAAAAATCATAATATATTATACACTAGTTTATACTAGTTTCGGTAAAAAAAATCCAATTAAATCTAGGACTGTTTGGAACGATACAAAACTTTTATGAACCTTTATATATGTTATAAGGGAAGGTTATGATTGAAGTCCATGCAAAAAATCATCTGAAAATTAGATTCTATGAATCTTTTCGAAATCCAGGTTCTGTTAAAAAAATAATAGTATATTATACACTAGTTTTGGTCAAAAAATCAAATTAAATCGAGGATTGTTCGAAATGATACGAAACTTATCAGATTATTTAAATATGTTACGAGGGAAGGTTATGATGGAAGTCCATGCGAAAAATCATATGAGAATTAGATACTTTGAAACATTTTGAAATTCAAGTTTCGGTCTAAAAAATCATAATGTATTATACACTAATTTACACTATTTTTCGGTCAAAAATTAAATTAAATTGGGGGACTGTTTGAAATGATACGAAACTTTTTCAAGATCATTTATATATGTTAGACAAGAAGGTTATAATGGAAGTACAGGAAAAAATCAATTTAAAATTAAATTCTATAAAACGTTTTGAAATGCATGTTTCGGTCAAAAAATCATAATATATTATACACTAGTTTATACTAGTTTCGGGAAAAAATCAAATTAAATTTGGGACTGTTTGAAATAATACGAAACTTTGATGAAGATTTATATATGTTATAAGGGAAGGTTATGATGGAAGTCCAAGAAAAAAATCAACTGAAAAATTAGATTCTATGGAACTTATGGAAATGCAAGTGTCTGTCAAAAAATCACTATATATGATACACTAGTTTCGGTTAAAAAATCAAATTAAATTGAGGACGGATCGAAATGATACGAAACTTTTCAGATCATTTATATATTTTAGGTAGGAAGGTTTTGATGGAAATCCATGCAAAAAATCATCTGAGAATGAGATTCTATGAAACATTTTGAAATGCAAATGTCGATTAAAAAATCATAATGTATTATACACTGGTTGATACTAGTTTCGTTCAAAAATCAAATTAAATCGGGGACTGTTTGAAATGATACGAAACTTTCTAGATCATTTATATATGTTAGGTGGGAAGGTTATGATGGAAGTCCCTGCAAAAAATCGTTTGAGAATTAGATACTATGAAACGTTTTGAAATGCAAGTTTCGGTCAAAAAATCATAATATATTATACACTAGTTTATACTAGTTTCGGTAAAAAAAATCCAATTAAATCTAGGACTGTTTGGAACGATACAAAACTTTTATGAACCTTTATATATGTTATAAGGGAAGGTTATGATTGAAGTCCATGCAAAAAATCATCTGAAAATTAGATTCTATGAATCTTTTCGAAATCCAGGTTCTGTTAAAAAAATAATAGTATATTATACACTAGTTTTGGTCAAAAAATCAAATTAAATCGAGGATTGTTCGAAATGATACGAAACTTATCAGATTATTTAAATATGTTACGAGGGAAGGTTATGATGGAAGTCCATGCGAAAAATCATATGAGAATTAGATACTTTGAAACATTTTGAAATTCAAGTTTCGGTCTAAAAAATCATAATGTATTATACACTAATTTACACTATTTTTCGGTCAAAAATTAAATTAAATTGGGGGACTGTTTGAAATGATACGAAACTTTTTCAAGATCATTTATATATGTTAGACAAGAAGGTTATAATGGAAGTACAGGAAAAAATCAATTTAAAATTAAATTCTATAAAACGTTTTGAAATGCATGTTTCGGTCAAAAAATCATAATATATTATACACTAGTTTATACTAGTTTCGGGAAAAAATCAAATTAAATTTGGGACTGTTTGAAATAATACGAAACTTTGATGAAGATTTATATATGTTATAAGGGAAGGTTATGATGGAAGTCCAAGAAAAAAATCAACTGAAAAATTAGATTCTATGGAACTTATGGAAATGCAAGTGTCTGTCAAAAAATCACTATATATGATACACTAGTTTCGGTTAAAAAATTAAATTAAATTGAGGACGGATCGAAATGATACGAAACTTTTCAGATCATTTATATATTTTAGGTAGGAAGGTTTTGATGGAAATCCATGCAAAAAATCATCTGAGAATGAGATTCTATGAAACATTTTGAAATGCAAATGTCGATTAAAAAATCATAATGTATTATACACTGGTTGATACTAGTTTCGTTCAAAAATCAAATTAAATCGGGGACTGTTTGAAATGATACGAAACTTTCTAGATCATTTATATATGTTAGGTGGGAAGGTTATGATGGAAGTCCCTGCAAAAAATCGTTTGAGAATTAGATACTATGAAACGTTTTGAAATGCAAGTTTCGGTCAAAAAATCATAATATATTATACACTAGTTTATACTAGTTTCGGTAAAAAAAATCCAATTAAATCTAGGACTGTTTGGAACGATACAAAACTTTTATGAACCTTTATATATGTTATAAGGGAAGGTTATGATTGAAGTCCATGCAAAAAATCATCTGAAAATTAGATTCTATGAATCTTTTCGAAATCCAGGTTCTGTTAAAAAAATAATAGTATATTATACACTAGTTTTGGTCAAAAAATCAAATTAA
The DNA here is from genome assembly GCA_963966055.1 of Lathyrus aphaca. NCBI lineage: Eukaryota > Viridiplantae > Streptophyta > Magnoliopsida > Fabales > Fabaceae > Lathyrus > Lathyrus aphaca. The sequence goes on along the minus strand of OZ014523.1, from coordinate 27,249,783 downwards.
ATCGAGGATTGTTCGAAATGATACGAAACTTATCAGATTATTTAAATATGTTACGAGGGAAGGTTATGATGGAAGTCCATGCGAAAAATCATATGAGAATTAGATACTTTGAAACATTTTGAAATTCAAGTTTCGGTCTAAAAAATCATAATGTATTATACACTAATTTACACTATTTTTCGGTCAAAAATTAAATTAAATTGGGGGACTGTTTGAAATGATACGAAACTTTTTCAAGATCATTTATATATGTTAGACAAGAAGGTTATAATGGAAGTACAGGAAAAAATCAATTTAAAATTAAATTCTATAAAACGTTTTGAAATGCATGTTTCGGTCAAAAAATCATAATATATTATACACTAGTTTATACTAGTTTCGGGAAAAAATCAAATTAAATTTGGGACTGTTTGAAATAATACGAAACTTTGATGAAGATTTATATATGTTATAAGGGAAGGTTATGATGGAAGTCCAAGAAAAAAATCAACTGAAAAATTAGATTCTATGGAACTTATGGAAATGCAAGTGTCTGTCAAAAAATCACTATATATGATACACTAGTTTCGGTTAAAAAATCAAATTAAATTGAGGACGGATCGAAATGATACGAAACTTTTCAGATCATTTATATATTTTAGGTAGGAAGGTTTTGATGGAAATCCATGCAAAAAATCATATGAGAATTAGATTCTATGAAACATTTTGAAATGCAAATGTCGATTAAAAAATCATAATGTATTATACACTGGTTGATACTAGTTTCGTTCAAAAATCAAATTAAATCGGGGACTGTTTGAAATGATACGAAACTTTCTAGATCATTTATATATGTTAGGTGGGAAGGTTATGATGGAAGTCCCTGCAAAAAATCGTTTGAGAATTAGATACTATAAAACGTTTTGAAATGCAAGTTTCGGTCAAAAAATCATAATATATTATACACTAGTTTATACTAGTTTCGATAAAAAAAATCCATTTAAATCTAGGACTGTTTGGAACGATACAAAACTTTTATGAACCTTTATATATGTTATAAGGGAAGGTTATGATTGAAGTCGATTGCAAAAAATCATATGAAAATTAGATTCTATGAATCTTTTCGAAATGCAAGTTCTATTAAAAAAATAATAGTATATTATACACTAGTTTCGGTCAAAAAATCAAATTAAATCGAGGATTGTTCGAAATGATACGAAATTTATCAGATTATTTAAATATGTTACGAGGGAAGGTTATGATGGAAGTCCATGCGAAAAATCATATGAGAATTAGATTCTATGAAACATTTTGAAATTCATGTTTCGGTCTAAAAAATCATAATGTATTATACACTAATTTACATTATTTTTCGGTCAAAAATAAAATTAAATTCGGGGACTGTTTGAAATGATACGAAACTTTTTCAAGATCATTTATATATGTTAGACAAGAAGGTTATAATGGAAGTACAGGAAAAAATCAATTTAAAATTAAATTCTATAAAACGTTTTGAAATGCATGTTTCGGTCAAAAAATCATAATATATTATACACTAGTTTATACTAGTTTCGGGAAAAAATCAAATTAAATTTGGGACGGTTTGAAATAATACGAAACTTTTATGAATATTTATATATGTTATAAGGGAAGGTTATGATGGAAGTCCAAGAAAAAAATCAACTGAAAAATTAGATTCTATGGAACTTATGGAAATGCAAGTGTCTGTCAAAAAATCACTATATATGATACACTAGTTTCGGTTAAAAAATCAAATTAAATTGAGGACGGATCGAAATGATACGAAACTTTTCAGATCATTTATATATTTTAGGTAGGAAGGTTTTGATGGAAATCCATGCAAAAAATCATCTGAGAATGAGATTCTATGAAACATTTTGAAATGCAAATGTCGATTAAAAAATCATAATGTATTATACACTGGTTGATACTAGTTTCGTTCAAAAATCAAATTAAATCGGGGACTGTTTGAAATGATACGAAACTTTCTAGATCATTTATATATGTTAGGTGGGAAGGTTATGATGGAAGTCCCTGCAAAAAATCGTTTGAGAATTAGATACTATGAAACGTTTTGAAATGCAAGTTTCGGTCAAAAAATCATAATATATTATACACTAGTTTATACTAGTTTCGGTAAAAAAAATCCAATTAAATCTAGGACTGTTTGGAACGATACAAAACTTTTATGAACCTTTATATATGTTATAAGGGAAGGTTATGATTGAAGTCCATGCAAAAAATCATCTGAAAATTAGATTCTATGAATCTTTTCGAAATCCAGGTTCTGTTAAAAAAATAATAGTATATTATACACTAGTTTTGGTCAAAAAATCAAATTAAATCGAGGATTGTTCGAAATGATACGAAACTTATCAGATTATTTAAATATGTTACGAGGGAAGGTTATGATGGAAGTCCATGCGAAAAATCATATGAGAATTAGATACTTTGAAACATTTTGAAATTCAAGTTTCGGTCTAAAAAATCATAATGTATTATACACTAATTTACACTATTTTTCGGTCAAAAATTAAATTAAATTGGGGGACTGTTTGAAATGATACGAAACTTTTTCAAGATCATTTATATATGTTAGACAAGAAGGTTATAATGGAAGTACAGGAAAAAATCAATTTAAAATTAAATTCTATAAAACGTTTTGAAATGCATGTTTCGGTCAAAAAATCATAATATATTATACACTAGTTTATACTAGTTTCGGGAAAAAATCAAATTAAATTTGGGACTGTTTGAAATAATACGAAACTTTGATGAAGATTTATATATGTTATAAGGGAAGGTTATGATGGAAGTCCAAGAAAAAAATCAACTGAAAAATTAGATTCTATGGAACTTATGGAAATGCAAGTGTCTGTCAAAAAATCACTATATATGATACACTAGTTTCGGTTAAAAAATCAAATTAAATTGAGGACGGATCGAAATGATACGAAACTTTTCAGATCATTTATATATTTTAGGTAGGAAGGTTTTGATGGAAATCCATGCAAAAAATCATCTGAGAATGAGATTCTATGAAACATTTTGAAATGCAAATGTCGATTAAAAAATCATAATGTATTATACACTGGTTGATACTAGTTTCGTTCAAAAATCAAATTAAATCGGGGACTGTTTGAAATGATACGAAACTTTCTAGATCATTTATATATGTTAGGTGGGAAGGTTATGATGGAAGTCCCTGCAAAAAATCGTTTGAGAATTAGATACTATGAAACGTTTTGAAATGCAAGTTTCGGTCAAAAAATCATAATATATTATACACTAGTTTATACTAGTTTCGGTAAAAAAAATCCAATTAAATCTAGGACTGTTTGGAACGATACAAAACTTTTATGAACCTTTATATATGTTATAAGGGAAGGTTATGATTGAAGTCCATGCAAAAAATCATCTGAAAATTAGATTCTATGAATCTTTTCGAAATCCAGGTTCTGTTAAAAAAATAATAGTATATTATACACTAGTTTTGGTCAAAAAATCAAATTAAATCGAGGATTGTTCGAAATGATACGAAACTTATCAGATTATTTAAATATGTTACGAGGGAAGGTTATGATGGAAGTCCATGCGAAAAATCATATGAGAATTAGATACTTTGAAACATTTTGAAATTCAAGTTTCGGTCTAAAAAATCATAATGTATTATACACTAATTTACACTATTTTTCGGTCAAAAATTAAATTAAATTGGGGGACTGTTTGAAATGATACGAAACTTTTTCAAGATCATTTATATATGTTAGACAAGAAGGTTATAATGGAAGTACAGGAAAAAATCAATTTAAAATTAAATTCTATAAAACGTTTTGAAATGCATGTTTCGGTCAAAAAATCATAATATATTATACACTAGTTTATACTAGTTTCGGGAAAAAATCAAATTAAATTTGGGACTGTTTGAAATAATACGAAACTTTGATGAAGATTTATATATGTTATAAGGGAAGGTTATGATGGAAGTCCAAGAAAAAAATCAACTGAAAAATTAGATTCTATGGAACTTATGGAAATGCAAGTGTCTGTCAAAAAATTACTATATATGATACACTAGTTTCGGTTAAAAAATCAAATTAAATTGAGGACGGATCGAAATGATACGAAACTTTTCAGATCATTTATATATTTTAGGTAGGAAGGTTTTGATGGAAATCCATGCAAAAAATCATCTGAGAATGAGATTCTATGAAACATTTTGAAATGCAAATGTCGATTAAAAAATCATAATGTATTATACACTGGTTGATACTAGTTTCGTTCAAAAATCAAATTAAATCGGGGACTGTTTGAAATGATACGAAACTTTCTAGATCATTTATATATGTTAGGTGGGAAGGTTATGATGGAAGTCCCTGCAAAAAATCGTTTGAGAATTAGATTCTATGAAACGTTTTGAAATGCAAGTTTCGGTCAAAAAATCATAATATATTATACACTAGTTTATACTAGTTTCGGTAAAAAAAATCCAATTAAATCTAGGACTGTTTGGAACGATACAAAACTTTTATGAACCTTTATATATGTTATAAGGGAAGGTTATTATTGAAGTCCATGCAAAAAATCATCTGAAAATTAGATTCTATGAATCTTTTCGAAATGCAAGTTCTGTTAAAAAAATAATAGTATATTATACACTAGTTTCGGTCAAAAAATCAAATTAAATCGAGGATTGTTCGAAATGATACGAAATTTATCAGATTATTTAAATATGTTACGAGAGAAGGTTATGATGGAAGTCCATGCGAAAAATCATATGAGAATTAGATACTATGAAACATTTTGAAATTCAAGTTTCGGTCTAAAAAATCATAATGTATTATACACTAATTTACATTATTTTTCGGTCAAAAATTAAATTAAATTCGGGGACTGTTTGAAATGATACAAAACTTTTTCAAGATCGTTTATATATGTTAGACAAGAAGGTTATAATGGAAGTACAGGAAAAAATCAATTTAGAATTAAATTCTATAAAACGTTTTGAAATGCATGTTTCGGTCAATAAATCATAATATATTATACACTAGTTTATACAAGTTTCGGGAAAAAAAATCAAATTAAATTTGGGACTGTTCGAAATAATACCAAAATTTTATGAACATTTATGTATGTTATAAGGGAAGGTTATGATGGAAGTCCAAGCAAAAAATCATCCGAAATTAGATTCTATGAAACTTTTGGAAATGCAAGTGTCGGTCAAAAAATCATAATATATGATACACTAGTTTCGGTTATAAAATCAAATTAAATTGAGGACGGATCGAAATGATACGAAACTTTTCAGATCATTTATATATTTTAGGTAGGAAGGTTTTGATGGAAATCCATGCAAAAAATCATATGAGAATTAGATTCTATGAAACATTTTGAAATGCAAATGTCGATTAAAAAATCATAATGTATTATACACTGGTTGATACTAGTTTCGTTCAAAAATCAAATTAAATCGGGGACTGTTTGAAATGATACGAAACTTTCTAGATCATTTATATATCTTAGGTGGGAAGGTTATGATGGAAGTCCCTGTAAAAAATCGTTTGAGAATTAGATACTATGAAATGTTTTGAAATGCAAGTTTCGGTCAAAAAATTATAATATATTATACACTAGTTTATACTAGTTTCGGTAAAAAAATCCCATTAAATCTAGGACTGTTTGGAACGATACAAAACTTTTATGAACCTTTATATATGTTATAAGGGAAGGTTATGATTGAAGTCCATGCAAAAAATCATCTGAAAATTAGATTCTATGAATCTTTTCGAAATCCAGGTTCTGTTAAAAAAATAATAGTATATTATACACTAGTTTCGGTCAAAAAATCAAATTAAATCGAGGATTGTTCGAAATGATACGAAACTTATTAGATTATTTAAATATGTTACGAGGGAAGGTTATGATGGAAGTCCATGCGAAAAATCATATGAGAATTAGATACTTTGAAACATTTTGAAATTCAAGTTTCGGTCTAAAAAATCATAATGTATTATACACTAATTTACACTATTTTTCGGTCAAAAATTAAATTAAATTGGGGGACTGTTTGAAATGATACGAAACTTTTTCAAGATCATTTATATATGTTAGACAAGAAGGTTATAATGGAAGTACAGGAAAAAATCAATTTAAAATTAAATTCTATAAAACGTTTTGAAATGCATGTTTCGGTCAAAAAATCATAATATATTATACACTAGTTTATACTAGTTCCGGGAAAAAATCAAATTAAATTTGGGACTGTTTGAAATAATACGAAACTTTGATGAAGATTTATATATGTTATAAGGGAAGGTTATGATGGAAGTCCAAGAAAAAAATCAACTGAAAAATTAGATTCTATGGAACTTATGGAAATGCAAGTGTCTGTCAAAAAATCACTACATATGATACACTAGTTTCGGTTAAAAAATCAAATTAAATTGAGGACGGATCGAAATGATACGAAACTTTTCAGATCATTTATATATTTTAGGTAGGAAGGTTTTGATGGAAATCCATGCAAAAAATCATATGAGAATTAGATTCTATGAAACATTTTGAAATGCAAATGTCGATTAAAAAATCATAATGTATTATACACTGGTTGATACTAGTTTCGTTCAAAAATCAAATTAAATTGGGGACTGTTTGAAATGATACGAAACTTTCTAGATCATTTATATATGTTAGGTGGGAAGGTTATGATGGAAGTCCCTGCAAAAAATCGTTTGAGAATTAGATACTATAAAACGTTTTGAAATGCAAGTTTCGGTCAAAAAATCATAATATATTATACACTAGTTTATACTAGTTTCGATAAAAAAAATCCATTTAAATCTAGGACTGTTTGGAACGATACAAAACTTTTATGAACCTTTATATATGTTATAAGGGAAGGTTATGATTGAAGTCGATTGCAAAAAATCATATGAAAATTAGATTCTATGAATCTTTTCGAAATGCAAGTTCTATTAAAAAAATAATAGTATATTATACACTAGTTTCGGTCAAAAAATCAAATTAAATCGAGGATTGTTCGAAATGATACGAAATTTATCAGATTATTTAAATATGTTACGAGGGAAGGTTATGATGGAAGTCCATGCGAAAAATCATATGAGAATTAGATTCTATGAAACATTTTGAAATTCATGTTTCGGTCTAAAAAATCATAATGTATTATACACTAATTTACATTATTTTTCGGTCAAAAATAAAATTAAATTCGGGGACTGTTTGAAATGATACGAAACTTTTTCAAGATCATTTATATATGTTAGACAAGAAGGTTATAATGGAAGTACAGGAAAAAATAAATTTAAAATTAAATTCTATAAAACGTTTTGAAATGCATGTTTCGGTCAAAAAATCATAATATATTATACACTAGTTTATACTAGTTTCGGGAAAAAATCAAATTAAATTTGGGACTGTTTGAAATAATACGAAACTTTGATGAAGATTTATATATGTTATAAGGGAAGGTTATGATGGAAGTCCAAGAAAAAAATCAACTGAAAAATTAGATTCTATGGAACTTATGGAAATGCAAGTGTCTGTCAAAAAATCACTATATATGATACACTAGTTTCGGTTAAAAAATCAAATTAAATTGAGGACGGATCGAAATGATACGAAACTTTTCAGATCATTTATATATTTTAGGTAGGAAGGTTTTGATGGAAATCCATGCAAAAAATCATCTGAGAATGAGATTCTATGAAACATTTTGAAATGCAAATGTCGATTAAAAAATCATAATGTATTATACACTGGTTGATACTAGTTTCGTTCAAAAATCAAATTAAATCGGGGACTGTTTGAAATGATACGAAACTTTCTAGATCATTTATATATGTTAGGTGGGAAGGTTATGATGGAAGTCCCTGCAAAAAATCGTTTGAGAATTAGATACTATGAAACGTTTTGAAATGCAAGTTTCGGTCAAAAAATCATAATATATTATACACTAGTTTATACTAGTTTCGGTAAAAAAAATCCAATTAAATCTAGGACTGTTTGGAACGATACAAAACTTTTATGAACCTTTATATATGTTATAAGGGAAGGTTATGATTGAAGTCCATGCAAAAAATCATCTGAAAATTAGATTCTATGAATCTTTTCGAAATCCAGGTTCTGTTAAAAAAATAATAGTATATTATACACTAGTTTTGGTCAAAAAATCAAATTAAATCGAGGATTGTTCGAAATGATACGAAACTTATCAGATTATTTAAATATGTTACGAGGGAAGGTTATGATGGAAGTCCATGCGAAAAATCATATGAGAATTAGATACTTTGAAACATTTTGAAATTCAAGTTTCGGTCTAAAAAATCAAAATGTATTATACACTAATTTACACTATTTTTCGGTCAAAAATTAAATTAAATTGGGGGACTGTTTGAAATGATACGAAACTTTTTCAAGATCATTTATATATGTTAGACAAGAAGGTTATAATGGAAGTACAGGAAAAAATCAATTTAAAATTAAATTCTATAAAACGTTTTGAAATGCATGTTTCGGTCAAAAAATCATAATATATTATACACTAGTTTATACTAGTTTCGGGAAAAAATCAAATTAAATTTGGGACTGTTTGAAATAATACGAAACTTTGATGAAGATTTATATATGTTATAAGGGAAGGTTATGATGGAAGTCCAAGAAAAAAATCAACTGAAAAATTAGATTCTATGGAACTTATGGAAATGCAAGTGTCTGTCAAAAAATTACTATATATGATACACTAGTTTCGGTTAAGAAATCAAATTAAATTGAGGACGGATCGAAATGATACGAAACTTTTCAGATCATTTATATATTTTAGGTAGGAAGGTTTTGATGGAAATCCATGCAAAAAATCATCTGAGAATGAGATTCTATGAAACATTTTGAAATGCAAATGTCGATTAAAAAATCATAATGTATTATACACTGGTTGATACTAGTTTCGTTCAAAAATCAAATTAAATCGGGGACTGTTTGAAATGATACGAAACTTTCTAGATCATTTATATATGTTAGGTGGGAAGGTTATGATGGAAGTCCCTGCAAAAAATCGTTTGAGAATTAGATTCTATGAAACGTTTTGAAATGCAAGTTTCGGTCAAAAAATCATAATATATTATACACTAGTTTATACTAGTTTCGGTAAAAAAAATCCAATTAAATCTAGGACTGTTTGGAACGATACAAAACTTTTATGAACCTTTATATATGTTATAAGGGAAGGTTATGATTGAAGTCCATGCAAAAAATCATCTGAAAATTAGATTCTATGAATCTTTTCGAAATGCAAGTTCTGTTAAAAAAATAATAGTATATTATACACTAGTTTCGGTCAAAAAATCAAATTAAATCGAGGATTGTTCGAAATGATACGAAATTTATCAGATTATTTAAATATGTTACGAGAGAAGGTTATGATGGAAGTCCATGCGAAAAATCATATGAGAATTAGATACTATGAAACATTTTGAAATTCAAGTTTCGGTCTAAAAAATCATAATGTATTATACACTAATTTACATTATTTTTCGGTCAAAAATTAAATTAAATTCGGGGACTGTTTGAAATGATACAAAACTTTTTCAAGATCGTTTATATATGTTAGACAAGAAGGTTATAATGGAAGTACAGGAAAAAATCAATTTAGAATTAAATTCTATAAAACGTTTTGAAATGCATGTTTCGGTCAATAAATCATAATATATTATACACTAGTTTATACAAGTTTCGGGAAAAAAAATCAAATTAAATTTGGGACTGTTCGAAATAATACCAAAATTTTATGAACATTTATGTATGTTATAAGGGAAGGTTATGATGGAAGTCCAAGCAAAAAATCATCTGAAATTAGATTCTATGAAACTTTTGGAAATGCAAGTGTCGGTCAAAAAATCATAATATATGATACACTAGTTTCGGTTATAAAATCAAATTAAATTGAGGACGGATCTAAATGATACGAAACTTTTCAGATCATTTATATATTTTAGGTAGGAAGGTTTTGATGGAAATCCATGCAAAAAATCATATGAGAATTAGATTCTATGAAACATTTTGAAATGCAAATGTCGATTAAAAAATCATAATGTATTATACACTGGTTGATACTAGTTTCGTTCAAAAATCAAATTAAATCGGGGACTGTTTGAAATGATACGAAACTTTCTAGATCATTTATATATCTTAGGTGGGAAGGTTATGATGGAAGTCCCTGCAAAAAATTGTTTGAGAATTAGATACTATGAAATGTTTTGAAATGCAAGTTTCGGTCAAAAAATTATAATATATTATACACTAGTTTATACTAGTTTCGGTAAAAAAATCCCATTAAATCTAGGACTGTTTGGAACGATACAAAACTTTTATGAACCTTTATATATGTTATAAGGGAAGGTTATTATTGAAGTCCATGCAAAAAATCATCTGAAAATTAGATTCTATGAATCTTTTCGAAATCCAGGTTCTGTTAAAAAAATAATAGTATATTATACACTAGTTTCGGTCAAAAAATCAAATTAAATCGAGGATTGTTCGAAATGATACGAAACTTATTAGATTATTTAAATATGTTACGAGGGAAGGTTATGATGGAAGTCCATGCGAAAAATCATATGAGAATTAGATACTTTGAAACATTTTGAAATTCAAGTTTCGGTCTAAAAAATCATAATGTATTATACACTAATTTACACTATTTTTCGGTCAAAAATTAAATTAAATTGGGGGACTGTTTGAAATGATACGAAACTTTTTCAAGATCATTTATATATGTTAGACAAGAAGGTTATAATGGAAGTACAGGAAAAAATCAATTTAAAATTAAATTCTATAAAACGTTTTGAAATGCATGTTTCGGTCAAAAAATCATAATATATTATACACTAGTTTATACTAGTTTCGGGAAAAAATCAAATTAAATTTGGGACTGTTTGAAATAATACGAAACTTTGATGAAGATTTATATATGTTATAAGGGAAGGTTATGATGGAAGTCCAAGAAAAAAATCAACTGAAAAATTAGATTCTATGGAACTTATGGAAATGCAAGTGTCTGTCAAAAAATCACTATATATGATACACTAGTTTCGGTTAAAAAATCAAATTAAATTGAGGACGGATCGAAATGATACGAAACTTTTCAGATCATTTATATATTTTAGGTAGGAAGGTTTTGATTGAAATCCATGCAAAAAATCATATGAGAATTAGATTCTATGAAACATTTTGAAATGCAAATGTCGATTAAAAAATCATAATGTATTATACACTGGTTGATACTAGTTTCGTTCAAAAATCAAATTAAATCGGGGACTGTTTGAAATGATACGAAACTTTCTAGATCATTTATATATGTTAGGTGGGAAGGTTATGATGGAAGTCCCTGCAAAAAATCGTTTGAGAATTAGATACTATAAAACGTTTTGAAATGCAAGTTTCGGTCAAAAAATCATAATATATTATACACTAGTTTATACTAGTTTCGATAAAAAAAATCCATTTAAATCTAGGACTGTTTGGAACGATACAAAACTTTTATGAACCTTTATATATGTTATAAGGGAAGGTTATGATTGAAGTCGATTGCAAAAAATCATATGAAAATTAGATTCTATGAATCTTTTCGAAATGCAAGTTCTATTAAAAAAATAATAGTATATTATACACTAGTTTCGGTCAAAAAATCAAATTAAATCGAGGATTGTTCGAAATGATACGAAATTTATCAGATTATTTAAATATGTTACGAGGGAAGGTTATGATGGAAGTCCATGCGAAAAATCATATGAGAATTAGATTCTATGAAACATTTTGAAATTCATGTTTCGGTCTAAAAAATCATAATGTATTATACACTAATTTACATTATTTTTCGGTCAAAAATAAAATTAAATTCGGGGACTGTTTGAAATGATACGAAACTTTTTCAAGATCATTTATATATGTTAGACAAGAAGGTTATAATGGAAGTACAGGAAAAAATCAATTTAGAATTAAATTCTATAAAACGTTTTGAAATGCATGTTTCGGTCAATAAATCATAATATATTATACACTAGTTTATACAAATTTCGGGAAAAAAAATCAAATTAAATTTGGGACTGTTTGAAATAATACCAAAATTTTATGAACATTTATATATGTTATAAGGGAAGGTTATGATGGAAGTCCAAGCAAAAAATCATCCGAAATTAGATTCTATGAAACTTTTGGAAATGCAAGTGTCGGTCAAAAAATCATAATATATGATACACTAGTTTCGGTTATAAAATCAAATTAAATTGAGGACGGATCGGAATGATACGAAACTTTTCAGATCATTTATATATTTTAGGTAGGAAGGTTTTGATGGAAATCCATGCAAAAAATCATCTGAGAATTAGATTCTATGAAACATTTTGAAATGCAAATGTCGATTAAAAAATCATAATGTATTATACACTGGTTGATACTAGTTTCGTTCAAAAATCAAATTAAATCGGGGACTGTTTGAAATGATACGAAACTTTCTAGATCATTTATATATTTTAGGTGGGAAGGTTATGATGGAAGTCCCTGCAAAAAATCATTTGAGAATTAGATACTATGAAATGTTTTGAAATGCAAGTTTCGGTCAAAAAATCATAATATATTATACACTAGTTTATACTAGTTTCGGTAAAAAAAATCCAATTAAATCTAGGACTGTTTGGAACGATACAAAACTTTTATGAACCTTTATATATGTTATAAGGGAAGGTTATGATTGAAGTCCATGCAAAAAATCATCTGAAAATTAGATTCTATGAATCTTTTCGAAATGCAAGTTCTGTTAAAAAAATAATAGTATATTATACACTAGTTTCGGTCAAAAAATCAAATTAAATCGAGGATTGTTCGAAATGATACGAAATTTATCAGATTATTTAAATATGTTACGAGAGAAGGTTATGATGGAAGTCCATGCGAAAAATCATATGAGAATTAGATACTATGAAACATTTTGAAATTCAAGTTTCGGTCTAAAAAATCATAATGTATTATACACTAATTTACATTATTTTTCGGTCAAAAATTAAATTAAATTCGGGGACTGTTTGAAATGATACAAAACTTTTTCAAGATCGTTTATATATGTTAGACAAGAAGGTTATAATGGAAGTACAGGAAAAAATCAATTTAGAATTAAATTCTATAAAACGTTTTGAAATGCATGTTTCGGTCAATAAATCATAATATATTATACACTAGTTTATACAAGTTTCGGGAAAAAAAATCAAATTAAATTTGGGACTGTTCGAAATAATACCAAAATTTTATGAACATTTATGTATGTTATAAGGGAAGGTTATGATGGAAGTCCAAGCAAAAAATCATCTGAAATTAGATTCTATGAAACTTTTGGAAATGCAAGTGTCGGTCAAAAAATCATAATATATGATACACTAGTTTCGGTTATAAAATCAAATTAAATTGAGGACGGATCTAAATGATACGAAACTTTTCAGATCATTTATATATTTTAGGTAGGAAGGTTTTGATGGAAATCCATGCAAAAAATCATATGAGAATTAGATTCTATGAAACATTTTGAAATGCAAATGTCGATTAAAAAATCATAATGTATTATACACTGGTTGATACTAGTTTCGTTCAAAAATCAAATTAAATCGGGGACTGTTTGAAATGATACGAAACTTTCTAGATCATTTATATATCTTAGGTGGGAAGGTTATGATGGAAGTCCCTGCAAAAAATCGTTTGAGAATTAGATACTATGAAATGTTTTGAAATGCAAGTTTCGGTCAAAAAATTATAATATATTATACACTAGTTTATACTAGTTTCGGTAAAAAAATCCCATTAAATCTAGGACTGTTTGGAACGATACAAAACTTTTATGAACCTTTATATATGTTATAAGGGAAGGTTATGATTGAAGTCCATGCAAAAAATCATCTGAAAATTAGATTCTATGAATCTTTTCGAAATCCAGGTTCTGTTAAAAAAATAATAGTATATTATACACTAGTTTCGGTCAAAAAATCAAATTAAATCGAGGATTGTTCGAAATGATACGAAACTTATTAGATTATTTAAATATGTTACGAGGGAAGGTTATGATGGAAGTCCATGCGAAAAATCATATGAGAATTAGATACTTTGAAACATTTTGAAATTCAAGTTTCGGTCTAAAAAATCATAATGTATTATACACTAATTTACACTATTTTTCGGTCAAAAATTAAATTAAATTGGGGGACTGTTTGAAATGATACGAAACTTTTTCAAGATCATTTATATATGTTAGACAAGAAGGTTATAATGGAAGTACAGGAAAAAATCAATTTAAAATTAAATTCTATAAAATGTTTTGAAATGCATGTTTCGGTCAAAAAATCATAATATATTATACACTAGTTTATACTAGTTTCGGGAAAAAATCAAATTAAATTTGGGACTGTTTGAAATAATACGAAACTTTGATGAAGATTTATATATGTTATAAGGGAAGGTTATGATGGAAGTCCAAGAAAAAAATCAACTGAAAAATTAGATTCTATGGAACTTATGGAAATGCAAGTGTCTGTCAAAAAATCACTATATATGATACACTAGTTTCGGTTAAAAAATCAAATTAAATTGAGGACGGATCGAAATGATACGAAACTTTTCAGATCATTTATATATTTTAGGTAGGAAGGTTTTGATGGAAATCCATGCAAAAAATCATATGAGAATTAGATTCTATGAAACATTTTGAAATGCAAATGTCGATTAAAAAATCATAATGTATTATACACTGGTTGATACTAGTTTCGTTCAAAAATCAAATTAAATCGGGGACTGTTTGAAATGATACGAAACTTTCTAGATCATTTATATATGTTAGGTGGGAAGGTTATGATGGAAGTCCCTGCAAAAAATCGTTTGAGAATTAGATACTATAAAACGTTTTGAAATGCAAGTTTCGGTCAAAAAATCATAATATATTATACACTAGTTTATACTAGTTTCGATAAAAAAAATCCATTTAAATCTAGGACTGTTTGGAACGATACAAAACTTTTATGAACCTTTATATATGTTATAAGGGAAGGTTATGATTGAAGTCGATTGCAAAAAATCATATGAAAATTAGATTCTATGAATCTTTTCGAAATGCAAGTTCTATTAAAAAAATAATAGTATATTATACACTAGTTTCGGTCAAAAAATCAAATTAAATCGAGGATTGTTCGAAATGATACGAAATTTATCAGATTATTTAAATATGTTACGAGGGAAGGTTATGATGGAAGTCCATGCGAAAAATCATATGAGAATTAGATTCTATGAAACATTTTGAAATTCATGTTTCGGTCTAAAAAATCATAATGTATTATACACTAATTTACATTATTTTTCGGTCAAAAATTAAATTAAATTCGGGGACTGTTTGAAATGATACAAAACTTTTTCAAGATCGTTTATATATGTTAGACAAGAAGGTTATAATGGAAGTACAGGAAAAAATCAATTTAGAATTAAATTCTATAAAACGTTTTGAAATGCATGTTTCGGTCAATAAATCATAATATATTATACACTAGTTTATACAAGTTTCGGGAAAAAAAATCAAATTAAATTTGGGACTGTTTGAAATAATACCAAAATTTTATGAACATTTATATATGTTATAAGGGAAGGTTATGATGGAAGTCCAAGCAAAAAATCATCCGAAATTAGATTCTATGAAACTTTTGGAAATGCAAGTGTCGGTCAAAAAATCATAATATATGATACACTAGTTTCGGTTATAAAATCAAATTAAATTGAGGACGGATCGGAATGATACGAAACTTTTCAGATCATTTATATATTTTAGGTAGGAAGGTTTTGATGGAAATCCATGCAAAAAATCATCTGAGAATTAGATTCTATGAAACATTTTGAAATGCAAATGTCGATTAAAAAATCATAATGTATTATACACTGGTTGATACTAGTTTCGTTCAAAAATCAAATTAAATCGGGGACTGTTTGAAATGATACGAAACTTTCTAGATCATTTATATATTTTAGGTGGGAAGGTTATGATGGAAGTCCCTGCAAAAAATCATTTGAGAATTAGATACTATGAAATGTTTTGAAATGCAAGTTTCGGTCAAAAAATCATAATATATTATACACTAGTTTATACTAGTTTCGGTAAAAAAAATCCAATTAAATCTAGGACTGTTTGGAACGATACAAAACTTTTATGAACCTTTATATATGTTATAAGGGAAGGTTATGATTGAAGTCCTTGCAAAAAATCATCTGAAAATTAGATTCTATGAATCTTTTCGAAATGCAAGTTCTGTTAAAAAAATAATAGTATATTATACACTAGTTTCGGTCAAAAAATCAAATTAAATCGAGGATTGTTCGAAATGATACGAAATTTATCAGATTATTTAAATATGTTACGAGAGAAGGTTATGATGGAAGTCCATGCGAAAAATCATATGAGAATTAGATACTATGAAACATTTTGAAATTCAAGTTTCGGTCTAAAAAATCATAATGTATTATACACTAATTTACATTATTTTTCGGTCAAAAATTAAATTAAATTCGGGGACTGTTTGAAATGATACAAAACTTTTTCAAGATCGTTTATATATGTTAGACAAGAAGGTTATAATGGAAGTACAGGAAAAAATCAATTTAGAATTAAATTCTATAAAATGTTTTGAAATGCATGTTTCGGTCAATAAATCATAATATATTATACACTAGTTTATACAAGTTTCGGGAAAAAAAATCAAATTAAATTTGGGACTGTTCGAAATAATACCAAAATTTTATGAACATTTATGTATGTTATAAGGGAAGGTTATGATGGAAGTCCAAGCAAAAAATCATCTGAAATTAGATTCTATGAAACTTTTGGAAATGCAAGTGTCGGTCAAAAAATCATAATATATGATACACTAGTTTCGGTTATAAAATCAAATTAAATTGAGGACGGATCTAAATGATACGAAACTTTTCAGATCATTTATATATTTTAGGTAGGAAGGTTTTGATGGAAATCCATGCAAAAAATCATATGAGAATTAGATTCTATGAAACATTTTGAAATGCAAATGTCGATTAAAAAATCATAATGTATTATACACTGGTTGATACTAGTTTCGTTCAAAAATCAAATTAAATCGGGGACTGTTTGAAATGATACGAAACTTTCTAGATCATTTATATATCTTAGGTGGGAAGGTTATGATGGAAGTCCCTGCAAAAAATCGTTTGAGAATTAGATACTATGAAATGTTTTGAAATGCAAGTTTCGGTCAAAAAATTATAATATATTATACACTAGTTTATACTAGTTTCGGTAAAAAAATCCCATTAAATCTAGGACTGTTTGGAACGATACAAAACTTTTATGAACCTTTATATATGTTATAAGGGAAGGTTATGATTGAAGTCCATGCAAAAAATCATCTGAAAATTAGATTCTATGAATCTTTTCGAAATCCAGGTTCTGTTAAAAAAATAATAGTATATTATACACTAGTTTCGGTCAAAAAATCAAATTAAATCGAGGATTGTTCGAAATGATACGAAACTTATTAGATTATTTAAATATGTTACGAGGGAAGGTTATGATGGAAGTCCATGCGAAAAATCATATGAGAATTAGATACTTTGAAACATTTTGAAATTCAAGTTTCGGTCTAAAAAATCATAATGTATTATACACTAATTTACACTATTTTTCGGTCAAAAATTAAATTAAATTGGGGGACTGTTTGAAATGATACGAAACTTTTTCAAGATCATTTATATATGTTAGACAAGAAGGTTATAATGGAAGTACAGGAAAAAATCAATTTAGAATTAAATTCTATAAAACGTTTTGAAATGCATGTTTCGGTCAAAAAATCATAATATATTATACACTAGTTTATACTAGTTTCGGGAAAAAATCAAATTAAATTTGGGACTGTTTGAAATAATACGAAACTTTGATGAAGATTTATATATGTTATAAGGGAAGGTTATGATGGAAGTCCAAGAAAAAAATCAACAGAAAAATTAGATTCTATGGAACTTATGGAAATGCAAGTGTCTGTCAAAAAATCACTATATATGATACACTAGTTTCGGTTAAAAAATCAAATTAAATTGAGGACGGATCGAAATGATACGAAACTTTTCAGATCATTTATATATTTTAGGTAGGAAGGTTTTGATGGAAATCCATGCAAAAAATCATATGAGAATTAGATTCTATGAAACATTTTGAAATGCAAATGTCGATTAAAAAATCATAATGTATTATACACTGGTTGATACTAGTTTCGTTCAAAAATCAAATTAAATCGGGGACTGTTTGAAATGATACGAAACTTTCTAGATCATTTATATATGTTAGGTGGGAAGGTTATGATGGAAGTCCCTGCAAAAAATCGTTTGAGAATTAGATACTATAAAACGTTTTGAAATGCAAGTTTCGGTCAAAAAATCATAATATATTATACACTAGTTTATACTAGTTTCGATAAAAAAAATCCATTTAAATCTAGGACTGTTTGGAACGATACAAAACTTTTATGAACCTTTATATATGTTATAAGGGAAGGTTATGATTGAAGTCGATTGCAAAAAATCATATGAAAATTAGATTCTATGAATCTTTTCGAAATGCAAGTTCTATTAAAAAAATAATAGTATATTATACACTAGTTTCGGTCAAAAAATCAAATTAAATCGAGGATTGTTCGAAATGATACGAAATTTATCAGATTATTTAAATATGTTACGAGGGAAGGTTATGATGGAAGTCCATGCGAAAAATCATATGAGAATTAGATTCTATGAAACATTTTGAAATTCATGTTTCGGTCTAAAAAATCATAATGTATTATACACTAATTTACATTATTTTTCGGTCAAAAATAAAATTAAATTCGGGGACTGTTTGAAATGATACGAAACTTTTTCAAGATCATTTATATATGTTAGACAAGAAGGTTATAATGGAAGTACAGGAAAAAATCAATTTAGAATTAAATTCTATAAAACGTTTTGAAATGCATGTTTCGGTCAATAAATCATAATATATTATACACTAGTTTATACAAATTTCGGGAAAAAAAATCAAATTAAATTTGGGACTGTTTGAAATAATACCAAAATTTTATGAACATTTATATATGTTATAAGGGAAGGTTATGATGGAAGTCCAAGCAAAAAATCATCCGAAATTAGATTCTATGAAACTTTTGGAAATGCAAGTGTCGGTCAAAAAATCATAATATATGATACACTAGTTTCGGTTATAAAATCAAATTAAATTGAGGACGGATCGGAATGATACGAAACTTTTCAGATCATTTATATATTTTAGGTAGGAAGGTTTTGATGGAAATCCATGCAAAAAATCATCTGAGAATTAGATTCTATGAAACATTTTGAAATGCAAATGTCGATTAAAAAATCATAATGTATTATACACTGGTTGATACTAGTTTCGTTCAAAAATCAAATTAAATCGGGGACTGTTTGAAATGATACGAAACTTTCTAGATCATTTATATATTTTAGGTGGGAAGGTTATGATGGAAGTCCCTGCAAAAAATCATTTGAGAATTAGATACTATGAAATGTTTTGAAATGCAAGTTTCGGTCAAAAAATCATAATATATTATACACTAGTTTATACTAGTTTCGGTAAAAAAAATCCAATTAAATCTAGGACTGTTTGGAACGATACAAAACTCTTATGAACCTTTTTATATGTTTTAAGGGAAGGTTATGATTGAAGTCCATGCAAAAATCATCTGAAAATTAGATTCTATGAATCTTTTCGAAATGCAAGTTCTGTTAAAAAAATAATAGTATATTATACACTAGTTTCGGTCAAAAAATCAAATTAAATCGAGGATTGTTCGAAATCATACGAAACTTATCAGATCATTTAAATATGTTACGAGGGAAGGTTATGATGGAAGTCCATGCGAAAAATCATCTGAGAATTAGATTCTATGAAACATTTTGAAATTCAAGTTTCGGTCTAAAAAATCATAATGTATTATACACTAATTTACACTATTTTTCGGTCAAAAATCAAATTAAATTGGGGGATTGTTTGAAATGATACGAAATTTTTTCATATCATTTATATATGTTAGAAAAGAAGGTTATAATGGAAGTACAGGAAAAAAATCAATTTAGAATTAAATTCTATAAAACGTTTTGAAATGCATGTTTCGGTCAAAAAATCATTATATATTATAAACTAGTTTATACTAGTTTCGGGAAAAAAATCAAATTAAATTTGGGACTGTTCGAAATAATACGAAACTTTGATGAAGATTTATATATGTTATAGGGGAAGGTTATGATGGAAGTCCAAGAAAAAAATCATCTGAAAATTAGATTCTATGAAACTTATGGAAATGCAAGTGTCGGTCAAAAAATCATAATATATGATACACTAGTTTCGGTTAAAAATCAAATTAAATTGAGGACGGATCGAATTGATACGAAACTTTTCAGATCATTTATATATTTTAGGTAGGAAGGTTTTGATGGAAATCCATGCAAAAAATCATCTGAGAATTAGATTCTATGAAAGATTTTGAAATGCAAATGTCGATTAAAAAATCATAACGTATTATACACTGGTTGATACTAGTTTCGTTCAAAAATCAAATTAAATCGGGGACTGTTTGAAATGATACGAAACTTTCTATATCATTTATATATTTTAGGTGGGAAGGTTATGACGGAAGTCCCTGCAAAAAAATCATTTGAGAATTAGATACTCTGAAACAGTTTGAAATGCAAGTTTCGGTCAAAAAATCATAATTTATTATACACTAGTTTATACTAGTTTCGGTAAAAAAAATCCAATTAAATCTAGGACTGTTTGGAACGATACAAAACTTTTATGAACCTTTATATATATTATAAGGGAAGGTTATGATTGAAGTCCATGCAAAAAATCATATGAAAATTAGATTCTATGAATCTTTTCGAAATGCAAGTTCTGTTAAAAAAATAATAGTATATTATACACTAGTTTCGGTCAAAAAATCAAATTAAATCGAGGATTGTTCGAAATGATACGAAACTTATACGATCATTTAAATATGTTACGAGGGAAGGTTATGATGGAAGTCCATGCGAAAAATCATCTGAGAATTAAATTCTATAAAACATTTTGAAATGCATGTTTCGGTCAAAAAATCATAATATATTATACACTAGTTTATACTAGTTTTGGGCAAAAAAATCAAATTAAATTTGGGACTGTTCGAAATAATACGAAAATTTTATCAACATTTATAAATGTTATAAAGGAAGGTTATGACGGAAGTCCAAGCAAAAAATCATCTGAAAATTAGATTCTAGGAAACTTTTGGAAATGCAAGTGTCGGTCAAAAAATCATAATATATGATACACCGGTTTCGGTCAAAAAATCAAATTAAATTGAGGACGGATCGAAATTATACGAAACTTTTCAGATCATTTATGTATTTTAGGTAGGAAGGTTTTGATGGAAATCCATGTAAAAAATCATCTGAGAATTAAATTCTATGAAACATTTTGAAATGCAAATGTCGATTAAAAAATAGTAATGTATTATACACTGGTTGATACTAGTTTCGTTCAAAAATCAAATTAAATCGGGGACTGTTTGAAATGATACAAAACTTTCTAGATCATTTATATATGTTAGGTGGGAAGGTTATGATGGAAGTCCCTGCAAAAAATTATTTGAGAATTAGATACTATGAAACATTTTGAAATGCAAGTTTCGGTCAAAAAATCATAATATATTATACACTAGTTTATACTAGTTTCGGAAAGAAAAAAAATCAAATTAAATCTAGGACTGTTTGGAACGATACAAAATTTTTTATGAACCTTTATATATGTTATAAGGGAAGGTTATGATTGAAGTCCATGCAAAAAATCATCTGAAAATTAGATTCTATGAATCTTTTCGAAATGCAAGTTCTGTTAAGAAAATCATAATATATTATACACTATTTTCGGTCAAAAAATCAAATTAAATCGAGGATTGTTCGAAATGATACGAAACTTATCAGATCATTTAAATATGTTACGAGGGAAGATTATGATGGAAGTCAATGCGAAAAATCATCTGAGAATTAGATACTATGAAACATTTTGAAATTCAAGTTTCGGTCTAAAAAATCATAATTTATTATACACTATGTTATACTATTTTACGATCAAAAATCAAATTATATTGGGGGACTGTTTCAAATGATACGAAACTTTTTCAGATCATTTATATATGTTAGACAAGAAGGTTATAATGGAAGTACAGGAAAAAAAAATATTTAGAATTAAATTCTATAAAACGTTTTGAAATGCATGTTTCGGTCAAAAAATCATAATATATTATACAATTTTATACTAGTTTCGGGAAAAAAAATCAAATTAAATTTAGGACTGTTCGAAATAATACGAAACTTTTATGAACATTTATAAAAGTTATAAGGGAAGGTTATGATGGAAGTCCAAGCAAAAAATCATCTTAAAATTAGATTCTATGAAACTTTTGGAAATGCAAGTGTCGGTCAAAAAATCATAATATATAATACACCGGTTTCAGTTAAAAAATCAAATTAAATTGAGGACGTATCTAAATGATACGAAACTTTTCAGATCATTTATATATTTTAGGTAGGAAGGTTTTGATGGAAATCCATGCAAAAAATCATCTGAGAATTAGATTCTATGAAACATTTTGAAATGCAAATGTCGATTAAAATATCATAATGTATTATACACTAGTTAATACTAGTTTCGTTCAAAAATCAAATTAAATCGGGGACTGTTTGAGATGATACGAAACTTTCTAGATCATTTATATATGTTAGGTGGGAAGGTTATGATGGAAGTCCCTGCAAAAAATCATTTGAGAATTAGATACAATGAAACATTTTGAAATGCAAGTTTCTGTCAAAAAATCATAATATATTATACTCTAGTTTATACTAGTTTCGGAAAAAAAAAACAAATTAAATCTAGGACTGTTTGGAACGATACAAAACTTTTATGAACCTTTATATATGTTATAAGGGAAGGTTATGATTGAAGTCCATGCAAAAAATCATCTGAAAATTAGATTCTATGAATCTTTTCGAAATGCAAGTTCTGTTAAAAAAATCATAATATATTATACACAATTTTCGGTCAAAAAATCAAATTAAATCGAGGATTGTTCGAAATGATACGAAACTTATCAGATCATTTAAATATGTTACGAGGGAAGATTATGATGGAAGTCCATGCGAAAAATCATCTGAGAATTAGATACTACGAAACATTTTGAAATTCAAGTTTCGGTCTAAAAATTCATAATTTATATACACTAATTTACACTATTTTACGATCAAAAATCAAATTAAATTGGGGGACTGTTTGAAATGATACAATACTTTTTCAGATCATTTATATATGTTAGACAAGAAGGTTATAATGGAAGTACAGGAAAAAAATCAATTTAGAATTAAATTCTAAAAAACGTTTTAAAATGCATGTTTCGGTCAAAAAATCATAATAGTTTATACAATAGTTTATACTAGTTTCGGGAAAAAAAATCAAATTAAATTTAGGACTGTTCGAAATAATACGAAACTTTTATGAACATTTATAAATGTTATAAGGGAAGGTTATGATGGAAGTCCAAGCAAAAAAATCATCTGAAAATTAGATTCTATGAAACTTTTGGAAATGTAAGTGTCGGTCAAAAAATCATAATATATGATACACCGGTTTCGGTTAAAAAATCAAATTAAATCAAGGACGTATCTAAATGATACGAAACTTTTCAGATCATTTATATATTTTAGGTAGGAAGGTTTTGATGGACATCCATGCAAGAAATCATCTGATTATTAGATTCTATGAAACATTTTGAAATGCAAATGTCGGTTAAAAAATCATAATGTATTATACACTGGTTGAAACTAGTTTCGTTCAAAAATCAAATTAAATCGGGAAATGTTTGAAATGATACGAAACTTTCCAGATCATTTATATATGTTTGGTGGGAAGATTATGATGGAAGTCCCTGCAAAAAATCGTTTGAGAATTAGATACTATGAAACGTTATGAAATGCAAGTTTCGGTCAAAAAATCATAATATATTATACATTAGTTTATACTAGTTTCGGTAAAAAAATCCAATTAAATCTAGGACTATTTGGAACGATACAAAACTTTTATGAACCTTTATATATGTTATAAGGGAAGGTTATGATTGAAGTCCATGCAAAAAAATCATCTGAAAATAAGATTCTATAAATCTTTTCGAAATGCAAGTTCTGTTAAAAAAATCATAGTATATTATAGACTAGTTTCGGTCAAAAAATCAAATTAAATTGAGGATTGTTCGAAATGATACGAAACTTATCAAATCATTTATATATGTTACGAGGGAAGGTTATGATGGAAGTCCATGCGAAAAATCATCTGAGAATTAGATTCTATGAAACATTTTGAAATTCAAGTTTCGGTCTAAAAAATCATAATGTATTATACACTAATTTACACTATTTTTCGGTCAAAAATAAAATTAAATTGGGGGAGCTTTTGAAATGATACGAAACTTTTTCAAGATCATTTATATATGTTAGACAAGAAGGTTACAATGGAAGTACAGGCAAAAAATCAATTTAGAATTAAATTCTATAAAACGTTTTGAAATGCATGTTTCGGTCAAAAAATCATAATATATTATACACAAGTTTATATTAGTTTCGGGCAAAAAATCAAATTAAATTTAGGACTGTTCGAAATAATACGAAAATTTTATGAACATTTATAAATGTTATAAGGGAAGGTTATGATGGAAATCCAAGCAAAAAATCATCTGAAAATTATATTCTATGAAACTTTTGGAAATGCAAATGTCAGTCAAAAAATCATAATATATGATACACTAGTTTCGGTTAAAAAATCAAATTAAGTTGAGGACGGATCAAAATGATATGAAACTTTTCAGATCATTTATATATTTTAGGTAGGAAGCTTTTGATGGAAATCCATGCAAAAAATCATCTGAGAATTAGATTCTATGAAACATTTTGAAATGCAAATGTCGGTTAAAAAATCATAATGTATTATACACTGGTTGAAACTAGTTTCATTCAAAAATAATATTAAATCGGGAAATGTTTGAAATGATACGAAACTTTCCAGATCATTTATATATGTTTGGTGGGAAGATTATGATGGAAGTACCAGCAAAAACTCGTTTGAGAATTAGATACTATGAAACGTTTTGAAATGCAAGTTTCGGTCAAAAAATCATAATATATTATACACTAGTTTATACTAGTTTCGGTAAAAAAATCCAATTAAATCTAGGACTATTTGGAACGATAAAAAACTTTTATGAACCTTTGTATATGTTATTAGGGAAGGTTATGATTGAAGTCCAAGCAAAAAAATCATCTGAAAATTAGATTCAATGAGTCTTTTCGAAATGCAGGTTCTGTCAAAAAATCATAGTATATTATAAACTAGTTTCGGTCAAAAAATCAAATTAAATCCAGGATTGTTCGAAATGATACGAAACTTATCAGATCATTTAAATATGTTACAAGGGAAGGTTATGATGGAAGTCCATGCGAAAAATCATCTTAGAATTAGATTCTATGAAACATTTTGAAATTCAAGTTTCGGTCTAAAAAATCATAATGTATTATACACTAATTTACACTATTTTTCGGTAAAAAATAAAATTAAATTGGGGGAGCTTTTGAAATGATAAGAAACTTTTTCAAAATCATTTAAGTATGTTAGATAAGAAGGTTATAATGGAAGTACAGGCAAAAAATCAATTTATTATTAAATTCTATAAAACGTTTTGAAATGCTTGTTTCGGTCAAAAAATCATAATATATTATACACAAGTTTATATTAGTTTCGGGCAAAAAATCAAATTAAATTTAGGACTGTTCGAAATAATACGAAGCTTTTATGAACATTTGTAAATGTTATAAGGGAAGGTTATGATGGAAGTCCAAGCAAAAAATCATTTGAAAATTATATTCTATGAAACTTTTGGAAATGCAAATGTCGGTCAAAAAATCATAATATATGATACACTAGTTTCGGTTAAAAAAATCAAATTAAGTTGAGGACGGATCGAAATGATACGAAACTTTTCAGATCATTTATATATTTTAGGTAGGAAGGTTTTGATGGAAATCCATGCAAAAAATCATCTGAGAATTAGATTCTATGAAACATTATGAAATGCAAATGTCGGTTAAAAAATCATAATGTATTATACACTGGTTGATACTAGTTTCGTTCAAAAATCATATAAATCTGGAAATGTTTGAAATGATACGAAAATTTCTAGATCATTTATATATGTTTGGTGGGAAGGTTATGATGGAAGTCCATGCAAAAAATCATTTGAGAATTAGATATTATGAAACGTTTTGAAATGCAAGTTTCGGTCAAAAAATCATAATATATTATACACTAGTTTATACTAGTTTCGGTTAAAAAATCCAATTAAATCTAGGACTATTTGGAACGATACAAAACTTTTATGAACCTTTATATATGTTATAAGGGAAGGTTATGATTGAAGTCCATGCAAAAAAATCATCTGAAAATTAGATTCTATGAATCTTTTCGAAATGCAGGTTCTGTTAAAAAAATCATAGTATATTATACACTAGTTTCGGTCAAAAAATCAAATTAAATCGAGGATTGTTCGAAATGATACGAAACTTATCAGATCATTTAAATATGTTACGAGGGAAGGTTATGATGGAAGTCTATGCGAAAAATCATCTGAGAATTAGATTCTATGAAACATTTTGAAATTCGAGTTTCGGTCTAAAATATCATAATGTATTATACAATAATTTACACTATTTTTCGGTCAAAAATAAAATTAAATTGGGGGACCTTTTGAAATGATACGAAACTTTTTCAAGATCATTTATATATGTTAGACAAGAAGGTTATAATGGAAGTACAGGCAAAAAATCAATTTAGAATTAAATTCTATAAAACGTTTTGAAATGCATGTTTCGGTCAAAAAATCATAATATATTATACACTAGTTTATACTAGTTTCGGGAAAAAAATCAACTTAAATTTGGGACTGTTCGAAATAATACGAAACTTTTATGAACATTTATAAATGTTATAAGGGAAGATTATGATGGAAGTCCAAGCAAAAAAATCATCTGAAAATTAGATTCTATGAAACTTTTGGAAATGCAATTGTCGGTCAAAAAATCATAATATATGATACACTAGTTTCGGTTAAAAAATCAAATTAAGTTGAGGACGAATCGAAATGATACGAAACTTTTCAGATCATTTATATATTTTAGGTAGGAAGGTTTTGATGGAAATCCATGCAAAAAATCATCTGAGAATTAGATTCTATGAAACATTTTGAAATGCAAATGTCGGTTAAAAAATCATAATGTATTATACACTGGTTGAAACTAGTTTCATTCAAAAATCAAATTAAATCGGGAAATGTTTGAAATGATACGAAACTTTCCAGATCATTTATATATGTTTGGTGGGAAGGTTATATGGAAGTCCCTGCAAAAAATCGTTTGAGAATTAGATACTATGAAACGTTTTTAAATGCAAGTTTCGGTCAAAAAATCATAATATATTATACACTAGTTTATACTAGTTTCGGTAAAAAAATCCAATTAAATCTAGGACTATTTGGAACGATAAAAAACTTTTATGAACCTTTGTATATGTTATTAGGGAAGGTTATGATTGAAGTCCATGCAAAAAAATCATCTGAAAATTAGATTCTATGAATCTTTTCGAAATGCAGGTTCTGTCAAAAAATCATAGTATATTATACACTAGTTTCGGTCAAAAAATCAAATTAAATCCAGGATTGTTCGAAATGATACGAAACTTATCAGATCATTTAAATATGTTACGAGGGAAGATTATGATGGAAGTCCATGCGAAAAATCATCTTAGAATTAGATTCTATGAAACATTTTGAAATTCAAGTTTCAGTCTAAAAAATCATAATGTATTATACACTAATTTACACTATTTTTCGGTCAAAAATTAAATTAAATTGGGGGAGCTTTTGAAATGATACGAAACTTTTTCAAGATCATTTAAGTATGTTAGACAAGAAGGTTATAATGGAAGTACAGGCAAAAAATCAATTTATAATTAAATTCTATAAAACGTTTTGAAATGCTTGTTTCGGTCAAAAAATCATAATATATTATACACAAGTTTATATTAGTTTCGGGCAAAAAATCAAATTAAATTTAGGACTGTTCGAAATAATACGAAACTTTTATGAACATTTGTAAATGTTATAAGGGATGGTTATGATGGAAGTCCAAGCAAAAAATCATCTGAAAATTATATTCTATGAAACTTTTGGAAATGCAAATGTCGGTCAAAAAATCATAATATATGATACACTAGTTTCGGTTAAAAAATCAAATTAAGTTCAGGACGGATCGAAATGATACGAAACTTTTCAGATCATTTATATATTTTAGGTAGGAAGGTTTTGATGGAAATCCATGCAAAAAATCATCTGAGAATTAGATTCTATGAAACATTTTGAAATGCAAATGTCGGTTAAAAAATCATAATATATTATACACTGGTTGAAACTAGTTTCGTTCAAAAATCAAATTAAATCGGGAAATGTTTGAAATGATACGAAACTTTCCAGATCATTTATATATGTTTGGTGGGAAGGTTATGATGGAAGTCCCTGCAAAAAATCGTGTGAGAATTAGATACTATGAAACGTTTTGAAATGCATGTTTCGGTCAAAAAATCATAATATATTATACACTAGTTTATACTAGTTTCGGTAAAAAAAAATCCAATTAAATTTAGGACTATTTGGAACGATACAAAACTTTTATGAACCTTTATATATGTTATAAGGGAAGGTTATGATTGAAGTCCATGCAAAAAATCATCTGAAAATTAGATTCTATGAATCTTTTCGAAATGCAGGTTCTGTTAAAAAAATCATAGTATATTATAGACTAGTTTCGGTCAAAAAATCAAATTAAATCGAGGATTGTTTGAAATGATACGAAACATATCAGATCATTTAAATATGTTACGAGGGAAGGTTATGATGGAAGTCCATGCGAAAAATCATCTGAGAATTAGAATCTATGAAACATTTAGAAATTCGAGTTTCGGTCTAAAAAATCATAATGTATTATACACTAATTTACACTATTTTTCGGTCAAAACTAAAATTAAATTGGGGGAGCTTTTGAAATGATGCGAAACTTTTCAAGATCATTTATATATGTTAGACAAGAAGGTTATAATGGAAGTACAGGCAAAAAATCAATTTAGAATTAAATTATATAAAACGTTTTGAAATGCATGTTTCGGTAAAAAAATCATAATATATTATACACAAGTTTATATTAGTTTCGGAATTAGATTCTATGAAACATTTTGAAATTCAAGTTTCGGTCTAAAAAATCTTAATGTATTATACACTAATTTACACTATTTTTCGGTCAAAAATAAAATTAAATTGGGGGAGCTTTTGAAATGATACGAAACTTTTTCAAGATCATTTATATATGTTAGACAAGAAGGTTATAATGGAAGTACAGGCAAAAAATCAATTTAGAATTAAAATCTATAAAACGTTTTGAAATGCATGTTTCGGTCAAAAAATCATAATATATTATACACAAGTTTATATTAGTTTCGGGCAAAAAATCAAATTAAATTTAGGACTGTTCGAAATAATACGAAACTTTTATGAACATTTATAAATGTTATAAGGGAAGGTTATGATGGAAGTCCAAGCAAAAAATCATCTGAAAATTATATTCTATGAAACTTTTGGAAATGCAAATGTCGGTCAAAAAATCATAATATATGATACACGAGTTTCGGTTATAAAATCAAATTAAGTTGAGGACGGATCGAAATGATACGAAACTTTTCAGATCATTTATATATTTTAGGTACGAAGGTTTTGATGGAAATCCATGCAAAAAATCATCTGAGAATTAGATTCTATGAAACATTTTGAAATGCAAATGTCGGTTAAAAAATCATAATGTATTATACCCTAGTTGAAACTAGATTCGTTCAAAAATCAAATTAAATCGGGAAATGTTTGAAATGATACGAAACTTTCCAGATCATTTATATATGTTTGGTGGGAAGGTTATGATGGAAGTCCCTGCAAAAAAATCGTTTGAGAATTAGATACTATGAAACGTTTTGAAATGCAAGTTTCGGTCAAAAAATCATAATATATTATACACTAGTTTATACTAGTTTCGGTAAAAAAATCCAATTAAATCTAGGACTATTTGGAACGATACAAAAATTTTATGAAACTTTATATATGTTATAAGGGAAGGTTATGATTGAAGTCCATGCAAAAAAATCATCTGAAAATTAGATTCTATGAATCTTTTCGAAATGCAGGTTCTGTTAAAAAAATCATAGTATATTATACACTAGTTTCGGTCAAAAAATCAAATTAAATCGAGGATTGTTCGAAATGATACGAAACTTATCAGATCATTTAAATATGTTACGAGGGAAGGTTATGATGGAAGTCTATGCGAAAAATCATCTGAGAATTAGATTTTATGAAACATTTTGAAATTCGAGTTTCGGTCTAAAAAATCATAATGTATTATACAATAATTTACACTATTTTTCGGTCAAAAATTAAATTAAATTGGGGGACCTTTTGAAATGATACGAAACTTTTTCAAGATCATTTATATATGTTAGACAAGAAGGTTATAATGGAAGTACAGGCAAAAAATAAATTTAGAATTAAATTCTATAAAACGTTTTGAAATGCATGTTTCGGTCAAAAAATCATAATATATTATACACTAGTTTATACTAGTTTCGGGAAAAAAATCAAATTAAATTTGGGACTGTTCGAAATAATACGAAACTTTTATGAACATTTATAAATGTTATAAGGGAAGATTATGATGGAAGTCCAAGCAAAAAAATCATCTGAAAATTAGATTCTATGAAACTTTTGGAAATGCAATTGTCGGTCAAAAAATCATAATATATGATACACTAGTTTCGGTTAAAAAATAAAATTAAGTTGAGGACGGATCGAAATGATACGAAACTTTTCAGATCATTTATATATTTTAGGTAGGAAGGTTTTGATGGAAATCCATGCAAAAAATCATCTGAGAATTAGATTCTATGAAACATTTTGAAATGCAAATGTCGGTTAAAAAATCATAATGTATTATACACTGGTTGAAACTAGTTTCATTCAAAAATCAAATTAAATCGGGAAATGTTTGAAATGATACGAAACTTTCCAGATCATTTATATATGTTTGGTGGGAAGGTTATATGGAAGTCCCTGCAAAAAATCGTTTGAGAATTAGATACTATGAAACGTTTTGAAATGCAAGTTTCGGTCAAAAAATCATAATATATTATACACTAGTTTATACTAGTTTCGGTTAAAAAATCCAATTAAATCTAGGACTATTTGGAACGATACAAAACTTTTATGAACCTTTATATATGTTATAAGGGAAGGTTATGAATGAAGTCCATGCAAAAAAATCATCTGAAAATTAGATTCTATGAATCTTTTCGAAATGCAGGTTCTGTTAAAAAAATCATAGTATATTATACACTAGTTTCGGTCAAAAAATCAAATTAAATCGAGGATTGTTCGAAATGATACGAAACTTATCAGATCATTTAAATATGTTACGAGGGAAGGTTATGATGGAAGTCTATGCGAAAAATCATCTGAGAATTAGATTCTATTAAACATTTTGAAATTCGAGTTTCGGTCTAAAAAATCATAATGTATTATACAATAATTTACACTATTTTTCGGTCAAAAATTAAATTAAATTGGGGGAGCTTTTGAAATGATACGAAACTTTTTCAAGATCATTTATATATGTTAGACAAGAAGGTTATAATGGAAGTACAGGCAAAAAATCAATTTAGAATTAAATTCTATAAAACGTTTTGAAATGCATGTTTCGGTCAAAAAATCATAATATATTATACACTAGTTTATACTAGTTTCGGGAAAAAAATCAAATTAAATTTGGGACTGTTCGAAATAATACGAAACTTTTATGAACATTTATAAATGTTATAAGGGAAGATTATGATGGAAGTCCAAGCAAAAAAATCATCTGAAAATTAGATTCTATGAAACTTTTGGAAATGCAATTGTCGGTCAAAAAATCATAATATATGATACACTAGTTTCGGTTAAAAAATCAAATTAAGTTGAGGACGGATCGAAATGATACGAAACTTTTCAGATCATTTATATATTTTAGGTAGGAAGGTTTTGATGGAAATCCATGCAAAAAATCATCTGAGAATTAGATTCTATGAAACATTTTGAAATGCAAATGTCGGTTAAAAAATCATAATGTATTATACACTGGTTGAAACTAGTTTCATTCAAAAATCAAATTAAATCGGGAAATGTTTGAAATGATACGAAACTTTCCAGAACATTTATATATGTTTGGTGGGAAGGTTATGATGGAAGTCCCTGCAAAAAAATCGTTTGAGAATTAGATACTATGAAACGTTTTGAAATGCAAGTTTCGGTCAAAAAATCATAATATATTATACACTAGTTTATACTAGTTTCGGTAAAAAAATCCAATTAAATCTAGGACTATTTGGAACGATACAAAAATTTTATGAAAATTTATATATGTTATAAGGGAAGGTTATGATTGAAGTCCATGCAAAAAAATCATCTGAAAATTAGATTCTATGAATCTTTTCGAAATGCAGGTTCTGTTAAAAAAATCATAGTATATTATACACTAGTTTCGGTCAAAAAATCAAATTAAATCGAGGATTGTTCGAAATGATACGAAACTTATCAGATCATTTAAATATGTTACGAGGGAAGGTTATGATGGAAGTCTATGCGAAAAATCATCTGAGAATTAGATTCTAAGAAACATTTTGAAATTCGAGTTTCGGTCTAAAAAATCATAATGTATTATACAATAATTTACACTATTTTTCGGTCAAAAATTAAATTAAATTGGGGGACCTTTTGAAATGATACGAAACTTTTTCAAGATCATTTATATATGTTAGACAAGAAGGTTATAATGGAAGTACAGGCAAAAAATAAATTTAGAATTAAATTCTATAAAACGTTTTGAAATGCATGTTTCGGTCAAAAAATCATAATATATTATACACTAGTTTATACTAGTTTCGGGAAAAAAATCAAATTAAATTTGGGACTGTTCGAAATAATACGAAACTTTTATGAACATTTATAAATGTTATAAGGGAAGATTATGATGGAAGTCCAAGCAAAAAAATCATCTGAAAATTAGATTCTATGAAACTTTTGGAAATGCAATTGTCGGTCAAAAAATCATAATATATGATACACTAGTTTCGGTTAAAAAATAAAATTAAGTTGAGGACGGATCGAAATGATACGAAACTTTTCAGATCATTTATATATTTTAGGTAGGAAGGTTTTGATGGAAATCCATGCAAAAAATCATCTGAGAATTAGATTCTATGAAACATTTTGAAATGCAAATGTCGGTTAAAAAATCATAATGTATTATACACTGGTTGAAACTAGTTTCATTCAAAAATCAAATTAAATCGGGAAATGTTTGAAATGATACGAAACTTTCCAGATCATTTATATATGTTTGGTGGGAAGGTTATATGGAAGTCCCTGCAAAAAATCGTTTGAGAATTAGATACTATGAAACGTTTTGAAATGCAAGTTTCGGTCAAAAAATCATAATATATTATACACTAGTTTATACTAGTTTCGGTTAAAAAATCCAATTAAATCTAGGACTATTTGGAACGATACAAAACTTTTATGAACCTTTATATATGTTATAAGGGAAGGTTATGAATGAAGTCCATGCAAAAAAATCATCTGAAAATTAGATTCTATGAATCTTTTCGAAATGCAGGTTCTGTTAAAAAAATTATAGTATATTATACACTAGTTTCGGTCAAAAAATCAAATTAAATCGAGGATTGTTCGAAATGATACGAAACTTATCAGATCATTTAAATATGTTACGAGGGAAGGTTATGATGGAAGTCTATGCGAAAAATCATCTGAGAATTAGATTCTATTAAACATTTTGAAATTCGAGTTTCGGTCTAAAAAATCATAATGTATTATACAATAATTTACACTATTTTTCGGTCAAAAATTAAATTAAATTGGGGGAGCTTTTGAAATGATACGAAACTTTTTCAAGATCATTTATATATGTTAGACAAGAAGGTTATAATGGAAGTACAGGCAAAAAATCAATTTAGAATTAAATTCTATAAAACGTTTTGAAATGCATGTTTCGGTCAAAAAATCATAATATATTATACACTAGTTTATACTAGTTTCGGGAAAAAAATCAAATTAAATTTGGGACTGTTCGAAATAATACGAAACTTTTATGAACATTTATAAATGTTATAAGGGAAGATTATGATGGAAGTCCAAGCAAAAAAATCATCTGAAAATTAGATTCTATGAAACTTTTGGAAATGCAATTGTCGGTCAAAAAATCATAATATATGATACACTAGTTTCGGTTAAAAAATCAAATTAAGTTGAGGACGGATCGAAATGATACGAAACTTTTCAGATCATTTATATATTTTAGGTAGGAAGGTTTTGATGGAAATCCATGCAAAAAATCATCTGAGAATTAGATTCTATGAAACATTTTGAAATGCAAATGTCGGTTAAAAAATCATAATGTATTATACACTGGTTGAAACTAGTTTCATTCAAAAATCAAATTAAATCGGGAAATGTTTGAAATGATACGAAACTTTCCAGAACATTTATATATGTTTGGTGGGAAGGTTATGATGGAAGTCCCTGCAAAAAAATCGTTTGAGAATTAGATACTATGAAACGTTTTGAAATGCAAGTTTCGGTCAAAAAATCATAATATATTATACACTAGTTTATACTAGTTTCGGTAAAAAAATCCAATTAAATCTAGGACTATTTGGAACGATACAAAAATTTTATGAAACTTTATATATGTTATAAGGGAAGGTTATGATTGAAGTCCATGCAAAAAAATCCTTCGAAATTAGATTCTATGAATCTTTTCGAAATGCAGGTTCTGTTAAAAAAATCATAGTATATTATACACTAGTTTCGGTCAAAAAATCAAATTAAATCGAGGATTGTTCGAAATGATACGAAACTTATCAGATCATTTAAATATGTTACGAGGGAAGGTTATGATGGAAGTCTATGCGAAAAATCATCTGAGAATTAGATTCTAAGAAACATTTTGAAATTCGAGTTTCGGTCTAAAAAATCATAATGTATTATACAATAATTTACACTATTTTTCGGTCAAAAATTAAATTAAATTGGGGGACCTTTTGAAATGATACGAAACTTTTTCAAGATCATTTATATATGTTAGACAAGAAGGTTATAATGGAAGTACAGGCAAAAAATCAATTTAGAATTAAATTCTATAAAACGTTTTGAAATGCATGTTTCGGTCAAAAAATCATAATATATTATACACTAGTTTATACTAGTTTCGGGAAAAAAATCAAATTAAATTTGGGACTGTTCGAAATAATACGAAACTTTTATGAACATTTATAAATGTTATAAGGGAAGATTATGATGGAAGTCCAAGCAAAAAAATCATCTGAAAATTAGATTCTATGAAACTTTTGGAAATGCAATTGTCGGTCAAAAAATCATAATATATGATACACTAGTTTCGGTTAAAAAATAAAATTAAGTTGAGGACGGATCGAAATGATACGAAACTTTTCAGATCATTTATATATTTTAGGTAGGAAGGTTTTGATGGAAATCCATGCAAAAAATCATCTGAGAATTAGATTCTATGAAACATTTTGAAATGCAAATGTCGGTTAAAAAATCATAATGTATTATACACTGGTTGAAACTAGTTTCATTCAAAAATCAAATTAAATCGGGAAATGTTTGAAATGATACGAAACTTTCCAGATCATTTATATATGTTTGGTGGGAAGGTTATATGGAAGTCCCTGCAAAAAATCGTTTGAGAATTAGATACTATGAAACGTTTTGAAATGCAAGTTTCGGTCAAAAAATCATAATATATTATACACTAGTTTATACTAGTTTCGGTTAAAAAATCCAATTAAATCTAGGACTATTTGGAACGATACAAAACTTTTATGAACCTTTATATATGTTATAAGGGAAGGTTATGAATGAAGTCCATGCAAAAAAATCATCTGAAAATTAGATTCTATGAATCTTTTCGAAATGCAGGTTCTGTTAAAAAAATCATAGTATATTATACACTAGTTTCGGTCAAAAAATCAAATTAAATCGAGGATTGTTCGAAATGATACGAAACTTATCAGATCATTTAAATATGTTACGAGGGAAGGTTATGATGGAAGTCTATGCGAAAAATCATCTGAGAATTAGATTCTATTAAACATTTTGAAATTCGAGTTTCGGTCTAAAAAATCATAATGTATTATACAATAATTTACACTATTTTTCGGTCAAAAATTAAATTAAATTGGGGGAGCTTTTGAAATGATACGAAACTTTTTCAAGATCATTTATATATGTTAGACAAGAAGGTTATAATGGAAGTACAGGCAAAAAATCAATTTAGAATTAAATTCTATAAAACGTTTTGAAATGCATGTTTCGGTCAAAAAATCATAATATATTATACACTAGTTTATACTAGTTTCGGGAAAAAAATCAAATTAAATTTGGGACTGTTCGAAATAATACGAAACTTTTATGAACATTTATAAATGTTATAAGGGAAGATTATGATGGAAGTCCAAGCAAAAAAATCATCTGAAAATTAGATTCTATGAAACTTTTGGAAATGCAATTGTCGGTCAAAAAATCATAATATATGATACACTAGTTTCGGTTAAAAAATCAAATTAAGTTGAGGACGGATCGAAATGATACGAAACTTTTCAGATCATTTATATATTTTAGGTAGGAAGGTTTTGATGGAAATCCATGCAAAAAATCATCTGAGAATTAGATTCTATGAAACATTTTGAAATGCAAATGTCGGTTAAAAAATCATAATGTATTATACACTGGTTGAAACTAGTTTCATTCAAAAATCAAATTAAATCGGGAAATGTTTGAAATGATACGAAACTTTCCAGAACATTTATATATGTTTGGTGGGAAGGTTATGATGGAAGTCCCTGCAAAAAAATCGTTTGAGAATTAGATACTATGAAACGTTTTGAAATGCAAGTTTCGGTCAAAAAATCATAATATATTATACACTAGTTTATACTAGTTTCGGTAAAAAAATCCAATTAAATCTAGGACTATTTGGAACGATACAAAAATTTTATGAAACTTTATATATGTTATAAGGGAAGGTTATGATTGAAGTCCATGCAAAAAAATCCTTCGAAATTAGATTCTATGAATCTTTTCGAAATGCAGGTTCTGTTAAAAAAATCATAGTATATTATACACTAGTTTCGGTCAAAAAATCAAATTAAATCGAGGATTGTTCGAAATGATACGAAACTTATCAGATCATTTAAATATGTTACGAGGGAAGGTTATGATGGAAGTCTATGCGAAAAATCATCTGAGAATTAGATTCTAAGAAACATTTTGAAATTCGAGTTTCGGTCTAAAAAATCATAATGTATTATACAATAATTTACACTATTTTTCGGTCAAAAATTAAATTAAATTGGGGGACCTTTTGAAATGATACGAAACTTTTTCAAGATCATTTATATATGTTAGACAAGAAGGTTATAATGGAAGTACAGGCAAAAAATCAATTTAGAATTAAATTCTATAAAACGTTTTGAAATGCATGTTTCGGTCAAAAAATCATAATATATTATACACTAGTTTATACTAGTTTCGGGGAAAAAATCAAATTAAATTTGGGACTGTTCGAAATAATACGAAACTGTTATGAACATTTATAAATGTTATAAGGGAAGATTATGATGGAAGTCCAAGCAAAAAAATCATCTGAAAATTAGATTCTATGAAACTTTTGGAAATGCAATTGTCGGTCAAAAAATCATAATATATGATACACTAGTTTCGGTTAAAAAATCAAATTAAGTTGAGGACGGATCGAAATGATACGAAACTTTTCAGATCATTTATATATTTTAGGTAGGA
This sequence comes from Lathyrus aphaca, assembly GCA_963966055.1. Lineage (NCBI taxonomy): Eukaryota > Viridiplantae > Streptophyta > Magnoliopsida > Fabales > Fabaceae > Lathyrus > Lathyrus aphaca. Next base: position 27,211,558 of record OZ014523.1, on the reverse strand, counting down.
AGGTTTTGATGGAAATCCATGCAAAAAATTATCTGAGAATTAGATTCTATTTGGAACGATACAAAACTTTTATGAACCTTTATATATGTTATAAGGGAAGATTATGATGGAAGTCCAAGCAAAAAAATCATCTGAAAATTAGATTCTATGAAACTTTTGGAAATGCAATTGTCGGTCAAAAAATCATAATATATGATACACTAGTTTCGGTTAAAAAATCAAATTAAGTTGAGGACGGATCGAAATGATACGAAACTTTTCAGATCATTTATATATTTTAGGTAGGAAGGTTTTGATGGAAATCCATGCAAAAAATCATCTGAGAATTAGATTCTATGAAACATTTTGAAATGCAAATGTCGGTTAAAAAATCATAATGTATTATACACTGGTTGAAACTAGTTTCATTCAAAAATCAAATTAAATCGGGAAATGTTTGAAATGATACGAAACTTTCCAGAACATTTATATATGTTTGGTGGGAAGGTTATGATGGAAGTCCCTGCAAAAAAATCGTTTGAGAATTAGATACTATGAAACGTTTTGAAATGCAAGTTTCGGTCAAAAAATCATAATATATTATACACTAGTTTATACTAGTTTCGGTAAAAAAATCCAATTAAATCTAGGACTATTTGGAACGATACAAAAATTTTATGAAACTTTATATATGTTATAAGGGAAGGTTATGATTGAAGTCCATGCAAAAAAATCCTTCGAAATTAGATTCTATGAATCTTTTCGAAATGCAGGTTCTGTTAAAAAAATCATAGTATATTATACACTAGTTTCGGTCAAAAAATCAAATTAAATCGAGGATTGTTCGAAATGATACGAAACTTATCAGATCATTTAAATATGTTACGAGGGAAGGTTATGATGGAAGTCTATGCGAAAAATCATCTGAGAATTAGATTCTAAGAAACATTTTGAAATTCGAGTTTCGGTCTAAAAAATCATAATGTATTATACAATAATTTACACTATTTTTCGGTCAAAAATTAAATTAAATTGGGGGACCTTTTGAAATGATACGAAACTTTTTCAAGATCATTTATATATGTTAGACAAGAAGGTTATAATGGAAGTACATGCAAAAAATCAATTTAGAATTAAATTCTATAAAACGTTTTGAAATGCATGTTTCGGTCAAAAAATCATAATATATTATACACTAGTTTATACTAGTTTCGGGAAAAAAATCAAATTAAATTTGGGACTGTTCGAAATAATACGAAACTGTTATGAACATTTATAAATGTTATAAGGGAAGATTATGATGGAAGTCCAAGCAAAAAAATCATCTGAAAATTAGATTCTATGAAACTTTTGGAAATGCAATTGTCGGTCAAAAAATCATAATATATGATACACTAGTTTCGGTTAAAAAATCAAATTAAGTTGAGGACGGATCGAAATGATACGAAACTTTTCAGATCATTTATATATTTTAGGTAGGAAGGTTTTGATGGAAATCCATGCAAAAAATTATCTGAGAATTAGATTCTATTTGGAACGATACAAAACTTTTATGAACCTTTATATATGTTATAAGGGAAGGTTATGAATGAAGTCCATGCAAAAAAATCATCTGAAAATTAGATTCTATGAATCTTTTCGAAATGCAGGTTCTGTTAAAAAAATCATAGTATATTATACACTAGTTTCGGTCAAAAAATCAAATTAAATCGAGGATTGTTCGAAATGATACGAAACTTATCAGATCATTTAAATATGTTACGAGGGAAGGTTATGATGGAAGTCCATGCGAAAAATCATCTGAGAATTAGATTCTTAGAAACATTTTGAAATTCGAGTTTCGGTCTAAAAAATCATAATGTATTATACAATAATTTACACTATTTTTCGGTCAAAAATTAAATTAAATTGGGGGACCTTTTGAAATGATACGAAACTTTTTCAAGATCATTTATATATGTTAGACAAGAAGGTTATAATGGAAGTACAGGCAAAAAATCAATTTAGAATTAAATTCTATAAAACGTTTTGAAATGCATGTTTCGGTCAAAAAATCATAATATATTATACACTAGTTTATACTAGTTTCGGGAAAAAAATCAAATTAAATTTGGGACTGTTCGAAATAATACGAAACTGTTATGAACATTTATAAATGTTATAAGGGAAGATTATGATGGAAGTCCAAGCAAAAAAATCATCTGAAAATTAGATTCTATGAAACTTTTGGAAATGCAATTGTCGGTCAAAAAATCATAATATATGATACACTAGTTTCGGTTAAAAAATCAAATTAAGTTGAGGACGGATCGAAATGATACGAAACTTTTCAGATCATTTATATATTTTAGGTAGGAAGGTTTTGATGGAAATCCATGCAAAAAATTATCTGAGAATTAGATTCTATTTGGAACGATACAAAACTTTTATGAACCTTTATATATGTTATAAGGGAAGGTTATGAATGAAGTCCATGCAAAAAAATCATCTGAAAATTAGATTCTATGAATCTTTTCGAAATGCAGGTTCTGTTAAAAAAATCATAGTATATTATACACTAGTTTCGGTCAAAAAATCAAATTAAATCGAGGATTGTTCGAAATGATACGAAACTTATCAGATCATTTAAATATGTTACGAGGGAAGGTTATGATGGAAGTCCATGCGAAAAATCATCTGAGAATTAGATTCTTAGAAACATTTTGAAATTCGAGTTTCGGTCTAAAAAATCATAATGTATTATACAATAATTTACACTATTTTTCGGTCAAAAATTAAATTAAATTGGGGGACCTTTTGAAATGATACGAAACTTTTTCAAGATCATTTATATATGTTAGACAAGAAGGTTATAATGGAAGTACAGGCAAAAAATCAATTTAGAATTAAATTCTATAAAACGTTTTGAAATGCATGTTTCGGTCAAAAAATCATAATATATTATACACTAGTTTATACTAGTTTCGGGAAAAAAATCAAATTAAATTTGGGACTGTTCGAAATAATACGAAACTGTTATGAACATTTATAAATGTTATAAGGGAAGATTATGATGGAAGTCCAAGCAAAAAAATCATCTGAAAATTAGATTCTATGAAACTTTTGGAAATGCAATTGTCGGTCAAAAAATCATAATATATGATACACTAGTTTCGGTTAAAAAATCAAATTAAGTTGAGGACGGATCGAAATGATACGAAACTTTTCAGATCATTTATATATTTTAGGTAGGAAGGTTTTGATGGAAATCCATGCAAAAAATTATCTGAGAATTAGATTCTATTTGGAACGATACAAAACTTTTATGAACCTTTATATATGTTATAAGGGAAGGTTATGAATGAAGTCCATGCAAAAAAATCATCTGAAAATTAGATTCTATGAATCTTTTCGAAATGCAGGTTCTGTTAAAAAAATCATAGTATATTATACACTAGTTTCGGTCAAAAAATCAAATTAAATCGAGGATTGTTCGAAATGATACGAAACTTATCAGATCATTTAAATATGTTACGAGGGAAGGTTATGATGGAAGTCCATGCGAAAAATCATCTGAGAATTAGATTCTATGAAACATTTAGAAATTCGAGTTTCGGTCTAAAAAATCATAATGTATTATACACTAATTTACACTATTTTTCGGTCAAAACTAAAATTAAATTGGGGGAGCTTTTGAAATGATGCGAAACTTTTTCAAGATCATTTATATATGTTAGACAAGAAGGTTATAATGGAAGTAATGGCAAAAAATAAATTTAGAATTAAATTATATAAAACGTTTTGAAATGCATGTTTCGGTAAAAAAATCATAATATATTATACACAAGTTTATATTAGTTTCGGAATTAGATTCTATGAAACATTTTGAAATTCAAGTTTCGGTCTAAAAAATCTTAATGTATTATACACTAATTTACACTATTTTTCGGTCAAAAATAAAATTAAATTGGGGGAGCTTTTGAAATGATACGAAACTTTTTCAAGATCATTTATATATGTTAGACAAGAAGGTTATGATGGAAGTACAGGCAAAAAATCAATTTAGAATTAAATTCTATAAAACGTTTTGAAATGCATGTTTCGGTCAAAAAATCATAATATATTATACACAAGTTTATATTAGTTTCGGGCAAAAAATCAAATTAAATTTAGGAATGTTCGAAATAATACGAAACTTTTATGAACATTTATAAATGTTATAAGGGAAGGTTATGATGGAAGTCCAAGCAAAAAATCATCTGAAAATTATATTCTATAAAACTTTTGGAAATGCAAATGTCGGTCAAAAAATCATAATATATGATACACGAGTTTCGGTTAAAAAATCAAATTAAGTTGAGGACGGATCGAAATGATACGAAACTTTTCAGATCATTTATATATTTTAGGTACGAAGGTTTTGATGGAAATCCATGCAAAAACTCATCTGAGAATTAGATTCTATGAAACATTTTTAAATGCAAATGTCGGTTAAAAAATCATAATGTATTATACCCTAGTTGAAACTAGTTTCGTTCAAAAATCAAATTAAATCGGGAAATGTTTGAAATGATACGAAACTTTCCAGATCATTATATATGTTTAGTGGGAAGGTTATGATGGAAGTCCCTGCAAATAATCGTTTGAGAATTAGGTACTATGAAACGTTTTGAAATGCAAGTTTCGGTCAAAAAATCATAATATATTATACACTAGTTTATACTAGTTTCGGTAAAAAAAATCCAATTAAATCTAGGACTATTTGTAACGATACAAAACTTTTATGAACCTTTATATACTTTATAAGGGAAGGTTATGTTTGAAGTCCATGCAAAAAAATCATCTGAAAATTAGATTCAATGCATCTTTTCGAAATGCAGGTTCTCTTAAAAAAAATCATAGTATATTATAGACTAGTTTCGGTCAAAAAATCAAATTAAATCGAGGATTGTTCGAAATGATACGAAACTTATCAGATCATTTAAATATGTTACGAGGGAAGGTTATGATGGAAGTCCATGCAAAAAATCATCTGAGAATTAGATTCTATGAAACATTTTGAAATTCAAGTTTCGGTCTAAAAAATCATAATGTATTATACACTAATTTACACTATTTTTCGGTCAAAAATAAAATTAAATTGGGGGAGCTTTTGTAAATGATACGAAACTTTTTCAAGATTATTTATATATGTTAGACAAGAAGGTTATAATGGAAGTACAGACAAAAAATCAATTTAGAATTAAATTCTATAAAACGTTTTGAAATGCATGTTTCGGTCAAAAAATCATAAAAATATTATACACAAGATTATATTAGTTTCGGGCAAAAAATCAAATTAAATTTAGGACTGTTCGAAATAATACAAAACTTTTATGAACATTTATAAATGTTATAAGGGAAGGTTATGATGGAAGTCTAAGCAAAAAATCATCTGAAAATTATATTCTATGAAACTTTTGGAAATGCAAATGTCGGTCAAAAAATCATAATATATGATACACTAGTTTCGGTTAAAAAATAAAATTAAGTTGAGGACGGATCGAAATGATACGAAACTTTTCAGATCATTTATATATTTTAGGTAGGACGGTTTTGATGGAAATCCATGCAAAAGATCATCTGAGAATTAGATTCTATGAAACATTTTGAAATGCAAATGTCAGTTAAAAAATCATAATGTATTATGCACTGGTTGATAGTAGTTTCGTTCAAAAATTAAATTAAATCGGGAAATTTTTGAAATGATACGAAAATTTCTAGATCATTTATATATGTTTGGTGGGAAGGTTATGATGGAAGTCCCTGCAAAAAATCGTTTGAGAATTAGATACTATGAAACGTTTTGAAATGCAAGTTTCGGTCAAAAAATCATAATATATTATACACTAGTTTATACTAGTTTCGGTAAAAAAAATCCAATTAAATCTAGGGCTATTTGGAACGATACAAAACTTTGATGAACCTTTATATATGTTATAAGGGAAGGTTATGATTGAAGTCCATGCAAAAAAATCATCTGAAAATTAGATTCTATGAATCTTTTCGAAATGCAGGTTCTGTTAAAAAAATCATAGTATATTATACACTAGTTTCTGTCAAAAAATCAAATTAAATCGAGGATTGTTCGAAATGATACGAAACTTATCAGATCATTTAAATATATTACGAGGGAAGGTTATGATGGAAGTCCATGCGAAAAATCATCTGAGAATTAGATTCTATGAAACATTTTGAAATTCAAGTGTCGGTCTAAAAAATCATAATGTATTATACACTAATTTACACTATTTTTCGGTCAAAAATTAAATTAAATTGGGGGAGCTTTTGAAATGATACGAAACTTTTTCAAGATCATTTATATATGTTAGACTAGAAGGTTATAATGGAAGTACAGGCAACAAATCAATTTAGAATTAAATTCTATAAAACGTTTTGAAATGCATGTTTCGGTCAAAAAATCATAATATATTATACACAAGTTTGTATTAGTTTCGGGAAAAAAATCAAATTAAATTTAGGACTGTTCGAAATAATACGAAACTTTTATGAATATTTATAAATGTTATAAGGGAAGGTTATGATGGAAGTCCAAGCAAAAAATCATCTGAGAATTATATTCTATGAAACTTTTGGAAATGCAAATGTCGGTCAAAAAACATAATATATGATACACTAGTTTCGGTTAAAAAATCAAATTAAGTTGAGGACGGATTGAAATGATACGAAACTTTTCAGATCATTTATATATTTTAGGTAGGAAGGTTTTGATAGAAATCCATGCACAAAATCATCTGAGAATTAGATTCTATGAAACATTTTGAAATGCAAATGTCAGTTAAAAAATCATAATGTATTATACACTGGTTGATACTAGTTTCGTTCAAAAATCAAATTAAATCGGGAAATGTTTGAAATGATACGAAAATTTCTAGATCATTTATATATGTTTGGTGGGAAGGTTATGATGGAAGTCCCTGCAAAAGATCGTTTGAGAATTAGATACTATGAAACGTTTTGAAATGCAAGTTTCGGTCAAAAAATAATAATATATTATACACTAGTTTATACTAGTTTCGGTAAAAAATCCAATTAAATCAAGGGCTATTTGGAACGATACAAAACTTTTATGAACCTTTATATATGTTATAAGGGAAGGTTATGATTGAAGTCCATGCAAAAAAATCATCTGAAAATTAGATTCTATGAATCTTTTCGAAATGCAGGTTCTGTTAAGAAAATCATAGTATATTATACACTAGTTTCTGTCAAAAAATCAAATTAAATCGAGGATTGTTCGAAATGATACGAAACTTATCAGATCATTTAAATATGTTACGAGGGAAGGTTATGATGGAAGTCCATGCGAAAAATCATCTGAGAATTAGATTCTATGAAACATTTTGAAATTCAAGTTTCGGTCTAAAAAATCATAATGTATTATACACTAATTTACTCTATTTTTCAGTCAAAAATCAAATTAAATTGGGGGATTTTTGAAATGTTACGAAATTTTTTCATATCATTTATATATGTTAGACAAGAAGGTTATAATGGAAGCACAGGAAAAAAAATCAATTTAGAATTAAATTCTACAAAACGTTTTGATATGCATGTTTCGGTCAAAAAATCATAATATATTATACACTAGTTTATACTAGTTTCGGGAAAAAAAATCAAATTAAATTTGGGACTATTTGAAATAATACAAAACATTAATGAACATTTATATACGTTATAAGGGAAGGTTATGATGGAAGTCCAAGCAAAAAATCATCTGAAAATTAGATTCTATGAAACTTTTGGAAATGCAAGTGTCGGTCAAAAAATCATAATATATGATACACTAGTTTCGGTTAAAAAATCAAATTAAATTGAGGACGGATCGAAATGATACGAAACTTTTCAGATCATTTATATATTTTAGGTAGGAAGGTTTTGATGGAAATCCATGCAAAAAATCATCTGAGAATTAGATTCTATGAAACATTTTGAAATGCAAATGTCAGTTAAAAAATCATAATGTATTATACACTGGTTGAAACTAGTTTCATTCAAAAATAAAATTAAATCGGGAAATGTTTGAAATGATACGAAACTTTCGAGATCATTTATATATGTTTGGTGGGAAGGTTATGATGGAAGTCCCTGCAAAAAAAATCGTTTGAGAATTAGATACTATGAAACGTTTTGAAATGCAAGTTTCGGTCAAAAAATCATAATATATTATACACTAGTTTATAATAGTTTCGGTAAAAAAATCCAATTAAATCTAGGACTATTTGGAACGATACAAAAATTTTAAGAACCTTTATATATGTTATAAGGGAAGGTTATGATTGATGTCCATGCAAAAAATTCATCTGAAAATTAGATTCTATGAATCTTTTCGAAATGCAGGTTCTGTTAAAAAAATCATAGTATATTATACACTAGTTTCGGTCAAAAAATCAAATTAAATCGAGGATTGTTCGAAATGATACGAAACTTATCAGATCATTTAAATTTGTTACGAGGGAAGGTTATGATGGAAGTCCATGCGAAAAATCATCTGAGAATTAGATTCAATGAAACATTTTGAAATTCATGTTTCGGTCTACAAAATCATAATGTATTATACACTAATTTACACTATTTTTCGGTCAAAAATAAAATTAAATCTGGGGACCTTTTTAAATGATACGAAACATTTTCAAGATCATTTATATATGTTAGACAAGAAGGTTATAATGGAATTACAGGCAAAAAATCAATTTAGAATTAAATTCTATAAAACGTTTTGAAATGCATGTTTCGGTCAAAAAATCATAATATATTATACACAAGTTTATATTAGTTTCGGGAAAAAAATCAAATTAAATTTAGGACTGTTCGAAATAATACGAAACTTTTATGAACATTTATAAATGTTATAAGGGAAGGTTATGATGGAAGTCCAAGCAAAAAATCATCTGAAAATTAGATTCTATGAAACTTTTGGAAATGCAAATGTCGGTCAAAAAATCATAATATATGATACACTAGTTTCGGTTAAAAAATCAAATTAAGTTGAGGACGGATCGAAATGATACGAAACTTTTCATATCATTTATATATTTTAGGTTGGAAGGTTTTGATGGAAATCCATGCAAAAAATCATCTGAGAATTACATTCTATGAAACATTTTGAAATTAAATGTCTGTTAAAAAATCATAATATATTATACACTGGTTGATACTAGTTTCGTTCAAAAATCAAATTAAATCGGGAAATGTTTGAAATGATACGAAAATTTCTAGATCATTTATATATGTTAGGTGGGAAGGTTATGATGGAAGTCCCTGCAAAAAATCGTTTGAGAATTAGATACTATGAAACGTTTTGAAATGCAAGTTTCGGTCAAAAAATCATAATATATTATACACTAGTTTATACTAGTTTCGGTAAAAAAAATCCAATTAAATCTTGGACTATTTGGAACGATACAAAACTTTTATGAACCTTTATATATGTTATAAGGGAAGGTTATGATTGAAGTCCATGCAAAAAATTCATCTGAAAATTAGATTCTATGAATCTTTTCGAAATGCAGGTTCTGTTAAAAAAATCATAGTATATTATACACTAGTTTCGGTCAAAAAATTAAATTAAATCGAGGATTGTTCGAAATGATACGAAACTTATCAGATCATTTAAATATGTTACGAGGGAAGGTTATGATGGAAGTCCATGCGAAAAATCATCTGAGAATTAGATTAAATGAAACATTTTGAAATTCATGTTTCGGTCTACAAAATCATAATGTATTATACACTAATTTACACTATTTTTCGGTCAAAAATAAAATTAAATTGGGGGACCTTTTTAAATGATACGAAACATTTTCAAGATCATTTATATATGTTAGACAAGAAGGTTATAATGGAAGTACAGGCAAAAAATCAATTTAGAATTAAATTCTATAAAACGTTTTGAAATGCATGTTTCGGTCAAAAAATCATAATATATTATACACAAGTTTATATTAGTTTCGGGAAAAAAATCAAATTAAATTTAGGACTGTTCGAAATAATACGAAACTTTTATGAACATTTATAAATGTTATAAGGGAAGGTTATGATGGAAGTCCAAGCAAAAAATCATCTGAAAATTAGATTCTATGAAACTTTTGGAAATGCAAATGTCGGTCAAAAAATCATAATATATGATACACTAGTTTCGGTTAAAAAATCAAATTAAGTTGAGGACGGATCGAAATGATACGAAACTTTTCATATCATTTATATATTTTAGGTAGGAAGGTTTTGATGGAAATCCATGCAAAAAATCATCTGAGAATTAGATTCTATGAAACATTTTGAAATGCAAATGTCGGTTAAAAAATCATAATATATTATACACTGGTTGATACTAGTTTCGTTCAAAAATCAAATTAAATCGGGAAATGTTTGAAATGATACGAAAATTTCTAGATCATTTATATATGTTAGGTGGGAAGGTTATGATGGAAGTCCCTGCAAAAAATCGTTTGAGAATTAGATACTATGAAACGTTTTGAAATGCAAGTTTCGGTCAAAAAATCATAATATAATATACACTAGTTTATACTAGTTTCGGTAAAAAAATCCAATTAAATCTAGGACTATTTGGAACGATGCAAAACTTTTATGAACCTTTATATATGTTATAAGGGAAGGTTATGATTGAAGTCCATGCAAAAAATTCATCTGAAAATTAGATTCTATGAATCTTTTCGAAATGCAGGTTCTGTTAAAAAAATCATAGTATATTATACACTAGTTTCGGTCAAAAAATCAAATTAAATCGAGGATTGTTCGAAATGATACGAAACTTATCAGATCATTTAAATTTGTTACGAGGGAAGGTTATGATGGAAGTCCATGCGAAAAATCATCTGAGAATTAGATTCAATGAAACATTTTGAAATTCATGTTTCGGTCTACAAAATCATAATGTATTATACACTAATTTACACTATTTTTCGGTCAAAAATAAAATTAAATTGGGGGACCTTTTTAAATGATACGAAACATTTTCAAGATCATTTATATATGTTAGACAAGAAGGTTATAATGGAAGTACAGGCAAAAAATCAATTTAGAATTAAATTCTATAAAACGTTTTGAAATGCATGTTTCGGTCAAAAAATCATAATATATTATACACAAGTTTATATTAGTTTCGGGAAAAAAATCAAATTAAATTTAGGACTGTTCGAAATAATACGAAACTTTTATGAACATTTATAAATGTTATAAGGGAAGGTTATGATGGAAGTCCAAGCAAAAAATCATCTGAAAATTAGATTCTATGAAACTTTTGGAAATGCAAATGTCAGTCAAAAAATCATAATATATGATACACTAGTTTCGGTTAAAAAATCAAATTAAGTTGAGGACGGATCGAAATGATACGAAACTTTTCATATCATTTATATATTTTAGGTAGGAAGGTTTTGATGGAAATCCATGCAAAAAATCATCTGAGAATTAGATTCTATGAAACATTTTGAAATGCAAATGTCGGTTAAAAAATCATAATATATTATACACTGGTTGATACTAGTTTCGTTCAAAATTCAAATTAAATCGGGAAATGTTTGAAATGATACGAAAATTTCTAGATCATTTATATATGTTAGGTGGGAAGGTTATGATGGAAGTCCCTCTAAAAAATCGTTTGAGAATTAGATACTATGAAACGTTTTGAAATGCAAGTTTCGGTCAAAAAATCATAATATATTATACACTAGTTTATACTAGTTTCGGTAAAAAAAATCCAATTAAATCTAGGACTATTTGGAACGATACAAAACTTTTATGAACCTTTATATATGTTATAAGGGAAGGTTATGATTGAAGTCCATGCAAAAAATTCATCTGAAAATTAGATTCTATGAATATTTTCGAAATGCAGGTTCTGTTAAAAAAATCAGTATATTATACACTAGTTTCGGTCAAAAAATCAAATTAAATCGAGGATTATTCGAAATGATACGAAACTTATCAGATCATTTAAATTTGTTACGAGGGAAGGTTATGATGGAAGTCCATGCGAAAAATCATCTGAGAATTAGATTCAATGAAACATTTTGAAATTCATGTTTCGGTCTACAAAATCATAATGTATTATACACTAATTTACACTATTTTTCGGTCAAAAATAAAATTAAATTAGGGGACCTTTTAAAATGATACGAAACTTTTTCAAGATCATTTATATATGTTAGACAAGAAGGTTATAATGGAAGTACAGGCAAAAAATCAATTTAGAATTAAATTCTATAAAACGTTTTGAAATGCATGTTTCGGTCAAAAAATCATAATATTTTATACACAAGTTTATATTAGTTTCGGGAAAAAAATCAAATTAAATTTAGGACTGTTCGAAATAATACGAAACTTTTATGAACATTTATAAATGTTATAAGGGAAGGTTATGATGGAAGTCCAAGCAAAAAATCATCTGAAAATTAGATTCTATGAAACTTTTGGAAATGCAAATGTCGGTCAAAAAATCATAATATATGATACACTAGTTTCGGTTAAAAAATCAAATTAAGTTGAGGACGGATCGAAATGATACGAAACTTTTCATATCATTTATATATTTTAGGTAGGAAGGTTTTGATGGAAATCCATGCAAAAAATCATTTGAGAATTAGATTCTATGAAACATTTTGAAATGCAAATGTCGGTTAAAAAATCATAATATATTATACACTGGTTGATACTAGTTTCGTTCAAAATTCAAATTAAATCGGGAAATGTTTGAAATGATACGAAAATTTCTAGATCATTTATATATGTTAGGTGGGAAGGTTATGATGGAAGTCCCTGCAAAAAATCGTTTGAGAATTAGATACTATGAAACGTTTTGAAATGCAAGTTTCGGTCAAAAAATCATAATATATTATACACTAGTTTATACTAGTTTCGGTAAAAAAATCCAATTAAATCTAGGACTATTTGGAACGATACAAAACTTTTATGAACCTTTATATATGTTATAAGGGAAGGTTATGATTGAAGTCCATGCAAAAAATTCATCTGAAAATTAGATTCTATGAATCTTTTCGAAATGCAGGTTCTGTTAAAAAAATCATAGTATATTATACACTAGTTTCGGTCAAAAAATCAAATTAAATCGAGGATTGTTCGAAATGATACGAAACTTATCAGATCATTTAAATTTGTTACGAGGGAAGGTTATGATGGAAGTCCATGCGAAAAATCATCTGAGAATTAGATTCAATGAAACATTTTGAAATTCATGTTTCGGTCTACAAAATCATAATGTATTATACACTAATTTACATTATTTTTCGGTCAAAAATTAAATTAAATTGGGGGACCTTTTTAAATGATACGAAACATTTTCAAGATCATTTATATATGTTAGACAAGAAGGTTATAATGGAATTACAGGCAAAAAATCAATTTAGAATTAAATTCTATAAAACGTTTTGAAATGCATGTTTCGGTCAAAAAATCATAATATATTATACACAAGTTTATATTAGTTTCGGGAAAAAAATTAAATTAAATTTAGGACTGTTCGAAATAATACGAAACTTTTATGAACATTTATAAATGTTATAAGGGAAGGTTATGATGGAAGTCAAAGCAAAAAATCATCTGAAAATTAGATTCTATGAAACTTTTGGAAATACAAATGTCGGTCAAAAAATCATAATATATGATACACTAGTTTCGGTTAAAAAATCATATTAAGTTGAGGACGGATCGAAATGATACGAAACTTTTCATATCATTTATATATTTTAGGTAGAAAGGTTTTGATGGAAATCCATGCAAAAAATCATCTGAGAATTAGATTCTATGAAACATTTTGAAATGCAAATGTCGGTTAAAAACTCATAATGTATTATACACTGGTTGATACTAGTTTCGTTCAAAAATAAAATTAAATCGGGGACTGTTTGAAATGATACGAAAATTTCCAGATCATTTATATATGTTAGGTGGGAAGGTTATGATGGAAGTCCAGGCAAAAAATCATTTGAGAATTAGATACTATGAAACGTTTTGAAATGCAAGTTTCGGTCAAAAAATCATAATATATTATACTCTAGTTTATACTAGTTACGGTATAAAAAAAATCAAATTAAATCTAGGACTGTTTGGAACGATACAAAACTTTTATGAACCTTTATATATGTTATAAGGGAAGGTTATGATTGAAGTCCATGCAAAAAAATCATCTGAAAATTAGATTCTATGAATCTTTTCGAAATGCAGGTTCTGTTAAAAAAATCATAGTATATTATACACTAGTTTCGGTCAAAAAATCAAATTAAATCGAGGATTGTTCGAAATGATACGAAACTTATCAGATCATTTAAATATGTTACGAGGGAAGGTTATGATGGAAGTCCATGCGAAAAATCATCTGAGAATTAGATTCTATGAAACATTTTGAAATTCATGTTTCGGTCTAAAAAATCATAATGTATTATACACTAATTTACACTATTTTTCGGTCAAAAATAAAATTAAATTGGGGGACCTTTTTAAATGATACGAAACTTTTTCAAGATCATTTATATATGTTAGACAAGAAGGTTATAATGGAAGTACAGGCAAAAAATCAATTTAGAATTAAATTCTATAAAACGTTTTGAAATGCATGTTTCGGTCAAAAAATCATAATATATTATACACAAGTTTATATTAGTTTCGGGAAAAAAATCAAATAAAATTTAGGACTGTTCGAAATAATACGAAACTTTTATGAACATTTATAAATTTTTTAAGGGAAGGTTATGATGGAAGTCCAAGCAAAAAATCATCTGAAAATTAGGTTCTATGAAACTTTTGGAAATGCAAATGTCGGTCAAAAAATCATAATATATGATACACTAGTTTCGGTTAAAAAATCAAATTAAATTGAGGACGGATCGAAATGATACGAAACTTTTCAGATCATTTATATATTTTAGGTAGGAAGGTTTTGATGGAAATCAATGCAAAAAATCATCTGAGAATTAGATTCTATAAAACATTTTGAAATGCAAATGTCGTTTAAAAAATCATAATGTATTATACACTGGTTGATACTAGTTTCGTTCAAAAATCAAATTAAATCGGGGACTGTTTGAAATGATACGAAACTTTCCAGATCATTTATATATGTTAGGTGGGAAGGTTATGATGGAAGTCCAGGCAAAAAATCATTTGAGAATTAGATACTATGAAACGTTTTGAAATGCAAGTTTCGGTCAAAAAATCATAATATATTATACTCTAGTTTATACTAGTTACGGTATAAAAAAAATCAAATTAAATCTAGGACTGTTTGGAACGATACAAAACTTTTATGAACCTTTATATATGTTATAAGGGAAGGTTATGATTGAAGTCCATGCAAAAAAATCATCTGAAAATTAGATTCTATGATTCTTTTCGAAATGCAGGTTCTGTTAAAAAAATCATAGTATATTATACGCTAGTTTCGGTCAAAAAATCAAATTAAATCGAGTTTTGTTCGAAATGATACGAAACTTATCAGATCATTTAAATATGTTACGAGGGAAGGTTATGATGGAAGTCCATGCGAAAAATCATCTGAGAATTAGATTCTATGAAACATTTTGAAATTCAAGTTTCGGTCTAAAAAATCATAATGTATTATACACTAATTTACACTATTTTTCGGTCAAAAATTAAATTAAATTGGGGGACCTTTTTAAATGATACGAAACTTTTTCAAGATCATTTATATATGTTAGACAAGAAGGTTATAATGGAAGTACAGGCAAAAAATCAATTTAGAATTAAATTCTATAAAACGTTTTGAAATGCATGTTTCGGTCAAAAAATCATAATATATTATACACAAGTTTATATTAGTTTCGGGAAAAAAATCAAATAAAATTTAGGACTGTTCGAAATAATACGAAACTTTTATGAACATTTATAAATTTTTTAAGGGAAGGTTATGATGGAAGTCCAAGCAAAAAATCATCTGAAAATTAGGTTCTATGAAACTTTTGGAAATGCAAATGTTGGTCAAAAAATCATAATATATGATACACTAGTTTCGGTTAAAAAATCAAATTAAGTTGAGGACGGATCGAAATGATACGAAACTTTTCATATCATTTATATATTTTAGGTAGGAAGGTTTTGATGGAAATCCATGCAAAAAATCATCTGAGAATTAGATTCTATGAAACATTTTGAAATGCAAATGTCGGTTAAAAAATCATAATGTATTATACACTAATTTACACTATTTTTCGGTCAAAAATTAAATTAAATTGGGGGACCTTTTTAAATGATACGAAACTTTTTCAAGATCATTTATATATGTTAGACAAGAAGGTTATAATGGAAGTACAGGAAAAAAAGCAATTTAGAATTAAATTCTATAAAACGTTTTGAAATGCATGTTTCGGTCAAAAAATCATAATATATTATACACAAGTTTATATTAGTTTCGGGAAAAAAATCAAATAAAATTTAGGACTGTTCGAAATAATACGAAACTTTTATGAACATTTATAAATTTTATAAGGGAAGGTTATGATGGAAGTCCAAGCAAAAAATCATCTGAAAATTAGATTCTATGAAACTTTTGGAAATGCAAATGTCGGTCAAAAAATCATAATATATGATACACTAGTTTCGGTTAAAAAATCAAATTAAGTTGAGGACGGATCGAAATGATACGAAACTTTTCATATCATTTATATATTTTAGGTAGGAAGGTTTTGATGGAAATCCATGCAAAAAATCATCTGAGAATTAGATTCTATGAAACATTTTGAAATGCAATTGTCGGTTAAAAAATCATAATATATTATACACTGGTTGATACTAGTTTCGTTCAAAAATCAAATTAAATCGGGAAATGTTTGAAATGATACGAAAATTTCTAGATCATTTATATATGTTAGGTGGGAAGGTTATGATGGAAGTCCCTGCAAAAAATCGTTTGAGAATTAGATACTATGAAACGTTTTGAAATGCAAGTTTCGGTCAAAAAATCATAATATATTATACACTAGTTTATACTAGTTTCGGTAAAAAAATCCAATTAAATCTAGGACTATTTGGAACGATGCAAAACTTTTATGAACCTTTATATATGTTATAAGGGAAGGTTATGATTGAAGTCCATGCAAAAAATTCATCTGAAAATTAGATTCTATGAATCTTTTCGAAATGCAGGTTCTGTTAAAAAAATCATAGTATATTATACACTAGTTTCGGTCAAAAAATCAAATTAAATCGAGGATTGTTCGAAATGATACGAAACTTATCAGATCATTTAAATTTGTTACGAGGGAAGGTTATGATGGAAGTCCATGCGAAAAATCATCTGAGAATTAGATTCAATGAAACATTTTGAAATTCATGTTTCGGTCTACAAAATCATAATGTATTATACACTAATTTACACTATTTTTCGGTCAAAAATAAAATTAAATTGGGGGACCTTTTTAAATGATACGAAACATTTTCAAGATCATTTATATATGTTAGACAAGAAGGTTATAATGGAAGTACAGGCAAAAAATCAATTTAGAATTAAATTCTATAAAACGTTTTGAAATGCATGTTTCGGTCAAAAAATCATAATATATTATACACAAGTTTATATTAGTTTCGGGAAAAAAATCAAATTAAATTTAGGACTGTTCGAAATAATACGAAACTTTTATGAACATTTATAAATGTTATAAGGGAAGGTTATGATGGAAGTCCAAGCAAAAAATCATCTGAAAATTAGATTCTATGAAACTTTTGGAAATGCAAATGTCAGTCAAAAAATCATAATATATGATACACTAGTTTCGGTTAAAAAATCAAATTAAGTTGAGGACAGATCGAAATGATACGAAACTTTTCATATCATTTATATATTTTAGGTAGGAAGGTTTTGATGGAAATCCATGCAAAAAATCATCTGAGAATTAGATTCTATGAAACATTTTGAAATGCAAATGTCGGTTAAAAAATCATAATATATTATACACTGGTTGATACTAGTTTCGTTCAAAATTCAAATTAAATCGGGAAATGTTTGAAATGATACGAAAATTTCTAGATCATTTATATATGTTAGGTGGGAAGGTTATGATGGAAGTCCCTCTAAAAAATCGTTTGAGAATTAGATACTATGAAACGTTTTGAAATGCAAGTTTCGGTCAAAAAATCATAATATATTATACACTAGTTTATACTAGTTTCGGTAAAAAAAATCCAATTAAATCTAGGACTATTTGGAACGATACAAAACTTTTATGAACCTTTATATATGTTATAAGGGAAGGTTATGATTGAAGTCCATGCAAAAAATTCATCTGAAAATTAGATTCTATGAATATTTTCGAAATGCAGGTTCTGTTAAAAAAATCATAGTATATTATACACTAGTTTCGGTCAAAAAATCAAATTAAATCGAGGATTGTTCGAAATGATACGAAACTTATCAGATCATTTAAATTTGTTACGAGGGAAGGTTATGATGGAAGTCCATGCGAAAAATCATCTGAGAATTAGATTCAATGAAACATTTTGAAATTCATGTTTCGGTCTACAAAATCATAATGTATTATACACTAATTTACACTATTTTTCGGTCAAAAATAAAATTAAATTAGGGGACCTTTTAAAATGATACGAAACTTTTTCAAGATCATTTATATATGTTAGACAAGAAGGTTATAATGGAAGTACAGGCAAAAAATCAATTTAGAATTAAATTCTATAAAACGTTTTGAAATGCATGTTTCGGTCAAAAAATCATAATATATTATACACAAGTTTATATTAGTTTCGGGAAAAAAATCAAATTAAATTTAGGACTGTTCGAAATAATACGAAACTTTTATGAACATTTATAAATGTTATAAGGGAAGGTTATGATGGAAGTCCAAGCAAAAAATCATCTGAAAATTAGATTCTATGAAACTTTTGGAAATGCAAATGTCGGTCAAAAAATCATAATATATGATACACTAGTTTCGGTTAAAAAATCAAATTAAGTTGAGGACGGATCGAAATGATACGAAACTTTTCATATCATTTATATATTTTAGGTAGGAAGGTTTTGATGGAAATCCATGCAAAAAATCATCTGAGAATTAGATTCTATGAAACATTTTGAAATGCAAATGTCGGTTAAAAAATCATAATATATTATACACTGGTTGATACTAGTTTCGTTCAAAATTCAAATTAAATCGGGAAATGTTTGAAATGATACGAAAATTTCTAGATCATTTATATATGTTAGGTGGGAAGGTTATGATGGAAGTCCCTGCAAAAAATCGTTTGAGAATTAGATACTATGAAACGTTTTGAAATGCAAGTTTCGGTCAAAAAATCATAATATATTATACACTAGTTTATACTAGTTTCGGTAAAAAAATCCAATTAAATCTAGGACTATTTGGAACGATACAAAACTTTTATGAACCTTTATATATGTTATAAGGGAAGGTTATGATTGAAGTCCATGCAAAAAATTCATCTGAAAATTAGATTCTATGAATCTTTTCGAAATGCAGGTTCTGTTAAAAAAATCATAGTATATTATACACTAGTTTCGGTCAAAAAATCAAATTAAATCGAGGATTGTTCGAAATGATACGAAACTTATCAGATCATTTAAATTTGTTACGAGGGAAGGTTATGATGGAAGTCCATGCGAAAAATCATCTGAGAATTAGATTCAATGAAACATTTTGAAATTCATGTTTCGGTCTACAAAATCATAATGTATTATACACTAATTTACATTATTTTTCGGTCAAAAATTAAATTAAATTGGGGGACCTTTTTAAATGATACGAAACATTTTCAAGATCATTTATATATGTTAGACAAGAAGGTTATAATGGAATTACAGGCAAAAAATCAATTTAGAATTAAATTCTATAAAACGTTTTGAAATGCATGTTTCGGTCAAAAAATCATAATATATTATACACAAGTTTATATTAGTTTCGGGAAAAAAATTAAATTAAATTTAGGACTGTTCGAAATAATACGAAACTTTTATGAACATTTATAAATGTTATAAGGGAAGGTTATGATGGAAGTCAAAGCAAAAAATCATCTGAAAATTAGATTCTATGAAACTTTTGGAAATACAAATGTCGGTCAAAAAATCATAATATATGATACACTAGTTTCGGTTAAAAAATCATATTAAGTTGAGGACGGATCGAAATGATACGAAACTTTTCATATCATTTATATATTTTAGGTAGAAAGGTTTTGATGGAAATCCATGCAAAAAATCATCTGAGAATTAGATTCTATGAAACATTTTGAAATGCAAATGTCGGTTAAAAACTCATAATGTATTATACACTGGTTGATACTAGTTTCGTTCAAAAATCAAATTAAATCGGGGACTGTTTGAAATGATACGAAAATTTCCAGATCATTTATATATGTTAGGTGGGAAGGTTATGATGGAAGTCCAGGCAAAAAATCATTTGAGAATTAGATACTATGAAACGTTTTGAAATGCAAGTTTCGGTCAAAAAATCATAATATATTATACTCTAGTTTATACTAGTTACGGTATAAAAAAAATCAAATTAAATCTAGGACTGTTTGGAACGATACAAAACTTTTATGAACCTTTATATATGTTATAAGGGAAGGTTATGATTGAAGTCCATGCAAAAAAATCATCTGAAAATTAGATTCTATGAATCTTTTCGAAATGCAGGTTCTGTTAAAAAAATCATAGTATATTATACACTAGTTTCGGTCAAAAAATCAAATTAAATCGAGGATTGTTCGAAATGATACGAAACTTATCAGATCATTTAAATATGTTACGAGGGAAGGTTATGATGGAAGTCCATGCGAAAAATCATCTGAGAATTAGATTCTATGAAACATTTTGAAATTCATGTTTCGGTCTAAAAAATCATAATGTATTATACACTAATTTACACTATTTTTCGGTCAAAAATAAACTTAAATTGGGGGACCTTTTTAAATGATACGAAACTTTTTCAAGATCATTTATATATGTTAGACAAGAAGGTTATAATGGAAGTACAGGCAAAAAATCAATTTAGAATTAAATTCTATAAAACGTTTTGAAATGCATGTTTCGGTCAAAAAATCATAATATATTATACACAAGTTTATATTAGTTTCGGGAAAAAAATCAAATAAAATTTAGGACTGTTCGAAATAATACGAAACTTTTATGAACATTTATAAATTTTTTAAGGGAAGGTTATGATGGAAGTCCAAGCAAAAAATCATCTGAAAATTAGGTTCTATGAAACTTTTGGAAATGCAAATGTCGGTCAAAAAATCATAATATATGATACACTAGTTTCGGTTAAAAAATCAAATTAAATTGAGGACGGATCGAAATGATACGAAACTTTTCAGATCATTTATATATTTTAGGTAGGAAGGTTTTGATGGAAATCAATGCAAAAAATCATCTGAGAATTAGATTCTATAAAACATTTTGAAATGCAAATGTCGTTTAAAAAATCATAATGTATTATACACTGGTTGATACTAGTTTCGTTCAAAAATCAAATTAAATCGGGGACTGTTTGAAATGATACGAAACTTTCCAGATCATTTATATATGTTAGGTGGGAAGGTTATGATGGAAGTCCAGGCAAAAAATCATTTGAGAATTAGATACTATGAAACGTTTTGAAATGCAAGTTTCGGTCAAAAAATCATAATATATTATACTCTAGTTTATACTAGTTACGGTATAAAAAAAATCAAATTAAATCTAGGACTGTTTGGAACGATACAAAACTTTTATGAACCTTTATATATGTTATAAGGGAAGGTTATGATTGAAGTCCATGCAAAAAAATCATCTGAAAATTAGATTCTATGAATCTTTTCGAAATGCAGGTTCTGTTAAAAAAATCATAGTATATTATACGCTAGTTTCGGTCAAAAAATCAAATTAAATCGAGTTTTGTTCGAAATGATACGAAACTTATCAGATCATTTAAATATGTTACGAGGGAAGGTTATGATGGAAGTCCATGCGAAAAATCATCTGAGAATTAGATTCTATGAAACATTTTGAAATTCAAGTTTCGGTCTAAAAAATCATAATGTATTATACACTAATTTACACTATTTTTCGGTCAAAAATTAAATTAAATTGGGGGACCTTTTTAAATGATACGAAACTTTTTCAAGATCATTTATATATGTTAGACAAGAAGGTTATAATGGAAGTACAGGCAAAAAATCAATTTAGAATTAAATTCTATAAAACGTTTTGAAATGCATGTTTCGGTCAAAAAATCATAATATATTATACACAAGTTTATATTAGTTTCGGGAAAAAAATCAAATAAAATTTAGGACTGTTCGAAATAATACGAAACTTTTATGAACATTTATAAATTTTTTAAGGGAAGGTTATGATGGAAGTCCAAGCAAAAAATCATCTGAAAATTAGGTTCTATGAAACTTTTGGAAATGCAAATGTTGGTCAAAAAATCATAATATATGATACACTAGTTTCGGTTAAAAAATCAAATTAAGTTGAGGACGGATCGAAATGATACGAAACTTTTCATATCATTTATATATTTTAGGTAGGAAGGTTTTGATGGAAATCCATGCAAAAAATCATCTGAGAATTAGATTCTATGAAACATTTTGAAATGCAAATGTCGGTTAAAAAATCATAATGTATTATACACTAATTTACACTATTTTTCGGTCAAAAATTAAATTAAATTGGGGGACCTTTTTAAATGATACGAAACTTTTTCAAGATCATTTATATATGTTAGACAAGAAGGTTATAATGGAAGTACAGGAAAAAAAGCAATTTAGAATTAAATTCTATAAAACGTTTTGAAATGCATGTTTCGGTCAAAAAATCATAATATATTATACACAAGTTTATATTAGTTTCGGGAAAAAAATCAAATAAAATTTAGGACTGTTCGAAATAATACGAAACTTTTATGAACATTTATAAATTTTATAAGGGAAGGTTATGATGGAAGTCCAAGCAAAAAATCATCTGAAAATTAGATTCTATGAAACTTTTGGAAATGCAAATGTCGGTCAAAAAATCATAATATATGATACACTAGTTTCGGTTAAAAAATCAAATTAAGTTGAGGACGGATCGAAATGATACGAAACTTTTCATATCATTTATATATTTTAGGTAGGAAGGTTTTGATGGAAATCCATGCAAAAAATCATCTGAGAATTAGATTCTATGAAACATTTTGAAATGCAATTGTCGGTTAAAAAATCATAATATATTATACACTGGTTGATACTAGTTTCGTTCAAAAATCAAATTAAATCGGGAAATGTTTGAAATGATACGAAAATTTCTAGATCATTTATATATGTTAGGTGGGAAGGTTATGATGGAAGTCCCTGCAAAAAATCGTTTGAGAATTAGATACTATGAAACGTTTTGAAATGCAAGTTTCGGTCAAAAAATCATAATATATTATACACTAGTTTATACTAGTTTCGGTAAAAAAATCCAATTAAATCTAGGACTATTTGGAACGATGCAAAACTTTTATGAACCTTTATATATGTTATAAGGGAAGGTTATGATTGAAGTCCATGCAAAAAATTCATCTGAAAATTAGATTCTATGAATCTTTTCGAAATGCAGGTTCTGTTAAAAAAATCATAGTATATTATACACTAGTTTCGGTCAAAAAATCAAATTAAATCGAGGATTGTTCGAAATGATACGAAACTTATCAGATCATTTAAATTTGTTACGAGGGAAGGTTATGATGGAAGTCCATGCGAAAAATCATCTGAGAATTAGATTCAATGAAACATTTTGAAATTCATGTTTCGGTCTACAAAATCATAATGTATTATACACTAATTTACACTATTTTTCGGTCAAAAATAAAATTAAATTGGGGGACCTTTTTAAATGATACGAAACATTTTCAAGATCATTTATATATGTTAGACAAGAAGGTTATAATGGAAGTACAGGCAAAAAATCAATTTAGAATTAAATTCTATAAAACGTTTTGAAATGCATGTTTCGGTCAAAAAATCATAATATATTATACACAAGTTTATATTAGTTTCGGGAAAAAAATCAAATTAAATTTAGGACTGTTCGAAATAATACGAAACTTTTATGAACATTTATAAATGTTATAAGGGAAGGTTATGATGGAAGTCCAAGCAAAAAATCATCTGAAAATTAGATTCTATGAAACTTTTGGAAATGCAAATGTCAGTCAAAAAATCATAATATATGATACACTAGTTTCGGTTAAAAAATCAAATTAAGTTGAGGACAGATCGAAATGATACGAAACTTTTCATATCATTTATATATTTTAGGTAGGAAGGTTTTGATGGAAATCCATGCAAAAAATCATCTGAGAATTAGATTCTATGAAACATTTTGAAATGCAAATGTCGGTTAAAAAATCATAATGTATTATACACTAATTTACACTATTTTTCGGTCAAAAATTAAATTAAATTGGGGGACCTTTTTAAATGATACGAAACTTTTTCAAGATCATTTATATATGTTAGACAAGAAGGTTATAATGGAAGTACAGGAAAAAAAGCAATTTAGAATTAAATTCTATAAAACGTTTTGAAATGCATGTTTCGGTCAAAAAATCATAATATATTATACACAAGTTTATATTAGTTTCGGGAAAAAAATCAAATAAAATTTAGGACTGTTCGAAATAATACGAAACTTTTATGAACATTTATAAATTTTATAAGGGAAGGTTATGATGGAAGTCCAAGCAAAAAATCATCTGAAAATTAGATTCTATGAAACTTTTGGAAATGCAAATGTCGGTCAAAAAATCATAATATATGATACACTAGTTTCGGTTAAAAAATCAAATTAAGTTGAGGACGGATCGAAATGATACGAAACTTTTCATATCATTTATATATTTTAGGTAGGAAGGTTTTGATGGAAATCCATGCAAAAAATCATCTGAGAATTAGATTCTATGAAACATTTTGAAATGCAATTGTCGGTTAAAAAATCATAATATATTATACACTGGTTGATACTAGTTTCGTTCAAAAATCAAATTAAATCGGGAAATGTTTGAAATGATACGAAAATTTCTAGATCATTTATATATGTTAGGTGGGAAGGTTATGATGGAAGTCCCTGCAAAAAATCGTTTGAGAATTAGATACTATGAAACGTTTTGAAATGCAAGTTTCGGTCAAAAAATCATAATATATTATACACTAGTTTATACTAGTTTCGGTAAAAAAATCCAATTAAATCTAGGACTATTTGGAACGATGCAAAACTTTTATGAACCTTTATATATGTTATAAGGGAAGGTTATGATTGAATTCCATGCAAAAAAATCATCTGAAAATTAGATTCTATGAATCTTTTCGAAATGCAGGTTCTGTTAAAAAATCATAGTATATTATACGCTAGTTTCGGTCAAAAAATCAAATTAAATCGAGTTTTGTTCGAAATGATACGAAACTTATCAGATCATTTAAATATGTTACGAGGGAAGGTTATGATGGAAGTCCATGCGAAAAATCATCTGAGAATTAGATTCTATGAAACATTTTGAAATTCAAGTTTCGGTCTAAAAAATCATAATGTATTATACACTAATTTACACTATTTTTCGGTCAAAAATTAAATTAAATTGGGGGACCTTTTTAAATGATACGAAACTTTTTCAAGATCATTTATATATGTTAGACAAGAAGGTTATAATGGAAGTACAGGCAAAAAATCAATTTAGAATTAAATTCTATAAAACGTTTTGAAATGCATGTTTCGGTCAAAAAATCATAATATATTATACACAAGTTTATATTAGTTTCGGGAAAAAAATCAAATAAAATTTAGGACTGTTCGAAATAATACGAAACTTTTATGAACATTTATAAATTTTTTAAGGGAAGGTTATGATGGAAGTCCAAGCAAAAAATCATCTGAAAATTAGGTTATATGAAACTTTTGGAAATGCAAATGTTGGTCAAAAAATCATAATATATGATACACTAGTTTCGGTTAAAAAATCAAATTAAGTTGAGGACGGATCGAAATGATACGAAACTTTTCATATCATTTATATATTTTAGGTAGGAAGGTTTTGATGGAAATCCATGCAAAAAATCATCTGAGAATTAGATTCTATGAAACATTTTGAAATGCAAATGTCGGTTAAAAAATCATAATGTATTATACACTAATTTACACTATTTTTCGGTCAAAAATTAAATTAAATTGGGGGACCTTTTTAAATGATACGAAACTTTTTCAAGATCATTTATATATGTTAGACAAGAAGGTTATAATGGAAGTACAGGAAAAAAAGCAATTTAGAATTAAATTCTATAAAACGTTTTGAAATGCATGTTTCGGTCAAAAAATCATAATATATTATACACAAGTTTATATTAGTTTCGGGAAAAAAATCAAATAAAATTTAGGACTGTTCGAAATAATACGAAACTTTTATGAACATTTATAAATTTTATAAGGGAAGGTTATGATGGAAGTCCAAGCAAAAAATCATCTGAAAATTAGATTCTATGAAACTTTTGGAAATGCAAATGTCGGTCAAAAAATCATAATATATGATACACTAGTTTCGGTTAAAAAATCAAATTAAGTTGAGGACGGATCGAAATGATACGAAACTTTTCATATCATTTATATATTTTAGGTAGGAAGGTTTTGATGGAAATCCATGCAAAAAATCATCTGAGAATTAGATTCTATGAAACATTTTGAAATGCAATTGTCGGTTAAAAAATCATAATATATTATACACTGGTTGATACTAGTTTCGTTCAAAAATCAAATTAAATCGGGAAATGTTTGAAATGATACGAAAATTTCTAGATCATTTATATATGTTAGGTGGGAAGGTTATGATGGAAGTCCCTGCAAAAAATCGTTTGAGAATTAGATACTATGAAACGTTTTGAAATGCAAGTTTTGGTCAAAAAATCATAATATATTATACACTAGTTTATACTAGTTTCGGTAAAAAAATCCAATTAAATCTAGGACTATTTGGAACGATACAAAACTTATATGAACCTTTATATATGTTATAAGGGAAGGTTATGATTGAATTCCTTGCAAAAAAATCATCTGAAAATTAGATTCTATGAATCTTTTCGAAATGCAGGTTCTGTTAAAAAATCATAGTATATTATACGCTAGTTTCGGTCAAAAAATCAAATTAAATCGAGTTTTGTTCGAAATGATACGAAACTTATCAGATCATTTAAATATGTTACGAGGGAAGGTTATGATGGAAGTCCATGCGAAAAATCATCTGAGAATTAGATTCTATGAAACATTTTGAAATTCAAGTTTCGGTCTAAAAAATCATAATGTATTATACACTAATTTACACTATTTTTCGGTCAAAAATTAAATTAAATTGGGGGACCTTTTTAAATGATACGAAACTTTTTCAAGATCATTTATATATGTTAGACAAGAAGGTTATAACGGAAGTACAGGCAAAAAATCAATTTAGAATTAAATTCTATAAAATGTTTTGAAATGCATGTTTCGGTCAAAAAATCATAATATATTATACACAAGTTTATATTAGTTTCGGGAAAAAAATCAAATAAAATTTAGGACTGTTCAAAATAATACGAAACTTTTATGAACATTTATAAATTTTTTAAGGGAAGGTTATGATGGAAGTCCAAGCAAAAAATCATCTGAAAATTAGGTTCTATGAAACTTTTGGAAATGCAAATGTTGGTCAAAAAATCATAATATATGATACACTAGTTTCGGTTAAAAAATCAAATTAAGTTGAGGACGGATAGAAATGATACGAAACTTTTCATATCATTTATATATTTTAGGTAGGAAGGTTTTGATGGAAATCAATGCAAAAAATCATCTGAGAATTAGATTCTATAAAACATTTTGAAATGCAAATGTCGTTTAAAAAATCATAATGTATTATACACTGGTTGATACTAGTTTCGTTCAAAAATCAAATTAAATCGGGGACTGTTTGAAATGATACGAAACTTTCCAGATCATTTATATATGTTAGGTGGGAAGGTTATGATGGAAGTCCAGGCAAAAAATCATTTGAGAATTAGATACTATGAAACGTTTTGAAATGCAAGTTTCGGTCAAAAAATCATAATATATTATACTCTAGTTTATACTAGTTTCGGTATAAAAAAAATCAAATTAAATCTAGGACTGTTTGGAACGATACAAAACTTTTATGAACCTTTATATATGTTATAAGGGAAGGTTATGATTGAAGTCCATGCAAAAAAATCATCTGAAAATTAGATTCTATGAATCTTTTCGAAATGCAGGTTCTGTTAAAAAAATCATAGTATATTATACACTAGTTTCGGTCAAAAAATCAAATTAAATCGAGGATTGTTCGAAATGATACGAAACTTATCAGATCATTTAAATTTGTTACAAGGGAACGTTATGATGGAAGTCCATGCAAAAAATCATCTGAGAATTAGATTCTATGAAACATTTTGAAATTCATGTTTCGGTCTACAAAATCATAATTTATTATACACTAATTTAAACTATTTTTCGGTCAAAAATAAAATTAAATTGGGGGACCTTTTTAAATGATACGAAACTTTTTTAAGATCATTTATATATGTTAGACAAGAAGGTTATAATGGAAGTACAGGCAAAAAATCAATTTAGAATTAAATTCTATAAAACGTTTTGAAATGCATGTTTCGGTCAAAAAATCATAATATATTATACACAAGTTTATATTAGTTTCGGGAAAAAAATCAAATTAAATTTAGGACTGTTCGAAATAATACGAAACTTTTATGAACATTTATAAATGTTATAAGGGAAGGTTATGATGGAAGTCCAAGCAAAAAATCATCTGATAATTAGATTCTATGAAACTTTTGGAAATGCAAATGTCGGTCAAAAAATCATAATATATGATACACTAGTTTCGGTTAAAAAATCAAATTAAGTTGAGGACGGATCGAAATGATACGAAACTTTTCATATCATTTATATATTTTAGGTAGGAAGGTTTTGATGGAAATCCATGCAAAAAATTATCTGAGAATTAGATTCTCTGAAACATTTTGAAATGCAAATGTCGGTTAAAAAATCATAATATATTATACACTGGTTGATACTAGTTTCGTTCAAAAATCAAATTAAATCGGGAAATGTTTGAAATGATACGAAAATTTCTACATCATTTATATATGTTAGGTGGGAAGGTTAAGATGGAAGTCCCTGCAAAAAATCGTTTGAGAATTAGATACTATGAAACGTTTTGAAATGCAAGTTTCGGTCAAAAAATCATAATATATTATACACTAGTTTATACTAGTTTCGGTAAAAAAATCCAATTAAATCTAGGACTATTTGGAACGATACAAAACTTTTATGAACCTTTATATATGTTATAAGGGAAGGTTATGATTGAAGTCCATGCAAAAAAATCATCTGAAAATTAGATTCTATGAATCTTTTCGAAATGCAGGTTCTGTTAAAAAAATCATAGTATATTATACACTAGTTTCGGTCAAAAAATAAAATTAAATCGAGGATTGTTCGAAATGATACGAAACTTATCAGATCATTTAAATATGTTACGAGGGAAGGATATGATGGAAGTCCATGCGAAAAATCATCTGAGAATTAGATTCTATGAAACATTTTGAAATTCAAGTTTCGGTCTAAAAAATCATAATGTATTATACACTAATTTACACTATTTTTCGGTCAAAAATTAAATTAAATTGGGGGATTGTTTGAAATGATACGAAATATTTTCATATCATTTATATATGTTAGACAAGAAGGTTATAATGGAAGTACAGGAAAAAAAATCAATTTAGAATTAAATTCTATAAAACGTTTTGAAATGCATGTTTCGGTCAAAAAATCATAGTATATTATATACTAGTTTATACTAGTTTCGGGAAAAAAAATCAAATTAAATTTGGGACTGTTTGAAATAATACAAAACATTGATGAACATTTATATATGTTATAAGGGAAGGTTATGATGGAAGTCCAAGCAAAAAATCATCTGAAAATTAGATTCTATGAAACTTTTGGAAATGCAAGTGTCGGTCAAAAAATCATAATATATGATACACTAGTTTCGGTTAAAAAATCAAATTAAATTGAGGACGGATAGAAATGATACGAAACTTTTCATATCATTTATATATTTTAGGTAGGAAGGTTTTGATGGAAATCAATGCAAAAAATCATCTGAGAATTAGATTCTATAAAACATTTTGAAATGCAAATGTCGTTTAAAAAATCATAATGTATTATACACTGGTTGATACTAGTTTCGTTCAAAAATCAAATTAAATCGGGGACTGTTTGAAATGATACGAAACTTTCCAGATCATTTATATATGTTAGGTGGGAAGGTTATGATGGAAGTCCAGGCAAAAAATCATTTGAGAATTAGATACTATGAAACGTTTTGAAATGCAAGTTTCGGTCAAAAAATCATAATATATTATACTCTAGTTTATACTAGTTTCGGTATAAAAAAAATCAAATTAAATCTAGGACTGTTTGGAACGATACAAAACTTTTATGAACCTTTATATATGTTATAAGGGAAGGTTATGATTGAAGTCCATGCAAAAAAATCATCTGAAAATTAGATTTTATGAATCTTTTCGAAATGCAGGTTCTGTTAAAAAAATCATAGTATATTATACACTAGTTTCGGTCAAAAAATCAAATTAAATCGAGGATTGTTCGAAATGACACGAAACTTATCAGATCATTTAAATTTGTTACGAGGGAACGTTATGATGGAAGTCCATGCGAAAAATCATCTGAGAATTAGATTCTATGAAACATTTTGAAATTCATGTTTCGGTCTACAAAATCATAATTTATTATACACTAATTTAAACTATTTTTCGGTCAAAAATAAAATTAAATTGGGGGACCTTTTTAAATGATACGAAACTTTTTTAAGATCATTTATATATGTTAGACAAGAAGGTTATAATGGAAGTACAGGCAAAAAATCAATTTAGAATTAAATTCTATAAAACGTTTTGAAATGCATGTTTCGGTCAAAAAATCATAATATATTATACACAAGTTTATATTAGTTTCGGGAAAAAAATCAAATTAAATTTAGGACTGTTCGAAATAATACGAAACTTTTATGAACATTTATAAATGTTATAAGGGAAGGTTATGATGGAAGTCCAAGCAAAAAATCATCTGATAATTAGATTCTATGAAACTTTTGGAAATGCAAATGTCGGTCAAAAAATCATAATATATGATACACTAGTTTCGGTTAAAAAATCAAATTAAGTTGAGGACGGATCGAAATGATACGAAACTTTTCATATCATTTATATATTTTAGTAGGAAGGTTTTTATGGAAATCCATGCAAAAAATTATCTGAGAATTAGATTCTCTGAAACATTTTGAAATGCAAATGTCGGTTAAAAAATCATAATATATTATACACTGGTTGATACTAGTTTCGTTCAAAAATCAAATTAAATCGGGAAATGTTTGAAATGATACGAAAATTTCTACATCATTTATATATGTTAGGTGGGAAGGTTAAGATGGAAGTCCCTGCAAAAAATCGTTTGAGAATTAGATACTATGAAACGTTTTGAAATGCATGTTTCGGTCAAAAAATCATAATATATTATACACTAGTTTATACTAGTTTCGGTAAAAAAATCCAATTAAATCTAGGACTATTTGGAACGATACAAAACTTTTATGAACCTTTATATATGTTATAAGGGAAGGTTATGATTGAAGTCCATCCAAAAAATCATCTGAAAATTAGATTCTATGAATCTTTTCGAAATGCAGGTTCTGTTAAAAAAATCATAGTATATTATACACTAGTTTCGGTCAAAAAATAAAATTAAATCGAGGATTGTTCGAAATGATACGAAACTTATCAGATCATTTAAATATGTTACGAGGGAAGGTTATGATGGAAGTCCATGCGAAAAATCATCTGAGAATTAGATTCTATGAAACATTTTGAAATTCAAGTTTCGGTCTAAAAAATCATAATGTATTATACACTAATTTACACTATTTTTCGGTCAAAAATAAAATTAAATTGGGGGATTGTTTGAAATGATACGAAATATTTTCATATCATTTATATATGTTAGACAAGAAGGTTATAATGGAAGTACAGGAAAAAAAATCAATTTAGAATTAAATTCTATAAAACGTTTTGAAATGCATGTTTCGGTCAAAAAATCATAGTATATTATATACTAGTTTATACTAGTTTCGGGAAAAAAAATCAAATTAAATTTGGGACTGTTTGAAATAATACAAAACATTGATGAACATTTATATATGTTATAAGGGAAGGTTATGATGGAAGTCCAAGCAAAAAATCATCTGAAAATTAGATTCTATGAAACTTTTGGAAATGCAAGTGTCGGTCAAAAAATCATAATATATGATACACTAGTTTCGGTTAAAAAATCAAATTAAATTGAGGACGGATCGAAATGATACGAAACTTTTCAGATCATTTATATATTTTAGGTAGGAAGATTTTGATGGAAATCAATGCAAAAAATCATCTGAGAATTAGATTCTATAAAACATTTTGAAATGCAAATGTCGTTTAAAAAATCATAATGTATTATACACTGGTTGATACTAGTTTCGTTCAAAAATCAAATTAAATCGGGGACTGTTTGAAATGATACGAAACTTTCCAGATCATTTATATATGTTAGGTGGGAATGTTATGATGGAAGTCCAGGCAAAAAATCATTTGAGAATTAGATACTATGAAACGTTTTGAAATGCAAGTTTCGGTCAAAAAATCATAATATATTATACTCTAGTTTATACTAGTTTCGGTATAAAAAAAATCAAATTAAATCTAGGACTGTTTGGAACGATACAAAACTTTTATGAACCTTTATATATGTTATAAGGGAAGGTTATGATTGAAGTCCATGCAAAAAAATCATCTGAAAATTAGATTCTATGAATCTTTTCGAAATGCAGGTTCTGTTAAAAAAATCATAGTATATTATACACTAGTTTCGGTCAAAAAATCAAATTAAATCGAGGATTGTTCGAAATGACACGAAACTTATCAGATCATTTAAATTTGTTACGAGGGAACGTTATGATGGAAGTCCATGCGAAAAATCATCTGAGAATTAGATTCTATGAAACATTTTGAAATTCATGTTTCGGTCTACAAAATCATAATTTATTATACACTAATTTAAACTATTTTTCGGTCAAAAATAAAATTAAATTGGGGGACCTTTTTAAATGATACGAAACTTTTTTAAGATCATTTATATATGTTAGACAAGAAGGTTATAATGGAAGTACAGGCAAAAAATCAATTTAGAATTAAATTCTATAAAACGTTTTGAAATGCATGTTTCGGTCAAAAAATCATAATATATTATACACAAGTTTATATTAGTTTCGGGAAAAAAATCAAATTAAATTTAGGACTGTTCGAAATAATACGAAACTTTTATGAACATTTATAAATGTTATAAGGGAAGGTTATGATGGAAGTCCAAGCAAAAAATCATCTGATAATTAGATTCTATGAAACTTTTGGAAATGCAAATGTCGGTCAAAAAATCATAATATATGATACACTAGTTTCGGTTAAAAAATCAAATTAAGTTGAGGACGGATCGAAATGATACGAAACTTTTCATATCATTTATATATTTTAGTAGGAAGGTTTTGATGGAAATCCATGCAAAAAATTATCTGAGAATTAGATTCTCTGAAACATTTTGAAATGCAAATGTCGGTTAAAAAATCATAATATATTATACACTGGTTGATACTAGTTTCGTTCAAAAATCAAATTAAATCGGGAAATGTTTGAAATGATACGAAAATTTCTACATCATTTATATATGTTAGGTGGGAAGGTTAAGATGGAAGTCCCTGCAAAAAATCGTTTGAGAATTAGATACTATGAAACGTTTTGAAATGCAAGTTTCGGTCAAAAAATCATAATATATTATACACTAGTTTATACTAGTTTCGGTAAAAAAATCCAATTAAATCTAGGACTATTTGGAACGATACAAAACTTTTATGAACCTTTATATATGTTATAAGGGAAGGTTATGATTGAAGTCCATCCAAAAAATCATCTGAAAATTAGATTCTATGAATCTTTTCGAAATGCAGGTTCTGTTAAAAAAATCATAGTATATTATACACTAGTTTCGGTCAAAAAATAAAATTAAATCGAGGATTGTTCGAAATGATACGAAACTTATCAGATCATTTAAATATGTTACGAGGGAAGGTTATGATGGAAGTCCATGCGAAAAATCATCTGAGAATTAGATTCTATGAAACATTTTGAAATTCAAGTTTCGGTCTAAAAAATCATAATGTATTATACACTAATTTACACTATTTTTCGGTCAAAAATAAAATTAAATTGGGGGATTGTTTGAAATGATACGAAATATTTTCATATCATTTATATATGTTAGACAAGAAGGTTATAATGGAAGTACAGGAAAAAAAATCAATTTAGAATTAAATTCTATAAAACGTTTTGAAATGCATGTTTCGGTCAAAAAATCATAGTATATTATATACTAGTTTATACTAGTTTCGGGAAAAAAAATCAAATTAAATTTGGGACTGTTTGAAATAATACAAAACATTGATGAACATTTATATATGTTATAAGGGAAGGTTATGATGGAAGTCCAAGCAAAAAATCATCTGAAAATTAGATTCTATGAAACTTTTGGAAATGCAAGTGTCGGTCAAAAAATCATAATATATGATACACTAGTTTCGGTTAAAAAATCAAATTAAATTGAGGACGGATCGAAATGATACGAAACTTTTCAGATCATTTATATATTTTAGGTAGGAAGGTTTTGATGGAAATCAATGCAAAAAATCATCTGAGAATTAGATTCTATAAAACATTTTGAAATGCAAATGTCGTTTAAAAAATCATAATGTATTATACACTGGTTGATACTAGTTTCGTTCAAAAATCAAATTAAATCGGGGACTGTTTGAAATGATACGAAACTTTCCAGATCATTTATATATGTTAGGTGGGAAGGTTATGATGGAAGTCCAGGCAAAAAATCATTTGAGAATTAGATACTATGAAACGTTTTGAAATGCAAGTTTCGGTCAAAAAATCATAATATATTATACTCTAGTTTATACTAGTTTCGGTATAAAAAAAATCAAATTAAATCTAGGACTGTTTGGAACGATACAAAACTTTTATGAACCTTTATATATGTTATAAGGGAAGGTTATGATTGAAGTCCATGCAAAAAAATCATCTGAAAATTAGATTCTATGAATCTTTTCGAAATGCAGGTTCTGTTAAAAAAATCATAGTATATTATACACTAGTTTCGGTCAAAAAATCAAATTAAATCGAGGATTGTTCGAAATGACACGAAACTTATCAGATCATTTAAATTTGTTACGAGGGAACGTTATGATGGAAGTCCATGCGAAAAATCATCTGAGAATTAGATTCTATGAAACATTTTGAAATTCAT
Organism: Lathyrus aphaca; assembly: GCA_963966055.1. Classification (NCBI taxonomy): domain Eukaryota; kingdom Viridiplantae; phylum Streptophyta; class Magnoliopsida; order Fabales; family Fabaceae; genus Lathyrus; species Lathyrus aphaca. Next base: position 27,176,031 of record OZ014523.1, on the reverse strand, counting down.
GTTTCGGTCTACAAAATCATAATTTATTATACACTAATTTAAACTATTTTTCGGTCAAAAATAAAATTAAATTGGGGGACCTTTTTAAATGATTCGAAACTTTTTTAAGATCATTTATATATGTTAGACAAGAAGGTTATAATGGAAGTACAGGCAAAAAATCAATTTAGAATTAAATTCTATAAAACGTTTTGAAATGCATGTTTCGGTCAAAAAATCATAATATATTATACACAAGTTTATATTAGTTTCGGGAAAAAAATCAAATTAAATTTAGGACTGTTCGAAATAATACGAAACTTTTATGAACATTTATAAATGTTATAAGGGAAGGTTATGATGGAAGTCCAAGCAAAAAATCATCTGATAATTAGATTCTATGAAACTTTTGGAAATGCAAATGTCGGTCAAAAAATCATAATATATGATACACTAGTTTCGGTTAAAAAATCAAATTAAGTTGAGGACGGATCGAAATGATACGAAACTTTTCATATCATTTATATATTTTAGTAGGAAGGTTTTGATGGAAATCCATGCAAAAAATTATCTGAGAATTAGATTCTCTGAAACATTTTGAAATGCAAATGTCGGTTAAAAAATCATAATATATTATACAATGGTTGATACTAGTTTCGTTCAAAAATCAAATTAAATCGGGAAATGTTTGAAATGATACGAAAATTTCTACATCATTTATATATGTTAGGTGGGAAGGTTAAGATGGAAGTCCCTGCAAAAAATCGTTTGAGAATTAGATACTATGAAACGTTTTGAAATGCAAGTTTCGGTCAAAAAATCATAATATATTATACACTAGTTTATACTAGTTTCGGTAAAAAAATCCAATTAAATCTAGGACTATTTGGAACGATACAAAACTTTTATGAACCTTTATATATGTTATAAGGGAAGGTTATGATTGAAGTCCATCCAAAAAATCATCTGAAAATTAGATTCTATGAATCTTTTCGAAATGCAGGTTCTGTTAAAAAAATCATAGTATATTATACACTAGTTTCGGTCAAAAAATAAAATTAAATCGAGGATTGTTCGAAATGATACGAAACTTATCAGATCATTTAAATATGTTACGAGGGAAGGTTATGATGGAAGTCCATGCGAAAAATCATCTGAGAATTAGATTCTATGAAACATTTTGAAATTCAAGTTTCGGTCTAAAAAATCATAATGTATTATACACTAATTTACACTATTTTTCGGTCAAAAATTAAATTAAATTGGGGGATTGTTTGAAATGATACGAAATATTTTCATATCATTTATATATGTTAGACAAGAAGGTTATAATGGAAGTACAGGGAAAAAAATCAATTTAGAATTAAATTCTATAAAACGTTTTGAAATGCATGTTTCGGTCAAAAAATCATAGTATATTATATACTAGTTTATACTAGTTTCGGGAAAAAAAATCAAATTAAATTTGGGACTGTTTGAAATAATACAAAACATTGATGAACATTTATATATGTTATAAGGGAAGGTTATGATGGAAGTCCAAGCAAAAAATCATCTGAAAATTAGATTCTATGAAACTTTTGGAAATGCAAGTGTCGGTCAAAAAATCATAATATATGTACACTAGTTTCGGTTAAAAAATCAAATTAAATTGAGGACGGATCGAAATGATACGAAACTTTTCAGATCATTTATATATTTTAGGTAGGAAGGTTTTGATGGAAATCAATGCAAAAAATCATCTGAGAATTAGATTCTATAAAACATTTTGAAATGCAAATGTCGTTTAAAAAATCATAATGTATTATACACTGGTTGATACTAGTTTCGTTCAAAAATCAAATTAAATCGGGGACTGTTTGAAATGATACGAAACTTTCCAGATCATTTATATATGTTAGGTGGGAAGGTTATGATGGAAGTCCATGCAAAAAATCATTTGAGAATTAGATACTATGAAACGTTTTGAAATGCAAGTTTCGGTCAAAAAATCATAATATATTATACTCTAGTTTATACTAGTTTCGGTATAAAAAAAATCAAATTAAATCTAGGACTGTTTGGAACGATACAAAACTTTTAAGAACCTTTATATATGTTATAAGGGAAGGTTATGATTGAAGTCCATGCAAAAAAATCATCTGAAAATTAGATTCTATGAATCTTTTCGAAATGCAGGTTCTGTTAAAAAAATCATAGTATATTATACACTAGTTTCGGTCAAAAAATCAAATTAAATCGAGGATTGTTCGAAATGATACGAAACTTATCAGATCATTTAAATTTGTTACGAGGGAACGTTATGATGGAAGTCCATGCGAAAAATCATCTGAGAATTAGATTCTATGAAACATTTTGAAATTCATGTTTCGGTCTACAAAATCATAATGTATTATACACTAATTTAAATTATTTTTCGGTCAAAAATTAAATTAAATTGGGGGACCTTTTTAAATGATACGAAACTTTTTCAAGATCATTTATATATGTTAGACAAGAAGGTTATAATGGAAGTACAGGCAAAAAATCAATTTAGAATTAAATTCTATAAAACGTTTTAAAATGCATGTTTCGGTCAAAAAATCATAATATATTATACACAAGTTTATATTAGTTTCGGGAAAAAAATCAAATTAAATTTAGGACTGTTCGAAATAATACGAAACTTTTATGAACATTTATAAATGCTATAAGGGAAGGTTATGATGGAAGTCCAAGCAAAAAATCATCTGATAATTAGATTCTATGAAACTTTTGGAAATGCAAGTGTCGGTCAAAAAATCATAATATATGATACACTAGTTTCGGTTAAAAAATCAAATTAAGTTGAGGACGGATCGAAATGATACGAAAATTTTCATATCATTTATATATTTTAGGTAGGAAGGTTTTGATGGAAATCCATACAAAAAATTATCTGAGAATTAGATTCTATGAAACATTTTGAAATGCAAATGTCGGTTAAAAAATCATAATATATTATACACTGGTTGATACTAGTTTCGTTCAAAAATCAAATTAAATCGGGAAATGTTTGAAATGATACAAAAATTTCTACATCATTTATATATGTTAGGTGGGAAGGTTATGATGGAAGTCCCTGCAAAAAATCGTTTGAGAATTAGATACTATGAAACGTTTTGAAATGCAAGTTTCGGTCAAAAAATCATAATATATTATACACTAGTTTATACTAATTTCGGTAAAAAAATCCAATTAAATCTAGGACTATTTGGAACGATACAAAACTTTTATGAACCTTTATATATGTTATAAGGGAAGGTTATGATTGTAGTCCATGCAAAAAAATCATCTGAAAATTATATTCTATGAATCTTTTCGAAATGCAGGTTCTGTTAAAAAAATCATAGTATATTATACACAAGTTTCGGTCAAAAAATCAAATTAAATCGAGGATTGTTCGAAATGATACGAAACTTATCAGATCATTTAAATATGTTACGAGGGAAGGTTATGATGGAAGTCCATGCGAAAAATCATCTGAGAATTAGATTCTATGAAACATTTTGAAATTCATGTTTCGGTCTACAAATTCATAATGTATTATACACTAATTTACACTATTTTTCGGTCAAAAATAAAATTAAATTGGGGGACCTTTTTAAATGATACGAAACTTTTTCAAGATCATTTATATATGTTAGACAAGGTTATAATGGAAGTACAGGAAAAAAAATCAATTTAGAATTAAATTCTATAAAACGTTTTGAAATGCATGTTTCGGTCAAAAAATCATAATATATAATACACTAGTTTATACTAGTTTCGGGAAAAAATCAAATTAAATTTGGGACTGTTTGAAATAATACAAAACATTGATGAACATTTATATATGTTATAAGGGAAGGTTATGATGGAAGTCCAAGCAAAAAATCATCTGAAAATTAGATTCTATGTAACTTTTGGAAATGCAAGTGTCGGTCAAAAAATCATAATATATGATACACTAGTTTCGGTTAAAAAATCAAATTAAATTGAGGACGAATCGAAATGATACGAAACTTTTCAGATCATTTATTTATTTTAGGTAGGAAGGTTTTGATGGAAATCAATGCAAAAAATCATCTGAGAATTAGATTCTATAAAAAAATTTGAAATGCAAATTTCGTTTAAAAAATCATAATGTATTATACACTGGTTGATACTAGTTTCGTTCAAAAATCAAATTAAATCGTGGACTGTTTGAAATGATACGAAACTTTCCAGATCATTTATATATGTTAGGTGGGAAGGTTATGATGGAAGTCCAGGCAAAAAATCATTTGAGAATTAGATACTATGAAACATTTTGAAATGCAAGTTTCGGTCAAAAAATCATAATATATTATACTCTAGTTTATACTAGTTTCGGTAAAAAAAAATCAAATTAAATCTAGGATTGTTTGGAACGATACAAAACTTTTATGAACCTTTATATATGTTATAAGGGAAGGTTATGATTGAAGTCCATGCAAAAAAATCATCTGAAAATTAGATTCTATGAATCTTTTCGAAATGTAGGTTCTGTTAAAAAAATCATAGTATATTATACACTAGTTTCGGTCAAAAAATCAAATTAAATCGGGGATTGTTCAAAATGATACGAAACTTATCAGATCATTTAAATTTGTTACGAGGGAAGGTTATGATGGAAGTCCATGCGAAAAATCATCTGAGAATTAGATTCTATGAAACATTTTGAAATTCATGTTTCGGTCTACAAAATCATAATGTATTATACACTAATTTAAATTATTTTTCGGTCAAAAATTAAATTAAATTGGGGGACCTTTTTAAATGATACGAAACTTTTTCAAGATCATTTATATATGTTAGACAAGAAGGTTATAATGGAAGTACAGGCAAAAAATCAATTTAGAATTAAATTCTATAAAACGTTTTGAAATGCATGTTTCGGTCAAAAAATCATAATATATTATACACAAGTTTATATTAGTTTCGGGAAAAAAATCAAATTAAATTTAGGACTGTTCGAAATAATACGAAACTTTTATGAACATTTATAAATGCTATAAGGGAAGGTTATGATGGAAGTCCAAGCAAAAAATCATCTGATAATTAGATTCTATGAAACTTTTGGAAATGCAAATGTCGGTCAAAAAATCATAATATATGATACACTAGTTTCGGTTAAAAAATCAAATTAAGTTGAGGACGGATCTAAATGATACGAAAATTTTCATATCATTTATATATTTTAGGTAGGAAGGTTTTGATGGAAATCCATGCAAAAAATTATCTGAGAATTAGATTCTATGAAACATTTTGAAATGCAAATGTCGGTTAAAAAATCATAATATATTATACACTGGTTGATACTAGTTTCGTTCAAAAATCAAATTAAATCGGGAAATGTTTGAAATGATACAAAAATTTCTACATCATTTATATATGTTAGGTGGGAAGGTTATGATGGAAGTCCCTGCAAAAAATCGTTTGAGAATTAGATACTATGAAACGTTTTGAAATGCAAGTTTCGGTCAAAAAATCATAATATATTATACACTAGTTTATACTAGTTTCGGTAAAAAAATCCAATTAAATCTAGGACTATTTGGAACGATACAAAACTTTTATGAACCTTTATATATGTTATAAGGGAAGGTTATGATTGTAGTCCATGCAAAAAAATCATCTGAAAATTATATTCTATGAATCTTTTCGAAATGCAGGTTCTGTTAAAAAAATCATAGTATATTATACACTAGTTTCGGTCAAAAAATCAAATTAAATCGAGGATTGTTCAAAATGATACGAAACTTATCAGATCATTTAAATATGTTACGAGGGAAGGTTATGATGGAAGTCCATGCGAAAAATCATCTGAGAATTAGATTCTATGAAACATTTTGAAATTCATGTTTCGGTCTACAAAATCATAATGTATTATACACTAATTTACACTATTTTTCGGTCAAAAATAAAATTAAATTGGGGGACCTTTTTAAATGATACGAAACTTTTTCAAGATCATTTATATATGTTAGACAAGGTTATAATGGAAGTACAGGAAAAAAAATCAATTTAGAATTAAATTCTATAAAACGTTTTGAAATGCATGTTTCGGTCAAAAAATCATAATATATAATACACTAGTTTATACTAGTTTCGGGAAAAAATCAAATTAAATTTGGGACTGTTTGAAATAATACAAAACATTGATGAACATTTATATATGTTATAAGGGAAGGTTATGATGGAAGTCCAAGCAAAAAATCATCTGAAAATTAGATTCTATGTAACTTTTGGAAATGCAAGTGTCGGTCAAAAAATCATAATATATGATACACTAGTTTCGGTTAAAAAATCAAATTAAATTGAGGACGAATCGAAATGATACGAAACTTTTCAGATCATTTATTTATTTTAGGTAGGAAGATTTTGATGGAAATCCATGCAAAAAATTATCTGAGAATTAGATTCTCTGAAACATTTTGAAATGCAAATGTCGGTTAAAAAATCATAATATATTATACACTGGTTGATACTAGTTTCGTTCAAAAATCAAATTAAATCGGGAAATGTTTGAAATGATACGAAAATTTCTACATCATTTATATATGTTAGGTGGGAAGGTTAAGATGGAAGTCCCTGCAAAAAATCGTTTGAGAATTAGATACTATGAAACGTTTTGAAATGCAAGTTTCGGTCAAAAAATCATAATATATTATACACTAGTTTATACTAGTTTCGGTAAAAAAATCCAATTAAATCTAGGACTATTTGGAACGATACAAAACTTTTATGAACCTTTATATATGTTATAAGGGAAGGTTATGATTGAAGTCCATCCAAAAAATCATCTGAAAATTAGATTCTATGAATCTTTTCGAAATGCAGGTTCTGTTAAAAAAATCATAGTATATTATACACTAGTTTCGGTCAAAAAATAAAATTAAATCGAGGATTGTTCGAAATGATACGAAACTTATCAGATCATTTAAATATGTTACGAGGGAAGGTTATGATGGAAGTCCATGCGAAAAATCATCTGAGAATTAGATTCTATGAAACATTTTGAAATTCAAGTTTCGGTCTAAAAAATCATAATGTATTATACACTAATTTACACTATTTTTCGGTCAAAAATAAAATTAAATTGGGGGATTGTTTGAAATGATACGAAATATTTTCATATCATTTATATATGTTAGACAAGAAGGTTATAATGGAAGTACAGGAAAAAAAATCAATTTAGAATTAAATTCTATAAAACGTTTTGAAATGCATGTTTCGGTCAAAAAATCATAGTATATTATATACTAGTTTCGGGAAAAAAAATCAAATTAAATTTGGGACTGTTTGAAATAATACAAAACATTGATGAACATTTATATATGTTATAAGGGAAGGTTATGATGGAAGTCCAAGCAAAAAATCATCTGAAAATTAGATTCTATGAAACTTTTGGAAATGCAAGTGTCGGTCAAAAAATCATAATATATGATACACTAGTTTCGGTTAAAAAATCAAATTAAATTGAGGACGGATCGAAATGATACGAAACTTTTCAGATCATTTATATATTTTAGGTAGGAAGGTTTTGATGGAAATCAATGCAAAAAATCATCTGAGAATTAGATTCTATAAAACATTTTGAAATGCAAATGTCGTTTAAAAAATCATAATGTATTATACACTGGTTGATACTAGTTTCGTTCAAAAATCAAATTAAATCGGGGACTGTTTGAAATGATACGAAACTTTCCAGATCATTTATATATGTTAGGTGGGAAGGTTATGATGGAAGTCCAGGCAAAAAATCATTTGAGAATTAGATACTATGAAACGTTTTGAAATGCAAGTTTCGGTCAAAAAATCATAATATATTATACTCTAGTTTATACTAGTTTCGGTATAAAAAAAATCAAATTAAATCTAGGACTGTTTGGAACGATACAAAACTTTTATGAACCTTTATATATGTTATAAGGGAAGGTTATGATTGAAGTCCATGCAAAAAAATCATCTGAAAATTAGATTCTATGAATCTTTTCGAAATGCAGGTTCTGTTAAAAAAATCATAGTATATTATACACTAGTTTCGGTCAAAAAATCAAATTAAATCGAGGATTGTTCGAAATGACACGAAACTTATCAGATCATTTAAATTTGTTACGAGGGAACGTTATGATGGAAGTCCATGCGAAAAATCATCTGAGAATTAGATTCTATGAAACATTTTGAAATTCATGTTTCGGTCTACAAAATCATAATTTATTATACACTAATTTAAACTATTTTTCGGTCAAAAATAAAATTAAATTGGGGGACCTTTTTAAATGATTCGAAACTTTTTTAAGATCATTTATATATGTTAGACAAGAAGGTTATAATGGAAGTACAGGCAAAAAATCAATTTAGAATTAAATTCTATAAAACGTTTTGAAATGCATGTTTCGGTCAAAAAATCATAATATATTATACACAAGTTTATATTAGTTTCGGGAAAAAAATCAAATTAAATTTAGGACTGTTCGAAATAATACGAAACTTTTATGAACATTTATAAATGTTATAAGGGAAGGTTATGATGGAAGTCCAAGCAAAAAATCATCTGATAATTAGATTCTATGAAACTTTTGGAAATGCAAATGTCGGTCAAAAAATCATAATATATGATACACTAGTTTCGGTTAAAAAATCAAATTAAGTTGAGGACGGATCGAAATGATACGAAACTTTTCATATCATTTATATATTTTAGTAGGAAGGTTTTGATGGAAATCCATGCAAAAAATTATCTGAGAATTAGATTCTCTGAAACATTTTGAAATGCAAATGTCGGTTAAAAAATCATAATATATTATACAATGGTTGATACTAGTTTCGTTCAAAAATCAAATTAAATCGGGAAATGTTTGAAATGATACGAAAATTTCTACATCATTTATATATGTTAGGTGGGAAGGTTAAGATGGAAGTCCCTGCAAAAAATCGTTTGAGAATTAGATACTATGAAACGTTTTGAAATGCAAGTTTCGGTCAAAAAATCATAATATATTATACACTAGTTTATACTAGTTTCGGTAAAAAAATCCAATTAAATCTAGGACTATTTGGAACGATACAAAACTTTTATGAACCTTTATATATGTTATAAGGGAAGGTTATGATTGAAGTCCATCCAAAAAATCATCTGAAAATTAGATTCTATGAATCTTTTCGAAATGCAGGTTCTGTTAAAAAAATCATAGTATATTATACACTAGTTTCGGTCAAAAAATAAAATTAAATCGAGGATTGTTCGAAATGATACGAAACTTATCAGATCATTTAAATATGTTACGAGGGAAGGTTATGATGGAAGTCCATGCGAAAAATCATCTGAGAATTAGATTCTATGAAACATTTTGAAATTCAAGTTTCGGTCTAAAAAATCATAATGTATTATACACTAATTTACACTATTTTTCGGTCAAAAATTAAATTAAATTGGGGGATTGTTTGAAATGATACGAAATATTTTCATATCATTTATATATGTTAGACAAGAAGGTTATAATGGAAGTACAGGGAAAAAAATCAATTTAGAATTAAATTCTATAAAACGTTTTGAAATGCATGTTTCGGTCAAAAAATCATAGTATATTATATACTAGTTTATACTAGTTTCGGGAAAAAAAATCAAATTAAATTTGGGACTGTTTGAAATAATACAAAACATTGATGAACATTTATATATGTTATAAGGGAAGGTTATGATGGAAGTCCAAGCAAAAAATCATCTGAAAATTAGATTCTATGAAACTTTTGGAAATGCAAGTGTCGGTCAAAAAATCATAATATATGTACACTAGTTTCGGTTAAAAAATCAAATTAAATTGAGGACGGATCGAAATGATACGAAACTTTTCAGATCATTTATATATTTTAGGTAGGAAGGTTTTGATGGAAATCAATGCAAAAAATCATCTGAGAATTAGATTCTATAAAACATTTTGAAATGCAAATGTCGTTTAAAAAATCATAATGTATTATACACTGGTTGATACTAGTTTCGTTCAAAAATCAAATTAAATCGGGGACTGTTTGAAATGATACGAAACTTTCCAGATCATTTATATATGTTAGGTGGGAAGGTTATGATGGAAGTCCATGCAAAAAATCATTTGAGAATTAGATACTATGAAACGTTTTGAAATGCAAGTTTCGGTCAAAAAATCATAATATATTATACTCTAGTTTATACTAGTTTCGGTATAAAAAAAATCAAATTAAATCTAGGACTGTTTGGAACGATACAAAACTTTTAAGAACCTTTATATATGTTATAAGGGAAGGTTATGATTGAAGTCCATGCAAAAAAATCATCTGAAAATTAGATTCTATGAATCTTTTCGAAATGCAGGTTCTGTTAAAAAAATCATAGTATATTATACACTAGTTTCGGTCAAAAAATCAAATTAAATCGAGGATTGTTCGAAATGATACGAAACTTATCAGATCATTTAAATTTGTTACGAGGGAACGTTATGATGGAAGTCCATGCGAAAAATCATCTGAGAATTAGATTCTATGAAACATTTTGAAATTCATGTTTCGGTCTACAAAATCATAATGTATTATACACTAATTTAAATTATTTTTCGGTCAAAAATTAAATTAAATTGGGGGACCTTTTTAAATGATACGAAACTTTTTCAAGATCATTTATATATGTTAGACAAGAAGGTTATAATGGAAGTACATGCAAAAAATCAATTTAGAATTAAATTCTATAAAACGTTTTAAAATGCATGTTTCGGTCAAAAAATCATAATATATTATACACAAGTTTATATTAGTTTCGGGAAAAAAATCAAATTAAATTTAGGACTGTTCGAAATAATACGAAACTTTTATGAACATTTATAAATGCTATAAGGGAAGGTTATGATGGAAGTCCAAGCAAAAAATCATCTGATAATTAGATTCTATGAAACTTTTGGAAATGCAAATGTCGGTCAAAAAATCATAATATATGATACACTAGTTTCGGTTAAAAAATCAAATTAAGTTGAGGACGGATCGAAATGATACGAAAATTTTCATATCATTTATATATTTTAGGTAGGAAGGTTTTGATGGAAATCCATACAAAAAATTATCTGAGAATTAGATTCTATGAAACATTTTGAAATGCAAATGTCGGTTAAAAAATCATAATATATTATACACTGGTTGATACTAGTTTCGTTCAAAAATCAAATTAAATCGGGAAATGTTTGAAATGATACAAAAATTTCTACATCATTTATATATGTTAGGTGGGAAGGTTATGATGGAAGTCCCTGCAAAAAATCGTTTGAGAATTAGATACTATGAAACGTTTTGAAATGCAAGTTTCGGTCAAAAAATCATAATATATTATACACTAGTTTATACTAATTTCGGTAAAAAAATCCAATTAAATCTAGGACTATTTGGAACGATACAAAACTTTTATGAACCTTTATATATGTTATAAGGGAAGGTTATGATTGTAGTCCATGCAAAAAAATCATCTGAAAATTATATTCTATGAATCTTTTCGAAATGCAGGTTCTGTTAAAAAAATCATAGTATATTATACACAAGTTTCGGTCAAAAAATCAAATTAAATCGAGGATTGTTCGAAATGATACGAAACTTATCAGATCATTTAAATATGTTACGAGGGAAGGTTATGATGGAAGTCCATGCGAAAAATCATCTGAGAATTAGATTCTATGAAACATTTTGAAATTCATGTTTCGGTCTACAAATTCATAATGTATTATACACTAATTTACACTATTTTTCGGTCAAAAATTAAATTAAATTGGGGGACCTTTTTAAATGATACGAAACTTTTTCAAGATCATTTATATATGTTAGACAAGGTTATAATGGAAGTACAGGAAAAAAAATCAATTTAGAATTAAATTCTATAAAACGTTTTGAAATGCATGTTTCGGTCAAAAAATCATAATATATAATACACTAGTTTATACTAGTTTCGGGAAAAAATCAAATTAAATTTGGGACTGTTTGAAATAATACAAAACATTGATGAACATTTATATATGTTATAAGGGAAGGTTATGATGGAAGTCCAAGCAAAAAATCATCTGAAAATTAGATTCTATGTAACTTTTGGAAATGCAAGTGTCGGTCAAAAAATCATAATATATGATACACTAGTTTCGGTTAAAAAATCAAATTAAATTAAGGACGAATCGAAATGATACGAAACTTTTCAGATCATTTATTAATTTTAGGTAGGAAGGTTTTGATGGAAATCAATGCAAAAAATCATCTGAGAATTAGATTCTATAAAAAAATTTGAAATGCAAATTTCGTTTAAAAAATCATAATGTATTATACACTGGTTGATACTAGTTTCGTTCAAAAATCAAATTAAATCGTGGACTGTTTGAAATGATACGAAACTTTCCAGATCATTTATATATGTTAGGTGGGAAGGTTATGATGGAAGTCCAGGCAAAAAATCATTTGAGAATTAGATACTATGAAACATTTTGAAATGCAAGTTTCGGTCAAAAAATCATAATATATTATACTCTAGTTTATACTAGTTTCGGTAAAAAAAAATCAAATTAAATCTAGGATTGTTTGGAACGATACAAAACTTTTATGAACCTTTATATATGTTATAAGGGAAGGTTATGATTGAAGTCCATGCAAAAAAATCATCTGAAAATTAGATTCTATGAATCTTTTCGAAATGTAGGTTCTGTTAAAAAAATCATAGTATATTATACACTAGTTTCGGTCAAAAAATCAAATTAAATCGGGGATTGTTCAAAATGATACGAAACTTATCAGATCATTTAAATTTGTTACGAGGGAAGGTTATGATGGAAGTCCATGCGAAAAATCATCTGAGAATTAGATTCTATGAAACATTTTGAAATTCATGTTTCGGTCTACAAAATCATAATGTATTATACACTAATTTAAATTATTTTTCGGTCAAAAATTAAATTAAATTGGGGGACCTTTTTAAATGATACGAAACTTTTTCAAGATCATTTATATATGTTAGACAAGAAGGTTATAATGGAAGTACAGGCAAAAAATCAATTTAGAATTAAATTCTATAAAACGTTTTGAAATGCATGTTTCGGTCAAAAAATCATAATATATTATACACAAGTTTATATTAGTTTCGGGAAAAAAATCAAATTAAATTTAGGACTGTTCGAAATAATACGAAACTTTTATGAACATTTATAAATGCTATAAGGGAAGGTTATGATGGAAGTCCAAGCAAAAAATCATCTGATAATTAGATTCTATGAAACTTTTGGAAATGCAAATGTCGGTCAAAAAATCATAATATATGATACACTAGTTTCGGTTAAAAAATCAAATTAAGTTGAGGACGGATCGAAATGATACGAAAATTTTCATATCATTTATATATTTTAGGTAGGAAGGTTTTGATGGAAATCCATGCAAAAAATTATCTGAGAATTAGATTCTATGAAACATTTTGAAATGCAAATGTCGGTTAAAAAATCATAATATATTATACACTGGTTGATACTAGTTTCGTTCAAAAATCAAATTAAATCGGGAAATGTTTGAAATGATACAAAAATTTCTACATCATTTATATATGTTAGGTGGGAAGGTTATGATGGAAGTCCCTGCAAAAAATCGTTTGAGAATTAGATACTATGAAACGTTTTGAAATGCAAGTTTCGGTCAAAAAATCATAATATATTATACACTAGTTTATACTAGTTTCGGTAAAAAAATCCAATTAAATCTAGGACTATTTGGAACGATACAAAACTTTTATGAACCTTTATATATGTTATAAGGGAAGGTTATGATTGTAGTCCATGCAAAAAAATCATCTGAAAATTATATTCTATGAATCTTTTCGAAATGCAGGTTCTGTTAAAAAAATCATAGTATATTATACACTAGTTTCGGTCAAAAAATCAAATTAAATCGAGGATTGTTCAAAATGATACGAAACTTATCAGATCATTTAAATATGTTACGAGGGAAGGTTATGATGGAAGTCCATGCGAAAAATCATCTGAGAATTAGATTCTATGAAACATTTTGAAATTCATGTTTCGGTCTACAAAATCATAATGTATTATACACTAATTTACACTATTTTTCGGTCAAAAATAAAATTAAATTGGGGGACCTTTTTAAATGATACGAAACTTTTTCAAGATCATTTATATATGTTAGACAAGGTTATAATGGAAGTACAGGAAAAAAAATCAATTTAGAATTAAATTCTATAAAACGTTTTGAAATGCATGTTTCGGTCAAAAAATCATAATATATAATACACTAGTTTATACTAGTTTCGGGAAAAAATCAAATTAAATTTGGGACTGTTTGAAATAATACAAAACATTGATGAACATTTATATATGTTATAAGGGAAGGTTATGATGGAAGTCCAAGCAAAAAATCATCTGAAAATTAGATTCTATGTAACTTTTGGAAATGCAAGTGTCGGTCAAAAAATCATAATATATGATACACTAGTTTCGGTTAAAAAATCAAATTAAATTGAGGACGAATCGAAATGATACGAAACTTTTCAGATCATTTATTTATTTTAGGTAGGAAGATTTTGATGGAAATCAATGCAAAAAATCATCTGAGAATTAGATTCTATAAAAAAATTTGAAATGCAAATTTCGTTTAAAAAATCATAATGTATTATACACTGGTTGATACTAGTTTCGTTCAAAAATCAAATTAAATCGTGGACTGTTTGAAATGATACGAAACTTTCCAGATCATTTATATATGTTAGGTGGGAAGGTTATGATGGAAGTCCAGGCAAAAAATCATTTGAGAATTAGATACTATGAAACATTTTGAAATGCAAGTTTCGGTCAAAAAATCATAATATATTATACTCTAGTTTATACTAGTTTCGGTAAAAAAAAATCAAATTAAATCTAGGATTGTTTGGAACGATACAAAACTTTTATGAACCTTTATATATGTTATAAGGGAAGGTTATGATTGAAGTCCATGCAAAAAAATCATCTGAAAATTAGATTCTATGAATCTTTTCGAAATGCAGGTTCTGTTAAAAAAATCATAGTATATTATACACTAGTTTCGGTCAAAAAATCAAATTAAATCGGGGATTGTTCGAAATGATACGAAACTTATCATATCATTTAAATTTGTTACGAGGGAAGGTTATGATGGAAGTCCATGCGAAAAATCATCTGAGAATTAGATTCTATGAAACATTTTGAAATTCATGTTTCGGTCTACAAAATCATAATGTATTATACACTAATTTAAACTATTTTTCGATCAAAAATTAAATTAAATTGGGGGACCTTTTTAAATGATACGAAACTTTTTCAAGATCATTTATATATGTTAGACAAGTAGGTTATAATGGAAGTACAGGCAAAAAATCAAATTTAGAATTAAATTCTTTAAAACGTTTTGAAATGCATGTTTCGGTCAAAAAATCATAATATATTATACACAAGTTTATATTAGTTTCGGGAAAAAAAATCAAATTAAATTTAGGACTGTTCGAAATAATACGAAACTTTTATGAACATTTATAAATGTTATAAGGGAAGGTTATGATGGAAGTCCAAGCAAAAAATCATCTGATAATTAGATTCTATGAAACTTTTGGAAATGCAAATGTCGGTCAAAAAATCATAATATATGATACACTAGTTTCGGTTAAAAAATCAAATTAAGTTGAGGACGGATCGAAATGATATGAAAATTTTCATATCATTTATATATTTTAGGTAGGAAGGTTTTGATGGAAATCCATGCAAAAAATTATCTGAGAATTAGATTCTATGAAACATTTTGAAATGCAAATGTCGGTTAAAAAATCATAATATATTATACACTGGTTGATACTAGTTTCGTTCAAAAATCAAATTAAATCGGGAAATGTTTGAAATGATACAAAAATTTCTACATCATTTATATATGTTAGGTGGGAAGGTTATGATGGAAGTCCCTGCAAAAAATCGTTTGAGAATTAGATACTATGAAACGTTTTGAAATGCAAGTTTCGGTCAAAAAATCATAATATATTATACACTAGTTTATACTAGTTTCGGTAAAAAAATCCAATTAAATCTAGGACTATTTGGAACGATACAAAACTTTTATGAACCTTTATATATGTTATAAGGGAAGGTTATGATTGTAGTCCATGCAAAAAAATCATCTGAAAATTATATTCTATGAATCTTTTCGAAATGCAGGTTCTGTTAAAAAAATCATAGTATATTATACACTAGTTTCGGTCAAAAAATCAAATTAAATCGAGGATTGTTCGAAATGATACGAAACTTATCAGATCATTTAAATATGTTACGAGGGAAGGTTATGATGGAAGTCCATGCGAAAAATCATCTGAGAATTAGATTCTATGAAACATTTTGAAATTCATGTTTCGGTCTACAAAATCATAATGTATTATACACTAATTTACACTATTTTTCGGTCAAAAATAAAATTAAATTGGGGGACCTTTTTAAATGATACGAAACTTTTTCAAGATCATTTATATATGTTAGACAAGGTTATAATGGAAGTACAGGAAAAAAAATCAATTTAGAATTAAATTCTATAAAACGTTTTGAAATGCATGTTTCGGTCAAAAAATCATAATATATAATACACTAGTTTATACTAGTTAAGGGAAAAAATCAAATTAAATTTGGGACTGTTTGAAATAATACAAAACATTGATGAACATTTATATATGTTATAAGGGAAGGTTATGATGGAAGTCCAAGCAAAAAATCATCTGAAAATTAGATTCTATGTAACTTTTGGAAATGCAAGTGTCGGTCAAAAAATCATAATATATGATACACTAGTTTCGGTTAAAAAATCAAATTAAATTGAGGACGAATCGAAATGATACGAAACTTTTCAGATCATTTATTTATTTTAGGTAGGAAGGTTTTGATGGAAATCAATGCAAAAAATCATCTGAGAATTAGATTCTATAAAAAAAATTGAAATGCAAATTTCGTTTAAAAAATCATAATGTATTATACACTGGTTGATACTAGTTTCGTTCAAAAATCAAATTAAATCGTGGACTGTTTGAAATGATACGAAACTTTCCAGATCATTTATATATGTTAGGTGGGAAGGTTATGATGGAAGTCCAGGCAAAAAATCATTTGAGAATTAGATACTATGAAACATTTTGAAATGCAAGTTTCGGTCAAAAAATCATAATATATTATACTCTAGTTTATACTAGTTTCGGTAAAAAAAAATCAAATTAAATCTAGGATTGTTTGGAACGATACAAAACTTTTATGAACCTTTATATATGTTATAAGGGAAGGTTATGATTGAAGTCCATGCAAAAAAATCATCTGAAAATTAGATTCTATGAATCTTTTCGAAATGCAGGTTCTGTTAAAAAAATCATAGTATATTATACACTAGTTTCGGTCAAAAAATCAAATTAAATCGGGGATTGTTCGAAATGATACGAAACTTATCATATCATTTAAATTTGTTACGATGGAAGGTTATGATGGAAGTCCATGCGAAAAATCATCTGAGAATTAGATTCTATGAAACATTTTGAAATTCATGTTTCGGTCTACAAAATCATAATGTATTATACACTAATTTAAACTATTTTTCGATCAAAAATTAAATTAAATTGGGGGACCTTTTTAAATGATACGAAACTTTTTCAAGATCATTTATATATGTTAGACAAGTAGGTTATAATGGAAGTACAGGCAAAAAATAAAATTTAGAATTAAATTCTTTAAAACGTTTTGAAATGCATGTTTCGGTCAAAAAATCATAATATATTATACACAAGTTTATATTAGTTTCGGGAAAAAAAATCAAATTAAATTTAGGACTGTTCGAAATAATACGAAACTTTTATGAACATTTATAAATGTTATAAGGGAAGGTTATGATGGAAGTCCAAGCAAAAAATCATCTGATAATTAGATTCTATGAAACTTTTGGAAATGAAAATGTCGGTCAAAAAATCATAATATATGATACACTAGTTTCGGTTAAAAAATCAAATTAAGTTGAGGACGGATCGAAATGATACAAAACTTTTCATATCATTTATATATTTTAGGTAGGAAGGTTTTGATGGAAATCCATGCAAAAAATCAAATGAGAATTAGATTCTATGAAACATTTTGAAATGCAAATGTCGGTTAAAAAATCATAATATATTATACACTGGTTGATACTAGTTTCGTTCAAAAATCAAATTAAATCGGGAAATGTTTGAAATGATACAAAAATTTCTACATCATTTATATATGTTAGGTGGGAAGGTTATGATGGAACTCCCTGAAAAAAAATCGTTTGAGAATTAGATACTATGAAACGTTTTGAAATGCAAGTTTCGGTCAAAAAATCATAATATATTATACACTAGTTTATACTAGTTTCGGTAAAAAAAAATCCAATTAAATCTAGGACTATTTTGAACGATACAAAACTTTTATGAACCTTTATATATGTTATAAGGGAAGGTTATGATTGAAGTCCATGCAAAAAAATAATCTGAAAATTAGATTCTATGAATCTTTTCGAAATGCAGGTTCTGTTAAAAAAATCATAGTATATTATACACTAGTTTCGGTCAAAAAATAAAATTAAATCGAGGATTGTTCGAAATGATACGAAACTTATCAGATCATTTAAATATGTTACGAGGGAAGGTTATAATGGAAGTCCATGCGAAAAATCATCTGAGAATTAGATTCTATGAAACATTTTGAAATTCATGTTTCGGTCTACAAAATCATAATGTATTATACACTAATTTACACTATTTTTTGCTCAAAAATTAAATTAAATTGGGGGACCTTTTTAAATGATACGAAACTTTTTCAAGATCATTTATATATGTTAGACAAGAAGGTTATAATGGAAGTACAGGCAAAAAATCAATTTAGAATTAAATTCTATAAAACGTTTTGAAATGCATGTTTCGGTCAAAAAATCATAATATATTATACACAAGTTTATATTAGTTTCGGGAAAAAAATTAAATTAAATTTAGGACTGTTCGAAATAATACGAAACTTTTATGAACATTTATAAATGTTATAAGGGAAGGTTATGATGGAAGTCCAAGCAAAAAATCATCTGAAAATTAGATTCTATGAAACTTTTGGAAATGCAAATGTCGGTCAAAAAATCATAATATATGATACACTAGTTTCGGTTAAAAAATCATATTAAGTTGAGGACGGATCGAAATGATACGAAACTTTTCATATCATTTATATATTTTAGGTAGAAAGGTTTTGATGGAAATCCATGCAAAAAATCATCTGAGAATTAGATTCTATGAAACATTTTGAAATGCAAATGTCGGTTAAAAAATCATAATATATTATACACTGGTTGATACTAGTTTCGTTCAAAAATCAAATTAAATCAGGAAATGTTTGAAATGATACGAAAATTTCTAGATCATTTATATATGTTAGGTGGGAAGGTTATGATGGAAGTCCCTGCAAAAAATCGTTTGAAAATTAGATACTATGAAACGTTTTGAAATGCAAGTTTCGGTCAAAAAATCATAATATATTATACACTAGTTTATACTAGTTTCGGTAAAAAAATCCAATTAAATCTAGGACTATTTGGAACGATATAAAACTTTTATGAACCTTTATATATGTTATAAGGGAAGGTTATGATTGAAGTTCATGCAAAAAAATCGTCTGAAAATTAGATTCTATGAATCTTTTCGAAATGCAGGTTCTGTTAAAAAAATCATAGTATATTATACACTAGTTTCGGTCAAAAATTAAAATTAAATCGAGGATTGTTCGAAATGATACGAAACTTATCAGATCATTTAAATATGTTACGAGGGATGGTTATGATGGAAGTCCATGCGAAAAATCATCTGAGAATTAGATTCTATGAAACATTTTGAAATTCAAGTTTCGGTCTAAAAAATTATAATGTATTATACACTAATTTACACTATTTTTGGGTAAAAAATCAAATTAAATTGGGGAATTTTTGAAATGATACAAAAAAAATTTATATCATTTATATATGTTAGACAAGAAGGTTATAATGGAAGTACAGGAAAAAAACTCAATTTAGAATTAGATTCTATAAAATGTTTTGAAAAGCATGTTTCGGTCAAAAAATCATAATATATTATACACTAGTTTATACTAGTTTCGGGAAAAAAAATCAAATTAAATTTGGGAGTGTTCGAAATAATAAGAAACTTTAATGAAAACTTATATATGTTATAAGGGAAGGTTATGATGAAAGTCCAAGAAAAAAATCATCTGAAAATTAGATTCTATGAAACTTTTGGAAATGCAAGTTTCGGTCAAAAAAATCATAATATATGATACACTAGTTTCGGTTAAAAAATCAAATTAAATTAAGGACGGATGGAAATGATTCGAAACTTTTCAGATCATTTATATATTTTAGGTAGGAAGGTTTTGATGGAAATCCAAGCAAAAAATAATCTGATAATTTGATTCTATGAAACATTTTGAAATGCAAAGGTCGGTTAAAAAATCATAATGTATTATACACTGGTTGATACTAGTTTCGTTCAAAAATCAAATTAAATCGGGGACTATTTGAAATGATACGAAACTTTCAAGATCATTTATATATACTAGGTGGGAAGGTTATGATGGAAGTCCCTGCAAAAAATCATTTGAGAATTAGATACTATGAAACGTTTTGAAATGCAAGTTTCCGTCAAAAAATCATAATATATTATACTCTAGTTTATACTAGTTTCGGAAAAAAAATCAAGTTAAATCTAGGACTGTTTGGAACGATACAAATCTTTTATGAACCTATATATATGATATAAGGGAAGGTTATGATTGAAGCCCATGCAAAAAATCATCTGAAAATTAGATTCTATGAATCTTTTCGAAATGCAAGTTCTGTTAAAAAAACTCATAATATATTATACACTAGTTTCGGTCAAAAAATTAAATTAAATCGAGGATTGTTCAAAATGATTCGAAACTTATCAGATCATTTAAATATGTTACGAGGGAAGGTTATGATGTAAGTCCATGCGAAAAATCATCTGATAATTAGATTCTATGAAACATTTTAAATTCAAGATTCGGTCTAAAAAATCATAATGTATTATACACTAATTTACACTATTTTTCGGTCAAAAATCAAATTAAATTAGGGGACTGTTTGAAATGATACGAAACTTTTTCAGAACATTTATATATGTTAGGCAGGAAGGTTATGAATGAAGTACAGGCAAAAAATTAATATAGAATTAGATTCTATAAAATGTTTTGAAAAGCATGTTTCGGTCAAAAAATCATAATATGTTATACACTAGTTTATACTAGTTTCGGGCAAAATAATAAAATTAAATTTAGGAATGTTCGAAATAATACGAAACATTTATGAACATTTATATATATTATAAGGGAAGGTTATGATGGATGTCCATGTAAAAAATCATCTGAAAATTTGATTCTATGAAACTTTTGGAAATGCAAGTTTCGGTCAAAAAATCATAATATATGATACACTAGTTTCGGTTAAAAAATCAAATTAAATTGAGGACGGATCGAAATGATATGAATCTTTTCAGATCATTTATATATTTTAGGTAGCAAGGTTTTGATGGAAATCCATGCAAAAAAATCATCTGATAATTAGAGTCTATGAAACATTTTGAAATGCAAATGTCGGTTAAAAAATCATAATGTATTATACACTAGTTGATACTAGTTTCATTCAAAAATCAAATTAAATAGGGGACTGTTTGAAATGATACGAAACTTTCCAGAGCATTTATATATGTTATGTGTGAAGGTTATGATGGAAGTCCCTGCAAAAAATCATTTGAGAATTAGATACTATGAAACGTTTTGAAATGCAAGTTTCGGCCAAAAAATCATAATATATTATACTGTAATTTATACTAGTTTCGGAAGAAAAAAAATCAAATTAAATCTAGGACTGTTTCGAACGATACAAAACTTTTATGAACCTTTATATATGTTATAAGGGAAGGTTATGATTGAAGTCCATGCAAAAAATCATCTGAAAATTAGATTCTATGAATCTTTTCGAAATGCAGGTTCTGTTAAAAAAATCATAGTATATTATACACTAGTTTCGGTCATAAAATCAAATTAAATCGGGGATTGTTCGAAATGATACGAAACTTATCATATCATTTAAATTTGTTACGAGGGAAGGTTATGATGGAAGTCCATGCGAAAAATCATCTGAGAATTAGATTCTATGAAACATTTTGAAATTCATGTTTCGGTCTACAAAATCATAATGTATTATACACTAATTTAAACTATTTTTCGGTCAAAAATTAAATTAAATTGGGGAACCTTTTTAAATGATACGAAACTTTTTTAAGATCATTTATATATGTTAGACAAGTAGGTTATAATGGAAGTACAGGCAAAAAATCAAATTTAGAATTAAATTCTTTAAAACGTTTTGAAATGCATGTTTCGGTCAAAAAATCATAATATATTATACACAAGTTTATATTAGTTTCGGGAAAAAAATCAAATTAAATTTAGGACTGTTCGAAATAATACGAAACTTTTATGAACATTTATAAATGTTATAAGGGAAGGTTATGATGGAAGTCCAAGCAAAAAATCATCTGATAATTAGATTCTATGAAACTTTTGGAAATGCAAATGTCGGTTAAAAAATCATAATATATGATACACTAGTTTCGGTTAAAAAATCAAATTAAGTTGAGGACGGATCGAAATGATACAAAACTTTTCATATCATTTATATATTTTAGGTAGGAAGGTTTTGATGGAAATCCATGCAAAAAATCATCTGAGAATTAGATTCTATGAAACATTTTGAAATGCAAATGTCGGTTAAAAAATCATAATATATTATACACTGGTTGATACTAGTTTCGATCAAAAATCAAATTAAATCGGGAAATGTTTGAAATGATACAAAAATTTCTAGATCATTTATATATGTTAGGTGGGAAGGTTATGATGGAACTCCCTGAAAAAAAATCGTTTGAGAATTAGATACTATGAAACGTTTTGAAATGCAAGTTTCGGTCAAAAAATCATAATATATTATACACTAGTTTATACTAGTTTCGGTAAAAAAAATCCAATTAAATCTAGGACTATTTTGAACGATACAAAACTTTTATAAACCTTTATATATGTTATAAGGGAAGGTTATGATTGAAGTCCATGCAAAAAAATAATCTGAAAATTAGATTCTATGAATCTTTTCGAAATGCAGGTTCTATTAAAAAAATCATAGTATATTATACACTAGTTTCGGTCAAAAAATAAAATTAAATCGAGGATTGTTCGAAATGATACGAAACTTATCAGATCATTTAAATATGTTACGAGGGAAGGTTATGATGGAAGTCCATGCGAAAAATCATCTGAGAATTAGATTCTATGAAACATTTTGAAATTCATGTTTCGGTCTACAAAATCATAATGTATTATACACTAATTTACACTATTTTTCAGTCAAAAATTAAATTAAATTGGGGGACCTTTTTAAATGATACGAAACTTTTTCAAGATTATTTATATATGTTAGACAAGAAGGTTATAATGGAAGTACAGGCAAAAAATCAATTTAGAATTAAATTCTATAAAACGTTTTGAAATGCATGTTTCGGCCAAAAAATCATAATATATTATACACAAGTTTATATTAGTTTCGGGAAAAAAATTAAATTAAATTTAGGACTGTTCGAAATAATACGAAACTTTTATGAACATTTATAAATGTTATAAGGGAAGGTTATGATGGAAGTCCAAGCAAAAAATCATCTGAAAATTAGATTTTATGAAACTTTTGGAAATGCAAATGTCGGTCAAAAAATCATAATATATGATACACTAGTTTCGGTTAAAAAGTCATATTAAGTTGAGGACGGATCAAAATGATACGAAACTTTTCATTACATTTATATATTTTAGGTAGAAAGGTTTTGATGGAAATCCATGCAAAAAATCATCTGAGAATTAGATTCTATGAAACATTTTGAAATGCAAATGTCGGTTAAAAAATCATAATATATTATACACTGGTTGATACTAGTTTTGTTCAAAAATCAAATTAAATCGGGAAATGTTTGAAATGATACGAAAATTTCTAGATCATTTATATTTGTTAGGTGGGAAGGTTATGATGGAAGTCCCTGCAAAAAATCGTTTGAGAATTAGATACTATGAAACGTTTTGGAATGCAAGTTTCGGTCAAAAAATCATAATATATTATACACTAGTTTATACTAGTTTCGGTAAAAAAATCCAATTAAATCTAGGACTATTTGGAACGATATAAAACTTTTATGAACCTTTATATATGTTATAAGGGAAGGTTATGATTGAAGTTCATGCAAAAAAATCATCTGAAAATTAGATTCTATGAATCTTTTCGAAATGCAGGTTCTGTTAAAAAAATCATAGTATATTATACACTAGTTTCGGTCAAAAAATAAAATTAAATCGAGGATTGTTCGAAATGATACGAAACTTATCAGATCATTTAAATATGTTACGAGGGAAGGTTATGATGGAAGTCCATGCGAAATATCATCTGAGAATTAGATTCTATGAAACATTTTGAAATTCAAGTTTCGGTCTAAAAAATTATAATGTATTATACACTAATTTACACTATTTTTGGGTAAAAAATCAAATTAAATTGGGGAATTTTTGAAATGATACAAAAAAAAATTATATCATTTATATATGTTAGACAAGAAGGTTATAATGGAAGTACAGGAAAAAAAATCAATTTAGAATTAGATTCTATAAAACGTTTTGAAAAGCATGTTTCGGTCAAAAAATCATAATATATTATACACTAGTTTATACTAGTTTCGGGAAAAAAAATCAAATTAAATTTGGGAGTGTTCGAAATAATACGAAACTTTAATGAAAACTTATATATGTTATAAGGGAAGGTTATGATGAAAGTCCAAGAAAAAAATCATCTGAAAATTAGATTCTATGAAACTTTTGGAAATGCAAGTTTCGGTCAAAAAAATCATAATATATGATACACTAGTTTCGGTTAAAAAATCAAATTAAATTAAGGACGGATGGAAATGATTCGAAACTTTTCAGATCATTTATATATTTTAGGTAGGAAGGTTTTGATGGAAATCCAAGCAAAAAATAATCTGATAATTTGATTCTATGAAACATTTTGAAATGCAAAGGTCGGTTAAAAAATCATAATGTATTATACACTGGTTGATACTAGTTTCGTTCAAAAATCAAATTAAATCGGGGACTATTTGAAATGATACGAAACTTTCAAGATCATTTATATATACTAGGTGGGAAGGTTATGATGGAAGTCCCTGCAAAAAATCATTTGAGAATTAGATACTATGAAACGTTTTGAAATGCAAGTTTCCGTCAAAAAATCATAATATATTATACTCTAGTTTATACTAGTTTCGGAAAAAAAATCAAGTTAAATCTAGGACTGTTTGGAACGATACAAATCTTTTATGAACCTATATATATGATATAAGGGAAGGTTATGATTGAAGTCCATGCAAAAAATCATCTGAAAATTAGATTCTATGAAACTTTTGGAAATGCAAATGTCGGTCAAAAAATCATAATATATGATACACTAGTTTCGGTTAAAAAATCATATTAAGTTGAGGACGGATCGAAATGATACGAAACTTTTCATATCATTTATATATTTTAGGTAGAAAGGTTTTGATGGAAATCCATGCAAAAAATCATCTGAGAATTAGATTCTATGAAACATTTTGAAATGCAAATGTCGGTTAAAAAATCATAATATATTATACACTGGTTGATACTAGTTTCGTTCAAAAATCAAATTAAATCGGGAAATGTTTGAAATGATACAAAAATTTCTAGATCATTTATATATGTTAGGTGGGAAGGTTATGATGGAACTCCCTGGAAAAAAATCGTTTGAGAATTAGATACTATGAAACGTTTTGAAATGCAAGTTTCGGTCAAAAAATCATAATATATTATACACTAGTTTATACTAGTTTCGGTAAAAAAAAATCCAATTAAATCTAGGACTATTTTGAACGATACAAAACTTTTATGAACCTTTATATATGTTATAAGGGAAGGTTATGATTGAAGTCCATGCAAAAAAATAATCTGAAAATTAGATTCTATGAATCTTTTCGAAATGCAGGTTCTGTTAAAAAAATCATAGTATATTATACACTAGTTTCGGTCAAAAAATAAAATTAAATCGAGGATTGTTCGAAATGATACGAAACTTATCAGATCATTTAAATATGTTACGAGGGAAGGTTATGATGGAAGTCCATGCGAAAAATCATCTGAGAATTAGATTCTATGAAACATTTTGAAATTCATGTTTCGGTCTACAAAATCATAATGTATTATACACTAATTTACACTATTTTTCGGTCAAAAATTAAATTAAATTGGGGGACCATTTTAAATGATACGAAACTTTTTCAAGATTATTTATATATGTTAGACAAGAAGGTTATAATGGAAGTACAGGCAAAAAATCAATTTAGAATTAAATTCTATAAAACGTTTTGAAATGCATGTTTCGGTCAAAAAATCATAATATATTATACACAAGTTTATATTAGTTTCGGGAAAAAAATTAAATTAAATTTAGGACTGTTCGAAATAATACGAAACTTTTATGAACATTTATAAATGTTATAAGGGAAGGTTATGATGGAAGTCCAAGCAAAAAATCATCTGAAAATTAGATTCTATGAAACTTTTGGAAATGCAAATGTCGGTCAAAAAATCATAATATATGAAACACTAGTTTCGGTTAAAAAATCATATTAAGTTGAGGACGGATCGAAATGATACGAAACTTTTCATATCATTTATATATTTTAGGTAGAAAGGTTTTGATGGAAATCCATGCAAAAAATCATCTGAGAATTAGATTCTATGAAACATTTTGAAATGCAAATGTCGGTTAAAAAATCATAATATATTATACACTGGTTGATACTAGTTTCGTTCAAAAATCAAATTAAATCGGGAAATGTTTGAAATGATACGAAAATTTCTAGATCATTTATATATGTTAGGTGGGAAGGTTATGATGGAAGTCCCTGCAAAAAATCGTTTGAGAATTAGATACTATGAAACGTTTTGAAATGCAAGTTTCGGTCAAAAAATCATAATATATTATACACTAGTTTATACTAGTTTCGGTAAAAAAATCCAATTAAATCTAGGACTATTTGGAACGATATAAAACTTTTATGAACCTTTATATATGTTATAAGGGAAGGTTATGATTGAAGTTCATGCAAAAAAATCATCTGAAAATTAGATTCTATGAATCTTTTCGAAATGCAGGTTCTGTTAAAAAAATCATAGTATATTATACACTAGTTTCGGTCAAAAAATAAAATTAAATCGAGGATTGTTCGAAATGATACGAAACTTATCAGATCATTTAAATATGTTACGAGGGAAGGTTATGATGGAAGTCCATGCGAAAAATCATCTGAGAATTAGATTCTATGAAACATTTTGAAATTCAAGTTTCGGTCTAAAAAATTATAATGTATTATACACTAATTTACACTATTTTTGGGTAAAAAATCAAATTAAATTGGGGGAATTTTTGAAATGATACAAAAAAAATTTATATCATTTATATATGTTAGACAAGAAGGTTATAATGGAAGTACAGGAAAAAAAATCAATTTAGAATTAGATTCTATAAAACGTTTTGAAAAGCATGTTTCGGTCAAAAAATCATAATATATTATACACTAGTTTATACTAGTTTCGGGGAAAAAAATCAAATTAAATTTGGGAGTGTTCGAAATAATACGAAACTTTAATGAAAACTTATATATGTTATAAGGGAAGGTTATGATGAAAGTCCAAGAAAAAAATCATCTGAAAATTAGATTCTATGAAACTTTTGGAAATGCAAGTTTCGGTCAAAAAAATCATAATATATGATACACTAGTTTCGGTTAAAAAATCAAATTAAATTAAGGACGGATCGAAATGATTCGAAACTTTTCAGATCATTTATATATTTTAGGTAGGAAGGTTTTGATGGAAATCCAAGCAAAAAATAATCTGATAATTTGATTCTATGAAACATTTTGAAATGCAAAGGTCGGTTAAAAAATCATAATGTATTATACACTGGTTGATACTAGTTTCGTTCAAAAATCAAATTAAATCGGGGACTGTTCGAAATGATACGAAACTTTCAAGATCATTTATATATACTAGGTGGGAAGGTTATGATGGAAGTCCCTGCAAAAAATCATTTGAGAATTAGATACTATGAAACGTTTTGAAATGCAAGTTTCGGTCAAAAAATCATAATATATTATACTCTAGTTTATACTAGTTTCGGAAAAAAAATCAAATTAAATCTAGGACTGTTTGGAACGATACAAATCTTTTATGAACCTATATATATGATATAAGGGAAGGTTATGATTGAAGTCCATGCAAAAAATCATCTGAAAATTAGATTCTATGAATCTTTTCGAAATGCAAGTTCTGTTAAAAAAATCATAATATATTATACACTAGTTTCGGTCAAAAAATTAAATTAAATCGAGGATTGTTCAAAATGATTCGAAACTTATCAGATCATTTAAATATGTTACGAGGGAAGGTTATGATGTAAGTCCATGCGAAAAATCATCTGAGAATTAGATTCTATGAAACATTTTAAATTCAAGATTCGGTCTAAAAAATCATAATGTATTATACACTAATTTACACTATTTTTCGGTCAAAAATCAAATTAAATTAGGGGACTGTTTGAAATGATACGAAACTTTTTCAGAACATTTATATATGTTAGGCAGGAAGGTTATGAATGAAGTACAGGCAAAAAATTAATATAGAATTAGATTCTATAAAATGTTTTGAAAAGCATGTTTCGGTCAAAAAATCATAATATGTTATACACTAGTTTATACTAGTTTCGGGCAAAATAATAAAATTAAATTTAGGAATGTTCGAAATAATACGAAACATTTATGAACATTTATATATATTATAAGGGAAGGTTATGATGGATGTCCATGTAAAAAATCATCTGAAAATTTGATTCTATGAAACTTTTGGAAATGCAAGTTTCGGTCAAAAAATCATAATATATGATACACTAGTTTCGGTTAAAAAATCAAATTAAATTGAGGACGGATCGAAATGATATGAATCTTTTCAGATCATTTATATATTTTAGGTAGCAAGGTTTTGATGGAAATCCATGCAAAAAAATCATCTGATAATTAGAGTCTATGAAACATTTTGAAATGCAAATGTCGGTTAAAAAATCATAATGTATTATACACTAGTTGATACTAGTTTCATTCAAAAATCAAATTAAATAGGGGACTGTTTGAAATGATACGAAACTTTCCAGAGCATTTATATATGTTATGTGTGAAGGTTATGATGGAAGTCCCTGCAAAAAATCATTTGAGAATCAGATACTATGAAACGTTTTGAAATGCAAGTTTCGGCCAAAAAATCATAATATATTATACTGTAATTTATACTAGTTTCGGAAGAAAAAAAATCAAATTAAATCTAGGACTGTTTCGAACGATACAAAACTTTTATGAACCTTTATATATGTTATAAGGGAAGGTTATGATTGAAGTCCATGCAAAAAATCATCTGAAAATTAGATTCTATGAATCTTTTCGAAATGCAGGTTCTGTTAAAAAAATCATAGTATATTATACACTAGTTTCGGTCATAAAATCAAATTAAATCGGGGATTGTTCGAAATGATACGAAACTTATCATATCATTTAAATTTGTTACGAGGGAAGGTTATGATGGAAGTCCATGCGAAAAATCATCTGAGAATTAGATTCTATGAAACATTTTGAAATTCATGTTTCGGTCTACAAAATCATAATGTATTATACACTAATTTAAACTATTTTTCGGTCAAAAATAAAATTAAATTGGGGGACCTTTTTAAATGATACGAAACTTTTTCAAGATCATTTATATATGTTAGACAAGTAGGTTATAATGGAAGTACAGGCAAAAAATCAAATTTAGAATTAAATTCTTTAAAACGTTTTGAAATGCATGTTTCGGTCAAAAAATCATAATATATTATACACAAGTTTATATTAGTTTCGGGAAAAAAATCAAATTAAATTTAGGACTGTTCGAAATAATACGAAACTTTTATGAACATTTATAAATGTTATAAGGGAAGGTTATGATGGAAGTCCAAGCAAAAAATCATCTGATAATTAGATTCTATGAAACTTTTGGAAATGCAAATGTCGGTCAAAAAATCATAATATATGATACACTAGTTTCGGTTAAAAAATCAAATTAAGTTGAGGACGGATCGAAATGATACAAAACTTTTCATATCATTTATATATTTTAGGTAGGAAGGTTTTGATGGAAATCCATGCAAAAAATCATCTGAGAATTAGATTCTATGAAACATTTTGAAATGCAAATGTCGGTTAAAAAATCATAATATATTATACACTGGTTGATACTAGTTTCGTTCAAAAATCAAATTAAATCGGGAAATGTTTGAAATGATACAAAAATTTCTAGATCATTTATATATGTTAGGTGGGAAGGTTATGATGGAACTCCCTGGAAAAAAATCGTTTGAGAATTAGATACTATGAAACGTTTTGAAATGCAAGTTTCGGTCAAAAAATCATAATATATTATACACTAGTTTATACTAGTTTCGGTAAAAAAAATCCAATTAAATCTAGGACTATTTTGAACGATACAAAACTTTTATGAACCTTTATATATGTTATAAGGGAAGGTTATGATTGAAGTCCATGCAAAAAAATAATCTGAAAATTAGATTCTATGAATCTTTTCGAAATGCAGGTTCTGTTAAAAAAATCATAGTATATTATACACTAGTTTCGGTCAAAAAATAAAATTAAATCGAGGATTGTTCGAAATGATACGAAACTTATCAGATCATTTAAATATGTTACGAGGGAAGGTTATGATGGAAGTCCATGCGAAAAATCATCTGAGAATTAGATTCTATGAAACATTTTGAAATTCATGTTTCGGTCTACAAAATCATAATGTATTATACACTAATTTACACTATTTTTGGGTAAAAAATCAAATTAAATTGGGGGAATTTTTGAAATGATACAAAAAAAATTTATATCATTTATATATGTTAGACAAGAAGGTTATAATGGAAGTACAGGAAAAAAAATCAATTTAGAATTAGATTCTATAAAACGTTTTGAAAAGCATGTTTCGGTCAAAAAATCATAATATATTATACACTAGTTTATACTAGTTTCGGGAAAAAAAATCAAATTAAATTTGGGAGTGTTCGAAATAATACGAAACTTTAATGAAAACTTATATATGTTATAAGGGAAGGTTATGATGAAAGTCCAAGAAAAAAATCATCTGAAAATTATATTCTATGAAACTTTTGGAAATGCAAGTTTCGGTCAAAAAAATCATAATATATGATACACTAGTTTCGGTTAAAAAATCAAATTAAATTAAGGACGGATCGAAATGATTCGAAACTTTTCAGATCATTTATATATTTTAGGTAGGAAGGTTTTGATGGAAATCCAAGCAAAAAATAATCTGATAATTTGATTCTATGAAACATTTTGAAATGCAAAGGTCGGTTAAAAAATCATAATGTATTATACACTGGTTGATACTAGTTTCGTTCAAAAATCAAATTAAATCGGGGACTGTTTGAAATGATACGAAACTTTCAAGATCATTTATATATACTAGGTGGGAAGGTTATGATGGAAGTCCCTGCAAAAAATCATTTGAGAATTAGATACTATGAAACGTTTTGAAATGCAAGTTTCGGTCAAAAAATCATAATATATTATACTCTAGTTTATACTAGTTTCGGAAAAAAAATCAAATTAAATCTAGGACTGTTTGGAACGATACAAATCTTTTATGAACCTATATATATGATATAAGGGAAGGTTATGATTGAAGTCCATGCAAAAAATCATCTGAAAATTAGATTCTATGAATCTTTTCGAAATGCAAGTTCTGTTAAAAAAATCATAATATATTATACACTAGTTTCGGTCAAAAAATTAAATTAAATCGAGGATTGTTCAAAATGATTCGAAACTTATCAGATCATTTAAATATGTTACGAGGGAAGGTTATGATGAAAGTCCATGCGAAAAATCATCTGAGAATTAGATTCTATGAAACATTTTAAATTCAAGATTCGGTCTAAAAAATCATAATGTATTATACACTAATTTACACTATTTTTCGGTCAAAAATCAAATTAAATTAGGGGACTGTTTGAAATGATACGAAACTTTTTCAGAACATTTATATATGTTAGGCAGGAAGGTTATGAATGAAGTACAGGCAAAAAATTAATATAGAATTAGATTCTATAAAATGTTTTGAAAAGCATGTTTCGGTCAAAAAATCATAATATGTTATACACTAGTTTATACTAGTTTCGGGCAAAATAATAAAATTAAATTTAGGAATGTTCGAAATAATACGAAACATTTATGAACATTTATATTTATTATAAGGGAAGGTTATGATGGATGTCCATGTAAAAAATCATCTGAAAATTTGATTCTATGAAACTTTTGGAAATGCAAGTTTCGGTCAAAAAATCATAATATATGATACACTAGTTTCGGTTAAAAAATCAAATTAAATTGAGGACGGATCGAAATGATATGAATCTTTTCAGATCATTTATATATTTTAGGTAGCAAGGTTTTGATGGAAATCCATGCAAAAAAAATCATCTGATAATTAGAGTCTATGAAACATTTTGAAATGCAAATGTCGGTTAAAAAATCATAATGTATTATACACTAGTTGATACTAGTTTCATTCAAAAATCAAATTAAATAGGGGACTGTTTGAAATGATACGAAACTTTCCAGAGCATTTATATATGTTATGTGTGAAGGTTATGATGGAAGTCCCTGCAAAAAATCATTTGAGAATTAGATACTATGAAACGTTTTGAAATGCAAGTTTCGGCCAAAAAATCATAATATATTATACTGTAATTTATACTAGTTTCGGAAGAAAAAAAATCAAATTAAATCTAGGACTGTTTCGAACGATACAAAACTTTTATGAACCTTTATATATGTTATAAGGGAAGGTTATGATTGAAGTCCATGCAAAAAATCATCTGAAAATTAGATTCTATGAATCTTTTCGAAATGCAGGTTCTGTTAAAAAAATCATAGTATATTATACACTAGTTTCGGTCATAAAATCAAATTAAATCGGGGATTGTTCAAAATGATACGAAACTTATCATATCATTTAAATTTGTTACGAGGGAAGGTTATGATGGAAGTCCATGCGAAAAATCATCTGAGAATTAGATTCTATGAAACATTTTGAAATTCATGTTTCGGTCTACAAAATCATAATGTATTATACACTAATTTAAACTATTTTTCGGTCAAAAATTAAATTAAATTGGGGGACCTTTTAAAATGATACGAAACTTTTTCAAGATCATTTATATATGTTAGACAAGTAGGTTATAATGGAAGTACAGGCAAAAAATCAAATTTAGAATTAAATTCTTTAAAACGTTTTGAAATGCATGTTTCGGTCAAAAAATCATAATATATTATACACAAGTTTATATTAGTTTCGGGAAAAAAATCAAATTAAATTTAGGACTGTTCGAAATAATACGAAACTTTTATGAACATTTATAAATGTTATAAGGGAAGGTTATGATGGAAGTCCAAGCAAAAAATCATCTGATAATTAGATTCTATGAAACTTTTGGAAATGAAAGTTTTGGTCAAAAAATCATAATATATGATACACTAGTTTCGGTTAAAAAATCAAATTAAATTGAGGACGGATCGAAATGATACGAAACTTTTCAGATCATTTACATATTTTAGGTAGCATGGTTTTGATGGAAATACATGCAAAAAAAAATCTGAGAATTAGATTATATGAAACATTTTGAAATGCAAATGTTGGTTAAAAAATCATAATATATTATACACTTGTTGATACTAGTTTCATTCAAAAATCAAATTAAATCGGGGATTGTTTGAAATGATACGAAACTTTCCCAAGCATTTATATATGTTATGTGTGAAGGTTATGATGGAAGTCCCTGCAAAAAATCATTTGAGAATTAGATACTATGAAACGTTTTGAAATGCAAGTTTCGGCCAAAAAATCATAATATATTATACTGTAATTTATACTAGTTTCGGAAGAAAAAAAATCAAATTAAATCTAGGACTGTTTCGAACGATACAAAACTTTTATGAACCTTTATATATGTTATAAGGGAAGGTTATGATTGAAGTCCATGCAAAAAATCATCTGAAAATTAGATTCTATGAATCTATTCGAAATGCAAGTTCTGTTAAAAAAATCATAATATATTATACACTAGTTTCGGTTAAAAAATAAAATTAAATCAAGGATGGTTCGAAATGATACGAAACTTATCAGATCATTTAAACATGTTACGAGGGAAGGTTATGATGGAAGTCCATGCGAAAAATCATATGAGAATTAGATTCTATGAAACATTTTGAAATTCAAGTTTCGGTCTAAAAAATCATAATGTATTATACACTAATTTACACTATTTTTCGGTCAAAAATCAAATTAAATTGGGGGAGTGTTTTAAATGATACGAAACTTTTCCAGATCATTTATATGTGTTAGACAAGAAGGTTATAATGGAAGTACAGGTAAAAAATCAATTTAGAATTAAATTCTATAAAATGTTTTGAAATGCATGTTTCGGTCAAAAAATCATAATATATTATACACTAGTTTATACTAGTTTCGGGCAAAAAAATTAAATTAAATTTAGGACTGTTCGAAATAATACGAAACTTTTATGAAAATTTATATATGTTATAAGGGAAGGTTATGATGGAAGTCCAAGAAAAAAATCATCTGAAAATTAGATTCTATGAAACTTTTGGAAATGCAAGTTTTGGTCAAAAAATCATAATATATGATACACTAGTTTCGGTTAAAAAATCAAATTAAATTGAGGACGGATCGAAATGATACGAAACTTCTCAGATCATTTATATATTTTAGGTAGCATGGTTTTGATGGAAATACATGCAAAAAAAAATCTGAGAATTAGATTGTATGAAACATTTTGAAATGCAAATGTTGGTTAAAAAATCATAATATATTATACACTTGTTGATACTAGTTTCATTCAAAAATCAAATTAAATCGGGGAGTGTTTGAAATGATACGAAACCTTCCAGATCATTTATATATGTTAGGTGGGAAGGTTATGATGGAAGTCCCTGCAAAAAATCATTTGAGAGTTAGATACTATGAAACGTTTTGAAATGCAAATTTTAGGTCAAAAAATCATAATATATTATACTCTAGTTTATACTAGTTTCGGAAGAAAAAATATCAAATTAAATCTAGGACTATTTGGAACGATACAAAACTTTTATGAACCTTTATATATGTTATAAGGGAAGGTTATGATTGAAGTCCATGCAAAAAATCATCTGAAAATTAGATTTTATGAATCTTTTCGAAATGCAAGTTCTGTTAAAAAAATCAATATATTATACACTAGTTTCGGTCAAAAAATCAAATTAAATCTTGGATTGTTCGAAATGATACGAAACTTATCAGATCATTTAAACATGTTACGAAGGAAGGTTATGATGGAAGTCCATGCGAAAAATCTTCTGAGAATTAGATTCTATGAAACATTTTGAAATTCAAGTTTCGGTCTAAAAAATGATAATGTATTATACTCTAATTTACACTATTTTTCGGTCAAAAATCAAATTAAATTGCGGGACTGTTTGAAACGATACAAAACGTTTTCAGAACATTTATATATGTTAGGCAGGAAGGTTATGATTGAAGTACAGGCAAAAAATCAATTTAGAATTAGATACTATGAAACGTTTTGAAAAGCATGTTTCGGTCAAAAAATCATAATATGTTATACACTAGATTATACTAGTTTCGGGCAAAAAATCAAATTAAATTTAGGACTGTTCGAAATAATACGAAACTTTTGGAAATTATATGATAGAAGTCCAAGCAAAAAAACATCTGAAAATTATATTCTATGAAACTTTTGGAATTGCAAGTTTCGGTCAATAAATCATAATATATGATACACTAGTTTGGGTTAAAAAATCAAATTAAATTGAGGACGGATCGAAATGATACGAAACTTTTCAGATCATTTATATATTTTAGGTAGGAAGGTTTTGATGGAAATCCATGCAAAAAATAATCTGTGAATTAGATTCTAAGAAACATTTTGAAATGCAAATGTCGGTTAAAAAATCAAAATGTATTATACACTAGTTGATACTAGTTTCGTTCAAAAATCAAATTAAATCGGGGACTGTTTGAAATGATACGAAACTTTCCAGATCATTTATATAAGTTAGGTGGGAAGATTATGATGGAAGTCCGTGCAAAAAATCATTTGAGAGTTAGATACTATGAAACGTTTTGAAATGCAAATTTTAGGTCAAAAAATCATAATATATTATACTCTAGTTTATACTAGTTTCGGAAGAAAAAATATCAAATTAAATCTAGGACTATTTGGAACGATACAAAACTTTTATGAACCTTTATATATGTTATAAGGGAAGGTTATGATTGAAGTCCATGCAAAAAATCATCTGAAAATTAGATTTTATGAATCTTTTCGAAATGCAAGTTCTGTTAAAAAAATCATAATATATTATACACTAGTTTCGGTCAAAAAATCAAATTAAATCTTGGATTGTTCGAAATGATACGAAACTTATCAGATCATTTAAACATGTTACGAAGGAAGGTTATGATGGAAGTCCATGCGAAAAATCTTCTGAGAATTAGATTCTATGAAACATTTTGAAATTCAAGTTTCGGTCTAAAAAATGATAATGTATTATACTCTAATTTACACTATTTTTCGGTCAAAAATCAAATTAAATTGCGGGACTGTTTGAAACGATACAAAACGTTTTCAGAACATTTATATATGTTAGGCAGGAAGGTTATGATGGAAGTACAGGCAAAAAATCAATTTAGAATTAGATACTATGAAACGTTTTGAAAAGCATGTTTCGGTCAAAAAATCATAATATGTTATACACTAGATTATACTAGTTTCGGGCAAAAAATCAAATTAAATTTAGGACTGTTCGAAATAATACGAAACTTTTGGAAATGTTATGATAGAAGTCCAAGCAAAAAAACATCTGAAAATTATATTCTATGAAACTTTTGGAATTGCAAGTTTCGGTCAATAAATCATAATATATGATACACTAGTTTGGGTTAAAAAATCAAATTAAATTGAGGACGGATTGAAATGATACGAAACTTTTCAGATCATTTATATATTTTAGGTAGGAAGGTTTTGATGGAAATCCATGCAAAAAATAATCTGTGAATTAGATTCTAAGAAACATTTTGAAATGCAAATGTCGGTTAAAAAATCAAAATGTATTATACACTAGTTGATACTAGTTTCGTTCAAAAATCAAATTAAATCGGGGACTGTTTGAAATGATACGAAACTTTCCAGATCATTTATATAAGTTAGGTGGGAAGATTATGATGGAAGTCCGTGCAAAAAATCATTTGAGAATTAGATACTATGAAACGTTTTGAAATGCAAGTTTCGGTCAAAAAATCATAATATATTATACACTAGTTTATACTAGTTTCCGAAAAAAAATCAAATTAAATTTAGGACTGTTCGTAATAATACGAAACTTTTATGAAAATTTATATATGTTATAAGGGAAGGTTATGATGAAAGTCCAAGAAAAAAATCATCTGAAAATTAGATTCTATGAAACTTTTGGAAATGCAAGTTTCGGTCAAAAAATCATAATATATGATACACAAGTTTCGGTTAAAAAATCAAATTAAATTGAGGACGGATTGAAATGATACGAAACTTTTCAGATCATTTATATATTTTAGGTAGCAAGGTTTTGATGGAAATCCATGCAAAAAAAAATCTGAGAATTAGATTCTATGAAACATTTTGAAATGCAAATGTCGGTTTGAAAAATCATAATGTATTATACACTTGTTGATACTAGTTTCATTCAAAAATCAAATTAAATCGGGGACTGTTTGAAATGATACGAAACTTTCCAAATCATATATATAAGTTAGTGGGAAGGTTATGATGGAAGTCCGTGCAAAAAATCATTTGAGAATTAGATACTCTGAAACGTTTTAAAATGCAAGTTTCGGTCAAAAAATCATAATATATTATACACTAGTTTATACTAGTTTCGGGCAAAAAATCAAATTAAATTTAGGACTGTTCGAAATAATACGAAACTTTTATGAAAATTTATATATGTTATAAGGGAAGGTTATGATAAAAGTCCAAGAAAAAAATCATCTGAAAATTATATTCTATGAAACTTTTGGAAATGCAAGTTTCGGTCAAAAAATCGTAATATATGATACACTAGTTTCGGTTAAAAAATCAAATTAAATTGAGGACGGATCGAAATGATACGAAACTTTTCAGATCATTTATATATTTTAGGTAGCAAGGTTTTGATGGAAATCCATGCAAAAAAAAATTTGAGAATTAGATTCTATGAAACATTTTGAAATGCAAATGTCGGTTAAAAAATCAAAATGTATTATACACTGGTTGATACTAGTTTCATTCAAAAATCAAATTAAATCGGGGACTGTTTGAAATGATACGAAACTTTCCAGATCATTTATATAAGTTAGGTGGGAAGATTATGATGGAAGTCCGTGCAAAAAATCATTTGAGAATTAGATACTATGAAACGTTTTGAAATGCAAGTTTCGGTCAAAAAATCATAATATATTATACACTAGTTTATACTAGTTTCCGGAAAAAAATCAAATTAAATTTAGGACTGTTCGTAATAATACGAAACTTTTATGAAAATTTATATATGTTATAAGGGAAGGTTATGATGAAAGTCCAAGAAAAAAATCATCTGAAAATTAGATTCTATGAAACTTTTGGAAATGCAAGTTTCGGTCAAAAAATCATAATATATGATACACAAGTTTCGGTTAAAAAATCAAATTAAATTGAGGACGGATTGAAATGATACGAAACTTTTCAGATCATTTATATATTTTAGGTAGCAAGGTTTTGATGGAAATCCATGCAAAAAAAAATCTGAGAATTAGATTCTATGAAACATTTTGAAATGCAAATGTCGGTTTGAAAAATCATAATGTATTATACACTTGTTGATACTAGTTTCATTCAAAAATCAAATTAAATCGGGGACTGTTTGAAATGATACGAAACTTTCCAAATCATATATATAAGTTAGTGGGAAGGTTATGATGGAAGTCCGTGCAAAAAATCATTTGAGAATTAGATACTCTGAAACGTTTTAAAATGCAAGTTTCGGTCAAAAAATCATAATATATTATACACTAGTTTATACTAGTTTCGGGCAAAAAATCAAATTAAATTTAGGACTGTTCGAAATAATACGAAACTTTTATGAAAATTTATATATGTTATAAGGGAAGGTTATTATGAAAGTCCAAGAAAAAAATCATCTGAAAATTAGATTCTATGAAACTTTTGGAAATGCAAGTTTTGATCAAAAAATCATAATATATGATACACTAGTTTCGGTTAAAAAATCAAATTAAATTGAGGACGGATCGAAATGATACGAAACTTCTCAGATCATTTATATATTTTAGGTAGCATGGTTTTGATGGAAATACATGCAAAAAAAAATCTGAGAATTAGATTGTATGAAACATTTTGAAATGCAAATGTTGGTTAAAAAATCATAATATATTATACACTTGTTGATACTAGTTTCATTCAAAAATCAAATTAAATCGGGGAGTGTTTGAAATGATACGAAACTTTCCAGATCATTTATATATGTTAGGTGGGAAGGTTATGATGGAAGTCCCTGCAAAAAATCATTTGAGAGTTATATACTATGAAACGTTTTGAAATGCAAATTTTAGGTCAAAAAATCATAATATATTATACTATAGTTTATACTAGTTTCGGAAGAAAAAATATCAAATTAAATCTAGGACTATTTGGAACGATACAAAACTTTTATGAACCTTTATATATGTTATAAGGGAAGGTTATGATTGAAGTCCATGCAAAAAATCATCTGAAAATTAGATTTTATGAATCTTTTCGAAATGCAAGTTCTGTTAAAAAAATCATAATATATTATACACTAGTTTCGGTCAAAAAATCAAATTAAATCTTGGATTGTTCGAAATGATACGAAACTTATCAGATCATTTAAACATGTTACGAAGGAAGGTTATGATGGAAGTCCATGCGAAAAATCTTCTGTGAATTAGATTCTATGAAACATTTTGAAATTCAAGTTTCGGTCTAAAAAATGATAATGTATTATACTCTAATTTACACTATTTTTCGGTCAAAAATCAAATTAAATTGCGGGACTGTTTGAAACGATACAAAACGTTTTCAGAACATTTATATATGTTAGGCAGGAAGGTTATGATGGAAGTACAGGCAAAAAATCAATTTAGAATTAGATACTATGAAACGTTTTGAAAAGCATGTTTCGGTCAAAAAATCATAATATGTTATACACTAGATTATACTAGTTTCGGGCAAAAAATCAAATTAAATTTAGGACTGTTCGAAATAATACGAAACTTTTATGAACATTTATATTAGTTATAAGGGAAGGTTATGATAGAATTCCAAGCAAAAAAACATCTGAAAATTATATTCTATGAAACTTTTGGAATTGCAAGTTTCGGTCAATAAATCATAATATATGATACACTAGTTTGGGTTAAAAAATCAAATTAAATTGAGGACGGATCGAAATGATACGAAACTTTTCAGATCATTTATATATTTTAGGTAGGAAGGTTTTGATGGAAATCCATGCAAAAAATAATCTGTGAATTAGATTCTAAGAAACATTTTGAAATGCAAATGTCGGTTAAAAAATCAAAATGTATTATACACTAGTTGATACTAGTTTCGTTCAAAAATCAAATTAAATCGGGGACTGTTTGAAATGATACGAAACTTTCCTGATCATTTATATAAGTTAGGTGGGAAGATTATGATGGAAGTCCGTGCAAAAAATCATTTGAGAATTAGATACTATGAAACGTTTTGAAATGCAAGTTTCGGTCAAAAAATCATAATATATTATACACTAGTTTATACTAGTTTCCGGAAAAAAATCAAATTAAATTTAGGACTGTTCGTAATAATACGAAACTTTTATGAAATTTTATATATGTTATAAGGGAAGGTTATGATGAAAGTCCAAGAAAAAAATCATCTGAAAATTAGATTCTATGAAACTTTTGGAAATGCAAGTTTCGGTCAAAAAATCATAATATATGATACACAAGTTTCGGTTAAAAAATCAAATTAAATTGAGGACGGATTGAAATGATACGAAACTTTTCAGATCATTTATATATTTTAGGTAGCAAGGTTTTGATGGAAATCCATGCAAAAAAAAATCTGAGAATTAGATTCTATGAAACATTTTGAAATGCAAATGTCGGTTTGAAAAATCATAATGTATTATACACTTGTTGATACTAGTTTCATTCAAAAATCAAATTAAATCGGGGACTGTTTGAAATGATACGAAACTTTCCAAATCATATATATAAGTTAGTGGGAAGGTTATGATGGAAGTCCGTGCAAAAAATCATTTGAGAATTAGATACTCTGAAACGTTTTAAAATGCAAGTTTCGGTCAAAAAAATCATAATATATTATACACTAGTTTATACTAGTTTCGGGCAAAAAATCAAATTAAATTTAGGACTGTTCGAAATAATACGAAACTTTTATGAAAATTTATATATGTTATAAGGGAAGGTTATGATAAAAGTCCAAGAAAAAAATCATCTGAAAATTAGATTCTATGAAACTTTTGGAAATGCAAGTTTCGGTCAAAAAATCATAATATATGATACACTAGTTTCGGTTAAAAAATCAAATTAAATTGAGGACGGATCGAAATGATACGAAACTTTTCAGATCATTTATATATTTTAGGTAGCAAGGTTTTGATGGAAATACATGCAAAAAAAAATCTGAGAATTAGATTCTATGAAACATTTTGAAATGCAAATGTCGGTTAATAAATCAAAATGTATTATACACTGGTTGATACTAGTTTCATTCAAAAATCAAATTAAATCGGGGACTGTTTGAAATGATACGAAACTTTCCAGATCATTTATATAAGTTAGGTGGGAAGATTATGATGGAAGTCCGTGCAAAAAATCATTTGAGAATTAGATACTATGAAACGTTTTGAAATGCAAGTTTCGGTCAAAAAATCATAATATATTATACACTAGTTTATACTAGTTTCCGGAAAAAAATCAAATTAAATTTAGGACTGTTCGTAATAATACGAAACTTTTATGAAAATTTATATATGTTATAAGGGAAGGTTATGATGAAAGTCCAAGAAAAAAATCATCTGAAAATTAGATTCTATGAAACTTTTGGAAATGCAAGTTTCGGTCAAAAAATCATAATATATGATACACAAGTTTCGGTTAAAAAATCAAATTAAATTGAGGACGGATTGAAATGATACGAAACTTTTCAGATCATTTATATATTTTAGGTAGCAAGGTTTTGATGGAAATCCATGCAAAAAAAAATCTGAGAATTAGATTCTATGAAACATTTTGAAATGCAAATGTCGGTTTGAAAAATCATAATGTATTATACACTTGTTGATACTAGTTTCATTCAAAAATCAAATTAAATCGGGGACTGTTTGAAATGATACGAAACTTTCCAAATCATATATATAAGTTAGTGGGAAGGTTATGATGGAAGTCCGTGCAAAAAATCATTTGAGAATTAGATACTCTGAAACGTTTTAAAATGCAAGTTTCGGTCAAAAAATCATAATATATTATACACTAGTTTATACTAGTTTCGGGCAAAAAATCAAATTAAATTTAGGACTGTTCGAAATAATACGAAACTTTTATGAAAATTTATATATGTTATAAGGGAAGGTTATGATAAAAGTCCAAGAAAAAAATCATCTGAAAATTATATTCTATGAAACTTTTGGAAATGCAAGTTTCGGTCAAAAAATCGTAATATATGATACACTAGTTTCGGTTAAAAAATCAAATTAAATTGAGGACGGATCGAAATGATACGAAACTTTTCAGATCATTTATATATTTTAGGTAGCAAGGTTTTGATGGAAATCCATGCAAAAAAAAATTTGAGAATTAGATTCTATGAAACATTTTGAAATGCAAATGTCGGTTAAAAAATCAAAATGTATTATACACTGGTTGATACTAGTTTCATTCAAAAATCAAATTAAATCGGGGACTGTTTGAAATGATACGAAACTTTCCAGATCATTTATATAAGTTAGGTGGGAAGATTATGATGGAAGTCCGTGCAAAAAATCATTTGAGAATTAGATACTATGAAACGTTTTGAAATGCAAGTTTCGGTCAAAAAATCATAATATATTATACACTAGTTTATACTAGTTTCCGGAAAAAAATCAAATTAAATTTAGGACTGTTCGTAATAATACGAAACTTTTATGAAAATTTATATATGTTATAAGGGAAGGTTATGATGAAAGTCCAAGAAAAAAATCATCTGAAAATTAGATTCTATGAAACTTTTGGAAATGCAAGTTTCGGTCAAAAAATCATAATATATGATACACAAGTTTCGGTTAAAAAATCAAATTAAATTGAGGACGGATTGAAATGATACGAAACTTTTCAGATCATTTATATATTTTAGGTAGCAAGGTTTTGATGGAAATCCATGCAAAAAAAAATCTGAGAATTAGATTCTATGAAACATTT
This sequence comes from Lathyrus aphaca, assembly GCA_963966055.1. Classification (NCBI taxonomy): domain Eukaryota; kingdom Viridiplantae; phylum Streptophyta; class Magnoliopsida; order Fabales; family Fabaceae; genus Lathyrus; species Lathyrus aphaca. The sequence goes on along the minus strand of OZ014523.1, from coordinate 27,132,142 downwards.
TGAAATGCAAATGTCGGTTTGAAAAATCATAATGTATTATACACTTGTTGATACTAGTTTCATTCAAAAATCAAATTAAATCGGGGACTGTTTGAAATGATACGAAACTTTCCAAATCATATATATAAGTTAGTGGGAAGGTTATGATGGAAGTCCGTGCAAAAAATCATTTGAGAATTAGATACTCTGAAACGTTTTAAAATGCAAGTTTCGGTCAAAAAATCATAATATATTATACACTAGTTTATACTAGTTTCGGGCAAAAAATCAAATTAAATTTAGGACTGTTCGAAATAATACGAAACTTTTATGAAAATTTATATATGTTATAAGGGAAGGTTATTATGAAAGTCCAAGAAAAAAATCATCTGAAAATTAGATTCTATGAAACTTTTGGAAATGCAAGTTTTGATCAAAAAATCATAATATATGATACACTAGTTTCGGTTAAAAAATCAAATTAAATTGAGGACGGATCGAAATGATACGAAACTTCTCAGATCATTTATATATTTTAGGTAGCATGGTTTTGATGGAAATACATGCAAAAAAAAATCTGAGAATTAGATTGTATGAAACATTTTGAAATGCAAATGTTGGTTAAAAAATCATAATATATTATACACTTGTTGATACTAGTTTCATTCAAAAATCAAATTAAATCGGGGAGTGTTTGAAATGATACGAAACTTTCCAGATCATTTATATATGTTAGGTGGGAAGGTTATGATGGAAGTCCCTGCAAAAAATCATTTGAGAGTTATATACTATGAAACGTTTTGAAATGCAAATTTTAGGTCAAAAAATCATAATATATTATACTATAGTTTATACTAGTTTCGGAAGAAAAAATATCAAATTAAATCTAGGACTATTTGGAACGATACAAAACTTTTATGAACCTTTATATATGTTATAAGGGAAGGTTATGATTGAAGTCCATGCAAAAAATCATCTGAAAATTAGATTTTATGAATCTTTTCGAAATGCAAGTTCTGTTAAAAAAATCATAATATATTATACACTAGTTTCGGTCAAAAAATCAAATTAAATCTTGGATTGTTCGAAATGATACGAAACTTATCAGATCATTTAAACATGTTACGAAGGAAGGTTATGATGGAAGTCCATGCGAAAAATCTTCTGTGAATTAGATTCTATGAAACATTTTGAAATTCAAGTTTCGGTCTAAAAAATGATAATGTATTATACTCTAATTTACACTATTTTTCGGTCAAAAATCAAATTAAATTGCGGGACTGTTTGAAACGATACAAAACGTTTTCAGAACATTTATATATGTTAGGCAGGAAGGTTATGATGGAAGTACAGGCAAAAAATCAATTTAGAATTAGATACTATGAAACGTTTTGAAAAGCATGTTTCGGTCAAAAAATCATAATATGTTATACACTAGATTATACTAGTTTCGGGCAAAAAATCAAATTAAATTTAGGACTGTTCGAAATAATACGAAACTTTTATGAACATTTATATTAGTTATAAGGGAAGGTTATGATAGAATTCCAAGCAAAAAAACATCTGAAAATTATATTCTATGAAACTTTTGGAATTGCAAGTTTCGGTCAATAAATCATAATATATGATACACTAGTTTGGGTTAAAAAATCAAATTAAATTGAGGACGGATCGAAATGATACGAAACTTTTCAGATCATTTATATATTTTAGGTAGGAAGGTTTTGATGGAAATCCATGCAAAAAATAATCTGTGAATTAGATTCTAAGAAACATTTTGAAATGCAAATGTCGGTTAAAAAATCAAAATGTATTATACACTAGTTGATACTAGTTTCGTTCAAAAATCAAATTAAATCGGGGACTGTTTGAAATGATACGAAACTTTCCTGATCATTTATATAAGTTAGGTGGGAAGATTATGATGGAAGTCCGTGCAAAAAATCATTTGAGAATTAGATACTATGAAACGTTTTGAAATGCAAGTTTCGGTCAAAAAATCATAATATATTATACACTAGTTTATACTAGTTTCCGGAAAAAAATCAAATTAAATTTAGGACTGTTCGTAATAATACGAAACTTTTATGAAATTTTATATATGTTATAAGGGAAGGTTATGATGAAAGTCCAAGAAAAAAATCATCTGAAAATTAGATTCTATGAAACTTTTGGAAATGCAAGTTTCGGTCAAAAAATCATAATATATGATACACAAGTTTCGGTTAAAAAATCAAATTAAATTGAGGACGGATTGAAATGATACGAAACTTTTCAGATCATTTATATATTTTAGGTAGCAAGGTTTTGATGGAAATCCATGCAAAAAAAAATCTGAGAATTAGATTCTATGAAACATTTTGAAATGCAAATGTCGGTTTGAAAAATCATAATGTATTATACACTTGTTGATACTAGTTTCATTCAAAAATCAAATTAAATCGGGGACTGTTTGAAATGATACGAAACTTTCCAAATCATATATATAAGTTAGTGGGAAGGTTATGATGGAAGTCCGTGCAAAAAATCATTTGAGAATTAGATACTCTGAAACGTTTTAAAATGCAAGTTTCGGTCAAAAAAATCATAATATATTATACACTAGTTTATACTAGTTTCGGGCAAAAAATCAAATTAAATTTAGGACTGTTCGAAATAATACGAAACTTTTATGAAAATTTATATATGTTATAAGGGAAGGTTATGATAAAAGTCCAAGAAAAAAATCATCTGAAAATTAGATTCTATGAAACTTTTGGAAATGCAAGTTTCGGTCAAAAAATCATAATATATGATACACTAGTTTCGGTTAAAAAATCAAATTAAATTGAGGACGGATCGAAATGATACGAAACTTTTCAGATCATTTATATATTTTAGGTAGCAAGGTTTTGATGGAAATACATGCAAAAAAAAATCTGAGAATTAGATTCTATGAAACATTTTGAAATGCAAATGTCGGTTAATAAATCAAAATGTATTATACACTGGTTGATACTAGTTTCATTCAAAAATCAAATTAAATCGGGGACTGTTTGAAATGATACGAAACTTTCCAGATCATTTATATAAGTTAGGTGGGAAGATTATGATGGAAGTCCGTGCAAAAAATCATTTGAGAATTAGATACTATGAAACGTTTTGAAATGCAAGTTTCGGTCAAAAAATCATAATATATTATACACTAGTTTATACTAGTTTCCGGAAAAAAATCAAATTAAATTTAGGACTGTTCGTAATAATACGAAACTTTTATGAAAATTTATATATGTTATAAGGGAAGGTTATGATGAAAGTCCAAGAAAAAAATCATCTGAAAATTAGATTCTATGAAACTTTTGGAAATGCAAGTTTCGGTCAAAAAATCATAATATATGATACACAAGTTTCGGTTAAAAAATCAAATTAAATTGAGGACGGATTGAAATGATACGAAACTTTTCAGATCATTTATATATTTTAGGTAGCAAGGTTTTGATGGAAATCCATGCAAAAAAAAATCTGAGAATTAGATTCTATGAAACATTTTGAAATGCAAATGTCGGTTTGAAAAATCATAATGTATTATACACTTGTTGATACTAGTTTCATTCAAAAATCAAATTAAATCGGGGACTGTTTGAAATGATACGAAACTTTCCAAATCATATATATAAGTTAGTGGGAAGGTTATGATGGAAGTCCGTGCAAAAAATCATTTGAGAATTAGATACTCTGAAACGTTTTAAAATGCAAGTTTCGGTCAAAAAATCATAATATATTATACACTAGTTTATACTAGTTTCGGGCAAAAAATCAAATTAAATTTAGGACTGTTCGAAATAATACGAAACTTTTATGAAAATTTATATATGTTATAAGGGAAGGTTATGATAAAAGTCCAAGAAAAAAATCATCTGAAAATTAGATTCTATGAAACTTTTGGAAATGCAAGTTTCGGTCAAAAAATCATAATATATGATACACTAGTTTCGGTTAAAAAATCAAATTAAATTGAGGACGGATCGAAATGATACGAAACTTTTCAGATCATTTATATATTTTAGGTAGCAAGGTTTTGATGGAAATCCATGCAAAAAAAAATCTGAGAATTAGATTCTATGAAACATTTTGAAATGCAAATGTCGGTTAAAAAATCAAAATGTATTATACACTGGTTGATACTAGTTTCATTCAAAAATCAAATTAAATCGGGGACTGTTTGAAATGATATGAAACTTTCCAGATCATTTATATAAGTTAGGTGGGAAGATTATGATGGAAGTCCGTGCAAAAAATCATTTGAGAATTAGATACTATGAAACGTTTTGAAATGCAAGTTTTGGTCAAAAAATCATAATATATTATACACTAGTTTATACTAGTTTCCGGAAAAAAATCAAATTAAATTTAGGACTGTTCGAAATAATACGAAACTTTTATGAAAATTTATATATGTTATAAGGGAAGGTTATGATGAAAGTCCAAGAAAAAAATCATCTGAAAATTAGATTCTATGAAACATTTGGAAATGCAAGTTTCGGTCAAAAAATCATAATATATGATACACTAGTTTCGGTTAAAAAATCAAATTAAATTGAGGACGGATTGAAATGATACGAAACTTTTCAGATCATTTATATATTTTAGGTAGCAAGGTTTTGATGGAAATCCATGCAAAAAAAAATCTGAGAATTAGATTCTATGAATCATTTTGAAATGTAAATGTCGGTTAAAAAATCATAATGTATTATACACTTGTTGATACTAGTTTCATTCAAAATTCAAATTAAATCGGGGACTGTTTGAAATGATACGAAACTTTCCAGATCATTTATATATGTTAGGTGGGAAGGTTATGATGGAAGTCCCTGCAAAAAATCATTTGAGAATTAGATACTATGAAACGTTTTGAAATGCAAGTTTCGGTCAAATAATCATAATATATTATACTCTAGTTTATACTAGTTTCGGAAAAAAAAATCAAATTAAATCTAGGACTGTTTGGAACGATACAAAACTTTTATGAACCTTTATATATGCTATAAGGGAAGGTTATGATTGAAGTCCATGCAAAAAATCATCTGAAAATTTGATTTTATGAATCTTTTCGAAATGCAAGTTCTGTTAAAAAAATCATAATATATTATACACTAGTTTCGGTCAAAAAATCAAATTAAATCGAGGATTGTTCAAAATGATACAAAACTTATCAGATTATTTAAATATGTTACGAGGGAAGGTTATGATGGAAGTTCATGCGAAAAATCATCTGAGAATTAGATTCTATGAAACATTTTGAAATTCAAGTTTCGGTCTAAAAAATCATAATGTATTATACTCTTATATACACTATTTTTCGGTCAAAAATCAAATTAAATTAGGGGACTGTTTGAAATGATACAAAACGTTTTCAGAACATTTATATATGCTAGGCAGGAAGATTATGATGGAAGTACAGGCAAAAAATCAATTTAGAATTAGATTCTATAAAACGTTTTGAAAAGCATGTTTCGGTCAAAAAATCATAATATGTTATACACTAGTTTATACTAGTTTCGGGCAAAAAATCAAATTAAATTTAGGACTGTTCGAAATAATAAGAAACTTTTATGAACATTTATATATGTTAAAAGGGAAGGTTATGATGGAAGTCCAAGCAAAAAATCATCTGAAAATTAGATTCTATAAAACTTTTGGAAATGCATGTTTCGGTCAAAAAATCATAATATATAATACACTAGTTTCGGTTAAAAAATCAAATTAAATTGGGGATGGATCAAAATGATACAAAACTTTTCAAATCATTTATATATTTTAGGTAGCAAGGTTTTGATGGAAATCCATGCAAAAAATAATTTGTGAATTAGATTCTATGAAACATTTTGAAATGCAAATGTCGGTTAAAAAATCAAAATGTATTATACACTAGTTGATACTAGTTTCGTTCAAAAATCAAATTAAATTGGGGACTGTTTGAAATGATACGAAACATTCCAGATCATTTATATATGTTAGGTGGGAAGGTTATGATGGAAGTCCCTGCAAAAAATCATTTGAGAATTAGATACTATGAAAAGTTTTGAAATGCAAGTTTCGGTCAAAAAATCATAATACATTATACTCTAGTTTATACTAGTTTCGGAAATAAATCAAATTAAATCTAGGACTGTTTGGAACGATACAAAACTTTCATGAACCTTTATATATGTTATAAGGGAAGGTTATGATTGAAGTCCATGCAAAAAATCATCTGAAAATTAGATTCTATGAATCTTTTCGAAATGCAAGTTCTGTTACAAAAATCATAATATATTATACACTAGTTTCGGTCAAAAAATCAAATTAAATCGTGGATTGTTCGAAATGATACGAAATTTATCAGATCATTTAAACATGTTACGAGGGAAGGTTTTGATGGAAGTCCATGCGAAAAATCATCTGAGAATTAGATTCTATGAAACATTTTGAAATTCAAGTTTCGGTCTAAAAAATCATAATGTATTATACACTAATTTACACTATTTTTCGGTCAAAAATCAAATTAAATTGGGGGACTGTTTGAAATGATAAAAAACTTTTTCAGAACATTTATATATGTTAGGCAGGAAGGTTATGATGGAAGTACAGGCAAAAAATCAATTTAGAATTAGATTCTATAAAACGTTTTGAAAAGCATGTTTCGGTCAAAAAATCATAATATGTTATACACTAGTTTATACTAGTTTCGGGCAAAAATCAAATTAAATTTAGGACTGTTCAAAATAATACGAAACTGTTATGAACATTTATATATGTTATAAGGGAAGGTTATGATAGAAGTCCAAGCAAAAAAACATCTGAAAATTAGATTCTATGAAACTTTTGGAATTGCAAGTTTCGGTCAAAAAATCATAGTATATGATACACTAGTTTCGGTTAAAAAATCAAATTAAGTTGAGGACGGATCGAAATGATACGAAACTTTTCAGATCATTTATATATTTTAGGTAGGAAGGTTTTGATGGAAATCCATGCAAAAAATAATCTGTGAATTAGATTCTATGAAACATTTTGAAATGCAAATGTCGGTTAAAAAATCAAAATGTATTATACACTGGTTGATACTAGTTTCGTTCAAAAATCAAATTAAATCGGGGAATGTTTGAAATGATACAAAACTTTCCAGATCATTTATATAAGTTAGGTGGGAAGGTTATCATGGATGTCCGTGCAAAAAATCATTTGAAAATTAGATACTATGAAACGTTTTGAAATGCAAGTTTCGGTCAAAAAATTATAATATATTATACACTAGTTTATACTAGTTTCGGGCAAAAAATCAAATTAAATTTAGGACTGTTCGAAATAATACGAAACTTTTATGAAAATTTATATATGTTATAAGGGAAGGTTATGATAAAAGTCCAAGAAAAAAATCATCTGAAAATTAGATTCTATGAAACTTTTGGAAATGCAAGTTTCGGTCAAAAAATCATAATATATGATACACTAGTTTCGGTTAAAAATCAAATTAAATTGAGGACGGATCGAAATGATACGAAACTTTTTCAGATCATTTATATATTTTAGGTAGCAAGGTTTTGATGGAAATCCATGCAAAAAAAAATCTGAGAATTAGATTCTATGAAACATTTTGAAATGCAAATGTCGGTTAAAAAATCATAATGTATTATACACTTGTTGATACTAGTTTCATTCAAAATTCAAATTAAATCGGGGACTGTTTGAAATGATACGAAACTTTCCAGATCATTTATATATGTTAGGTGGGAAGGTTATGATGGAAGTCCCTGCAAAAAATCTTTTGAGAATTAGATACTATGAAACGTTTTGAAATGCAAGTTTCGGTCAAATAATCATAATATATTATACTCTAGTTTATACTAGTTTCGGAAAAAACAATCAAATTAAATCTAGGACTGTTTGGAACGATACAAAACTTTTATGAACCTTTATATATGTTATAAGGGAAGGTTATGATTGAAGTCCATGCAAAAAATCATCTGAAAATTTGATTTTATGAATCTTTTCGAAATGCAAGTTCTGTTAAAAAAATCATAATATATTATACACTAGTTTCGGTCAAAAAATCAAATTAAATCGAGGATTGTTCAAAATGATACAAAACTTATCAGATTATTTAAATATGTTACGAGGGAAGGTTATGATGGAAGTTCATGCGAAAAATCATCTGAGAATTAGATTCTATGAAACATTTTGAAATTCAAGTTTCGGTCTAAAAAATCATAATGTATTATACTCTTATTTACACTATTTTTCGGTCAAAAATCAAATTAAATTAGGGGACTGTTTGAAATGATACAAAACGTTTTCAGAACATTTATATATGCTAGGCATGAAGGTTATGATGGAAGTACAGGCAAAAAATCAATTTAGAATTAGATTCTATAAAACGTTTTGAAAAGCATGTTTCGGTCAAAAAATCATAATATGTTATACACTAGTTTATACTAGTTTCGGGCAAAAAATCAAATTAAATTTAGGACTTTTCGAAATAATAAGAAACTTTTATGAACATTTATATATGTTAAAAGGGAAGGTTATGATGGAAGTCCAAGCAAAAAATCATCTGAAAATTAGATTCTATGAAACTTTTGGAAATGCATGTTTCGGTCAAAAAATCATAATATATAATACACTAGTTTCGGTTAAAAAATCAAATTAAATTGGGGATGGATCAAAATGATACAAAACTTTTCAAATCATTTATATATTTTAGGTAGCAAGGTTTTGATGGAAATCCATGCAAAAAATAATCTGAGAATTAGATTCTATGAAACATTTTGAAATGCAAATGTCGGTTAAAAAATCATAATGTATTATACACTTGTTGATACTAGTTTCGTTCAAAAATCAAATTAAATCGGGGACTGTTTGAAATGATACAAAACTTTCCAGATCATTTATATACGTTAGGTGGGAAGGTTATGATGGAGGTCCCTGCAAAAAATCATTTGAGAATTAGATACTATGAAACGTTTTGAAATGCAAGTTTCGGTCAAAAAATCATAATACATTATACTCTAGTTTATACTAGTTTCGGAAAAAAAAATCAAATTAAATCTAGGACTGTTTGGAACGATACAAAACTTTTATGAACATTTATATATGTTATAAGGGAAGGTTATGATTGAAGTCCGTGCAAAAAATCATCTGAAAATTAGATTTTATGAATATTTTCGAAATGCAAGTTCTGTTAAAAAAATTATAATATATTATACACTAGTTTCGGTCAAAAAATCAAATTGAATCGTGGATTGTTCGAAATGATATGAAACTTATCAGATCATTTAAACATGTTACGAGGGAAGGTTATGATGGAAGTCCATGCGAAAAATCATATGAGAATTAGATTCTATGAAACATTTTGAAATTCAAGTTTCGGTCTAAAAAATCATAATGTATTATACACTAATTTACACTATTTTTCGGTCAAAAATCAAATTAAATTGGGGGATTGTTTGAAATGATACAAAACTTTTTCAGAACATTTATATATGTTAGGCAGGAAGGTTATGATGGAAGTACAGGCAAAAACTAAATTTAGAATTAGATTCTAAAAAACGTTTTAAAAAGCATGTTTCGGTCAAAAAATACTAATATGTTACACATTAGATTATACTAGTTTCGGGCAAAAAATCAAATTAAATTTAGGACTGGTCGAAATAATACGAAACTTTTATGAACATTTATATATGTTATAAGGGAAGGTTATGATAGAAGTCCAAGAAAAAAAACATCTGAAAATTAGATTCTATGAAACTTTTGGAATTGCAAGTTTCTGTCAAAAAATCTTAATATATGATACACTAGTTTCGGATAAAAAATCAAATTAAATTGAGGACTGATCGAAATGATACGAAACTTTTCAGATCATTTACATATTTAAGGTAGGAAGGTTTTGATGGAAATCCATGCAAAAAAAAATTTGTGAATTAGATTCTATGAAACATTTTGAAATGCAAATGTCGGTTAAAAAATCAAAATGTATTATACACTAGTTGATACTAGTTTCGTTCAAAAATCAAATTAAATTGGGGACTGTTTGAAATGATACGAAACATTCTAGATCATTTATATATGTTAGGTGGGAAGGTTATGATGGAAGTCCCTGCAAAAAATCATTTGAGAATTAGATACTATGAAAAGTTTTGAAATGCAAGTTTCGGTCAAAAAATCATAATACATTATACTCTAGTTTATACTAGTTTCGGAAATAAATCAAATTAAATCTAGGACTGTTTGGAACGATACAAAACTTTCATGAACCTTTATATATGTTATAAGGGAAGGTTATGATTGAAGTCCATGCAAAAAATCATCTGAAAATTAGATTCTATGAATCTTTTCGAAATGCAAGTTCTGTTACAAAAATCATAATATATTATACACTAGTTTCGGTCAAAAAATCAAATTAAATCGTGGATTGTTCGAAATGATACGAAATTTATCAGATCATTTAAACATGTTACGAGGGAAGGTTTTGATGGAAGTCCATGCGAAAAATCATCTGAGAATTAGATTCTATGAAACATTTTGAAATTCAAGTTTCGGTCTAAAAAATCATAATGTATTATACACAAATTTACACTATTTTTCGGTCAAAAATCAAATTAAATTGGGGGACTGTTTGAAATGATAAAAAACTTTTTCAGAACATTTATATATGTTAGGCAGGAAGGTTATGATGGAAGTACAGGCAAAAAATCAATTTAGAATTAGATTCTATAAAACGTTTTGAAAAGCATGTTTCGGTCAAAAAATCATAATATGTTATACACTAGTTTATACTAGTTTCGGGCAAAAAATCAAATTAAATTTAGGACTGTTCAAAATAATACGAAACTGTTATGAACATTTATATATGTTATAAGGGAAGTTTATGATAGAAGTCCAAGCAAAAAAACATCTGAAAATTAGATTCTATGAAACTTTTGGAATTGCAAGTTTCGGTCAAAAAATCATAATATATGATACACTAGTTTCGGTTAAAAAATCAAATTAAGTTGAGGACGGATCGAAATGATACGAAACTTTTCAGATCATTTATATATTTTAGGTAGGAAGGTTTTGATGGAAATCCATGCAAAAAATAATCTGTGAATTAGATTCTATGAAACATTTTGAAATGCAAATGTCGGTTAAAAAATCAAAATGTATTATACACTGGTTGATACTAGTTTCGTTCAAAAATCAAATTAAATCGGGGAATGTTTGAAATGATACAAAACTTTCCAGATCATTTATATAAGGTAGGTGGGAAGGTTATCATGGAAGTCCGTGCAAAAAATCATTTGAGAATTAGATACTATGAAACGTTTTGAAATGCAAGTTTCGGTCAAAAAATTATAATATATTATACACTAGTTTATACTAGTTTCGGGCAAAAAATCAAATTAAATTTAGGACTGTTCGAAATAATACGAAACTTTTATGAAAATTTATATATGTTATAAGGGAAGGTTATGATAAAAGTCCAAGAAAAAAATCATCTGAAAATTAGATTCTATGAAACTTTTGGAAATGCAAGTTTCGGTCAAAAAATCATAATATATGATACACTAGTTTCGGTTAAAAATCAAATTAAATTGAGGACGGATCGAAATGATACGAAACTATTCAGATCATTTATATATTTTAGGTAGCAAGGTTTTGATGGAAATCCATGCAAAAAAAAATCTGAGAATTAGATTCTATGAAACATTTTGAAATGCAAATGTCGGTTAAAAAATCATAATGTATTATACACTTGTTGATACTAGTTTCATTCAAAATTCAAATTAAATCGGGGACTGTTTGAAATGATACGAAACTTTCCAGATCATTTATATATGTTAGGTGGGAAGGTTATGATGGAAGTCCCTGCAAAAAATCTTTTGAGAATTAGATACTATGAAACGTTTTGAAATGCAAGTTTCGGTCAAATAATCATAATATATTATACTCTAGTTTATACTAGTTTCGGAAAAAAAAATCAAATTAAATCTAGGACTGTTTGGAACGATACATAACTTTTATGAACCTTTATATATGTTATAAGGGAAGGTTATGATTGAAGTCCATGCAAAAAATCATCTGAAAATTTGATTTTATGAATCTTTTCGAAATGCAAGTTCTGTTAAAAAAATCATAATATATTATACACTAGTTTCGGTCAAAAAATCAAATTAAATCGAGGATTGTTCAAAATGATACAAAACTTATCAGATTATTTAAATATGTTACGAGGGAAGGTTATGATGGAAGTTCATGCGAAAAATCATCTGAGAATTAGATTCTATGAAACATTTTGAAATTCAAGTTTCGGTCTAAAAAATCATAATGTATTATACTCTTATTTACACTATTTTTCGGTCAAAAATCAAATTAAATTAGGGGACTGTTTGAAATGATACAAAACGTTTTCAGAACATTTATATATGCTAGGCAGGAAGGTTATGATGGAAGTACAGGCAAAAAATCAATTTAGAATTAGATTCTATAAAACGTTTTGAAAAGCATGTTTCGGTCAAAAAATCATAATATGTTATACACTAGTTTATACTAGTTTCGGGCAAAAAATCAAATTAAATTTAGGACTGTTCGAAATAATAAGAAACTTTTATGAACATTTATATATGTTAAAAGGGAAGGTTATGATGGAAGTCCAAGCAAAAAATCATCTGAAAATTAGATTCTATGAAACTTTTGGAAATGCATGTTTCGGTCAAAAAATCATAATATATAATACACTAGTTTCGGTTAAAAAATCAAATTAAATTGGGGATGGATCAAAATGATACAAAACTTTTCAAATCATTTATATATTTTAGGTAGCAAGGTTTTGATGGAAATCCATGCAAAAAATAATCTGAGAATTAGATTCTATGAAACATTTTGAAATGCAAATGTCGGTTAAAAAATCATAATGTATTATACACTTGTTGATACTAGTTTCGTTCAAAAATCAAATTAAATCGGGGACTGTTTGAAATGATACAAAACTTTCCAGATCATTTATATACGTTAGGTGGGAAGGTTATGATGGAGGTCCCTGCAAAAAATCATTTGAGAATTAGATACTATGAAACGTTTTGAAATGCAAGTTTCGGTCAAAAAATCATAATACATTATACTCTAGTTTATACTAGTTTCGGAAAAAAAAATCAAATTAAATCTAGGACTGTTTGGAACGATACAAAACTTTTATGAACATTTATATATGTTATAAGGGAAGGTTATGATTGAAGTCCGTGCAAAAAATCATCTGAAAAATAGATTTTATGAATCTTTTCGAAATGCAAGTTCTGTTAAAAAAATTATAATATATTATACACTAGTTTCGGTCAAAAAATCAAATTGAATCGTGGATTGTTCGAAATGATATGAAACTTATCAGATCATTTAAACATGTTACGAGGGAAGGTTATGATGGAAGTCCATGCGAAAAATCATATGAGAATTAGATTCTATGAAACATTTTGAAATTCATGTTTCGGTCTAAAAAATCATAATGTATTATACACTAATTTACACTATTTTTCGGTCAAAAATCAAATTAAATTGGGGGATTGTTTGAAATGATACAAAACTTTTTCAGAACATTTATATATGTTAGGCAGGAAGGTTATGATGGAAGTACAGGCAAAAACTAAATTTAGAATTAGATTCTAAAAAACGTTTTAAAAAGCATGTTTCGGTCAAAAAATACTAATATGTTATACATTAGATTATACTAGTTTCGGGCAAAAAATCAAATTAAATTTAGGACTGGTCGAAATAATACGAAACTTTTATGAACATTTATATATGTTATAAGGGAAGGTTATGATAGAAGTCCAAGAAAAAAAACATCTGAAAATTAGATTCTATGAAACTTTTGGAATTGCAAGTTTCGGTCAAAAAATCATAATATATGATACACTAGTTTCGGTTAAAAAATCAAATTAAATTGAGGACTGATCGAAATGATACGAAACTTTTCAGATCATTTACATATTTAAGGTAGGAAGGTTTTGATGGAAATCCATGCAAAAAAAAATTTGTAAATTAGATTCTATGAAACATTTTGAAATGCAAATGTCGGTTAAAAAATCAAAATGTATTATACACTAGTTGATACTAGTTTCGTTCAAAAATCAAATTAAATTGGGGACTGTTTGAAATGATACGAAACATTCCAGATCATTTATATATGTTAGGTGGGAAGGTTATAATGGAAGTCCCTGCAAAAAATCATTTGAGAATTAAATACTATGAAACGTTTTGAAATGCAAGTTTCGGTCAAAAAATCATAATACATTATACTCTAGTTTATACTAGTTTCGGAAAAAAAATCAAATTAAATCTAGGACTGTTTGGAACGATACAAAACTTTCATGAACCTTTATATATGTTATAAGGGAAGTTTATGATTGAAGTCCATGCAAAAAATCATCTAAAAATTAGATTCTATGAATCTTTTCGAAATGCAAGTTCTGTTACAAAAATCATAATTATTATACACTAGTTTCGGTCAAAAAATCAAATTAAATCGTGGATTGTTCGAAATGATACGAAATTTATCAGATCATTTAAACATGTTACGAGGGAAGGTTTTGATGGAAGTCCATGCAAAAAATCATCTGAGAATTAGATTCTATGAAACATTTTGAAATTCAAGTTTCGGTCTAAAAAATCATAATGTATTATACACTAATTTACACTATTTTTCGGTCAAAAATCAAATTAAATTGGGGGACTGTTTGAAATGATAAAAAACTTTTTCAGAACATTTATATATGTTAGGCAGGAAGGTTATGATGGAAGTACAGGCAAAAAATCAATTTAGAATTAGATTCTATAAAACGTTTTGAAAAGCATGTTTCGGTCAAAAAATCATAATATGTTATACACTACTTTATACTAGTTTCGGGCAAAAAATCAAATTAAATTTAGGACTGTTCGAAATAATACGAAACTTTTATGAACATTTATATATGTTATAAGGGAAGGTTATGATAGAAGTCCAAGCAAAAAAACATCTGAAAATTAGATTCTATGAAACTTTTGGAATTGCAAGTTTCGTTCAAAAAATCATAATATATGATACACTAGTTTCGGTTAAAAAATCAAATTAAATTGAGGACGGATCGAAATGATACGAAACTTTTCAGATCATTTATATATTTTAGGTAGGAAGGTTTTGATGGAACATTTTGAAATACAAATGTCGGTTAAAAAATCAAAATGTATTATACACTGGTTGATACTAGTTTCGTTCCAAAATAAAATAAAATTGGGGAATGTTTGAAATGATACAAAACATTCCAGATCATTTATATAAGTTAGGTGGGAAGGTTATCATGGAAGTCCGTGCAAAAAATCATTTGAGAATTAGATACTATGAAACGTTTTGAAATGCAAGATTCGGTCAAAAAATCATAATATATTATACACTAGTTTATACTAGTTTCGGGCAAAAAATCAAATTAAATTTAGGACTGTTCGAAATAATACGAAACTTTTATGAAAATTTATATATGTTATAAGGGAAGGTTATTATGAAAGTCCAAGAAAAAAATCATCTGAAAATTAGATTCTATGAAACTTTTAGAAATGCAAGTTTCGGTCAAAAAATCATAATATATGATACACTAGTTTCGGTTAAAAAATCAAATTAAATTGAGGACGGATCGAAATGATACGAAACTTTTCAGATCATTTATATATTTTAGGTAGCAAGGTTTTGATGGAAATCCATGCAAAAAAAAATATGAGAATTAGATTCTATGAAACATTTTGAAATGCAAATGTCGGTTAAAAAATCATAATGTATTATACACTTGTTGATACTAGTTTCGTTCCAAAATAAAATAAAATTGGGGAATGTTTGAAATGATACAAAACATTCCAGATCATTTATATAAGTTAGGTGGGAAGGTTATCATGGAAGTCCCTGCAAAAAATCATTTGAGAATTAGATACTATGAAACGTTTTGAAATGCAAGTTTCGGTCAAATAATCATAATATATTATACTCTAGTTTATACTAGTTTCGGAAAAAAAATCAAATTAAATCTAGGACTGTTTGGAACGATACAAAACTTTTATGAACCTTTATATATGTTATAAGGGAAGGTTATGATTGAAGTCCATGAAAACTGAAAATAAGATTTTATGAATCTTTTCGAAATGCAAGTTCTGTTACAAAAATCATAATATATTATACACTAGTTTCGGTCAAAAAATCAAATTAAATCGTGGATTGTTCGAAATGATACGAAATTTATCAGATCATTTAAACATGTTACGAGGGAAGGTTTTGATGGAAGTCCATGCGATAAATCATCTGAGAATTAGATTCTATGAAACATTTTGAAATTCAAGTTTCGGTCTAAAAAATCATAATGTATTATACACTAATTTACACTATTTTTCGGTCAAAAATCAAATTAAATTGGGGGACTGTTTGAAATGATAAAAAACTTTTTCAGAACTTTTATATATGTTAGGCAGGAAGGTTATGATGGAAGTACAGGCAAAAAATCAATTTAGAATTAGATTCTATAAAACGTTTTGAAAAGCATGTTTCGGTCAAAAAATCATAATATGTTATACACTACTTTATACTAGTTTCGGGCAAAAAATCAAATTAAATTTAGGACTGTTCGAAATAATACGAAACTTTTATGAACATTTATATATGTTATAAGGGAAGGTTATGATAGAAGTCCAAGCAAAAAAACATCTGAAAATTAGATTCTATGAAACTTTTGGAATTGCAAGTTTCGTTCAAAAAATCATATATATGATACACTAGTTTCGGTTAAAAAATCAAATTAAATTGAGGACGGATCGAAATGATACGAAACTTTTCAGATCATTTATATATTTTAGGTAGGAAGGTTTTGATGGAAATCCATGCAAAAAATAATCTGTGAATTAGATTCTATGAAACATTTTGAAATACAAATG
Source organism: Lathyrus aphaca (assembly GCA_963966055.1). NCBI lineage: Eukaryota > Viridiplantae > Streptophyta > Magnoliopsida > Fabales > Fabaceae > Lathyrus > Lathyrus aphaca. The sequence goes on along the minus strand of OZ014523.1, from coordinate 27,115,225 downwards.
TCGGTTAAAAAATCAAAATGTATTATACACTGGTTGATACTAGTTTCGTTCCAAAATAAAATAAAATCGGGGAATGTTTGAAATGATACAAAACATTCCAGATCATTTATATAAGTTAGGTGGGAAGGTTATCATGGAAGTCCGTGCAAAAAATCATTTGAGAATTAGATACTATGAAACGTTTTGAAATGCAAGATTCGGTCAAAAAATCATAATATATTATACACTAGTTTATACTAGTTTCGGGCAAAAAATCAAATTAAATTTAGGACTGTTCGAAATAATACGAAACTTTTATGAAAATTTATATATGTTATAAGGGAAGGTTATTATGAAAGTCCAAGAAAAAAATCATCTGAAAATTAGATTCTATGAAACTTTTAGAAATGCAAGTTTCGGTCAAAAAATCATAATATATGATACACTAGTTTCGGTTAAAAAATCAAATTAAATTGAGGACGGATCGAAATGATACGAAACTTTTCAGATCATTTATATATTTTAGGTAGCAAGGTTTTGATGGAAATCCATGCAAAAAAAATATGAGAATTAGATTCTATGAAACATTTTGAAATGCAAATGTCGGTTAAAAAATCATAATGTATTATACACTTGTTGATACTAGTTTCATTCAAAAATCAAATTAAATCGGGGACTGTTTGAAATGATACGAATCTTTCCAGATCATTTATATATGTTAGGTGGGAAAGTTATGATGGAAGTTCCTGCAAAAAATCATTTGAGAATTAGATACTATGAAACGTTTTGAAATGCAAGTTTCGGTCAAATAATCATAATATATTATACTCTAGTTTATACTAGTTTCGGAAAAAAAATCAAATTAAATCTAGGACTGTTTGGAACGATACAAAACTTTTATGAACCTTTATATATGTTATAAGGGAAGGTTATGATTGAAGTCCATGCAAACTGAAAATAAGATTTTATGAATCTTTTCGAAATGCAAGTTCTGTTACAAAAATCATAATATATTATACACTAGTTTCGGTCAAAAAATCAAATTAAATCGTGGATTGTTCGAAATGATACGAAATTTATCAGATCATTTAAACATGTTACGAGGGAAGGTTTTGATGGAAGTCCATGCGAAAAATCATCTGAGAATTAGATTCTATGAAACATTTTGAAATTCAAGTTTCGGTCTAAAAAATCATAATGTATTATACACTAATTTACACTATTTTTCGGTCAAAAATCAAATTAAATTGGGGGACTGTTTGAAATGATAAAAAACTTTTTCAGAACTTTTATATATGTTAGGCAGGAAGGTTATGATGGAAGTACAGGCAAAAAATCAATTTAGAATTAGATTCTATAAAACATTTTGAAAAGCATGTTTCGGTCAAAAAATCATAATATGTTATACACTACTTTATACTAGTTTCGGGCAAAAAATCAAATTAAATTTAGGACTGTTTTAAATAATACGAAACTTTTATGAACATTTATATATGTTATAAGGGAAGGTTATGATAGAAGTCCAAGCAAAAAAACATCTGAAAATTAGATTCTATGAAACTTTTGGAATTGCAAGTTTCGTTCAAAAAATCATAATATATGATACACTAGTTTCGGTTAAAAAATCAAATTAAATTGAGGACGGATCGAAATGATACGAAACTTTTCAGATCATTTATATATTTTAGGTAGGAAGGTTTTGATGGAAATCCATGCAAAAAATAATCTGTGAATTAGATTCTATGAAACATTTTGAAATACAAATGTCGGTTAAAAAATCAAAATGTATTATACACTGGTTGATACTAGTTTCGTTCCAAAATAAAATAAAATCGGGGAATGTTTGAAATGATACAAAACATTCCAGATCATTTATATAAGTTAGGTGGGAAGGTTATCATGGAAGTCCGTGCAAAAAATCATTTGAGAATTAGATACTATGAAACGTTTTGAAATGCAAGATTCGGTCAAAAAATCATAATATATTATACACTAGTTTATACTAGTTTCGGGCAAAAAATCAAATTAAATTTAGGACTGTTCGAAATAATACGAAACTTTTATGAAAATTTATATATGTTATAAGGGAAGGTTATTATGAAAGTCCAAGAAAAAAATCATCTGAAAATTAGATTCTATGAAACTTTTAGAAATGCAAGTTTCGGTCAAAAAATCATAATATATGATACACTAGTTTCGGTTAAAAAATCAAATTAAACTGAGGACGGATCGAAATGATACGAAACTTTTCAGATCATTTATATATTTTAGGTAGCAAGGTTTTGATGGAAATCCATGCAAAAAAAATATGAGAATTAGATTCTATGAAACATTTTGAAATGCAAATGTCGGTTAAAAAATCATAATGTATTATACACTTGTTGATACTAGTTTCATTCAAAAATCAAATTAAATCGGGGACTGTTTTAAATGATACGAATCTTTCCAGATCATTTATATATGTTAGGTGGGAAAGTTATGATGGAATTCCCTGCAAAAAATCATTTGAGAATTAGATACTATGAAACGTTTTGAAATGCAAGTTTCGGTCAAATAATCATAATATATTATACTCTAGTTTATACTAGTTTCGGAAAAAAAATTAAATTAAATCTAGGACTGTTTGGAACGATACAAAACTTTTATGAACCTTTATATATGTTATAAGGGAAGGTTATGATTGAAGTCCATGCAAACTGAAAATAAGATTTTATCAATCTTTTCGAAATGCAAGTTCTGTTAAAAAAATCATAATATATTATACACTAGTTTCGGTCAAAAAATCAAATTAAATCGTGGATTGTTCGAAATGATACGAAATTTATCAGATCATTTAAACATGTTACGAGGGAAGGTTTTGATGGAAGTCCATGCGAAAAATCATCTGAGAATTAGATTCTATGAAACATTTTGAAATTCAAGTTTCGGTCTAAAAAATCATAATGTATTATACACTAATTTACACTATTTTTCGGTCAAAAATCAAATTAAATTGGGGGACTGTTTGAAATGATAAAAAACTTTTTCAGAACATTAATATATGTTAGGCAGGAAGGTTATGATGGAAGTACAGGCAAAAAATCAATTTAGAATTAGATTCTATAAAACGTTTTGAAAAGCATGTTTCGGTCAAAAAATCATAATATGTTATACACTACTTTATACTAGTTTCGGGCAAAAAATCAAATTAAATTTAGGACTGTTCGAAATAATACGAAACTTTTATGAACATTTATATATGTTATAAGGGAAGGTTTTGATAGAAGTCCAAGCAAAAAAACATCTGAAAATTAGATTCTATGACACTTTTGGAATTGCAAGTTTCGTTCAAAAAATCATAATATATGATACACTAGTTTCGGTTAAAAAATCAAATTAAATTGAGGACGGATCGAAATGATACGAAACTTTTCAGATCATTTATATATTTTAGGTAGGAAGGTTTTGATGGAAATCCATGCAAAAAATAATCTGTGAATTAGATTCTATGAAACATTTTGAAATACAAATGTCGGTTAAAAAATCAAAATGTATTATACACTGGTTGATACTAGTTTCGTTCCAAAATAAAATAAAATCGGGGAATGTTTGAAATGATACAAAACATTCCAGATCATTTATATAAGTTAGGTGGGAAGGTTATCATGGAAGTCCGTGCAAAAAATCATTTGAGAATTAGATACTATGAAACGTTTTGAAATGCAAGATTCGGTCAAAAAATCATAATATATTATACACTAGTTTATACTAGTTTCGGGCAAAAAATCAAATTAAATTTAGGACTGTTCGAAATAATACGAAACTTTTATGAAAATTTATATATGTTATAAGGGAAGGTTATTATGAAAGTCCAAGAAAAAAATCATCTGAAAATTAGATTCTATGAAACTTTTAGAAATGCAAGTTTCTGTCAAAAAATCATAATATATGATACACTAGTTTCGGTTAAAAAATCAAATTAAACTGAGGACGGATCGAAATGATACGAAACTTTTCAGATCATTTATATATTTTAGGTAGCAAGGTTTTGATGGAAATCCATGCAAAAAAAATATGAGAATTAGATTCTATGAAACATTTTGAAATGCAAATGTCGGTTAAAAAATCATAATGTATTATACACTTGTTGATACTAGTTTCATTCAAAAATCAAATTAAATCGGGGACTGTTTTAAATGATACGAATCTTTCCAGATCATTTATATATGTTAGGTGGGAAAGTTATGATGGAATTCCCTGCAAAAAATCATTTGAGAATTAGATACTATGAAACGTTTTGAAATGCAAGTTTCGGTCAAATAATCATAATATATTATACTCTAGTTTATACTAGTTTCGGAAAAAAAATTAAATTAAATCTAGGACTGTTTGGAACGATACAAAACTTTTATGAACCTTTATATATGTTATAAGGGAAGGTTATGATTGAAGTCCATGCAAACTGAAAATAAGATTTTATCAATCTTTTCGAAATGCAAGTTCTGTTAAAAAAATCATAATATATTATACACTAGTTTCGGTCAAAAAATCAAATTAAATCGTGGATTGTTCGAAATGATACGAAATTTATCAGATCATTTAAACATGTTACGAGGGAAGGTTTTGATGGAAGTCCATGCGAAAAATCATCTGAGAATTAGATTCTATGAAACATTTTGAAATTCAAGTTTCGGTCTAAAAAATCATAATGTATTATACACTAATTTACACTATTTTTCGGTCAAAAATCAAATTAAATTGGGGGACTGTTTGAAATGATAAAAAACTTTTTCAGAACATTAATATATGTTAGGCAGGAAGGTTATGATGGAAGTACAGGCAAAAAATCAATTTAGAATTAGATTCTATAAAACGTTTTGAAAAGCATGTTTCGGTCAAAATATCATAATATGTTATACACTACTTTATACTAGTTTCGGGCAAAAAATCAAATTAAATTTAGGACTGTTCGAAATAATACGAAACTTTTATGAACATTTATATATGTTATAAGGGAAGGTTTTGATAGAAGTCCAAGCAAAAAAACATCTGAAAATTAGATTCTATGACACTTTTGGAATTGCAAGTTTCGTTCAAAAAATCATAATATATGATACACTAGTTTCGGTTAAAAAATCAAATTAAATTGAGGACGGATCGAAATGATACGAAACTTTTCAGATCATTTATATATTTTAGGTAGGAAGGTTTTGATGGAAATCCATGCAAAAAATAATCTGTGAATTAGATTCTATGAAACATTTTGAAATACAAATGTCGGTTAAAAAATCAAAATGTATTATACACTGGTTGATACTAGTTTCGTTCCAAAATAAAATAAAATCGGGGAATGTTTGAAATGATACAAAACATTCCAGATCATTTATATAAGTTAGGTGGGAAGGTTATCATGGAAGTCCGTGCAAAAAATCATTTGAGAATTAGATACTATGAAACGTTTTGAAATGCAAGATTCGGTCAAAAAATCATAATATATTATACACTAGTTTATACTAGTTTCGGGCAAAAAATCAAATTAAATTTAGGACTGTTCGAAATAATACGAAACTTTTATGAAAATTTATATATGTTATAAGGGAAGGTTATTATGAAAGTCCAAGAAAAAAATCATCTGAAAATTAGATTCTATGAAACTTTTAGAAATGCAAGTTTCGGTCAAAAAATCATAATATATGATACACTAGTTTCGGTTAAAAAATCAAATTAAACTGAGGACGGATCGAAATGATACGAAACTTTTCAGATCATTTATATATTTTAGGTAGCAAGGTTTTGATGGAAATCCATGCAAAAAAAATATGAGAATTAGATTCTATGAAACATTTTGAAATGCAAATGTCGGTTAAAAAATCATAATGTATTATACACTTGTTGATACTAGTTTCATTCAAAAATCAAATTAAATCGGGGACTGTTTTAAATGATACGAATCTTTCCAGATCATTTATATATGTTAGGTGGGAAAGTTATGATGGAATTCCCTGCAAAAAATCATTTGAGAATTAGATACTATGAAACGTTTTGAAATGCAAGTTTCGGTCAAATAATCATAATATATTATACTCTAGTTTATACTAGTTTCGGAAAAAAAATTAAATTAAATCTAGGACTGTTTGGAACGATACAAAACTTTTATGAACCTTTATATATGTTATAAGGGAAGGTTATGATTGAAGTCCATGCAAACTGAAAATAAGATTTTATCAATCTTTTCGAAATGCAAGTTCTGTTAAAAAAATCATAATATATTATACACTAGTTTCGGTCAAAAAATCAAATTAAATCGTGGATTGTTCGAAATGATACGAAATTTATCAGATCATTTAAACATGTTACGAGGGAAGGTTTTGATGGAAGTCCATGCGAAAAATCATCTGAGAATTAGATTCTATGAAACATTTTGAAATTCAAGTTTCGGTCTAAAAAATCATAATGTATTATACACTAATTTACACTATTTTTCGGTCAAAAATCAAATTAAATTGGGGGACTGTTTGAAATGATAAAAAACTTTTTCAGAACATTAATATATGTTAGGCAGGAAGGTTATGATGGAAGTACAGGCAAAAAATCAATTTAGAATTAGATTCTATAAAACGTTTTGAAAAGCATGTTTCGGTCAAAAAATCATAATATGTTATACACTACTTTATACTAGTTTCGGGCAAAAAATCAAATTAAATTTAGGACTGTTCGAAATAATACGAAACTTTTATGAACATTTATATATGTTATAAGGGAAGGTTTTGATAGAAGTCCAAGCAAAAAAACATCTGAAAATTAGATTCTATGACACTTTTGGAATTGCAAGTTTCGTTCAAAAAATCATAATATATGATACACTAGTTTCGGTTAAAAAATCAAATTAAATTGAGGACGGATCGAAATGATACGAAACTTTTCAGATCATTTATATATTTTAGGTAGGAAGGTTTTGATGGAAATCCATGCAAAAAATAATCTGTGAATTAGATTCTATGAAACATTTTGAAATACAAATGTCGGTTAAAAAATCAAAATGTATTATACACTGGTTGATACTAGTTTCGTTCCAAAATAAAATAAAATCGGGGAATGTTTGAAATGATACAAAACATTCCAGATCATTTATATAAGTTAGGTGGGAAGGTTATCATGGAAGTCCGTGCAAAAAATCATTTGAGAATTAGATACTATGAAACGTTTTGAAATGCAAGATTCGGTCAAAAAATCATAATATATTATACACTAGTTTATACTAGTTTCGGGCAAAAAATCAAATTAAATTTAGGACTGTTCGAAATAATACGAAACTTTTATGAAAATTTATATATGTTATAAGGGAAGGTTATTATGAAAGTCCAAGAAAAAAATCATCTGAAAATTAGATTCTATGAAACTTTTAGAAATGCAAGTTTCGGTCAAAAAATCATAATATATGATACACTAGTTTCGGTTAAAAAATCAAATTAAATTGAGGACGGATCGAAATGATACGAAACTTTTCAGATCATTTATATATTTTAGGTAGCAAGGTTTTGATGGAAATCCATGCAAAAAAAAATATGAGAATTAGATTCTATGAAACATTTTGAAATGCAAATGTCGGTTAAAAAATCATAATGTATTATACACTTGTTGATACTAGTTTCATTCAAAAATCAAATTAAATCGGGGACTGTTTGAAATGATACGAATCTTTCCAGATCATTTATATATGTTAGGTGGGAAAGTTATGATGGAAGTCCCTGCAAAAAATCATTTGAGAATTAGATACTATGAAACGTTTTGAAATGCAAGTTTCGGTCAAATAATCATAATATATTATACTCTAGTTTATACTAGTTTCGGAAAAAAAAATCAAATTAAATCTAGGACTGTTTGGAACGATACAAAACTTTTATGAACCTTTATATATGTTATAAGGGAAGGTTATGATTGAAGTCCATGCAAACTGAAAATAAGATTTTATCAATCTTTTCGAAATGCAAGTTCTGTTAAAAAAATCATAATATATTATACACTAGTTTCGGTCAAAAAATCAAATTAAATCGTGGATTGTTCGAAATGATACGAAATTTATCAGATCATTTAAACATGTTACGAGGGAAGGTTTTGATGGAAGTCCATGCGAAAAATCATCTGAGAATTAGATTCTATGAAACATTTTGAAATTCAAGTTTCGGTCTAAAAAATCATAATGTATTATACACTAATTTACACTATTTTTCGGTCAAAAATCAAATTAAATTGGGGGACTGTTTGAAATGATAAAAAACTTTTTCAGAACTTTTATATATGTTAGGCAGGAAGGTTATGATGGAAGTACAGGCAAAAAATCAATTTAGAATTAGATTCTATAAAACATTTTGAAAAGCATGTTTCGGTCAAAAAATCATAATATGTTATACACTACTTTATACTAGTTTCGGGCAAAAAATCAAATTAAATTTAGGACTGTTTTAAATAATACGAAACTTTTATGAACATTTATATATGTTATAAGGGAAGGTTATGATAGAAGTCCAAGCAAAAAAACATCTGAAAATTAGATTCTATGAAACTTTTGGAATTGCAAGTTTCGTTCAAAAAATCATAATATATGATACACTAGTTTCGGTTAAAAAATCAAATTAAATTGAGGACGGATCGAAATGATACGAAACTTTTCAGATCATTTATATATTTTAGGTAGGAAGGTTTTGATGGAAATCCATGCAAAAAATAATCTGTGAATTAGATTCTATGAAACATTTTGAAATACAAATGTCGGTTAAAAAATCAAAATGTATTATACACTGGTTGATACTAGTTTTGTTCCAAAATAAAATAAAATCGGGGAATGTTTGAAATGATACAAAACATTCCAGATCATTTATATAAGTTAGGTGGGAAGGTTATCATGGAAGTCCGTGCAAAAAATCATTTGAGAATTAGATACTATGAAACGTTTTGAAATGCAAGATTCGGTCAAAAAATCATAATATATTATACACTAGTTTATACTAGTTTCGGGCAAAAAATCAAATTAAATTTAGGACTGTTCGAAATAATACGAAACTTTTATGAAAATTTATATATGTTATAAGGGAAGGTTATTATGAAAGTCCAAGAAAAAAATCATCTGAAAATTAGATTCTATGAAACTTTTAGAAATGCAAGTTTCGGTCAAAAAATCATAATATATGATACACTAGTTTCGGTTAAAAAATCAAATTAAACTGAGGACGGATCGAAATGATACGAAACTTTTCAGATCATTTATATATTTTAGGTAGCAAGGTTTTGATGGAAATCCATGCAAAAAAAATATGAGAATTAGATTCTATGAAACATTTTGAAATGCAAATGTCGGTTAAAAAATCATAATGTATTATACACTTGTTGATACTAGTTTCATTCAAAAATCAAATTAAATCGGGGACTGTTTTAAATGATACGAATCTTTCCAGATCATTTATATATGTTAGGTGGGAAAGTTATGATGGAATTCCCTGCAAAAAATCATTTGAGAATTAGATACTATGAAACGTTTTGAAATGCAAGTTTCGGTCAAATAATCATAATATATTATACTCTAGTTTATACTAGTTTCGGAAAAAAAATTAAATTAAATCTAGGACTGTTTGGAACGATACAAAACTTTTATGAACCTTTATATATGTTATAAGGGAAGGTTATGATTGAAGTCCATGCAAACTGAAAATAAGATTTTATCAATCTTTTCGAAATGCAAGTTCTGTTAAAAAAATCATAATATATTATACACTAGTTTCAGTCAAAAAATCAAATTAAATCGTGGATTGTTCGAAATGATACGAAATTTATCAGATCATTTAAACATGTTACGAGGGAAGGTTTTGATGGAAGTCCATGCGAAAAATCATCTGAGAATTAGATTCTATGAAACATTTTGAAATTCAAGTTTCGGTCTAAAAAATCATAATGTATTATACACTAATTTACACTATTTTTCGGTCAAAAATCAAATTAAATTGGGGGACTGTTTGAAATGATAAAAAACTTTTTCAGAACATTAATATATGTTAGGCAGGAAGGTTATGATGGAAGTACAGGCAAAAAATCAATTTAGAATTAGATTCTATAAAACGTTTTGAAAAGCATGTTTCGGTCAAAAAATCATAATATGTTATACACTACTTTATACTAGTTTCGGGCAAAAAATCAAATTAAATTTAGGACTGTTCGAAATAATACGAAACTTTTATGAACATTTATATATGTTATAAGGGAAGGTTTTGATAGAAGTCCAAGCAAAAAAACATCTGAAAATTAGATTCTATGACACTTTTGGAATTGCAAGTTTCGTTCAAAAAATCATAATATATGATACACTAGTTTCGGTTAAAAAATCAAATTAAATTGAGGACGGATCGAAATGATACGAAACTTTTCAGATCATTTATATATTTTAGGTAGGAAGGTTTTGATGGAAATCCATGCAAAAAATAATCTGTGAATTAGATTCTATGAAACATTTTGAAATACAAATGTCGGTTAAAAAATCAAAATGTATTATACACTGGTTGATACTAGTTTCGTTCCAAAATAAAATAAAATCGGGGAATGTTTGAAATGATACAAAACATTCCAGATCATTTATATAAGTTAGGTGGGAAGGTTATCATGGAAGTCCGTGCAAAAAATCATTTGAGAATTAGATACTATGAAACGTTTTGAAATGCAAGATTCGGTCAAAAAATCATAATATATTATACACTAGTTTATACTAGTTTCGGGCAAAAAATCAAATTAAATTTAGGACTGTTCGAAATAATACGAAACTTTTATGAAAATTTATATATGTTATAAGGGAAGGTTATTATGAAAGTCCAAGAAAAAAATCATCTGAAAATTAGATTCTATGAAACTTTTAGAAATGCAAGTTTCGGTCAAAAAATCATAATATATGATACACTAGTTTCGGTTAAAAAATCAAATTAAATTGAGGACGGATCGAAATGATACGAAACTTTTCAGATCATTTATATATTTTAGGTAGCAAGGTTTTGATGGAAATCCATGCAAAAAAAAATATGAGAATTAGATTCTATGAAACATTTTGAAATGCAAATGTCGGTTAAAAAATCATAATGTATTATACACTTGTTGATACTAGTTTCATTCAAAAATCAAATTAAATCGGGGACTGTTTGAAATGATACGAATCTTTCCAGATCATTTATATATGTTAGGTGGGAAAGTTATGATGGAAGTCCCTGCAAAAAATCATTTGAGAATTAGATACTATGAAACGTTTTGAAATGCAAGTTTCGGTCAAATAATCATAATATATTATACTCTAGTTTATACTAGTTTCGGAAAAAAAAATCAAATTAAATCTAGGACTGTTTGGAACGATACAAAACTTTTATGAACCTTTATATATGTTATAAGGGAAGGTTATGATTGAAGTCCATGCAAACTGAAAATAAGATTTTATCAATCTTTTCGAAATGCAAGTTCTGTTAAAAAAATCATAATATATTATACACTAGTTTCGGTCAAAAAATCAAATTAAATCGTGGATTGTTCGAAATGATACGAAATTTATCAGATCATTTAAACATGTTACGAGGGAAGGTTTTGATGGAAGTCCATGCGAAAAATCATCTGAGAATTAGATTCTATGAAACATTTTGAAATTCAAGTTTCGGTCTAAAAAATCATAATGTATTATACACTAATTTACACTATTTTTCGGTCAAAAATCAAATTAAATTGGGGGACTGTTTGAAATGATAAAAAACTTTTTCAGAACATTAATATATGTTAGGCAGGAAGGTTATGATGGAAGTACAGGCAAAAAATCAATTTAGAATTAGATTCTATAAAACGTTTTGAAAAGCATGTTTCGGTCAAAAAATCATAATATGTTATACACTACTTTATACTAGTTTCGGGCAAAAAATCAAATTAAATTTAGGACTGTTCGAAATAATACGAAACTTTTATGAACATTTATATATGTTATAAGGGAAGGTTTTGATAGAAGTCCAAGCAAAAAAACATCTGAAAATTAGATTCTATGAAACTTTTGGAATTGCAAGTTTCGTTCAAAAAATCATAATATATGATACACTAGTTTCGGTTAAAAAATCAAATTAAATTGAGGACGGATCGAAATGATACGAAACTTTTCAGATCATTTATATATTTTAGGTAGGAAGGTTTTGATGGAAATCCATGCAAAAAATAATCTGTGAATTAGATTCTATGAAACATTTTGAAATACAAATGTCGGTTAAAAAATCAAAATGTATTATACACTGGTTGATACTAGTTTCGTTCCAAAATAAAATAAAATTGGGGAATGTTTGAAATGATACAAAACATTCCAGATCATTTATATAAGTTAGGTGGGAAGGTTATCATGGAAGTCCGTGCAAAAAATCATTTGAGAATTAGATACTATGAAACGTTTTGAAATGCAAGATTCGGTCAAAAAATCATAATATATTATACACTAGTTTATACTAGTTTCGGGCAAAAAATCAAATTAAATTTAGGACTGTTCGAAATAATACGAAACTTTTATGAAAATTTATATATGTTATAAGGGAAGGTTATTATGAAAGTCCAAGAAAAAAATCATCTGAAAATTAGATTCTATGAAACTTTTAGAAATGCAAGTTTCGGTCAAAAAATCATAATATATGATACACTAGTTTCGGTTAAAAAATCAAATTAAATTGAGGACGGATCGAAATGATACGAAACTTTTCAGATCATTTATATATTTTAGGTAGCAAGGTTTTGATGGAAATCCATGCAAAAAAAAATATGAGAATTAGATTCTATGAAACATTTTGAAATGCAAATGTCGGTTAAAAAATCATAATGTATTATACACTTGTTGATACTAGTTTCATTCAAAAATCAAATTAAATCGGGGACTGTTTGAAATGATACGAATCTTTCCAGATCATTTATATATGTTAGGTGGGAAAGTTATGATGGAAGTCCCTGCAAAAAATCATTTGAGAATTAGATACTATGAAACGTTTTGAAATGCAAGTTTCGGTCAAATAATCATAATATATTATACTCTAGTTTATACTAGTTTCGGAAAAAAAATCAAATTAAATCTAGGACTGTTTGGAACGATACAAAACTTTTATGAACCTTTATATATGTTATAAGGGAAGGTTATGATTGAAGTCCATGCAAACTGAAAATAAGATTTTATCAATCTTTTCGAAATGCAAGTTCTGTTAAAAAAATCATAATATATTATACACTAGTTTTGGTCAAAATATCAAATTAAATCGAGGATTGTTCAAAATGATACAAAACTTATCAGATCATTTAAATATGTTACGAGGGAAGGTTAGGATGGAAGTCCATGCGAAAAATCATCTGAGAATTAGATTCTATGAAACATTTTGAAATTCAAGTTTCGGTCTAAAAAATCATAATGTATTATATTCTAATTTACACTATTTTTCGGTCAAAAATCAAATTAAATTGGGGGACTGTTTGAAATGGTACAAAACGTTTTCAGAATATTTATATATGTTAGGCAGGAAGGTTATGATGGAAGTACAGGCAAAAAATCAATTTAGAATTAGATTCTATAAAACGTTTTGAAAAGCATGTTTCGGTCAAAAAATCATAATATGTTATACACTAGTTTATACTAGTTTCGGGAAAAAAATCAAATTAAATTTAGGACTGTTCGAAATAATAAGAAACTTTTATGAACATTTATATATGTTATAAGGGAAGGTTATGATGGAAGTCCAAGCAAAAAATCATCTGAAAATTAGATTCTATGAAACATTTGGAAATTCAAGTTTCGGTCAAAAAATCATAATATATAATACACTAGTTTCGGTTAAAAAATCAAATTAAATAGAGGATGGATCAAAATGATACAAAACTTTTCAAATCATTTATATATTTTAGGTAGCAAGGTTTTGATGGAAATCCTTGCAAAAAATAATCTGAGAATTAGATTCTATGAAACATTTTGAAATGCAAATGTCGGTTAAAAAATCATAATGTATTATACATTGGTTGATACTAGTTTCGTTCAAAAATCAAATTAAATCGGGGACTGTTTGAAATGATACGAAACTTTCCAGATCATTTATATATGTTAGGTGGGAAGGTTATGATGGAAGTCCCTGCAAAAAATCATTTGAGAATTAGATACTATGAAACGTTTTGAAATGCAAGTTTCGGTCAAAAAAATCATAATATATTATACTCTAGTTTATACTAGTTTCGGAAAAAAAAAATCAAATTAAATCTAGGACTGTTTGGAACGATACAAAACTTTTATGAACCTTTATATATGTTATAAGGGAAGGTTATGATTGAAGTCCATGCAAAAAATCATCTGAAAATTAGATTCTATGAATCTTTTCGAAATGCAAGTTCTGTTAAAAAAATCATAATATATTATACACTAGTTTCGGTCAAAAAATCAAATTAAATTGTGGATTGTTCGAAATGATACGAAACTTATCAGATCATTTAAACATGTTACAAGGGAAGGTTATGATGGAAGTCCATGCGAAAAATCATCTGAGAATTAGATTCTATGAAACATTTTGAAATTCAAGTTTCGGTCTAAAAAATCATAATGTATTATACACTAATTTACACTATTTTTCGGTCAAAAATCAAATTAAATTGGGGGACTGTTTGAAATGATAAAAAACTTTTTCAGAACATTAATATATGTTAGGCAGGAAGGTTATGATGGAAGTACAGGCAAAAAATCAATTTAGAATTAGATTCTATAAAACGTTTTGAAAAGCATGTTTCGGTCAAAAAATCATAATATGTTATACACTACTTTATACTAGTTTCGGGCAAAAAATCAAATTAAATTTAGGACTGTTCGAAATAATACGAAACTTTTATGAACATTTATATATGTTATAAGGGAAGGTTTTGATAGAAGTCCAAGCAAAAAAACATCTGAAAATTAGATTCTATGAAACTTTTGGAATTGCAAGTTTCGTTCAAAAAATCATAATATATGATACACTAGTTTCGGTTAAAAAATCAAATTAAATTGAGGACGGATCGAAATGATACGAAACTTTTCAGATCATTTATATATTTTAGGTAGGAAGGTTTTGATGGAAATCCATGCAAAAAATAATTTGTGAATTAGATTCTATGAAACATTTTGAAATACAAATGTCGGTTAAAAAATCAAAATGTATTATACACTGGTTGATACTAGTTTCGTTCCAAAATAAAATAAAATTGGGGAATGTTTGAAATGATACAAAACATTCCAGATCATTTATATAAGTTAGGTGGGAAGGTTATCATGGAAGTCCGTGCAAAAAATCATTTGAGAATTAGATACTATGAAACGTTTTGAAATGCAAGATTCGGTCAAAAAATCATAATATATTATACACTAGTTTATACTAGTTTCGGGCAAAAAATCAAATTAAATTTAGGACTGTTCGAAATAATACGAAACTTTTATGAAAATTTATATATGTTATAAGGGAAGGTAATTATGAAAGTCCAAGAAAAAATCATCTGAAAATTAGATTCTATGAAACTTTTGGAAATGCAAGTTTCGGTCAAAAAATCATAATATATGATACACTAGTTTCGGTTAAAAAATCAAATTAAATTGAGGACGGATCGAAATGATATGAAACTTTTCAGATCATTTATATATTTTAGGTAGCAAGGTTTTGATGGAAATCCATGCAAAAAAAATCTGAGAATTAGATTTTATGAAACATTTTGAAATGCAAATGTCGGTTAAAAAATCATAATGTATTATACACTTGTTGATACTAGTTTCATTCAAAAATCAAATTAAATCGGGGACTGTTTGAAATGATACGAATCTTTCCAGATCATTTATATATGTTAGGTGGGAAAGTTATGATGGAAGTCCCTGCAAAAAATCATTTGAGAATTAGATACTATGAAACGTTTTGAAATGCATGTTTCGGTCAAATAATCATAATATATTATACTCTAGTTTATACTAGTTTCGGAAAAAAAAATCAAATTAAATCTAGGACTGTTTGGAACGATACAAAACTTTTATGAACCTTTATATATGTTATAAGGGAAGGTTATGATTGAAGTCCATGCAAACTGAAAATAAGATTTTATCAATCTTTTCGAAATGCAAGTTCTGTTAAAAAAATCATAATATATTATACACTAGTTTCGGTCAAAAAATCAAATTAAATCGAGGATTGTTCAAAATGATACAAAACTTATCAGATCATTTAAATATGTTACGAAGGAAGGTTATTTTGGAAGTCCATGCGAAATATCATCTGAGAATTAGATTCTATGAAACATTTTGAAATTCAAGTTTCTGTCTAAGAAATCATAATGTATTATATTCTAATTTACACTATTTTTCGGTCAAAAATCAAATTAAATTGGGGGACTGTTTGAAATGGTACAAAACGTTTTCAGAATATTTATATATGTTAGGCAGGAAGGTTATGATGGAAGTACAGGCAAAAAATCAATTTAGAATTAGATTCTATAAAACGTTTTGAAAAGCATGTTTCGGTCAAAAAATCATAATATGTTATACACTAGTTTATACTAGTTTCGGGAAAAAAATCAAATTAAATTTAGGACTGTTCGAAATAATAAGAAACTTTTATGAACATTTATATATGTTATAAGGGAAGGTTATGATGGAAGTCCAAGCAAAAAATCATCTGAAAATTAGATTCTATGAAACATTTGGAAATTCAAGTTTCGGTCAAAAAATCATAATATATAATACACTAGTTTCGGTTAAAAAATCAAATTAAATTGAGGATGGATCAAAATGATACAAAACTTTTCAAATCATTTATATATTTTAGGTAGCAAGGTTTTGATGGAAATCCTTGCAAAAAATAATCTGAGAATTAGATTCTATGAAACATTTTGAAATGCAAATGTCGGTTAAAAAATCATAATGTATTATACATTGGTTGATACTAGTTTCGTTCAAAAATCAAATTAAATCGGGGACTGTTTGAAATGATACGAAACTTTCCAGATCATTTATATATGTTAGGTGGGAAGGTTATGATGGAAGTCCCTGCAAAAAATCATTTGATAATTAGATACTATGAAACGTTTTGAAATGCAAGTTTCGGTCAAAAAAATCATAATATATTATACTCTAGTTTATACTAGTTTCGGAAAAAAAAAATCAAATTAAATCTAGGACTGTTTGGAACGATACAAAACTTTTATGAACCTTTATATATGTTATAAGGGAAGGTTATGATTGAAGTCCATGCAAAAAATCATCTGAAAATTAGATTCTATGAATCTTTTCGAAATGCAAGTTCTGTTAAAAAAATCATAATATATTATACACTAGTTTCGGTCAAAAAATCAAATTAAATTGTGGATTGTTCGAAATGATACGAAACTTATTAGATCATTTAAACATGTTACAAGGGAAGGTTATGATGGAAGTCCATGCGAAAAATCATCTGAGAATTAGATTCTATGAAACATTTTGAAATTCAAGTTTCGGTCTAAAAAATCATAATGTATTATACACTAATTTACACTATTTTTCGGTCAAAAATCAAATTAAATTGGGGGACTGTTTGAAATGATAAAAAACTTTTTCAGAACATTTATATATGTTAGGCAGGAAGGTTATGAAGGAAGTACAGGCAAAAAATCAATTTAGAATTAGATTCTATAAAACGTTTTGAAAAGCATGTTTCGGTCAAAAAATCATAATATGTTATACACCAGTTTATACTAGTTTCGGGCAAAAATTCAAATTAAATTTAGGACTGTTCGAAATAATACGAAACTTTTATGAACATTTATATATGTTATAAGGGAAGGTAATGATAGAAGTCCAAGCAAAAAAACATCTGAAAATTAGATTCTATGAAACTTTTGGAATTGCAAGTTTGGGTCAAAAAATCATAATATATGATACACTAGTTTCGGTTAAAAAATCAAATTAAATTGAGGATGGATCGAAATGATACGAAACTTTTCAGATCATTTATATATTTTAGGTAGGAAGGTTTTGATGGAAATCCATGCAAAAAATAATCTGTGAATTAGATTCTATGAAACATTTTGAAATGCAAATGTCGGTTAAAAAATCAAAATGTATTATACACTGGTTGATACTAGTTTCGTTCAAAAATCAAATTAAATCGGGGACTGTTTGAAATGATACGAAACTTTCCAGATCATTTATATAAGTTAGGTGGGAAGGTTATCATGGAAGTCCGTGCAAAAAATCATTTGCGAATTAGATACTATGAAACGTTTTGAAATGCAAGTTTCGGTCAAAAAATCATAATATATTATACACTAGTTTATACTAGTTTCGGGCAAAAAATCAAATTAAATTTAGGACTGTTCGAAATAATACAAAACTTTTATGAAAATATATATATGTTATAAGGGAAGGTTATGATGAAAGTCCAAGAAAAAAATCATCTGAAAATTAGATTCTATGAAACTTTTGGAAATGCAAGTTTCGGTCAAAAAATCATAATATATGATACACTAGTTTCGGCTAAAAAATAAAATTAAATTGAGGACGGATCGAAATGATACGAAACTTTTCAGATCATTTATATATTTTAGGTAGCAAGGTTTTGATGGAAATCCATGCAAAACAAAATCTGAGAATTAGATTCTATGAAACATTTTG
The DNA here is from genome assembly GCA_963966055.1 of Lathyrus aphaca. NCBI lineage: Eukaryota > Viridiplantae > Streptophyta > Magnoliopsida > Fabales > Fabaceae > Lathyrus > Lathyrus aphaca. The sequence continues at coordinate 27,096,597 of OZ014523.1, read as the reverse complement.
AAATACAAATGTCGGTTAAAAAATCATAATGTATTATACACTTGTTGATAATTGTTTCAATCAAAAATCAAATTAAATCGAGGACTGTTTGAAATGATACGAAACTTTCCAGATCATTTATATATGTTAGGTGGGAAGGTTATGATGGAAGTCCCTGCAAAAAATCATTTGAGAATTAGATACTATGAAACGTTTTGAAATGCATGTTTCGGTCAAATAATCATAATATATTATACTCTAATTTATACTAGTTTCGTAAAAAAAAATCATATTAAATCTAGGACTGTTTGGAACGATACAAAACTTTTATGAACCTTTATATATGTTATAAGGGAAGGTTATGATTGAAGTCCATGCAAAAAATCATCTGAAAATTAGATTCTATGAATCTTTTCGAAATGCAAGTTCTGTTAAAAAAATCATAATATATTATACACTAGTTTCGGTCAAAAAATCAAATTAAATCGTGGATTGTTCGAAATGATACGAAACTTATCAGATCATTTAAACCAGTTACGAGGGAAGGTTTTGATGGAAGTCCATGCGAAAATCATCTGAGAATTAGATTCTATGAAACATTTTGAAATTCAAGTTTCGGTCTAAAAAATCATAATGTATTAAACACTAATTTACACTATTTTTCGGTCAAAAATCAAATTAAATTGGGGGACTGTTTGAAATGATAAAAAACTTTTTCAGAACATTTATATATGTTAGGCAGGAAGGTTATGATGGAAGTACAGGCAAAAAATCAATTTAGAATTAGATTCTATAAAACGTTTTGAAAAGCATGTTTCGGTCAAAAAATAATAATATGTTATACACTAGTTTATACTAGTTTCGGGCAAAAAATCAAATTAAATTTAGGACTGTTCGAAATAATACGAAACTTTTATGAACATTTATATATGTTATAAGGGAAGGTTATGATAGAAGTCCAAGCAAAAAAACATCTGAAAATTAGATTCTATGAAACTTTTGGAATTGCAAGTTTCGGTCAAAAAATCATAATATATGATACACTAGTTTCGGTTAAAAAATCAAATTAAATTGAGGATGGATCGAAATGATACGAAACTTTTCAGATCATTTATATATTTTAGGTAGGAAGGTTTTGATGGAAATCCATTCAAAAAATAATCTGTGAATTAGATTCTATGAAACATTTTGAAATGCAAATGTCGGTTAAAAAATCAAAATGTATTATACACTGGTTGATACTAGTTTCGTTCAAAAATCAAATTAAATCTGGGACTGTTTGAAATGATACAAAACTTTCCAGATCATTTATATAAGTTAGGTGGGAAGGTTATCATGGAAGTCCGTGCAAAAAATCATTTGAGAATTAGATACTATGAAACGTTTTGAAATGCAAGTTTCGGTCAAAAAATCATAATATATTATACACTAGTTTATACTAGTTTCGGGAAAAAAATTAAATTAAATTTAGGACTGTTTGAAATAATACGAAACTTTTATGAAAATTTATATATGTTATAAGGGAAGGTTATTATGAAAGTCCAAGAAAAAAATCATCTGAAAATTAGATTCTATGAAACTTTTGGAATTGCAAGTTTCGGTCAAAAAATCATAATATATGATACACTAGTTTCGGTTAAAAAATCAAATTAAATTGAGGACGGATCGAAATGATACGAAACTTTTCAGATCATTTATATATTTTAGGTAGCAAGGTTTTGATGGAAATCCATGCAAAAAAAATCTGAGAATTAGATTTTATGAAACATTTTGAAATGCAAATGTCGGTTAAAAAATCATAATGTATTATACACTTGTTGATACTAGTTTCATTCAAAAATCAAATTAAATCGGGGACTGTTTGAAATGATACGAATCTTTCCAGATCATTTATATATGTTAGGTGGGAAAGTTATGATGGAAGTCCCTGCAAAAAATCATTTGAGAATTAGATACTATGAAACGTTTTGAAATGCATGTTTCGGTCAAATAATCATAATATATTATACTCTAGTTTATACTAGTTTCGGAAAAAAAAATCAAATTAAATCTAGGACTGTTTGGAACGATACAAAACTTTTATGAACCTTTATATATGTTATAAGGGAAGGTTATGATTGAAGTCCATGCAAACTGAAAATAAGATTTTATCAATCTTTTCGAAATGCAAGTTCTGTTAAAAAAATCATAATATATTATACACTAGTTTCGGTCAAAAAATCAAATTAAATCGAGGATTGTTCAAAATGATACAAAACTTATCAGATCATTTAAATATGTTACGAAGGAAGGTTATTTTGGAAGTCCATGCGAAATATCATCTGAGAATTAGATTCTATGAAACATTTTGAAATTCAAGTTTCGGTCTAAAAAATCATAATGTATTATATTCTAATTTACACTATTTTTCGGTCAAAAATCAAATTAAATTGGGGGACTGTTTGAAATGGTACAAAACGTTTTCAGAACATTTATATATGTTAGGCAGGAAGGTTATGATGGAAGTACAGGCAAAAAATCAATTTAGAATTAGATTCTATTAAACGTTTTGAAAAGCATGTTTCGGTCAAAAAATCATAATATGTTATACACTAGTTTATACTAGTTTCGGGCAAAAAATCAAATTAAATTTAGGACTGTTCGAAATAATAAGAAACTTTTATGAACATTTATATATGTTATAAGGGAAGGTTATGATGGAAGTCCAAGCAAAAAATCATCTGAAAATTAGATTCTATGAAACTTTTGGAAATGCAAGTTTCGGTCAAAAAATCATAATATATAATACACTAGTTTCGGTTAAAAAATCAAATTAAATTGAGGATGGATCAAAATGATACAAAACTTTTCAAATCATTTATATATTTTAGGTAGCAAGGTTTTGATGGAAATCCATGCAAAAAATAATCTGAGAATTAGATTCTATGAAACATTTTGAAATGCAAATGTCGGTTAAAATATTATAATGTATTATACACTGGTTGATACTAGTTTCGTTCAAAAATCAAATTAAATCGGGGACTGTTTGAAATGATACGAAACTTTCCAGATCATTTATATATGTTAGGTGGGAAGGTTATGATGGAAGTCCCTGCAAAAAATCATTTGAGAATTAGATACTATGAAACGTTTTAAAATGCAAGTTTCGGTCAAAAAAATCATAATATATTATACTCTAGTTTATACTAGTTTCGGAAGAAAAAAAATCAAATTAAATCTAGGACTGTTTGGAACGATACAAAACTTTTATGATCCTTTATATATGTTATAAGGGAAGGTTATGATTGAAGTCCATGCAAAAAATCATCTGAAAATTAGATTTTATGAATCTTTTCGAAATGCAAGTTCTGTTAAAAAAATTATAATATATTATACACTAGTTTCGGTCAAAAAATCAAATTAAATCGTGGATTGTTCGAAATGATACGAAACTTATCAGATCATTTAAACATGTTACGAGGGAAGGTTATGATGGAAGTCCATGCGAAAAATCATATGAGAATTAGATTCTATGAAACATTTTGAAATTCAAGTTTCGGTCTAAAAAATCATAATGTATTATACACTAATTTACACTATTTTTCGGTCAAAAATCAAATTAAATTGGGGGACTGTTTGAAATGATACAAAACTTTTTCAGAACATTTATATATGTTAGGCAGGAAGGTTATGATGGAAGTACAGGCAAAAAATCAATTTAGAATTAGATTCTAAAAAACGTTTTGAAAAGCATGTTTCGGTCAAAAAATCATAATATGTTATTCACTAGTTTATACTAGTTTCGGGCAAAAAATCAAATTAAATTTAGCACTGGTCGAAATAATACGAAACTTTTATGAACATTTATATATGTTATAAGGGAAGGTTATGATAGAAGTCCAAGAAAAAAAACATCTGAAAATTAGATTCTATGAAACTTTTGGAATTGCATGTTTCGGTCAAAAAATCATAATATATGATACACTAGTTTCGGTTAAAAAATCAAATTAAATTGAGGACGGATCGAAATGATACGAAACTTTTCAGATCATTTATATATTTTAGGTAGGAAGGTTTTGATGGAAATCCATGTAAAAAATAATTTGTGAATTAGATTCTATGAAACATTTTGAAATGCAAATGTCGGTTAAAAATTCAAAATGTATTATACACTAGTTGATACTAGTTTCGTTCAAAAATCAAATTAAATTGGGGACTGTTTGAAATTATACGAAACTTTCCAGATCATTTATATATGTTAGGTGGGAAGGTTATGATGGAAGTCCCTGCAAAAAATCATTTGAGAATTAGATACTATGAAACATTTTGAAATGCAAGTTTCGGTCAAAAAATCATAATACATTATACTCTAGTTTATACTAGTTTCGGAAAAAAAATCAAATTAAATCTAGGACTGTTTGGAACGATACAAAACTTTTATGAACCTTTATATATGTTATAAGGAAAAGGTTATGATTGAAGTCCATGCAAAAAATCATCTGAAAATTAGATTCTATGATTCTTTTCGAAATGCAAGTTCTGTTAAAAAAATCATAATATATTATACACTAGTTTCGGTCAAAAAATCAAATTAAATCGTGGATTGTTCGAAATGATACGAAACTTATCAGATCATTTAAACATGTTACAAGGGAAGGTTATGATGGAAGTCCATGCGAAAAATCATCTGAGAATTAGATTCTATGAAACATTTTGAAATTCAAGTTTCGGTCTAAAAAATCATAATGTATTATACACTAATTTACACTATTTTTCGGTCAAAAATCAAATTAAATTGGGGGACTGTTTGAAATGATACAAAACTTTTTCAGAACATTTATATATGTTAGGCAGGAAGGTTATGATGGAAGTACAGGCAAAAAATCAATTTAGAATTAGATTCTAAAAAACGTTTTGAAAAGCATGTTTCGGTCAAAAAATCATAATATGTTATTCACTAGTTTATACTAGTTTCGGGCAAAAAATCAAATTAAATTTAGCACTGGTCGAAATAATACGAAACTTTTATGAACATTTATATATGTTATAAGGGAAGGTTATGATAGAAGTCCAAGAAAAAAAACATCTGAAAATTAGATTCTATGAAACTTTTGGAATTGCAAGTTTCGGTCAAAAAATCATAATATATGATACACTAGTTTCGGTTAAAAAATCAAATTAAATTGAGGACGGATCGAAATGATACGAAACTTTTCAGATCATTTATATATTTTAGGTAGGAAGGTTTTGATGGAAATCCATGTAAAAAATAATCTGTGAATTAGATTCTATGAAACATTTTGAAATGCAAATGTCGGTTAAAAAATCAAAATGTATTATACACTGGTTGATACTAGTTTCGTTCAAAAATCAAATTAAATTGGGGACTGTTTGAAATTATACGAAACTTTCCAGATCATTTATATATGTTAGGTGGGAAGGTTATGATGGAAGTCCGTGCAAAAAATCATTTGAGAATTAGATACTATGAAACATTTTGAAATGCAAGTTTCGGTCAAAAAATCATAATACATTATACTCTAGTTTATACTAGTTTCGGAAAAAAAATCAAATTAAATCTAGGACTGTTTGGAACGATACAAAACTTTTATGAACCTTTATATATGTTATAAGGAAAAGGTTATGATTGAAGTCCATGCAAAAAATCATCTGAAAATTAGATTCTATGATTCTTTTCGAAATGCAAGTTCTGTTAAAAAAATCATAATATATTATACACTAGTTTCGGTCAAAAAATCAAATTAAATCGTGGATTGTTCGAAATGATACGAAACTTATCAGATCATTTAAACATGTTACAAGGGAAGGTTATGATGGAAGTCCATGCGAAAAATCATCTGAGAATTAGATTCTATGAAACATTTTGAAATTCAAGTTTCGGTCTAAAAAATCATAATGTATTATACACTAATTTACACTATTTTTCGGTCAAAAATCAAATTAAATTGGGGGACTGTTTGAAATGATAAAAAACTTTTTCAGAACATTTATATATGTTAGGCAGGAATGTTATGAAGGAAGTACAGGCAAAAAATCAATTTAGAATTAGATTCTATAAAACGTTTTGAAAAGCATGTTTCGGTCAAAAAATCATAATATGTTATTCACTAGTTTATACTAGTTTCGGGCAAAAAATCAAATTAAATTTAGGACTGTTCGAAATAATACGAAACTTTTATGAACATTTATATATGTTATAAGGGAAGGTTATGATAGAAGTCCAAGCAAAAAAACATCTGAAAATTAGATTCTATGAAACTTTTGGAATTGCAAGTTTCGGTCAAAAAATCATAATATATGATACACTAGTTTCGGTTAAAAAATCAAATTAAATTGAGGACGGATCGAAATGATACGAAACTTTTCAGATCATTTATATATTTTAGGTAGGAAGGTTTTGATGGAAATCCATGTAAAAAATAATCTGTGAATTAGATTCTATGAAACATTTTGAAATGCAAATGTCGGTTAAAAAATCAAAATGTATTATACACTGGTTGATACTAGTTTCGTTCAAAAATCAAATTAAATTGAGGACTGTTTGAAATGATACGAAACTTTCCAGATCATTTATATAAATTAGGTGGGAAGGTTATCATGGAAGTCCGTGCAAAAAATCATTTGAGAATTAGATACTATGAAACATTTTGAAATGCAAGTTTCGGTCAAAAAATCATAATACATTATACTCTAGTTTATACTAGTTTCGGAAAAAAAATCAAATTAAATCTAGGACTGTTTGGAACGATACAAAACTTTTATGAACCTTTATATATGTTATAAGGAAAAGGTTATGATTGAAGTCCATGCAAAAAATCATCTGAAAATTAGATTCTATGATTCTTTTCGAAATGCAAGTTCTGTTAAAAAAATCATAATATATTATACACTAGTTTCGGTCAAAAAATCAAATTAAATCGTGGATTGTTCGAAATGATACGAAACTTATCAGATCATTTAAACATGTTACAAGGGAAGGTTATGATGGAAGTCCATGCGAAAAATCATCTGAGAATTAGATTCTATGAAACATTTTGAAATTCAAGTTTCGGTCTAAAAAATCATAATGTATTATACACTAATTTACACTATTTTTCGGTCAAAAATCAAATTAAATTGGGGGACTGATTGAAATGATAAAAAACTTTTTCAGAACATTTATATATGTTAGGCAGGAATGTTATGAAGGAAGTACAGGCAAAAAATCAATTTAGAATTAGATTCTATAAAACGTTTTGAAAAGCATGTTTCGGTCAAAAAATCATAATATGTTATACACCAGTTTATACTAGTTTCGGGCAAAAAATCAAATTAAATTTAGGACTGTTCGAAATAATACGAAACTTTTATGAACATTTATATATGTTATAAGGGAAGGTTATGATAGAAGTCCAAGCAAAAAAACATCTGAAAATTAGATTCTATGAAACTTTTGGAATTGCAAGTTTCGGTCAAAAAATCATAATATATGATACACTAGTTTCGGTTAAAAAATCAAATTAAATTGAGGACGGATCGAAATGATACGAAACTTTTCAGATCATTTATATATTTTAGGTAGGAAGGTTTTGATGGAAATCCATGCAAAAAATAATCTGTGAATTAGATTCTATGAAACATTTTGAAATGCAAATGTCGGTTAAAAAATCAAAATGTATTATACACTGGTTGATACTAGTTTCGTTCAAAAATCAAATTAAATCGGGGACTGTTTGAAATGATACGAAACTTTCCAGATCATTTATATAAATTAGGTGGGAAGGTTATCATGGAAGTCCGTGCAAAAAATCATTTGAGAATTAGATACTATGAAACGTTTTGAAATGCAAGTTTCGGTCAAAAAATCATAATATATTATACACTAGTTTATACTAGTTTCGGGCAAAAAATCAAATTAAATTTAGGACTGTTCGAAATAATACGAAACTTTTATGAAAATTTATATATGTTATAAGGGAAGGTTATGATGAAAGTCCCAGAAAAAAATCATCTGAAAATTAGATTCTATGAAACTTTTGGAAATGCAAGTTTCGGTCAAAAAATCATAATATATGATACACTAGTTTCGGCTAAAAAATCAAATTAAATTGAGGACGGATCGAAATGATACGAAACTTTTCAGATCATTTATATATTTTAGGTAGCAAGGTTTTGATGGAAATCCATGCAAAACAAAATTTGAGAATTAGATTCTATGAAACATTTTGAAATGCAAATGTCGGTTAAAAAATCATAATGTATTATACACTTGTTGATAATTGTTTCAATCAAAAATCAAATTAAATCGGGGACTGTTTGAAATGATACGAAACTTTCCAGATCATTTATATATGTTACGTGGGAAGGTTATGATGGAAGTCCCTGCAAAAAATCATTTGAGAATTAGATACTATGAAACGTTTTGAAATGCATGTTTCGGTCAAATAATCATAATATATTATACTCTAGTTTATACTAGTTTCGTAAAAAAAATCATATTAAATCTAGGACTGTTTGGAACGATACAAAACTTTTATGAACCTTTATATATGTTATAAGGGAAGGTTATGATTGAAGTCCATGCAAAAAATCATCTGAAAATTAGATTTTATGAATCTTTTCGAAATGCAAGTTCTGTTAAAAAAATCATAATATATTATACACTAGTTTCGGTCAGAAAATCAAATTAAATCGTGGATTGTTCAAAATGATACAAAACTTATCAGATCATTTAAATATGTTACGAGGGAAGGTTATGGTGGAAGTCCATGCGAAAAATCATATGAGAATTAGATTCTATGAAACATTTTGAAATTCAAGTTTCAGTCTAAAAAATCATAATGTATTATACACTAATTTACACTATTTTTTGGTCAAAAATCAAATTAAATTGGGGGACTGTTTGAAATGATACAAAACTTTTTCAGAACATTTATATATGTTAGGCAGGAAGGTTATGATGGAAGTACAGGAAAAAATCAATTTAGAATTAGATTCTAAAAAATGTTTTGAAAAGCATGTTTCGGTCAAAAAATCATAATATGTTATACACTAGTTTATACTAGTTTCGGGCAAAAAATCAAATTAAATTTAAGACTGGTCGAAATAATACGAAACTTTAATGAACATTTATATATGTTATAAGGGAAGGTTATGATAGAAGTCCAAGAAAACAAACATCTGAAAATTAGATTCTATGAAACTTTTGGAATTACATGTTTCGGTCAAAAAATCATAATATATGATACACTAGTTTCGGTTAAAAAATCAAATTAAATTGAGGATGGATCGAAATGATATGAAACTTTTCAGATCATTTATATATTTTAGGTAGGAAGGTTTTGATGGATATCCATGCAAAAAATAATCTGTGAATTAGATTCTATGAAACATTTTGAAATACAAATGTCGGTTAAAAAATCAAAATGTATTATACACTAGTTGATACTAGCTTCGTTCAAAAATCAAATTAAATCGGGGACTGTTTGAAATGATACGAAACTTTCCAGATCATTTATATAGTTTAGGTGGGAAGGTTATGATGGAAGTCCCTGCAAAAAATCATTTGAGAATTAGATACTATGAAACTTTTTGAAATGCAAGTTTCGGTCAAAATATCATAATACATTATACTCTAGTTTATACTAGTTTCGGAAAAAAATCAAATTAAATCTAGGACTGTTTGGAACGATACAAAACTTTTATGAACCTTTATATATGTTATAAGGGAAGGTTATGATTGAAGTCCATGCAAAAAATCATCTGAAAATTAGATTCTATGAATCTTTTCGAAATGCAAGTTCTGTTAAAAAAATCATAATATATTATACACTAGTTTCGGTCAAAAATCAAATTAAATCGTGGAATGTTCAAAATGATACGAAACTTATCAGATCATTTAAGCATGTTACGAGGGAAGGTTATGATGGAAGTCCATGCGAAAAATCATATGAGAATTAGATTCTATGAAACATTTTGAAATTCAAGTTTCGGTCTAAAAAATCATAATGTATTATACACTAATTTACACTATTTTTCGGTCAAAAATCAAATTAAATTGGGGGACTGTTTGAAATGATACAAAACTTTTTCAGAACATTTATATATGTTAGGCAGGAAGGTTATGATGGAAGTACAGGCAAAAAATCAATTTAGAATTAGATTCTAAAAACCGTTTTGAAAAGCATGTTTCGGTCAAAAAATCACAATATGTTATACACTAGTTTATACTAGTTTCGGGCAAAAAATCAAATTAAATTTAGGACTGTTCGAAATAATACGAAACTTTTATGAACATTTATATATGTTATAAGGGAAGGTTATGATAGAAGTCCAAGAAAAAAACATCTGAAAATTAGATTTTATGAAACTTTTGGAATTGCAAGTTTCGGTCAAAAAATCATAATATATGATACACTAGTTTCGGTTAAAAAATCAAATTAAATTGAGGACGGATCGAAATGATACGAAACTTTTTAGATCATTTATATATTTTAGGTAGGATGGTTTTGATGGAAATCCATGCAAAAAATAATCTGTGAATTAGATTCTATGAAACATTTTGAAATGCAAATGTCAGTTAAAAACTCAAAATGTATTATACACTGGTTGATACTAGTTTCATTCAAAAATCAAATTAAATCGGGGACTGTTTGAAATGATACGAAACTTTCCAGATCATTTATATATGTTAGGTGGGAAGGTTATGATGGAAGTCCCTGCAAAAAATCATTTGAGAATTAGATACTATAAAACGTTTTGAAATGCAAGTTTCGGTCAAAAAATCATAATACATTATACTCTAGTTTATACTAGTTTCGGAAAAAAAATCAAATCAAATCTACGACTGTTTGGAACGATACAAAACTTTGATGAACCTTTATATATGTTATAAGGGAAGGTTATGATTGAAGTCCATGCAAAAAATCATCTGAAAATTAGATTCTATGAATCTTTTCGAAATGCAAGTTTTGTTAAAAAAATCATAATATATTATACACTAGTTTCGGTCAAAAAATCAAATTAAATCGTGGATTGTTCGAAATGATACGAAACTTATCAGATCATTTAAACATGTTACGAGGGAAGGTTAAGTTGGAAGTCCATGCGAAAAATCTTATGAGAATTAGATTCTATGAAACATTTTGAAATTCAAGTTTCGGTCTAAAAAATCATAATGTATTATACACTAATTTACACTATTTTTCGGTCAAAAATCAAATTAAATTGGGGGACTGTTTGAAATGATACCAAACTTTTTCAGAACATTTATATATGTTAGGCAGGAAGGTTATGATGGAAGTACAGGTAAAAAATCAATTTAGAATTAGATTCTATAAAACGTTTTGAAAAGCATGTTTCGGTCAAAAAATCATAATATGTTATACACTAGTTTATACTAGTTTCGGGCAAAAAATCAAATTAAATTTAGGACTGTTCGAAATAATACGAAACTTTTATGAACATTTATATATGTTATAAGGGAAGGTTATGATAGAAGTCCAAGAAAAAAAACATCTGAAAATTAGATTCTATGAAACTTTTGGAATTGCAAGTTTCGGTCAAAAAATCATAATATATGATACACTAGTTTCGGTTAAAAATAAAATTAAAATGAGGACGGATCGAAATGATACGAAACTTTTTAGATCATTTATATATTTTAGGTAGGAAGGTTTTGATGGATATCCATGCAAAAAATAATCTGTGAATTAGATTCTATGAAACATTTTGAAATGCAAATGTCGGTTAAAAAATCAAAATGTATTATACACTGGTTGATACTAGTTTCGTTCAAAAATCAAATTAAATCGGGGACTGTTTGAAATGATACGAAACTTTCCAGATCATTTATATATGTTAGGTGGGAAGGTTATGATGGAAGTCCCTGCAAAAAATCATTTGAGAATTAGATACAATGAAACGTTTTGAAATGCAAGTTTCGGTCAAAAAATCATAATACATTATACTCTAGTTTATACTAGTTTCGGAAAAAAAAATCAAATTAAATCTAGGACTGTTTGGAACGATACAAAACTTTGATGAACCTTTATATATGTTATAAGGGAAGGTTATGATTGAAGTCCATGCAAAAAATCATCTGAAAATTAGATTCTATGAATCTTTTCGAAATGCAAGTTCTGTTAAAAAAATCATAATATATTATACACTAGTTTCGGTCAAAAAATCAAATTAAATCGTGGATTGTTCGAACTGATATGAAACTTATCAGATCATTTAAACATGTTACGAGGGAAGGTTTATGATGGAAGTCCATGCGAAAAATCATATGAGAATTAGATTCTATGAAACATTTTGAAATTCAAGTTTCAGTCTAAAAAATCATAATTTATTATACACTAATTTACACTATTTTTCGGTCAAAAATCAAATTAAATTGGGGGACTGTTTGAAATGATACAAAACTTTTTCAGAACATTTATATATGTTAGGAAGGAAGGTTATGATGGAAGTACAGGCAAAAAATCAATTTAGAATTAGATTCTAAAAACCGTTTTGAAAAGCATGTTTCGGTCAAAAAATCACAATATGTTATACACTAGTTTATACTAGTTTCGGGCAAAAAATCAAATTAAATTTAGGACTGTTCGAAATAATACGAAACTTTTATGAACATTTATATATGTTATAAGGGAAGGTTATGATAGAAGTCCAAGAAAAAAACATCTGAAAATTAGATTTTATGAAACTTTTGGAATTGCAAGTTTCGGTCAAAAAATCATAATATATGATACACTAGTTTCGGTTAAAAATAAAATTAAAATGAGGACGGATCAAAATGATATGAAACTTTTCAGATCATTTATATATTTTAGGTAGGAAGGTTTTGATGGATATCCATGCAAAAAATAATCTGTGAATTAGATTCTATGAAACATTTTGAAATGCAAATGTCGGTTAAAAAATCAAAATGTATTATACACTGGTTGATACTAGTTTCGTTCAAAAATCAAATTAAATCGGGGACTGTTTGAAATGATACGAAACTTTCCAGATCATTTATATATGTTAGGTGGGAAGGTTATGATGGAAGTCCCTGCAAAAAATCATTTGAGAATTAGATACAATGAAACGTTTTGAAATGCAAGTTTCGGGCAAAAAATCATAATACATTATACTCTAGTTTATACTAGTTTCGGAAAAAAAAATCAAATTAAATCTAGGACTGTTTGGAACGATACAAAACTTTGATGAACCTTTATATATGTTATAAGGGAAGGTTATGATTGAAGTCCATGCAAAAAATCATCTGAAAATTAGATTCTATGAATCTTTTCGAAATGCAAGTTCTGTTAAAAAAATCATAATATATTATACACTAGTTTCGGTCAAAAAATCAAATTAAATCGTGGATTGTTCGAACTGATATGAAACTTATCAGATCATTTAAACATGTTACGAGGGAAGGTTTATGATGGAAGTCCATGCGAAAAATCATATGAGAATTAGATTCTATGAAACATTTTGAAATTCAAGTTTCAGTCTAAAAAATCATAATGTATTATACACTAATTTACACTATTTTTCGGTCAAAAATCAAATTAAATTGGGGGACTGTTTGAAATGATACAAAACTTTTTCAGAACATTTATATATGTTAGGCAGGAAGGTTATGATGGAAGTACAGGCAAAAAATCAATTTAGAATTAGATTCTAAAAACCGTTTTGAAAAGCATGTTTCGGTCAAAAAATCACAATATGTTATACACTAGTTTATACTAGTTTCGGGCAAAAAATCAAATTAAATTTAGGACTGTTCGAAATAATACGAAACTTTTATGAACATTTATATATGTTATAAGGGAAGGTTATGATAGAAGTCCAAGAAAAAAACATCTGAAAATTAGATTTTATGAAACTTTTGGAATTGCAAGTTTCGGTCAAAAAATCATAATATATGATACACTAGTTTCGGTTAAAAAATCAAATTAAATTGAGGACGGATCGAAATGATACTAAACTTTTCAGATCATTTATATATTTTATGTAGGAAGGTTTTGATGGAAATCCATGCAAAAAATAATCTGTGAATTGGATTCTATGAAACATTTTGAATTGCAAATGTCGGTTAAAAACTCAAAATGTATTATACACTGGTTGATACTAGTTTCGTTCAAAAATCAAATTAAATCGGGGACTGTTTGAAATGATACGAAACTTTCCAGATCATTTATATATGTTAGGTGGGAAGGTTATGATGGAAGTCCATGCAAAAAATCATTTGAGAATTAGATACTATGAAACGTTTTGAAATGCAAGTTTCGGTAAAAAAATCATAATCATTATACTCTAGTTTATACTAGTTTCGGGAAAAAAAATCAAATTAAATCTAGGAATGTTTGGAACGATACAAAACTTTGATGAACCTTTATATATGTTATAAGGGAAGGTTATGATTGAAGTCCATGCAAAAAATCATCTGAAAATTAGATTCTATGAATCTTTTCGAAATGCAAGTTTTGTTAAAAAAATCATAATATATTATACACTAGTGTCGGTCAAAAAATCAAATTAAATTGTGGATTGTTCGAAATGATACGAAACTTATCAGATCATTTAAACATGTTACGAGGGAAGGTTATGATGGAAGTCCATGCGAAAAATCATATGAGAATTAGATTCTATGAAACATTTTGAAATTCAAGTTTCGGTCTAAAAAATCATAATGTATTATACACTAATTTACACTATTTTTCGGTCAAAAATCAAATTAAATTGGGGGACTGTTTGAAATGATACCAAACTTTTTCAGAACATTTATATATGTTAGGCAGGAAGGTTATGATGGAAGTACAGGTAAAAAATCAATTTAGAATTAGATTCTATAAAACGTTTTGAAAAGCATGTTTCGGTCAAAAAATCATAATATGTTATACACTAGTTTATACTAGTTTCGGGCAAAAAATCAAATTAAATTTAGGACTGTTCGAAATAATACGAAACTTTTATGAACATTTATATATGTTATAAGGGAAGGTTATGATAGAAGTCCAAGAAAAAAAACATCTGAAAATTAGATTCTATGAAACTTTTGGAATTGCAAGTTTCGGTCAAAAAATCATAATATATGATACACTAGTTTCGGTTAAAAATAAAATTAAAATGAGGACGGATCGAAATGATATGAAACTTTTCAGATCATTTATATATTTTAGGTAGGAAGGTTTTGATGGATATCCATGCAAAAAATAATCTGTGAATTAGATTCTATGAAACATTTTGAAATGCAAATGTCGGTTAAAAACTCAAAATGTATTATACACTGGTTGATACTAGTTTCATTCAAAAATCAAATTAAATCGGGGACTGTTTGAAATGATACGAAACTTTCCAGATCATTTATATATGTTAGGTGGGAAGGTTATGATGGAAGTCCCTGCAAAAAATCATTTGAGAATTAGATACTATGAAACGTTTTGAAATGCAAGTTTCGGTCAAAAAATCATAATACATTATACTCTAGTTTATACTAGTTTCGGAAAAAAAATCAAATCAAATCTACGACTGTTTGGAACGATACAAAACTTTGATGAACCTTTATATATGTTATAAGGGAAGGTTATGATTGAAGTCCATGCAAAAAATCATCTGAAAATTAGATTCTATGAATCTTTTCGAAATGCAAGTTTTGTTAAAAAAATCATAATATATTATACACTAGTTTCGGTCAAAAAATCAAATTAAATCGTGGATTGTTCGAAATGATACGAAACTTATCAGATCATTTAAACATGTTACGAGGGAAGGTTAAGTTGGAAGTCCATGCGAAAAATCTTATGAGAATTAGATTCTATGAAACATTTTGAAATTCAAGTTTCGATCTAAAAAATCATAATGTATTATACACTAATTTACACTATTTTTCGGTCAAAAATCAAATTAAATTGGGGGACTGTTTGAAATGATACCAAACTTTTTCAGAACATTTATATATGTTAGGCAGGAAGGTTATGATGGAAGTACAGGTAAAAAATCAATTTAGAATTAGATTCTATAAAACGTTTTGAAAAGCATGTTTCGGTCAAAAAATCATAATATGTTATACACTAGTTTATACTAGTTTCGGGCAAAAAATCAAATTAAATTTAGGACTGTTCGAAATAATACGAAACTTTTATGAACATTTATATATGTTATAAGGGAAGGTTATGATAGAAGTCCAAGAAAAAAAACATCTGAAAATTAGATTCTATGAAACTTTTGGAATTGCAAGTTTCGGTCAAAAAATCATAATATATGATACACTAGTTTCGGTTAAAAATAAAATTAAAATGAGGACGGATCGAAATGATATGAAACTTTTCAGATCATTTATATATTTTAGGTAGGAAGGTTTTGATGGATATCCATGCAAAAAATAATCTGTGAATTAGATTCTATGAAACATTTTGAAATGCAAATGTCGGTTAAAAACTCAAAATGTATTATACACTGGTTGATACTAGTTTCATTCAAAAATCAAATTAAATCGGGGACTGTTTGAAATGATACGAAACTTTCCAGATCATTTATATATGTTAGGTGGGAAGGTTATGATGGAAGTCCCTGCAAAAAATCATTTGAGAATTAGATACTATGAAACGTTTTGAAATGCAAGTTTCGGTCAAAAAATCATAATACATTATACTCTAGTTTATACTAGTTTCGGAAAAAAAATCAAATCAAATCTACGACTGTTTGGAACGATACAAAACTTTGATGAACCTTTATATATGTTATAAGGGAAGGTTATGATTGAAGTCCATGCAAAAAATCATCTGAAAATTAGATTCTATGAATCTTTTCGAAATGCAAGTTTTGTTAAAAAAATCATAATATATTATACACTAGTTTCGGTCAAAAAATCAAATTAAATCGTGGATTGTTCGAAATGATACGAAACTTATCAGATCATTTAAACATGTTACGAGGGAAGGTTAAGTTGGAAGTCCATGCGAAAAATCTTATGAGAATTAGATTCTATGAAACATTTTGAAATTCAAGTTTCGGTCTAAAAAATCATAATGTATTATACACTAATTTACACTATTTTTCGGTCAAAAATCAAATTAAATTGGGGGACTGTTTGAAATGATACCAAACTTTTTCAGAACATTTATATATGTTAGGCAGGAAGGTTATGATGGAAGTACAGGTAAAAAATCAATTTAGAATTAGATTCTATAAAACGTTTTGAAAAGCATGTTTCGGTCAAAAAATCATAATATGTTATACACTAGTTTATACTAGTTTCGGGCAAAAAATCAAATTAAATTTAGGACTGTTCGAAATAATACGAAACTTTTATGAACATTTATATATGTTATAAGGGAAGGTTATGATAGAAGTCCAAGAAAAAAAACATCTGAAAATTAGATTCTATGAAACTTTTGGAATTGCAAGTTTCGGTCAAAAAATCATAATATATGATACACTAGTTTCGGTTAAAAATAAAATTAAAATGAGGACGGATCGAAATGATATGAAACTTTTCAGATCATTTATATATTTTAGGTAGGAAGGTTTTGATGGATATCCATGCAAAAAATAATCTGTGAATTAGATTCTATGAAACATTTTGAAATGCAAATGTCGGTTAAAAAATCAAAATGTATTATACACTGGTTGATACTAGTTTCGTTCAAAAATCAAATTAAATCGGGGACTGTTTGAAATGATACGAAACTTTCCAGATCATTTATATATGTTAGGTGGGAAGGTTATGATGGAAGTCCCTGCAAAAAATCATTTGAGAATTAGATACAATGAAACGTTTTGAAATGCAAGTTTCGGGCAAAAAATCATAATACATTATACTCTAGTTTATACTAGTTTCGGAAAAAAAAATCAAATTAAATCTAGGACTGTTTGGAACGATACAAAACTTTGATGAACCTTTATATATGTTATAAGGGAAGGTTATGATTGAAGTCCATGCAAAAAATCATCTGAAAATTAGATTCTATGAATCTTTTCGAAATGCAAGTTCTGTTAAAAAAATCATAATATATTATACACTAGTTTCGGTCAAAAAATCAAATTAAATCGTGGATTGTTCGAACTGATATGAAACTTATCAGATCATTTAAACATGTTACGAGGGAAGGTTTATGATGGAAGTCCATGCGAAAAATCATATGAGAATTAGATTCTATGAAACATTTTGAAATTCAAGTTTCAGTCTAAAAAATCATAATGTATTATACACTAATTTACACTATTTTTCGGTCAAAAATCAAATTAAATTGGGGGACTGTTTGAAATGATACAAAACTTTTTCAGAACATTTATATATGTTAGGCAGGAAGGTTATGATGGAAGTACAGGCAAAAAATCAATTTAGAATTAGATTCTAAAAACCGTTTTGAAAAGCATGTTTCGGTCAAAAAATCACAATATGTTATACACTAGTTTATACTAGTTTCGGGCAAAAAATCAAATTAAATTTAGGACTGTTCGAAATAATACGAAACTTTTATGAACATTTATATATGTTATAAGGGAAGGTTATGATAGAAGTCCAAGAAAAAAACATCTGAAAATTAGATTTTATGAAACTTTTGGAATTGCAAGTTTCGGTCAAAAAATCATAATATATGATACACTAGTTTCGGTTAAAAAATCAAATTAAATTGAGGACGGATCGAAATGATACTAAACTTTTCAGATCATTTATATATTTTATGTAGGAAGGTTTTGATGGAAATCCATGCAAAAAATAATCTGTGAATTGGATTCTATGAAACATTTTGAATTGCAAATGTCGGTTAAAAACTCAAAATGTATTATACACTGGTTGATACTAGTTTCGTTCAAAAATCAAATTAAATCGGGGACTGTTTGAAATGATACGAAACTTTCCAGATCATTTATATATGTTAGGTGGGAAGGTTATGATGGAAGTCCATGCAAAAAATCATTTGAGAATTAGATACTATGAAACGTTTTGAAATGCAAGTTTCGGTAAAAAAATCATAATCATTATACTCTAGTTTATACTAGTTTCGGGAAAAAAAATCAAATTAAATCTAGGAATGTTTGGAACGATACAAAACTTTGATGAACCTTTATATATGTTATAAGGGAAGGTTATGATTGAAGTCCATGCAAAAAATCATCTGAAAATTAGATTATATGAATCTTTTCGAAATGCAAGTTTTGTTAAAAAAATCATAATATATTATACACTAGTGTCGGTCAAAAAATCAAATTAAATTGTGGATTGTTCGAAATGATACGATACTTATCAGATCATTTAAACATGTTACGAGGGAAGGTTATGATGGAAGTCCATGCGAAAAATCATATGAGAATTAGATTCTATGAAACATTTTGAAATTCAAGTTTCGGTCTAAAAAATCATAATGTATTATACACTAATTTACACTATTTTTCGGTCAAAAATCAAATTAAATTGGGGGACTGTTTGAAATGATACCAAACTTTTTCAGAACATTTATATATGTTAGGCAGGAAGGTTATGATGGAAGTACAGGTAAAAAATCAATTTAGAATTAGATTCTATAAAACGTTTTGAAAAGCATGTTTCGGTCAAAAAATCATAATATGTTATACACTAGTTTATACTAGTTTCGGGCAAAAAATCAAATTAAATTTAGGACTGTTCGAAATAATACGAAACTTTTATGAACATTTATATATGTTATAAGGGAAGGTTATGATAGAAGTCCAAGAAAAAAAACATCTGAAAATTAGATTCTATGAAACTTTTGGAATTGCAAGTTTCGGTCAAAAAATCATAATATATGATACACTAGTTTCGGTTAAAAATAAAATTAAAATGAGGACGGATCGAAATGATATGAAACTTTTCAGATCATTTATATATTTTAGGTAGGAAGGTTTTGATGGATATCCATGCAAAAAATAATCTGTGAATTAGATTCTATGAAACATTTTGAAATGCAAATGTCGGTTAAAAAATCAAAATGTATTATACACTAGTTGATACTAGTTTCGTTCAAAAATCAAATTAAATCGGGGACTGTTTGAAATGATACGAAACTTTCCAGATCATTTATATATGTTAGGTGGGAAGGTTATGATGGAAGTCCCTGCAAAAAATCATTTGAGAATTAGATACAATGAAACGTTTTGAAATGCAAGTTTCGGGCAAAAAATCATAATACATTATACTCTAGTTTATACTAGTTTCGGAAAAAAAAATCAAATTAAATCTAGGACTGTTTGGAACGATACAAAACTTTGATGAACCTTTATATATGTTATAAGGGAAGGTTATGATTGAAGTCCATGCAAAAAATCATCTGAAAATTAGATTCTATGAATCTTTTCGAAATGCAAGTTCTGTTAAAAAAATCATAATATATTATACACTAGTTTCGGTCAAAAAATCAAATTAAATCGTGGATTGTTCGAACTGATATGAAACTTATCAGATCATTTAAACATGTTACGAGGGAAGGTTTATGATGGAAGTCCATGCGAAAAATCATATGAGAATTAGATTCTATGAAACATTTTGAAATTCAAGTTTCAGTCTAAAAAATCATAATGTATTATACACTAATTTACACTATTTTTCGGTCAAAAATCAAATTAAATTGGGGGACTGTTTGAAATGATACAAAACTTTTTCAGAACATTTATATATGTTAGGCAGGAAGGTTATGATGGAAGTACAGGCAAAAAATCAATTTAGAATTAGATTCTAAAAACCGTTTTGAAAAGCATGTTTCGGTCAAAAAATCACAATATGTTATACACTAGTTTATACTAGTTTCGGGCAAAAAATCAAATTAAATTTAGGACTGTTCGAAATAATACGAAACTTTTATGAACATTTATATATGTTATAAGGGAAGGTTATGATAGAAGTCCAAGAAAAAAACATCTGAAAATTAGATTTTATGAAACTTTTGGAATTGCAAGTTTCGGTCAAAAAATCATAATATATGATACCCTAGTTTCGGTTAAAAAATCAAATTAAATTGAGGACGGATCGAAATGATACGAAACTTTTTAGATCATTTATATATTTTAGGTAGGATGGTTTTGATGGAAATCCATGCAAAAAATAATCTGTGAATTAGATTCTATGAAACATTTTGAAATGCAAATGTCAGTTAAAAACTCAAAATGTATTATACACTGGTTGATACTAGTTTCATTCAAAAATCAAATTAAATCGGGGACTGTTTGAAATGATACGAAACTTTCCAGATCATTTATATATGTTAGGTGGGAAGGTTATGATGGAAGTCCCTGCAAAAAATCATTTGAGAATTAGATACTATGAAACGTTTTGAAATGCAAGTTTCGGTCAAAAAATCATAATACATTATACTCTAGTTTATACTAGTTTCGGAAAAAAAATCAAATCAAATCTACGACTGTTTGGAACGATACAAAACTTTGATGAACCTTTATATATGTTATAAGGGAAGGTTATGATTGAAGTCCATGCAAAAAATCATCTGAAAATTAGATTCTATGAATCTTTTCGAAATGCAAGTTTTGTTAAAAAAATCATAATATATTATACACTAGTTTCGGTCAAAAAATCAAATTAAATCGTGGATTGTTCGAAATGATACGAAACTTATCAGATCATTTAAACATGTTACGAGGGAAGGTTAAGTTGGAAGTCCATGCGAAAAATCTTATGAGAATTAGATTCTATGAAACATTTTGAAATTCAAGTTTCGGTCTAAAAAATCATAATGTATTATACACTAATTTGCACTATTTTTCGGTCAAAAATATAATTAAATTGGGGGACTGTTTGAAATGATACCAAACTTTTCCAGAACATTTATATATGTTAGGCAGGAAGGTTATGATGGAAGTACAGGGAAAAAATCAATTTAGAATTAGATTCTATAAAACGTTTTGAAAAGCATGTTTCGGTCAAATAATCATAATATGTTATACACAAGTTTATACTAGTTTCGGTCAAAAAATCAAATTAAATTTAGGACTTTTCGAAATAATACGAAACTTTTATGAACATTTATATATGTGATAAGGGAAGGTTATGATGGAAGTCCTAGCAAAAAATCATCTGAAAATTAGATTCTATGAAACTTTTGGAAATGCAAGTTTCGGTCAAAAAATAATAATATATGATACACTAGTTTCGGTTAAAAAATCAAATTAAATTGAGGACGGATCGAAATGATACGAAACTTTTACAGATCATTTATATATTTTAGGTAGGAAGGTTTTGATGGAAATCCATGCAAAAATTAATCTGAGAATTAGATTCTATGAAACATTTTGAAATGCAAATGTCGGTTAAAAAATCAAAATGTATTATACACTAGTTGATACTAGTTTCGTTCAAAAATCAAATTAAATCGGGGACTGTTTGAAATGATACGAAACTTTCCAGATCATTTATATATGTTAGGTGAGAAGGTTATGATGGAAGTCCCTGCAAAAAATCATTTGAGAATTAGATACTATGAAATGTTTTGAAATGTAAGTTTCGGTCAAAAAATCATAATATATTATACTCTAGTTTATACTAGTTTCGGAAAAAAAAATCAAATTAAATCTAGGACTGTTTGGAACGATACAAAACGTTTATGAACCTTTATATATGTTATAAGGGAAGGTTATGATTGAAGTCCATGCAAAAAATCATCTGAAAATTAGATTCTATGAATATTTTCGAAATGCAAGTTCTGTTAAAAAAATCATAATATATTATACACTAGTTTCGGTCAAAAATCAAATTAAATCGTGGATTGTTCGAAATGATACGAAACTTATCAGATCATTTAAGCATGTTACGAGGGAAGGTTATGATGGAAGTCCATGCGAAAAATCATATGAGAATTAGATTCTATGAAACATTTTGAAATTCAAGTTTCGGTCTAAAAAATCATAATGTATTATACACTAATTTACACTATTTTTCGGTCAAAAATCAAATTAAATTGGGGGACTGTTTGAAATGATACCAAACTTTTTCAGAACATTTATATATGTTAGGCAGGAAGGTTATGATGGAAGTACAGGCTAAAAATCAATTTAGAATTAGATTCTATAAAACGTTTTGAAAAGCATGTTTCGGTCAAAAAATCATAATATGTTATACACTAGTTTATACTAGTTTCGGGCAAAAAATCAAATTAAATTTAGGACTGTTCGAAATAATACGAAACTTTTATGAACATTTATATATGTTATAAGGGAAGGTTATGATAGAAGTCCAAGAAAAAAAACATCTGAAAATTAGATTCTATGAAACTTTTGGAATTGCAAGTTTCGGTCAAAAAATCATAATATATGATACACTAGTTTCGGTTAAAAATAAAATTAAAATGAGGACGGATCGAAATGATACGAAACTTTTCAGATCATTTATATATTTTAGGTAGGAAGGTTTTGATGGATATCCATACAAAAAATAATCTGTGAATTAGATTCTATGAAACATTTTGAAATGCAAATGTCGGTTAAAAAATCAAAATGTATTATACACTGGTTGATACTAGTTTCGTTCAAAAATAAAATTAAATCGGGGACTGTTTGAAATGATACGAAACTTTCCAGATCATTTATATATGTTAGGTGGGAAGTTTATGATGGAAGTCCCTGCAAAAAATCATTTGAGAATTAGATACTATGAAACGTTTTGAAATGCAAGTTTCGTTAAAAAAAATCATAATACATTATACTCTAGTTTATACTAGTTTCGGAAAACAAATCAAATTAAATCTAGGACTGTTTGGAACGATACAAAACTTTGATGAACCTTTATATATGTTATAAGGGAAGGTTATGATTGAAGTCCATGCAAAAAATCATCTGAAAATTAGATTCTATGAATCTTTTCGAAATGCAAGTTTTGTTAAAAAAATCATAATATATTATACACTAGTGTCGGTCAAAAAATCAAATTAAATTGTGGATTGTTCGAAATGATACGAAACTTATCAGAACATTTAAACATGTTACGAGGGAAGGTTATGATGGAAGTCCATGCGAAAAATCATATGAGAATTAGATTCTATGAAACATTTTGAAATTCAAGTTTCGGTCTAAAAAATCATAATGTATTATACACTAATTTACACTATTTTTCGGTCAAAAATCAAATTAAATTGGGGGACTATTTGAAATGATACCAAAATTTTTCAGAACATTTATATATGTTAAGCAGGAAGGTTATGATGGAAGTACAGGCAAAAAATCAATTTAGAATTAGATTCTATAAAACGTTTTGAAAAGCATGTTTCGGTCAAAAAATCATAATATGTTATACACTAGTTTATACTAGTTTCAGGCAAAAAATCAAATTAAATTTAGGACTGTTCGAAATAATACGAAACTTTTATGAACATTTATATATGTTATAAGGGAAGGTTATGATAGAAGTCCAAGCAAAAAAACATCTGAAAATTAGATTCTATGAAACTTTTGGAATTGCAAGTTTCGGTCAAAAAATCATAATATATGATACACTAGTTTCGGTTAAAAAATCAAATTAAATTGAGGACGGATCGAAATGATACGAAACTTTTCAGATCATTTATATATTTTAAGTAGGAAGGTTTTGATGGAAATCCATGCAAAAAATAATCTGTGAATTAGATTCTATGAAACATTTTGAAATGCAAATGTCGGTTAAAAAATCAAAATGTATTATACATTGGTTGATACTAGTTTCGTTCAAAAATCAAATTAAATCGGGGACTATTTGAAATGATACGAAACTTTCCAGATCATTTATATATGTTAGGTGGGAAGGTTATGATGGAAGTCCCGGCAAAAAATCATTTGAGAATTAGATACTATGAAACGTTTTGAAATGCAAATTTCGGTCAAAAAATCATAATTATTATACTCTAGTTTATACCAGTTTCGGAAAAAAAAATCAAATTAAATCTAGGACTGTTTGGAACGATACAAAACTTTTATGAACCTTTATATATGTTATAAGGGAAGGTTATGATTGAAGTCCATGCAAAAAATCATCTGAAAATTAGATTCTATGAATCTTTTCGAAATGCAAGTTCTGTTAAAAAAATCATAATATATTATACACTAGTTTCGGTCAAAAAATCAAATTAAGTCGTGGATTGTTCGAAATGATACGAAACTTATCAGATCATTTCAACATGTTACGAGGGAAGGTTATGATGGAAGTCCATGCGAAAAATCATATGAGAATTAGATTCTATGAAACATTTTGAAATTCAAGTTTCGGTCTAAAAAATCATAATGTATTATACACTAATTTACACTATTTTTCGGTCAAAAAACAAATTAAATTGGGGGACTGTTTGAAATGATACCAAACTTTTTCAGAACATTTATATATGTTAGGCAGGAAGGTTATGATGGAAGTTCAGGCAAAAAATCAATTTAGAATTAGATTCTATAAAACGTTTTGAAAAGCATGTTTCGGTCAAAAAATCATAATATGTTATACACTAGTTTATACTAGTTTCGGGCAAAAAATCAAATTAAATTTAGGACTGTTCGAAATAATACGAAACTTTTATGAACATTTATATATGTTATAAGGGAAGGTTATGATAGAAGTCCAAGAAAAAAAACATCTGAAAATTAGATTCTATGAAACTTTTGGAATTGCAAGTTTCGGTCAAAAAATCATAATATATGATACACTAGTTTCGGTTAAAAATAAAATTAAAATGAGGACGGATCAAAATGATACGAAACTTTTCAGATCATTTATATATTTTAGGTAGGAAGGTTTTGATGGATATCCATGCAAAAAATAATCTGTGAATTAGATTCTATGAAACATTTTGAAATGCAAATGTCGGTTAAAAAATCAAAATGTATTATACACTGGTTGATACTAGTTTCGTTCAAAAATCAAATTAAATCGGGGACTGTTTGAAATGATACGAAACTTTCCAGGTCATTTATATATGTTAGGTGGGAAGGTTATGATGGAAGTCCCTGCAAAAAATCATTTGAGAATTAGATACAATGAAACGTTTTGAAATGCAAGTTTCGGGCAAAAAATCATAATACATTATACTCTAGTTTATACTAGTTTCGGGAAAAAAAACAAATTAAATCTAGGACTGTTTGGAACGATACAAACTTTGATGAACCTTTATATATGTTATAAGGGAAGGTTATGATTGAAGTCCATGCAAAAAATCATCTGAAAATTAGATTCTATGAATCTTTTCGAAATGCAAGTTCTGTTAAAAAAATCATAATATATTATACACTAGTTTCGGTCAAAAAATCAAATTAAATCGTGGATTGTTCGAACTGATATGAAACTTATCAGATCATTTAAACATGTTACGAGGGAAGGTTTATGATGGAAGTCCATGCGAAAAATCATATGAGAATTAGATTCTATGAAACATTTTGAAATTCAAGTTTCGGTCTAAAAAATCATAATGTATTATACACTAATTTACACTATTTTTCGGTCAAAAATCAAATTAAATTGGGGGACTGTTTGAAATGATACAAAACTTTTTCAGAACATTTATATATGTTAGGCAAGAAGGTTTTGATGGAAGTACAGGCAAAAAATCAATTTAGAATTAGATTCTAAAAACCGTTTTGAAAAGCATGTTTCGGTCAAAAAATCATAATATGTTATACACTAGTTTATACTAGTTTCGGGCAAAAAATCAAATTAAATTTAGGACTGTTCGAAATAATACGAAACTTTTATGAACATTTATATATGCTATAAGGGAAGGTTATGATAGAAGTCCAAGAAAAAAAACATCTGAAAATTAGATTTTATGAAACTTTTGGAATTGCATGTTTCGGTCAAAAAATCATAATATATGATACACTAGTTTCGGTTAAAAAATCAAATTAAATTGAGGACGGATCGAAATGATACGAAACTTTTTAGATCATTTATATATTTTAGGTAGGAAGGTTTTGATGGAAATCCATGCAAAAAATAATCTGTGAATTAGATTCTATGAAACATTTTGAAATGCAAATGTCGGTTAAAAAATCAAAATGTATTATACACTAGTTGATACTAGTTTCGTTCAAAAATCAAATTAAATCGGGGACTGTTTGAAATGATACGAAACTTTCCAGGTCATTTATATATGTTAGGTGGGAAGGTTATGATGGAAGTCCCTGCAAAAAATCATTTGAGAATTAGATACAATGAAACGTTTTGAAATGCAAGTTTCGGGCAAAAAATCATAATACATTATACTCTAGTTTATACTAGTTTCGGAAAAAAAAAAACAAATTAAATCTAGGACTGTTTGGAACGATACAAACTTTGATGAACCTTTATATATGTTATAAGGGAAGGTTATGATTGAAGTCCATGCAAAAAATCATCTGAAAATTAGATTCTATGAATCTTTTCGAAATGCAAGTTCTGTTAAAAAAATCATAATATATTATACACTAGTTTCGGTCAAAAAATCAAATTAAATCGTGGATTGTTCGAACTGATATGAAACTTATCAGATCATTTAAACATGTTACGAGGGAAGGTTTATGATGGAAGTCCATGCGAAAAATCATATGAGAATTAGATTCTATGAAACATTTTGAAATTCAAGTTTCGGTCTAAAAAATCATAATGTATTATACACTAATTTACACTATTTTTCGGTCAAAAATCAAATTAAATTGGGGGACTGTTTGAAATGATACAAAACTTTTTCAGAACATTTATATATGTTAGGCAAGAAGGTTTTTATGGAAGTACAGGCAAAAAATCAATTTAGAATTAGATTCTAAAAACCGTTTTGAAAAGCATGTTTCGGTCAAAAAATCATAATATGTTATACACTAGTTTATACTAGTTTCGGGCAAAAAATCAAATTAAATTTAGGACTGTTCGAAATAATACGAAACTTTTATGAACATTTATATATGCTATAAGGGAAGGTTATGATAGAAGTCCAAGAAAAAAAACATCTGAAAATTAGATTTTATGAAACTTTTGGAATTGCAAGTTTCGGTCAAAAAATCATAATATATGATACACTAGTTTCGGTTAAAAAATCAAATTAAATTGAGGACGGATCGAAATGATACGAAACTTTTTAGATCATTTATATATTTTAGGTAGGAAGGTTTTGATGGAAATCCATGCAAAAAATAATCTGTGAATTAGATTCTATGAAACATTTTGAAATGCAAATGTCGGTTAAAAAATCCAAATGTATTATACACTAGTTGATACTAGTTTCGTTCAAAAATCAAATTAAATCGGGGACTGTTTGAAATGATACGAAACTTTCCAGGTCATTTATATATGTTAGGTGGGAAGGTTATGATGGAAGTCCCTGCAAAAAATCATTTGAGAATTAGATACAATGAAACGTTTTGAAATGCAAGTTTCGGGCAAAAAATCATAATACATTATACTCTAGTTTATACTAGTTTCGGAAAAAAAAAAACAAATTAAATCTAGGACTGTTTGGAATGATACAAACTTTGATGAACCTTTATATATGTTATAAGGGAAGGTTATGATTGAAGTCCATGCAAAAAATCATCTGAAAATTAGATTCTATGAATCTTTTCGAAATGCAAGTTCTGTTAAAAAAATCATAATATATTATACACTAGTTTCGGTCAAAAAATCAAATTAAATCGTGGATTGTTCGAACTGATATGAAACTTATCAGATCATTTAAACATGTTACGAGGGAAGGTTTATGATGGAAGTCCATGCGAAAAATCATATGAGAATTAGATTCTATGAAACATTTTGAAATTCAAGTTTCGGTCTAAAAAATCATAATGTATTATACCCTAATTTACACTATTTTTCGGTCAAAAATCAAATTAAATTGGGGGACTGTTTGAAATGATACAAAACTTTTTCAGAACATTTATATATGTTAGGCAGGAAGGTTATGATGGAAGTACAGGCAAAAAATCAATTTAGAATTAGATTCTAAAAACCGTTTTGAAAAGCATGTTTCGGTCAAAAAATCATAATATGTTATACACTAGTTTATACTAGTTTCGGGCAAAAAATCAAATTAAATTTAGGACTGTTCGAAATAATACGAAACTTTTATGAACATTTATATATGTTATAAGGGAAGGTTATGATAGAAGTCCAAGAAAAAAAACATCTGAAAATTAGATTTTATGAAACTTTTGGAATTGCAAGTTTCGGTCAAAAAATCATAATATATGATACACTAGTTATGGTTAAAAAATCAAATTAAATTGAGGACGGATCGAAATGATACGAAACTTTTTAGATCATTTATATATTTTAGGTAGGAAGGTTTTGATGGAAATCCATGCAAAAAATAATCTGTGAATTAGATTCTATGAAACATTTTGAAATGCAAATGTCAGTTAAAAACTCAAAATGTATTATACACTGGTTGATACTAGTTTCATTCAAAAATCAAATTAAATCGGGGACTATTTGAAATGATACGAAACTTTCCAGATCATTTATATATGTTAGGTGGGAAGGTTATGATGGAAGTCCCTGCAAAAAATCATTTGAGAATTAGATACTATGAAACGTTTTGAAATGCAAGTTTCGGTCAAAAAATCATAATACATTATACTCTAGTTTATACCAGTTTCGGAAAAAAAGTCAAATTAAGTCTACGACTGTTTGGAACGATACAAAACTTTTATGAACCTTTATATATGTTATAAGGGAAGGTTATGATTGAAGTCCATGCAAAAAATCATCTGAAAATTAGATTCTATGAATCTTTTCGAAATGCAAGTTTTGTTAAAAAAATCATAATATATTATACACTAGTTTCGGTCAAAAAATCAAATTAAATCGTGGATTGTTCGAAATGATACGAAACTTATCAGATCATTTAAACATGTTACGAGGGAAGGTTAAGTTGGAAGTCCATGCGAAAAATCTTATGAGAATTAGAATCTATGAAACATTTTGAAATTCAAGTTTCGGTCTAAAAAATCATAATGTATTATACACTAATTTGCACTATTTTTCGGTCAAAAATATAATTAAATTGGGGGACTGTTTGAAATGATACCAAACTTTTCCAGAACAATTATATATGTTAGGCAGGAAGGTTATGATGGAAGTACAGGCAAAAAATCAATTTAGAATTAGATTCTATAAAACATTTTGAAAAGCATGTTTCGGTCAAAAAATCATAATATGTTATACACAAGTTTATACTAGTTTCGGTCAAAAAATCAAATTAAATTTAGGACTTTTCGAAATAATACGAAACATTTATGAACATTTATATATGTGATAAGTGAAGGTTATGATGGAAGTCCAAGCAAAAAATCATCTGAAAATTAGATTCTATGAAACTTTTGGAAATGCAAGTTTCGGTCAAAAAATAATAATATATGATACACTAGTTTCGGTTAAAAAATCAAATTAAATTGAGGACGGATCGAAATGATACGAAACTTTTACAGATCATTTATATATTTTAGGTAGGAAGGTTTTGATGGAAATCCATGCAAAAATTAATCTGAGAATTAGATTCTATGAAACATTTTGAAATGCAAATGTCGGTTAAAAAATCAAAATGTATTATACACTAGTTGATACTAGTTTCGTTCAAAAATCAAATTAAATCGGGGACTGTTTGAAATGATACGAAACTTTCCAGATCATTTATATATGTTAGGTGAGAAGGTTATGATGGAAGTCCCTGCAAAAAATCATTTGAGAATTAGATACTATGAAATGTTTTGAAATGTAAGTTTCGGTCAAAAAATCATAATATATTATACTCTAGTTTATACTAGTTTCGGAAAAAAAAATCAAATTAAATCTAGGACTGTTTGGAACGATACAAAACGTTTATGAACCTTTATATATGTTATAAGGGAAGGTTATGATTGAAGTCCATGCAAAAAATCATCTGAAAATTAGATTCTATGAATCTTTTCGAAATGCAAGTTCTGTTAAAAAAATCATAATATATTATACACTAGTTTCGGTCAAAAAATAAAATTATATCGAGGATTGTTCGAAATGATACGAAACTTATCAGATCATTTAAATATGTTACGAGAGAAGGTTATGATGGAAGTCCATGTGAAAAATCATATGAGAATTAGATTCTATGAAACATTTTGAAATTCAAGTTTCGGTCTAAAAAATCATAATATATTATACACTAATTTACACTATTTTTCGGTCAAAAATCAAATTAAATTGGGGGACTGTTTGAAATGATACGAAACATTTTCAGAACATTTATATATGTTAGGCAGGAAGGTTATGATGGAAGTACAGGCAAAAAATCAATTTAGAATTAGATTCTATAAAATGTTTTGAAAAGCAAGTTTCGATCAAAAAATCATAATATGTTATACACTAGATTATACTAGTTTCGGGCAAAAAATCAAATGAAATTTAGGACTGTTCGAAATAATACGAAACTTTTATGAACATTTATATATGTTATAAGGGAAGGTTATGATGGAAGTCCAAGCAAAAAATCACCTGAATATTAGATTCTATGAAACTTTTGGAAATGCAAGTTTCGGTCAAAAAACCATAATATATGATACACTAGTTTCGGTTAAAAAATAAAATTAACTTGAGGACGGATCGAAATGATACGAAACTTTTCAGATCATTTATATATTTTAGGTAGGAAGGTTTTGATGGAAATCCATGCAAAAAATAATCTGAGAATTAGATTCTATGAAACATTTTGAAATGCAAATGTCGGTTAAAAAATCAAAATGTATTATACACTAGTTGATACTAGTTTCGTTCAAAAATCAAATTAAATCGGGGACTGTTTGAAATGATACGAAACTTTCCAGATCATTTATATATGTTAGGTGGGAAGTTATGATGGAAGTCCCTGCAAAAAATCATTTGAGAATTAGATACTATGAAATGTTTTGAAATGCAAGTTTCGGTCAAAAAATCATAATATATTATACTCTAGTTTATAC
This sequence comes from Lathyrus aphaca, assembly GCA_963966055.1. Taxonomy (NCBI): domain Eukaryota; kingdom Viridiplantae; phylum Streptophyta; class Magnoliopsida; order Fabales; family Fabaceae; genus Lathyrus; species Lathyrus aphaca. The sequence continues at coordinate 27,064,764 of OZ014523.1, read as the reverse complement.
TAGTTTCGGAAAAAAAATCAAATTAAATCTAGGACTGTTTGGAACGATACAAAACTTTTATGAACCTTTATATATGTTATAAGGGAAGGTTATGATTGAAGTCCATGCAAAAAATCATATGAAAATTAGATTCTATGAATCTTTTCGAAATGCAAGTTCTGTTAAAAAAAATCATAATATATTATACACTAGTTTCGGTCAAAAAATAAAATTATATCGAGGATTGTTCGAAATGATACGAAACTTATCAGATCATTTAAACATGTTACGAGAGAAGGTTATGATGGAAGTCCATGCGAAAAATCATATGAGAATTAGATTCTATGAAACATTTTGAAATTCAAGTTTCGGTCTAAAAAATCATAATGTATTATACACTAATTTACACTATTTTTCGGTCAAAAATCAAATTAAATTGGGGGACTGTTTGAAATGATACGAAACGTTTTCAGAACATTTATATATGTTAGGCAGGAAGGTTATGATGGAAGTACAGGCAAAAAATCAATTTAGAATTAGATTCTATAAAATGTTTTGAAAAGCAAGTTTCGATCAAAAAATCATAATATGTTATACACTAGATTATACTAGTTTCGGGCAAAAAATCAAATTAAATTTAGGACTATTCGAAATAATACGAAACTTTTATGAACATTTATATATGTTATAAGGGAAGGTTATGATGGAAGTCCAAACAAAAAATCATCTGAATATTAGATTCTATGAAACTTTTGGAAATGCAAGTTTCGGTCAAAAAATCATAATATATGATACACTAGTTTCGGTTAAAAAATCAAATTAACTTGAGGACGGATCGAAATGATACGAAACTTTTCAGATCATTTATATATTTTAGGTAGGAAGGTTTTGATGGAAATCCATGCAAAAAATAATCTGAGAATTAGATTCTATGAAACATTTTGAAATGGAAATGTCGGTTAAAAAATCATAATGTATTATACACTAGTTGATACTAGTTTCGGTCAAAAAATCAAATTAAATCGTTGATTGTTCGAAATGATACGAAACTTATCAGATCATTTAAACATGTTACGAGGGAAGGTTATGATGGAAGTCCATGCGAAAAATTATATGAGAATTAGATTTTATGAAACATTTTGAAATTCAAGTTTCGGTCTAAAAAATCATAATGTATTATACACTAATTTACACTATTTTTCGGTCAAAAATCAAATTAAATTGGGGGACTGTTTGAAATAATACAAAACTTTTTCAGAACATTTATATATGTTAGTCCGGAAGGTTATGATGGAAGTACAGGCAAAAAATAAAATTTAGAATTAGATTCTATAAAACGTTTTGAAAAGCATGTTTCGGTCAAAAAATCATAATATGTTAAAACTAGTTTATACTAGTTTCGGCCAAAAAATCACATTAAATTTAGGACTGTTCGAAATAATACGAAACTTTTATGAACATTTATATATGTTATAAGGGAAGGTTATGATGGAAGTCCAAGCAAAAAATCATCTGAATATTAGATTCTATGAAACTTTTGGAAATGCAAGTTTCGGTCAAAAAATCATAATATATGATACACTAGTTTCGGTTAAAAAATCAAACTAAATTGAGGACGGATCGAAATGATACGAAACTTTTCAGATCATTTATATATTTTAGGTAGGAAGGTTTTGATGGAAATCCATGCAAAAAATAATCTGAGAATTAGATTCTATGAAACATTTTGAAATGGAAATGTCGGTTAAAAATCATAATGTATTATACACTATTTGATACTAGTTTCGGTCAAAAAATCAAATTAAATTGTTGATTGTTCGAAATGATACGAAACTTATCAGATCATTTAAACATGTTACGAGGGAAGGTTATGATGGAAGTCCATGCGAAAAATCATATGAGAATTAGATTCTATGAAACATTTTGAAATTCAAGTTTCGGTCTAAAAAATCATAATGTATTATACACTAATTTACACTATTTTTCGGTCAAAAATCAAATTAAATTGGGGGACTGTTTGAAATGATACAAAACTTTTTCAGAACATTTATATATGTTAGTCCGGAAGGTTATGGTGGAAGTACAGGCAAAAAATCAATTTAGAATAAGATTCTATAAAACGTTTTGAAAAGCATGTTTCGGTCAAAAACTCATAATATGTTAAAACTAGTTTATACTAGTTTCGGGCAAAAAATCACATTAAATTTAGGACTGTTCGAAATAATACGAAACTTTTATGAACATTTATATATGTTATAAGGGAAGGTTATGATGGAAGTCCAAGCAAAAAATCATCTGAATATTAGATTCTATGAAACTTTTGGAAATGCATGTTTCGGTCAAAAAATCATAATATATGATACACTAGTTTCGGTTAAAAAATCAAACTAAATTGAGGACGGATCGAAATGATACGAAACTTTTCAGATCATTTATATATTTTAGGTAGGAAGGTTTTTGATGGAAATCCATGCAAAAAATAATCTGAGAATTAGATTCTATGAAACATTTTGAAATGGAAATGTCGGTTAAAAAATCATAATGTATTATACACTAGTTGATACTAGTTTCGTTCAAAAATCAAATTAAATCGGGGACTGTTTGAAATGATACGAAACTTTCTAGATCATTTATATATGTTAGGTGGGAAGGTTATGATGGAAGTCCCTACAAAAAATCATATGAGAATTAGATTCTATGAAACATTTTGAAATTCAAGTTTCGGTCTAAAAAATCATAATGTATTATACACTAATTTACACTATTTTTAGGTCAAAAATCAAATTAAATTGGGGGACTGTTTGAAATGATACAAAACTTTTTCATAACATTTATATATGTTAGTCCGGAAGGTTATGATGGAAGTACAGGCAAAAAATCAATTTAGAATTAGATTCTATAAAACGTTTTGAAAAGCATGTTTCGGTCAAAAAATCATAATATGTTAAAACTAGTTTATACTAGTTTCGGGCAAAAAATCACATTAAATTTAGGACTGTTCGAAATAATACGAAACTTTTATGAACATTTATATATGTTATAAGGGAAGGTTATGATGGAAGTCCAAGCAAAAAATCACCTGAATATTAGATTCTATGAAACTTTTGGAAATGCAAGTTTCGGTCAAAAAATCATAATATATGATACACTAGTTTCGGTTAAAAAATCAAACTAAATTGAGGACGGATCGAAATGATACGAAACTTTTCAGATCATTTATATATTTTAGGTAGGAAGGTTTTGATGGAAATCCATGCAAAAAATAACCTGAGAATTAGATTCTATGAAACATTTTGAAATGGAAATGTCGGTTAAAAAATCATAATGTATTATACACTAGTTGATACTAGTTTCGTTCAAAAATCAAATTAAATCGGGGACTGTTTGAAATGATACGAAACTTTCTAGATCATTTATATATGTTAGGTGGGAAGGTTATGATGGAAGTCCCTGCAAAAAATCATTTGAGAATTAGATACTTTGAAACGTTTTGAAATGCAAGTTTCGGTCAAAAAATCATAATATATTATACTCTAGTTTATACTAGTTTCGGAAAAAAAAAATCAAATTAAATCTAGGACTGTTTGGAACGATACAAAACTTTTATGAACATTTATATATGTTATAAGGGAAGGTTATGATTGAAGTCCATGCAAAAAATCATCTAAAAATTAGATTTTATGAATCTTATATATATTATACACTAGTTTCGGTAAAAAAAATCGAATTAAATCAAGGACTGTTCAAAATGATATGAAACTTTTCAGATCATTTATATATGTTAGATAGGAAGGTTATGATGGAATTCCATGCAAAAAATCATCTGAGAATTAGATTTTACGAAACATTTTGAAATGCAAGTTTCGTTTAAAAAATCATAATGTATTATAGACTAGTTTATACTAGTTTTTATAAAAAATCAAATTAAATCGTTGATTGTTCGAAATGATAAGAAACTTTTCGGATCATTTATATATGTTAGGAGGGAAGGTTATATGGTTGTCCATGCAAAAAAATCATTTGAGAATTAGATTCTTTAAAACATTTAGAAATGCAAGTTTCGGTCAAAAAATCATAATATATTATACACTAGTTTATACTAGTTTTGGTAAATAAATCAAATTAAATCTAGGACTGTTCAAAATGATACAAAACTTTTTTGAACATTCATATATCTTACAAGGGAAGGTTATGATTAATGTCCATGCAAAAAATCATCTGAAAATTATATTCTATGAATCTTTTTGAAATGCAAGTTTTGGTCAAAAAATCATAATATATTATACACTAGTTTCGGTCAAAAAAATCAAATTAAATCGAGTATTGTTAGAAATGATACGAAACTTTTTAGATTATTTATATATGTTACGAGGGAAGGTTATGATGGAAGTTCATGCCAAAAATAATATAAGAATTAGATTCTATGAAACATTTTGAAATGCAAGTTTCGGTCAAAAAATAATAATATATTATACATTAGTTTATACTAGTTCTAGTAACAAAATCAAATTAAATCTAGGACTGTTCAAAATGATAAGAATCTTTTCTGAACATTTATATATGTTACCAGGGAAGTTTATGATTAAAGTCCATGCAAAAAACCATCTGAAAATTATATTCTATGAATCTTTTTGAAATGCAAGTTTCGGTCAAAAAATCATAATATATATTATACACTAGTTTCGGTCACATAATCAAATTAAATCGAGGACTGTTTGAAATGATACGAATCTTTTTAAATCATTTATATATGTTACGAGGGAAGGTTATGATGGAAGTCCATGCAAAAAATCATCTAAGAATTAGATTCTATGAAACATTTTGAAATGCATGTTTCGGTCAAAAAATCATAATATATTATACACTAGTTTATACTAGTTTTAGTAACAAAATCAAATTAAATCTAGGACTGTTCAAAATGATAAGAAACTTTTCTGAACATTTATATATGTTACAAGGGAACGTTATGATTAAAGTCCATGCAAAAAATCATCTGGAAAAAATATATTCTGTGAATCTTTTTGAAATACAAGTTTCGGACAAATAATCATAATATATTATACACTAGTTTCGGTCAAAAAATCAAATTAAATCTAGGACTGTTTGAAATGATACGAAACTCTTTATATCATTTATATATGTTACGAGGAAAGGTTATCATGCTAGTCCATGCAAAAAATCATATATGAATTAGATTCTATGAAACATTTTGAAATGCATGTTTCGGTCAAAAAATCACAATATATTATACACTAGTTTGTACTAGTTTCAGTAAAAAAATCAAATTAAATCCAGGACTATTCGAAATGATACGAAACTTTTATGGACATTCATATATGTTATAAGGGAAAGTTATGATGCATGTCCATGCAAAAAATCATCTGAAAATTAGATCAATGAATCTTTTCGAAATGCAAGTTTCGTTCAAAAAATAATAATATATTATACACTAGTTTCGGTTAAAAAAATCAAATTAGATCAAGGATTGTTCAAAATGATATGAAACTTTTCAGATCATTTATATATGTTAGGTAGGAAGGTTATGATTGAATTCCATGCAAAAAATCATCTGAGAATTAGATTTTACGAAACATTTTGAAATGCAAGTTTTGTTTAAAAAATCATAATGTATTATAGACTAGTTTATACTAGTTTTGGTAAAAAAAATCATATTAAATCGTTGATTGTTCGAAATGATAAGAAACTTTTCTGATCATTTATATATGTTAGCAGGGAAGGTTATGATGGAAGACCATGCAAAAATTCATTTGAGAATTAGATTCTTTTAAATATTTTGAAATACAAGTTTCAGTCAAAAAATTATAATATATTATACACTAGTTTATACTTGGTAACAAATTCAAATTAAATTTAGGACTGTTCAAAATGATACAACACTTTTTTGAACATTCATATATATTACAAGGGAAGGTTATGATTAATGTCCATGCAAAAAATCATCTGAAAATTATATTCTATGAATCTTTTTGAAATGCAAGTTTTGTTCAAAAAATCATAATATATTATACACTAGTTTCGGTCAAAAAATCAAATTAAATCGAGTATTGTTTGAAATGATACGAAACTTTTTAGATCATTTATATATGTTACGAGGGAAGGTTATGATGGAAGTCCATGCAAAAAATAATATAAGAATTAGATTCTATGAAACATTTTGAAATGTAAGTTTCGGTCAAAAAATAATAATATATTATACATTAGTTTATACTAGTTTTGGTAACAAAATAAAATTAAATCTAGGACTGTTCAAAATGATAAGAATCTTTTCTGAACATTTATATATGTTACAAGGGAAGTTTATGATTAAAGTCCATGCAAAAAATCATCTGAAAATTTTATTCTATGAATCTTTTTGAAATGCAAGTTTCGGTTAAAAAAATCATTATATATATTATACACTAGTTTCGGTAACATAATCAAATTAAATCGAGGACTGTTTGAAATGATACGAAACTTTTTAGATCATTTATATATGTTACGAGGGAAGGTTATGATGGAAGTGTAACTCCTCAATTTTAATATTTATTTTTATGAAATAAATATAAATAAAGATAATGGAATATTTGGATTATAATTGGAGAGAAATGTTTTATGAGAATAATAATAATATAATAATGTGTACTATTATAATATTGTTATTATTTAAATAAAATAAAAGAAAAGAGTTAGTTAGAGGTTTAAGGGGCAAAGGTGGAATTGTTTGTTTTATGTGAGTGGGAATAGGGATACAGACCTCATTCATCGTATTTTGACGAAGAAAAGGGGGCTCTGGAGAAAAGGGAAAGGAGAGGAGCAATCAAGGATCGTAAAGCTTCAAGATCAAGGCTTTGCAAAGAATTCGTCAAATTCAAGGTAAGGGGGGAGAAAAGGTTTTATATGGGTGACCTAACATAGGAGGGTAATTGGGAGGTCCTTACTCCCTTAGGTTTATGATTGAATTTAATGAAATTATGATATGTTGGTGATAGATTGATGAATTGATGAAATAATATTGAATTGTTGCAGAATATGATCTTATATTGAGTGGTGATAATATATTTGATGGTGTATGTATGGTATTGAGAGATTTGGCATATGAATGTTAGGAAGTTAGAGTGAGTGAGGAAGAGGATTAAACCTCATAATTTCCCTAATTCAATCATGGAAAGTTTAATAATAACACAAGTTGATGTTATAGGCATAAATGGATAATAAACATGTGATTTGGTTTGTTTTGAGTGTTAAATTCGATTTAGAATGATTGGGGTTCGTGCAGGTGAGAAAAAAGGAAGAAATTGGGACTTTTGGAAAAATTGGATTTTTGGGGTACAAGTGCCCTGACACGGGCCGTGTCCCATGACACGGGCCGTGTCCCATGACACGGGCCATGTCCCATGACACGAGCGGCCGTGTCAGGCTACGGGAAATATATTAAAAAGTGGAATTTTGGGAAGTTGGCTTCAGGAGGCCTGACACGGGCCGTGTCAGGCGACACGGGTGGCCGTGTCAGCCCCCTATAGGATTGGGATTTTGGGGGCGTGTCCCCAGGCCACCTGACACGGGCCGTGTCAGGGGACACGGGAGGCCGTGTCAGGCCACTGTATTTTTTATATTTTGTTCGTTCTAAGTTGGATTCGAGTTATTCTTTTGGTTTAGACTCATATAAGTAAGCTAAGACATTGAGAGTAATGTTAGCAGCAATTATAGAACCCGACGACTAATAATAATGAGGGTGTGTGTTAGGTGATTGTTGTGGATAGTATGACTTTATTAATGTTTCGATTAGAAGTAGGGATGATGGAAAGGTCTATTATAAGTTTGGTATAAATTATATGAAGGAATGGTTGATAACCGATGAGGATCGTAAAGCATGATGTGTTCATGTATGTTATGATATGGTATGTGTTGTTGTGTCTGCATGCGCATACATTTGATGGAATAATCATGTCGTGGATGTGATTATTCGGGATTCGTTGAGAATCGTGGTTGCATGGATGATCATGTCTTGTTGGAGACGTTAACGATGCATTCGGGGTTCTATTTGATGAACCGTTATTGTGAGTCGGTACCGCATTTGCAATGTGCATTTGAGTCACACTGCATCATGATAATTGTTTTATTGTGGATTATGTGTTAATAGGTGTGAATTACTTCCTCATATATGTTATTTGCCCCGCTATTATATGAAACTGTTTCTCACCCCCTTTGTTGCGTGTGGTACAACTGTGCTTCTTTGGAAGTACAGGTGTTTCAGGTACTTGAGTAAGCTCGGAGTACAAGTCGTTTAGTCGAGTCGTAGGAGTCGCTCTAATACGTAACGGGAATGGGGATAATTATTGATTTAGTGTAATTGGTTATAATGGTTACGTATCTTATTTTCCTAAAAATTGTAAATTGAGGATATTGATGAATAATGTTGGTTTGCGGCTAGTATGCCATTCATTGAAATAAGAAAAAATTTCCGTTGTAGTATTAATCAATTATAATTTTTGTTGATTTTTGAAAATGTAGCCACTCACTTATATAATAAACTCTGATTTATCTGAAAACCTCTATTATTTTTGAAAATGGGAGAATTGGGTGTTACAGGAAGTCCATGCAAAAAATCATCTAAGAATTAGATTCTATGAAACATTTTAAAATGCATGTTTCGGTCAAAAAATCATAATATATTATACACTAGTTTTTACTAGTTTTAGTAACAAAATCAAATTAAATCTAGGATTGTTCAAAATGATAAGAAACTTTTATGAACATTTATATATGTTACAAGGGAACGTTATGATTAAAGTCCATGCAAAAAATCATCTGAAAATTATATTCTATGAATCTTTTTGAAATGCAAGTTTCGGTCAAAAAATCATAATATATTATACACTAGTTTCGGTCAAAAAATTAAATTAAATCTAGGACTGTTTGAAATGATACGAAACTTTTTATATCATTTATATTTGTTACGAAGGAAGGTTATCATGGAAGTCCATGCAAAAAATCATATAAGAATTAGATTCAATGAAACATTTTGAAATGCAAGTTTCGGTCAAAAAATCATAATATATTATACACTAGTTTGTACTAGTTTCGGTCAAAAAATCAAATTAAATCCAGGACTGTTCGAAATGATACGAAACTTTTATGAACATTCATATATGTTATAAGGGAAAGTTATGATGGATGTCCATGCAAAAAAATCATCTGAAAATTATATCAATGAATCTTGTCGAAATGCAAGTTTCGTTCAAAAAATAATAATATATTATACACTAGTTTCGGTAAAAAAAAATCAAATTAAATCAAGGACTGTTCAAAATGATATGAAACTTTTCAAATCATTTATATATGTTAGGTAGGAAGATTATGATAGAATTCCATGCAAAAAAATCATCTGAGAATTAGATTTTACGAAACATTTTGAAATGCAAGTTTCGTTTAAAAAATCATAATGTATTATAGACTAGTTTATACTAGTTTTGATAAAAAAAATCAAATTAAATCGTTGATTGTTCGAAATGATAAGAAACTTTTCAGATCATTTATATATGTTAGGAGGGAGGGTTATGATGGAATTCTATGCAAAAAATCATTTGAGAATTAGATTCTTTGAAACATTTAGAAATGCAAGTTTCGGTCAAAAAATCATAATATATTATACACTAGTTTATACTAGTTTTGGTAACAAAATCAAATTAAATCTAGGACTGTTCAAAATGATACAAAACATTTTTGAACATTTATATATGTTACAAAGGAAGGTTATGATTAAAGTCCATGCAAAAATTCATCTGAAAATTAATTCTATGAATCTTCTTGAAATGCAAGTTTTGGTCAAAAAATCATAATATATTATACAATAGTTTCGGTCAAAAAAATCAAATTAAATCGAGTACTGTTTGAAATGATACGAAAATTTTTAGATCATTTATATATGTTACGAGGGAAGGTTATGATGGAAGTCCATGCAAAAATTAATATAAGAATTAGATTCTATGAAACATTTTGAAATGCAAGTTTCGGTCAAAAAATAATAATATATTATATATTAATTTATACTAGTTTTGGTAACAAAATCAAATTAAATCTAGGACTGTTCAAAATGATAAGAATCTTTTCTGAACATTTATATATGTTACAAGGGAAATTTATGATTAAAATCCATGCAAAAAATCATCTGAAAATTATATTCTATGAATCTTTTTGAAGTGCATGTTTCGGTCAAAAAATCATAATATATATTATACACTAGTTTCAGTCACATAATCAAATTAAATCGAGGACTGTTTGAAATGATACAAAACTTTTTAGATCATTTATATATGTTATGAGGGAAGGTTATGATGGAAGTCCATGCAAAAAATCATCTAAGAATTAGATTCTATGAAACATTTTTAAATGCATGTTTCGGTCAAAAAATCATAATATATTACACAATAGTTTATACTAGTTTTAGTAACAAAATCAAATTAAATCTAGGATTGTTCAAAATGATAAGAAACTTTTATGAACATTTAAATATGTTACAAGGGAACGTTATGATTAAAGTCCATGCAAAAAATCATCTGAAAATTATATTCTATGAATCTTTTTGAAATGTAAGTTTCGGTCAAAAAATTATATTATATTATACACTAGTTTTAGTCAAAAAATCAAATTAAATCTAGGACTGTTTGAAATGATACAAAACTTTTTATATCAATTAGATTCGATGAAACATTTTAAAATGTAAGTTTCGGTCAAAAAATCATAATATATTATACACTAGTTTGTACTAGTTTCGGTCAAAAAATCAAATTAAATCCAGGACTGTTCGAAATGATACGAAACTTTTATGAAAATTCATATATGGTAAAAGGGAAAGTTATGATGGATGTCCATGCAAAACATCATCTGAAAATTAGATCAATGAATCTTTTCGAAATGCAAGTTTCGTACAAAAAATAATAATATATTATACACTAGTTTCGGTAAAAAAAATCAAATTAAATCAAGGACAGTTCAAAATGATATGAAACTTTTCAGATCATCAATATATGTTAGGTAGGAAGGTTATGATGGAATTCCATGCAAACAATCATCTGAGAATTAGATTTTACGAAACATTTTGAAATGCAAGTTTCGTTTAAAAAATCATAATGTATTATAGACTAGTTTATACTAGTTTTGATTAAAAAAAAATCAAATTAAATCGTTGATTGTTCGAAATGATAAGCAACTTTTCAGATCATTTATATATGTTAGCAGGGAAGGTTATGATGGAAGTCCACGCAAAAAATCATTTGAGAATTAGATTCTTTGAAACATTTTGAAATGCAAGTTTCGGTCAAAAAATCATAATAACTTATACACTAGTTTATACTAGTTTTGCTAACAAAATCAATTAAATCTAGGACTATTCAAAATGATATAAAACTTTTTAAAACATTTATATATGTTACAAGGGAAGGTTATGATTAAAGTCCATGCAAAAAATCATCTGAAAATTATATTCTATGAATCTTTTTGAAATGCAAGTTTTGGTCAAAAAAAATCATAATATATTATACACTAGTTTCGCTCAAAAAAAATCAAATTAAATCGAGTACTGTTTGAAATGATACGAAAATTTTTAGATCATTTATATATGTTATGAGGGAAGGTTATGATGGAAGTCCATGCAAAAAATAATATAAGAATTAGATTCTATGAAACATTTTGAAATGCAAGTTTCGGTCAAAACATAACAATATATTATACATTAGTTTATACTAGTTTTGGTAACAAAATCAAATTTAATCTTGGACTGTTCAAAATGATAAGAATCTTTTCTGCACATTTATATATGTTACAAGGGAAGTTTATGATTAAAGTCCATGCAAAAAATCATCTGAAAATTATATTCTATGAATCTTTTAGAAATGCAAGTTTCGGTCAAAAAATCATAATATATATTATACACTAGTTTCGGTCACATAATCAAATTAAATCTAGGACTGTTTGAAATGATACGAAACTTTTTAGATCATTTATATATGTTATGAGGGAAGGTTGTGATGGAATTCCATGCAAAAAATCATCTAAGAATTAGATTCTAAAAAATATTTTGAAATGCAAGTTTCGGTCAAAAAATCATAATATATTATACACTAGTTTATACTAGTTTTAATAACAAAATCAAATTGAATCGAGGACTGTTCAAAATGATGGAAGTCCATGCAAAAAATCATCTGAAAATTATATTCTATGAATCTTTTTGAAATGCAAGTTTCGGTCAAAAAATCATAAACTAGTTTATATTAGTTTCGGTCAAAAAATCAAATTAAATCTAGGACTGTTCGAAAAGATACGAAACTATTATGAACATTTACATATAATATAAGGGAAGGTTATGATGGAAATCCATGTTAAAATCATCTAAAAATTAGATTCTATAAATCTTTTTGAAATGCAAGTTTCGTTCAAAAAAGAGTAAAATATTATAAACTAGTTTCGGTCAAAAAATCAAATTAAATCGAGGACTATTCGAAATGATACGAAACTTTTCAGACATTTATATATGTTACGAGGGAAGGTTATGATGGAAGTCCATGAAAATATTAACTGAGAATTAGATTCTATGAAACGTTTTGAAATGCAAGTTTCGGTCAAAAAAATCATAATGTATTATACACTAGTTTATACTAGATTCGGTCAAAAATCAAATTAAATCAGGGATTGTTTGTAATGTTACGAAACTTTTCAGATCATTTATATATGTTAGGAGGGAAGGTTATGATGGAAGTCCACGCAAAAAATCATCTGAGAATTAGATTCTATGAAACGTTATGAAATGCAAGTTCTGGTCAAAAAATCATAATATATTATACACTAGTTTATATTAGTTTCGGTCAAAAAATCAAATTAAATCTAGAACTGTTCGAAATGATACGAAACTCTTATGAAAATTATATATGTTATAAGGGAAGGTTATAATGGAAGTCCATGCAAAAAATCATTTAAAATTAGATTCTATGAATCTTTTTGAAATGCAAGTTTCGGTCAAAAAATTATAATATATTATACACTAGTTTCGGTCAAAAAATCAAATTAAATAGAGGACTATTCGAAATGATACGAAACTTTTCAGATCATTTATATGTTAGGAGGGAAGGTTATGATGGAAGTCTACGCAAAAAATCATCTGAGAATTAGATTCTATGAAACATTTTGAAATGCAAGTTTCGGTCTAAAAATCATAATATATTATACACTAGTTTATACTAGTTTCGGTCAAAAAATCAAATTAAATCAAGGATTATTCGAAATGATATGAAACTTTTATGAACATTTATATATAATATAAAGGAAGGTTATGATGGAAATCCGTGTAAAAATCATCTGAAAATTAGATTCTATGAATCTTTTTGAAATGCATGTTTCGGTCAAAAAATAATAAAATATTATACACTAGTTTCGTTCAAAAAATGAAATTGAATCGAGGACCATTCAAAATGATATGAAACTTTTTAGACATTTATATATGTTACGAGGGAAGGTTATGATGGAAGTCCATGAAAAAATCAACTGAGAATTAGATTCTATGAAACGTTTTGAAATGCAAGTTTCGGTCAAAAAATCATAATGTATTATACACTAGTTTATACTAGATTCGGTCAAAAATCAAATTAAATCAGGGATTGTTTGTAATGTTACGAAACTTTTCAGATCATTTATATATGTTAGGAGGGAAGGTTATGATGGAAGTCCACGCAAAAAATCATTTGAGAATTAGATTCTATGGGACATTTTAAAATGCAAGTTTCGGTCAAAAAATCATAATATATTATACACTAGTTCATACTAGTTTCGGCCAAAAAATCAAATTAAATCTAGGAATGTTCGAAATGATACGAAACTTTTATGAACATTATATATGTTATAAGGGAAGGTTATTATGGAAGTCCATGCAAAAAATCATCCGAAAGTTAGATTCTACGAATCTTTTCGAAATGCAAGTTTCGGTCAAAAAAATAATAATATATTATACACTAGTTTCGGTCAAAAAATCAAATTAAATCGAGGACTATTCGAAATGATACGAAACTTTTCAGATCATTTATATATGTTAGGAGGGAAGGTTGTGATGGAAGTTTACGCAAAAAATCATTTGAGAATTAGATTCTATGAAACGTTTTGGAATGCAAGTTTCGGTAAAAAAAATCATAATATATTATACACTAGTTTATACTAGTTTCGGTCAAAAAATCAAATTAAATCAAGGATTATTCGAAATGATATGAAACTTTTATGAACATTTATATTTAATATAAAGGAAGGTTATGATGGAAATCCGTGTAAAAATCATCTGAAAATTAGATTCTATGAATCTTTTTTAAATGCATGTTTCGGTCAAAAAATAATAAAATATTATACACTAGTTTCGGTCAAAAAATTAAATTAAATCGAGGACTATTCGAAATGATACGAAACTTTTCAGACATTTATATATGTTACGAGGGAAGGTTATGATGGAAGTCCATGAAAACATCAACTGAGAATTAGATTCTATGAAACGTTTTGAAATGCAAGTTTCGGTCAAAAAATCATAATGTATTATACACTAGTTTATACTAGATTCGGTCAAAAATTAAATTAAATCAGGGATTGTTTGTAATGTTACGAATCTTTTCAAATCATTTATATATGTTAGGAGGGAAGGTTATGATGGAAGTTCACACAAAAAATCATTTGAGAATTAGATTCTATGGAACATTTTAAAATGCAAGTTTCGGTCAAAAAATCATAATATATTTTACACTAGTTCATACTAGTTTCGGTCAAAAAATCAAATTAAATCTAGGAATGTTCTAAATGATACGAAACTTTTATGAACATTATATATGTTATAAGGGAAGGTTATTATGGAAGTCCATGCAAAAAATCATCTGAAAGTTAGATTCTACGAATCTTTCGAAATGCAAGTTTCGGTCAAAAAAATAATATATTATACACTAGTTTCGGTCAAAAAATCAAATTAAATAGAGGACTATTCGAAATGATACGAAACTTTTCAGATCATTTATATATGTTAGGAGGGAAGGTTATGATGGAAGTCTATGCCAAAAATCATCTGAATATTAGATTCTATGAAACGTTTTGAAATGCAAGTTTCGGTCAAAAAATCATAATATATTTTACACTAGTTTATACTCGTTTCGGTCAAAAAATCAAATTAAATCAAGGTTTATTCGAAATGATATGAAACTTTTATGAACATTTATATTTAATATAAAGGTGGGTTATGATGGAAATCCGTGTAAAAATCATCTGAAAATTAGATTCTATGAATCTTTTTTAAATGCATGTTTCGGTCAAAAAATAATAAAATATTATACACTAGTTTCGGTCAAAAAATCAAATTAAATCGAGGACTATTCGAAATGATACGAAACTTTTCAGACATTTATATATGTTACGAGGGAAGGTTATGATGGAAGTCCATGAAAACATCAACTGAGAATTAGATTCTATGAAACATTTCGAAATGCAAGTTTCGGTCAAAAAATCATAATATATTATACACTAGTTTATACTAGATTCGGTCAAAAATCAAATTAAATCAGGGATTGTTTGTAATGTTATGAAACTTTTCAGATCATTTATATATGTTAGGAGGGAAGGTTATGATGGAAGTCCATTCAAAAAATCATTTGAGAATTAGATTCTATGAAACATTTTGAAATGCAAGTTTCGGTCAAAAAATCATAATATATTATACACTAGTTCAGACTAGTTTCGATCAAAAAATCAAATTAAATCTAGGAATGTTCGAAATGATACGAAACTTTTATGAACATTATATATGTTATAAGGGAAGTTTATTATGGAAGTCCATGCAAAAAATCATCTAAAAGTTAGATTCTACAAATCTTTTCGAAATGCAAGTTTCGGTCAAAAAAATAATAATATATTATACACTAGTTTCGGTCAAAAATTCAAATTAAATCGACGACTATTCAAAATGATACGAAACTTTTCAGATCATTTATATATGTTAGGAGGGAAAGTTATGATGGAAGTCCACGCAAAAAATCATCTGATAATTAGATTTTATGAAACGTTTTGAAATGCATGTTTCGGTCAAAAAATCATAATATATTATACACTAGTTTATACTAGTTTCGGTCAAAAAACCAAATTAAATATAGGACTGTTCGAAAATGATACGAAACTTTTATGAACATTTATGTATAATATAATGGAAGGTTATGATGGAAGTCCGTGTAAAAATCTTCTGAAAATTAGATTCTATGAATCTTTTTGAAATGCAAGTTTCGGTCAAAAAATAATAAAATAGTTTACACTAGTTTCGGTCAAAAAATGAAATTAAATCGAGGACCATTCAAAATGATATGAAACTTTTTAGACATTTATATATGTTACGAGGGAAGGTTATGATGGAAGTCCATGAAAAATTCAACTGAGAATTAGATTCTATGAAACGTTTTGAAATGCAAGTTTCGGTCAAAAAATCATAATGTATTATACACTAGTTTATACTAGATTCGGTCAAAAATTAAATTAAATCAGGGATTGTTTGTAATGTTACGAAACTTTTAAGATCATTTATATATGTTAGGAGGGAAGGTTATGATGGAAGTTCACACAAAAAATCATTTGAGAATTAGATTCTATGGAACATTTTAAAATGCAAGTTTCGGTCAAAAAATCATAATATATTATACACTAGTTCATACTAGTTTCGGTCAAAAAATCAAATTAAATCTAAGAATGTTCGAAATGATACAAAACTTTTATGAACATTATATATGTTATAAGGGAAGGTTATTATGGAAGTCCAAGCAAAAAATCATCCGAAAGTTAGATTCTACGAATCTTTTCGAAATGCAAGTTTCGGTCAAAAAAATAATAATATATTATACACTAGTTTCGGTCAAAAAATCAAATTAAATAGAGGACTATTTGAAATGATACGAAACTTTTCAGATCATTTATATATGTTAGGAGGGAAGGTTATGATGGAAGTCTATGCAAAAAATCATCTGAGAATTAGATTCTAGGAAACATTTTGAAATGCAAGTTTCGGTCAAAAAATCATAATGTATTATACACTAGTTTATACTAGATTCGGTCAAAAATCAAATTAAATCAGGGATTGTTTGTAATGTTACGAAACTTTTCAGATCATTTATATATGTTAGGAGGGAAGGTTATGATGGAAGTCCATACAAAAAATCATTTGAGAATTAGATTCTATGAAACATTTTGAAATGCAAGTTTCGGTCAAAAAATCATAATATATTATGCACTAGTACAGACTAGTTTCGGTCAAAAAATCAAATTAAATCTAGGAATGTTTGAAATGATACGAAACTTTTATGAACATTATATATGTTATAAGGGAAGGTTATTATGGAAGTCCATGCAAAAAATCATCTGAAAGTTAGATTCTACGAATCTTTTCGAAATGCAAGTTTCGGTCAAAAAAATAATAATATATTATACACTAGTTTCGGTCAAAAATTCAAATTAAATCGACGACTATTCGAAATGATACGAAACTTTTCAGATCATTTATATATGTTAGGAGGGAAGGTTATGATGGAAGTCCACGCAAAAAATCATCTGAGAATTAGATTTTATGAAACGTTTTGAAATGCATGTTTATGTCAAAAAATCATAATATATTATACACTAGTTTATACTAGTTTCGGTCAAAAAACCAAATTAAATCTAGGACTGTTCGAAATGATACGAAACTTTTATGAACATTTATGTATAATATAAGGGAAGGTTATGATGGAGGTCCGTGTAAAAATATTCTGAAAATTAGATTCTATGAATCTTTTTGAAATGCAAGTTTCGGTCAAAAAATAATAAAATATTATACACTAGTTTCGGTCAAAAAATCAAATTAAATCGAGGACTATTCAAAATGATACGAAACGTTTTAGACATTTATATATGTTACGAGGGAAGGTTATGATGGAAGTCCATGAAAAAATCAACTGAGAATTAGATTCTATGAAACGTTTTGAAATGCAAGTTTCGGTCAAAAAATCATAATGTATTATACACTAGTTTATACTAGATTCGGTCAAAAATCAAATTAAATCAGGGATTGTTTGTAATGTTACGAAACTTTTCAGATCATTTATATATGTTAGGAGGGAAGGTTATGATGGAAGTCCACGCAAAAAATCATCTGAGAATTAGATTCTATGAAACGTTATGAAATGCAAGTTCTGGTCAAAAAATCATAATATATTATACACTAGTTTATATTAGTTTCGGTCAAAAAATCAAATTAAATCTAGAACTGTTCGAAATGATACGAAACTCTTATGAAAATTATATATGTTATAAGGGAAGGTTATAATGGAAGTCCATGCAAAAAATCATTTAAAATTAGATTCTATGAATCTTTTTGAAATGCAAGTTTCGGTCAAAAAATTATAATATATTATACACTAGTTTCGGTCAAAAAATCAAATTAAATAGAGGACTATTCGAAATGATACGAAACTTTTCAGATCATTTATATGTTAGGAGGGAAGGTTATGATGGAAGTCTACGCAAAAAATCATCTGAGAATTAGATTCTATGAAACATTTTGAAATGCAAGTTTCGGTCTAAAAATCATAATATATTATACACTAGTTTATACTAGTTTCGGTCAAAAAATCAAATTAAATCAAGGATTATTCGAAATGATATGAAACTTTTATGAACATTTATATATAATATAAAGGAAGGTTATGATGGAAATCCGTGTAAAAATCATCTGAAAATTAGATTCTATGAATCTTTTTGAAATGCATGTTTCGGTCAAAAAATAATAAAATATTATACACTAGTTTCGTTCAAAAAATGAAATTGAATCGAGGACCATTCAAAATGATATGAAACTTTTTAGACATTTATATATGTTACGAGGGAAGGTTATGATGGAAGTCCATGAAAAAATCAACTGAGAATTAGATTCTATGAAACGTTTTGAAATGCAAGTTTCGGTCAAAAAATCATAATGTATTATACACTAGTTTATACTAGATTCGGTCAAAAATCAAATTAAATCAGGGATTGTTTGTAATGTTACGAAACTTTTCAGATCATTTATATATGTTAGGAGGGAAGGTTATGATGGAAGTCCACGCAAAAAATCATTTGAGAATTAGATTCTATGGGACATTTTAAAATGCAAGTTTCGGTCAAAAAATCATAATATATTATACACTAGTTCATACTAGTTTCGGCCAAAAAATCAAATTAAATCTAGGAATGTTCGAAATGATACGAAACTTTTATGAACATTATATATGTTATAAGGGAAGGTTATTATGGAAGTCCATGCAAAAAATCATCCGAAAGTTAGATTCTACGAATCTTTTCGAAATGCAAGTTTCGGTCAAAAAAATAATAATATATTATACACTAGTTTCGGTCAAAAAATCAAATTAAATCGAGGACTATTCGAAATGATACGAAACTTTTCAGATCATTTATATATGTTAGGAGGGAAGGTTGTGATGGAAGTTTACGCAAAAAATCATTTGAGAATTAGATTCTATGAAACGTTTTGGAATGCAAGTTTCGGTAAAAAAAATCATAATATATTATACACTAGTTTATACTAGTTTCGGTCAAAAAATCAAATTAAATCAAGGATTATTCGAAATGATATGAAACTTTTATGAACATTTATATTTAATATAAAGGAAGGTTATGATGGAAATCCGTGTAAAAATCATCTGAAAATTAGATTCTATGAATCTTTTTTAAATGCATGTTTCGGTCAAAAAATAATAAAATATTATACACTAGTTTCGGTCAAAAAATTAAATTAAATCGAGGACTATTCGAAATGATACGAAACTTTTCAGACATTTATATATGTTACGAGGGAAGGTTATGATGGAAGTCCATGAAAACATCAACTGAGAATTAGATTCTATGAAACGTTTTGAAATGCAAGTTTCGGTCAAAAAATCATAATGTATTATACACTAGTTTATACTAGATTCGGTCAAAAATTAAATTAAATCAGGGATTGTTTGTAATGTTACGAATCTTTTCAAATCATTTATATATGTTAGGAGGGAAGGTTATGATGGAAGTTCACACAAAAAATCATTTGAGAATTAGATTCTATGGAACATTTTAAAATGCAAGTTTCGGTCAAAAAATCATAATATATTTTACACTAGTTCATACTAGTTTCGGTCAAAAAATCAAATTAAATCTAGGAATGTTCTAAATGATACGAAACTTTTATGAACATTATATATGTTATAAGGGAAGGTTATTATGGAAGTCCATGCAAAAAATCATCTGAAAGTTAGATTCTACGAATCTTTCGAAATGCAAGTTTCGGTCAAAAAAATAATATATTATACACTAGTTTCGGTCAAAAAATCAAATTAAATAGAGGACTATTCGAAATGATACGAAACTTTTCAGATCATTTATATATGTTAGGAGGGAAGGTTATGATGGAAGTCTATGCCAAAAATCATCTGAATATTAGATTCTATGAAACGTTTTGAAATGCAAGTTTCGGTCAAAAAATCATAATATATTTTACACTAGTTTATACTCGTTTCGGTCAAAAAATCAAATTAAATCAAGGTTTATTCGAAATGATATGAAACTTTTATGAACATTTATATTTAATATAAAGGTGGGTTATGATGGAAATCCGTGTAAAAATCATCTGAAAATTAGATTCTATGAATCTTTTTTAAATGCATGTTTCGGTCAAAAAATAATAAAATATTATACACTAGTTTCGGTCAAAAAATCAAATTAAATCGAGGACTATTCGAAATGATACGAAACTTTTCAGACATTTATATATGTTACGAGGGAAGGTTATGATGGAAGTCCATGAAAACATCAACTGAGAATTAGATTCTATGAAACATTTCGAAATGCAAGTTTCGGTCAAAAAATCATAATATATTATACACTAGTTTATACTAGATTCGGTCAAAAATCAAATTAAATCAGGGATTGTTTGTAATGTTATGAAACTTTTCAGATCATTTATATATGTTAGGAGGGAAGGTTATGATGGAAGTCCATTCAAAAAATCATTTGAGAATTAGATTCTATGAAACATTTTGAAATGCAAGTTTCGGTCAAAAAATCATAATATATTATACACTAGTTCAGACTAGTTTCGATCAAAAAATCAAATTAAATCTAGGAATGTTCGAAATGATACGAAACTTTTATGAACATTATATATGTTATAAGGGAAGTTTATTATGGAAGTCCATGCAAAAAATCATCTAAAAGTTAGATTCTACAAATCTTTTCGAAATGCAAGTTTCGGTCAAAAAAATAATAATATATTATACACTAGTTTCGGTCAAAAATTCAAATTAAATCGACGACTATTCAAAATGATACGAAACTTTTCAGATCATTTATATATGTTAGGAGGGAAAGTTATGATGGAAGTCCACGCAAAAAATCATCTGATAATTAGATTTTATGAAACGTTTTGAAATGCATGTTTCGGTCAAAAAATCATAATATATTATACACTAGTTTATACTAGTTTCGGTCAAAAAACCAAATTAAATATAGGACTGTTCGAAAATGATACGAAACTTTTATGAACATTTATGTATAATATAATGGAAGGTTATGATGGAAGTCCGTGTAAAAATCTTCTGAAAATTAGATTCTATGAATCTTTTTGAAATGCAAGTTTCGGTCAAAAAATAATAAAATAGTTTACACTAGTTTCGGTCAAAAAATGAAATTAAATCGAGGACCATTCAAAATGATATGAAACTTTTTAGACATTTATATATGTTACGAGGGAAGGTTATGATGGAAGTCCATGAAAAATTCAACTGAGAATTAGATTTTATGAAACGTTTTGAAATGCAAGTTTCGGTCAAAAAATCATAATGTATTATACACTAGTTTATACTAGATTCGGTCAAAAATTAAATTAAATCAGGGATTGTTTGTAATGTTACGAAACTTTTAAGATCATTTATATATGTTAGGAGGGAAGGTTATGATGGAAGTTCACACAAAAAATCATTTGAGAATTAGATTCTATGGAACATTTTAAAATGCAAGTTTCGGTCAAAAAATCATAATATATTATACACTAGTTCATACTAGTTTCGGTCAAAAAATCAAATTAAATCTAAGAATGTTCGAAATGATACAAAACTTTTATGAACATTATATATGTTATAAGGGAAGGTTATTATGGAAGTCCAAGCAAAAAATCATCCGAAAGTTAGATTCTACGAATCTTTTCGAAATGCAAGTTTCGGTCAAAAAAATAATAATATATTATACACTAGTTTCGGTCAAAAAATCAAATTAAATAGAGGACTATTTGAAATGATACGAAACTTTTCAGATCATTTATATATGTTAGGAGGGAAGGTTATGATGGAAGTCTATGCAAAAAATCATCTGAGAATTAGATTCTATGAAACATTTTGAAATGCAAGTTTCGGTCAAAAAATCATAATGTATTATACACTAGTTTATACTAGATTCGGTCAAAAATCAAATTAAATCAGGGATTGTTTGTAATGTTACGAAACTTTTCAGATCATTTATATATGTTAGGAGGGAAGGTTATGATGGAAGTCCATACAAAAAATCATTTGAGAATTAGATTCTATGAAACATTTTGAAATGCAAGTTTCGGTCAAAAAATCATAATATATTATGCACTAGTACAGACTAGTTTCGGTCAAAAAATCAAATTAAATCTAGGAATGTTTGAAATGATACGAAACTTTTATGAACATTATATATGTTATAAGGGAAGGTTATTATGGAAGTCCATGCAAAAAATCATCTGAAAGTTAGATTCTACGAATCTTTTCGAAATGCAAGTTTCGGTCAAAAAAATAATAATATATTATACACTAGTTTCGGTCAAAAATTCAAATTAAATCGACGACTATTCGAAATGATACGAAACTTTTCAGATCATTTATATATGTTAGGAGGGAAGGTTATGATGGAAGTCCACGCAAAAAATCATCTGAGAATTAGATTTTATGAAACGTTTTGAAATGCATGTTTATGTCAAAAAATCATAATATATTATACACTAGTTTATACTAGTTTCGGTCAAAAAACCAAATTAAATCTAGGACTGTTCGAAATGATACGAAACTTTTATGAACATTTATGTATAATATAAGGGAAGGTTATGATGGAGGTCCGTGTAAAAATATTCTGAAAATTAGATTCTATGAATCTTTTTGAAATGCAAGTTTCGGTCAAAAAATAATAAAATATTATACACTAGTTTCGGTCAAAAAATCAAATTAAATCGAGGACTATTCAAAATGATACGAAACGTTTTAGACATTTATATATGTTACGAGGGAAGGTTATGATGGAAGTCCATGAAAAAATCAACTGAGAATTAGATTCTATGAAACGTTTTGAAATGCAAGTTTCGGTCAAAAAATCATAATGTATTATACACTAGTTTATACTAGATTCGGTCAAAAATCAAATTAAATCAGGGATTGTTTGTAATGTTACGAAACTTTTCAGATCATTTATATATGTTAGGAGGGAAGGTTATGATGGAAGTCCACGAAAAAATCATTTGAGAATTAGATTCTATGGGACATTTTAAAATGGAAGTTTTGGTCAAAAAATCATAATATATTATACACTAGTTCATACTAGTTTGGGCCAAAAAATCAAATTAAATCTAGGAATGTTCGAAATGATACGAAACTTTTATGAACATTATATATGTTATAAGGGAAGGTTATTATGGAAGTCCATGCAAAAAATCATCCGAAAGTTAGATTCTACGAATCTTTTCGAAATGCAAGTTTCGGTTAAAAAAAAAATAATATATTATACACTAGTTTCGGTCATAAAATCAAATTAAATCGAGGACTATTCGAAATGATACGAAAATTTTCAGATCATTTATATATGTTAGGAGGGAAGGTTATGATGGAAGTTTACGCAAAAAATCATCTGAGAATTAGATTCTATGAAACGTTTTGAAATGCAAGTTTCTGTAAAAAAAATCATAATATATTATACACTAGTTTATACTAGTTTCGGTCAAAAAATCAAATTAAATCAAGGATTATTCGAAATGATATGAAACTTTTATGAACATTTATATTTAATATAAAGGAAGGTTATGATGGAAATCCGTGTAAAAATCATCTGATAATTAGATTCTATGAATCTTTTTTAAATGCATGTTTCGGTCAAAAAATAATAAAATATTATATACTAGTTTCGGTCAAAAAATTAAATTAAATCGAGGACTATTCGAAATGATACGAAACTTTTCAGACATTTATATATGTTACGAGGGAAGGTTATGATGGAAGTCCATGAAAACATCAACTGAGAATTAGATTCTATGAAACGTTTTGAAATGCAAGTTTCGGTCAAAAAATCATAATGTATTATACACTAGTTTATACTAGATTCGGTCAAAAATTAAATTAAATCAGGGATTGTTTGTAATGTTACGAAACTTTTCAGATCATTTATATATGTTAGGAGGGAAGGTTATGATGGAAGTTCACACAAAAAATCATTTGAGAATTAGATTTTATGGAACATTTTAAAATGCAAGTTTCGGTAAAAAAATCATAATATATTATACACTAGTTCATACTAGTTTCGGTCAAAAAATCAAATTAAATCTAGGAATGTTCTAAATGATACGAAACTTTTATGAACATTATATATGTTATAAGGGAAGGTTATTATGGAAGTCCATGCAAAAAATAATCTGAAAGTTAGATTCTACGAATCTTTTCGAAATGCATGTTTCGGTCAAAAAAATAATAATATATTATACACTAGTTTCGGTCAAAAAATCAAATTAAATAGAGGACTATTCGAAATGATACGAAACTTTTCAGATCATTTATATATGTTAGGAGGGAAAGTTATGATGGAAGTCCACGCAAAAAATCATCTGATAATTAGATTTTATGAAACGTTTTGAAATGCATGTTTCGGTCAAAAAATCATAATATATTATACACTAGTTTATACTAGTTTCGGTCAAAAAAACAAATTAAATCTAGGACTGTTCGAAATGATACGAAACTTTTATGAACATTTATGTATAATATAATGGAAGGTTATGATGGAAGTCCGTGTAAAAATCTTCTGAAAATTAGATTCTATGAATCTTTTTGAAATGCATGTTTCGGTCAAAAAATAATAAAATATTATACACTAGTTTCGGTCAAAAAATCAAATTAAATCGAGGACTATTCGAAATGATACGAAACTTTTCAGACATTTATATATGTTACGAGGGAAGGTTATGATGGAAGTCCATGAAAACATCAACTGAGAATTAGATTCTATGAAACATTTCGAAATGCAAGTTTCGGTCAAAAAATCATAATATATTATACACTAGTTTATACTAGATTCGGTCAAAAATCAAATTAAATCAGGGATTGTTTGTAATGTTACGAAACTATTTAGATCATTTATATATGTTAGGAGGGAAGGTTATAATGGAAGTCCATACAAAAAATCATTTGAGAATTAGATTCTATGAAACATTTTGAAATGCAAGTTTCGGTCAAAAAATCATAATATATTATACACTAGTTCAGACTAGTTTCGATCAAAAAATCAAATTAAATTTAGGAATGTTCGAAATGATACGAAACTTTTATGAACATTATATATGTTATAAGGGAAGTTTATTATGGAAGTCCATGCAAAAAATTATCTAAAAGTTAGATTCTACGAATCTTTTCGAAATGCAAGTTTCGGTCAAAAAAATAATAATATATTATACACTAGTTTCGGTCAAAAATTCAAATTAAATCGACGACTATTCAAAATGATACGAAACTTTTCAGATCATTTATATATGTTAGGAGGGAAAGTTATGATGGAAGTCCACGCAAAAAATCATCTGATAATTAGATTTTATGAAACGTTTTGAAATGCATGTTTCGGTCAAAAAATCATAATATATTATACACTAGTTTATACTAGTTTCGGTCAAAAAACCAAATTAAATCTAGGACTGTTCGAAATGATACGAAACTTTTATGAACATTTATGTATAATATAATGGAAGGTTATGATGGAAGTCCGTGTAAAAATCTTCTGAAAATTAGATTCTATGAATCTTTTTGAAATGCAAGTTTCTGTCAAAAAATAATAAAATATTTTACACTAGTTTCGGTCAAAAAATGAAATTAAATCGAGGACCATTCAAAATGATATGAAACTTTTTAGACATTTATATATGTTACGAGGGAAGGTTATGACGGAAGTCCATGAAAAAATCAACTGAGAATTAGATTCTATGAAACTTTTTGAAATGCAAGTTTCGGTCAAAAAATCATAATGTATTATACACTAGTTTATACTACATTCGGTCAAAAATCAAATTAAATCATGGATTGTTTGTAATGTTACGAAACTTTTCATATCATTTATATATGTTAGGAGGGAAGGTTATGATGGAAGTCCATACAAAAAATCATTTGAGAATTAGATTCTATGGAACATTTTAAAATGCAAGTTTCGGTCAAAAAATCATAATATATTATACACTAGTTCATACTAGTTTCGGTCAAAAAATCAAATTAAATATTGGAATGTTCGAAATGATACGAAACTTTTATGAACATTATATATGTTATAAGGGAAGGTTATTATGGAAGTCCATGCAAAAAATCATCTGAAAGTTAGATTCTACGAATCTTTTCGAAATGCAAGTTTCGGTCAAAAAAATAATAATATATGATACACTAGTTTCAGTCAAAAATTCAAATTAAATCGAGGACTATTCGAAATAATACGAAACTTTTCAGATCATTTATATATGTTTGGAGGGAAGGTTATGATGGAAGTTTGAGCAAAAAATCATCTGAGAATTAGATTTTATGAAACGTTTTGAAATGCATGTTTCGGTCAAAAAATCATAATATATTATACACTAGTTTATATTAGTTTCGGTTAAAAAACCAAATTAAATATAGGACTGTTCGAAATGATACGAAACTTTTATGAACATTTATGTATAATATAAGGGAAGGTTATGATGGAAGTCCGTGTAAAAATCTTCTGAAAATTAGATTCTTTGAATCTTTTCGAAATTTAAGTTTCGGTCAAAAAATAATAAAATATTATAAACTAGTTTCGGTTCAAAAATCAAATTAAATCGAGGACTATTCGAAATGATACGAAAATTTTCATACATTTATATATGTTACGAAGGAATGTTATGATGGAAGTCCATGAAAATATCAACTGAGAATTAGATTCTATGTAACATTTTGAAATTCAAGTTTCGGTTAAAAAATCATAATGTATTATACACTAGTTAATACTAGTTTCGATCTAAAATCAAATTAAATCAGGGACTGTTCGAAATGATACGAAACTTTTTAGATCATTTATATATGTTAGGAGAGAAGGTTATGATGGAAGTCCATGCAAAAAATAATCTAAGAATTAGATTCTATTAAATTTTTTTAAATTCAAGTTTCGGTCAATAAAATCATAATATATTATATACTAGTTTATACTAGTTTCGGTCAAAAAATCAAATTAAATCTAGGACTGTATGAAATTATACGAAACTTTTATAAACATTTATATATGTTATAAGGGAAGGTTGTGATGGAAGTCCATGCAAAAAATCATCTGAAAATTAGATTCTATGAATCTTTTCGAAGTGCAAGTTTTGTTCAAAAACTAATAATATATTATACACTAGTTTCGGTCAAAATACAAATTAAATTGAGGACTATTCGAAATGATACGAAACTTTTCAGACATTTATATATGTCACGAGGGAAGGTTATGATGAAAGTCCATGCAAAAAATCAACTGAGAATTAGATTCTATGAAACGTTTTAAAATGCAAGTTTCGGTCAAAAAATCATAATGTATTATACACTAGTTTATACTAGTTTCGGTCAAAAATCAAATTAAATTTGGGACTGTTCGAAATGATATGAAACTTTAATGAACACTTTTATATAATATAAGGGAAGGTTATGATGGAAATCCATGTAAAAATCATCTGAAAATTAGATTCTATGAATCTTTTTGAAATTCAAGTTTCGGTCAAAAAATAATAAAATATTATACATTAGTTTCGTTCAAAAAATCAAATTAAATCGAGGACTATTCGAAATGATACGATACTTGTCAAACATTTATATATTTTACGAGCGAAGATTATGATGGAAGTCCATGAAAAAATCAACCGAGAATTAGATTCTATGAAACGTTTTGAAATTTAAGTTTCGGTCAAAAAATCATAATGTATTATACACTAGTTTATACTAGTTTCGGTCAAAAATCAAATTAAATCAGAGACTGTTCGTAATGATACGAAACTTATCAGATCATTTATATATGTTACGAGGGAATGTTATGATGGAAGTTCATGCTAAAAATCAACTAAAAATTAGATTCTATGCAAAAAAATCGACTACTTGAAGCATGCACATTACTAGTCTCTTACAGTGATTTGTTGCACTTGATCTAAAATTTACTTTGACCACTATTATTTGTTGCTAGCTTGACTTACAATTCATGAATAATGTTGGAGACTTGGTCTTCCTATCATGATTGTATTAATATCATAAAAAATGTCTTCCTATCATGATTGTTTATGTTTTATATTTTGTTGAATTAATAACTTCATACTCTGAAAAAAGGCTAAAAGTTTGAAACGAAGATGTTTTTAGAAATATTTATATGAAATTGGTTGAATTTAAAATTCATCAAATCCACAATAAAACTCATTTGGATAGATGCAAAGATAATTTAATAGGTAAAAAAAGAAGGCACAGATAGAATTTGATAAGCCATTGGCAATTGAAGAAGAGTTTCGAATAGGAAATTTTAAGATAAACTATCATATTCAAGGGGATAAAATACTTCTTGTATACTTCCATGCAATTTTCAAAATTAGAAATGTTACTTGAAAGATTTATTTAATTTTGAAAAATGCTAATGATCTTCAAACTCATGATATGACTAATGACAATCTTGAGGAAAGTTAGTTTGAGTTCATTTTTATTAGTAATAATAATAATTGTATTAAGAATGGGCTCATTGAAAATGTTATTATTAATTTATTTTAATATTGTTGTAGTGTTTTGTTTGGGTGATTTAAATTAATTTCTCGATTTGTTTTCATTTGTTAAATTCTATCGATTAATCTCCAAATATAAAAATATTTCATTTTAGTCTTGCATTTTTCATTTACCATTTGTTTTCAATTTCATCATAAAAAATCTAAAAATCATGTATTTAGGGTTTTAGTGTTTTATAGCAAAAATTCAAAAGATCAAAATTCAAAGGTAAAAGAAAAATGAAAAATAATTTTTAATCATGCAAGGTTAATTTTCAACATTAACCAAATAATCTTTCTCTTTAGTGCTAGTCATTTTTTACTTTCACATTTACCCTCATTTTACCATGCCATTTTGGTGATACATTTCTTTTCTTGCATGATGCATTGTGGGTGAGTTAAGGACCAAGTTTTGACAGAATACGTACCTCACTAAAGTTTGTGTTTTCCCATTTTCTATCACTATCCCAAAATCCTTAAAAATTTGTCATTTTCTTACCTAAAACCCTAGTTTTCTATTATTTTTGTATATGTGGGGTTATGTTCTTCTATTATTTTTGTAAATATGGGGTTATGTTCTTGCTCTTATATGTTGTTATACTCTTAAATATGTTGTGTTGTTTCTATTTATGTTATTTATTTGTTTTAACCCTTAAAAACTTCATAACTACATGTTTTGGATGATAACTAATGATATAGAATAATCACACTATGTGATGCTTGTGTTTTAAAATTGCATTCACGTTGTCGTATGGTATCATTTCTTTTTTTTCTTCATGTTTTTGTCCATTTGATTGAATATGATATTGTTTATTCGCTTATTTGTAATTTGCTTGTTATTCAAATATTCACGTGATTGAATTTCATTCGTATTTGAGTTATATTGTGTTCGCATCGGCTATTTAGTATTGTATCATTAAGACCCTTGATTAATTAATAAAATTAGAGTCTTGATCCCTATTAGTGTTCCTTTTTTAGCCTAACAAATTAATATATGTTGTTTCGTCAGTTGCGATTTGAATCAGCAATTAGAACTCTTAGATGGAGATGAAAAGTCATTTAATTCAAATCAAGTGTTATGTATGACTCGAATCATAGACATTGTGAAAATTAAAATTTACCTCTGGATGATTTGAGTAGAATCATGAAATTAATTTGATTCAAATTACAACCTAGTATGACTCAAACCATGTTGTAAATTTGACTCGAATCATAACTCTCATGAAGATAGGATTGGGATCTGCCTAATTTGACTCAAATCATGGATTGAACGCAGGGACGGAACTAATAGGCCTATAACCCCACTTGAATTAAAATTTTAATTTTATTATACTCTTTTCATACTAATAGCAATAATAGTATCCTAGTATATTGCATTAAACACTTATCTCATTGTTAAGAGCGGAAAACTCACGAATGCATAATGCATTATTTATCTAATATATCTAATCTTTTAATAACTAATAAACAATTCAACATATACTTTACTACATCTATCATACCAACCATACTTTATTACATCTATTTGTTTAATTTATATAAATAGTAATAAACAAAAGTATTTTATTTTTGTTTCATTTATTGTAGCAAAAACAAAAGCATTTTTGAGAATTTATAGAAATTCTGAAAAAATTCTTAAAGATCAATAAACAACTATCACAAATTTAATAATTATAAGTCCATCATACATGATACCAAAGTGGAGATTGATTATTTTTATTCTACTGCATTGTTACTAAGTGAAGAGAGATATTATGCAGATCATTTTCCTTTTCGTGATTTTATCCCGAAATAATAGTCTCATATCTAGTATTTCCCCGTTTTTAAATATACTCTAAAATAGTTTACTAAATGATATATTTTTTATTCTATATTCTTAAAATTAAAGAAAAATTAATGATCTATGAAAAATCAGTTGATTTGTGAAGATAAAATATATTGTATAATTATAAATATAAAAAAAAACTATTAATAATTTTAAACTAATTAAAAAATAATAATATATTTTTATAAATAATATTTTATTTTTTAACATAACAAATTCATAAATATTTCCCCCACGATTAAAGATTTCTGGCTTCGTCCCTGATTGAACGTGACTCGAATCACAAGACCTTGCGACTTGAATCGTGATTACTTCTTTACTTGAATCATAGTTTCACAAATCTAATTTTTCACCTTAGATTTAAATAGTTGTTTCTTTTATCTAAAGACAAGTGTGTGAAACTATTTGGGTGAAACCCATAGAGACAAAATTTGTTTTCTCTTCTATTCCAAGCACCTTCAATTTATTCCATGACAGATGCACTTTTTTTTGTTACACATTGTTCTTGTGTAATTTGTTGTTGTCTTGAGCGAAGTTAGAGAGAATGAGTTGATCAATCTTGTAGTATTTATGGTTGATCAAGCTCATGATATCCATCAAGAACAAATACCCATTTATCCATAAATTTAAGAAAATCTTGTGTGTGTGTGTGTGTGTGTGTGTGTGTGTGTGTATGTGTGTGCTTCATTCATCTACATCTAATTCCTTGGATAATACCATGTAAATTAGACTTTATGTGAAATTCCTTGGCAATATTCATCATCTTCATCCTTAGTCTTTTTCCATTGTTGTAGACCTTCATCTCTAAACATTACACCAAAGAAGGGAAAAGACAATGCTTTTTTGTCTTTAATAGCGCTTAAAAACGTTGCCTAAGGTGGCGCTGTTGTAGGTAAAGGCAGCGTTTTTTATCCAAAAGTGTTGCCTTATGTATACTTTAGGCAGCGCTTTACCTTTAAAAGTGTTTTCTAAAGTAGGCCTTTAGCAGTGTTTTTTCCTGAAAAGACGCTTTCTAAAGTGGACCTTTAGCAACACTTTTTATAATCTTTTATGCTTTTAACTGACATCTTTAGGCAGCGCTTTTTTAGGAAAAAGCACTTTCTAATGTCCCGCTTTAGACAGCACTTTTAAAAGTGTTGTCTAATATATTTTTTTATTTCACTATAAGGCAACGCTTTTAATGGAAAGCGTTTTCTATTGTGTACTATAGACAACGCTTTTTCTAAAAAGCGCTTTCTTTTCTTCATGTAAATTTTAAAAACACTTTTTTTAAAATCACATTTTAAGTATTTTTTATTTAAAAGCATTTTATATTCGTTCTTTTTTAGAAATCATATTTTTGGAAATAATTCCATAAACCTGTATAACTCAAGTCTTTGTTTCAAGCACATAGGAATTATATGACATTCAACAAGCCTTTATTTCAACACATAGGCCTTATATTTTAACCAGCGAGCCTTTATTTCAACAAACAAGCCTTTAAACATAGGAATTAGATACCGTTATAATCCAAAATATATACACAAATCCATAATTCTAATAACAATTTATCCACCAATCCATAATTCAACACATAAACCATTTGATATAAATCAACATAAACATGCATCATATATACATCAATCCATAATTCTAATAACAATTTGTCCACTTAGAAATTCTTTAACTTCTAAAGATTCCTAATATACAATAACTTCCAAACCTATACAACAACATTCCATAACTACACAAAAAATTTCGTATCTTATATGATTCTTTTCTCAATAAAGTATTCACACAATTCCTCCTTGATTTCTTCCAACTTATCTTTGGAGTAATGAGCACACTTGTATTCATCAAAGTACCACATAATAAAACATAATATGTATGATTTAGTTAAAAATAATAAATTATATGAAATATCTGATAAATATTAAAATAAATCCTAAGTTATAAATCCATACCATGATTGGAATCTCTATTTGATCCAAATGAAGGATTTCTCTCAAAAACCTCAAAACGAAATTACCACAATCTATAACATTACGCTGACGAGGATACTACAGAGAAAAACAAATAAGAAAATATAGTTGTCTTGTTTTATCAAGTAGCATCCCTATTATAAGCAAAAGTAAGAAAATTAATATACTTCCACTTTGATCCATGAAAGGTTGTTTGTTTTAGATCGTGGTACTCGAGTTTCTCTTTGTGATTGGAATACTTGTAATGTTCTAACAAAATAAAAACATATATTTATAACAATCTCAAAGAAATAATTAAATATACAAATACACATGAATATTTAGAACAATCTCACTTATGTATCAACCATATCTGAATATCTGAATATGTTGTCCAATCACCATCTAATCAATTCAGATAATACATTACTTCTCTTGAAGGATTAATAGCAACCAACAACCAGTGACCACTGTAAAATAAAACAAAAGTTTAGATAGAAATTTTCTACGCAAAAGATCCAAATATTAGAATAAAATTAGAATGAAAATCTAACTCGTTGCCATTATTATAGGTAAAAGACACAAACTTTCTGTACGGATGGCCATAAATCTCTTGACTAAGTGCTCTCTTACTGATTCTCGATCCTTAGCAATTAATTGTGCATTGATACGGGAGGAAGACAAGAAATAGAATATGTTTGACAATTGTTTCCCACGCATCAATTTGTCATACAAGAACCTTACATAAAAACATAATAAACATTAGACAATTTTCATTGAATTGTGTAAATAAATTATTCAACTAATTAAATAATATATTGATCGGCATACCAGATGTATGAATACATAACATCGACGCCTAATTCAAGATGCCAAAAAATCTTATCCATGTCCTTTCTTGCAATTGTTTCGACACATCCTAAATCGAGGTATAGAAGCTCTTTTTCGCCTGGTCCTTGGAAGATCCTTTTTTTGTTGGATACGTTACTAATCTTTTTGATGACTTGTTGTGACTCTTGAGCAGGAACCTAAAAATCATATAAGTTAGGTAAAGTATAAAATCATGAAGCTTTTGAATTCGGATCATAGATTTAACACTTTCCATGTACCTCTTTTTGTGATGCAACATACTCGTTGTGCCGCAAAATTCCCTTATCCTTAGATATGGGTTTTGTATGAGTCTAACATTACCATGTAAAATAAATGTAAGTAATGGTTCAGAATAATTTTCATAATGGTTAAGAATTTACATTTGAATATTAAAATATTTATAATGGTTTTCAACATACCTCATCATCTATGAAAATGAGGTCTGACGACCATGCAACAAACAATCATATTGCATCTCGCAACAATGTTGTCTCTGAAACAACTTCAGGTATTGGTAGAAACACATTCAGCTCAAATGCAATATCAACCAATACTTTCATATATCCAACAGGGAGCGGATTATGGTGAAGTAAATCTCCCAAAGTGTTATGCATTTTTCCCTTGCCAACTATGCGATAAGTCGGTGACGATAAATATAGTTGACAAGATGAAATGCCTTAAACCAATAATAAATGTTAATGTTAATGTGTGTGTGTGTGTGTGTATATATATATATATATATATATATATATATATATATATATATATATATATATATATATATATATATATATATATATATATATATATATATATATGTCAATTAAAATAAATGTGCTAATTTAATTTCATAATAACATATATAATCACCTCGGGAAATTTCTTTTGACAATTGATACTAGCTTTATCACTAGTATCTTTCAACTTTAACCCGCGTTTTTCTTCCATATATCTCTTTTTATCCTTTTACAATTCACGGACTTGCACTTTTAGTTCCTCCAACGATTGCATCACTTCTTGATTTCTAGGATTTTTTTTCTTTGGATGCTTATACAAGGAAGATGGAATCACACCAAATCATTTACCCTCACCCGACTGGAATACTCAGGAACATTTAGTACTCGACTAAGTATGCTCCTGGAATCCTGGTCCTCACCTGTGGTTAAGGATTGAGATAGAGTCTCCTGAAATTCATTTA
This sequence comes from Lathyrus aphaca, assembly GCA_963966055.1. Taxonomy (NCBI): domain Eukaryota; kingdom Viridiplantae; phylum Streptophyta; class Magnoliopsida; order Fabales; family Fabaceae; genus Lathyrus; species Lathyrus aphaca. The sequence goes on along the minus strand of OZ014523.1, from coordinate 27,029,860 downwards.
CATATTGAAAATTATTAGTGGGGATTAAAACATAATTATATGTTAATAAACTTTTGATTTAATTAAAGACAAATTGTTACACTTACACATTCGTCGAAAATATGTTGAACATCTTCCCTAACAACTCCATCCTTGCCCACACGAGAAGTCTTCCACAAAACATGATCCAGAAGAGATGTTTCTTCATTTTTCTCCTCTTATAAATACACATTGATACATATAATAAGACCATCAATTATAACACATTGAGACAATTAATAAGATCATAGCATTTATATATAGCTACCATTTTTTGTTGTAAGCGTGCATATCTCAAACGTCATTTTTTGTATGGATATGCGGGTTTTGATGCTCTTTGGCGATTTATGTCACTCACTTCCTGGATAAACAAGTTTAAGTCATATCAGGTATATAATACAATTAAAAAACATGACATATTAATATTACATGGAAGTTTTCGATTCTTCATTTGGCTTTAAAATTATCTCATTCTTCAGGTGTAATCAAGTCTGCATACTTTGTTGGAAGTTCGGTGTCAACAAACTTTTTATGCTCATCTCTAAGAAAAATGGTTGATAAAAAGATTGAAACCCTCTATTTCTTTTTCCGGCCAATTGAAGACAATACATTTTTTTGCTTGCATCATTGTTAAGATACCTCTACAATAAAACATATGCATAGAGTGTGTTGGTATAAGTAATTTAAAGACATAATCGTCAGCAAAAATCTAACATTAATCATATATGGTATGTACATGTATCTCATTCCATATTGCTTCTTCACCGGCTTTCAACAATGGATTCCTCCAATTATCATTGGTGATTGGAATGTGCTAATAGACAAGTAAACCTACGTAACTTGTCATCATTGCACCATTAGGCTCAATTAGTTGGTTTCCATCACTCCAGTGTACATCAAATTTGATTCTCTTATCTCTTGCACAAATGATTAACTTTACAATAATCATTCCACGTGTAATTTCACTTTCTACATTCTGAGCTTCATTTGCATCATTTGTATCGTGTGAGTCTTCCTAGTTACTATCTGTTCTGGACTGGGCCATGACATTATGCACGGCACGGCCCAATGCTCGTCAGGCCCATGTCCAAACGACCAAGCACGAGGACACGTCAGACGAAGGACCATTCACCCGAGGAACATCTCCTCGACTTTCTAACTACGTGTCGGGCAAAGAGCGTGTTGCCCGTCCCATGGTCTCCGTCCACAAATCATCAACCTACATCGCGGGCACCTAGGTTGTGTCGGGCAGAGCCATAACAGCACCTCACTTACCACGTCACCCAACTCCCCTACATTATCTCCTTAGGGATAGGGGCAGTTGGACCAGGGGGCAGACCTTGGTCTAGGTCTTAACGCTTCTTACGCATCCCCTGGCAGCTCCTCCTTGGGCCTAGCTAATCCAGCCCATTAGGAGCCTTGGCCCAGCGCTGGGGGCCAAATATAAATACCCCTTTCATGGCAAAGGGGCAGGTATTCTAACTCACACTCTGACAACCTTATTCTGTACCTCTTCTGACTTAAGCATTGGAGCACCTTGCAGGTACACCCCCCTCCTCATTTCATTCTCTGGCCCATTCATCAAGACCTTGGAAGGCCCTCCTGATCAGGTAAGATCAGTGGCGCCGTCTGTGGGAACTAGCTATCCCCATCTTCATCAAAAGAGGATCAAAGCTCATTTATTTCTGTCCTTCCAACATGGCCGGAGAACAACCTAGCGAGCGCAGCCGTCCCCTCGTCGACTACACTATGGACGACGGCCTACCATCCCATGAAACAGACGCTCGAGACGGTCGTCCAGCCACCCCGTCTCCAGAGCCCCAAAACAACGGGGATGCCCCTCATGCTCACAACTCAGGGGCAGAGACATTTCATCCCATTCCCGTTCCCGTCGAAGGAGACGGCACAATGATTGCCATGGTAAATGCCCTCAATCAGGCCGGTTCTATGCTCTATCAACAGCACGAACGAATCATGGCCCTCGAAGCCGAGCGCCAAGAGGCCCGACCCCAGCCGGAGAGGAGGACACAGCAACGTTCAGAACCAACAAAGAAGCGAGGACGTCGCTCCCCAGAACCTCACGTCAGTAGGGCACGCGCCCGTCGTGACGGGGGCCGAACAGGAGCATCACCAAGGCACGGGCACAGCCCCGACAACAACGAACTATCTCCCTTAAGGAGCGACGAGGAAGACCTGCACTGTCCCCTATCGCGGGCAATAATGGAAGCTCCGCTCCCCAAAGGCATGGAGAAACCGCCCAATCTGGCTGTATACGACGGGACTACCGATCCCGACGACCACGTCGACAACGTTAACGCGATGCTCGACTACCGCAATGATATAACCGGGCACCTCAAATGCCGACTGTTCTCAACGACCCTCAGGAAAGGGGCCATGGCTTGGTACAAAAGCTTGGCCCCTGAATCCATTACGTCATGGAGAGTCATGAGGTCCATGTTCACCAGGCACTTTACAGCTTCCCGTCGTCACCCCAAGACTGAGGCGACCCTTGAAGCCATAGTGCAGAAGAAGAATGAAACACTGCGCTCGTACATCGAGCGATTCAACCAGGAAGCTGTCGAGGTGGATACCACCGAGCACATGAAGAAGTATCTCCTCGAAAGAGGTCTCTTGCCCGGAAGTGAGCTTAGCAGAGCCGTCGGGATCGAGCCTCCCCGCACCTTGAACGAACTCCTGCATAAGGCCCAGGCCTACATCAGATACGAGGAAAAACAGGTGGCACACAACGCCCGCAGCGGACGTAACGCTGGGGATACCGAGCACTCCAAACGCGAGGACACGAGCATCCCCCGTCGCAACGGGGACAAGCGAAGAGAAGAAAGACCTCGCGAGCTCCGAGAAGGGAGAGGCCCCGCGGGCAGATATAGCGAGTACACCTTACTAACAGCTCCTCGAGAGCGTATCCTTGCAGAATGTATCAACTCTGAATTTAAGCAGGGCAGGGTCAGGTTCCCAAAACCATCTGCGCCAAAGCCCCACACCGACAAATCCAAGTACTGCCGGTTCCACGGAAGTCACGGGCACGTGACCGAAGACTGCGTCCACCTGAAGGATGCAATAGAGATTTTAATCCAAGAGGGGCACCTAAAGCAGTATACGAGGAAGAACGAAGCTCCCAGACATGACGAGCCAGAAAAGAAGAGACCCCGGGAAGAAACACCCCCTGACAACTCTCCTTACCAAGTGGCCCTCTGCGTGTCACGCCCGGAAGATTTCTTCCTCCCCGAACCACTGCCCGAAGGCAGAATCGCTGCACTCAGCCCCTGGGAAGACTTCCCAACCACACTGGTGATATCAGGAGGGGGAATTAACGGGGAAGCCGCTGCCCTCTCCGTCAAACGCAAGTTCGACGAACTCCTACTGACTGCCCCCGAGCAGAAAGCGACATTGACAAAGTACCGGGGAAAATCCAACCCAATATCCTTCTTCCTGGAGGAACTCCCGGGCGGATCCCCGAACTCGGGCATCCCACTATTGATAAGGGCAAAAATGGCCCAGTTCGACGTCCGACGCATCCTGGTCGACCAAGGCAGCTCAGTGGATATCATGTACGTCCATCTCTTTAAGACTCTGAAGCTAGACAAGACCAACTTAGCCCCCTACGTCGGATCAGATCTCCAAGGATTCAACGGAGCAACAACCAGACCGTGGGGATATGTCGAGCTCCTCGTCACTTTCGGCGAACAAGAAACGGCCAGGGAAGTCAAAATCCAATTCCTGGTCGTAGACTGTCCGTCCCTCTACAATTGCATCTTTGGACGCCCGACACTGGCCGAACTCACCGCGGTCCCATCCACCGTCCACCTAAAGATGAAATACTACACCAAATTGGGACGTGTGGTCACCATCCACGGTGACATCGAAGCAGCCCGGCGATGCTACGACGCCGCAGTGAAAGGACAGGCCGTGTTATATATAACATGACAACTATTTAATATTATCGAATGATATAAGTTATAATTTTACTAGTACCTTTTTCAATAATGTCTCTTTCTTTTCTTGGTTGGAATATGTTCTACTCATCTCTTAACAACACGAACGGTTGGGTTGATCCAAATACCCTCATTATGATAATTTTTAATATATGATTCATTCGCTATAATATTTTCACCTTGATCATTTCTAGTAATCGATTCAATCTCAACATAAATATCCCATTGATCTCCAAGGTTTTCATCAATTACTTTGTTAGATAAAAGCACTATGGATCATTTCGTACTTGTCGGATCAGTCACATAGAACACTTGTTTAGCTTGAGAGGCTAGAATAAAAGGCTCATCTTTGTACCCCCACCCTATAAAGATCCACTTGCAAAAATCATGACTTATCCAATCGTATGCCATTATTATTTTCAACCCACTTGCAACCAAATATAGGAATCTAAAACTTCACATAATCAAACATCCAAATGCGCTTGATAACCCCAAAATATAACAGATTTGCAAATTTGGGGTTTAAGTCCTTCACACTTGGAGTGTACATTGCTTCAGCTACCACTGTGACATCACTATTCTGTATAGTACTTTTATCATCTTGTTCTTTGGTATAAAATATGTATCTGTTAATTGTGTATACGCTATAAGAAAACACAACCAAACTTGGACCATATGTTAAACATCTCAAATTTTCTGTTATTGAAGCATGATCTGAATAATACTTTGAATAAATATGATCCTTAAACCAAGGTATAAAACTTTGATTGTGCTCTCGTACTATCCAATTCTCATTTCTATTCGGATTTAAACCTCGGAGAACATCCTTGTGCATTTCAACATATGGCTCAACCTCATTCTAATTGTGCAGAACATACAAATGCATTTGATCTCGTTCGAACCTTGATATTATCATAACTTTATTTCCAATTAATTTTTTCCTTCTTTTTTTCGACAATATGAGATTTGGGGAGTCTAATTGATTGAACATTGGACAGATATTCAGTACAAAACTCAATCGCTTCTTCAACAATGTATCGTTCAGCAATACAACCCTCTGGTCGACTTCTATTTTTCACATACCCTTTTAATATTTTCATATAACATTCATATAAGCTGGTCCACACAATTGTGTCTCTTTCACAAGATGAACAACTAGATGAACCATTATATCAAAAAACGAGGGAGGAAAATACATTTCAAGATCACACAAAGTAATAATTATTTCGTTTTGCAATGTTGGTGATCGCAGGATCGATCACCTTACTGCAAATTGATTTGAAGAAAAAACACAATTTAGTTATTGTGCTTCTTACTTTTTCTGGTAGAATAGAACGTATACCTATTGGTATAAAATGTTCCATTATAACATGGCAATCATGTGTCTTTAAAATATTTAACTTGAGGTCTTTCATAGACACAAGTCTTTTAATATCTGAAGAGTATCCTTCTGGAACTTTAACATTACTTAGAAACTTACAAATACCTTTTTCTCCTTTCTAGATATAGTATAAGCATCAGGTGGTAGATATGTTCGTTTTCCTTTCTTCAAAGGTCCTAATTCAGTTTTTATCCTCATCGCTATCAAGTTCTTTCTTGTTTTAAGGTCATCCTTAGACTTTCCTTGTATATTGAGTAACGAACCAATAACAATATCAAATACATTTTTTCAATATGCATAACATTGAGAAAATGTCTTACATACAACGACTTCCAATATGGTAGTTAAAAAAAATTGACCTCTTCTTCCACCCACTCTTGACAAGTGAATGTGCAAAAGGCCTGCCAAACTGAGTACTCATATCATTCACCTTTTCAAAAATTTGACCATCCACCGTCCACCTAAAGATGAAATACTACACCAAATTGGGACGTGTGGTCACCATCCACGGTGACATCGAAGCAGCCCGGCGATGCTACGACGCCGCAGTGAAAGGACAGGCCGTGGTCAGCACGAAGAGCAACTGCAACAACAAAAAACTCAGGACCGAGGATCCTCCCCGGGGAGTTAACGCCATCGACCTCGACTGTCGCATCGGGCTGGACGAGACCGAAGAGGGGAAGTTCGCCAAGGAACGATCTCTTGAACACCCGGTTCGACCAATCCCCGACGGAGAGTTCGAGCTCATTCCTCTCGGGGACGATCCAGAAAGGACGGTGAAGATAGGTAAGGGACTACCCGAAGAAACAAGAGAAGAACTCGTGACATGCCTCAAGGAGAACTCCGACCTCTTCGCGTGGAATGCCGCAGAAATGCCCGGGCTGGACCCCGAGATCGCGTGTCACAAGCTAGCTTTAGACCGGGCAGCCAAGCCCATAGCACAGCGTAGGCACAAGCAGTCGCCCGAAAAGGCAGAGGCTGCCGAGCGAGCTGTAAAAGACCTCTTAGAGGCAAATTTTATTTCTGAAGCCCAGTACACAACCTGTCTCTCTAATGTAGTCCTCGTTAAGAAAAATAATGGAAAATGGCGTATGTGTGTTGATTATACTGATCTTAATAGGGCTTGCCCGAAAGATGCTTTCCCCCTCCCTAATATAGATATGCTCGTCGATAACTCTGCAGGTTTTAAACTCTTGTCCTTCATGGACGCATATAGTGGATATAACCAGATCCCTATGTCGCCCACAGACAAGAAACACACAGCGTTCATGACCCCAACGGGCAATTACTATTACAACGTGATGCCGTTCGGGCTCAAGAACGCTGGCGCTACGTACCAACGCATGATGAACAAAGTCTTCAAGGATGAAATAGGGGACATGCTCGAAGTATACATGGACGACATGATCGTCAAATCACACGAGGAGGTTACCCATGCTCGACACCTAACAAAGGTATTCGAGCAGGCGAGACAGTGTAAAATGAGGTTCAATCCAGAAAAGTGCACGTTCGGCGTACGGGCAGGAAAGTTCCTCGGTTTCTATCTCACCGAAAGAGGAATAGAGGCCAACCCCGACAAATGTCGGGCATTCTCGGAATTTCCGACCCCGAGGACCAAGAAATCGATCCAGTCACTCAATGGAGTGCTCACCTCACTCTCCCGTTTCATCGCCAAGTCCGCCCAACACGCATTGCCATTCTTCAGACTCCTTCGCAAAGAGGCTACCTTCGACTGGACCGATGAATGCGAGCAAGCATTACTCCATCTAAAGAAGGTTCTGTCCGAACCCCCGGTCTTATCACGACCATTAGAAAAGGAAACCCTATACTTATACCTGTCCGTGGGAACCGAGGCCGTCAGCGCCGTTTTAATAAGAGAAACCGACGAGGGACAAAAGCCCGTCTATTTTACGAGCAAAGCACTCCAAGGCCCCGAGCTCCGATATCAGCAAATCGAAAAGGTCGCCCTGGCCCTCATCAATACAGCGAGGAGACTACGATATTACTTCCTCGCACACACGATAAAGGTGAGGACCGACCAGCCAGTCAAACAGCTGCTCGGGCGTCCGGATATGGCCGGGAGGATGCTCAAGTGGTCACTGGAACTCTCCGAATTCGACATACAATACGAAAGTAGGAAAGCCTTGAAAGCCCAGGCACTCGCCGACTTTGTCGCGGAAATGACCCACTGCCCGACGCCAGCAGAGAGTGCCCACAAATGGACGATCTTCGTCGACGGCGCCTCTAGCACGTCAGGCAGCGGGGCCGGGATCATCCTCGAAAATGAAGAAGGGATCCTGATAGAGGTATCATTAGCACTAGCGTTCCCGACATCGAACAACCAAGCCGAATACGAAGCCTTCCTCGCAGGCCTACGGTTAGCCGAAGACCTGGGAGCAAAAGAGGTAGAGATATCCACTGACTCCCAGCTCGTGGCCTCACAGGTGCGAGGAGAGTACCAAACCAAGAACGACAACCTCCTCGAATACTTGTCCCTTGTCAAAGAAAAACTTGATAAATTTGAAAAGTGGGAAGTTCAACACATACCCCGCGAGCACAACACACGGGCAGACGTTCTCTCGAAACTAGCCAGCACGAGGAAAAAGGGTGGGAATAAATCAGTAATTCAAGAAATCCTTCCTCGACCCAGCATCGACAAACTACCTCCTCCATTCGAGGTCAACGCTATTGGGGATGCCCACTGTTGGATGACACCCATCTACAATTACCTCACACGAGACGAGCTCCCAGCTGACCCGAAAGAGGCAACCACTGTCAAACGACGAGCATGCTCGTACGTACTCCTCGAAGGCAAACTCTACCGGAGAGGGTTCTCCATCCCATTACTTAAATGCGTCGAGGAAGAGAAAGTCCCCGACATACTTGGAGAGATACACCGGGGAATTAACGCTCAACACCTCGGCGGGCGATCGCTAGCACGAAAGGCCCTTCGAGCAGGCTACTACTGGCCGACCATGCAAAGTGATTCAAAGGAGCACGTCAAAAGGTGTGACAAATGCCAACGACACGCCGACATGCACCTCGCGCCCCCGAGCGACCTAAAAACACTATCTTCCCCATGGACCTTCGCGTGGTGGGGCATGGACATCCTCGGACCCTTCGTCACCGGATCATACCAGAATAAATACCTCATCGTCGGGGTGGATTACTTTACCAAATGGATCGAAGCGGAGGCACTGGCTAAAATAACCGCGCAGAACATTCTCCGGTTCTTTAAACGCAACATCCTCGCTCGGTTCGGCATACCCCAGGCACTTGTCACGGATAACGGGACACAGTTCACGGACGGAGGATTCCAAGACTTCGTCGCCAGCCTAGGCACTAAACAGCATTTCACGTCTGTCGAACATCCACAGACGAACGGGCAAGCAGAGGCGGCCAACAGAGTAATCTTACGTGGCCTTAAGCGCAGGCTCGGCGAGGCGAAGAGGGCATGGGTCGAGGAGCTACATAGTGTCCTATGGGCTTACCGCACAACACCACATTCTACCACCGGGGAAACCCCGTTCCGACTGACCTACGGCACCGAAGCAGTCATCCCGGTGGAAATACGGGCACCAACGAGGAGGATAGAGGAACCCCTAGACGAGGAAATGAACGACGAAACCCTTAGAGCCGAACTCGACCTAGTCGAGGAGATTCGTTCCGAAGCAGCCCTTAGGGAAACGACCCTCAAACAAAAAATAGCACTACGCCACGATGCGAAAGTCATAAGAAGAGAGTTCCAGGTCGGCACCCTGGTCCTCAGAAGAAACCAGAAAAACCCAAAGGAGGGCAAACTGGCCGCCAACTGGGAAGGCCCCTACCGCGTCCGCGACAAGACGAGCAACGGGGCCTATTACCTAGAAAACCTACAAGGGGAACAACTCACTCGACCATGGAACGCTGAAAAACTTAGACAATATTACAGCTAGATATACCACGGGGAGACGTGGCTGGTACGACCACACTTCTCGTCTCCAAAAACCCCAGGGAGGAACCGCAAGACCCGGGGAAGAGCCGGGGCCACGTAGCGAACACAACCCTCCCCGACGATTGTGATCTTGATCGAGACTCAACGCCGAAGTACCAGGACAGGCAGGGCACCCAGCTCGCGATGGGAAAGCCCAAGCCTCGAGACCGAGGTTCGAACAACGGACCCGGGCCTCGATCCCAACGGGCACAAACCCGACACTTCATCGGTTCCTTAAACCGAGGAGATTAACTAGGTCGAGTAGAGAGCGAATTCATAAAAACAAAATATCATACATACACGAACACAACGAATGACACCAAAAAAACATTCATATATTAAGAATAAAAACGGCCGAAGCCAAGTACGCCCGAAGGCCATATTACACACGCCCGAAGGCCAAAATATATAACGGGCACGCAGGCCACATAATAAGGCACGCAGGCCATGACAACTAAAACCAAAGAAAAACAAATAAACTAAGACTCCGCTCGGAGCACCTCTTCATCCTCTTCTTCTTCCTCTCCCCCCAGCTCTTCCTCCGCTTCAAACGGGCAGACAATCTCACCATCCCTGACACAGTAGTTATGGGCCGACCCTGCTGTCACCAACCCTGGGTTCAGAAGCCCAAGTTGCTCGACAGCATTGTCGAAACCCTCTTTGAAGCAGGCCACGAGATCTTGGTTGAGAGAGCGGATATGCCCCAGCAGCTCACCGCGCGAACCGAAGGCGCGTTCCTCCTCGGTCTCGTCAGCCAGTGGACGGACCTTTTCCTCAAGAGACTCAACCTGAGCCTGCAGGCCAGCATTGTCCTCGGTCAGCTTCTGATGGTCGGCCACCTGCTCTTCCAAGCTCGCCTTAGCAGCCTTCAACTGGTCCTTCTCCTTCTCTGCCTCCTCCAGCTTCTGGCTCAGCCCTTCCTGCAGCTGATGCTCCTCTTTATAGTCCGACAGGTCCTTAGACAGTTTGTCCCTTTCCGTCCGAACCTGAAGAAGGGCATCTTCCAGCGAGGCAGTGGAGACCGAAGTGTCGGTCAAGACCATAGCCGTCTCCATCACCCGGATGACGGCAGCAATGTCCCTGGCCAGATCTTTCCTCCGGGCACCAGCATCCTGATCCAGAATAGCCTTGGCTTCGGGCGCCGGCACAGCAATCGCCTCCTCGGCCTTGAAGAACGACCGTTCCACGTAGCAAGGAGGTAGCAGATAGCTGCCCGGTCCATTCGGACTTCCTAGTGACGACCTTGTTAGAGTCCCCGCCGGACGCTTCCGTTTGTGGAGGGGAGAGGCCGCTGGCGACGGACTGTCAGGAATATCGATCGGGTTAGACCGAGGAGGAGAGGGAGGAGTCACGCTCGCCACCTGCGAAGGACCGGCCCCAGCGTCACCGGCAGTCTCCAAGACACGGGCCACAGTTTTCTTCTTCTTCTTGGGCACCCGGTCAGGAGCGCCGACCTGATTCGCTAGCTTCAACACCCGATCACGTGTACTGGGCATGGCACCTGCAAAATATTACACACAAACATTAGCGAGCGAAGACATTAACCGAAATAAAAAGCTAAACAAAGTCTGCCTACTCAATAACGCTAGGGCTTCCTCCTCGGTATCACACTCGAGCAGAGCCTTCGTATTAATATAGCGCGTCTCGGTGATTAGTTCCCCGGCCTCATCCAGATAGGGCACGCCCTGTCGATTCGCCCAGAACCCCAAGCTGAAGCTCTGCACGTAATCAACCAACTTCTTATACGCGAGCCTATTCTCTTGGTCGAGCATCGCATATTTGATCCGGTAATGAGCCGTGGAGAGATCGAAATGATCACGCTGCCACCTCAGCGGTATCTTCGACATCAGCGTCTCCTCCCCGTTTGGCTTCCGTTGATAGTAGTATAGAGAGTGAAGGGCAGCACGGGTGATCGGCATCACCACGTACCATCGGTTTTTGAAGTGACGAACAGAATCCTCGTACGTCTTGAACAGGCGCACGGGCTGCTTGAAAGAGACCCAACTGTGACGCCCACGGGAGCCAGACCGCTGGAGATGGAAGACGTGGAAGAAGAGAGCCCGGGTGCAACCAATGCCGAGGAACTGGCAGACTAACTCAAATGCCCGCATAAATGTGAGAGCATTAGGATGCAGTTGGGAGGGCGCCAGCCGAAGCCACTTGAAGACTGACATCTGGAAGGAGTTGAAGGGCAGTCTAATCCCCGCCTCACGGAAAGCAAATTCATACATGGTGAACTGCTTCCCCGGGAAATGATGACAAATGCGATCTTCTTCCTTGGGGGCGCAGCAGTACCAGTTTGGTGGATCCTCCCGGCTTATGTTCTCGACCATAGCGTAAGCAGTGATGGCCTCGTCGCAGAAGTCTGATTCCTCCTCCAAAGGCTCGTCCGCAACCCACGAGAAGTCAGCCTGCCCGGAAGAGGAGGCGTGTTCGGTACCATCTCGGACACTCCCATCCCCGACCGGGAGACGAGCGATTGTCGCATCTTCGGTCGAGGACCCGGAATCTTCCCTCCTCGGTCGTAAACGCCCGGTAGCACCTGAAACGCAGACAGAAAGAGTGAATTCGACGTCATATCAAATCCACCCTTCCACCGCAGGTCAAGTGAAAGGGCGTAGCGGCGACGGACACTAACTGTGCTCAACTCATTGACACGCGCATTCTATGGAGGCCGGGCAGAAACTTCATACAGCCTATGCAAATATTGCCCGGCATATGAAATTTATGCCCGGTACAGTATGATCCTAACCCTATTTTCTACCATCTACTGTACATCTACAGTCCACTACATTATTCCTAAGTTAAACCTAACCACATTTCTACAAAGATAACATGCATTTGACGGAAAACAACAAGGAAAAACAGTGGATCACAGAGAGAAAATCATACCTGACATAGTTAAGTTGAAAAGGGTACGGTGGCGCACGAGCAGCAGACGGTGGTTCAGATAGGAGGACGGGCGGAGACGGCGGTTCAGACGGTTGAGCGAGCAAACAAGAGAGGATGTGGAGAACTCCGGTGAACGTATGAGCGAAAAAAGTAGAAATGAAGTTACTCAACCCCTTTTTATAGTGCCTGGCGCGTGGACCAACGCGCTAGGTCATCATTACCTACCCTGCCTACGCCGTCTTTGCACACTAAACGAAGCGACACCATTAAGTCTGAGACACGTCTCTCCAAAATAAGAGACTGAAACGACCCGGGCACCTATCCGTCTCCCCGACTCACCCAGACGCCACATCCCCGCGTCACGCCCTCGTCTGCCACAAGGAAGGTGCAGACCAACCGATCACCTCCATCCCCGACATTCCCGGCGAAAGGATCAGTCATGAACAAGTCTGTTACAACCCCATCTGCCGAACGATCACACTTCCCCGTCAGCTCGGGGAACCCGTAGTTGAAACATAAGTCATCGCTCTGGCTCAGAGACTCGACTTGGGGGGCTCCTGTTCTGGACTGGGCCATGACATTATGCACGGCACGGCCCAATGCTCGTCAGGCCCATGTCCAAACGACCAAGCACGAGGACACGTCAGGCGAAGGACCATTCACCCGAGGAACATCTCCTCGACTTTCTAACTACGTGTCGGGCAAAGAGCGTGTTGCCCGTCCCATGGTCTCCGTCCACAAATCATCAACCTACATCGCGGGCACCTAGGTTGTGTCGGGCAGAGCCATAACAGCACCTCACTTACCACGTCACCCAACTCCCCTACATTATCTCCTTAGGGATAGGGGCAGTTGGACCAGGGGGCAGACCTTGGTCTAGGTCTTAACGCTTCTTACGCATCCCCTGGCAGCTCCTCCTTGGGCCTAGCTAATCCAGCCCATTAGGAGCCTTGGCCCAGCGCTGGGGGCTCAATATAAATACCCCTTTCATGGCAAAGGGGCAGGTATTCTAACTCACACTCTGACAACCTTATTCTGTACCTCTTCTGACTTAAGCATTGGAGCACCTTGCAGGTACACCCCCCTCCTCATTTCATTCTCTGGCCCATTCATCAAGACCTTGGAAGGCCCTCCTGATCAGGTAAGATCACTATCCATTTGACTTGTAATAAAGAAAAAAATAAAAATAAAATGAAAAATATAAAAATACATAATCCATTGAATATATATATATATATATATATATATATATATATATATATATAACATGACAACTATTTAATATTATCGAATGATATAAGTTATAATTTTACTAGTACCTTTTTCAATAATGTCTCTTTCTTTTCTTGGTTGGAATATGTTCTACTCATCTCTTAACAACACGAACGGTTGGATTGATCCAAATACCCTCATTATGATAATTTTTAATATATGATTCATTCGCTATAATATTTTCACCTTGATCATTTCTAGTAATCGATTCAATCTCAACATAAATATCCCATTGATCTCCAAGGTTTTCATCAATTACTTTGTTAGATAAAAGCACTATGGATCATTTCGTACTTGTCGGATCAGTCACATAGAACACTTGTTTAGCTTGAGAGGCTAGAATAAAAGGCTCATCTTTGTACCCCCACCCTATAAAGATCCACTTGCAAAAATCATGACTTATCCAATCGTATGCCATTATTATTTTCAACCCACTTGCAACCAAATATAGGAATCTAAAACTTCACATAATCAAACATCCAAATGCGCTTGATAACCCCAAAATATAACAGATTTGCAAATTTGGGGTTTAAGTCCTTCACACTTGGAGTGTACATTGCTTCAGCTACCACTGTGACATCACTATTCTGTATAGTACTTTTATCATCTTGTTCTTTGGTATAAAATATGTATCTGTTAATTGTGTATACGCTATAAGAAAACACAACCAAACTTGGACCATATGTTAAACATCTCAAATTTTCTGTTATTGAAGCATGATCTGAATAATACTTTGAATAAATATGATCCTTAAACCAAGGTATAAAACTTTGATTGTGCTCTCGTACTATCCAATTCTCATTTCTATTCGGATTTAAACCTCGGAGAACATCCTTGTGCATTTCAACATATGGCTCAACCTCATTCTAATTGTGCAGAACATACAAATGCATTTGATCTCGTTCGAACCTTGATATTATCATAACTTTATTTCCAATTAATTTTTTCCTTCTTTTTTTCGACAATATGAGATTTGGGGAGTCTAATTGATTGAACATTGGACAGATATTCAGTACAAAACTCAATCGCTTCTTCAACAATGTATCGTTCAGCAATACAACCCTCTGGTCGACTTCTATTTTTCACATACCCTTTTAATATTTTCATATAACATTCATATAAGCTGGTCCACACAATTGTGTCTCTTTCACAAGATGAACAACTAGATGAACCATTATATCAAAAAACGAGGGAGGAAAATACATTTCAAGATCACACAAAGTAATAATTATTTCGTTTTGCAATGTTGGTGATCGCAGGATCGATCACCTTACTGCAAATTGATTTGAAGAAAAAACACAATTTAGTTATTGTGCTTCTTACTTTTTCTGGTAGAATAGAACGTATACCTATTGGTATAAAATGTTCCATTATAACATGGCAATCATGTGTCTTTAAAATATTTAACTTGAGGTCTTTCATAGACACAAGTCTTTTAATATCTGAAGAGTATCCTTCTGGAACTTTAACATTACTTAGAAACTTACAAATACCTTTTTCTCCTTTCTAGATATAGTATAAGCATCAGGTGGTAGATATGTTCGTTTTCCTTTCTTCAAAGGTCCTAATTCAGTTTTTATCCTCATCGCTATCAAGTTCTTTCTTGTTTTAAGGTCATCCTTAGACTTTCCTTGTATATTGAGTAACGAACCAATAACAATATCAAATACATTTTTTCAATATGCATAACATTGAGAAAATGTCTTACATACAACGACTTCCAATATGGTAGTTAAAAAAAATTGACCTCTTCTTCCACCCACTCTTGACAAGTGAATGTGCAAAAGGCCTGCCAAACTGAGTACTCATATCATTTCTCACGATTTAATCCAATTTCTCACGATTTGATTTGAATCGGTTTTTTGGATATCCAAATTAGAAATTATAATTTTATTAATATTATAAAAACACTAATAAATAATAAATTTGATTAATATATAACATATATTATATTAAAAGTTAATATTACAAAATGATAATAATCGGTTATGATTGAAACAAATTAAATAATAAAAATTAATAGATTAAATCAAACTAATAAATAGTATTTTTTTAAAGTATCGTATAATGATAAATTAACATAACATGTTATACTAATAAGGGTTAAATATGTTTATCGTCCCTGTAAATATATCAAACTTCGCTTTTGGTCCTCCTAAAATTTCCGTTCAAAGTTTCATCCTCCTAAAGTTTTTCGTCCCCAAAATTAGTCTTTGACGTCTATTTTAGTTAACAGAGACTGACCTGGCAAGTGAATTGGCAAATCTTTAATATTTTGTTAAGGAGTACAATGTTGATTTGTAATACACGTATGATTGTAGTCCTCATAAAATATTGCCTTAATTTCATTGACATTTCTCACGCTGACTTTCCTTTCCAAGCATTTTCAACTCTTGGTCTCCATCGTTCTTCTTTGTCGCTCTCATAGGTACTCCTTCTCATCTCTTTCACGCACGTTTTGTTATTAATTCGAACTGATTTTGTATTAAATGTTATTCCTTTTTGTAGTTGCAGTGCGTGGAAGGTTGTGGTCCCAAAAACCCTTTTTGGAAGCCTCTGAAAAGGACTACTCCCTCGACAAGAAAAAATAAGGTAGGTTCACTTTCTCTCACTTAGAATCTGATTTATCATATAAATTTGTGGTAGATATAAATGTGTTAACATTTAATTTATGTATTAAAACTGTCTATAAGTATTACATAGTAAAAATAACAAATTTTCAGTTGAATCCATATGAACTTTTATATTTATGTATGAGATAAATGTGTTTTGGAGAAAAATTATTTTAAAAAAATTAATTTTAAGGGGAATTTTAGTAAGTAATATGAATTACGGAAAATAGGAACAAAAAAGGATATGAAATCCTAAATAAAGGATTTCAGCCTAGTATAAAAAACAGAGCTATGAATACTCAATGGTGTGCTAGGAGTTCACTTGCCAATATAAATTGAGGTATGGATAGTAATAATTTGCCAATAATTTTAATTTTGACAGAATCGTTAGGCCATATTTTTTTTCTCGTTAGGCCCATTTTATGAGTAGACTGATTATTTAAAATTTGGGAATTGCTAGATGCACATTATGAATTGCTAGTACACTTTAATGAAAAATCCAAAATATCAATAGATTTTAGATATGCATCTTCGGAAGTATCCAAGAATTTCATTCTTTTTTGACAACACCTCAAATGGCATTTTGCTTGAATGATACAAAAAATATATGCAATATTTATATTTATCTCCAACTTTAATGTTCGTCATTGGTTCCTCTTGAATCTGAAACACAACATTAATACCCATCACTATTGTAAGGTCATATCAATGTGTCCACCGAACCGTGCATCTCAACATCAACAATTTTTTCCTCGTGAAGAATTCATCATAAAATCAATCATAATAATTTAAAATTATATTTCATCATCAACACTCATCAAACAACACAAAACAAATCGATATAGAAAACAATCGAAAATTCGTGTAACAACGACCAAAATTGGTCAAAATAAGGGTTGGCAGTCTACCTTTCAGGCGTGACACCCGTCACCCTAACATATCATCCATCTTCTCACAATCGCATGTCACCACTGACGGTTTGGGCAATAGCGCCCATCAGCTCGTCCCAAAGGGATGTCTTCCCCAGGACCGCGGCAGTTGGCATGTCACGCGGATGACGTTTGTCACTATTGAACAGAACGTGAAAAATATATTTTCCGCCATGGTTGCATCTTCAGATCTCTGATTTTATTTCAAATAACCTCATACGCACATCAATTCATCGAACATGAATAATATAAAATTTAGTTACATCAAGCATCACTGATTTAACACATACCTCATCAATCAAACATGAAATCACCATCATATCTTATCAAATCATCATTTATACTCATGAACATCAAATCACAATTATGCACATAAACCTACATGCGATTCAACTATTAACTTAGCACGAAAACAACATCACATCACAGCAATTTAAAAAGATTTTGCACAAACCATCTCAAGATTCAAAACCCTCAACAATGGAGGAGAAATGATATGAAAAAGGAAATGGGTTAAAAATTCCCCTTTATCCTTCATGCTTAAACACTCATATCACGAACAATGTCGCTACCTCTAATTTGCAAAAAAGATTGAAGTCTTGACTATGGAAAGTCTTCTCTTGCTCTGCTAAGGTTTTCCTCTCAACTCTGTTGACACCTTGTTTCACCAAAAAGCTCAATTTTTCTATTCTCCCTCTCTACTTAAATAAAACCTTATTTTTATTTTATTAATTCCTCTAACTCTCACTAATTTCATTCACTTCTATAATTTAATTAAGAAACTATTTTCTCCCCAAAACCACGTATTCTCACTTTCTACGTTAAATAAAAATAAATAAATATTGATAATTTTTTATTAAAACCTAACCATCCCAATAATACTAATTAAATTAAATTAAAGCACTAAATTCAAATAAAATATTATAAGCAAAACTAAGGTGTAACAACTCTCCCCAATTTAGAGAATTTTTACACTCGAAAATCACCCGAAGAAAACAACCCTGGATAAGACTCCCTCGTCTGGCTCTCCAGCTCTCATGTCACACATCCTCCAACAGGTCCTCCTCACACCACCTTAACCAAATAAATCTTCTTACCTCTCAAGTGTTTCACTTCTTGGTCATCTATTTGTAAGGGTGATGTCTCAAAAGTCAAATTATCTCTCACTTACACATCATCCATTGGAATTACATGGGACTATCCAGAACATACTTACAGAGTTAAGAAATATGAAAGAAGATATATCAAGTCTCATCTAATATACAAAGTCGTTAACTAAATGAAATGTTGAACCAATAATGAATCAAATAAAGGATCTTATAATTTCAAGGTTGAGAAAGAGAGTAAGTGTGAAAACTCTTATGATATTATATATGAGTGATCAATGTATTGTAATAGTATAATAGTACCTTCAAAGATACTAAGGAAACTCGCACTCTCTCACACTCATGCACACACACACATACACGCACATGTGCGCACACACATGCATACACACACACGTGCACAAAATATACACACCCATCACACACACATACACGCACAGAAACACACACACTCATACACGCACACACACATACACGCACACGCACACACACATACACTCACACACACAAACGATCATCCAAAAGTATTTTATGTATGTATCTAGTTTGTTACTAGCTTAGTTAAATTTTTACAAGTGTTATTTACAATATATTTGTCAATTAAAACACTAGGGTTTATAGATTATCTCTCTTGTGGTGCCTCCTAATTGTTTAAGATTGATTAGAAACAATTATTTACGATAAGTTTGAAAACCTTTTATATTTAGCCTACATGATCGATTAAACATAGGTTATAATCAATTATGAGCAATATAAAGCCTATGATTCATTTTTCTTTTTAAAATACATTTTCTCTGATAAATATGGGGTTTCTCCTTCTTTCAAATAACAATAGAATTTAGACTTTTACCATCATTTTCTTTATTTATAATCTTTTCTTCTCTTTTTTAAATTCTTTCACTAAAATTGCCTTAGTGATTTGTGAGTGAAAAACACTTATGGGAGTTTTGGATGTACAAGTGTTCTTGGGTAAGTCTTCTTTATCAAGATTATGATTCTATTATTTTATTTGGTTCATGAGAATGTCCTTGTAAATTGTCTGTTTGGTTCTTAAGATTGTCCTCATAAAATCTTTGTTTAGTTCTTGAGATTAGTCATTAAAATCTCTATTTGGTTTGTGAGCTTAGCCATCAAAAGGTTTATTTGATTTCGGGAAACGTCATGTTAGAATCTCTCATATGTTGTAATAAGGTTCATGTGCATATCTCTCGCAGCACACACAAAAAATGACCACGAGCATTTGCACGCTCAAGATGATAATAGAGTTGTCATTGAAGTTTATTTATTCAAAAAGGTAAGGGAAAATGTCGAAAAAACCTTTAAAGAAAAATAAAATTGTCATCACAATCAAATTCGGGTTTAGAGCCGGTTATGCAAGAGGAAAGTATTAATTCAATTCACATCTGTTGTATTTAATGGGAACCATTTAGTTAGTTTTGTAAATAAAATATTAGATTTTACTTATTTGTTTTCTTCTACTTATTAAAAGTTTTAAAAGAAAATGATTAAAAAAGGTTTTTTTTACTAGGGTGCTAGATCAGATTGTGAGTTTTTCCGTATTCTTAGGTGAAATAAAGAATTCAAAGTTACGTAGTTATGGAAAAAATAAAGATGTTTTTGAATTTTTTATTATAGTGTTTGACGAGACGTTGAATCTCGCTCCTTTTATTTGATTTTTTGTTGAAAAAAAATTATTTGATTCATATTAGGTGAGAAATTATGAGGTATTTGATAAGGTGAATTATTTTTATCAAAAGGAGTATTGAATCTATTAATGATAAAGTGATGCCATGGCAAACTGTATAAGACCATGAATGTTTTGAAAGTTTGGAGTGGTATAATAGAACTCTTCTTACATTAAAAAATAAAATAAAAAATAAAAAAATAAAGATGTTTTTTACGAAGCTCTCCCTATTGTCGAGGTGACTCTACATATGATATTTAATGTATGATACCTTTAGAAGAATAAAAATTATATCTGAATAATTTGTTTAAATATTTTCATACCCTTCAAACCGCTTATTTAATATAATTTTTGTAATTCATCAAATTTTAAATAAAAAAGTCATTTTTGAATAAAAATAAATTCTTCAAAATTCTCCTAACTTAATTTTTTCTATAATTTTCACTCAATCTATGTCTTTTTTCAAAATGATGTGCCTTCCCTTCTCTTCCAACTACTCTACCAAAACTTAAGATTAATGAAAGCATTATTAAGATGTTCTTCTATTATTTAGTAAAAACATTATTAAGATGTTCTTCTATAACTAAAAATTTATGGGCTATATGTTTTTATAACTATTAAAAAATAGTTGGTTGTGAATGAAACTAGGTATTAAAATACGAATATTTAAGATTAATGAAAATTCAAAAAAAAAATGAGGTATATGACGATTAAGTATAGAAATTAAGCTCAAATATATATCTTTCAATTTTCAGATATTTATATAAATAGTTTAAGTCAAATGATAAAATATTGTTTATAATGAACATATTTTTAATTTTTGAAATATTATAACAACAAAAATTATATTTAAATAATTTATCTAAATCATCCAAACCCTTCAATTAATATAATTTTTTAACTATCTAAATTAGAGGAATTTTGATTTTGGCATAAAAATAAATTCTTCAAAACTCTTGTCCACTAAAATTATTCTATTATTTTTACTTAATTAATCACATATTTTCAAAATCCTCTATTCCATTTGCTTCCAACCACTCTAACAAAACTTAAGAGATGGGTAAAGTATGATAGTTAGGTCCACTAGCAAAGAATTTAGAATTGTACGACATCCCTATTATATCATGAAGCATATAATTACATTTTATTACTATAGAAAGTTGATCAATAAACAAACCTCACAAAAGAAACTTTTAGAATGATTCTAATCAAATTAAGTATGGAATTTGATAAATAAAAGTTTGAGTAGCACTTAAGTATTTGTTGTGCACATGCCCGCCAAAAGTTATGTTTGATTCTCAATAATTATTAATTAAACAAATTAAGATGCTAAAGGACCCTCCATCAAAAGTTCTATATCCTATTATACTAGTGTGTCTATATATATATTATTTTTAGTATTCCACAAAAGCTTTTGTGAAACCATAATTTTTTGTAAGGGAAAGAAAATTCCATAATTAGGATCTAAAATCATACTAGTAGTAATTATATATGTAGGACAAGGAGGAATGTCTCAATATTTTATTATGAGTGCATCAATTGAATTAAATGTGTGATTGGTAAATAAATTAAAGTGATAAATAAAAACTTTATTAAGATGTTCATCAATTTACTAAAAATTTATGCACTTATAAAAAAATTTATGACTATTAAATAAGAGTTAGTTGTTCAGTGATGAAATTAGTGCTTCTAATGTGATTATGTATAGGATTGTTTCATTATCGTGATGGTGGTTAGTAATGTAATCGAAACGTAAAAAAATTTGTAACTATTACGAATGGTGTAAATATTATAGTTAGAAGATTGTAATTGGGTTGATGAATGAGAATCTTGCTGATAAAAAAAAGAGAGTTAGTTAACAATAAAATTAGGTAATAAAATGTAGGTTTAAATGGTATATTGGTCCCGGTAAGTTAATTAGTTTTTTATTATGGTTCATGTAATGTATTATATCTCATTTTTTTCTGCGTTTCAATTTCTAAAGTTAAAATTTGTCGGAAAATCCGAAGATTTTCTGCGGATTTTGATTTTAGAAACTAAAACACACGTAAAAAATAAGATATAAATACCCTAACAAAAACTTATTAACCTACCAAGATCAAAAGTGTCTATAAACCTAAAATATAAATATTTAAGATTTAATGAAAATCTAAAGATTAAAGGAGGTGTGAAGACTAAATAAATAAATCAAGTTCAAATATCTTTCAATTTTTAGATATTTAAATAAATAAGGTTTGAGTCAAAATAAACATTGTGCACTATTTTTTTCATATGTATCTATGTATTTGTTTGGAATTTTCTAAAATTTATATTATTTATTTATAATTAATTGTCGTATTATTTACACATTAAACGAATTTTTGCCGATAATATGAAAAACAAATATATAGAGAAAAAGATTAGTGATTCCAATTATAATTTTTACTGTTTTTATAAAATTGCTTTGCAATTCCTAATCTAAGTTTCAATTGGTTGTTAATTTTTGTTTTTTGTTTTTGAATTTTGGTCTGTCTTTTGTATTAGGGTTAGAGTATCCTCGGTACTCTTTTTAATCAATCTTTGCTTACAAAACAATAGGGAAAAAGACGAACACAACAACAATACAAGTATTTAAAATGGAATTTTAAAATTGAAGAAAAAATCATGATTGTCAAATGATAGTCAAAGTATAACACTATGTAAAAATTGTTACAATATATAGACTACCCTTAAGCATCCCAAGGTCCCAATACACCACACTCTTCAAAATAAATATTTATCTACCTCTCACAACACTAACACAAGAGTATAAGAAAATTTAAAAAGGTAAATACAAGCTTAACGTTCTTTTGACTGGTGTATTTTGTAATGAATAACTTGAATCCATTGTATCTTCTTGGACTCCCTATTTCTTTATATAACAAAATGGCGTGAAACTTCTTCCACATTTTTATTTTCAACCAACCCTAACAATCTATATCTTGATTGAAAATAATACATCAGTTTTCATTGTCTTCATCGATAATTATAGTTCAAAAAAATAAATGTCATACTCCACCATAAAGAGTATAGTCACTTGAAGCAAAACCACTTCAAGATTTTTCAAATTGTCTTCACCGACAATCATAGTTCAAAAAATTATCATACTCCACCAAAAGAAGAATATATTTTACTTAAAGTTAAACCACTCCAAGAATTTTCACATGTCGAAAATTAGGTTGAAAATGTATGAGAATTTCTTATTACACCCCAAAGGTTTCTTTGGCACCACTCAAATTTCCTTTTTTTCCCCCAGTTTTCGGATATGCACATCCGGATGCACCATTTTTTTAATAAAATGTTGATGTGTTCCAGATGTGCATATCCAAAAAGCTCCCCCAGATCTGCACATCCAAAAAAATCAGAACTTTAATTGTTTTAAAAAAAATCAGTTTTCTTGATTGGTTGCAGATGTTAACTTATCGTCGAAATACAGTACATAAATGTAGTAAAAATATAATACATCAAACAAATACTATTGTGTGCACATCACGAAGCAATTAGCGTTGGGTTTTCCCTGATCTGCACATTCAGTGCGTATTTTCAGGTTTAAAACCGCAATCATGGTTGTTGTACCATAGAAAAGGGAATTTTAATGCCCTCATCGTCCGTTTGAAGCAACATACAATACCTACATTGTCTCTAACTTATGTTATTCATACTACCTAACAATTCCTACACCTGAATGTCTACTCTAAATCGATCACTCGTAAATAACTTCGAAACTCTAAAATTCGAAAACTTACCGATTTAATTGAGATGCGGAGGATTTGGAGTGTCTTGATCGTTGTAGAAGTTGCTTTGCGCCGAACCCGAATGAAAAAAAGTCGAGATTTGTGAAAATGAGAAATTGAAAGTTTGAAATGTGAAAAGTGAAGGGGGAAGTCCTGGCGCGAAGTTATAAGAAATTGCTCCGGATTTGCACATCCGGAAGTATTTATGATATGCACATCCGGAACAAATCAACATTTTTATAAAAAATGGTGTGTCCGGATGTGCACATCCAGAAACAAGGGATAAAAAATAATTATGCGCGGTGGTTAAGAATCCTATGGGGTGTATTAAGAAATCCTCAAATGTATAATATAACTTCCATGTTAGCAGGAAGCACTTCAGTCATCTACATAATATCACAACATACTTTACATCAATACCCATGTTTTAATCCACTAGAAAATGTCACGAGGAAACACTTCTTAAGATGCACCTGATATAATAATTAAAAGATAGAAAAGTCCTATAAATAGATTTGGATCAAACACTTTTGAAAATTGATAACAATATATGAAATTAAGTTCAATGACATTATTAGTTGAGGAGTGCTAAAGAAACATTCAAGTCAGTCAGATCCACGATATTTTTATTTATAGTTTTTAAACCGATTATGTTAGTATTTGCAGTATTGCCAATATAAATCACAATTTGGTTACTTTTTGTTCAACTAGTAAAAAATACAATTTAATAATAGAAGTAGTCTTAGTTCGATACTCAATAATTCTTGTCGTAATTCCTTGCAATGAATCAATAGACTTGCTGAACCACTATTATCAACATAGTTATGCAAATAATTAAAAGAGACACCATTAATTGCTATCACTTGTATATTTTTAGAAGAAGGAATATATATATATATATATATATATATATATATATATATATATATATATATATATATATATATATATGGAAATGATATTTATAATTAACAGTCACCGAATTAAGATAATATCGATAAAATAAGTTGAGTGAAAAAAATCAATTTTAAAATTTAAATTTATACATTAAATAATAGTATTACTAATTTAGGTAAGAAATTATTTTAATTGAATTATATTTTATCATTTTTTATAAAAGTGAATAGAGTAATTCGAATAATATATATTAATTGAATTAAATGAATGTAAATTATTAATTTAAAATTTAATTTCAGATGATCGTATTTATTTATTATTGTAAGTAAATAGTTGATATTTATAAATCAATAATTATTATAACAAAATGAAATTAACATACTTATCCATTGGCTACCCCACGAGTTAAATTACTTAACGACTAATTATTGGTATTGACATGACAAATCATTCTTTTTGAAGTTTCATTTCTTTGTTTCCACATAAGTTGTTATTTTAACACAAAGAAATAATAAAGGCACATTTAACATACTAAAACATCACGTGAAAGTTAGTCTGTCTGCCCTTAAAAATATTGGCAAAATATCTTTGCATCTCTCTTATTTTTCTCTTTCCTTTTCGTACAAAGTTGGCATGTAATGTCAATTACTATAGTGGATAGGACAACCTAGTATTTAGGTTTCAATTATAATTTTGTGTAGCTATACCTAGGTTCTATTGTCTTTGTCTACCATATATAGAGGATGTGCTCGTATACCCAAATATGATAGAACTTAACTATTTGAAGTAAATATTGCTTTGGAAATGATCTACTTTTTCATTTTGTTGTCAAAGTATTTTGTGAAATGGACCAAACATTTAAGATCATGAGAGAACATTGCAAACTTTTGCTTAGGAAATGAAAGATTTTTTCTTCATAATATATACAAGAAATCAAGGGAAATAATTCTGAATTTTTTTGCAGCTTTTATGAGAATGGAAATGCCATAAATTTACAAACATTATTGTTGATATATATATTGCACAAGCTTGGAAGGTTTATTATATAGAGGACCATCACTGAAACTGGTAACTATAAGTACCAAACTGTGAAAAATAATTACAAATCAATTGAATGCTTTATTGGATTTGAATTACTTTTCTGTTCATGCTGGATTACAATTCAATTGCCATGACTTGTAGTTTGCTGGAAAAATAATTCTATATCTTTTATTATAGTATCTTATCATCGCCGCTTATCATGGAGATTGTTATGATGGTTTATCGTGATAAATGACAAGGATGAGGTAAAATAGAAATGTAGATATAAATGAATTGAAGCAAACAAAACATTTAATCATATATTATGAGTTAAAGGAACATAAAATGTGTCTGTTGTGAATTGGATACCTTAGAAACAAAGTATAATAGATTTCTTTGTGATCAAGAAACCCACAAGGGTTAGGGTTTAGGGTTACCAAAGAAAACAACAAGGATTGGTTATAAACTGTTATTCTTTCTTTTCTCTTAAAACAAGATTACAAGTATATAAAAATAACAAATAACTTCTCTCACTTTTGAATTATGGTTTTATCTTCCTATTTTTCCTTATACAAAATATGTGAGACTAGTATGTTATTTATAATAAAACTAACATACTAGCCTAATGGGCTTTTTAACAATTACTCATTACAAGCTAACTTATGGTATAAGTTAACTTAAACAATTGGATCCATAACACAAGGCCCAATTAAACAATAACATGTGAGCAGACTTCGACGGTATGCTATTCGTACTAGGGTTTGTTCCAATATTCCACAGTGTCGAAATGAGATAGAAGCAATTTGGAAAACATTGATCGATTTGGGGTAGTTTTCAAATACATCTTAATTTTCAGATTATATTGTTATATGTCAAATAAAATGATTGCATTTTCAATAAAAGTATAGCGAAACAAACAAAACAATATATATAGTATATAATAAACTAAATTTCAAATACAATATCAAAAGGACAGTGAAACAAACAATATACATATATGTACCTTATAAACATGTACTATACGTTTTCTACCACCATCATCATCACCATGTATAATCTTTACTATACAACTTCAGCTATTTCAAATAAAGGAAAATTAGTTAGTATTCAAAACAAGATGATACATTGTTAGCAAAATAAAACCCTAACTGAGACTTTAACAAAACAAGATACATTGTTAGCATACCTTATTAACCCATAGCCAAAGTATTGTCCATTGAAGATGAATCTGTAAAAATGAGAACAACGAACACGGTCAACACAACCAACATGAAGCAAACAAGATAATAGGAACTATCTAACAAGAAGATTGAAGAAGAAGAAGAAGAAGAAGAAGAAGAATACTTTATTTTCCATAGCATCATCACCATGTTCATCTAGTTTTAGACTCTACAAGAAGAAATAAAATGAGGAAGAAGCTTAAATCAAAAGGTTCTTCAGACTTCTTATATTTCTTTTTACAGATTCTAAAACCATATGAAGTATATACTCATCATGTTCATTTAGTTTTAGACACTGCAACAAGGAATACAGGATGAAGAAGCCTAAATAAAAAAGCTTCATACTTCTTGTATTCCTTTTTGCAGTGTCCAAAAAAAGATGAAGTCTAGCTACCAAAAATATAGAGAAAAAATGGGTGTTAGGGTTTCGATGTGAAGAAAACGGCGTTACATGTAAATAAGGGAAACTTAATTCGCTTATATGGTAAATATTTCACAACGGTTAACGAATTTAACTTTCATGATAGGTATATATTTATTATAATTATATCTCAACGGTTATCCATATTAATCGTAGTGTTACCTCTTTAATTGGCACAAGGTTTGAATCTTTGCTAAAACATTTTTTCCGTTTTATATAATTATTTAATTACGATTATCAAACGCAACCGTTGTAATAGTACAACTTTTTCTCTTCCCGGAAGAGGGAAAACACTCATCCCAAGTAGTGATTTAAAAATTATCGGTCAGGAATATAAAAAATTACACATTATCATCATTGCAAACATTAAAGTATCAACTTTTTCATCTTCATCATCGTCTATAAATACACAGTTTTACAATTCTTTATAATATCCGGTAACAATGAGTTTTATAAATGATTAAAATGACAACAGAAAAATCACAGAGATCACTACAAATGAGCAATGTCAGCAATCAAATCAGGAGGTCCAATAAGCTGACAACGCCAAGCCTAATGCGTTGAGGGTGAGGAAGAAGAAGAAGTAGAAGAAGAAGAAGAAGAAGAAGAAGAAGAAGATGAAGATGACGAAGAAGCCAAAGAAAAGGAAAAATAAGGAGAGAAGAACATATTATTATAACTCTAATGAAGGGAGTGAAGAAAGTCCCCTAGACTATGAAGATGCCTTTATAGCTATGGGTTATGATCCTTGAAAAATATATGGACACGTTATCAAGTAGTGATTTAAAAATTATCGGTCAGGAATATAAAAAAATTACATGTTATCATCATTGCAAACATTAAAGTATCAACTTTTTCATCTTCATCCTCATCTATAAATACACAGTTTTACAATTCTTTATAATATTCGGTAACAATGAGTTTTATAAATGATTAAAATGCCAATAGAAAAATCACAGAGATTACTACAAATGAGCAATGTCATCAATCAAATCAGGAGGTCCAACAAGCTGACAACGCCAAGCCTAATGCGTTGAGGGTGAGGAAGAAGAAGAAGAAGAAGATGACGAAGAAGCCAAAGAAAAGGAAAAATAAGGAGAGAAGAACATATTATTATAACTCTAATGAAGGGAGTGAAGAAAGTCCCCTAGACTATGAAGATGCCTTTATAGCTATGGGTTATGATCCTTGAAAAATATATGGACACGTTATCAAGTAGTGATTTAAAAATTATCGGTCAGGAATATAAAAAAATTACATGTTATCATCATTGCAAACATTAAAGTATCAACTTTTTCATCTTCATCCTCATCTATAAATACACAGTTTTACAATTCTTTATAATATTCGGTAACAATGAGTTTTATAAATGATTAAAATGCCAATAGAAAAATCACAGAGATTACTACAAATGAGCAATGTCATCAATCAAATCAGGAGGTCCAACAAGCTGACAACGCCAAGCCTAATGCGTTGAGGGTGAGGAAGAAGAAGAAGAAGAAGAAGAAGAAGAAGAAGAAGAAGATGACGAAGAAGCCAAAGAAAAGGAAAAATAAGGACAGAAGAACATATTATTATAACTCTAATGAAGGGAGTGAAGACAGACCCCTAGACTATGAAGATGCCTTTATAGCTATGGGTTATGATCCTTGAAAAATATATGTACTCTTTTTTTTAAAATATTAATGAACTTATCTAGTATATATACTCTTGTCTTTCATTTTTTTAATTTAATCAAATTATTCTCGTTAACATAAAAATGCTTAAAAAAATGAAATAAAATACATATTTAAAATGGAAAGTAAATTTAAAAAGATGTAGTTGTTGTGAATTGAAGTTTGATACATATCACAACGATGAATATACCACAATCGTCATGATATATTACTTTTGTAATTAAATTTCATAATGAAGCGCTAGAGTTTAATTTAGAATTAAAAATTAAAAAAAAAAATATGTCACAACGGTTGAAATAAACAACCATTGTTATATACAAATAGTAAATAAAAATAATATAATAGCGCTTTAGTTTAGAGATTTCACAATTGTGTAGGCATGATCTGTAGTGATTAAGGCGTCGTTGTTAACATGTTTTGTAGTAGTGACCATTTCAATACCATCATTGGACATGTTTGGGTTAAGATTCTAAAATATAATATATGGATTATATTTTTTTTTCTTAGAGGATATATATATATTTTGCTTATAAATTTGCCTATAGGTAATTGATTATATATATATATATATATATATATATATATATATATATATATATATATATATATATATATATATATATATATATATATATATATATATATATATATATATATATATATATATATATATATATATATATATATATATATATTAGCGAACACAGTTCAACCTCCCCTTCTTGTGTATTTTCCTCGTCTTCAATAAAAATAGATTTAATTATAGTTTTGATACATATATATATATATATATATATATATATATATATATATATATATATATATATATATATATATATATATATATATATATTCTAATTTAATTCCCTAGTCTCCATTTACATTATTATATTTTCTGTTTTTTTTTTTCATTTCTTCTAAAATAAAACTCATTATAAATTTTTAAATATTATAATCTCTTTACAAACATATATTTTACAAACATATATTACTTAATTTATTATAGTAATGTATTACTTAATTTATTATAGTAAAGTTAATTAGATTTTTCTTTCTTTTAGATATTTTTAAGGTTAAATTACAGTTTTTGGTACTCCTGTTTTACCAAATTCACTGTTTTAGTTCCCTCATTTTTATTTTAAACAGTTTTGGTCTCCCATCCTAATTTTTGTCCAAGAAAACGTTAATTGTCTATGAATAGTGCATGAACAGGGCATGAACAGAGGATCAAAATTGGGATGGGGGACCAAAACTGTTTAAAAAGAAAATAGAAAACTAAAATCGTGAGTTTGACAAAACAGGGGACCAAAACTGTAATTTAACCTATTTTTAATTATATGAATAAACATGCATAATTAACCTATACTTCAAACAAATTTGATGTCACAACAACTTTTTATTTTTGTTAGAATTATGAAAATTTAAATTAAAACATGAAGAAAAATATTGAAATATATAGTAAATAAAAAAGAGAAATATAAAAGAATAATTTAAGGAAAATCAAATTTTATCAATATTAAAGATTTCCATGAAAAATATTAAAACAAATCACTACTACGGAAAAATCTGCGCAAGCGCTGTTATGTATAGTGTTGTTGTATATGCGGTACTCACAAAGGAATGATGGGAACTGTTATTGTATTCTAGAAAGCGCGCACCATTTCAAGACGATTACTGTTTACAACCATTGTGATATAACTAAAGGCAGTCTGGTTCGACTCTCAACAACAAATGTTTTTTATTTATATTATTTTGGTCAGCGTTTAACTTACAACTACGATTAGGTTTTTATAACCATAGTTATAACCTTTGTTTTAAATATAAAAATTTGATGCTAATCAAATTCTTCCTATATTTTATCTTGTCAAAACAGCTTCTGTTTTTTTTAAGGCCAAATGAATTGATAATAAAATATAGGCATAAGATATGCCAAAATACAACAATTTCTATCCGTCCAAAAATACCAAAACATCAGGTGAAATATACAATTACAGTCGAATATCAAACACAATATATGCATCAAACACAATTCTTCCAATATTTTATCCTTATAACTGGATCAAAGAATTTACATCAAAAGCTAACAGCATCAAAAGCCAAAATTATTGATTACATCAAATACAATACTTGCATCAAAAGCCAATATTATTGATTATATTACGTGCATCAAACACAATATCATCTACATCAAACACAATATGTGCATCAAAAGCCAAAATTATTGTTTACATTATATCATCAAACACAATATCCATATACATCAAAAAAATATGTGCATCAAAAAATATATGGTGAGGAAAGTTACTGATAAATCAAACAACATAAGGACCCTTAAGCGCATTATGAATATACGTTCATCGTTCACGAATATATACAAAGTCCTCAATGGGGATTGGGGTTTGGTCATTAAACACCTACATAAGAAAGAGCAAAAAATACAATTCCATGCATTATAATAAGTTAATAATCAACTTATATATTAATATATGTAAACATTTTATGACATATATACATTATTCCATGAATCGACAATGTCGCCCAATACAATGTTTTACATGTGTTTCATGACATAATAATAACACTCGTAATTCCCAAGTTGTTTCCTCATCTACAAATTTAAGAAGAATATAATAACATGAATATAACCACACAAGAATGTAAATTAAAGAAACAATGTAATCAGGCCACTTACAGTATGAGCGATCCATCTGGTTTTTTTCTAACATTCCTCACCATATTACCTTGCTCCACATAACTGTACATTGAAAATGAATTAAACATATTACAAGATAAACTAATTATAATTAATTTCAAAGAAAATGATATTAAACATAGACACTTACGTTTGAATTATATCTTTCATTGGTTTGTGGAGTGTACTATGCATAAAACACAATAATGTCATTGTATTTGTCTTAATTGATTTTATGATCAATTGTCAATGATCACTGAATGAACACGAGAATATATATTATCATTTTTTACTAAAACAAAACTAAATATAGAATATATAAATAAATTACTATAATACTTACCAATAGAGGAACGGTGCAAGGTAACATTCTTTTCCTCCATCATTTAGTCGGTCTTTCATGTAGTCTTCAATGATATGTTGTCCATTATTCGCCCAATTAATATAAGTTGGATCCAAGATTCCATAAATACTTGATTTATTTAACTCTATACAAAGACAGCGAATATACCTAAATGGTCATAGAAAATGAATAAATTAAGAGTGGAAATTCAAAAAAAGGATAATGTTTTATAATGCAATATACTTACGTGCATCAAACTTGCAATATACATATGTCAAGCGGGAGAGCTTGTGATGTATTTGTTGCTGCAATGTAGAAGTATAAAGTGGTTATTTCATTGGGACTAGGGTCCAATATCCCATTGCGGTTATCTACAGGGGGGTGAACTGTATAATTACTTCCTTCTGTAAAAGCGTGATTTACAACACTTCTACTTGGAGTTTGATCATCCCCATCAATGTAACAATG
Organism: Lathyrus aphaca; assembly: GCA_963966055.1. Lineage (NCBI taxonomy): Eukaryota > Viridiplantae > Streptophyta > Magnoliopsida > Fabales > Fabaceae > Lathyrus > Lathyrus aphaca. The sequence goes on along the minus strand of OZ014523.1, from coordinate 26,997,551 downwards.
ATCTTCATTTGTTTGTTGTTCGAGGTTTTCACTTAATCTCTACATCATAATATTCAATTAGAACATAAAACAAAAATTAATCACAATATATATCATACATTTTCGATAAAACACTAACATCTCAAGTAAAGCACATACCGAATATAACTCTTGTAACTTTTCCATTTCTTTCTGCCATTTTTCCCTCTCCTCTTCAAACATCCTCCTTTGTTATTCCAATTTCTTCTTGAAATTATGGTATGACAGACTCAAATTTCAAATATGATGTTGAGACATCTTATCTGTTACTTATAAACATGGTAAGGCATACGCAGCAGTACTTAAAAATTATGATAAATCAGATTCAAACATGATTCATGATGTTGTGACATCTGATAGGACATTGAGTTCAGGTACTGCATAAAACATAAAACAGAAAAGCTGTAAAGAGCATAACAGAATTGTTAACCCAGTTCGATCAAACTCATCTACTCTAGGGGCTACCAAGCCAGGAAGGAAATCCACTATGTAGTATTAATTCAAAGACTTCCCAGCAAACACCTACAGTTTACAATCTTCTCACTTAATCACTACTAATGCAACGTCTACTTAGGAACTCCTAAATATGAGAAACTCATCCTCACTTCCAATCACCTTAGTGATGGCTCACAATCCTCGACAGTCAGTTGCTGATATTGACGGCTTCATACCTATACAACAATCCAAAACAGAAGCTACACTTCCATGACCAACAACTTAACCTTTCTTAGCAGCTTCAATTAAGTACACCATTTCTCTTGCTTAAAAAAGCTTCGAGAATCACAAGTGAAACAACCATAACAGGGTTCCTTTGTTGCGCACGGATGCCACAAGAACACAACCCTAATGATGTTTACATTTTCGTTGGTTGGTTTGTTCTAAACTAGGTTACAAGTTTTCTTTAATAACCTATTCCCAATTGGATTTGGGCCTAAACAATCAAAGCAATAACGGCTACAAAAATTCAGAAAAAATCTGCTTACAAATATTCAAAAAGATCTTCAAATCTAAAAACACCTAAAATATCTCTAAATATAGAAACTCTATATTTTTCAATATTTGTCTTCAATTTAAATTTGAGTCTTCAAGATCTTTTACAATCAGCTCCATTGGATTGATTTAAATCTTCAAAATATTGTGTTTCTGTTGAAACCAAAACAGAAACTTCAATCCATCTTCAGCAGTTCATGATGTTGAATGAACTGTCTTGACATCTTCTTCGATATGTTGTTCCAGATGTTGAAACATTTCAACACAACATGTTTGGGCGCACACAAAAGGATTATTTGCTTCATATATTCTTTCTTTTGTAAAGATCTTGTACATACACTGCTGCTATATTTATTTTACAAAATTAATGTCAATTCTATAGAATTTATAATCTTCCCCTTTGGAAAATTTTGGCTAAAACAAATATTACAAGATAAATAAAAAAAATCAGCACAACACAACCAGAACATATTGAAAAAACAACAACAAAAGCAAACTCTTCACTTTGTCAGGGCATGTTGTTTGACATCTTCAGTATTATTCACAAAAATACACCATTCACCTATTCTTTAAATGGAAATAGAAAATCTAGAAGTCTTGGCCGAACCAATCCATTAAGACCTCTCTCCATTCAGGTTCCACATAACCCTTCTTCCCAAGGTGATGAACATTCTACATCAGGAGAACCAATGGTGACATAAGAGAACAATCTCCCATTCCCTTATGTAACTCAGAACACAAGTCACAATTGTATTCAACAACTCATGACACAAGTCACAAAGACTGGCATATGACATCCACCTTGACATCCTGGTAACCACCACACATAGCAGATGCAACTGTTGTGACAACAGCTCTGGGCACAACATCTGTACACATTATTTCTCCCCCTTTGTAGCCAAAACTTGGCAAACACAGTCCTCACAACACCATACCCATGAATTATTCATCCAAACTCTAAAGAACCCCATTAGAAGGAAAGAAGAATAAATGAAAAATTTAAGCTCACATGCTGGAGGAGGAGGAAATACACTTCTATAAATAAGGAGCCAAGGAAAAGATAGTAACATCATATCCTTGAAAAAGAAACGTTCTTGGTCCAAGATATTTATGGTGGGAGCAAAAACTTATGCACCATTAAATGTGGAACAAAAACGGATCTTGACCAGCTGACATGTTCTCCCAAAACAAACGGCCCAATGACAAACACGCATGAAAACCCCATGTTTCACATTTTTTTGTCAACACCGTCCATAAACACTCCCAAAAAGAGAACAAAACACACATGTTTTGAAACACGTTCTGACATCCAACCATATACTGTCTGCTAGCAGTGAAACATTATGGTTCACAACACCTCAAGAATCCAACATAAACTACAGAGTGCAGCTTTATACAATATAGCCTTCTGGACTCCTAGGATACTTCTAATCTGGATCATAAGGACATGCACACCCCAACTAAGTAATAAATGTTATCAACAGAAATCCCATACTTAGTAGCACATGTCACAACATGATGTGTAACATCACAGAACCTGGTTAAGGTATTACTCCCCCTTAACTCCATAAAATCAGCTGCACAAAATTATAACAAACTCCCCCTGTCTAGGATACTCCATGATTCTCTGTACTTTGATGAAAGGAAAACATAAGACGCATCTTCATGTCTTCAAAATCTCACCCTCTGTTCAATTCCCAATTGAACACATTCACTTCTTGTAAGAAAGCATACCTGGTCCTTTCTTAGTTTGTTGTTACCACAAACTCCACAAGCTGAACATCTTATGCACACAGGTTCTTGAAAATAAGCCTTCACGCACCAAGGGCCATAAAATCCAGATAAACCACATCCAAACTAATTTTTACATTAGAATGAATGTCCACAAACAGACTTTCAAGCAATCAAAACTTGATCTACTTCAGTCTCTTCTACATGTTTCTTCCAATACAGATCATCTACTGCATCATTCTCCCATATGATTAGGTAGTATAAGAATAGAAACCATGTAGACAAATACCCAAGATAATGTACTAACACTTAGTTATAAAATTTTCCACACACCAAGACCATATCACCATGATCCTAGAAGTGCTCCACTAACTGGACTTACTATAGCATAGTAATCCATGAACTGAAAATCTTCAACTGCACTGTGCCACCAGCTAGAATCAGAAATCCAGAAAGAGAGATAAACTCTCACCCACCTTCAAGAAGAAAAAATCTCCTTGAGTCTTCAATTCATCACTCTTCTGCCAAAGAGCAATTTGTTCTAAGATAATCCTCAAGAACAACCAGCTGCCACACTCTAATTATCTTGATTCTTTGAATCCACGGTAGAGATCAACCAATTGCCACACTTTGATCACCTCCTTTATGAATCCTCGTATGAAAAAGCCAATTTCCACACTTGTCTTCTTCACGTTTATCAGAAATCTTCCAAAGATATCCTGATCAATAAAGTTGATCTTCAACAAGTTGTCACGATACAAGTCCTTTTGAAGCATTTAATCCATGTAGATCATTATATCTTAAATTAATGTGTCACTCCAAAAATTAGATTTTGAAGTTGAACTAGATGTTTGAACATTGTTAGTCCATATCCAACTGTTAAATTCAGCTCCTTTTTTTGCCACTTGAAATAACCTATTTCCTTTACAGAACAAGAGTTTCATGCTCTCATAGACTTGATTTATTCACCAAGTTTGAGTAAACAAGGATCATAAATAATACTCCTTGAATCTCAGGCACTTCACTCCTATAGCAAGGACCAGAAATAAACTGTCCTCAGGAGAAAACAAATGTTGATCACTCCTTGATCAACACCCATAGCTAAGAAAAGTTCTAGGGCCAGAATCTTCTTAGACACACCATACAGATGACTCTTCTTCCAGATCAGGAGTAGGTTCCAAACACTTGTGAAATAAACATAGTATTTTAAACCAAGCATCTATATAGCCATTCCTTGGACAACATAATCATGCCTAATTCTGATGTGATGTTTTATCATGGGATAATACATCATTCCAAGGATCACAAAGAGATCAACAGACAGAAGATAGATTTGTTGATAGCATTCTTCAGATCTTCAAACAACCACTTCTCTTCACAGTGCCTTTAGTGGACTTGAAAAAGAGTCTTCAAGTATCATTAGCACATTTGACAGAACCAGATAGACATATATCCCTAACACCATAAGATATATCTCCAAAGAAGAGAAACCTTCTCACATAAAGGATTTATCAGATAGATAAGACGCGAATAACAAACTCCTTAAAAGCTTCAACTGTCACAAATTAGCCCTAGCAACTATCTCCAGGTGACACCAACAGCCATAGGTTTGAAAATAAATCAAACTTATCACAGTAGCAACACGAACTCCATGCTACAACAACATAACATTCCATCCTCCACTTCTAAGGATCATTCACACATCTAAACATCTTTTCAATAGAACCCTTCTACCTTAACCATGAACCAGAAAGTATCCCCCTTGGATCTCATCCAGAAACAGACTAGGATGCCTGCTCTAATACCAATTGAAATTCTGGTATGATAGACTCGGATGTCAAATATGATGCTGAGACATCTTATCTGTTACTTATAAACCTGGTAAGGCATACACAACAGTACTTAAAAATTCTGATAAATCAGATTCAAACATGCTTCAGGATGTTGTGACATCTTATAGGACATTGAGTTCATGTACTGCATAAAACGTAAAACAGAAAAGCTATAAAGAACACAACAGAATTGTTAACCCAGTTCGATCAAACTCATCTACTCTGGGGGCTACTAAGCCAGGAAGGAAATCCATTATGTAGTATCAATTCAAAGACTTCTCAGAAAACACCTACAGTTTACAGTCTTCTCACTTAATCACTACCAATGCAACTTCTACTTAGGAACTCCTAAATATGAGAAACTCATCCTCACTTCCAATCACCTCAGTGATGTCTCACAGTCCTCGACAGTCAGTTGCTGATATTGACGGCTTCATACCTATACAACAATCCAAAACAGAAGCTACACTTCCATTACAAACAACTTAACCTTGCTTAGCAGCTTCAGTTAAGTACAACGCTTCTCTTGCTTAAAAGCTTCGAGAATCACAAGTGAAACAGCCACAACAGGGTTCCTTGTTGCGAACAGCTGCCACAAGAACACAACCCAAATGATGTTTACATTTTCGTTGGTTGGTTTGTTCTAAACTGTTACAAGGTTTCTTTTATAACTTATTCCCAACTAGATTTGGGCCTAAACAATCACAACAATAGTTGCTACAAAAATGCAAAAAAAAATTGCTTACAAATATACAAAAAGATCTTCAAATCTAAAAACTCCTAAAATATCTCTAAATATAAAAACTCTATAGTTTTTTAATATTTGTCTTCAATTTAAATTTGAGTCTTCAAGATCTTTTACAATCAACGCCATTGGATTGATTTAAATCTTCAAAATATTTTGTTTTTGTTGAAACCAAAACAAAAACTTCAATCCATATTCAGCAGTTCATGATGTCGAATGAACTATCTTGACATCTTCTTCGACATGTTGTTTCAGATGTTGAAACATTTCAACATAACATGTTTGGGCGCACACAAAAGGATTCTTTACTTCATATATTCTTTCTTTTGCAAAGATCATGTACATACATTGCTGCTATATTTATTTTACAAAATTAATTCCAATTATACAGAACTTACACTTCTCAACATTCCCAATATTTTTTCGTTGAGCATTCAATTCAGGGGTTTCGGTGCTTCTTCTTTAAGAACCAAACTATGCCATCAAGATGACACTATCTCTAACACCACAGACACGACCTCCATGCTCAGTTGTTCTAATAACTTCCACTAATATGTCATGTTATGCTTCCAGAACAAATGTGCCTTCACGGGCCTCCAAAACCAAATTATCCTACACAACATGAGCAACTTACATAAGGAAACACATTTAAATAACATAAGCAAAACAAAACATATACTTACAATTTTCTCAGCAACTACTCTTGAAGCCTCAGAGGTGTACTCTTCATCAGGTCTTACATGTGTCCTCTTCCATTTCCCATGTCTTGATGGTGGAGATGGGATATCACCATCTCTTATTTGTTGTTGTTTTTCCGGCATGACTCTTTTCTCAAATTTCCTGTAACACCCATGAGACAATCTATGGGGTACATGTTTGTTGTCTTGTTTTGAAATCCTACTTAGCTTTTAGACTGTTATTAACAAAGTGAAAAATATGTATGATTATATCTATAACTCATTAGCATTAACATTATTTGTTACATAAGACTAGTACTAATCTTAAATTCCTCAGAATGGCGTTTCTTCACAAACTTGCGCCACACCTTCTTCGATATAAAACTATACCAAATTCATGGACGTTCAATACCTTTCTTAGGCCTCGTAATGTATTCAGCCATGAGCACAGACTTAAATCCCCTCCAATGAACACCAACATAAGTAAGCCACTTATGTTTCAATTTTGAGTTATCGACAATCTCAAAATTCAACTATATTTAAATCAATATATAGGTAGTGAATTAGAAACTATGTAATACTATAACGTCTGTCCATATGTTGTCTTTGACTTTAACATCCACTTATCTCTGGTCATCTATTAGTATACTCACTTTGCTACGTGCGAGGAACACAACATAACTCTTAGGAGTAGACTCGCATGGACAATCCACTACTTTATATAACAAATCAAACTCGATTGGAATTTTCACACCTGATGAGTTGCAAAGTGATGTGAATCGGGGCATCATTGTGACACCTCTTTGTGATCTTTTCAATTGAGTATCAATCGTTTGAGTTGTATTCGCAGAACACTCATTTGTTTGAAATAAAAGGAAGCATATATATATATATATATATATATATATATATATATATATATATATATATATATATATATATATATATATTTATATTTATATTTATATATTTATATATTAAAAAAGTAACATATTCGTGATCTTATTACACCTAAGGTCGTCAAATCCATCACAACTCGTCCCTCATGTCAATTTTTTTGTTAGTTTGAACTTCAAGACGTCGACAAACCCTTGCTTCTTTATAAATTCTTCCAGATACGCATAAATAATTATTTTTTGGTACACAATGAGTATTTATAACTCATTAGCATAACATTATTGGTTATATAAGACTAGTACTAATCTTGAATTCCTCATTCGCAAACTTGCGCCACACCTTCTTCTATATAAAACTATACCGAATCCATGGACATTCAATACCGCTTTTAGGCCTCGTAATGTAGTCAGCCGTGGGCACATATTTAAATCCCTTCCAACAAACACTGGCATAAGTAAGCCACTTATATTTCAATTTTGAGTTATCGGCAATTCAAAATTCAATTATATTTAATATATAAGTATGAGTTAGAAACTATAGACCTCGTTTGTCCATATATTGTCTTTGAATTTAACATTCACTTATCTCTAGTCATCTATCAGTATACTCACTTTGCTACGTGCGAGGAACGCAACATAACTCTTAGAAGTAGACTCATGTGGACAATACACTACTCTATATAACGAATCAAACTCGATTGGAATTTTCACACCTGATGAGTTGCGAAGTGATGTGAATTAGGGCATCATTGTGACACCTCTATGTGATCTTTTCGATTGAGTATCAATCGTTTGAGTTGTACTTGCAGAACACTCATTTGTTTGAGTATCTTCGCTGCTTTTTGATGAAGAACTCGACAAGGTCGACATCTATGTTCAAAAACATGAACAACAAGAAAATAAACAACAACAACATGAACAACAAAAACATAAACAACAACATGAACAACAAGAACAACAACCAAGACAATGACAAATGGGTTTACTGTAGATGCATGGGGAAAATATTTTACGTATCATAAATGTGAAGACTAAGTAAACAATGTTGGGGTTGGTGTTGTTGTTATATTCCTTCCTTACGACAACAACGATGTTGTTGTTATCTTCCTGATCGATGGTGACAACTTGGTTGATGTATAATCTTCCTTCTGTAACGATTGTGACGATGATGACGAAAATGGCAACAACACGGTGAAAAATGGATACTGATGATGCAAGCTTTCATTGAAGTCGTGTATTGTTTCACAATATTAAACGTTAAGGTTTAGCGTTGAAATCGTGTAATAGTTCGTCTAGTTTCTATTTTCAATGGAAAAAGGATACTAAAGAGACAAGCAAACTAGGAACTAGTAAACAATATTGTAAATCTTCTACGACGGTCTATAACATCAACCGTTATGATACAAAAATATTATAAAGCTACTACGATGGTCAATGCTTATACCGTTGTGATACTAAAAATATTGTAAAGCTACTACGGCGGTCAATACTATAAACCATTATGATATATACATTCCATAATGAAACTTCATAATGAAGCGTCATAGTTATATTTAGAATTAAAAATTAAAAAAAAAACAAATTATATCACAACAGTGGACAAAACAACTATAGTCATAACTTTTAAGTTTTTTATTTAAAAGTAAATAAAATTGAAAATAAGCGTCTTAACATAAAAGGAATAATATATATGATATAGCTGATGTTCGAACCCAAGAAAACTTGAAAGTATCACCACGGTTGGTTTAATAACCGTTGTTATATACAAATAATTTTTAATCAAAAGACAAATATAATACAACTGTGCCTTTGTTTCGATATGTCACAACTGTGTAGGAATGAACCGTGATAAACATTGCATCATTATTTACGCGTTTTATAGTAATGAATACCACTACAACAAAGTCTTATATTATTAAATTGGATCAACTAAGTGAACTAAATGATCAAATATTGTCATAATATTATATTCAATATCATCTTTTTAATCATATAAAAAATATAAAAACAAATATTTAATTAAAATGATATATATTGTGAGACATAAATTTATATTAAAAAAACATACAAAAGCAACAACCTCATATTCAATTTGATTTTGTAAATAAAACTAAATAACTCAATACCATTTAGATTTTAAAGTCAAAATTATTTATATATAAATTAGACAAAAACAAAAACAAAATTTTATGTTAGACCACTGGATCCAACTTAATAAAAAATGCATAGTTTCTCTTGAAACATCTTAGTTGTTTAAAATTTTTTTTTTTTTTGGAATAGAAGTCAAGCCTTTGCTTATTCATTTTCCTCCTCAAATAGTTAATAACAGCAGCTTAAATAATTGTTCCTATGGTAATAAGTTTATCAAACAACCTAGACCAAATTCTTTTAACACAATAAAATTATACTTTAACTAGAGCAATCCAAGGGAAGTGTACCTACCAATGGAGACATGTACCTATATGTACAGCCATCATTACATCAATCATGTGAAGTTGTATAGCACTGCAAGTTCTCACAACAAAATCCCCCAAATATAGAGAACTACACTAACAATACAAAAATAGATTTGTCCAATCATTCACAATGGATAACAAAACAAATCAAGTATGTTTAAAGGATCAAACATCCACAATTACATGCACAACCAAATCCCAGAAATATGCAATACAAAAACCAAACACAAATGAAACAAAATTGTCTCACATTAATGAACATGACATACACATGTTTTAGGGCACAAACAACACTTGCTCTATTTTCAATACAACTATTGATTCATTTAGCTAGAGACATAGAATAATTGATACCCCATCCATATATGAAAAAGAAAACTTAATTATTACTTTTTCATTGACATGATAGGCAGTGTAGGACAGCTCAACATTATGAGACAAGAAGTTTCACAAAACTATAAATATATAATACTATGTCATAAACAAAACATATACTTTAAATTAGTATAATAAATTAATAATGTAATAAGCAAGACAAAGACATAGATTTATATAAGAAAAAATAAAAAAGACTATAATCAATCCACATGCTATATAAAATATGTTGAGACAACTAAAAGGGGGCAGCATGTGTGGAAGAAGAAAATTATCCAAATATGCAATGTATTGAGACAATAATTTATTTTATCCAATAGCCAAAATCATGTGACAATAAATTATATAAAATTAAATGCTGAGAAAGCAACAAAGAAAAACATGTTTCATGATAATTATAATTATTATATAATAAAAATAATTTTAGCAGGCCAAAAAAAATTCAAAATATTCTTCTGCTCCATATAAAAGATATTTTCATGTCTTTGAAAACTAAAATATGATATATTAAAAAGAAGAAAAACCTTAAAAAAAATTATAGAAACTAAGAATAAAAAATATATGATCAAAACATTAATTAAAACAAAATTTCATTAACAAAAGATGGTGACTTACATAGTAAACGGTTCTTGTTATAACCAAAGAATGTGAAACTGACAGAGAATTATAATTGCAAAGCACAATGAGAAAGCATTAAAAAAGAAAAAAACAGAAGAGTTGAATATGACTAACAAATCTGAAAAGAAAAAAAAGTTGGATAACAAAATCAAAATTTTCTGTGTAATGCTATTAGCTATTGTCTGAATTATTCAAAGAAGAACAATTGGAAAAAAGAGTACATCATGTCTTTGATGAAATGCAGAAAAACTTTGCAGGTTCATCAGAGAAGACCAATGAAACTAAGAATGAAAATGACAGACAAATAAATGATTGTGACGTTACAGCTACTTCTCATGCTTAAGTCTAAAGTAGAAACTAGTTCTATAAACAAACATTTATTTTTAGTCTACCAAATTTATAACAAACCAATCTATATATAGAATCCATTTTTACTAGTGTTAAAAAAAATATTATATTTGTAATATAAGATATAGAAATAGTATAGCATGATTATTCAGAAGAAAAAAAATAAAGAATCATGCTGAAAAAGTATATATACATATTCACAACAAATCATTGAAAAAACAGCATATATATTTATCATACATACTTTATACTGTGGATTTCAACTTTAGCAAAACTTATTAATTTATAAAATAATAAAAATGAAGAGAAAAAAATAAACATATAAACAATAGCTGTCAAAGGAAATAGTTAATACAATAATTAAAGGAAATTAAGATTATTTAAAATAAATAAATAAAAGTGATTAATGGACCTAGGCTTTTCCATTTTGAGGTAACTTGATACATAAACTATTAGTTTAATTTAGAATTAAATAATGATTAATTATACTCTTCTTTGTTATTGAATGATCATTGATCAAATGAACTTAGAAAGGCAAATTTGAGAGAGAAGAAAGAATAAAAAGATGAAAAATGGAGGGGAAAAAAGTGACATGAAATAAGGTACAAATTCTATATAGTAGAAAATATAGATGAAAATATAGAAGAAAATTAATTAATTTTCCCACCCCTCCAAGATTACTACTACAAATATCATAAATTCTCTCCAAGTATAACTATAAATACTTTGCTTTACTTGGAAAAATTAACATTAAGAAAATTCAATTTATTTGATTACCACCATAACCTGAATTTCCAAGTAAACCTCCACTTGAAGCTGCTGCATAAACATCATGAGAAGAAGGATCTAACATTGGTGAAGAAGATCGAGCAATATTTCTATTTGCACCTCCACTATTTCCACTTCCACCACCACCTAAATGAAGCTCGGAAAGGTTAGGATAAACTTCTCTATTCTCCACACCATGATCATAGAGAAAACCTTTGAAAACATGCCCATTGATCTTCACCACAGCTTGATAAGCATACTCGTCTTTTCCATCGTCTACCGAGGTTACTCTAACACACTTGAATACGGCTGGTGCGCGAACTTGACCCGGCATTGACTCTTTGAAACCTGCATCTGTATAAAACAAATCAAAATTTATTACATTTTCATCAATCAAACAAACTAATCAAACTATTCAATGAAACAATCGATTCGATCTTTTAATGAAAATGCTAAAAAAATTTCAACTCATTGATCCACGAACCAAAATTTAAGTCGGTTCAATTCATTGTCAACTCTAAGAAAAACATGCAATGTCATATAGTGTAGTTTAGACTGAATGCGAGTCCTTTAGAATCACGCCGAGACGTCTGTCGTGATTTTTGCAAAACCTAAGTCTAGGTTATGCAAAATCACGCAGCCCGGCGTGATTGTGACATACTCGCTATGACTGTGATACCAAACATGCACATAAAATTTTGAAGAAATTCCATGAATTAGTTAAACTGGGTGATTTAAAATACATGCTATTAAAATTTGCAAAACCTTATATGAATGAAAAGTGATGAGAAATAACAACAAACCTTGATGGCTAGAGGTAGTGTCAAAGCTTCTAGGGGGTGTAGTATTAGAAGTGGAAGTATGAGAAGTAGTTTGTGAAGCTATGAGTCTAGGTTTTTTAGCACCGGATGTTGAACCACTGGAGCCACCACCAGCAACCACCGTGGTTGTGGTGGCAGAAGCAAGACGTTCTCTTCTTCTAGCAGCAGGTACCCAAGTACTTTTAACATGAGTAGGGCAATCAAAACCTCTACTTTTACAACAAGTTCTACATCTTCTATTACTACAATCTTTCTTAGCTTGGTTACCACAATCTTGACACGTTGTTGTTCCTCCACCACTGCTTGTTCCAGAACCAGTTATTCCTCCTCCACCACCACCACCGCCGTGATGAACTAAATTCGTTGGACTTGTATTATGATGATCAAGAAAGCCTTGTTTTTTCAAATAGTGTGAGTGTGAATTTTGTTGTTGTTGATGATGATGTTGTTGCTGTGGTTCATGCCAAAATTGAATTCCTTGTTGGTTTTGGTTATGGTTATGGTTGGTATGGCTATGGTTTCTTCTGTGGTTTAAGTTTAACAAGTTTTCATTTTCAAGACAAGGTGAAGCGGTGAGTAACGGGATAACCCCGACGCCGAGAGCGGTGGCGGGGTTAAGAGAATGAGGATGAGAGTCAGAGATGAGAGATTCATGGTTGTGGTGATGAAAAGGAGATGGTGCTACAACGAACATACCCATTTCAGGACCATAATTGATGGGTCTAGACGAAGAGCCCTGCCATAGGCCGGTGGTGGGTCCGGAGGAAGGTCCGGTGTTTCCGGCGGTAGGACCGGCATTGAAACCGAGTGAGAGATCTTCGGGAGCAGCAGGACGAGGTGTAGAAGATGAAGTTGTAGCCCAATCTGCAAAAGCTCCTGAATCTGAAGGCAATCTCCTTGTAGTAGCCACAACTATGAAATATGATATTAAATATTTGTGAAATTTTGGATACAGAAGAAGTAAATAATGTGGGGTGGTGTAGATCTTATATGGTGGGGTGAGAGAGGTAGAAATATTCAGAAGAAGAAAAAGTAAGTAAGGAAGGAACAAGTTTTCTGCTGTTGCTGTTATTGTGGCAACTACTTATGCTTCTACTACTATTACTGTCAATTTGGCTTTTTCTTCAGTGGATTGAGAAAAGGTTTTGGTTAAGATTGTTAGAGAGAGAAAGAGAGAGAGGGAAGAAGCTGAGTTTCTGGAGGGTCCAGGAAACAGAAGAGTGTTGGTTGCAGTGATAACAGTGAGCAAGAGCAGTGAATGAATGAGAAAAATCAATAACGACCTTTTTTCTTTCTCTTTCTCTCTGTGTTTTATTTATTGTTGTTGTTATGGAACATTTTCTCTTATCATGTGTTCTTGTTTTGTTTCTTCTTTTTCTTTTCTTTTTTCTTGGTAGTATTTTTTAATAGGGTTTAATGGAAAGTGAAACTCAAGATGGCTTTGTCTTTTATCTCTCTCCAATTATCGTCCTTTCTCATATTTCTATCCAATATATTATATTCTATGTAAAATAGGTTTAATCAATATTTAATCTCAATCATTCTAATTAATACAATTGTTATTTCAAAATAATACTATATAATATTTTTTTTGTTTTTTTTATGTTTTTTTTTTCTAAATAGTTTAAACTGGTTTGGGGATCAGTTATGATATCAAGTAATTTTAAATTTCTTCTGATCGCAATTGCGATTATCGAATCGTGATTTTTTTTATCAAATTCAACGTGAATCACCTCTGAACTAACTTATAAATTATATTATTTTACTTTGAAGTTCATTGTTCCACGTTTTAGATAACAATATTTTTGTAGAAAAATAATAAATGTTTAATAAATGTTCTTAGTTTTGAGTGTGAAACTTCATAATTTTGTTTTTTTAAAAGGTACTATTTTGTTAGATTAAAAAGTGCTTGTAATAAATTTTCTTATTATTGATTAACATTCCCGTGGATTATTTGGTGGAAAAAAAAATTAATATGATAAAATAATAGAAATAAGAGAAAAAATAATATATTTATTTAATTTAATATTAAGCAAATTAATTAATAAATTTATTATAAATAAAACTTTTCATTCAATTACAAATTTACTTAATACTAGAAGTTATTCTCTATTTTAAGTGTGACGAGATTTTGTATTTTTTTAAAAATTGTTAGATATAAATTACTTTTAATCTCAATTTTTAAATAATATCAAATTATTTAATAATTATAAAAAAATTAATTTATTATAAAAAACAATAATAAATAATAAAGAAAATATTTAATCTAATAATAAAAGTTATAAGCAATAAATGATCTGTTATAAATTGTAATTATCATTAAGGATGTAAACGGATCAGAAAAAATTAATTAAACTGATATTTCAAACCAAATCAAATAGAAAAAAATCAATTGTTTTTGGGTCGGTTCAAAAACTAAGTCAAACAAAAAAAATCGAGAGTATTTGGTTTGATTCTCGATTTTAAATTTTAGGAACCGATAAATTTAAATAAATACTTAATATTTTATTTAGTCAATTAATAAGTCCAAATTTTATATTGGTTCAACATTTATCCATCTTTGTTTATACTTTCTTTCATTAAATAGACAAAATCAAACTCCAAACATAAAAAATAGAAACCATAAACCATAAAAATATGTTCTCATCATACTGCTGCGCTGACTATCCATCATCATTATTTCTCTCGCCACCATCATTTTTATATATTATGGTTTTCTTATTCATCTTCAAGTTCTTTTCGTTACTTTTCATTTTCTTTTAATTTTTTATGTATCTTCTTCAACGAATTTCCTATTAGTCTTGTTACAAAATAGTTTTGATTTATGTTTGAGATATGAAATATGTTAATTTATGTCTATTGAAATCTTTTGTCTTTATTGTTGTGTTTTATTTATTAAGCTTTCAAATTTCTTCTCAACCTTTTCATGTTAAGTGTCAATTTTTGTATTCGATAGTGAACTTATTTTATAATGCAATGAAAATTATATAAATATTTCCTATGGATTAAGAACAATTTGTATGTTGTTTGAAATGTAAAGTATAAAATATATCATATGAAATGTATTATTTTAAAAAATAGTAGCATAAAATAAATCAAATAATATTAGAACAAATGATACAAAAATGAATGGAATCGATTTAATATTTAGACCAAAAAAATGTTGTAAATCGATTAACCAAATCAAATGGAATCAAATTGGTTAGTTTGGTTTGGTTCTACTTTTAATTAACATTAAAAACCAAATCAATAAAGATATTATTGGTTTGGATATTTTTTAAAGTAAAAATTAGTCCAAACCAAACCAATTACATCCCTAATTTGTCATATAAAACCTAAATAAATTTGTTTAATAATTTATAAAATAAATTAATATTTTTTCGGTACAACAAAATAAATTAATAACTTTTACAAAGTAAATTATATTTATAAACTATTAAAATCAACAAAGTGATGGAAGAAAAGTATATTATACTTGTACCATAAACCATAAGAGTAGAGATAGAGAGAGGAGTGAAATAAAAGCACATAAAGACTTTTGTTCCTTTATTTTTGTAATTTTATAAACCCTCACATGACGCCACTCAACATTTATTTACCTCTATATCCTAGGCGCGTGTCTATCACTCAAGCGCGTTTTCCATTTCTCACCTCACAATAACTACGCCGTTTCAGTTCTCTCACCATTGGATTGGAGCGTGAGAATCACGCAAAATGGAGTGCGTGTGATTTACTTTCTTACGCATTTTTCGGGAAAAAAAGGTTAATTATATGTTTGAGTAGCACTCTGGTGCTATACACTGTACTAGTCTATAACATAAGGTGTTGTCTCTGAATGTTTTTCCTTTTTTTTCTTTAGATTGTCTTTCTAACTTCTAATTCCATATCTATCTTTTCTTTTCTTTAGATTGTCTTTGTCAGTAATTGTGTAAGTTAATATTAAATAATTATTATATATAAATTATTTTGTCTCACTATAAGAAACTTATGTGTGTTTACTTTTTTTTTTAAGGCAAAAATATATTGATACAAGAATACAAGACGTATTCACTTACAAAAGAGAAATCTATAGGAAATTCACTAGTAACTCAATAATTTAGGAATACATTAGATTCAAAACAAAAACTAAAAAAATTAGAATTGGATGGATGTATTTCACTAAGGCAAACCTATTTTCAAATCAGAAACTTTACATTCCAACATGTGTGTATTATTAACAGGCACAACAAAATCTTTAAAAACTTTATCGTTTCTCGTCCTCCAAACTGTTCAAACTACTGCGAACCAAATTTAAATCAGTCTCTCTAATTCCATTGAGTTTTTGTTGTTATTAAGATACCAACTGATGAAAAACTGAGAGAAACATCCCTAAAAAACAATCGGGATACCACACCAACAAGAGATAACACGCCACACCTCTGTCGAAACCGAACAATGGAAGAAAAGATGAGATTGATTCTCCTGATCAGCTCTGCAGAACGCACACTTCGATTATGGGATGATTATGTCACGTTTGTTCAGCTAGTCCAATGTCGACAATCTATTCCAAAAGAGGCGCCACCCAAACATTTTGACATTCACTACAAGTTTAGAACTCCGCACAACCTCAATGCAACCGCAAGATCCGACTGCAGAGGGCTAAATAACCTCGCTTGCAACAACACCTTCCCAATACCAGCAGACCTGAAAACATAATCAACGGATAAATTCCAGATAATATTATCTTTAACTCCAAGCCTAGGCAATGCATCATCCTCCGATAGCAGATGCCTCAGGTCTTGTTGACTGTCCGAAACCATTCCCAAACCAAGATCATCCCAGGACCACACTCCCTCTGAAAAAGTCTCCATTGAGAACACAAAAGCAGTTTTCTAAGAACTTCGAAGAAATAGATCAGGAAAAAGATCACATAAGGATGTATCACGCAACCAAGAGGCCATCCAAAACAACGTAACTCGTCATTCTCCAATATTATGAGAAACAACCCCTACAAAAGAAAAATTAGAGTTAGTAATAATAGCCCCGATTTTGAGTAAGTCTTTCCACCAACAAGACGCAGACTTCGGAAACCACACACTCCCCTTCAAAATGATATCTTCCACCACCCCGTATCTCCCTCTCAAAACCTCTTTCCACAAAGATGCTTTATCTTTCAAGCGTCTTCATTTCCACTTCGCAAGAAGCACCACATTTAAATTGTCTAATCCAAACCCCTCAAATTGTCATCTGCTTTAGATCTACAAACCACATCTCATCCCACCCAATGCACCTTAGCTTTTTCTTCATTACTACCCCACAAGAAACGGTTCTAAATAGAGTCAATCCTTTTCAAAACCGTTACCGGAACTCTATAAAAGGATTGTCGGAAAATAGGTAGACTAGTGAGGACCGAGTTAATCAAAGTCACTCTTCCCGCCAAAGAGAGAAGCCTACCCCTCCAACTAGACAATTTCTTAGAGAACTTATCCACGAGAAAATTCCAAGAGTTGACTCTCCTAGTGTTGCAACCTATTAAAACCCCCAAGAAATTAAAAGAAGAGGTTTTAATCCTACATATCAGAAAATGCGATGCAGCCACCCAAAAAATGATTACTAACATTAATCCCAACAAGAAGACTTTTCATAAAATTCACCCTCAAGCCTGAAACCAACTCCAACACCCTTAGGACAGATTTAATACACCAAAGATTATCTCATCCTCTTTGTCCTATAATAAACGTATCGTCCGCAAACTGAATTAACTCAACCTTCACACTTTGATTCACACAAAAACCTTTAAAAACACATTTGTCCAAAGCCTTTAACATAAGTTGCGAAAGACCCTCCATTACCAAAACAAACAAAAAAGGAGACAAGGGTTCTCCTTGTCTAAGACCTCCTTCAACCTTGAAATACTTCGCCGGGCTCCCGTTCACTAGTATAGAAAGATAGCCATTAAAGATACAGGCCTCCATCCACCTCCTCCATCTAACACCGAACCCTATAACAACGAGTAAATGACGTCGGTAGTTCCAACTGACATAGTCGTAAGCCTTTTCCAAATCCACCTTGAACAATAAACATTCCTTCTTATCTCTTGTAGTCATGTAAACAACCTCATTTGTTATGACCACCCCTTCTAACATTTGTCTTCTTGGAATGAAAGATGTCTGACAGAGAGACACAATGCTGCCAATAACCACCTTAAGTCTCAGAGCTAACACTTTCGACAATATTTTATAAAGATTGTTAACCAAACAAATAGGTATGTACTCCATGAGATTTAACGGGTTTTCCACCTTCGTAATCAACATGATAAAAGCATAATTAATTGCTTTGGGAAGAAATGCCCGATGATGGAAGTCCTTCATAAAACTCGTAATATCCTCCTTAAGGAACCCCCAGCATTTCTTGATGAATAAAAAGTTGAACCTGTCAGACCCGGGACTCTTCGAACTATCGCAACTCCAAATAGCCTCACGAATCTAAGAATCTGAAAATGGCGCTTCCAGAAAATTAACATCAGTTGCAGACAAAGTTTTAAAGACACACCCTTGGAGCTGAACTCTATCCAACATAGGTTCTGCATACTTCTTAGCAAAAAAGTTATTGACTGCCTCTTTGACTTCCCCAACCGAATTAATACAACCATCCTCCGTTTCAACTGAACCGATAAAAGATATTTTGTTCCTACCTTTGATGATCTTATGATATAACTTAGTGTTCCTATTTCCATCCATAAGCCACATCTTCCTAGCCTTCTGAACTAACATATTTTCTTTAATTTTAATGTTTTCCCACATAGAACTTGTGGCTTTTAACCTCTTCCCTGCTAAATCTTTTATATCTTCAGATCCACAATCAATTAAGCTCATATCCAACATATTCACCTCATTCACCTTTTCCTCTACTTTTAAGTCATACCAACCATGAACCTTCTTACTCCACTTCTTGATTTTTCCCTTAAGAATATTGAACTTCTCTTTGACAACAAAGTCGCTGCTACCAGAAATAACAATCCCACTTCATTCTTTCTCAACAAACTCTATGAAAGAGGGATCATCAAACCAACAGTCAAAAAACTTACGGATTGGATCCCCAATCCACTTCTTCTAAGTTCCCCCATATCAGACAATGGTATGAAACATTTCTCTTGCTCACAGGTCAATCAACACCTTATAAAGACTTCTTCTTAGATCCTCATATCCCAAGACTTTCGTTTCTTAAACCCTCGTGGTTCAAGACTTCCCTACTTATACACATTATCTAAGAGTTCTTCTCAGATCCTTGTCCAAGACTTATTGCTCAAATTCCTCGAATCCAAGATTTCATTGCTCAAACAAATTGTTTAAGATTTCTTCCCATACCCTTTTCTAT